>OY365776.1:9552913-10906038 GCA_959347405.1 Napeogenes sylphis
ACCTTTTGTTTTTTTTGTGTTATCTTTAATTATAACAATATCTCAAATTTTACGATTTCTTAAATAATTATCACTAAAAAGCTTCGTTCGACTACAAGGCCAGTAATGTATGTAAAATAGAAAGATTTAACGGATTTTTTATGTTATACTACATACAATCGCACTTAACATCAAGATTATTACGATTACTAAAACCTACACTTATGAATAAAGTTATAATTATTAAGATTAAGAAGATATAAGTACTTATACTTATGAATTAAAGAGTATTAACTAACATTCTCATTTAAATTACAATAATTACTGTAAAAACCGGCCAACTGCGAGTCGGGATCGCTTATGAAGGGTTCCGTACGAAAATAAATTAAAAACGACAAAAACTATTTTCTTTTGAAAGGAGCCCTTAAATGTTTATTTTATTTTTAAATATTTATCTATTTTAAAACTGAAGAACTAACTAAATATTCTGTGAATATTGCAAGAGTCAACCTGTTTCCCTTTTTAAAATCGAGCAAATAAATCACCTTTGTTCTATGGGATCCCTCTTTAAATGATTATTTTTTCTGTTTTTAGTATTTGTTCATTTAGCCTCAACAGAAATACATCTTATGTGAAAATTTCAACTATCTAACTATCACTGTCACGAAATACTGCCCGGCGAGATAGACAGAAGGAAAGCGAAGGCTTATTATTAGGGGTCGTTTTTTTACCCTTTGGGTACGGAACCCTAAAAAAAATAACCACAAAATAATTATTTTTTCGATAACTCGGTAGGTACTATTGCAAGTTATGTGCAAGAAACTAAAGTTTTTTTATACAATAAATAAACTTCATACATAACACAAATAAATCTATGAAAAATCGTGGGTTTCGATAAATTGAATAAGGGGTAGTCATATATTCAAATCTTTCTCGAGTGTTTCAAAAAAATTGCCTAAAGTAGTTCACAAGATGAGTGAGACAACTGGATATCCAAACTACCTTCTTCTACATTCCTTATTTTTTTTTATATGGGTTTTTATTAAAAGACAGTCCGCGTTTTGATTTGACCATCAAAAGCAATTCAATCACAAAGAATGGGGAAAGATGAAGAAGCACAGATCAGATCAGAAGAGTGGAAGGGTGATGTTTCCCAGCTCTTTTACTCACCTTATGCAATGTAGTGTCATTTCTTACAAGTGGCTATTACACTCCAACATCTCATCCAACCACGAAGTTGAAGTCAATTTTCAATCTCTGATTGCGGATCTATTATCATTTTCAATAATTTCAAAACTCTATACGGCACTATATAATATAAAGTAATGAATATTTAATATTAAATATTGCAGAATGTAATTTAATTTTATGAATATTAGTTTCATTGTAGAAACGATATTTATTTTACTGACATTTACCTTGGATGTTGAAATGTTGCCAAATTCTTGTCATAACGTCCCAAATTGTTTGTGAGAAAACTTACTCACAAACAATTGGTTATCGAGTTTAACTAGTTATCTCTTAATTTGTATTATCGATTAAATATTCATTATTATCCCAATTTCTAAGAATTTGTTTTGCACTGATGAGTTAATCAGTGCAAAAAACACACAGTTGAAAGGCAACGTCGAAAATTGCTTATTAACTGAATTTATGTATATAAATAGTTTTATATTTTAATAAACAACTATAGACAGACAATTGTAGATTTTAATACACAAAAGCACTTAGCAATAAATAGTAAGTTATCGAAAATGGACATTGAATTTATCACATCACAGGATAAATTTTAATTGCATGAGCAAATCAAATAATTTTTTTTTGGAAAACTTTATCGTGTATATACTTAAGAAAGAAGGATAAATTAATTTCTTAACAGTGTTAACTAAGAAGGTATGTCAAAAAAAACATATGAAATCTATTTATCTAGTTAACTCTAATTCAATTAGATACTTGGATCGGACGACCAATAGAGAATGGAAGGCTTTATATTTCGTAAGTTCTAAAGGTCACATTATTAGTCAAAATATCTTTTAGTGCATGTTTTATATTTAAATAAGGCGTATAAGTTTTATGTTTTGGATCTTGAAAAATAGAAATCTAGAAGTTTATAATCACAAGTTTTAGTTTGTTCTGTAACTACGCAATATATTTTTTCTACCAGATTTTTTCTACCAGATTAATGATACATTGGAGGTATTATAAATTACTTTAATAGAAGCCTTTTATTAATTCCCAAACAATATTGCTGCAAATCTTTTTAAATAGATACAGATGGAGACGCTAACCATCTTAAATTAGTTGCACCCAAACCCTAAACATCATTTAAATTAACATGTTTAAATAAAACAATTTACAACCAATCTAATAAATAAATAACTCAATATATTTCTGAAGAATTTAAACTTCTTTATTTTGAAGTAATCCTATAAAGACAAACAAAGGAGAGAGCTACATCTGTTAATAAAATAACATAAGACAACCTTATTATATATTGTACTGATGAGACGAGTTAATTATTAAATATTCAAAACAAAAGGTTCTTACAACGCGGCTTAAACTCCATACCGAGTAATCACAGCTTAGAGTTAATCTGTCTTTGACGCGGTTATTTTGACATTATAAATATGTTTTACAAGAAAAGGAGGAAAAGATAAGATAATGGGGAAGTGGGAATTCAAACAACGCTCGATATGAATTACAGAACAAGATTTAAATTAAATTGGCTTTGACTTTGGATAAACATTTATGTATTATTATTTTTTGGGTTTTAAGTAGCTAATTATAATAAGCTGGAAGTTTTTAGATAACAGAGCATAGATAACAGCATCTCGTAGATGTAGTGTTCTATATAAATAAGAGAAGTAAATGCATGAACAGTAATCTCTTCCCTGCTGTGTCCTAGTTCTACTGCATCTCCCCATCATGAGATCGCTCCACGAAAGACTGCATCACTTGCCATTGGATGGACCGTCTGTTCGTTTGTCATCCAATCACATAAAAACAAGAAAGTAGTCAATTTTGGACAAACGATAGGCTTTTTTGTTTGTCTTGCATGTATGTATGTCATGTCATATATGTATGTAGGAAATATATGATTAATTAATAAATTAACTCAAGTTTATACAACATATATATTTTTTTAGTTTTACTATTTAATTTTTATATATTATATTTAAAAAAAAACTTTCAAATTTAATGGTATAAAAGTTTTAAATTAAATGAGATATACAAAAAATACTTTGTAAATCTACCTTTAGTTAGATTATATTTAATAATAAAAAATACACTTAGATGTTACGTATTCTCACAATTTCTCAATACAATGTGTTTTGTAACAGAGATTAAGCTCTAAAACGAATTAAACAATTAATATTAAGATTGGTATTAATCACTTCGTAATTGTGGGAAGCAATGAGAATACTTTAACATCCATTGAATAGACAGCGATGATAATCACGTTTAATATCACTGGAGATGTTAAAAAAACTCTATAAAGAACTTAAATCTGTGCACTAATAATTTTTACCCTATATTATTATATGGAGATAGGTCCATTACGAACATTGTATACTGTAAAAAGATAGAGTCAAGTAAGTACTAAAATTGTATATGAGTATTATTAGTAAGTTTGTTTTCAATAGTATATTTAGTTAACAAAAGTTAACGAGTTCGTTTTTTAAAAATACGTAATTAAATTTAAACTGAATAATGACAAATAAAATATTGTTTGAAATTATTTGCAAGAGACGGAAGCTCTATATAGAACAGGATAGGTTAGGATAGATTAACACACTATGGGACAAAGAGCGTTTATCAGTGGGTGCATGCGGTATACGTCTGTCATCTAATATATTTATTTTGTTGCTATTAGAATATCTGAAGGCACAAAAGTACTTAGTATTTTTTATTATATTATTTTATTTATTTATTCATATTATTTTAGTATTAAGGATATTTTTTATTTACTTCAAATAAAATAACAAAACAAACATATGGTACAATTATTATCTGAAATGAGAATTTATTTCGAATTATATCTCGATTATATTTATCCACGATACCCTTTCAATTAAATTATTAATAAAATGAATGTTGGTTCAAAAATAAAATAAGATAAATATTTTGTTATGTAAAGGGTTTTCCTTTCACTAAAATGTAAATTGTATACAACAACAAAGTTTTAAAAGAGAAAATTGTTAAAAAAAACAGATATATCTGAATTATGCTAATGTTATATTATTCCTGACAATAAATTCGTATTATGAGCATTAAAATAAACATTTATATGCAAATAGGTGTGGAAGTTTTTAGTATAATTGCAAGAAATCTTATTTTTAACCTTACTTAATTATTGATATATTTTCGTCTTATTGTACCAATTGAATAATTTATCAGTAGGAGACGACTGCCGTATGAAAGCATATCATATAACATATATAGGTTTATGGTAAAAAAAAGATTTGCTATTGATAAGAGAATATAATAACATTATACGAATACTGAGAGTATTTATTCTGATATTGAAATTTGGTTAGATTGCAACTTGAACTTAATCGAATAAATCTGAACTATAAGCTAAAATAATTTAAATAATTAAGAAACAAAACATCAATTTACATGTAATTTCTAAATGCACCAAATATATTTTTTTTAACTAAATAACTTCAAAACATCATACGTACATACAGACAAACAAAGATCATAACTTTTCATCTCAATGGTAACATAAAGTCTTTATATTCATAATTTCATAACCCTGACACGGTGACCGTTACTACATTATTGTGTAGTTTCGAAAACTTTATGAAATTCTTTTATATTGATAATCATATTTAATCTTTTATATGTTACAAAATATTTTTGTTATTATCTTCTAAAGCTTCGATTAATTTCATTAATAATTATTTGAGAAGTGAAGGGATAACTAATTTTTAAGTTTTAAATGTATTTGAAGAATCACTTTTGAAAATTAACTTGATATTTTTTGTTTATGAAACATTTATTAAATGGTCAATTTATTAAATGGTCGCAGGATGATTTCGCAAAAAAAATCTTTTAAACCATATAAGTATAAATTTATGACTTAACACATTGAAGGAATCAGATGAATGCATTTCATAAAACTCATACATTTTTAATATATACTAAATAATATTATTTTACTTTTGTATATCTTTAATAGTTTGTATTTCAAATAGTTTCATCAGCATATAATGTATCGTTCATATTGCTATATGAACAACGTTAAAACAAAACTTTTTTTCACATACCAATAAAATATAAAAAAAAAATCAAGATGTAAATGAAAAAAATATATAAAATTTATTTGACAAGTGTATTTCGTTGTCCGTTTAGAAAGTAACATTCTAGTGAGATGCGGACAGCATCGCAATGATTTGAGGTGAGAGGAGCAGCTTCCTTGTTCATCGAACTTACATTTACTGTCAGCGATGGACTCTACCACTCTATAATATACCACTCTACAATACAACAATGAAACACTTACATACACATTATTCTCGCTTTTATAATACCTACTCTTTAATATGATTATTATATAAAAAGTTTTTTTTATGTATTTATTAGTGAATAAGGAAATTATTTATTGACAATTTTAGGTACCATAAAAAAGCTAAGGTGTGCAATGCTACATTTTACATATTATAATAGTAAAAAAGAGTAAAACAGAAAATTTTGTATGTACATTTTTATAAAATCTCTTTTTAATTTTTTCAGTAAGTTTTGTACAAAGATAGGATATTAAGTATATACATTAAACCTACATATATACAACTTTATAGTAGTATATATGTAAGTATAAATGCACTACTACTTTATATATTTGTAAGTTTGTATATAAATGGTATTTGAAATACGAATATCATACTTATATCTGCAAATTATATGTCAAACAACTTTTACTGCGGCCTCTAGCTAGAGGTGGAAGAGTCAGACATAATCATGACCCCATAGTTTTTTAAAAATATATTCAAACTGTCCATTCTATTAATTATTAAGGCATTATTTATCTACAATTTAAAGTTATGTAAAATTATAATAATAATATCTTAAAAATGTTTTCATATCTTTATTTATTTTAAGAAAGGTTTTTCCTTTTATTCTGTTAATCATTTACTATAACAAATAAAAACTGGTTAAATAAATTTATATTTAAGGTTACAGACTAATAAACATGTCAATACATTCAAAGGATTCATATATTTAAAATTATTCAGCAACCAATCAAAGTCCTACTTTCCTAAACGTAGTTTGAGGAAAGATGAAGTAAGCAGGAGATAATCAGTATTTAGTATGCAAGTATAGTTTCTTGTAAGCAGTAGTAGCGATTTAAGTATACAAAGACGAATAGTTCCAACATCTTGGCGTATATAATTAACTCTTTCAACAATATATTTAAAGAGAAATCTAAACATTCCATTTCACAATACATATGTTTTATTACTAACGTATATAATCCCTTATTATTTTACTAATATTTTATTAAGGTATATAAAATAAATTATAATAAGATAAAAAAGAATGACAATTCTTAAAAAAAAAAAATTTGACAATAATTGTCTTTGCATTGATTATATTCCGTAACTTAAATGTAATTAGATATATAATGCTATAATATATATATATGAACATTTATACTTCAAAATATAATAAAGTGTTTTACTTAAGACTTACTTCATCTTAGGAGATTAAGATACAAAGTTATTAACTTAGGAAACAGACACAACTTAAACTGTATAAATGTTAGTTTTTATTAAATTTAATTTACCTTGTATTTTGGAGAAAATGTTAGTAATAAAAATTATATAATTATAACATGGAAATATATTCAACTATTCAAACATTTATTAATTAATGTAGTAAGAACGCGTAATATGTAAAGGAGTTTAAATATAACAAAGATTATTACTATTGCTTAAATATCTTAAATACATAAAATAAATAAAATCATCAAAACCATTTGTAAGAGGTTTTATAATGTTATATATGCAAATTATGAAACTTCAAAAACTTTTCTTATTATAAAAGAGAAGGAGAAAAAAAGAATACACAATATCACTAAAAATATAAGCAATTATAAGAAATCTAAAGCTGGCATTTTTCAGTACAATATGAAAACAACAAAACATAAATTTGAAGAAAAACAGATAAGACATAAAACAATAATACTATGAAAACATATAATATAACATACATATTTTGTTATTACATAACTTACCGAAGGTTATGTATTAAAGATAATAAGTAAATAAATACATAGTATACTCATAAGACAACTCACTTACTAATCTATCCGTGGATCTGTAGGAGTTAGAAATTAAAAATTTGGGCTTTAAGTTTTTGCGGCACTCAAAACATTCTAATTACATCTTACAAAGTTTGAAGTCATACATATATAGTTAATACAGAAAAATACATTTTAATCTTAACATCTAAATAACCAATAAATAAGCTTTCCTTGTAAATTGTAACAATAATAACCAAACCGCATTATCACAACTTACTTCCATAGTAATGGTCACAAAACATATCAAACATAGGAGATCGCTCGTTCAACTGTATGTTATGTAAATAAAAACATCACACGAAACCAACCTTTATTCTCAGGTAAAACATATCAAAATAGCACGTCTAGCTTGTGAAAATATATGTTTTGTGCAGTCTGTTTAACCAACTTTGTACGCTCATAGTTTTTATAAATAACATATGAAATTTAGATCAAACTATATTTATTACGGCGCTTCATAACATTTCAAAAATTTTAAATATATATAGAAATTATAATTTCCTTGTATTGTAGTTATTATTTAAATACTTGTGTAACAAACAGTATTTAAAGTTTAATAGCTAAAGTTTGGCAAACAGACAAACAACAAACAAAATTAGTTTATCAAATAAGTTATGCGCCATTCAACTCGAATTGTATCCAAATTTATTGAAAAATGTTCTGAATGGAATACAATCGTTGTTATAAAGTTATTTACAAGATGTCTATTTATAATAATATATATTTTTCATTTTAATGTTTTGCTCGTTAAAGGTATAATGACTTGACCATTACGTAAGGAGTGTATGATGTCCGAATAAATTAATTCTTTAATAATAAACCAACAGTTTTACGTCATGGAAAACACATTTTTTAAACATCGAATAAATAAAGTATTTTCGAAAATGCAAAAAAAAACAATTACTTTCAACTCGTACATCCTTCTAGACCAGTCGGGACGCTATTTGTGCATTTAAAACTCTTTTGTTTAAATAATAAATGTTTAAGCAAATAGAAAATCTCAAATTTCGCAATAAACGGATGTCTTATATATTAAAAAACATTGTCACACGTTTCAATGAATATATTTTATAACAATAATAATTACTAAGTGTTTATATTATTCTATTATACATTAAATCATGGTTCAAAAATATTCAAAATATATTCTTATTCAGTCTCAATATTCTTAATATTACAAATCGTATTCTCTTCAATATTAAATTATTAATAAATTTCCAACTGAACTAAATGTTTATTTCTGATCTATATTTTTTTTTACACAGACAGTCAGAAAGATTCCCAATAACAAGAATTTATTCTCAAGATCGAGCTTTTTCGTTATATTTATATAATTAGCAATTAACATTGTGCTGTTATATAACACTAAATGAAGCCCACGACTTCGTCCGCCTACACAGCGTTCTGTGTTTGTAAGAGACCGTATTTTCGGGGACTTACTTTGCAAAATTATACCACACAAGAAATCCTGTCCATTCAAAAATCTAAATTTATAAATGCCAGATGGATGGATTACATACATACAAACACATAAATTTTACTGAACATTATATAAATATAAAAGTTATAATTATCATTCACTTTCTCATTTTTAATATTATCAAGTTATAACATTATCAATTTTCACATCACATTTAATATTGAATACCACAAATAAATGGATTTTTATTAATTAATAAGATAATAATAAAAATCATAAAACTTATTTTACATAATAATTTGACCCCTGTACACCACATTATATAACCACGGAAGTTCATAGAATCAAGTAAATAGTCGAGGGTCAATTATATGCCAGCTAATCGGCTTATGAAAATCTTTGGGATTTACTTCGTAAGAAAGATGTTTCTTAATACCATTGTGGGTTTTTTCAATATTGGAAATAGTATTAGAGATGAAAATAGAATATTGGCTATTTTCGTAGTAAGCTGTTTATGTTTTTGATATTATAAGTAAATACGATAAGTAAATATTTTTATACTGCAATGAAAATGTTTATTCGTTCAAATTTAAGCAACTATCGCTGATTTATGAACGCTATTGTAAAATAAACTAACCAAAAGTTTCCAAGCTGCAAACCTTAAGGAACAAAACAAGAAAAACATACACATATTATTTTGGTCACTAAAAGACTGATTTTATTATAAAGATAATTTGAACTTAATAAAATATCGAATATTTTTTAATACATAATTTAATTTTACGCGTAACATATAACAGTAACGTATCATAAAAAATATATACAAACAAAACAAAAAGCTGTTATGCTTATAGTATGTTGAAAATGATTTCAGAGCTGGTTAAGTCAAATGGTATAATTTTAAGCGGTCGATGTAGAGCGAGCAGTTGCTGATTGTTCTAATACTGTGATGCAATTATCAGATTGCCGAAGTGATTGCTTCTCGAGACGAACTCAGAAACTACAATGGACACGATTAATAAAACAATAGTATTATTAAATGTATATTTCTAATATATAATAAAGAAATATATTAAATCTATCTGTATGTATTTTTAGTAGTATATTGTTGAAACTAGGTAAAGATATGTAAAATAACAAAATTATCAAGTCGTGCTTAATTTTTTTACTTCTTTTAGAACAATCCAGACCTAATACCTAAACGGAAATAAATATTAATAATTTAAATTATAGGTATTTGAATAATAAATATCGCTGAGAAATAAGACAAAGTTAAAAACTATATTTATCATAAATATAACAGATACGAATCTTAAAATGAAGTAATAAGTGACACGAACGTCATTAGATAAAACTATTACAATTATTAGTATCAAAGTAAGTTACGTCACTGTACACACGGACATAAATTTGATGTTACATTTAATGTTTCCTGGTTATCCTTTCTACTGTTACAGAATAACCACAAAACCACTGTGAAAGTCGCCATCTTTGTTTTTGATACTTTGTTATCGTGGGTCGAAGAATGAAACTGGTTTATTGCAACCAGTTTTTTACGTAAACCGTATTTTTTAAGCTATATAAACATAGGGTTTTAATGCAAAATAAAAATATTTTTGATTTTAAACTGAAAATACGCAAACATATAATTTATGTATTATGTCAAATATAATTTATATATATTTATGTCAAATATTATAACTAATATTTATCTGAGAAAGAAAAATGTATCTGCAATATAAGCTAAAATTAGTATGATAATTATAAATTTAACTATAGTATACCCTTTTCTATAACAGACAGTCAATCTTGATAATTTTAATGTTTCATTCACAGAACTCTCAAAAACTCGCTATTGTAATCTTTAAATCTATTATCTCTATAAAATAACCAAAAAAATGGCTTAAAACAATTCACTCCGAATTATTAAAAACATCTCAACTCAAACAGATATGTACCTAATAATAAATGCACTATAGAATAGACATCATACTTACATATAATGCATATAAATTATCAAGTGAGATTACGTTACATCAATATTTCTTTAACATTTTTTACTTTTTATTATCTTCTGAAAGAAACAGAAACAGAAGACATCCAGAAAATCACTCTCTCGTTCTTTTACTTTTAAGTAAATATATTAACTAAATAATATAATAAGAAAATATGTAACATAAATAATTCTAGAAATAAAACTAGTTGCGTGATATTTCCCGTAAAGCACCGATATCATAATGCGTGATTTGAATATACGCATGTCAACCTGCGCCCGCGCATAAGAACTCGATCTAAATAGGTAGTTATACAACTTCTATTACGGTAGCATCTGATTTGCAACGCATCAATAGACAAAAGCTTATGTGACATAACCACGGCTTTAAAGAGAACGGCTTTATTTGATGACTATTGAATATAGATTAAGACATTATTTAATTCATATTAGAAAATATTTATTAGCTATACAATAATAATAGTAGACATACAATACTTATAACCAAATATACAAATCCATATAATAATATTGTCCCTACTAATGTCTGTCTGTTTCGCTTTCACGCCTAAACCACTGAACCGATTTTGATGAAATTTGGTATAAAGGCATAAAGGAGCATAAAGGAGCTGAACTTGGAAAGGGACATACCATACTATTTATTGAAAAAAATGGTAAAACCGGTTGAAATACGGGATTAAAGTTTTTATGAAAGTTCCTTATTGTCAAACATAAAATCATGTAAGATTGTTCAATTGTCGCGCGATATAACCGAAGTAAACGCGGGCGAAGCGGCGGGCGGAAAGCTAGTACTTAATACTTGACAAAAGTATTTTTTATATAAGAATATTTCCATAATAAAAGCTTTATCAAATAAAACAATATTAAGAAATATATTGTTAATTATTATTTAAAAACCACACCACGTTTGTTAAGTTTTCGTGGAGTCCAAGTTAAACTGGTCATGCTTATTATTGGCAGTTTTATTATTATTAACTTTTATTAATATAAATTTAATAAATTTAGAATAAATTAAACCTCGTTTATTGGTTACCTTACTATCAGAGGTCCTGAAGCACTTACTCAGTGACAATAACGCAAGAGACGTAGAATTGAGCGGACACAGGTAGGAGAGGAGGGGGTGATTTATAAAACTTCCAGAAAATACGTTTTATATAAGAGTGTACATCTGATACTATATATATATAAATATCAAATATAAAATGTTTCCTGAGTCCGCTCCTGTCTATTAATCTAACTAGATCTTAATCTATACCCGTAAAACCCTGTATTACATTCACAGTCATTCCTTTTATTTGTTATAATTAAAATTTCTTTGTAATGTGTTTCATTGTTTCATTTGAGTAATTGTAAAAGACATTTCTTTGAATTGATTTCATTTTCATATAATACCCATATCCAGCTCTTTCGCAATACAATATGCAAATATAATAGTAATTTATTTAAAGTTTATAAATTAATTGGAAATATGTACACCTTCTAATTAAATTACGTATAATAATTTTAATACCTATATAGATAAATATTTGTATACATGAACAATTTTAAAATATACGTAATAAAATATTTAACAGTACAGATGCATATTGTATATATAAAATCAAATTATATCTCACAATAACAGCGATAAAATCTGACCCAGCCAATGGCTTTATAACTTAAACATGAAGATTTCAAAATATTTGTAATCATCGTTAGAAAAGAAAGGAGATACGGAGGTTGCAAAATGTATTACATTGAGGCAATTGTAGTATATGTAAACACACTTCTGTTTGATACATGAATCAGTTTAACATATTATGAATCAATTTGACATATGAATCAATTTGACTGGTCTATTAGTTTAGTGGTAAGTGAATGACTGTCGTACATGAGGTTGTAGGTTCGATTACCACACAACAATTTGTTATATAATTATTATCAGTCTTGGTGTTTTGTATCCGTTATTTATATTTGTGAAACCCAAGACACACAAGAATTACTTACTATCTAATACGGAAGTCCTAAAAAAATACCTTCCTTTTTGGTATATTTTGAATGTATAAGAAATTTTCTATAATATAGGACAACACATATATGACGTAAAAGTTTTAGTTAACAGTCTCACTCATCCTTTTTAGAGAAGGTTTACACTTGTTTTGTCAGTCTTATCACCCATCACAAGTATTATTTATATTATTCATGTCTATAGTATATAATATTAATTACCCAAAAAATTATATTATCTATATTATTAAATATATTGATATCTAATTTGTTTTTGTTCAATAAAATTATATAAATTCTCCATTGTTGCTTTTGCTATGACGTTATGAATTACAGAATACTTTCTATTTTGCGGAATCAAAACTTTTTATAAGTTAGAATATAATAAAGTAATAAATTGTGTTTTTATTCTAGTTATATCTAGTTTGCTGAAATTTATATCATCAGTGGAATGAAAGATTTATAAATCCTCATTTATATCTAACGCAATTTGTATTCGCAATTTGACTCGTATTTTTTGGGTATACAGTGCTTTCTATTGGTCTGTCTTTATGTAAATAAACCGAAAAATAAATATTGTTGTGTCACGATATTTGATCGTTTTAAAACCTATATTCTCCGAAATACCAAACATTTATGAAAACCCTAATCCTTGTCACGAATATCATAATTTAAAAGAAACTGTCTTTTTTCTTGTCCAATATATAAAATGTTAGTAGTTTCCACAAAAGAAAAAAATTAAACAGTATTTTTATGCTAAGCAAACAAATAAGGAAAATTATAACAGACATGTTTTACGTATTACATTATATATACACTTACAATAAAATATAGTATTCCTCAACACACACATGCATAAAATCTCATACATTAAAAACATATCTATCTCTCTCTGTGTTTAATTAAATATATTACCATTTAAACTCGACTGGTTATAAACTTATTAACAATGTTTAAGAGACGTTAAAAAAGAAAGTGATCACCAAAAAGTTTAAAGATTGCTTACTTAAGCTTTATTGATGTGGTTCTGCCGGAAGGAATTATGATTTACTAGATAAATGGCAGAGATTAAACAAGTATATCATTATTTATATTACAGTTGTTAAAAATCACTCTTAAAAGAAAAGTAGAACAAAATATATAAAATTATTTTTTTATTCCATAATTAAATTATTTTATTATTTTTAACTTTTGAACATCTCAAGTATTATTGAATGAAATGATTGTTTATTTTCTATTCTTCTTTCTTGAGATTGTTTACAAAACAACCGATCGAGAAAAGTTATTTTCCCAAGAAAATTTTGTTACTGAAACCGGGTTACATTCCCAAAAGCGCAACCTGCTGTATAACAAGAATTTATTAAACAAAGTTATGGCCAAAATATTATTTACATACGTTATTTCACGAGTGGTCAATATTTAAGTTATGCGAGAAAGTATCACCAGCGTATATTGAACTCCATATTCGTATCGTCATCTTATCGAAATATATTTCGAACTCAACCTTTTACTTCCAAAGGTTAATTTCATACTATCTTTTCACATCTTACGTAATGTCAATATCAAATAACAAACTTTGTTGGTCGTCGAAAACATACCAATTTTCACAGTTAGAATACAATTTTATCAACAAATTATTACCTTCTTTTGTAAACACCAATCTGACAGTGAGTTTTCATTTACAATTATATCAAAAATATTTAATCTAGAACCAGTTCTTTAAAAAATATCTACAATGACTGATGAGATGGCTTAATAAGACCTATTAATGATGTAGCAGAAAATCTTATTTATGTTCATAAAAATAATGATGACAAGTTGATTGTTGATGTAGAACATTAAACACTTTAAGTGTATGAATTGAGCGAGAAACTACATAAGTACACAAGTGAATTAATTGACCTTTGGATGACTTTATTTGTATTTCTAAATCGTTTAGAGCCTTATCTTAAATAAATAATATGCAATAACACTCCTATGTGTTTAATTAGTAAGATTGTATAATATTTAAACAATGTATCAAATAAAATTAAATAATTCTTAAAAAATAATAAATCTATGAATATTTCAGTTTTTTACTTTAAAAAGTATTAAAAATTCAATGATGAAACAGAGAATAGAATTCATTGAAATGAATGATAAATTAATAGTTAGAATATAATATATATGCTAGACTACAACTGACAATAGGATTTGAACATTTAAATGAGAATCATTTGACGTAACAAAAACTATATTAACGGACGATATGTAAAGGGAGATTAAGAAGATTTTCCAGTCTTTTATACGGATAACGCTTACATAATATTAAGATACTAACAATAAACAATATATATTTTTTATTAAAAAAATTACACGTTAATCGCGCTTGCGAATTGTTATTCTTAACTTTTGAAGTAAAAAAAATGTATTTGAGGACAGTGAAGAAATTATGTTACAATAAAAATATTATTTTAAAATCGTGAAAGTGTCAGTGATAACCGAAGATACATATTGTTTTCACCAAAGGCGAATTTGGACGGGTGTCATTAAAATCATAATTCTCATATGGCCTGAAGGCCGAATGTTAGGAAGAGTCAGGGAGAGAGGCGTCGACGGGCCGTCTGTATAAAAGCCACAAGAGCCAGGTACAGAGCATCACACAACCACGAGACCTCCGTGAGACAACATGAAAGCCTTCTTGGTAGGTATCCGTGCAGTGAAAGTGTTGTGACCCGTGTGACCCGGGAGTCGTGCTTCCTTATAGGATTGTGACTCAGTGCTTGCGAACAATCCAAACAAATCGATACAAACGTATTGAGGAAATTCCAGTGCTATATATAACAAAATAACAATCGGGAATTTTAATATTAGATATCCTGAATATGTTTGCCATCAATTTTAAAGTTTTATGATTTTTTTATTGAGCAAATTTGGCATCAAAATACGAAAATAATTGTTTATTTCTATTAAAGGTATTAGCAGCCGTTGCGGCTATCGGCTCGGCAAGGCCCGAGGCAGGATACTCCTACAACGCACCCGGAGGTGGGCATGGCGGTGGCATCGGAGGTGGTATCGGAGGCGGACACGGTGGATTCTCCTCCGGAGGTCTGAGCTCCAGCTCCTTCGGTGGCATCGGAGGCGGTATCGGAGGCGGCATTGGCGGTGGATTCTCATCCGGCGGTGGATTCTCATCCGGTGGTGGATTCTCATCCGGAGTCGGCGGTGGATTCTCATCCGGTAGCGGTGGTGGATTCGGAGGTGGTTTCGGAGGTGGAGCTGGAGCCGGTTTCGGAGGTGGTGCTATCGTCCAGAAGCACATCTACGTCCACGTTCCTCCCCCAGAACCTGAAGAACAACGCCCACAAGTGATCAGTGGCGGTGCAGTAGCCCAGAAGCACTACAAGATCATCTTCATCAAGGCCCCAGCACCTCCTGCACCCGTTGCCCCTATCATCCCCGCTCAAGCCCAAAACGAAGAGAAGACCCTGGTCTACGTCTTGGTCAAGAAACCCGACGAACAACCCGACATCACCATTCCCACTGCTGCCCCCACTCAACCCTCAAAACCAGAAGTATACTTCATCAAGTACAAGACCCAGAAGGAAGGTGGTATCGGAGGTGGTCTTGGCGGTGGTCTTGGCGGTGGTATTGGCGGTGGTATTGGCGGTGGTATCGGAGGTGGTTTGTCCGGCGGTAGCCTCGGTGGACTCTCCGGTGGCAGTCTGTCTGGTGGTAGCATCAGCGGTGGTATTGGCGGCGGAAGCATCGGCGTCCATGGTGGTTCCAGCGGTGGTATTGGCGGTGGTCTCATCTCCGGTGGACACGGCTCCGGCTCTGGAGTCAGCTCCTCATACGGCCCCCCCGGCCAGTCCGGCCCTTACTAAACCGCACCCCGCGTGCCAACTTGTGATACCTGCTTTGCCGGCGACAAATTTTAGTTATAAGTAGAGAAAAAAATTACGGTGCCTAAATGTATTTATGTAAATAGTAATTTTAATGTCTAATTATAGTTGTATTATAAATCTTTTTGCATAAAAAATCGATAAACAAACGAATTTCAATCTTTTATTCCTCTCTAACAACAAGCTCTCTAAAATCTCAGACATGTCAATAATAATGTGTACATCAAATAGAAAAATCGAAATCGAATACTAAGTGGGAAAGCACACTTCATATTACACAAGGCGTTTTATCGTGACCTCTCACAATCTATTAGCACTCACTTGACTCTCATATGTGATAGAAAGTTAAGTTTTCACCAATATTACACAACGAGTGACCTCCCTTGCATAATATCAAGATGTTCCTTACAAAACACACCGCTTGAAGTAAAAGTTATTATTACGTAAAAGCACCCACTAAACAATTCGTTGCGTAAACCTTGACATTTGGGAAATAACTGAATTGCTCATATATTTCTATTACATTTTTTTATTATTGACATATATAATTAAGAAACATAACAATGATATAGATACTACATATTATTGTTAGACATCAAACAGTCATATTAGACCTTACCATTATTCTAATGTAACTCTAATAGAATAAAACCATAATATTTTTCGCAATACTATAATAAATAAATAATAATATAAATAATAATAAATAAATTATATCAATAAAACAATAATTATATAATATAATAAATAAAACTATAATATTTCAAATGCGTTGTTTTAAATGTTTCACAATCCAAGACTTAACTTTCCATCTTTTAAACTTACGCGGAATAATAATTAACTAGTGCATAAAAGCCCATTCAGGCGTCTATTTTAATCCCACTAAAGTAATTATAATCCTGTATTAGAATTGTTAGTAAATATTACAACGTCATCGTTAATGAGATGAAGATGATATAAGGGGCGTCGAACTTAGAGCATCGACTGGTTACGCAATCGACTTAACGGTAAGCTTTTATAATAAGCTTATATACTAGTTCCAAATTGAAACATAACAACAAACATTTATTTATCAATTTTTTTTTTACTTATTGGTAGTGTTTTAAAATAACATAGAAAAAATATTAGAATATATCTAAATGTTTAACCATGTAAATATTATTTAAATGAATAAAGAATAAAAAATGTGGGCAGGAATTCGAGTCCGCAACCTCTAGGAAACCGTTTCGTCGTTCTACCAATTGAGGTACCTGGTCGGTTTATATATCGGTTTATTTTCAATTTATATTTATTAAAAAGGTATACAAATACTTTTTGCAGTATATTTTGAGTTACTGTATTATTTTATTTCTTTCCTAACATCCGTTATTCGTATTTTCTCGCGCTCCAAATGATATAATTGGTTACAATATTGTAACCAATTGTCTTGTTGTTCTCATATGTATTGTAATAAAATCCAATTTGAATATCTTCTTACATCTATTTCAGTCATGAACTTTTTGTAAACCTTTCCATATGTATATGGTATGTGTGAAATACAACTAAGAAAAGATAGCATATTTGTATCCTATTTGTACTTGTTAAGATACAACTGTACTATTTGATTAATTACAACTTAACTGTTATCATTAATAGTGGGGAAAAAACTAAAAAACTTATTTTATTCTGAATATATAACTATCAAATTTTATTTTCTCATTTGGTAAAAATAATTTATACGGGAAGAAATTCAGGAGTAAAAATAAATCGTAATGAAGTGATAATTTCAATACGATTTCGTTAATGGTCTTATTAACCTTTTGTGTAACAAAAGCTGCGCCGGCGCACTTTTCCCGCCCATTAATCATAATGACTAGTATATTATGCCACACGATGTATCATTCTGTAACATCATAATTCTGTTGTGTACTTGGTATTTTTACATCACAAGTTTGATCGAAGACTTTACTGAACGATGCTAAAGATATGTAAGAATATTATGTACTTAGGTATAGAAGAATTTTTAAAAATCGATTTTATTAGTATTACTAGCTTCTTAAATGATAATAATTTGAGATTAATGATCTATTTGTAGCTTAAAAAGAATCTAGACAATTTACACTATAGCTACACTAACTTCTAGTAAGTAGTTTAGGACACAGATCTTATTATTATTATATAAAACATTAACACATAATTTTCAATAATAATAATAATAGTTAAATAATGATTTCATATATTATAAAGAACACAAAACAAATGATTATTGGTTTCAAAATATTCAAGCTTCCATTACTGTAACGCACGTCGCATGCATGGTAATTATCCAGACACAATCTCGTTTTTATATATTTATCTTAAAATATACCTTAAGATATATAATATAAGGTAGAAAATAAATCCAATTGTTTTTTGATACAGCGAAAGCACATAGTACTACCACTCTCACTCTCTTCACCGCTATGACCAAACCTGTTCACAATTTGCTTTAAATATCTGCAATAACAATACGACCCTAAAATTATTATGACAAAGTTCAAATTTGAGTGAAATTGGTAAAAAACATCCGTGATGTAAGAGGAACAAGTTAATACGAGATGTTTGTTATTATTAATTGCTTAATTTACATATCAGCTGCGCAGGCGCATCGGAAACTTTATGTGATATAATCTTAACTTTTTCTTAATAGCACATAAAACATTTATTATGGGCCGGTGTTTTACATCAAAAATGTAATACAATTTAAGTGTTTATCTTACTAAAATATGATGTACGGTTGTCAAGTCTAATTATTTACATTGCACTACTAAAGAAACTTGTAATTTTTAATTTATTATTTAATTAATGTTAATATTATTATTGTTTTAGTTGTATAATATATTACTGGTTATTATCATACTTTCCAAAATCTTGTTGAAAAGAAATTAGAAATCTCTGCTGTCAAATTGAGATAAGAGAAACCAGCGTCTGTTGATAAACAATATGTGATAACAATTTTAACACAATATGTATATACTATACGTAAGAAAAATATAAAGATATCTTTAATTTCATATACATTGAAGTATCACAAAAGAATGTCTGATTTTATTCAATTTAACGTATTTTACAGTAACTAGTAATCATTATATTTTTCTTAATTGTGATGGTTTTAAAAATTATAAAATATGGTTACTAAATCTTATTATTCTAGAATGGAAGAACATATATCTTTAATGATACAAGGGCTAAGTTCAAAATATAATATAAATAACTAAACTCTAGGGCTTTATTTGATGATCATAAATAAAATTCAAATGAGACAGTTTTCACTTTCCAAGAAAAGTATTAATTTTAAATGCACTGATAATCTGGCTTTGTTGAGACTTCGATATTAATAAACATAAAAAATCATGTCAATATTCACGGTGTTATAGAAAATATGTGACAAACAAATTAATGTTTACCATTCAATTATATGTATGCAGAAGGCCTAAGGCTAAAAAACCAGCTCGCGATTTTTACGCGCATTGATGTCAATTGTGTTTGAATCCAAACTGAACGCGGATACCCGTTTGTGGAAACACCTACTGTAGACAGATGAATTCAGTATAGGATGACTTGTTTCCATCCTATTATACCTAAAAAATGTGTCATATAAGTGAAGGTTTTTACAATAATTAAATTGATTGTAAATCGTAAACAACGGCTACCCTTGCGATCTAAAAGCAATTGATTTGATACATACATTTAATAATTGTTCATATAAATTATATTATAAGAGTAAGTATCGTCCAAGTTTCTAGCCTAGTAACGTCCAACATATTTCTTTGATAGGTTTGTTTGTGATGATCCGTAGAGAAATCAGTGTTGATTTATAGTGTTACTAGACTACTATGAGACAATCAACTCTGTATAATATACCCATACTTACCTATACTTTCTACGCTATAGTTCCGATCACAGATTGTTTTTCGAAATGATTTCTTATTTGGTTAAAAGTGAGATCTATTTTTATTGTATTAAGGGATAAGAATCGATTAAAGATTAGCAATAGTAAGAATGCTCTCATTATTATCGAATGATGTTTTGTCCGAATTTATTTATCTAATTTTATGCTCATTACTGGTAATTTCTATTTTTAAGACAAAAGGTATTGTGAATAAAGTTTGTATATTATATATTCATAATGAATATGAGGTAAATGTTATTTTGTTTCGTAATGTGGGTCTTGTCAAATGAATCCTCAAAAGTAATCTATTGTCACGAGATTTTATTCTCTATAAAAGACAATTTAGGTATAAAAGGCATATTTTCAAGACAAATGTTATAAAGATTTTTTATTGTTTTTGAATTTTCTTTTATTATTTTTATAAAGCTTGAACAATGTAAAATGAAACAAATACACTTTTTGTTATATGTTACTGAAGAAGACCTTTATTTTAAATCCGTAATATATAATTAAACTTATAATTCTTTAAATTTTGCCATACCATGAATTAATAACATCTACATTTAGGTATCTAGAAAACTATACCATAAATTAAATCGGGTTTTTAGAAACCGATAAGTATGAATACAAAAGAATAACAATTAAAAAATAAATCGGTAATACTAGTCGTAACATCGCTTATGGAAATTACTTAATAGGCGTATTCTTTGCTGTTTGGGCAATAAATCATTTTAACGAGCCCACTTCACCAATTTAATGGGCAAGGCCTTATGTGGTGTTGGTACCACAATGATCTTTATTGCCTTGATCAAATATTATTCAATGGACGCCATTTTGGTAATATACAAACAAGTAATATTATTCCGTAGTAACTTTTATTTAATAAAAACAAAGTCTAATCTTTTGATAATAATACTTTTGTTAGTCTTTTAGATACATATAGTATTTAATCTTTGATTAAATTATTACTTTTATATAAAAATTTTTTTAAAAGTTTTAAGTTCTTCTAATTTTTATTCAAAGTATTGCGTATTAACAAATTATTTTAATTAAAACCAAAGGATCGTCAGCTAAATTTTCGATGACTAATTTTCATAATTCCATCAAACGTCTTTGCCAGAGGGCAGGTTTTCGTTTTATTATCTTGTTTAAAATCCTAAATGAAGGCTTTAATATAAATTGCCTGTTTCAACTTTGCCAATTGCCCACAGCTTCACTGTTCTAGTCTTAATATCTTTATTAAAACATTTTTTATAATTTCGGTTTTAACCATAGTAGTCCTATTTAAGGTCAAATCTATCCAATTAGGTATATTTTGAAAATATTATTGTACACTCGTTTAAAACAATTCCTGCATCTGTTAGTATATGTTGCTAATGTTAGCTAATATAAGCGTTGACACGTTTAACTTTTACGGAAGCGGGAAGATGTATGTATTGTTGAGGTTTCACTCACATTGAAAGGACATTGAACCTGACAGTATATCTACATATATGTATATATTGTAAGTAAATACTTATAAGGGCCTATGTATTAGTTCTCGGTTGAAATTTCATCAATAAATTATTTGATAGTTCCATAGTGTTTGTTATTAGTATTGTCTAAGAATTTTAATATTACATTTAAAGTATTTTACCGCAAAATCTTTGAGTCTTATTTGTTATATTAATTAGGTATTTTAAAATATTATCTAAAATCCTACCACAATTTTTTTTTCGTAACATAACGTTACTAACATTTGTATTTAATATATTAGAATAAATGTACAATACGTACAATATATGATAAGATAAGATATTTTCTGATAATAATGATTCTAAATGAGCGTAAAAGATAGACGCTATTAAGTGTAGTATGTAGTAGGTATCTATTGTTAAAGACTTTCTTTCGCATTTTCCGCAATGTTTTCATTGTTTATACACTTCCCGATTAAATATTTAAGTAAATTCAATATAATTGACGTATGGAAGACAAGAGTTAATTATTTATGTTTTTTATTGATGCCTTTAACTGTTTTAATAGTAAAATTTATTTATAATTCATATATTTATGATAATTGATATTTTTTCTTCGAAGTAATCTATCAATGACCTAATCTTCTTTGGTCTAGAATCTAGACAGAATGCTGTCAGTCTTGACACGCCCCACTATGGTCGGATGAGTACCACGTATTAGGTTAAAACAAACATTTTTTTACCACGTAATTCAGATTAATAATTTAATACAATTAAAATGTTTCTTTGAATGTAATTATAAACTCCGTTTCATTTTATTTATATCAATATAATTTAATTGAACATAATTTTATTATATAAAGCGAAATATTATAGTAAACAAAATTGAGCAGAACGACTGGGTGGAAAATTACTCAAACCACGAACATGGTAATTTGATTATAGAGGACAGTAGCTAATATTGGTAAAGTATATTATATATTATAGACCAATATAGACAAATATGTGCCAATAGGCCAATGTTTGTGCTTTTATTTTCTGACATAAAACTATAAATATCACATTAATTTCATTCCCAAAACTGTCAACATATTCATCCACGCTAAATTAAAAATAGTCACTTAATCAGGACGCGAACCTGCGACCTTTAGGATACTGTTCCGTCGCTCTCCCGAATACGCTACCGCGTGCGTCGCAAATCGTGCATTACATATAATCGTCGTTATCAGGATTTGCATAAATAAAACCGATGGTATTAATTGAATTAAAAATACGTCTTGTATCAATAAATCGGTTCATGCCCAAATGAACAGGATATCGTTTATGTAATTCACCTACATTGTTTTCGTTAACCATAAACTCAGTTATTACGTAAAGCTGTGACTCACTAGAAAGTGGACTTTAGTATCGTTGTACGCATAAAGGATATTTTATGACAGGTTCGTGAGTTCTCAATATCATCACACTTTGTATATTTCGTATTTGCTTCTGACATTCATATAACTTAAATCTCATCGTTCAGAAGGACATATAAATTAACACTTTAGCAACTTATATTCATCGCAAATATCTATATATTGTAATCGGCAACTAAAATGTAACATAAGAGCACTAAAAAACATGTAGGTAGTTTTTATTCCATTTAAGCTTTGACGAATTTATCTAAATATTACAAATCAATTTTTAAGTCTATTTTCTAACAGACAGATAAGACTTGTATTGCATTATATTCATGATTTGAATAACGTATATATCTTCCCCATTATCTAATTTTAGTAATTTTATTTTAATTTGATGCTTCAAGACATATAATTGGTCTCTTAGCTGCTGTTAAAAGATATTAAATAAAATTAAATCTTACATCATACCGCTGTCTCTTGGTCTAAAAGATAAAAAGATTCGAATGTTCACTTGACTCATCATTGAATTAAGAAAGTACTTTGGAAGCAAGTCAGGTCAGACGCAGAGCGTTTCTTGAATTATTCGGAATAAGCTAATTATACTGGATCCGGGCTTAAGTTTTATATTTTACAAGAAAATAAAAATGACATGAATAACATTGAATATTATTTAATTCTTTAATGAGTTTTTCTGATATTTTGCTTATTCTAATCTACTTTAAAACGATACGTCTGTTTATATATTAAGGACATTTTGCACAATCTTTTATGTTTGTATTCTCTTAATTTGTGGAAAATATTAGGCCAATAACATCAATTTTAATAAACAGTGTATCAATTAAAAGTTGTGTTAAAAATGCAGTAAAAAACAATAATTCAAATTCACGTAGATATTTGAACGCACTTACAAGAGAAAGCAAATTTATTTTGTCATTAAAATATATAACTATTATACATGCCTTCTATAGTATAAATCCCTTAGTGAAAGTAAATTCAACAGATTCATAATTAAAAGGACGCGAATCTAAATTCTATTCAAGTCGAGACTTACATTAATGTCGTATAATTAGAGATAACACGAAGCAGAGGCTATATCTATTAAAATAATGATACAACAGTTAGATAATTACAAGGTATTAGATCGAATTTGATGCAAACTATACCAACATACTAATAATCTCAAAATCTTAGATGCTAGCTTCTGACTTTATTCTCATTTGATCTACATTGAACCGGTTATTATTAGTTGTTACCAATTACTTAACTTCCCATTTACAATCAGCTTGTAAACGCCAATATTGGCTATAAATCATGATCTGTATATATTTGTCGAAATTATTTATCTGTATAAATTTGACATTTACACGATGTTCCAACTTCTCGGCCATTAAATGCATTTAGGATGAGAAAAGTATCCATTCACTTTTTACATAGCACTCTTTCACATTTTAAAATAACTCTCAATCATTATATAAAAGTCACTTAAATTTAAATGCAAGTCATATTTGTATTAATGACGTATAAAAATGCCTGAATAATTGGTGGCATTTTTGTATAAATTTAATTAATTGCATATTTGTAACATTTATTATGTTGGTATGAGAAATACAGGGGGTTATTAAAAACAAAATTTCTGTGATAGGTTTGGTGTAAGTAAATATCAAAAAAGCGGTTACAAATGTTATGGAAATAAATAATACATCTAAAACTACAATCCTAGATTAAAAACCACATTAGAGCGCTTTAAGGATTTAATTATTCAAGCCTATCGTCAAAGTCGTGCGCCCGCTTCTGGAGAGGGCTTAGTCTATCAATTTCCACAGATCACGACTTACCTACACTGCGAGTTATACTTTTCCAAATAAAAAAATCGTTTAATATACCTTAAAATAGGTAAACGAAAATAGAACTGTTATTATTATGCACAATTTATTGAATCAGATTCTATTAATGGTAACATGTCATGAATGTTAAAAAATTAACAAATCGAAGCCATTATATATAAAAAGTTACACCCTGTATATAGCTGTTCCCGTGACACCACCAGCGAGGAACACAGAATTTGACACGTTCAGTTCACATTTTAGCACGTCGCACTTTAAATTCTTAGATCAATTAAAATTAACTTTCTAATTGTGCGTGTATTGTTGTTAAATATATCCTCTCTCAATAAATTAGCTTTTAAATACTTAAAAAACTTTTAAATCATTTTCCATTAGCAGATTGAAAGAAAAACAAACAAACCCAAAAGCATGTGTAACCTTTATTTATAATACATTAGGTACTCTAAATAAACTAAATATCTCTTCTATTTCATGATTGTATATAAAATCATATTTTATTTTATTACTTTTTTAAGTGATTCTTAGCTCGTATTTTCGGTTTTGTTAGAAATAACACCCACGTTATCTCTGGAGGCCTTTTATAACAATGTTGTAAAATAAAACTAATTTCTATTGTTATAATAATTTAACGAAAATATTAATTTTAATTAAAGTCCAATTAAGCGGTTGCCCTTAAGTTCTTAATTAAAACCAAAACAGAGCTTCAAACTTTTAAATACTTATTTTAGAATCTTAGGATATTAAATTGAATTTAGCAAGCTTCCTCCTACAATGGAATATTTAATTAATATTATTATCTTGTTGCATACGTATATATATACGTGCAATTAAAATAAATTTAAATATTAAAATTTATTCAGCCTTTCTTCAATGACAAATGACTTTCTTTAACAACTATTTTTTCTTAAAAGCCTATTACACAACAAATAAAGGGGCATATACACAATGAGTAATTTATTGTTATTTAGCAATGATGTTGATAAATACTTAATAAGGCATGAGACACATTATTGCGAAACAGTAGCGCCATCTATGAGCCTTCTATTGTGGGATCGGGGTCAGATCTAGAACGTACAAAATGCTGCGCCGGCGCATCGTCCGGCAGTACACTTACTTTGACTACGGTATAACTTATAAGATTATAGTAAATTAAAAAAAACGACCTGTATGGTTAATATAAACTTTATATACATAATATTCCATAATGAAAATAAATAACAAACTCAATTACAAAAACATTTAAGGCTTGTTTTAACTTCATTTCATGTAACTTTCTATAAACATTTTGATAACAATATAAAGTAGAAACCTCGAAGTTATGTTGTTCTAATTTAAAAATAATAATATGCTTTATGAAAAACATTTACTTTACCTGTAAATTCATTGGCTTGTATTTTATTACGAAAGTTTTAATTATAAAATTACTGAATATAGAGCTGGTGTTTCAACCAAATTAAACTCAAATAATAATTATTATAGTTAGTTATAAGTTAGTCTATTTGCTTGTAAATTCGCAATATTAAGTCAAAGGGCAAGTGAATGGGACAGATCTAGATTGTAGTGATTTTAGTTATACGGCATAAAGAAGCTAACTCATCACCTCCTTTTACGAAAGTAGGTTAGATGATAATTTTGCTCTCATTTATGTAATTAAAGCGGTAATTGCTCCCTGAAACGGCGGATGGTTTTATAAATAATTCATTTTTATAATAGATTACGATTAAAGTGATAATTAACTCACATTTATTTAAACATTTCATGTTAAAAACGTTGCTACATCTGTAATGATTGAGATCATTTGTTAATTGTATGTGTTTTTTAGGGTCAAGTACCTAGTAAGTAACGAGTTGAAGAGTTCGACTCGCACTTGGCCGACATTTTTTTTATATTTACTGATATAGACAGAGTAAAATCTAGCTGAATAACAATATGGACTGAAAATATATAATCACATGATAACCAAATGTAACGATACACGTTCCGTGATACACAGATTAGAATAATAAGGACTGGACTAATATCATATTTAAATAAAATAAAAAAATATTAATATTTATCATAAATTTCAAATACACATGTTACGAGCAAGAAGTCCCTACCTGCACCTATTAAGGAATATAATAAAAAAAATACTTTCACTGACCGCAAAAGGGCAAATTTGGTTTTAAAATATAAATGAAAATGAACCTTATATCTAAATCATAAGCTTTCATATCGTATATTTTGTTGTGTGATTTGTTTATGCGTGTGAACTAACGGTGGGTAAACCACGTTACGTAATTGTTACGTCACTGAAAAGATGACCTTTGACATGCTTTTAGGGATGGACAATATTTTTTTATTGAAATCGATATTTTTTTTACATTTGACTTATTAAGTACGACTAATAGCCAAATGAACACATATTTTAAATTTACTGCACAGTCCTAAAGTTATTTCACATTTCAATACAAATACAAAAACACACAAAGAGATAATATTAATTTAATATATACATATTTATATATTCATTTACATTAAATGTTTCAAGGAACTATTATTAAGTTCCTAAATAATCTTGACATACTCGATACTATTTACTAATAACCTTCCTTACTTGGAAAATTGTGATATCAATCCCTCCCACGCTATAAACTAAAACGTAACCAATCTAAATTACAGTAACCAATATACTAAATAGTACATTAATATGAATATTCTTAGAACCATATTATACAGATAAGATTGTTTGTATTATCGATATAACTTCATCGATGCAGAGACATCACTAGCAGCACGGTTGACTTAAACTGCCCTCAGTGTACCAACAATACTAATAACTAAATACCATGTGATTTGTAATTCAACTGTTATAATTCTTTAGTAATAACTATTGACATATTAACATAACCTAAAATAGCTTTAATTACTTGTGAAGATCATAATATCTTTTAATTCAATAGCTTGCAAAAAATATGATGAAATGGCATGTGATAATAATATATTTTATTTAATGTTCAAAATATTCTGTATTTTAGTCCATTTTCTCAGCGTACTAATTTAATAATGTAATTTTAGATTCGTATCATTTAGGAGATATTTCACATGGTCTGATTTACATGATTCTTTGCTTAATATGGAAAAGGTTGTGTTGTCTTGTGTTAGTATACTTTGGTTACGATATCAGGCTGCTAGATTGAATAGTTTTAGTGCACATACGACAAAAAATAACGCAAGTTCAGCTTTTTCTATCTATGAAAGCGAGCGGAACCGAGAGTTAATCTTCTATATAAAATATATAATTATGTTGTATGCATATATATAATTGATTCAGTCTTAAATGCTACAACTTAACTGATAGTTATAATTGATAAAATGTATTAATCTATTCCCTAATTAAATTATAATTTAATTATCAAAAATAATTTAAAACCAAGGACGCAAGTAATCTTGTTTAGTTAAAGAAACCTAAGAAAATATACATTAAAATTGTTTTAATATACTTTATTTTATCCGCAGGGGTGAGGTGGCAACCCGAGGTCAGATAGAAGAGAGTCCTCTCTACGTACACAAGGAATTTGGGGTAACTTTTTCATTATTATAACATGTTGAGCTAATGTATATTATGAAAGGTTCTACGTTTATTCATATATTTTTGGATGCGGTCTGTATGTAACTTCTTAACGAGTTCTCCTTACTCATTCAAACTACATATTAAATTAGTTATATTTTGCTATTTTGACGTTAATTATCCTAATACTCTGAAATAGAGTAAGAAAAATAATAATAAATAGAGAATACGTACTAACAATAACATCTACAAAAAAATTGTTAGACAAACATCTTATAGAATTTATACCACAATATTATACATTATGATTCTGTTATTATATTATAGTTTATATATAACTTTTGTGTTTATTTCAGTATAATAATATATCTAATATTAGAATAACAACTAAGATATATAACTCATATTTTCATTATCATCTTATTTGAATAATGAATCGAGCAAACAAATGTGAATTTATTTTCTTTGTTCTTTGATCAAATAATGTTTGGGTATGTATTATGTCAATGTTGTAAAATAATGACAGATAATAAATAGTATATGATTTTCTGTTTCATCTATTTATCCTGAAAAAATTCTATTATAATATATAAAGGCACAACTCTGAATAAACAATTCTTTAGTTATTTTCTTCTTAAGCCTATTTATTTTGTATATAAACTTTCTTTCTTTTTCTTTCTATAATAGCGTTATAATGATTTGCATTAAAAGTAACCGCATATCAACGGTTCAATATGCCTGTTATAAGTTGTTCGTTCTTAAAACTCATTATTTTGAAAGCACTCGTTATTAGGAAGGCACATGTCTAAGTTTATTAAAACTCAAAGCTTATTGAGTTACTCGACTCGACTCCACTTACTCATTTGGAACATCAATTTTATTTTATATCTACCGAGTTTAGACGAACATACAGGTAATTTCTATAATAGAGATGTTTTAATATGATCTCTATAAGTCGCTTAACAGAACCTAGATAGCCTAAATAGACATAAGTGTCTATTTAGGCTATCTAGGTAATATAAGTATTACCTACAGGTATTTATGTATTTTATGTGTTATCTAATCTACATAACATCAACAGATCTATGTAAAATGTATTATAAATTTTTCGAAAAACTATTTTTTTTTTCAATTTGGTTGTAAAAATATTTTTTTTTTAAAACGGTATCAGTTTGTTCGTTTGTTCGTTTGTTGATACACATATAACAAAACTTCTAGACAGTTGTTTGAAAATATCTATAAATTCTTATTTAAATGTATATAAATAAAGAATGAAAAATAAACCAATACGGGCAGGGATTCGAACCCGCGTTCTATGGAAAACCGTCCCGTCGAATACCAGTAGGGAACATGCAAAAAAAATTAAATGGTCTCAAATCATTTTTTTTCGATTACTTTTTATTATCTTATTATAATAAAATCATTTTTTTTAATTTACTAATCATTTAAGGCCATAAAATAATTTATGAAAAGTGTAACTTTAGGGAGCGAAATTCAAAATTCCAAAACGCGCCACCATTGGTCGAAAGGAAATGTAAAGTCATTTGACACGCCATTCAATATATCGGCGTTTAAGTTCATACTGTGGTATCAGTGTGACTGAGAAAAATAAATAATTTAAACCTATATTTTCGTGCTTAAAGGTTTTATTAAATGATACAATTGATTAGGTAATCTTAAAAACATTTTCTAAATACTCAAACAACTCTAACAAAACAAATACCTACAAACTCTTTTTGAATAGCAGTTAGCATGCTACTACACAATACATTTTTAAAATGTTTCTGCCTCTGAATCATTTTTCACTTCACTTGACTCAGATAAATAACTTGATTGATAATCAGCAGATATAGAAGATATAAGATGCTATAGAAGTATTATCAGCTGTGTTTTCAGTAAACAATTTTCTTTTTAAAACAGATAGTTTTACCTTTAAAACTGTTGTGTAACAATGTTGTGTGTTAAATGAGGAAATGGTGACAATGCTACATTTTGTTCTTAGCAGGTATATTTACATTGACGCCTTTACGTCCATACTTTGGTTTTATATTAACTTGCACAGCTTAGTCACTTGGTAATTTATCTTTAATATGTGAAAAGCAAGGCTCTGCCTTATGATCATCACATTCAATAGGAGAAGTACTGAGTCTTGGCTGATTAATATCACAGACATTTGTATGGGCAGTACTAGGACTTACTACCTATATCACTTCTTCGTAAAGGTCACCAATTTTTTTAAACACTACTTTTGATAGCTAACTCTTAAAAGGCTTCATTAACCGATGTCAATCTTTGCCTTTTGACTATGCACATTCATGAGAATGTTCTTTCAGCTGGTGTTTTTGCCACAAAAATAAATGAGGCACAACTGTTTTTTTCAAACTTAGATTACATTTTTCTTCTTGTTGTTTCGTTATACATATTATATTCAATACAATTGGCTGTATCTTCCTTAACCTGAAATATATCGACAAACATAAAAATTTCGTAAAACCAAAAAAAGAATACGGTTTTTATAGAAAGTTATACTGAACTTTTTTAAGCTAGGTTAGGTTAATTTTAAACTCAAATTTTCTAATGTTCAATAGCTGATACAACTTACTATAAATTTAAACTATTAGATTAAACTTATTATATATAAAGTAGACTTGCGTTAAATTGATCTTCACAACAATATAAACAGGATTTAGGACATATATTATACCTTTTAATTACCATAAACCATTGTTTTTGTTTTTTCGCATCTCTTGGAATACAAAAAACTCTTTGTCGGGTGTTTTTCTAATACTATTTTTGCACTCCGGTACTACACAATACTTGTAAGATGGTTTTTAATTTCTTCCATGACTTGTAAAGCAATTAAAACTTAAAATATGTATGAAGTAAATAAAAAGTTCATAGTAAACATTCACTGGATGTGTCATTTGACGTCACGCAACGCGCGCGCAAAATGACAGCGTTTGAACGGCTCAAATTTACTCAATGTTTTAATTTTCACTTTGAAAAAAAACTAGAATCTTTTCAAGCCTATTAATATTTTTTTCTACGATATAGAGAGGTAAATGATTAATTTACGTCAAAAAAAAATACGTGAATGTTCCCTATTGAGCTACCGTATCGCTGTTCGTCTCGGTGAATTAAGCAGTCTATATTATGTGATCGTCTTTATCGGGACGGTGACATCTATTAAGCTTCTTTCGAAAATCCTAACCAATGTTTTTAACTTTGTAGTATAGATAAACATTAAAAAGATGCCATTGCATATAAAATATTTTTTTTATAGAAAATTTATTGATCATAACATATGAATTACATACCAGTATAACGTCACAAATTGAAAAGTTTTGTCAGGTCGTAAGAATTCGTAGAAAAATGTTTTTTTTTAATAAATAAAAGAAGACTACATTCCAGCCAGATGATGGTGATGAATGGGAAGTAAATAGATCCAGGGTTCACCTCGGAGTCTTGATTGGGAGCGGCGCATTCGGGAGAGTTCACGCAGCACAACTAGACATGCCAGGAGGAGAGAGTCTCACTGTAGCTGCTAAGATGCTCTCAGGTGAGGTTTCATGTTGATGATGATAACAAATTGACTATAGATATAGATAGATATAGATATACCCTGCACTTATCATGATTGGGAAATCTAACTATGTCATCCTATTGCTCAAGATAATTGTGAAATTCACCGTAAAAACATATTGCAAATTTGGTTTCATATGTGTAGAAGATCAGAGATACAAGTTATTTCCTCGAAACTGGTTTAATTAAAGAATATCATAATACGTAGTCTTAGTTAAAATAACTATTACGCAATTTTCATTAAGGTGGGTATACACTATGTATCTACAAACTGCGTTTCAAGCTCCTGTACACAAATGTATGTATAAACATTGTTTGCGAACACGGTGTACGTTACGTTGTTCGCACACAACATTAGTTTATTACCTCCAACGTAGTGGATACCCCCCTTTACGTACAGGAAATGAAAGTTGTAACCTAGGTAGCCTGTGGTCGTGAATCATGTTCGACGTATCATCATTGTGTTGTTTGTATGTAATATATATTATTAACATAATGTACTGTCATTAGAGATGGTTTAGATAGGAAGGAATTATCACATGAAATTTTTTATGTATATTTTTTATTTTTCTTCGAATGGCAAGCTAAAATGAACCTGCAATTCCTTTAAATCTATCTTTAATTCTAATAAATAATATATAGTGTGGTTTATTGTCTTGATGTATAATAATATATATAATAATATATAAATATATATAATAATAATAATATATAAATAATAATACCTAGAAAAGATCTAAAATCCAACTTTATTGCAGTAGATTTACTACAGTACGGATACATACATTATAAATTTACGGCCGTATAATTTATATAAATATTCTATACTGTTGTAGCTCAAGAAAATTTAATGATTCGTTTTCGTAAATTAAGACAAATTACCCGCATCTGGCAACAATCTTATCCAAGTCTTACCCACTTACAATAAATTAACGGTAACACTTTTAATGTTATAGGATGTAGGTATAAACATTGAAAATAATAGACATTATTGAGAATAATATTGTTAACTTCCTAATCATAAATACTCTTAAAAAAAATATGTTTTAATTTCTATTACAATCAGCATTTATTACTGTAATGTGTGTTATTTTAGTAGTCTTTCCTAAATACAGTTAAAACATTTTTTTTTCATTAAACGTGAACACGTGGACTGTCAAATCATATTCTGTCACAAACAGAGATTTCTTTGTACTTTTAAATAGTCCGGAACACAAACATTCGCATTTGGTTACTTACTTTGTTTGATATCACAGCAATTCGGTTCTCTTCATGACCCCACTACATTTTAATATCACAAAAATATATAACACCGATTGGCGCTAAAATGAAAAACCAAATAAATACACATGACAAATTCCAAATTCAAATGTAATATTGTTTTTTCATTGTAACAGTATTTATGGCCAGACGAAATATTTACCAAAGTTAATAGAAATATTTATTTCATTGTATTTTAATTTATATATAAACTTTTATAGATACTATTTTACAATACTACAACATTTAAAATTATTAAAGTTTCCAAAAAGGAATCAGCTGACGTAGCGTAGAGGTGAGTATGTACCAATGGACAGGCTGTACCAGCCCGATATATCAGATGCTTAAGAAGAATCATATGATTTAAATCAAGTACTAAGTTAAACTGTACATAGTTGTAAATAGCAGATCAAAGCACACCCGCCGGCGACGTTTCATTATAACATACAAGGGACTTTGATATGTTATGTGGTATCCTAAACCAATACAATAATTTGTTTAGTGTTATGAGGAGTTTTAGTACAAAGAGAAATATAATTTACCCAAATATATAACAAGGCATATTGTCAGCTCATTAAAAATATTTCCTATTGTTTAGGAATATATAACATATAGTCTTTTTTATGGTGCCTTATATATTTTTGGCAGATAATGCGACTGAAGAAGAAATACAAGACTTCCTACGTGAGATTGCCATGTTGATACATGTGGGGTACCACAAACATGTGATCAGAATGGTAGCGTGTTGTACACGACAGACCCCGCTCATAGCCCTGTTGGAACACGCTCCTAGGGGGGATCTTTTGACCCTATTACGAGCAGCGAGAGGCAGACGGTATGAGGTCCAGACCACCTTTGAGTCAACTTCCGAGACAGGGTTCCGTGGACGTCCGTCTGAAGCTGACAGTAAGTTAACATAAATTTTATATTTAGTTTATGTATTCCTAAAATAATCGATACTTTCTTATAACTAGTTGGAACTATTATTAAATTTTATTGTAAATTATGTTAAAATGATTGTTAAACTATTTTTAAGAATACATAGCAAAATACATAAAAAGGTTTTTTTTTAAGTAAAGCGCCTGCCAGTTTACCGTAAGCAATCACGTGGATCTGATATAAACATTAAATCACAAGGTGACCTTATTTATATTTGAAAAGCTATATCAAGTTTGACCACTCTAATACTTTGATTTATAATCTCAGACCTAATAAAATGTACTCCAAATTTCGTGAACCTTAGTATAACTTATCTCATTAAAAGTTTACGCGTAATGAAGTACTAATAAAGGTGGTATTCAATCTCTACAAACTTTATTATTGCTCGGGCGTTTTAGTGTTTTCCTATTTCGCGTACAAAAACATCTAACTTCGGGAAATGTTAATTACAGTAATATTGAGGCTATGAATTTACCAACATTATTAAGGTATTTACAAATTCACTCAAATTCTACTAATATTTTATATTAAAACTACCAAATAGCTATTTGTAAAAACAATATATTTCTATTGTAATGCGAGAAAATAAAACATATACAAAAAAAAGTAATTTAATTTGTCTTTTAATAACGATTTGTTATTTAATGACACTCACAAGATATTTTAACTATATGTTAGACAAGTATTTAAACAAGACATCGTTGAATATTTGTTTTGATAAATAAAATTTTAAATAAAATAAATTATGTTGTCTTAAATAATTTTATTAAGATATAATTAAACCAACTGAACAATATGAATTCATATTAAAATAAAATACCGTATTGAAGTATATTTTATAAGAAATCCAATTACGAAGTTTTATTACAGTAAATGTAACTAGAGTAACGGTACTCAAAATACATGAGTACAAAAATAAATCCGTCCTCAGACTTACTACACCTTCATATTAAATTTATGTTTAAAGATATTTATTTGTCTTAAGAAAATATTTAAAGTGTAAGTTATTTTTCTTTGTTTTCAGCTGAGTACACAAATATAAGTGACTCAGACCCCCCCTTGCGTCATGATAATTCGGATGGAAAGCTGTACATAGAAGCGGATCTTCCGAAGACCAAAGATCATTATGTGGCGGAACCAGCTTTACAACTGGACAGTACCACCATGAGAGATTACGCTTTACAGGTTGCGCTGGGAATGAAACATCTTGAAGAACGTGGGATTATTCATCGGTATTTATTCTTAATTATTATAAAGGAATAATATAATATGCGGAACTTGGGTTCTTGACTCGTTTGCAGAGTTGGTGTTATAATGTACGTGTCAAACATTTTAAAAATTCATTTGAGTTTCTGGCCAGCTCTTCTCGGCAGATCAGCATTTAGAGCTAGTGGTAGCTTACGTACGGACTAACTATACTGATCATTTTAATGTGATCATTAACGATTCGAAAGTGCGATGACTTCTAAAGATAAACCATAAATAAGCTTTGAATTTTAAATCAAACTAAACTTTTATTACACTTCATAGATGTCTCCGAAGAAATTAGTATAATTAACAAATAATAATTTACAAGAATCCAATTAATTATTATAAGGTAATTTCCCATAAATGCCATTAGAATGGATCGCGTTATCAAAGAGTCGTCATCATCCTTATGATAAATTAGGCAGTTAAATAAATTCAAATAAACACGACCTTTATTTGAATACCAAAATCCCTGTGTTAACAAAGTGTAACCGAACTTGTCCGGGAGGAAAAAGCGCCGAAAATCAGACTTTATATACTTAGAAACAGGATGAACAATAGACATTTATTTAATATTATGATAAAATACAAGATTTTTATATAAATAAAAACTCTTTTGTGCCAATATATACTCGTAGGGAACGCCGCCTGCTTAATTTGTTATATCAATGTGTCAAATACACACATTTGAAATGAAACAAAGTTGAAGCTTCCGCTTGAAGAATTTTATCATTTTCCATTATGTCATTATTAAAATACTATGTAAATAATGTTTATAGAATATGTAAAAAAAGTCCTTTTTATATCTCAACAGTCTTAAATACCCTCATTAAATACTTTAAATAAGATAAAAAGAGGTCAAATACACTCGAATATTCTCGAAGTACTCGTCCAAAAAACTGGATCTATTCAGCTTGTTAAACGTAACTAGGCAACCGTTGCTAGGTACCTGAATACAGGGTAGAAATCCGCAAACCTTCTTATCATACCCCAGAACGATTAAGGGAAAAAGGGTCATATTATTTGGTAGGAGAATTTAAAATCATTCGTACGTAATTAAAATAATTGAGGCCAAATATTTTAAGGCTAATAATATGAACAGCCTCGTTAATTCCGTGGTAATAATGGTTAGTCAAAAAGTACTTAAACCTGTTCTCATAGATTATTACATTTTAATGATGGTCTTTTACAAGATTTTCTTAGCCTTATTAGGGGTCTGAAGGAAAATAACAACGATTAATATATTATACAGCAATAAGACAACGGAGCAGGAAGATTAAGAATCGTTACCAAAAGGTTCACATACATATATCAAATTTACACAATAATGTTGGAAAAACAAATTTGTTTGACCACATGATTTTCGATCTATTTTCGTTGTAATATCTGTTTGGACATAGGTCACACTTGATATCTTTGATCACCTGGAAAAATCATCACCTGGAATATATAAAACTCTAATCAAATTATTAATTCAACATTAAACTAGCTGTATATGTTATAATATTAAAAAAAAATTTAAACTAATTTTCCTCTGGTTTCAGAGACCTAGCTGCTCGTAATATTCTAGTGGATGGTGCGGGCGTCCTCAAGGTCGCAGACTTCGGCCTATCCAGGTCTGGTGTGTATGTTCACACGCGCTCAAGGCCTGTGCCTTTGCGGTGGCTGGCTCCGGAAGCTATATACACCTCGAAGTACTGCAGCGCCAGCGATGTTTGGGCGTTTGCTGTGCTCTTGTGGGAGATTGCTACTTTTGGTAGGTAATAGATATGAATATGGCAACGATTTTTTCAAATAAAGGTTTTTAGGAAGATTCTTTTAATAAAAACTTTTCTTTTTTTGAGATAGATATCTGCAAATTAGGGGAAGAGGCTGCAAAAGTAGACGCAAATTACACAATACATATTAATGTGGTTATTAATTAATCTTGATCAATTTCGTCGTTGCCTGCTTCGTAATCCAAAAAATCCATTCTGTATAACAATTATTTGTTAAACTTGTATTTCTTATCTTGTATTTCTTCTTATCTTTATATTATATCTTCTTATTTTTTATTTCCAGGTGGTTTCCCATACGCAGAATTAAGCAATCACCAAGTCCCCCAATTTCTAACAGAGGGGGGAAGACTTCCGAAACCAGCCCGCGCTTCACCACGCCTTTACAAGCTCATGACTGAATGTTGGTCAAACAAACTCGAGGATCGGCCAACGTTTGCCCAAATAGTGGACAAACTGACCATCCAACAGCAACTTTATGTGGACCTCGACTGTATCTTTCCTCCTATGGAAGACAATTTCACGACTCTTAGTGATTATGACTTCACTAATCTTAACGGACACATCCGGTGACCTATTTAAAGACTGAATATTTTTATTAATGTTATTATTCCCATTGTTTTATGATTAAATGTATGTAAAAAGTTTTGTTAATTTTAATTTTTTATCTAAATGAGTGTTAAGGATATTGAACCTTTATTAATGATAAAACAATTTCGTGGGACATGATTGGTCTTTCGAAGGTTCGTCTAGGACCTTGGAGGTAATGATTAATAGAAAAAGATGATAATAAAATGGAATTTCACATATATATATATGTGAAATTACATTTTACGTTTAATATAATCTTACTTACGTTTTAATATACTTAAACAAAGAGAATTGCTGAAATCAAAAATCCTACCTTAATAATTTTATTTTTTAAATAATCACATACATATGGTACATTTAATTTATCCTATTCAAATTCCTGGTATAAAATAAGTTATTAAGAATTAAATAATATCTGCAATAGACAGATTTTTTTAGATATATACAAATATAATTCTTAATCCTAATCAATATTAGTTATAAATAAGAGCTTTATAATCACTTTGGGGAAAGTAGGGTAATGGTAGTCAAAGGGTAATGGGAGTCAGAGGGTAATGGGAGTCATCCACAAAATAGTACGCGTGAGCGACGTGTAAACGATGTCTTCTACCTTGCCCTGCCCCCCGGCGTTGCCTCGAACGGCTCGCAATAATCAGCGCCTGCACTTCTGAGATCTAGCCTCATTTTGTTTTTACGCTCTGTTGATCTTATTTTTCGTCAAAGTACACTAAAAGATAAGGATTTATAGTATTCGATTGAGACATTCACACGTGCTTAGTTAGACATTTAAAATTGTGAAGTGCAGTTAATATTGTGTTAATATGTTACAGTTTTTTTTTCTCATTTTTTACAGAAGTGGGTAATGAGGGTCGGGTGACTCCCATTTTCCGCAAATGATCACTATTACTTCCGCAAATGAACACTTCATCTTTGGTGAAGAAAGCATTTAATAATGTTGCGTCTATGAGCAAAGGAGGATCAGGATTTCAGGATCAGCTGGAATATTTCCAGTTAATCCAGAAGTACTCACAGAAAAAGATTATCTAACCGTAGAAATTCTCCAATCTGTAACTATTACAATCCATGATTGCAACGAATCTCTTGTAACTACTACTACCACTCCCAGTGCTGCAAAAGAAGTTTTCTCAACAATCAAAAGAAGTTCAATAACAAGTTTCTTCGAGCACATCAAAAGAAGTTCATCCCGCAATATCGAGCATATAAGATAAGAAATAGAAAGGTAAAGGTCAAGAAATGAAAACTAAAGTACCGAAGAAGGTACCTAAAAAGGTAAAACGTCAAGTACTACAAGAATTGATTGAAATCTGTATCTGATTTTGGATGATAAGATAACTGATTTTGGATGATAACTCAGAAAGTGTTAGAAATAGGTGCCAAGTATGCAACGATTTCGGAAGAAACAATGAAATATGGTTTAGCTGTAGCTCATGTGGGCTATGGGCTCACTCGGAATGCACAGGGTAGGACTCAGCACAAGGTTATGTCTGCGATATGTGCAAAATGTTCATTGACTCCGATTACCCCCAGGGTGACCATCAATACCCTCATATCGGTGCAATGGAAGTCAAATTTAAAGCTTGTTTTTAAACTTCACCTAATTTTCAAAGTTGATTGCCAAAGTGATTGAAACTGATCTCAGTTGATAGTAAATGAAGTATATTATGTTCAAAGGCGGTTGCAATATATATGTTGTGTTGAAACTATTATTTTTTTAATTTCTTGCTTAAGTGATTCCTATTACCCCGTTTTCCCCAAACCATTCATTTTTAATTAGAAACTAATCATAAGAGTTAAGATAAATTTTGAAATTCCGTCCCAGTACAAGCAATAATTCTAGTTTTATGTGCATTACTGGTATACATAAATTTAATTAAAGTATATTTTCATGACGTTATAATCAACGTCTTTAAATAATCATGTACCAAACAAACTACAGTGAAATTTACAGATTAGAAAGACGTAAGCTATTAATTAAGAAATATGTATATTAATAATGTTTATCTCCTAATACTAACGTTACTTATTTCAGTAATACGCTATGATTAAAGCAATCTTTATAATATTTACCATTGTAACTCGAGCACTAGCAGGATGGGCAGATCGGAAGAACGACACCTTAGTATTTATCGCTAATCCAATAGAAGCAAAAATGCCTGGCCATTGGATACCACTAAGCATTGTAAAAGCAATACTCGGAGGAGATCCACCGCCCACACAAAATGTTAAACTAAAACAGGAAATATCAACTGAAACAACAACACCGGAAACAACAACAACGGAACCAACGACCACGGAAGCAACAACTACAAAAAAGATACCTAAGACGGAAGCAATTACTACTACGGTAGCTACAACACTGGCGACAACTACATTACCGGTTCCTTCAATAACACCAGAAGCGAGTCCTGCGTCTACAACTACAACGGAGGCTACTACAGAAGCAACTACAACTCAGACGCCTGCTGAAACGACTATAAACACAACAGTACCTGCAGAAACTACAGCACCGACCACTGTTGCGGAGACTACCACAGAAGCAACCACAACTTCAACAACCACTGAAGCAACAACTGAAGCTACCACTGCAACGACAACAGAAGCCACAACCACCACAACTACAACAGAAGCTACAACCACCACAACTACAACAGAAGCCACAACTACTAAACCGGGTCCAAAACGTCCTCCCAAACCATCCACTGATGCGCATGAAAATGTAAATAATTAGAATGTTTAAATTGATATATATTTTTAATTTTAAAGTACTATGCTTTGACTTTTACTTGTTAACCAAACTTTCAGTGAATAATATAATTATAAATAAATTATAACTTTAAACAATAATATTTTAGATCTCTTTGACCGACATGCCCCTCTACGTAAAACGAAAGTCAGTCATCGTTCAGCACCGTGGTTCAATGATGATGTGAAAAAAGCTATGACAAGTAGGGATCGTGCATTTCGTAAATTTAAAAATGACCGCTCACCAATCAACTGGTCTGCGTATAAGGCTGCTAGAAATCGGTGTAACCAACTATGTCGTAAACTTAAACGCCAATATTTTCTCAAGAAAACCTGCTCATCTGCAGCTGAAACTTTAAAATTCCTTAAGACCCTGGGTGTAAGCAAATCTCGAAATTTTGAAAGTTCTTCTGTGGACATCAACTGTCTTAACCGCCACTTTTCTATCACCAAAACTCTTGACTACCAAAAAAGATCTGAAACCCTTTCAGCTATTCACTGTTTACCCAGGCCTGACATTCCACCATTTTCCTTCGCGCCTGTTGATGAAGTCGAGGTTAAGAAGCACCTTCTAGCCATAACATCAAAGGCTACTGGTTGTGACGGTATTAACCGGACTATGATAATGTTCATCATAGACGCGCTTATTGATCCCTTGTCCAAAATAATTAACTTTTCCTTTTCCTGTGGTAGTTTTCCACATCTGTGGCGCAAAGCGCACATTCTCCTACTTCCAAAGATTTCTAATCCTTCATTATCTTCTCACTACCGTCCCATTTCAATATTACCTTTTTTATCCAAGATAATTGAATCCATTGTTCACTCCCAACTCTCCCGATTCCTTTTAAAGTATAACCTGCTGGACCCGTTGCAATCAGGCTTCCGCACTGTACACAGCACAAGTACAGCTCTATTAAGGGTTACCGAGGACATTCGTCTAGGAATGGAAAACAAATGTGTTACCATTCTTGTACTGATTGACTTTAGTAACGCTTTTAGTAGTGTTGATCATGACCTCTTGCTTGCGTTGCTGTCCAGTTACAACATCTCGGCTTCTTCTATCAGGTGGTTCTCCTCATATCTTCGGGGGCGCCAGCAGGCCATTCGCGCTGAGGAGGGTCTCTCTGATTGGTTTGATGTGGTTGCTGGAGTCCCTCAAGGCGGTATTTTATCTCCCTTGTTATTTTCTCTTTTTATAAATTCCATCACTTCTGACTTAAATTGTCATTACCACCTTTACGCCGATGACTTGCAGCTTTATACGCATACAGAAATAAATTTAGTAGACCAAGCTATTCACTCCGTAAACGCTGCTCTTCAACGAATATTGCATTGGTCTAATGACTTTGGAATAGAAGTTAACCCTAGTAAATGTCAAGCAATTATTATTGGTAGCTACCGTCAGTTGGCCCATATTGACCAACATTCCTTACCAAATTTAATATATGACAACAATGTAATACCCTTTTCTTCGCAAGTTAAAAATTTAGGAATATTTTTAGACAGCTCTCTTAGTTGGCAGCATCAAGTTAAAGAACTGTCACGTAAATTTTATAGCACATTTCACCCATTGTTAAGGCTCAAAAACTTCCTATCCCTTCGCGCTAAATTACAGTTAGTTAATTTGTTATTGCTGCCTATCCTTGACTATGCTGATGTGTGCTATGTCGACGCCAATGAAGTACTTCTAAATAAATTAGACCGCCTGCTTAACACTTGTATCCGCTTCATTTTCGGACTTCGTAAGTTTGACCATATCTCTGACTTTAGGTCAAAACTTAAATGGTTGCCCATTCGTAAACGGAGAAATCTAAGAACCCTGTGTCTACTATACTCTATTTTGTTTAATCCTTCCACTCCTGTTTATTTAAAATGTAATTTCTCCTTTTTAACGGATACACATGACAGATTGCTTCGTTCTTCCAAAAATTTATTGCTTCATACACCTCTTCATCGTACTGGTTTCTTGTCCAACTCATTTACTGTATCTGCTGTCAGACTGTGGAACGAATTACCGGAGCATGTAAGAAAAGCCCCAACTCGTGAGTCGTTCAAGCGCCGAGTGAAAGAACTTTATCTCAAATAATTAATATAATTTATATTTATGTATCAATATAAGTACTATATATCATATGTATTATAATCGTATATATTATATATCCCATTATAGCTAGAAAAATTGTATCGTATTAATTATTCTTACGCATTAATATATTTATTTGTATCCGTATTTTTATAATAATTATATATTTTATTATTAATATAATATATTTTTTTTTATTCTTAAGAATTTTGTTGTGCTTTTCTGTTTTTTATTATAATTATTGTTTTTGCACGCCTACCACAACCTCTCCTGTACTTCCTAAGGTTGGCTGGTAGAGAATGTCTAAGTGGCATTAAGCCCGCCTTTTGTACATTTTTTTTATTTGTGCAATAAAGAATTAAATAAATAAATAAATAAATAAATACATAAACCATAAAAATCAATTATTAGTAGAAGCATAATTAACATCTTTCATTATTAGGTGCCACTGCAAGATACGTTAAATAATAAATATGTCAATATTTCTTTCAAGTGAAAATATTTATTGAGATGGATGTTCTCTAAGAAATATTTTATTAGCATAGAATGTTTTACTATACTGTGCTATTTCGCAGTAACATAGCCAGTAAAATTAAATATTTTTAAGACAGCGACATCTAGTACTAAGATGACGAACCTATGACGTAATGTATATTTACATAATACCTTGATTGAATTGACACTAAAAATTTATATATAATTGATATAATATGCTCTTATATAAGAAAGGTGTTCGATAGTACGGCAAATACTGATCCATTATATTCAGATAGATTTGTAAGGATTGTATTAATTTGCAAGGATTATAATTGGTAGATTGATTAGGCAATAATTAATTAATTGATCTATTATTCGTTTTGATTCTTCTTAATGCGCTTATAAGTGTTATAACAATATGAACCATTTCGTTAGGTAGCCATGAATTATATAATAATATAATATATAATAATATAATTCTCACCGTCAGGTCACTGCCAATTGACCTATGAGGCCGGGCTTCCGACCTATTTTCAGAAAGATAGAACATCTTTTAAGTTTAAGTAAAAAAAATCATATATCCTACTAATATTATTAATATCTACTATTATTATACATGCGAATGTAAGTTTGTTTGTTACGCTTTCGCTTATCACTATGAAACTTTATACACATACTTTCGTATAAAGTTGCATTTTTTTAGCGGGAGGTTAATTACGTTTTAATATCCTTTAAGATATATCTGCAATAGACAGATTCTTTTAGATATATACAAATAATTCTTAATCCTAATCAATATTAGTTATAAATCACAGCTTTATAACCACTTTGGAGACTTTTAGTCAGGATACCCGCCCTTAAAAGGGTGGCCAGATGGGCCCCCATGGGGAACGACGTCCCGAGGGCATCTTAGATTGAGACACGGACCTCGGCTCGGGGCTGGGGGAAGCTAAGGAAATTTGGACACTAGCGTCCTCCGACGGCAGAAGGCCGGAGCAACGGAACACTTACTCAGTTGGGACCTCGTCTATACCGGTATAGACGGTGTGTGTCTGTATGTTGTGTGGTGTCACTTATGCCTACGCGTACACGTTATTACCTACTGTGAACGCGTGGTCGGGGCAACAAGTACCGACTTGGGTCTTCTTTTTCTGACTAAAGTAGTCTTACGTGGCCTATACTCTGCGGCGTCAGCCACCAGTGGGTTCGGGTGTCGCTCAGCACGTTCAAAGTACTTTTGAGAACGCCCCTTGAAGTACTGAGCGATGGTCGGAAGATCTAAGTCTCTATGGAGATCGATGTTGCGTACGAACCAAAGAGTTTGATTCGCGGGAGGATCCTTGGGGGTCCCCTTTCGAAAAGCACCGAAACGCTCTTCTCAAGGTTTACCTCGATCCGCCATTTCCGCAGCCAACTCTTCAGGGAGTCGACTGCGGGTTGGAGACGATGGTATACCTCCCAGTGATCCTTAGAGGACGTATAAAGCGCGGTATCGTCCGCGTACATGGCGAGGTGCACTTTAGATCGCAGCCTAGGAATATCGCTAGCGTAGATGGAGTAGAGGATGGGAGAGAGAACTGAACCCTGGGGGACACCCGCCCTGATGGAGCGGGGGGTTGACAGAACGCCTTCCACTCTGTAGCGAAAGGAGCGATTCGACAGGTAGTCCCGTATGATGAGTACGAGTCTGTCCTACACCTTGAACTGGTATAACTTATACACCAGTCCATTGTGCCAGACCCTGTCGAACGCCTTAGCTACATCGAGGATGAGCGCTCCTGTCCCATGCTTCTTGGCCCTCACAGTGGCCTCTATCAGTATGTGCTCCGTGAGTCGTTGCACCTGATGGGAACATGAATGGTTGGCTCTAAAGCCGAACTGCTCATTTGGGATGATTTTGAGTCTCTCGACTTCCGATCTAAGTCTACAGAGGATGATTCTCCCATATACTTTCCCTAAGGAACTAAGAAGACTAATGGGACGGTAACTACTAGGCAGATGCCGGGGTTTGCCCGGCTTATGGAACCCTATCACTATGGCCTCTTTCCACTGGGCTGGAAACGAGCAACGAGTAGAGCGTTAAAAATGGTAACCAATAGGTAAACTAAAGGAGGCGGAAGGAGCTTTATCACTTTGTTAGTGATCATATCGGGACCTGGCGATTTCTTGGCGTGAAGCGCCCTAACTATGGGTGATGTGATTATGATTTACGGGTGATGAGAAGTCTAATATCCGGAGGGAGTGCTCGGCAACCCTCGAAGTTCACTCGAACCTCTCTCGTAATACCTGCAATAGACAGATTCTTTTATATATGTCGCAGATCACGATGATTCAACGATAATTAGTAACTCAATTGATATCATTGTAATAGCGGGGTGTGAACGCCGTGACGTATTGAGTCACGTGATCAGAATCGTTTGGAGGGGCACCTGAGACATTTTAAATATCCGAGAGCATCGAGACGAGATGATTTATCATTAGGGTGAGCCATACAGTCCGGACCCCCTCCCAACGGGACCGGTGGTTCACGCAACTCTTAAAATTGTATACCAACAAAGTAATTTGTGATATCTGATTACCTATATTTAATACAAAAATTGTCATATTATGTCTGTGTGGTTTAATTGCCTGAGACCTACGCTTCGGTTCCTGTACCAGAAGACGTCATCAATACCGAACAAGCCACTAATATACAACATATATATACAAATAATTCTTAATCCTAATCAATATTAGTTATAAATCAGAGCTTTATAGTCACTTAGGGGAGAGTAGTTTAATGGGAGTCAGAGGGTAATGGGAATCACCCACACATCCACAAAATAGCGTGCGTGAGCGCCGTGTAAACGATGTCTTCTACCTTGCCCTGCCGGCCTAGCCATATTACGTACATTGACATTCGAAGCTATTTCTATAATTGTTATCGACTAGCGGTATCAATTCTAGAAAGTGCTTTGTTTCTAGCCATTTTGACATAGCTATCGCTATCGCTGATTCTAATTAGTCGATAGAAAAGTCTATTATTATTAGTCTATGATGAGCTATCGCCAAACTGTCAAATTCTTCTTATTCAGGCGCGAGTTTGAACACAAGTTTGAAAGTTTTATAACTTATTAAAATGAGTGAAAGAAGGTAAAAGTTGTACTTTTTAATTATTAAAGTTATCTTTGGGTTGTGTAGCTTTGTGTTGAATGACTTTTATGATGAATATTTCATCATAAAATTTATGATGAATTTTATGATGATTATATCACCATTGATATAAATATGTACAGTGAGAAGTGTGTTGTTGTTTGTAGGTTTGCAGAATTAGAGACAAGATCGCGGTTTAGTCCCGAACTATTTGCGGCTTTATTGGAGTTTATGGAAAGGTACGTAAATTATAATATTTAATAATAACAGAAAAACATTCCTTCGTTGTTGAAATTAACATCTCGCTTGTGGTATATCTCCCTCCTTTTTTCAAGCACCTATGTTCATCTTTCCTTTTTAACAATGTTCTAGCCATGGTGACATAGCAAGACCCCAGCAAGGGGCGCAGGGTCGGTTAAAGATGGACCGTCTTCTATATCTTGGAGTAATTTTGGACCAATGTTTGTCATTGCATTCCCAAATTGAGTTGGTTACAAATAGGGTAAGGAAGCTTGTTTGGATATTTAAAATTTTGAGACACGTAGCCACTAACACTGTTTTAAAAAGAATATACCTAGCACTCGTTCAATCAATCTTGTCCCATTGTATTTCAGTCTGGGGTGGTGCCACTAAGATAAGATTTATTGAATTGGAAAAAGCTCAGCGGACAATAACAAAGGTCATGAATTTTAGACACTACAGGTTTCCCACAGATCAATTGTATCTTGCGAGTAACGTTCTTTCCGTTAGATAAATGTATATAGTTAATGTGATTGTACGAAAACAGAAAACACTTCCGTATGATAGAGATTTTCAAAACTTAAAACAGAGGAAAGATCTTGTTGCTCCTTTTTGCATTTCTAGAACTTCTTTTGCCAGAAATCAGTATATTATACTATCTAGCCTCTCTATCTAGTATAGTTAATAGGAAGTTGCAGATCTATTTTATGAACACAAACCTTTGTAAAATGACAAGACGATAACAGAATGGCTTCTTTTCCTGAAATATGATGAAGTGGAGTTGCTTTTATGAGTTAACTTACTTTCTTCACACACAACATACAAACCCACACCACAATCTCTTTCACATATACATGCACGCAAATACACATACAGAGTTTGTATTGTCTGTAATATTTATGTTATAATATATATTTATATATATATTTGCTATAATTTTATCTGGATATGAAGGGACGGAGGTTTCTGGCACAGGGATAATTTAATTATTCTTAAAAGAAGAGTTCATTCAACCTTTGTATAATATTTGAATTTGAAATAAATTATTATTATTATTATAGTCAAAGCTCTCGTAACTTCGTAAAATAGACTCCATCGTCAACGTACGTACAACGGTCTCCCGACACGACGACTTCAATAAGCATATAATATTATTATTTTTATTCTTTTAGAAGACTTTTTGTATCGAGGTTTTTTCCTATTATAAAATAAATGTTCCTCTTCTTTCGGCTTCACGAGGGCTACATGGGTACAATCTATGCCAATCTAAGCACCCAATAACTCCAGATAGGCCAAATTTTCTTGTAAATCTAAATTATCATTGTATTTTAATACTGTTGTGTAAAGGGGGAAAAAATCTTAGTGAGAATAAAAAAAAATATATATATATACTCTTGTTTTATATATCCTTTCTCTTGTCTCGTCGTATCAAAACCAATCCATTTAGAGCTTATTTTAGGGTGGTTGAATGAATCAACCGCTTGATTAATACAGCGACTTTAAGAGCTACAAAAGTTGGTTTATCAAGTCTAAATCGTTGGATAAAAACATGATCCGACATTTCGTAAATCTTATCCAGTGATCGACGATATTCGTGTCTTTGCCGGCGTTTACTAAAAGCTTCCACGTTATGAGCGCTCCACAACATATTTAATGAATGCATTTTAAAGTACTTAGATATTAAAATAACGGGATGAAAAAAAGTTAGATGGAATCCTTTGCGGTGGTTGTGGACCGAATTAACAACAAATCGCCATTTTTTTTGCACTTTCATTTAGGTCCTAGTGATACTTACGATAGCAATCAATAACATAGATATCGTTTCGTTAGCGTCTGTCAAAATTGAGACATGGCTAACACTTTTCTACCATTTTATTTACAAAACGATAGCGATATCTATTGCCCATACATTTTCAAACTTTTCTAAAGCGATAACTATTATAGAAAGGCTACTTGTCTAAATCGTCTGAAAAGGCAAAACGTCAAGTGCTACAAGAATCGAAACCATAAACCTGTATCTGATGACTAAGGATTTGTGCCAGGATGATGAGGATAATGCGACGCATTAGATAATAACGCAGAAGATGTTAGAAATAGGTGCTTAATATGCAACGATTTCGGAAGAAGCAATGAAATATGGTTCAGATGTACCTCCTGTGGGCTATGGGCTCACTCGGAATGCACAGGGTAGGGTTCAGCACAAGGTTATGTTTGAGATATGTGCTAAATTTTCATTGATTCCGATTGCCCCCAGGGTGACCACCAGTCACGGTGAGTGCTGCCGGGTAGTCCCACATACCCCCTCTGTCATCACCTTCCTGGCCGCAGGGATGATGCGTAACGCATTTTTCCAACGATAAAAAAAAAGGGTGACCACCATTACCCTCACATCGTTGTAATGGGAGTCAAATACGTTTTTTTTTTAACTTCATATAATTGTTAAAGTTGATTGCCAAAGTGATTGAAACTGATCTCAGTTGATAGTAAATGAAGTATATTATGTTTAAAGGCGGTAGCAATATATATGTTGTTTTGAAATTATTATTTTTTCAATTTCTCGCTTAAGTGACTTCCATTACCCCCTTTTGCCCTAACCATTCGTTTTTAATTAAAAACTAATCATAAGAGTTAAGATAAATTTCGAAATTCCGTCCCAGTACAAGCAATAATTCTAGTTTTATGTGCATTACTGGTATACATAAATTTAATTAAAGTATATTTTCATGACGTTATAATCAACGTCTTTAAATAATCATGTACCAAACAAACTACAGTGAAATTTACAGATTAGAAAGACGTAAGCTATTAATTAAGAAATATGTATATTAATAATGTTTATCTCCTAATACTAACGTTACTTGTTTCAGTAATACGCTATGATTAAAGCAATCTTTATAATATTTACCATTGTAACTCGAGCACTAGCAGGATGGGCAGATCGTGAGAACGACACCTTAGTATTTATCGCCAATCCAATAGAAGCAAAAATGCCTGGCCATTGGATACCACTAAGCATTGTAAAAGCAATACTCGGAGGAGATCCACCGCCCACACAAAATGTTAAACTAAAACAGGAAATACCAATTGAAACAACAACACCGGAAACAACAACAACGGAACTAACGACCACGGAAGCAACAACTACAAAAAAGATACCTAAGACGGAAGCAATTACTACTACGGTAGCTACAACACTGGCGACAACTACACTACCGGCTCCTCCAATAACGCCAGAAGCGAGTCCTGCGTCTACAACTACAACGGAGGCTACTACAGAAGCAACCACAACTCAGACGACCGCTGAAACGACTATAAAACCAACAGCACCTGCAGAAACTACAGCACCGACCACTGTTGCGGAGGCTACCACAGAAGCAACCACAACTTCAATAGCCACTGAAGCAGCTACTGAAGCTACGACAACAGAAGCCACAACCACCACAACTACAACAGAAGCCACAACCACCACAACTACAACAGAAGCCACAACCACCACAACTACAACAGAAGCCACAACTACTAAACCCGGTCCAAAACGTCCTCCCAAACCAGCTACTGATGCGCATGAAAATTTAAATAATTAGAATGTTTAAATTGATATAAATTTAAATTTTTAAAGTACAATGCTTAGACTTTTACTTGTTAACCAAACTTTCAGTGAGTAATATAATTATAAATAAAGACATAAACCATAAAAATCAATTATTAGTTGAAGCATACTTAACATCTTTCATTATTAGGTGCCACTGCAAGATACGTTAAATAATAAATATTTTAATATTTCATTCAAGTAAAAATATTTATTGACATGGATGTTCTCTAAGAAATATTTTATTAGCATAGAATGTTTTACTATGCTGTGCTATTTCGCAGTAATATAGCAGTAAAATTAAATATTTTTAAGACAGCGACATCTAGTAATAAGATCACGAACTATTACCTATAACGTAACGTATTTTTACCTAATACGTTGATTGAATTGACACTAAAAGTTATAAATAATTGATTTATGCTCTTATATAAGAAAAGTGTTCGATAGTACGTCAAGTACTGAACCATAAGGAGTATATACATTTTTTCATATTCAGATAGATTTGTAAGGATTGTATTAATTTGCAAGGATTGTAATTTGTAGATTGAATAGGCAATAAGTAATTAATTGATCTATTATTCGTTTTAATTTTTTTTAATGCACTTATAAGTCTTATAACAATATGAACCATTTCGTTAGGTAGCCATGAATTATATAATAATATAATATATAATGATATAATTCTCACCGTCAGTTCAGGCATCCGACCTATTTTCAAATAAAACATCTTTTAAATTTAAGTGAAAAAAATCATATATCCTACTAATATTATTAATATCCTACTATTATTATAAATGCGAATGTAAGTTTGTTTGTTACGCTTTCGCTATCACTATGAAACTTTATACACGTAGGTACTTTGGCACAAACTTAATTTTTTTTAGCGGGAGGTTAAACAAATTTAGAAAGATAATAACATTGTTTGTCAAAACACGTGAACGGAGTCACAGACAATTGCTAGTTTCTTTAATAAATATAAACCTAAACCCTTCGGAAACTGTCCGATCACGCATTATTTTAAACGGTTTTCCAAATGTCGCAGTTTCAAATCCCGATTTGTTTAATTACTACATATTATTATTAGTAAAATTAAACAAGATTTCCCAAATATATTAGTTGTCTGCCTGAATCATGTTTTATATCGTGAACTCGCTAATTGATTTTCTGAAGAGGACTTCTTGATCAGACTTTCACTTTTTTTTATTTTTTTGTTTTTTGCACTTTAAATCCAGAAGAACACACAAATGTAATTCCAGATACATGTCTCTTCATGAAAACTTAAGTTGATTTTTTGGCTACATTCCTTGCGTAACGCTACAGATACTTAACGACTTAGAGAAAAACATTTTCGCTAAGAATGTCGACCTTCTCAAGTGCGCGGACAGAAATATGGAATAATATTTTATTACCCGCATATTCCCGCATAAGAAATTAATTTTAGTGAAAACTTTTGTCTGTTTGTGTATCTTTGTAAATTTCAAAGATTAATTTCGGTAGTGGCATCTTTTCAATGTTTATCTCTACTGTAAAGTTAAAAACATTGGTTAGAATTTTCGAAAGAAACCTAATAGATATCACCACCGTCCCGATAAAGACGATCACATATAGAATGCTTAATTCACCGACACGGACAGCAATACGGTAGCTCAGTTGGTAGGGCGGCGGGACGGTTTCCCAGTAGTCGTGGTTCGAATCCCTGCCCGTATCGGTTTATTTTTCATTCTATATTTATATAAATTTAAACAATAATTTTGTTAATATTGACAAATAAGGTTAATGTTTATTTATATCACATTGCGCAGGTCACTGCTAGATTCAAATTGTTCAGAGTAGCTGGTACCACAAAAGATACGAGATCTCTACGTCGTAGTTCAACACTATACGGGAATTGTGCTTAAGATTACATATTTTTTTTCAAGACAAATATTTGAAATAAATCAAGTCATGTGAGATCAGCATTTTGCGTGTTTTATTAAATGTATCACAATAAACGTAATTATATCAGCCGATGGTTCAGCGTAACCTAAATTTAAAAACAAACATAAATAGCGCTTAGATTGAAATGGGTAAGACGGCATACCTATGGGGTAAAACGACATAGTATGTCACATTATGAGCATAGTTAAAAAAATTAATTGTTTCTTATTCTGAGGTAAGTCCGCACATAGAGTAGGTATGGCACCAGCTGGAACACAGATGACATTTTACTCAATGTTCTTTTGGCTTAGATTGACTAAATGGTTCGTTGCAGTTATTGCAAGCTAGATCATCAATGTATTAAATTGACAAATAAAAACTTATAGATATATTTTTTTGTTTTCATATATGAACAATGTTGCCGAAGTATCAAACCTTAATTAAAATAGACATATAGCTAGGGTTGCCAACCATACTTTATAATAAAGTATTATACTTTATTTTTGGTAATTATACTTTTTACTTTTGCATGCAAATAAAGTATGTAAAAATACTTTATTTCCAGGCTTTACTGCGATACATAGAACAAAATACTCAGTATGGATTTTATAGGTACCTATGTATTTAACTATTTACCATATGAATTAGAACAGATGAACAAAACGATTTATAATTAGTTAGCTGTGTCTGCGACTTCGTACGTCTAGATTTCGATTTTGATAAAACGTACCCTTTGTACTTACCAATGTAAGTAAAATCTATAAATCATCTAACTGCTAAGCAGCAATGGTACGACAATAAGCGATTATTAACTTTTTATTTGTTAATTGATTGTTAAAAAAAAATGTAAAGTGAATCCCATGACAATACATTCCCGAAAACTGCATCCAAATCGATTAGCGTCAACAAACATACAGACATACAGAAGAACAGACAATATGAAAAACTTTGTTTTGGGTTCTCTTGCTTAGGTAAGGGTCCTCCTGTATGAATTTTAGAAAATATTTTTTTTGGTGTTGTGTGCACAACTAAAAGACAAACAGACAAAGATTTTAAAAAATGCTGAAAATGAATTCTGTTATTTTCAATGTACAAAGACTACTGCCCTACAGATTTATTACATGTATAGAATTTCCATTTCTGTAAAAAATTAAAAAAAACATCATAGGGGATCTTTATAAGAGCAAGAGAACCCAAAACAATGGTTTTTCAGTTAGTCTGTATGTATGTATGTATGTTCATGCTAATCTCAGAAACGGCTTAACCAATTTGATTGCAGTTTTCAGAAAAATATTATCACAGTCTTCATTTAACATTAATTGTTTGTTTCATCTAAATCGGTTAAGAAATAAAAAAGTTATGTCAATTTATGGCAATCACGTAATAAGTACCATTAAAATCTTATTCTATACATGTTATAAATCTGTAGAAAAGTAGTCTTGGTACATTGAAAATATTTAAAAAGATATACCAGGATGTGAAGTGATAACTAACACACACACATTTTCGCTTGTTTAAGTATTTCTATCAATATTGCATAAGAGCCCGCACCAATAAAGCCTTAATATCTTGGAGACGACTGTTTCTATCTCGACCAAACCAAGAACTATCTCAACAAACCAGGCTTTCGATTAAAAAAAAACCGCAATTAAATCTGACCACGCGTTTGGCTGCTTGAATGCCACAGACGGACACACTGATTCACAGATCGACAGGTCAAACTTATAACACCCCTTTTTTTGAGTCGGGAGTTAATAATAGTTTGGTTTTAGCCAACATAACTGGCTTTCAGAAACAAATTGTTTATTTATTTAAATTTCAATGTTGATTGTCAAACAAACTTTGAAACATTTAAAAATAGTAATAAATTTGAGCTTGAAAGCACATAAAATACGTTTTTAAGGCAATAATAGAATAAAATTTAAAAAATATTTTTTTTTTCATTCAAATACTTTACTTTTTCCTATTCAAACCATTTTATACTTTATTTTCGTCAAAAAAAGTTGGCACGTAGTTTTATGGAAAAAAGTCTGGCTAGCTTAGCTTCAGAAAAGATGAACAAGACTTTTTTAAATTTAATAAACATTAAAATATTTTATATTTTTTTATTCAGGACATTTATTTCCAGCGGTTTTTTAATTACGATAATTGGTGGTAATTACTAAACAAAAAGTAGCACAAGTTACTACCCAATTAATAGTTTCTATAAACTTGTCTAGACATGCACTCACTCGTCCAAACTTATCTTGGGCACGTTCAATAAATAAGTATTGTTTACATAGCGGCAACTTTCTTATCGTGATTGATAACACAGTTGACGCACTTTGTGGCCACTGAATTTGCGATATTTTGTTTTATTCAAATTACATAAATATAATAAAATCAAGAGCCATTTATTTTTATAAAATATGTATGTCATGGTTGTTGTTGTTTCAGATTTATCTGCTGTTACTTCGGTATAAAAGTAATTTTGAATATTTTTATTTAATAGTTCTGAAGTTTATTGCTTTTCTATAAGTTATTTATTTGTGTTATAAATTGCGGTAAAACCTTATTTTAAGTACTATAAATAACATACATATTATATAAAAAGTGAATTTAAATTACCATTACCACTTACTAACCAGCGTTTAAATCATTTTTCATATTTCATGGCCGCATTCTTGGAATGTCTTTTCTTTAGGTTAAATATTTTTAGAATTAAATACTCTTTTGTTTTCTTCGTAAGTTGAGTGCTTCATTATCTGTATTAAGAATAGTTATTATATTTTGAACGCGACAAAGGAATTCATACCTGCATCTTTTGTTCATAAAATAGCAAGGAAAACTGGCGCCAAATATGTACGGTACTTAAAGATAACGAAATATGTATTTGTTTTTATATGCAATTTTAATATTATAATTGAAAAATCTAAACATCAACATTTATATTTCTATGTATACTATTTATATATTAAAGTTTGTTTTAATAATTTAGAAAGTTCAAGTCCATTCATAAACTAATAGCTTATAATAAAATAACATTTTCAAACAATTAATCAATTAAGAAGACTTACAGTGATTGGGAATGCAATAAATCTCGCCCGTTTTCGTATTCCGTAATCGAGGAGGAACCATTAACGTAAGTCATTATACAAGGATGACTGTGTATTTAAAGTTTTGTAGACATTTACATTTACTTAAAACTTTGATATCAACCTATTTATTTAGGAAAGTTTCTGTTTAACAATATACTTTTATATTTAGTCGGGTTTCACTAATGCTTTGATTAACAAATATTACGCAATGTTCTAAAATTGTTATTTTTTTTATATCTGTCTGCAAAGGTTTTTTTGTTGTATAAGATCACCCAACCAGTGACTTGACTTTGCACGCACTCCTTCGAAATATATCACATTCAGAATTTAACTAGAGTTTTTCTTTTCTTACTATTAAAATGATCAACTGTGAATTTCGATTAATTATCGGCATTATGAGTGTTTAAAAATTAGTCAATATTATTATATTATAATTTAAAAATAAACTTTCATTTATTGTTATCGCAAATAGAGTTACAATGGCGGTATTAAGGGTGGTCAGACGCCATGTTGAAGACAAATAGATTTTGTATAGAGCGCGCTACCAAAAAAAAAACAACGAAATAATAAGAATGCATACCGCGTGGCTGAACACATAATGCCTGGCGCTTTACCAATTTTTAATTCTATTCAATCTTAATGCAAAGCCACTTTAAGCTTTATTGCCTATTACTGTAGTACATTTTTGCTTACAAGGTGCAATAGTATGCAGTTACTTTACATACAAAAGCTATACTCGATAATTTGAGTTATCGATAATAAATTACCTAACTGAACTCGAAAATAATAATACTTTCATTGAAAGGGACCGTCTTTGAAATACCTAGATTTACTATTAAATTTCATGATGACCTACTGAATTTCTTTAACGTCCATTAAAAGAGCTTACTTTGTAATACGTCAACAGTAAAAACATAAATAATGTAATTGCTAAGCTTAAGATTGTATTATTAATTAGTGCTAATAAAAAAAATGGAGTTTACTAATTAATGAATGTCGCGGTCGGGGGCTGCGGTCTTAGAAGACCGGAGCGGCGTTACGCCGAGGTCGCTAGATAGGACCTCAGCTACCGCACCCTTCCGCTTTTGTAGGGCGAAACGAACCCTGTCCGCAGGAGTGACGTCAAGTCGGGTGACTAATGATCACTCCTAACGGGCGCCGGTGATTCGTCTCTCATGGATATAAGGGTCTCGACTCGAAGGGGTAATTAAAACGAGCATGTAAGGACACTCAATTAACCTAGTCACGAGTAGCTCTTTCGATCGGGCTCTTCTACGATCCTCCCGTACAATATTAGGGCTCTTCTACGATAATCCCTCACGACGTTGTTATACAGGGCTCTTCTACGATAATCCCTCACGATGTTAAGATTCAGGGCTCTTCTACGATCCTCCCTGTTCTTCTTTCTTCAATGTTGCGGTCCGAGGCGAATGGAATACCTCATCCCCGCGCTAGCCGTTTATTAACTAGCCGGATTTACCGTAAAGAGAGCCGCTGAATAACAACGCATTTTACGCGTATTTTTACTATGCCCCCGTGACTAAGTTTCATATAACTTTATTCGTTTTATATACACAGACATTACAATGCAATATTAAAAAAGGTTACAAAATTATCTTTATATACACATATAATAGTTAATGAAAGCTATATAAACACAAAAATTACAAAGAATGAAATAGTAAAAATATAAGAAATTCTATACAATATAAATCGCTTTAAAGTCTTATTTCTTATAAACTATTATTCTTTCATATAAAGTGTAATACCATATTACGTTCGTCCCGTTATGTACTATCTATTTATTTCACTTTAAACAAGTTTTACATAATTTTCTATTCATTCGGGGTATATTGAGAGCGAAAGAGATAGCCTTCGAATGCTATCTCTCTCTTTCTTAGTGTTGCACAAAAGAATGCTCCGTAGCGAGTGCGACAAACGCTTACTATTTAATGTTTCTAAGTGATTTTAAATTTCTAACAAGTTATATGAATTAATGAATTATGATCAAAACAATGAAATATTATTAATTAAATAATAATCTTAATGCCGAGAATTGTCGCCGACATCCTCCCCCTCGTGCGAAGCACCATTTCTTAGCTAGGCGACTCGATGTTCCCTCCCGACGTTGCGCTCCTACGAAGCCGTCGTCTCGTCCGGTGGCGTCCCGTTGCACGTCGTCTGGTGCGGGACCAACAGCACCACCTTGGAGCTAGGCCTCTTCAAGAGACCTCCGGCCGTGCGCACGTCAACCACGCGCGTGCGGCCGTCGGGTCCCGGGTAGATTTGCACGATCTCTCCGCGCGGCCAGGTATTCCGTGGCAGCGTAGAGTCGACGATGAGGACCACGTCCCCCCGCCGCAGGTCTGGAGCGTCTCTTCTGCCGTCGAGTTTCCTCGGGATGAGCGTGGGCAGGTACTCCTTGACCCACCTCGCCCAAAAGCGGTCGGCCAGATGCTGCACCGCCTTCCAAGTGTGTCGCCTTATTTCACTGTCGTTGAAGGCCCCGACCCTCGGGGCCCCACACGACCTACCTATTAGGAAATGATTAGGGGTGAGGGACTCTCCCTCTTCGGTCTCGACTAAGGGTCGAGAGTTTACAATGTGCTCTGCCTCTAATAGCAGTGTATGTAACGTTTCTTCCTTCGGCTGTTTCTCCTTAAGGGTTACCGCCAGGGCCGTCTTAATGGAGCCCACTAGCCGCTCCCATGCGCCTCCCATATTGGGCGCTCCTGGCGGTATAAATTTCCATCGCATGCCTATAACTTGCGTCTCTGCAGCCAGTTTCTCTTGCTCGCGCGTGTCCCAAGCATCTTGTAGCTCCTTATTCGCCTTCACGAAGTTAGTGCCGTTGTCGCTGAACATTATCCGCGGCGTCCCCCTGCGTGCGACCATACGTCGCAACGCGAGGATCATGGAGTCCGCCGTCAATGAGGTGACTAGCTCCAGATGAACTGCTCTGGTGGTTAAACAAGTAAATAGCGCCCCCCATCTCTTCTCGTTACGGCGGCCTACAGTGACGGTCATGGGTCCGAAGTAGTCCACCGCGGCGCAAGTGAACGGTGGTTCACCAAACTTCAGTCTCTCATGTGGTAGGTCTCCTGTAGGCGGCGTCTTCGGGGTGCCCTTGCGCACCTTGCACCACTGGCACTCGCGGGCCGTCGCTCGCACGGCCGATCGTAGTCCTAATATCCAGAACCGCTGCTTCAGTTCGTTCATGACAGTCGCGTGGTTCCCGTGGTTGAAGGTATCGTGATAGTGCTTGATGATCAACCTAGTGATCCTGTCCTTTGCATCCAACACTATTGGTTGCTTCATGTCGCCGTCTATACCTCTCGCCGCGTTAATCCTTCCTCGGACCCTTAGTAGTCCGTCTCCTATGGTGAGATCCAGCCTTCTAAGCTTGCTAGTTCTGTCAAGTTGCCTTTTCTCCGATGTGTTCTTGATCTCGTTCTTGAAGCACTCTTGACTCCTTCGTAGCAGCAATTGTTCCGCCCTCAACAGGAGGTCGGGCCCTAATGGCCGCGCGCACGCCCGTTCGTCGGGCGTTGAAGACGAGGGCAACTTCACCCTTGCCTTCTTAGCGTATCTTCTCCAGGCTGGATCCTTTCTACGTGTGATTAACGTCTTCTCAGTCTTTCTTCGGCACAAGTCGATGAATTGCAGTACCCGCGCCGTTGTTCTCCATAGCCTCACCCACCTAGAGAACCTAGCAGGTTCTGGCGTGGACGAGTCGCTGGCGGTCGTCGCGGTCACTGTGTGCTTCACTTCTCTGTCTTCGACTGTAGGCTGCGACTTGAAGCTTCGGTGTTCAGGCCATTTCTCCTCGTTCATACTGAGGAACTCAGGCCCCGTGAACCATCTGTGGCCCTCCGCGAACTGTCTCGGTGCTCCCCGGGTCGCGTCGTCCGCCGGGTTCTGACTCGTCGGTACCCAACGCCACTCGTTTGGACGCGTCGTGTCTTCTATCTCCGCCAACCTGTGCGCCACGAACGGTTTGAACGTCCGGGGATCCGAACGTATCCACGATAATACTGTACTTGAGTCCGTCCAGTAAGTCTTCTTCTTCGGGGCGATGTCCAACTCTTCTATGGCCGATTGCGCCAGCCTCGTCCCTAGCAGCGCGGCCTGCAGCTCTAACCGCGGGATGGATATTGGCTTGAGCGGCGCCACGCGCGCCTTCCCAGTCAATAAGTTTACCGTCCAACGGTCGCCTTGACGCTGCCTCCAGTACACCGCGCACGCGTAGGCCGTCTCACTGGCATCTGTGAAGATGTGTAGTTCTCCTTCTTCTCGAGACGGCGCAAAGCACCTCGGTATCCTCAGGTCCTTTAACAACTCTACGTTCTGTAGATAAGATCGCCAAGCCTCTTCGCACCCGGGCGTTATCGCTTCATCCCAACCGATGCCGCTACGCCACAAGTCTTGAATCAACCTCTTTCCTTGTACGAGGACTGGAGACGCGAGACCCAGGGGGTCGAATGTAGACATCACTGCACTCGTCACCTGCCTCTTCGTCGGCGTCATCTCCGCGTAGACTACGTCTTCGTCTAAGTTCCGAAAACAAGTTCTAAAACCCAAGTGGTCGTCCCGCGTGAACCAACGGAGACCCAGCGTCTTCTCTTCCTTCGACCCCAGTTCTACCTCCGAACTCGCCTCTCTCTCGTCGGAGATCGCCTGGAGTACCGCAGGTCGGTTTGAGGCCCATCCCCTCAACTCGAAGCCGGCCTTCTTGTGAACCTGGAACACTTCGCGGGCGACCTTCTTAGCTTCTTCTTCCGTGTAGAAGCTGTGCAGGTAGTCGTCCATGTAGTGGTTAGCCCTAATGGCCTCTGCGGCCGCGGGGAACTCCCCCTCGTGTTCAGCAGCATTTGAGTTCTTCACGTGGATGGCCACGCTGGGCGAAGAACAAACACCAAATGTCACTGAAGTCATGCGATAATGCTTCGGAGGCTTCTCTCGCTCATCTCCGCGCCACAAGAAGCGTAGACTGTCCCGGTCTTCAGGCCTCACCTTTATCTGCAGAAACATCTCTTTTATGTCGGCCACCACGGCCACTGGCCGCTGACGGAAGCGTAACAGGACGCCGAACAACGGTTGAAGTAGATCTGGCCCAGGTAGTAGCATGTCGTTCAGGCTTTTACCCCCGAACTTAGCTGCGGCGTCGAACACTAGCCTCATCTTCTTCTTAGTCGGATGAGTCACGGCGAAATGAGGCAGATACCATCTCCTTGCAGACGTGGATTCCTGCTGAGCCTCCTCTGCGTAGCCGCTGTCCAACAGGTGCTGCACCTGTTCTCCGTACTCCTTCTTGAGTGCCGGGTCCTTATCCAACTTCTTCTCGATATTCCGCAGCCTGTTCTCAGCCGACTTTAAGTTATCGAGTGTTTCTTCGTTTTCGTTCTTCCACAGGAGCCCAGTCTCGAACCGGCCATCTTCCATTCTCCTTGTGGTTCTTAGGAGTTGCTCTAGCGCCTTACCTTCCGCATCGGTAGAGGGTCGGCGCGGTTGGACCCCGAGCGACTCGATCGCGAAGTGGTCCTTCATCAGCTGCTCCAGTTCATCTTCTGAGGCAGCGGTGTGCGCGCACGTCATCACGTTCATTGGTCTCGACGCTCCGCCGTCGGAGCCGTGCAGCACCCACCCCAGCTGAGTCAATGATGCTACAGGTTGATTCCTTTTTCCTCTTCTTATGACCCGCGTTATGATGATGTGCCAGTTGTCTTGACCGATGAGCAATCGAGGCTTCTCCTCGTCGTATACTAAACGCTCTAACATGCGTTTAAGGTGCGTGCACTTCTTCAATCTTGTTTTATCTAACCTCTGAGGTGTGAGGTGTAGATCCTTTATCGTTCTCACTCCTTCGAGTGTCTGCCGCCGCGAGTGATGTACACCCTTCAGCTTGAGGTTGACGCGCATGGAATCTTCACTTCCCAAGATCTTGCCTCCGACCGTCTCCAAACGTAGAGGCTCCTTCGGCCCCTTCAGGCCGATCTCATGTGCCACTGAAGCATCAAGTAAAGTCACTGTGGACCCTTCGTCCAATAACGCCAATATGGTAGCAGCCCCCTTCGGGCCGTACACCTCTATCGGTACCATCTTCAAGTACGCCCTCGGCGCGGTCAATGCGTTCACCGGTAGCACTACGTTGTTTGACTTTTCTTTTTCTTCTTGCTTCTGGCCTTCTTTCTTGTAGTAGTGAAGCAGGTTATGATGCGTCCTCTTGCAGTCCTTGCAAGGCGGCTTCTTACAATTTTCTTTTCTATGCTTGCCTTGCAGGCAATTAAAGCACCCTCCATGCTTTATCACTATGTCCCATCTCTCTTTGACGGACGCCTGCAAGAACTTCTTACATCCCGCTAACGGGTGTTCCCCTTGACAGTGCGGACATGAGGGCTTCTTCTCAACACTAATATCGACCGCGGCGTGCGCGGCTTGTTGTCTGTACGTACCTTGTCTCCTTATCGTAGGTTCCAGAAGTGCGTACGGCCCGCACCGATCCGCCTCTCTATTGAGGAAGTCGGCCACTGTCACCAGGTCGCTTTCTTCATGATCGGCGGCGTAATCGAACCACCGATACTTCAACACCGCAGGTAGCTTCTCCACTATTGTCTTCATTATCTCTGGAGACTGTAGATACTGCGGTTTTCTTAATCCTTTCACTGTTGCTACGACGTTGTTCACTTGACTCGCGAATATGCAGACGTCGCGCGCATTCTCGCCGATCTTCGACAGCCCCTTCAGCTTGTCCATCTCGGCGAGCACCAACACATCCGGCCTCCCGAAGCGACGCCTCAAGGCGTCTATAACATCTTCGGGTGGACACTCCGAATACAAGAGGCTCTTCACCGCCTCCCTTGCTGTTCCCTTGATGGCCTTCCTAAGCCTGGCCATGTTCTGAGGGGGTGTAAACAGCCCTCCCGTGTCCTCATACACGGTCCTAAAAGCGATCCATTCGCCTATCGCGCCGTCGAACAGGGGCAGCTCCGTCATGTAACTCGGCGCCGCCGTCCCCGCCTTCGGCACCGCTTGTATGGCCCTGATGATCGCCTCAGCCAAATCTTTGTTCCCCGAGACCGATGAGTGCACTTCTGGTTTGACTACCGCCGGCGAAATAGCTTGGATACTCGGCGGCTCCTCTAGGCTCTTCCTAGGCGCGTCGCCGGCCCCATGCCCCTTCCTGGGCACGACACTGGCAGCATCTTCCAACCATTGATGCACTTCCGCTTCTTTATCTTGAATCTCTTCGTCGTCCGAATCAGCCAACCGCGACAGCTCTAGGTTGGCCCTGGCCACAGCGGCCCGAGCCTGCGCCTCGCGGAGCTCTAGCTCCGCTAGTTCGGCGCGTGCCTCTAGCTGTTTCTTCTTAGAAGCGGAGCTTCTGACCGACGACGCTCTTTCGCGTACGGTGGCGGCTGTCGGCGCGTTCTTCGTGTTGTCGGGTTTCGCAATCACTTCTGTACTCGTAGTTTCGTAGCTCGTTGTGGTCGCTTCCGTCGTCAGCTCCGTGGATGGCTCCGTACTACTTTCCCGTCCCGGAGTACGGGGAGGGGTACGGGCGACTCCCGGCGTTACGGCCCGCACCGCGCTCGACGCGGGCGCTTCTTCTACCGACGGTCGTTCTACAGTTTCGGACCCCTTGTGGCTCCTCGTGACCGGCATGGTTGCTTCAAAACCACTTAATATACACCCTTAATGAATCTAAACCCTTTAGATCCGGCTCGAAGGACCAGATGTCGCGGTCGGGGGCTGCGGTCTTAGAAGACCGGAGCGGCGTTACGCCGAGGTCGCTAGATAGGACCTCAGCTACCGCACCCTTCCGCTTTTGTAGGGCGAAACGAACCCTGTCCGCAGGAGTGACGTCAAGTCGGGTGACTAATGATCACTCCTAACGGGCGCCGGTGATTCGTCTCTCATGGATATAAGGGTCTCGACTCGAAGGGGTAATTAAAACGAGCATGTAAGGACACTCAATTAACCTAGTCACGAGTAGCTCTTTCGATCGGGCTCTTCTACGATCCTCCCGTACAATATTAGGGCTCTTCTACGATAATCCCTCACGACGTTGTTATACAGGGCTCTTCTACGATAATCCCTCACGATGTTAAGATTCAGGGCTCTTCTACGATCCTCCCTGTTCTTCTTTCTTCAATGTTGCGGTCCGAGGCGAATGGAATACCTCATCCCCGCGCTAGCCGTTTATTAACTAGCCGGATTTACCGTAAAGAGAGCCGCTGAATAACAACGCATTTTACGCGTATTTTTACTATGCCCCCGTGACTAAGTTTCATATAACTTTATTCGTTTTATATACACAGACATTACAATGCAATATTAAAAAAGGTTACAAAATTATCTTTATATACACATATAATAGTTAATGAAAGCTATATAAACACAAAAATTACAAAGAATGAAATAGTAAAAATATAAGAAATTCTATACAATATAAATCGCTTTAAAGTCTTATTTCTTATAAACTATTATTCTTTCATATAAAGTGTAATACCATATTACGTTCGTCCCGTTATGTACTATCTATTTATTTCACTTTAAACAAGTTTTACATAATTTTCTATTCATTCGGGGTATATTGAGAGCGAAAGAGATAGCCTTCGAATGCTATCTCTCTCTTTCTTAGTGTTGCACAAAAGAATGCTCCGTAGCGAGTGCGACAAACGCTTACTATTTAATGTTTCTAAGTGATTTTAAATTTCTAACAAGTTATATGAATTAATGAATTATGATCAAAACAATGAAATATTATTAATTAAATAATAATCTTAATGCCGAGAATTGTCGCCGACAATGAATATCAGATCATTAATTATTTTTAAGTTTGTTTATCGATACAATTAACTAGTCGTTTGTTAACACAGCACTAGCTGAGCTTGCAATTCTCCTACTCGCTCACGCTTGGCTTTCATACACACACATACGCATGACGCACGCCGCATGGCTGTGGCGCACGCCGGCCAATCGGCAATTAGTTCGGTTTTGACCACGCAACGGAAGGGTCGTTACTTACTTTTTAGCTTATACCGCGTGTTTACATATTTTATAAATAAAAATATATCAATTCATAGTGACAAATAATTTTGTTAGTGACATTTTTCGTTATAATGCAACTGTGAAAAAGAACCTATATTATTGTAGTGTTATTCGGTGATAAGACTGATGAAGAAGCGGAGTGATTTATTTAGAGAGTAATGGTGACAGTAATGTTTTTTTGTTAGTGGCAATAGATTTTAATTGACAAAGCAATGGCGGTGGTTAATTTTAGCGTGTGTTTGGTACTCATTTTGTACCAACTGTCGGTGGCTTTAAGTGACGAGTCGTCGGAATCAGCAGATCTTGGATTAAATGGTAAATGTTTTTAGAAATAGAATCAAAGCTGTTGTTTTTTTTTATGTTAACAATATCTCCTATTTCCGTTAGAAGAAGAAAGAAGAACAAGAACGTTTCTTAGTATTTTCAGAGCTTCTGTTTAGGATCAAACTTGCATAATAATTCTTGTAAATAAAAAATATATAGGTAGGTATATAATTCAAACCACCCGTTATCTAGTTAAATAAGTCTTAAAATTCTAGAAAAGCAGCTTCATAAACAGTAATAAACACTAAACCGCATTTAATACTTGAAATTATATTATTGAACATGTTATAATATTGTATAAAACATTATGAACTCGGAAGACATTTTAAATAACAAGTTAACACTTTTTTAGATAAGAATTTTGCCGAAATGTTTGAAGTAAACATCAGAGGTCGTAGTTTATCGGAGGTCGAATCAAACTGAGCCGCAAATATATCTGTAATGTCTTATTTTGTTAAAAAGACCTTTGATTTGTATATTTAAATTTACATTCTAATTCACAATGATGTTATTTGGTTGTTGAATAATCAAATTCAAAATATAAAAAATAAGACCTTCGAGGTTAAAGTTTTTTAATATATTTTTTAAGTACAAACAAAAACAAAGGTTATAAAGTAGGTATACCTAATAGGTATAGTAGATAATTATTAATTATTACTTATAGGTATTGTGCGACGGTCTAGACTAGACTTTTTCTTTTTAAGTCCCTCTCAAAACTCATGTCTATATTCAGATTTTTGCTAGAAAGTTTCGTTTATTACGAATCGGAGACAAAACTTATTGGTCTTTTTGATAATTAACATATTAAGTCTTTATAATATTCATTTGTGTAGTAATAGGTTTTATATTGCATACAATTTTGTTCAGGTACAAATCCCTATACCTAATTAATAACCTCCTAAAACTACCTTTCGTATTATTTTGCATAAATAATAATGTTCGTAGACTTAGTCTCTAGTTAATTAACTAATGTTTTTAAAAACTACTGTATTTTCTTAGTGTAGTTTTTTATTGCACCTTCTTAGTGTGCGGATATGGATCAATATTGTGACGTCATCGATAGTATATCGAAGTGATCTGATAACAAGCAGACATGGCGCCTCGCCGCACGATCTTTTAAACACCTAGCGCCATATTCTGTGATCCAGATATAGCTTTTAATACAATGCATTGGAGCCCAAAATCCCTAAAATAGTTTTTGAGTGTTGTAACATAAGTACAATCAGAATTTGGGTATTTTTATCAGATTATTTATTTACGAGCTTTTGGTCCAATTTGTTTAACGAAGATTTTTCTAACTCAAAGTCTTAACTAAACTATATAAATATAATAATAGCTTAATAAATCATATCGTAACATCTGTATTTTCTTTTAAAATGTTCTACAATTGAATATAATATTCTCTCTGTGCTTTTATTATACTATTTTTGTTTGTATGCTCTGTTATGTCTCTACATAACAGAGCATATGTAGAGACAAATATTTTCTATTATTTTGTTCTAATGTTGTTAATTCTTATATACAGACATACTAATCACTTAATATTATAATCTATACTCTTATCTTAGATAATATTCATTGTTTAAGTAATTATTTTAATAAGTTAATAATAATTCTGCATAATCCCTTATAATCTTATAATATTTGAAACACAAAACAATTAATTGAGTAATAGGGAAATTACCTTAAATAATGTATTAGTAGTTTTAAATGTTATTCAATCAGTAATATAGTTGGACCATCAGAAATCCAGTCAAAACATTCATATCATCCCGATACAATAAAACTATAAGAAATCTGAATAGCATTGATGAAAAAGCAAATATATTAATAAATTCAAACAAGCCAAAATAGTATTAATTGTAGCGATTTAAAGTCTATATTTGTTTGCTTTGTTTTAAAAAGGGATACTCGAAATTCACGTTATTTTTTTTTGATAATATACATCCTATTACTCAATAATAGAGTCCATAGTCCCTTGTATTTGTTTTAAATTTAACATGTGGACGCCAACGGGTACCAGTGACGTAATTATCTTCATCCTATGAATTCCCGATTATCGTTGAATAATAAAAAAGAGTTTACTACACTGATTTTTTTATTAAAAATACTGATGTAAGGCTTAAATATGTAAAATATGTAATACAATATAGGTACTAATTGTAAAGAAAATTTACTTCAAAGAAAACTTGCAGAATATTGCTTAACTCTTGAGGCCATAAACTATAGTTAATTTTGTTGTAAACTTAACCCGTCGGTAATAAATCATCGGTAAGTTGAAATTGAGATAAGTTGAACTTTACAATATCCTTCAATTTATAATATAGCACATTCAACTTGTATTGATATTTAAAATAATTAATATTCTTGATGTGCCGATTTATAATTTTGTTGTCATATAAAGTTACCATACAAAAAATCCTTCACAAGCTATAAAGATATGAAAAATACAGTAAGCATGTGACAAAATTATGACGATTTCTCCATTTTATTAGGTTCTTTATGATAAAGAAACTTGCATAAAACAATGCTTCAACGCGTTATGCATCGTTAACGTAGAGTATCTCCTTTCACTCGTAAACAATACACTGTTGTATTCTTACTGACACTAGAATAACTATTTTCTAAATAAATTATAATTTTAGTACCTACTGTTTAGAGTACCTACATCTTCTTAGTCAGTTTTGCTGCAATTATTAATTCAAGAATTCCTCATAGAATCTGCGATTGACATTAATTTATGGTAATTGGTATTCCAACATGTCTATCAAGTTTTGAACTTTTTTAGTTAACAACCAAGTTGTTCTTTATAAAAACATTATATACTTACTTACTTGCTTACTTGTTAGTACTGAGACGACTAACTAATTATATTTATATACACATTCTGTATTTTACATAAGGGGCCGTCCATAAATTACGATTTTCACCAATTTACCAATTTCAGGACTTTTTAACCCCTCCCCCTGTCTTTATTACAGGTTGTCACATTTTCAGAACCCCCTCCACCTTGATGTGACGGTCACACTTCGTCACACATTTTTCAATTTTATGCATATATTTTAAAATAATAAAAAAGAATCAGCTATTTTCATTTTTTCTTATATTTATCAAATCATTTTTCATAAAATTAACATAAAGTAAAATATTTGTTATATTAGAGAAAACAAACTACTAGTCTTAAATAGTCGTTTGCTTTATTTTTTTAAGAACAATAAACGACTTATTATGTTAATTAAAGATATAAAACTTAATCATCTTGTGTCCATGGACTTTAGTTTTTTACTAGCCTATAAGTTTCGCCTTTGAGTATTTTAAATTTTAACATGTGACGTCACAAAGTTTGTGACCCTCCTAACCCTTGTCACACAATGTGACATTCTGGTGATACCCTCCCCCCCCCTTTAAGGTGTGACGTAATTTATTGATGACCCCTAAGTTATAGCTTTAGCATTTTCAGAAGCGGAAAAATTTGCTAGGCTAGACTTCTTCTAGACTTAAATTTTCGTAGTAACTATCAATGGCTTTTTCTACTTCAAAATCTTTTATACTATAAGTACTTTCTCCTCTTCAGATCTTAATAAATTTATTGTATTAATTACACGTTCTATTCAAAGTGTTTTCTTGTTTTCTAAATAACTTAAAGATTATTATAAGATGTCATATTTTTGCTGCTGTAGTAGCACCCTTTCACAGAAATTCTTTACATAATAGAAACATTTTTCGGTGATTGACAAAACCTAAAGATATATCCTTACAAGTTGCTTTCATCCCTCCTTATTCTTTGCAATTGGATACCCAATGACCCATATTTTTAGATATCCATGGTTTAGAATGGATAACGTAATAATATAATATAATATCTTAAGAACTGTCTGCTGACATGTCTCTTGCTGTTGAAAAAAAAATTATTCGGAATATTAAAATTAGTATAATTGCAAAAACAGTCATAGCTCATTAAAATAACGTATTATCTGTCGAAATTATGAACACAAAATCCTGTTGTTAAAATTTTGAAAACACTAGTTAAATATATTAAAAATTACAATAAAAAATATTTTTATTTAATAATATTTCTGCACCAAAAAGAAGCATCTCCCTTACAGCACTTTGTAAATCCAAACAATATATAATTTCAACGGATGTTCATACACAGACCAAAATATTTGGCAAACACTTCCATGCGCATTTACTTATTTACTCTCGTTAAGATGTTTTCACAGTAATTCATTGATTCAAATTCTGATTTCCTGAAATCACGATATAAATCTTAACTTTACTTGTGTGTTGAAAGGTTGCTTTGAATCTTCTAATTTATATCCACCTTAATTAGCTTTTTAATACAATACGATAAAAAGATTGGTTGTTAGAGGTAATTTTTTGTATTTTTTTTTCACTCCTATCATATTGGTAATTAAATATAAAATTGTAATTATTTCATACAGCATTTATGCAAATTGGTTTAGCAATTAGACTGAAGTCGTCGGTCACGAATTCAATGGACTATAAATCTATCCACGATCACAGATAAGAGGTGGTTTGTTAAGATGGATAGATAGATATGGGAAAGTAGCTTTCACGCAGAAATAACTTACGTGCATTGAAGTGAATACAAATTCTGTTTGCCATTCGTGATTATACAAAATTAAATAAGCAATGAATATACTTTTACCAGCACTTTTACTGTTATTGTACATTTATTAACTAATTTAGGCAAGTTGATTGAGCCCAACACAAGTGACGCATGTTGTACCCACTAAAACAATTTTAGGGACTACAGCAGCTCCTAATGGGGGGATTGTTTAACGGTTGTCTGGCGCCAAATTGTTAGACGTGGCGCCAAAAATCCGACAGGGGTGAGCTAAACGGAATTGACCCCTATCGGAAATCTTTAGAAGTCATTTTGCCTTAAACATTTTGAATAGGGGTATTTAAGGAATAGGTAATCATTTGGCGTCGTGATGTCGTTGCCTTTATGAGGGGTGAGCTTGCTTTTGACATGTGCGGTTATTGTGTAAAAGTGTCGGCCGGTAATGAGTATGTCACGAACGTGACATAGCACTTAGTGTTGCACCTCGGTGATGGGGCGAGGTGGTAGCGATTAGTTTTCATATTTTTCATAATGATTATGGTGTTTAGCAACATACAATATCAGTTAGTATAGAATATGGCATTAAAATGCGAAATTAAGTTCATGGATTTATTTCCTTTCAACTACGTTCAGAAAAGAAAAATATATTACACAGTTTTAACAAATATGCGTGCGTCATTCACAACAAAGAAATACCGCGGTACTATCTCAGTCGAATATTTTCCAAGAAACACTTCAGTAGGAAATTTATCACGTTCTCAGAAATAGGAAAATGTTACAATTTAGCTCACCATATGTAATGAATAGGATGAATTTACAAATTTAGATATCTATTTCGCTATTGTTCTCATATTTCATAAATATGCAATCAAAAACGCATTAAGACATTAAAGTAATACACGGGTATCAGTGTAGCGTTGCAGACGACAGTTCACCTAGCTTCCGGTTGTAGACGGAAGCACGGCGCCATAGGCGCCTGCGCCGGTGATCTGCGGTCTACTGGCATTCACGCTTCAGCCACGAAACAGGCCGGACGTAACGCGTCGGTGCGCTTACGATTAATAACCCACGCAAAATAATTACTCACGCCATAACGTTTAGAAAACGCTACAACGATTTCATGATTGACGTCCAATGATATATCTATGATAATTCAAATTGTACGTTATATTTTAAGATATTATCTGTAAATAAATAATAGATGTATGACACACCTGTCAATAAAGTTAAAAGAATTTATCCACGACTCAGTAATAATTACATACTATTACAACCCATAGCTAATCATCGAAACTTGGCAGACCAACCAACAGCAATTATATAGACTATGTACAGATGTTTATAATATAATATATAATTGCAAATAGAGTATTAAATCTTGTCACGTGTGGAATGCACTTAATGCGCTATATGTATGCGTACTGCGAGTTGTCGAAGGTGACTTGTCAGTTGTCGATATCAAGGCGCTGTTCTTTAAAATGTGCTGTAAATTGTTCATAAATTATCAATAACAAACACTACACACTTTTTCATACATGTATATTTTGTTAGTTCTTCAAATAACTCCGCCTTTGCTTAAACTATTTTTTTTTTACGTGTTATATAGGTATAGATTCCCGTTTTAAGATTAAAAGGGAATATCAATCGAAAATTGAAAATGTCTTCAGGCGAAGTGAATTAAGGTTCAACAATAAATATTTATTCGCAGCCGATGCCAGTGGTTATAATGGATCCATTACATTCATTTAGATAAAAAACTAAAGATGTTTTGAAACAAAAAAAGCCGTTACTACTGAAGAACGTGATCTCAACACGTAATGTATTGTTTAATATTGATTTCAAAGTAGCTATTTCCTGTGAAATAAAAAGTAATGGCAGTCATTTAAAATCTCAATAACATGAGATACATCTCTGCATCGTTGGAAGCACTTGGATTTTAAAGACACCATCTCTAGATGTATATATTAATGTTAAAGAAACATTTTTTTTTTTATCACAAGTGGATTTTAGCCCATCCCTTTACCGAAATATGATAGTTTCGATTTCACCGATATCTGAGAGTGATTATCACACTACTTGGCGTAGCAACTGATAAAAATATTATGTTATTGATGACAAATTGCCAACTGGCCAAACTGGCATTGACCTCCAAAAAGTAATACGTATTTATTAAGATCATTTTTACATTGAGATATTATAAGTTGTGATTTTTTCTATTCTAGTCTTGTATCTGGTTATATTTATTGAAGACGCGGTGGTCTTCGATTTTTGATGTGGCATAATCCAATATACATGAATGTTACTGGTTTTGAATTCTTAATGTATTCTTTCGCCATCATGAGGTCCGGTTGTTTAAGGACCGCAGACATTAACATACGTGGTACTTGCATCTAACATTTAAACATTGCTGCTATGAAGTATGTTCTGTGGTTATTAAATAGGATTATTGTGAGAAGTAACTTTAACTATAATTCCACATACCTGTACAGTGCAGTGCACTCTTTAAATAAAAAGATACAGCCAAGCATGTTAACAAGTTTATCAAACTTCCTTCAACTTTTAAATCTGGGTGGTCGTTTCTTAACATTGGTTAATCAGTTTCTTTGTATGAATCAAATTAAAACAATCGTTATATTGTATTCTTAATAACAGGTAATAAAAAAAATATTTATCATAATTTATTTATTTAATTCATATAAAGAAGTTATTAGAACTAAATTAAACTCCTTCACTTTAAATATTTTTTAAATACAGAGTAATTAAATATTTAAAGATATTAAACAAAAAAAATACTTGAAAAATATCGACGAACATACAAACAGATTATTATCAAATCTTTATTAATATCATTTTTGATTGCACGGAAGTTGTTCTGAACAGTGATAGTTGTACCTACATTGAGGCTGTGGGTGGTCCAGTAATTACAACACTCATCTTAGCTGTAATAACATTCGTTAATTGAAAGTGCTATCTGATTCTTATGTAAAATTACAAGCCAATATCACATCTGACTATATAATTAAAAAAATGTTCAGTTAGTACAATCATATTATTAATTGCTTGTAAGTACGTCTATCTCTAACTGTTGATCATCACTCAAACTTTCGAAATGTTTTGTTTTGTCGTGTGAATTTTCTATTTGTATATTTCACACTGTCCATATAAATTTAAGTGGCGTAAAAATTAATGTATCAGTACGTGGGCGAAGGTAATTTCGTATTCTGGTTTTCAATTCAATAAATTGTCTTTTCACACCTACAATAAAATAACCAATCTAACGAATACGTTTAGATAATAATGGACAATACAAAATATTCATATTGACATGATTACTGTGTATGTTTTTAACATGTACGAATTGCCGTCCCTATACAGAATGCTATGTCCTCAAATGCCGATAGCTTAGTTTGAAGATCTACGGAAAGGTAACCCAGTCGCAGGTTCTATTCCAGTTGATGATTAAATCAAAATGCAATGTTTAAATGTGGTAAAGTACTTACCTTTGTTGGGTACTCGTTAATACATATCAAGAGTAGAAATCGCCTTATATGTATTAAATATAATTAATAGTAATGTATGCAGGCTGCAGGTACTTGAAGGCCTTCGGTCTGTTTATTGACCTAGTAAGAGAAACATGTCTTTAAGATGTTTAAAATCATACACCTATATAACTAGAGTGGGTACTGTTTTTTTTTACTTGGCGAGATCTTTAGTTCGTGGCTTATTAAATTAAAATAATTTTATAAGTTATTGTTCTCTTTCTATCTCTGTCTGATTTTTGGTTTAGTATTTTTAAAACAGTCTAACCATAGGTTTACGATTTGCAAATAAAACTAATGTTTTTCAAAATTAGTCTTGGGTTAATATAATTAATTCTAATTTAAACATCCAAAATCAAGACTGGAAAGATATTGCAAGAGTGAGTGTGTGCCAGCAAGACATATTCAAATTCTTAACTGATACAAAAGAACTAGATTTTTGAAAATTGATAATGTGGGTAGTTTGATTACACCGGCATCTCTAACTATTGCTTGTTTTTTGATTTCTTAAAATTACGTTTTCAATCAGTTTATTTAGATCAGATTTATTTTGATAACCACTGATTATTATTATTTTGTCATTGACAATCTCTTTTATTATCGATGCAGATAGTAGTTTTTACCCTTCACCTTTATAAATGTAAAAATAAGGATTATTATATAAATCAATAAATTATTATCGCATTACTGATCTGAGATAACGAATGAACGATAAACTAACATGATGGATAATTCGAAATCTAATTAATATGCAGATATTAGGATACCACAAATATAAAAACAAAAGAAAGACATCGTCATTTCCGAGTTATTTTCAAATATTAAATATAATAAAAGAAAAAAAGTAGCAAAAAGTCGTATAACTCTTTTAGTTAGTTGGATAAATCTTGACTATCCTTGCTCCAATGCGCTTGAAATATTATTATAAATTCTATATTTTGTATTAAAATAAGAAGGAAATTAACTATAAAATATTAAAGAGTTTTTATATAATAATGTAGGTATAATGCTTCAGAAACTAAACTAAACATAGCTAAACTAACTAAACAAAAGAATTTCCAAGTCCTTACTAATATTATACTATATTATTCAGTCTGCGCAAGTCATTTTAAACAATAGCAAATAACTCTAACGCTCATGCGCCGGCGCCTCTACAATTAATGTTTTATTCATACTTATAATCACTTTCGCAAGTTTTTCTTTAACCTAATTAACCTTTCCATGGTTACAAAATATTAATTTTAATACCAAGACATAAAGTTCATGATTGCACACAGATTTTAAACAGACTCCGTTATAATTACGAGTATGTAAATGTGGCCGTGCGGTACATTTGTGTTTAATTAATTATTTACAGACTTTCACAAGGTTTGATTTTATCATTGTTATGTTTAAAAGGCATTTATTAGGGAATTATTAAAACATTTTCGATTTTCCAGTCCTATTGTTTTCATGTTTCTATGATAAAAAACTTCTTTTAATACTTCCATTAATTATGCCTAACGAATTAAGCAGTCAAATGGATTAGTTCTGCAAAAAATATCAGCTTTCCTATTCTTAAAAAAGCATATCCCGATGATTTTACAAATACAAATGAAACTTATTTAATAAGATCGAATTTCTTGGGAACATATTATGTCCTTTATCAATTTGATTTAACATATGTCCTTTATCGAATGAATACCACGTCTGTTTCAAGATAAATTTTAGACAACAATGTCTTAAAATTTTGCTATTACTCAACATTTTCTAAAGCTTAAAATTAACGTCCACTGTCGTACGTAAATTTAGAAAACAATCAAACCTAACATAAACCTCTCTTACATATTATGGGGTAATAAATCCCATGGACCGGGTCAAAAGCCAGCTGACGTTTCATCTGATTGCACCTTAGGCGCAACAATACCGAATGGTTTACTATGGGCTATAATTACTGTATTACCGGTTGCCGACCAAGTTGCGGCTGTCCGACTTGTTAAATATAAACATATCTTAGGATTTCTAATCTTCGGTTTATCTACAACAATTTGCATTTAATCTTGTATATAATTCTAGTTGATAGAAATGTCTGAATACATATGTAGATATATTTACTTTTTATACAAAATATTTCTTACATTTAGAATATATCAAGAGATAATTTTATGCGTACATTTGAATCTCAGCCAAAAGTGATTTCACGTCCAAAACAAGAGCACCGTGACTATTCTACAGCGGTATTCAAAAATGTTGACTGAAAAAAATAACGGAAGTACCAAGAGATCACAATGCACGAAAAGGATGTGATTCAGCTGAAGCACACTCAGAACTGACTCAGGATAATGTTATCTGAGTTTTATGGCTACCACACGCTCTTCGTCTACACCAGAAATTAATATTCAAATTTATTATTACATGTTATCTCGAACTCAGCGGATGTTGAACTATCGATAGCAGCATTTCAATTCGACTTATTTTAACTCGCATTGTCGTCATAAAATGTAAAACAATTACATTCTGGTTTCGTGTTTGACTTTACAGCTAAATTTATTACACTGCATCAACCACAACAAAGCAGATCATATTAGTCATCCCTATTTATTATTTCAATACGGTCACCACCCCTGACTTTCTGCGATTAATTCTGGTCTATAAAATGTCCTGTGTCATCAAGTAATGCGATTTGAAGATAAAAATCACACTACAGAGAAACTCAATTAAGAAAAGGTTTCGTTATCACTGGCCTTAGTTAAAGGCAAAAAGGACAAAAACGAAGTCAAGACAATCTCGCCTTATATTCTTATCGTATCCAGTCATTTGTCGGCGACATTCTGGGAATAGTGTCAGCGGATGGCCTAATTGACTTAGTCGCCCACATTATATCATACCATTAATGACAAACGCCTCTAGGAGCCCTCTTTTGTTCTCGACAATCTACGGCTTCTACCTGTACTCTAAACAAGGCCGTTTTTTTTTTTTATACATTTTGCAGATAACAATTTACCTGAGCCCGTTTATTGCTTCGAATCTTTTAGAAATATTGTCTCGAAGCTTTCGACAGGTTAATGCGATTGCTATTAGTCTTGAGTGTTTATACAATGTGCATTTTATGTTCTCAGTTTTTAAGATAGAATTGATATTGTACATATCCTTACTCATTTCAAAAGGTAAAATTTAAATGTAGGTATTATTTTTATTGATTTTAACATCAAACATCAAGCCTAGTATATTATAAACAAATAAGTTATTGCTTCATAATCTTACCTCATGATTCATCGACTACCTGTCAACGACAGTTTTAATGCCACTCCATCATACACTGTCGCTTGACATTCTCAAACACTCATTAGACATTCTTAATGGATTTCGAGAGCTTGTCCCAAAGTACTTCGAGCATTGTTTAAATATTCGTTATGTTTATCAACACTGTTGGTAGTAATACTTTAATCCTTCTTAAGTTGTAAATCACATTGATAAGGGCTTTGGCTTTTAGTGTTGTCTGTTAAATTTAAGTTTTCAGCGAGGGTTTTGAAAATAATTTTAGTTTTATCATATCCATTAAGTACTTCACGAGTCCTTTTTCAATTATCTCTAACAGCTTTTTGGGATGTCCCAATATTTATGTGATCTAAAATTACCTTTTCGGAGCACTTACAGGTTTCCGTTACCCAATGTGAATATCCGTCGATCCGTAAATCGATCCAGACAGTTATAAATCTCACCGGTTTAGGCGATATGGTTAAAAGCATCGGCGGAGATGTAAAAATAGGGGCCGACTAAGTTGAAGTCCGTGTCTGTTGATAAGATTTCGTTCGTTTTTGTGGCACCGGGACACCATCCTCAGATAGCGGCCTCACTCACTCGAACGGTTTGGGTACCTTTGGGATTATGGGCGTAGGCTCTGTTTAGATAAGTTCGTTATTTACTTCGAGCACACCGCGTTTGAAGTTTTCGTTTTTCGGTATCTTATTTGTTGTTACTTTGTTGTACTTGGAACTTGGAAGCCATTTTTGTTATTTAGGTTACATAAAGCTTTATACTCTGAATAACGTAGGATTTCATAATTCTGTATTTTCGACGGCTGGCCAACATCTGTTATCGAATCAGAATTAATGTTTTTCATCTTTCAAGCGCGCACCTGCTGCTGTTGTAAATATAAACTATCCCAAGTTTCATTATAAAATCGACAGCCACATATCAAAGATTTTCTCATATAAATGATCATTATTAAAATATTTGTTTTGTAAAGGTGTAGGAGTATTTTAAGAGTCTTTTGTCCATATTTGAGTATTATTTATTCGTCGGTAAGTACCTTGTCAAAGTGGTTTGTCTACATGATAGTATTGCTTATACATCTTTGTTCTCACACATTAAAATAATCTTATATTACAAAACCGTTCTTCCAGCGCCGCCGCGAGTTATATTAAAATTAAATTTACGAACTAGCGCCGGCATCTGTCTATTGCTGAGATATTTATCACTTCGCTCGCTTCGTGTAAGATGTCAAAACTAACGGGATCATTTTGTTGGCGAATATTTTGTGCATTATATATCTTGTTTTTTGGTATAAGTAGGATAGAGATAATATTATCATTATTTATATCAACTTTAATGCATTGTGTTAAGGTCTATTTTTGTTTGTTTGTCCACAATATCTAAGTGGCGGTATGACTCGCTACGGTCGCATGAGCACATTCAGACTGCAGGGTATCTTGTGAAACGATGTAAATACGATTCCCATCGGTTGAATTTGATCTCTAAGTTGAGGTATTGAGGTTTATAATCCCACGACGAGCTTGGAAGGTTTCTAGTAGGGAGTGCAGCCGTAGCTTATCCTTGCCGCCGCTGGCGCCGGCGCCGTACTTATATCGCTATTTTTTCCCCGCGGCAAACCACGTTTATATTATTTATTCATTAAATTCGTAATTTATTCTTTTGTACAGACAACGTAATTTCTAGTTCGCAACTATTTTAGTATTTTATTATTCTTTGCTATTGGTCGGTGACATGAAGGTCACATTGTCTCTCGCGTGTTTGTAGATCGTTAAGTTTCACTTGTCCTTATTAGTGTCACAATTTGTCAATATTAAAAAGATAAACTATACATATATAACATTATTATTCTACCCTAGTTATTGCTCGCAACTTCGTCCGCGTGCTTAACCAACATAAAAAGGCTTTACTTCTCTTTCATAAGTTAAATATTCATTGAACTTGGAACTTCAAGTTGTTTAAATACGACATACACATCCAATAGAAAAATAGCATTTCAATAGATAATCCTTTCCATATGATCTTTAACTAAGGTAATAAATACAATTTTAAAAATAAGTCAATCATTTGTCGTTCTAAAGCTTATACTCTTACCAACAAATTGAATTTTATTATTTATATAGTAGGTATTAATAGCTTCAGAAATAGTTCTTATTTCAACTTGCGAGGCCTAAATATTCTACCATTATTGATTTGTATTTATTGAACCTACGTAGATATATGCTCTAGGTCCTGCCAATATCTGGATACGATTAAACTTCATGTCTAGCAAATTATTGTGAATCAGAATTTGGGTTTTTACAAACATTTTGTAAAGAAAAAGGGTGAGAATATCGATGTAAAGATAACATTTGAGTTAGAAATAATTTGATTAAAAGTATTGTTGGCAAGAACATGTATAATAAAGTGCCGACTTAGTACAATTTTGTAAAAGTTATTCAACTATAATTATCTTTACTGGCTTAGAGAGTGTTTTGCGTATAAATACTTGTAGTCATATTGAGAGTTATGTTGGTAATTAACTTTTTCTAACACAATTAGCGCAAAAAGCGGTGTTACGATAATAATCATGAACCAATAATTATATTGATTTGTACTGTAGGAAGGATAATGTATAACAAAATAAATATTTATCATTTCGTCATTTCGGATATTTTTAAACTCGCTGGGATGGCAACCGAAATAGATTGTAGAAAAAGCGTCACCCTGGGGTAGCTGTATAGACTATTAAATCTTGAGCCCTCTATTAGAATATTAAGTAAACATTTATAAAGAATTTAAATGTGGAGTAGGTCTCGGCAACTGGTCGTAAACTGGTAATCGGGTCGTGGCGACAGATGGGAACATATTAAACTGAAAAAAGTGCACTAGGTACTGCTCGCACAAGCTGTTTTTGTAATTAATATTATATAATTATATTTCTTTATTATATCTTCAATATTCAAAACATAAAAATATATCAACATACAAACAGTTAGTGAAACATTTAATTCTGATTAAAATTAAATTTATTTTTTTTATATTGCAGACCCTACCAATGTGCTTATTTATAGTACAGTCTGTACAGGCTCCAGGACGGCTTGTAGATCGAAACATTGTTTACATTTTATAATATATGAACACAAATAAACATGATACGGCTACTGTCTTTGAAACAAAGCTTTCAAAGCTTTAAAAATACCTATTTATATTTTGTTACATATCGTTTATTAAACCTACAAGTAATTAATTAAGACTATAATTAACCTTAATTTACATTACATTTTACCTTTTTTCTTTATATATTTATACTTTTAATGTTTTTCTAATGAGCCGTTTTTCTTTACAGGTGAGTTATCCACAACTTGGCATGAACGTTTGGCAAGTAAACAGTTTTATTATTAACACTAAAATAATTTAGTACCTGAAAAATAAAATAAACTTCGTCAAACAATGACCTCTCACTACTTGTAAATTATTAATGCAATTATTTTAACTGAAACAATACAGATGTTATCTAAATATTAAAACAATACGCTAATTTTGATAAAAATCTGCTACTTGAATAACAATTATGGTGTTTTACAACAGCTAAAGGACACATTGTTTGCAAACTGCGGCGCCAGCGCACTCGGCGCCGGTCGCATCCGCTAGTGACGGGACACGTCGACACGATAACGCAGTCATAACATATTTTAATCGATGTTTTGATTGCATTATGTAGGTGTCGAAATTGGAGGATTTCCGATTACGGTGCATACATAATTAGTTCATCTGTTTTGGTTTCATGCCAAATTATGGTCGCTTTGTTTTGAAATACATACATACATATACTCTTTTATATTCATATTTAGATTCTTATTTGTAGTTAGTAATGCACTACCAAAATAAATCGGTCAGAAATATGATTATAAAAATATTTACTGTAACAAATTTAAATATATGTGTATATCTTTCCGTTTTTTGTGTTAATTACTAATATATAATCCTATATAGGAATATTACTTCACTCTTTACAAGAAGCCATCCCGTAGCATAAATTAGATTTAGAAATTGCAATAGCTAAGTCGATAGGCGCCTCTTAGATTTTAAATGGCGTAGGTAGGGATTAGCCACTTATTGATATTACGCCTAGGTCAGGTCTCGCTTGTCGCCTATCGAGTGTCGACCCCATTCACGGGCGCCAGTCTCGATAAAATTGTTTCGGCGTGCCCATAACTATTGTCTTCTTCGTCTGTAGCTGTTAATTGTTCTCGCTAATGAATCAGCTTTTATCTTTCGTTGTTAATGTATTTTTTACACGAAAATAAATTTCACACTTAACATTTTTAAACAACAAAGGTATAGGATTGACATTCATTTACATGTATGAAGTCAATTCTATACCTTACTTCGTAAGGCATTACTGCCTTACGAAGAATTAAAAAAAAAGAGTTAGATGACTATTTTTAAATATGAAAGAGTAATTCATACATCATAATTATTATGGGTACTTACTTGTGCATGGAGTAGCATTATTCATTAGTTTTATTTGACGGTTCTTGTTACCTACTCCTATATGTGTAATTATCAACATTGGCGCCACAAGCCTTGGCCGTCTGCCACTGTCCACCTGATACGATATTTAGTATTTAAATCGGCACTTCCATAGTAATAAACTCCTTTTTTTATTGCTTTTAATGGTTTGGAAACTTAGATTTTGATTTCAGTTTTGGATTTAAGCCAGATATATATTTTTTAACCCTAAAAATGTTTAGAAAGTATGCTCTAATTGGTTTATTGTTCGAAATGCTATTTATTAAGCACTTTTTATACTTACGATAAAGTTATAGAGATGTACATTTTACTAACACTAGTTACTTATTTAAAAAATGAAAAATAAAAGCTGTTTTCACTCAAAATCAACCCTGCACTAATGATAGCTTTTTCACATTTATTGTATTTTTATACCTATAAAATGACCGGATCTCAATAAATTCGATATCTATATAATCGAGTCAGTCGTCTTGGCTCAACGCCATTGCTGACCTCATTGCGTTCCGTTTTTGGACACAATCACTCTCGCCATCACTCGATGACATACCGAAGCATGGATAAATCGATATTTTATTGAGTTATTAAAATTCTATCGATAGTTTGTGCAGCACTAAATTATAATACATATATTAATGCTTCTTGAGTATTGCAGTGACTCACGTATATTGTTTGCGATTTAATTCGCCTAGTGTTAGGTATAAATGCGAGGGCATAGGCCAGTTGTCAGGCTAATAAATCTGTCTGACTGTTTGTCAGTTGACTATGGCTCATGTATTTTGATCGCTGCTCTATTTATGTACTAGGAAATAAAATGTAATAGTCTTCATTATATGTTTTTTTATATATATATTTAAATGAAGAAATATTGTTAAGTATACTTGCAGTTTTAAAATATGTATATACATTGATTCTTATTGTATTTGTTGTTATTATATTTTAATTTTATTATACTTTTAACAGCTCCCTATGTATTTATAGAAATCCTTGAGGAATGCTTTAGTTTCAAGGGTTTAGTCTGGGCGTGAATGACTCAACCATTCACACATGTTTTATATGAAGGTTTGTTTTAAGAAAATATATTTTCATTCTAATGATATTGCTATATATATATGGTTTTTATGAATAATAAATCAAAACCTCGTATTGTGCAAAAATACAAGAATGATTATTTTTACCTATCAGAATAAAAATAAAATTTATTATCATTTTACTAAAAGGTTAATATCGAATACATTATTTTATATCAAAATATTGTCAATCCGGTTTGAGTTTGAAAATGAAATATGTATTTCCATATAAGATTCAACTTAATGTTTTATTAAATACTTTTATTGATCTAATTTAAAATACATAATAAGGTTTCTATAAAACAATCAATTACGTCCCACATATATTATTTTATTTGGGGCATAAATTTTACAAATATGTATAAATGATTTATGTCTTAGCTGTTGGCAATGTTATGGATACAAGGATTTTAAGACTTAAGTTAAATAATAAATAAGTACTATATTGTGATGTTCAGGCAATAATTATTAATATTTCTTATATGTTGACTTCTTGTTGTCATGAAACCAATTATTATAAACACTTTCCTATATAACACATAAACACGCAGTAAACTAAAGCCTTTATTTTTAGGATAAAAAAAATCTTAAGCCTTAAAAATAATAAATAAATTTATTCGTATTTACTTCATGTACATATAGGGCTGCCATATGTCCTGCTTTAGCCGGTCATGTTTGAATTTTTCAGCAGGTGTCCGGCTAAATATTTGTTTGTCCGGCGTTTTGGCTGTTGGTTGCTTTTTGTTGGCTGTTTGTCCGGCTTAATACACAGTGTCAGGCTTTTTTCTTTTCGAACATGGCAACCCTATGTACATAATAAGATTCATATTAAAACGAACTATATTTATCTATAATTACGTATCAAAGAAACCGTCTTTCCTGGTATTACTATAATTGGTCCAGACATGTCGATATATACGATTTAAACCCAATTTTATATCTGAATTGGTACCAATTCAGGTAGATGCTCCAATTATCAAATTATTTTGCTATTAAATGAATGTTGTGGTTTTTGACTTATTTTTGGATTTTTTTGGTTCTATCTAGAAATAAAAGTAGGTACTAAAACTATTATTATTGAATGTTATAATAACGGTTACTAGTAAAGTTGTTTCAATTTTCCAACAACATTGCCTATTTTTTGGAAGATAAATATAAAATCCTTTAAAGATAAAAACTGTTTTTTTTTTAATTTATTTGCCACTAAATAACAAGTAACCATTTTGTTTTTTTTTTCTTTACTTTGAGTACCACGTACAGAAATTTATATACAGATTCTGGGTACAGAAATTTATATAAATAAATAGTTTCAGATAATGTAAAACCAAGTACATTAAGTGGCTTGTTAAAGGTTCTAATAGAAATTCATTGGTGAATGTCGACTTTCCAATTAATCTTAGAAAACCGAAAGCGTAAAAACACGAGGAATGCACACCGTTTAAAGCCAATTAGCGAATGTTAGCTCGAATCTACATAATCAAAAACAATCTCAAATAAACCTTATCTCTTAGGAATGGAGTTGAAAATCAAATGCAAGAGATTAAAAGCAAATCCATTGGTAGGAGGTAGAATGATGCTCTAATAAAAATTTTATAGACATAAAAAGAGAAGTCGTGTTTAGAATTAACTCCATTTGTTTTAGTAATTACAAATTGCTTATGAGAAATAAAAGAGTAGTTATATTTTAATTACTTTTTTTATATATAGAGAAGTAGTGGCAGATAAGGATACAAAAAACATTTAGACTTGAAACAAAAATTTGTGGATCACAAACAGCTCTCTCGAGTGGAAATCGAACCCACGATTTGACGGAGCTTCAGGATCACTAACCACTAGACCATACGGCTGTCATAAGTATATTTAAATATATACATATTAATATTCCTAATTTATAAAAGTATATCAACATAATAATTTCTTTAAAATTATTTATAACGCACAGACAATGTAGGTACAGAAAAATAATTGTATATACAAAAACATGCAATGTCATCCTACATAACAACATAACAATGTAAATAACATTTTTATATACATACCTCGATTGTGCTTAAAACTATTCTAAGTGGGCGGCTACCCCATAATCAGTACCGAAGCGCCCGAGTTGATTACAGACGGTTAGTTCGTTAGTCCATCATCATAGAACGGCCGTGAAACATTTAATGTCATTTCGTCTTTCGGCTTTTGAGGTTCGGGATAATTGTCTGTGAACCAGATGATTAGTGGAACAATTTTATAAGTTAAATATAATAAAGTGCAGTCACGTTATCTTAATATGTTTTATTGAAAGTATTATACATAGTTCATTTATTATACCTGTACCCGCGGCTTCGCTTGCTTGTTTGTTTGTTTGTTTGTACACGTGGTCTTATGGAACTGGACCCTTTCTTACCTGGTTGTTCCCGGATACCTTCATGCCGGCAGCCTACGTAGCACACAGCTTTCTTAGATCAGTGACTTAATTTTAAGAACAAAAGATGGACAGACACAAAGACATTGTTTTTAAAACACATTTTTATATAATTATTCTTGATTAAATGATAGTCGTAAAGACAAGTACTGCAGCTGCTTGGCGCCACCTGCCTCGACGTGTGTTATTCTAATTGACATATATTTAAGAAAGTACTTTTAAAAGAATAAAAGAAAAAATTATACTGGAAGTACTTTTAAATCTTAATCTTTTGATGCCGGCTTTATATTCTGTTAGCTCAATTAGTGGTCTATCTTTAAGAGATGAATGCACCCAAGTAACGGCTCTTCTAGCATTCCGAGACCGTGGTGCTAACGAGAGACGCAGCTGGTTAGCGCCACCTGCCTTGTACTTGTTAGCATTCACAAGTTTGATTCTCCGTTTAAGACTTTTTAGTAACATTTTAGTAAGGTGTCATGTATGTGGAAATTTTTATTGACATATATAACTAGTGTAGGTGTCCACAATTTAAAAAATATATTATTTTATGTTACATTTGAAATAGTTTATAAGTTTTCTGTTCCGTACCAACAGACACTGCAATACGTCCATACATATTTCATTATATCTCGAAACGTATTCCATAAATTATTTTGGAATTTGTTATCAACCAGGTCTGATTGGAAATGTAGTTCGGAAAAAGTAATGCTAGTTATGACCGGGAAATATAATATAGGACCTGTTTGAGATGATATCTCCAGAATAGCATCCGGAGACAGCTACCGACTGTTGACAGTAACTGTCGATATATAATTTATATTCGATACTAACATATTTAAATACAAATCATACATCTTTAACAGTAAACCTATTTTGAACAGTTTATAATAAGTAATTTTATTAACAAAATAATGGTGCTGAAAATTTAAAAAATATACAGTGTATTTTATTCATTTCTAGGATGTGGGTTTTTTATAAGATAAGATTGCTTTAACGTACTATAAAAGCGTAGATGGCTCTTTAAAAGCTTATTCTGTTATTTTTTGAAAGTAAAATATTCATCTATGGAGATGATCCAATGTATGTGTATCTTCTTCAGTAAGTTCCCATCAAATTAATTTTGTTGAAATTAAGCCAGTCATAATAGTATCCTGGATAATCTAATTGTTACCAAAGAATCCCTCAACTTAAAGAGCATTCCGAATAATCTTCAATAAACAGCGATTCATTATATAAAATAAATAAACCTTCTGTCGGCGGGTCTGTATCCCCGATAATTGCCGATCTCGTCCGAGAGGAGCCGAGTAATTGCAGAAGATTGCACCCAATTTACGTCGAGTAAATATTGTTACTTGTATTTAAAGTTTTTAACTTGAATGCTAAGTTTTTCAACTTCGCTTTTTAAATTGGCATCCTGTGTGGTAAGTTATTTACCTTTGCTGCTCTCTCTTTTACTCTCTGTTTATCTCTCTCTTTCTGGCTTTGGATTCTATGGTTACGATTATAAAACTAATTATGTGTTCCAAGTTTTTTGTAATTAAACTATTTTTGAGTTCTGTCTGTCTTACTATAGGAACAATTAATTTAAAATTACTTTAGATCTTAAGAGCTTACAAAAGAAAAAGAAAGATAAAAAAAGTAAAAAACTCTTAAGAATGAAAAGGTATAAAAGAAAATACGAAAAATAAATCTTAAGAATGAAAAGATAAATAAATATATTGTTTTATAATATCCCATATTTTTCAATTCAGTTACAACTTCCAGTATTAGATAAGATTTGGGCATGGGTTTTGAATATCATAGATATAATGAAAGTCATAAAAAATACCACGGTATCCCGCTGGTTTGACCCACACTAGTGAGGCGTATTACTTGCTTCTAGATAATTATAGAGTCAATTATTAAACTGAAGCCTTACCACTTCCAGGAACCCTACTGTTGTTGTCACCTGAAATAATTACTATTACATTATGCGATCTATTGAGCGAAGCATATGTTGTTGTTATAGTTGGCTTTAATGCGATCTTCCTGATGCTTCTTCTCCTGAAGTACTAAACCGATTGTATCGGTTTTTTTTCATTATTATTTGATAAATAGCATTATCATCGATAGTTTATCAATAAAAAAATCAGTGATCGGTACTTGAGTAATCACCGAGAAGCTAAATTAATTGAAAAACTGCGTTGGTCTCTTGCCTTGTAGTACTGAGTAGTAGACTACTCAGTACTGGAATTTCGATTATAGAAAAATATTTTGTTCTTAAAATTACTATCAAAAAAATCCTCATGTATTATAAATTTTATACTTTAGTATTCTATCAAAATATGTTCGGAATTCGTTATTGTATGTTCTATGTATAAGTATTTATTTTTTATTGTAATTATAATAAACTATTAAAAACTGATTTTGTAATCAGTTGTGCTGTACTTACTATGGTTCTCACAGCACTTATCAGCGGTCAAAAGTCAGCGGCCGTAGTAAAAAACAAGTAAATACATATTTTAATTTTGACACCTTTAACTCCTTCCCATAAAGTTCATTTTCGGACAAGATCAAAGAAATGGCTTTGGTATGGTAATAAGTTTAACACAAATATTGTAATTCGTATCATTAATAGCATTGAAATTATAATAAATGTAATAATTTAATCACGATTAGAATGAATTGATCATTTGAAATATGTACGTTATTCGAATTTCAAATAAATCTTTTAAAATTTGGTTTCTAATGATTATATTCATCGAGCCAGGTAATAACACGATAGCTCAGTTGGTAGAGAGATGGTAACGGTCTCTCAGACGTCGCAGGTTTGAATATGTTGGCAAATTCTTTCATTCTATAAGGAATTAGGACTTGTTTATAAATAATTTGAATAAGTAATGGTTTTCCATGATGTCAAGTAATACATTTTCATGTCATGTTGAATAAACCAATCAATTAAATCTAATACTAAAAAGGGATAAGAAATGAACTTACCTTTATAACAATCTGCGCGTTTTTATTATAACTATATTGATAGATTAAGATGGGATTAGTTATTGTGATTGAATATAATGACCGGTATAATATTTATATTTACCCTCAAAAAACCTTTGCCACGTAATAAAATTGTATTAACCTATATAAATACCTCTTATTTTATGTTATTTATGCTCTTGTATTATAATATAACAAGAATTTACTTAAGCAAAATGAATTATCCATATAAACCACGCTACTTTGCATATTGATTGCATTTGAAAGCGCCCGCGCATCGAGAGCACTATAAAAGGGTTCTGTGTAAGTTAGTAGGGTTGCCACAAATATATTATGTTTATATGTACTATTAAAAATTTTGAACTACATATATTGAAATTTATTTAGTATTCCTTATTTTTTAAGTAAGTCGTTATTTAATGGTACAAGTTATATTGAATACCTATTATTATGTTTAATATGTGATAGAATGTTAGTGAACATAATAAGTAATCAGTGTTGTGATTAATGAATTGAGGAAACTAAATGAAAAACTTTGAATAATGTAGGTATAAGTTTTTAATGTCAGGTGGTAACCCTAAATGAAAAGCGTTCATCATAGAACATTCCTTTGAAAGTGCCGCAAACTTAATGTTCTCGAATGTTCTAGACGTTTGTTTCTCGCTTAAATGCCGTTTAGAGACGGTTAAAAGGTAGAACTAATGTATAGTGGCGTGCTAAATCTTGCGAAGTGTAGTGTGGTGTCACACTGGTGGGACGAGCTGTGCTATTACAATTTATTATTAGAAAATGTACTGTTGTATTCTATCTCGCTGGATTGTGATTTAGATCGGATTTCATTAGATGGGGAAGTTGGTATTCTTCCAATTTAGTTCTACAAATGCCGAGTTCATCTCTTTTTTATATCTATAGTATTCGAGAATAAGCTGATAAAATTCAACGATTTAGAAAATTAAGAGGAATCGTCTACGATTGTATTCTAAAACTTTTTCCAATGTAAGGCATTTCTTGGGAGCTATATTGAGAAACATTTCATTGGAAAAATGTCTTATTTAGTTATCCCACGAAATTAGAAACAAAGGATATGAAAAACAATACGACTATTGTTTCAAGATTAATTGTATGTTTTGTACCGCATTAAAGAGTTGTACGTTTATTTTTAGACCTTACAGTGAGAGACATGACATAACTGTCATGTTACTGTTCACTATTGTTGATTGACTGGCTGGTGGAACTAAATGTGTTTTAGACCTAGAACATACCTAGTTAAATATATTTGGTGTCTTAAATTTGTATTATTTTTTTTATCTTCTAAAATTTAAATATAGATGCGCTTTATGTTTGTTTTATTAAACTAATCTTTAAGACATTGATGTATCAGATAATAAGAATACCTATATAACCAAGACGTCGCCGGCGCGTGGATTCCTCGGTCACATTCCACGCGACTTCCAACCAGCTATCCGTCCAGCGCATCTTAAAGATCAAGTGCATTCCAGCTACTTTTAAAGAAAGGGAACTATTCTCAAACAAGAAAGCCTAGAGATATAACCGAATGTCACAATATATCGAGTACAAGATACTATATCGATACGATATAATGACCAGTTCTGTCAATATATTTGATATGTCAGCAAGAAGTAGTGAAATAAATCACAATAAGCCGGCCGAGGCGAGGCACTTATTCTCGACTTGTAATGTTTTTTCACGATCTAATTAAATTGATTGAAAGTCAAGCGGATAAGACCGGAATGCGGTCGATGTCGAAATACTGTTTTAGCTTTTTGTACTACGTTATATATCTATGCGTTAAAATAAGTACGTGTCAATGAACTGAAGGGCCGACGTCTCAACTATAATTTACGCACCATTTAAAACGTGAAATATACATTTACCACCTGCGAACGTTTTCACCAAACGTTTACCTACGACTGTCACAGTTCGCCTAACGAATATTTACAGAATAAATTGAAACGGTGAATCAAACAAACATGTTAGCAACACAAAGGTGGTGTTTGTGGAGAATCAGAAGCGGCACGTGTAATCAATGCACAGAACTGTTATGATTTAAATCCATTGAGACCTAAACGAGGCTTATTGTCATCATGACATTTTAAAACCCACACAAAGGGTTATCTTGAATCGTTCGATTTGAGCGCGTTTAAAAAAGGTTGCGCTCAGGTAGTCGCTTTGATGCCATTGTGGTTTAACGAAGTGATAAACACCCGTGAACAGGTGGTTCCGAGTTTCGGTTCACTTCCTTATATTTGCAGTTTTGGTTCGATGAACGCTCATTATTCAAATGTTATTCGTGTGGCGTGAAAGCGCTTCGATAACCTCGAAGACGGAGGGACGTGGACGGAATGACTTATAATTGTAAAACTGGATCCAGTACTACAATTTTGAGGTATACAAATTTGGTCTCTACTCTTAACAATGCAAGAGCTAATACGCCACTGTATTTAAGATCTCATTTCCATTTAATGCGAAAGCGACGCTTCAGCTAAGCCAGCGTTAATCAAACCACAAGGATTACATCATAGCACATCCTACTTTCAGAATGTTATAATAAACGATCCGGGCTTGTTTTGATCAAGTTCTCTGAGGCAGACGCCCGCTATGTGTAATAACTTTGGCATTTATTGCCATGCATCTCATCGATAACATCATGTTACTAAACGCTTCTATTCTATCTTACAATAAACTCTTGTATCAAGGACGTACTATGGCTAGCATTTATATATGAAATTTCTTACATCCACAGATACTTTAACCTTATATCTTGCCAATAAACTATCGTCTTTATTTGTTAAAGTTACCAAAGACACACAGGATATCATGTTAGATAGCAGAAGAAGACTTGATCCATACGAAAGAGATTAGAGAGAGAGAGTATATTGAAGTGAAAAATTGAATAGGCTTGCCATAAATCACATTTTAAAGCTAAATTTTTTTTAACTTCAACGAAATTTATAAAAAAAATAATTATTCTAAACGAATAACAATTCAATAACTATGAAAGATATAATTTACCGATTTAACATTAGCATTTTATAATTAGGGAAAACCGGATTACTGGCGCCTCTTACAACTATAGGAGATAAGTAGCCGAGGACATTTATTATCGCACAAAACTCGCAATTAGATTAATCGTGATACAAGATGGAGATAAACAATCCGACCAATAGAAGACCAGATAAAAACAGCTTCAATATTTAGACAAGCACCACAGCGTCCGGTTCTGTATCTAAATGGAACGAATTTAGATCTCTTCATTTACTCCGTCTATTTTCCCTCCAATTGTAATTGTTAATTGTCACGCTTGTAATGTTATGGCTTGTTTGTTATTTTATTTCCTCAAAAGCGCGTTAACAGTCCTGAATCATTTAACAAATGGAATCAAACTTAACCCGTGTAATTTACGAACGAAAATTTGCGAGAACAAATACGATAGATTCTTAATGTTCAATTGGACATAGGTGAACGGCCCACTAATTACAGATTCGGCACGATGATACAAGTTATTTAAATATCGGAATGCCAACAAGGCCGATACACAGCCTTGCTTTTCCGCGGCATCCAATCAGCTAAGCCAGTTATGGTGTCTCCAATCAGAATAGCAGAACCTGCTTCGGCGCGCGCCGCTGACGTTATTAGCGTAATAAAATACTAGATAAAAACGTGCTCCGACAGCGTGTGAACATTTGGAGAAAGCCGTTGTAGCAACATCACTAACCTTATTACCGATCACTTCAAAAGTTTGGGACTTTTATGTATTTACATGTCCATACTTCAATACAAATATTAGTTTATAAGAATGTCTAAATATTTCAAGATAAGATTTAAGTTAATCTAAAATAGCGAACTATTTCTGCGCAAAGTAATGCTTTATCTTAATTGAATCTCTACAGAGATGAACAGGGCACTTGAGGAAAAGCAACAGAACTCGATTCCGGAGTAGTGCAGCATTATTATATGAAATTGGAAAGACAGTGCAAAATGGAGAGAAGACATTTATCTTGTTCTTATGATCTCGGCCGATGCGAGGCTGTACGAACATTTCAATCGCGATTTAAGAATACCGGCTCCTGATTTGAGCGAGTTTTTAGCGTATAATAAACACATCGTCCCAAGCAATTTATTCGGTAGTATGGATTTACATTGCTTTTAAAGTGATTAATGGAAAACTTACTGTTTTTGTTATTACCGTCATTACAAAAAATTACATTATATAAGCTAATATAGTAATGCTGTGTTTGGTTAAACAAAGGAGTATCCACTATTAACTTATTATAAAGAATTATATACTAATTTACCAACAAACGTTTTAAAAAACAAAAGTATACCCGTGCCGCACATTCCCAGTAAATGCACCGTGAAGCTGCAATGGCGGCGCCTCTGTAAGAACTAAGCATTTGAGTAAACATTTTTGTTAATAATAAATCTTAAGAACGAAATTAAAAACCGACAACGATAAGAAGCGCTTCACTATGGTATACTGTTTTATCCCATACTTATGCGTGCCGTCGACTCATTAGTGTCTATCCTTTACTAGCCTCGCTCGGTCTCTTTCCCCCTCGCCTCCGGAGGGCCATTTATCAATTCCAAATAACATGCTGGGGCCTTTTCTTTTCTATTTGTTTTTTATTTACCTTATCCTTCGGTGCTCCGTTTGTCTTTCTTTTGGTATTGAAATTGATTGTAAATCCCATACTAATGACGTCCATCTAATGTAGATACGATAACGCTAATTGTACCGCTAATGAAGGCATGTTTATACATTTTTAAATATTATATAAAAGTATTTTTTTATTCTAGAAATATAAGATCTTACATTATGCAATATGCTTAGTGACTGCGTGTTTGCTTTACGTTGATTTTTTCTTCGTTTAACTGCATCATAAATATCAGCTAAATTATTTGAGAAAAATTATGCATAATTTGTTGCTTGTTTCCAGTTCTTTTTTTAATTAATTACGACATTTTTGGAATTCGTACGCGACCAGATTTTAAATACTGTTTTAATTAAACGATTTAATTTTAAGAAAATTTACATTTTAAATGTGTGTGTTTTTGCTAAAGTATTCCATCGTTTTAGACAATGGTATTCCTTCCATCCTCCGAATACTAATTACAGATGAAAATTCGATTTTTTGGCATTTCTCGAAAAAAATATCAACGATTCACAAATCATTCAGAATTTAGACATGATGAAGACAATTTTGGAAAGGAAAGGAATTCCAATGGGACTAGCCGTCAGGGGGGGTCTGATTGCGTTTTTAAGTTCGGCTCGAGAGCAAATAAAGCGGCGGCCCTCTGAAATTAATTTCTTTTTGTTTCATCGTCTGGAGTGGAAGCATTTACATTGAATGCGGTCGGAGGCTGCCCGCTCTCAGGATATTTATGTAAGGGCCCTCGGTGCATGACGTTCGCATTATTCATACACAAATACTTGTTGGAGCATCTGTATATGATTTTACCGGTTTATCAACTTTTCGGTTGAGGGAACTGTTTATATTTATTACAAAAAAATATATAATTTATTTTACATTTATGATTTAAATCAACTGTTTATTAATGGGCGCTGTGTTTTGTCTGTAATGTTGTTTAAAGTTAGGTTGTTCGCTAAAACATTTACAGCATAAATCAGTACGTTTTACAACAGTGATAAAATAAACCGCTGAGATAGTCGCTAAAATGGTTAGGTGATTCATAGCTGCATGCAGTTTGAATAGGCACTAGAGGTGGCTTGTATTGAAAACTATCAAAGTTTACGATCCTCGGGCGCCAGAACGTCGACCCGGTGATTGGATTCACTAACATCTACAATTCCATTCACATTCGTAATAACAGTTTCCTCAATAATCTATAAATATGTTTTATTTGTGATGAATTTAAAAATAATTCATTAAATTTTACTGATACATCACATATTAAACCGCTCCGTTGGTCGAGTGGTTAGCGCAGACGCCTAACATATAGCGGCCCCAAAAGGGCTCGGATATGATTATACTTACGACATATATGTCTGTGTTTCTGGGTTTGGTTGTTTATTGTATTTGTATCATTGTCTAACACCCTTAACACAAACAAGTAATTTGCTTACTTAGGGGTTAGATCAATTTGTGTAATTTGTCCCGTGATGCTATTATTATTATATCTCTAATATGGGAAATTTTATTTCAGATCTAAGGGTGGATAGTGAAACGGATGGTGTGAGATGCTACTGCAACACAGCACAATGTGTGAGCACAGGATACATGTGCAGGTCGAGGCGAGGTGGTGGCTGCTACAGTGAACTACCTGTCAGAAGACACCACGCCAGACACGGCTGCCTCCAGCATCTAGCTGAAACGTAAGCTTTGTTTTGTTTTCAGTTTAAAGTTAAAACTATTTTAAGTAAAAATGTCAGGTACAAAAATATGAATACGAGATTCTATTGATATATCTCTGATGAACTTCTGATAGAGAAATAGAAAAAATATTAGACTATTATAAAATCTTTTACCCTTTAAAATCTTAGGGTAAATCCGAGCTGATAATTGCGCAATATTCTATTATTATTAATTTCTAGACATTACTTCCGAATTTAGATTCTGTAGTTAAATTTAAAAAAAAAAATTGTAGCATTCGTTTTGTTTTTCTCTTTTTATTATCTTCATTTAGAATATGAGCTTTCAATTACCTATGTTGCATTTTATTAAAACTACTTGCAAGTTCCAATATGTAAATATAAAATAAATGTTTCTTGTTATAATCTTCGTGGTCAGGGTAGATGACATCGAGGGAACCATAAACAAAAGAAATAAAACCTCATTGGATTGCTTTTGGATAACATTTAATTACTTCGTCGGACCTTTATTACTCATGTTGATTTTTATTTTTTTTACAAATATTAGCTTTAAAACCGTACAAGGTATCCTGTGTTTCTTGTTAACTTTCATCATAGTATTAATTAATTATTCTTTTGTTAGGCTCCGTCCCAAAACATGCATTGTCATTTATGGATTCTGCTTATCATGCTCGAACCTGCTGCTTCACCATCATATATTGCGTTTCGAGTATCTTCAAGCAATTTGTCTTCGTTCATTTTAAATTATTTCAAAGCCATTTCATCACTGGCAACACAACCACTAGGAGATAAATGTTTATTCATTAGAGATTTACCGTTTTTAAAATAAGTTATAAATCAAGAAATACTTTTTCATTTCTCCTCTTCATAATATCTTATTCAGTTCTTGGTATAAAGTATGTAAATTGTAATTATTCCTTGATGATGCGACGTCTGTTTTTCAATATTGGCGGACTTTATTATCTGGCTCAGTCGGCTGTGTTCAAAACGGGTTCCATCTACGGGCGCATGCCTGCTTTTATTTGCTTTAAATTATTTTTGTTCGTTTTTGGCAATCCCGTCTTTTATTATCTCTGCTAACGATCGGGGTCTGGTTCGTTAAGATTTTAATCAATCGCAAATTGAATGCGCTTTTATTATTTATTAATTAAACCAACTTTATGGTAATAAATTGCGATAAAACGTTGAATCTTTGTCCTCATTAGTTGAGATAAGTATGACGGTAGAAACTTGGGGTGGAGTCAGAGGTCAGGACCCTAGATAGCAACTCTGCGCTGTGTCCAATACTATATTACTAGCTATCGCAATAAAACTCTTTCTCTATGACAATGACTTAAAGTTCCTAATGCTTCACGGTTTCTTAAAACTTGTATCATTTTATTATCAATAAATACTGTCTACTTCATCCCTTTGACGTTTCTATTATTTTCTGATAACACAAGTGTTTTAACCTCTTATCTTCTTTTAAGTGCATTGCATGTGCCAACTTTGAGATTCTATCGTTTGCAATTCTGCTAAAAATATTATAAATATTATGTACCTACTTTTACTGGATTCCAAAATTATTTACTTGTGTACTAAAATACATGTTATATTCGTTAATTAGTGGTTCAAGCCCTTGCGTGTGTTTTAATTAAGTATTTTTCTTATCGCTTTGGATTTTGATCGTTTATACTTTGCAATTTATATTTTAATGAGGTCTATAATGTGTTTGTATTATATGTTAAGACCGATAAGATGTGTTAATTTATTTATTACTAGCTTTTTCCTAACTTTGTGGACTTCAGAAAAACGTTCAGTAACAAGGAACTTTGGTTTTAATTACTGTTGGAACGGAAAGCAACAGAAAATGCAATACTTAGCTATATTATTTTAAGAAATCACTTCTCTGATACTATACATTTGTATAGACTAATAATATAAAGACTATAGCTGTTCTCAGTAAATGAGCTAAAAAATGAAAAAAATTTCTGCTAAAATTCGACTAAACGTAGGTATAGGCTAGAGTGTTTAAACAAACAAAAGAAAACAATAAAACTTTAAGTTATTTATATATGGCATATCCCTTTAGACACGTCATAATACAAATTATTGTAAATTTGATGTTTGAGGAGGGATTATAACAAAGTTACACATTACCTAAACATATAAATATATCAAAAATATCAAGATATATTTTGGATATAATGATTATGTACACATCTTTTAGTTTTTTATAAACTTCGCAGATAAATACAGTTTAAAAACTTAATATATTTTGTCAATCACATTAGCAGACATTCAAAACCTATGTTATGTGACATGTTTATAGCATACCACAGATAGCTATAAAATAGTATTAAAATATTTGAACAAATTTTCGGACTGGTCTTTATACCGTTGGTTCCCACGAGTAAGCTATTCAAATTAGTTGAATTGTAGATAGCTGGGTGTTGCGAGGTTAACTGTTGGCTTTAATGAACAATTTATTCAGTGAAAGATGGACTTATGTATTTTATGTGTTTTATTAGAAACTGGTTGATTCTAATGATACATTTCGAATACTTGGATTTTGTTTATCTTTTCATTGGTTTATCGATTGTGGATTTTTTTTCGTTTTTTATCGTTCATAGATTGGTTATAGTTTAAGTTGTTTGTTTGTCATAAAATGTTATGTATGTTTGAAAATGTTTTTTTCCAATTCCCTCCATGATACAGTATCTCAATCGGTAGAGTGACGGGACGGTCCCAGAAGTCGCGGGTTCGAATCCTTGGTCGTGTCGGTTTATTTTTCATTCTATATTTATTTTAGTTTTAATGTTGTATATATGTTTGTCAAAGTAATTCGTCGTATTAAAATTATTGTTTGGTTCCGTGACAAAAATACAATTCAGAATGATTCAGTGATTACTTGATATTCCCAGCGCGTGTAGGTCCGTCGGAGCTTTTATGGTTAATATTTAGCATACATTTTGCGAAGTAGGTTTAAATTTTCAACAAACTATATCACAATTTTAGTACAAACCGACGTGCGCTGCATTTGATATTGTATAATGGAATACGAAATACGAATGCTGGTATTGGTAATAGTATTTTTTCAAAAATTTATCTATTTTTTTAAATTTCTACATATATAATAATTGGACTTGACTTATTGGCATAATAAGAAGAGCTTACATAACTAGAATGTTTCTGATTAGGCATTCTGATGTACTATATAGTTAGTGAATAATAAAATGAAAGTATTGAACAAAATATGTGTACCTATATTACAAATTAGCGACATTTCAGCGCTAGATAACTTTTGATACACTAACTTTCAAATTTTGAAAGTAATAGTTAAACATTCTTTCGTCTATTACTATATCTTAGAAATGTATTCTAATATGTTTGAAGATCATAAATCTTTATAATATTTCGTCATAGAATTCTCTTCAACCACTAAACATATAACTACTGCTAGTAAAATATAATTTAAAAGACAAACAGTCGCAATCGACAGTCACTAGCTGGAGACGCCACTTGCGCAAGCGCAGCCTCTTACTCAAACTATGTAGGTACCTTCAAATAGACTCGAAAATTATGAATAATATTATGATATCGACAATACTGCTCTTTACTGTAATAGTTGCTACTTTAATATAGAAATGCCACAATTTATTTCTTTTTCAATTTATTCAATACGTAATACACATAATTTATTTTTAAATGGTGTAATCTGACGTTTGTAATTTTATTCAAATTGAGAGCAATCGTTTGCAATTTTCAAATGCTATGCATAAACGAAATTACGCAATAATTGCACAATACCAGGTAATAGTTATTTGTTATGTAATATGTTTATATATTTTATTGATCACAATTTATGTGTAAAATATTTTATCTGAAGTTACCTACTAAAAAAAACTCACAAGGCAGCTAAGAAAGAACACATATTAATGTTGTGTCTAATAATTTTCAGAGAACAAGAAGCTGTGTCTCACTGCCAGAAGACGCCACAGCCCCATCCTCAAGAACACAGCATCAGCGAAGTAGTCTGCTGCTTTCAGGACCTGTGCAATCATGAAGACAGTCCTCTTGCGAGGGCCAGACTGAATCTTACCAATGATTTAGGTATGTTTTATATTACTATCTTAGTGTTATAGTTTTTCAATTGTCTTTGAGCAGAACTTCATTTAGAATTAATAATTTGTGTTCTAATATTAGGTTAATTGACCACTGAAACTAAAAATGATCTCGATCTCATTATTTATTTGTAATTTGGCTGTAATGTATGTACCAATCAGAAAAGTTGAAACAGTATTTGACTGCAAATTAGTTATTTTTACACTTTTATCATCTTCGATTAACCGGACTTGAAAGTTAAATGTTATAGCTTTCACTATATATTTAGTTAGTGGCATATGATTACAATTAATAAAGATACTGGCTTGTTGCCCTCGACTCCGCCCACGTGTTTTTGACAAACAATGTCTTTATCTTTCTAATTTTTTTATCTTTCCGATAAAAAAATGAAATAAAAATTAGTAAAATTCCTATGTTACTTCTAAAAGCTATGATCTATGATCGGTTCAGTAGTGAAAGCGTAACAAACACACTTGCATTTATAATATTAGTAAGATTCTAGTTCCACCGTGATAATAAAATACATATTTCCTTCAACGGAGGCGTTATCGTTAAAACAATAAAATTAAATACATCGAAGTAATAAAATTGTCAATTCAAAGAGTATTTATATAAAATGGAACTGCTTGGAATAGAGATATTCAGTTGTCATTGTTTATCTATATTTAATATTATATTGTAATGTACACAATGAGTCAGTGTTCTTCAAAGTGATGTTATTTAAAATTCAAAGCGGCTAGATAAATAATTATTGTGCAATAAATTATTTACTATTTCAATGTTTTATTCAACTCGTGTAACATGTACCTTTATGATTTTATATCACATACAAAACCTTTGTATGTTAAAGAAACTGTTTAGTATGTTGAAGAACCTTGGACCAGTATTGGTCTTATGCAACTTTTCTTTCGATCAAAGATAACTTGTATAATCTAGATAGTTATTTAAAACATATCACTTACAATATATCACGTTACAGTCTATAAATAATATCAATTCAGTTCCGGCTACAAAGCCCTTTCTGAGAACTGTTCTGTAGGCATTTCATGAGCCTGGTTCCTCTTAATCTATTTGATACTTTCGATTAATCGTACTGCACTTTTACTGACAGGTCACTTATGTATTCTACTAAAATATAATGCTTCTTTTCTTGGTACTTACGATAAATCCTATTCTACTTTTACTAACAGAGGTCACTTATGTATTCTACTTAAATATAAGGCTTACTTTTCCTGATACTTACAAACATTTACATCTTAGCCTTTTAGGTCTACTGAAAGCTAAACTTAGCTTGTGATGTATTCTTTCTTGTAAATCCAGATGTGATATTATAATCGAGATGTTATGTTTTAAAATATTTTTAATCTGTCATATTTTTATAGAAGGCAGCGTTGCTAGCGAGCGAGGTTCGTACAGCGGTGAGGTGTGGTTCAAAGCAGCCACCATAGCTGTACCAGTGTGTGGCGCGCTTATACTGTTCCTGCTGGTGGGTGTGGCGGTCAGGCTGTTGAGAGCTGATGCCCTGTTGCAGGCTGATAGAAAGCTCAGGTTAGTCTTGGCGATTCTAGAAGATTATCAGTTTTTTTAAATAGTTAAAGAAAATGTTAACAATATATTAAGATTTTTATGAATTTAACAATTAAATTGTAGTTTAATATTTGTTTTTATGCAAAAAGGAAATGTTGTTTAAAATGTTCGATTATTAATTGTATTATTATAAGATATCCTGATAATGTAAATAAAGTAGTAAGTTAAAACAACAATATAATATAATTTTTTAATATTTTTTACAGAGGCGGCTACACATCCCCTCCCCAACACATGGACGATGTTAAGAAAGTGTGGGTAGGCAACTCCCCCCTGCTGATGTCGGGTTGCCTCGTCGTTGAACGCGCTCAGTTAGTGACGAGCTGCGACGCGCGATAGATCTCTGAGCCGTGGATTGGCGTGCAGTGTTCATGTATTGAATTTAAATGGATATTTTTTCTAGCTGGCTTCAATGTATATGTGTAAATGTGATATATTTGTTATATAATTATCATCTGCAAAAGAATTTACATATCACATTGATGAAAATGATGGATTTGTATTTAAATAACGATCCTAATTAAGGATAGAAAAATTCAATATAATTATGTTTTGTAAATTGATCTCAGTCGTCGGTCCACGAGCTCATATACCAAATCAACCACAATGTATATTTATATTATATTTTTTTAAGCGCTTTGTGTTCCTTTATTTGTAAATGTTTTAATAGCTTCATTGTCATCGTAACGTGTAAGTTACCAAAAGAACCGATATAGCAATAACAAAATGAGTCTCGATAGCTCATGTAAAATGTAAAAATAATCTGATTTCTTACAATACGACTATACCATATATAATCACATGTATCCACAAAATCTATTTTTATATTTAAATTGTATTACATGTTTTCGTAACAAATGGACAATTAATCAAAATGTTTCTCTGCATTTAACATGGAATCAATTATTATAATGAATTTATTTTCGGCATAAGACCATATAGCCGACTGATATATTACTATATGGCTCTGGAAAGAACTTGTATGCATATTGTGTAATTATTATTAATTAATCTAGTTTTTAATGTGAATAATCTTACACATAAAATTTGATCTTTGATAAGTCTAACTCGGGACAAAGAAAAATAATAATAATTATGTAACCTTTGTCTAAGAACATGGGTTTTAAATGTCTAAGTGTATATTTATCTCACTCACTTAGGAGTAAAAAGTAGTGCTTTTTCTTTCACACTCATTTTTACTGGTGTACACAAAGCAGACGCGTTGTTAATTAATATATACTAAAATGGGACAATATTATATGTAGAGTGCAGAAATAACTGCAAAAGTTGAGGCTAAAAACTCGATATTGTCACAATAAAAAATATTTTTGTAATTATACCTTTGTAAATATAATATTAAGTTAGTCAGGATTTCTGTTAGTGAAGTCTATGGGAGGAAACCTAGTCTTTTGTATCTGATTTTTAAACATGTTTTAAACTCCCAATAGATTTTGCTTCACCCAAAAATAATTCAATTTGGAAATAGATTATTTAAATATAGAAATGTATTTGGAAATATTTGTCATTTTTCTTATTAAATCAATACATTGTCGACCATACATCAGATTTTTAAATACATAAGCTTCCTCAAAGGTGCCTTACCTTACATAAGTTTTATATAATATATAAGTGTTTTTAATATAGGTGCAAGTAAAATACTCCATAATGTTAATAAATATACCTGCGTATGTACATATGTATGATCTATAAAGAATAAATAAATTCAATGAAATTATTTTATAAACTTACGTTTTTTATTTACTACCTCTGAAGGGTGTTTGGTATTCACAGATGAATGATACTGATCCAACCCGGTCAAAACACGGGATATGTGCGATTTGTATATATAATATTAATTTATATAATAGCATACCAAAACTATGATCTTGAGCTTAAAATAAAGAGTTTTCAAGATTTTTTTTTCTTAGAATTTCATATGTTAGCAATTTTATAAAATAATACTATTGCAACTCATAGTTGTAACCAAGGTGTAAAAGATAGTTGCTTTCAACTTTCATGTCATTTGAACACCATTTTTTAAGAAATATTAATGCGACGTTGCCAAATTTAGTCATTGGCAAACGTGAGTTTGTGTCTTATAGTAGGGGAGCCCAAGAGGGGATTGATTGATTGATTCACTCGAGCGCTGCAGATAGAGATACAGGAGCTTCCTTATACCCAGTTGAGTATTTCCAGTAAATTGGAGCTTCCCATACATGGCCGCGGTTCAAATTTAGCGGTCAGATTAATAAAAAAAAATGATCATCAGAAATTCTGAGCGCGTCAGATAAAGATGTGGGGGGTTAATTACATGCTAAAAAGTCTACATTCTACTAATCTGACAGTTTAAGAGTTACGTAAAAAAGCTACAAACTTCTAAAGAAAACGTCACCTTGACATTCTCGAGGGTGGCTATTTTTTTTTTTATTTTAAAGGTAATAATTCAAGGATAACGAAAAATATAAAATCAGATTTTTATAAGCCAAAATAATAAAACTGCGTCGATAAGTATGCAGCTGCGCTATGCTTATATTCTTCCAACACCGATGAAAATATACATTATGTAACATTTTTTTTCTTTTTATCATCTAAGTTTCGCAACCTTATAGGTCTCTATGACGCTCGAGTAAAATCCCATTTAGCATCGTGGGCTCTCTTGCTATTAAGTTTTAATAAGTTTAAGATGGCGTCGGCAGCGTACGAACTACGAGGCCACAATTTTTTGACAATTTTTTATTAGTTATTACTTATTTCGATTGCAACTGTAAAGCGGCAACAACGCATCTTCGACTTCGTTTTGTTCTCATGGTAAACGACATTATTAACCTATTGCCCCACATTTCTGAACTTAGTCCTTCACATAGAACCCTTCCAAGAGCCATTTTTGGTTGTACAGTCAAATGATTTGGTTAAGCGTAAAACCTACTGGAATATAGATACTACTTTTATAAATTAAAGAAATCCAGACATGACACGTCAGCATGCATAATTTTTATTGAACCCAACCAGCACAAGCCAGGATAGGATAACATGGCGTCTACTTCTCCACGTTTCTCCATGGACAAAATGTACTGATTGAAGATATATATTAATTAAAAGTGAGATTACGTTTTAAAGAATATCATGTAGCTTCCTACATGCCGCCTGACATAAGAGGATTCTTTTGCATGTCCTTGGCTATACGATTTAAAAAAATGTTCTAAATAACTACTGGATAACTGCATGTTTAATTTCACTTCGTAATAAAGTAGCCCAAGCAATGTATAACGCAGACGCCTAACGTAGAGCGGCGCAACGCGGCTCGAGTTTGATTCCCGACAGGGACCGGCATGTATGTGATAAGCATAGATTAGTCTGTATTTCTGGGTTTGGTCGTTTATTAAATATATTCTCAGTATTTTTAATATATATTTCTGTGTATTTGTATCGTTTTCTTACACCCTTAAAACAGGCAAATAATTTGCTTACTACTAAGTACTAGTAGTATATAGTAATTAGATCAATTTGTGTAATTAGTCCTGATATTATTATTATTAAAATATTGGTTTCTTTTACATCAATGCTTTTAGTTCGATACTGGTCCTTATATATAACTCAAAATGCAACAAGTAGATTTTTATCATGTTAAGGAATTGATAGTACTTCTTATTTCCTGTCAGCGTGCCAACGTGGGGAGAGAAAACATACATGTAATACACACACATATCTCTGATTTTCTTCTCTTTCCTCTTTCAATCTCTTTTTTTCGAGGAATGCGAAAATTAAATAACATGTTTTAATAATCGTATTTTCCCTTATGTAATACCTATTACAATCAAGTGATAAAAGAGATAGGACTCGTTTTTATTAGTCAACGTGGTGGATACAACCTTTTAACCACATCGCCTAGTCTCGTGTTTATAGAGAGCACTAATTTCAATAATTTATTACTAAACTATTACATTATAATAACAATGATATTTTTGCGTAACATCAGATAATGTTTGAAAATATTTGGGCAGAAAATACAAATCGGAGTAAAGAGAATTGAATCTTAAAACAAAAAGTTCATTATAAAAAAAAAATATGTCGATAAGTTTCACAGGAATACCAACATCTAGAAAGATTCCTCACGCTGGGATTGATTGAGAAAAAAAAAAGTCTGAAGGGATGTCACCAAGGAGGAATTACCTCGAAAAAATCTCGAATGTTGATTATTGATTATAAGTACGTATAACACTGACCACTCGACCACTCGAAGGGTAACTAGTGACTGTATCAATTAGTAATTAGTAATCAATTAGTTACCAACAGGTATCTAATTACACAGTGTTGTGACTTGTGCTAGAACTAACATTAGAGATTTATATAGCCTTCAAGCACTTTATGTTTTTGCCGTGTTTTAAGTAAATACCTATATGCATACCTTTTTTCTTGTTTTTTAACATTTACATATTTTAAGACAAGTATTTATGTTATTATCGGTTGCAGAAATTATTTCTAACAAGAGCATATGTTCAAGTTAAAATTCTAATTTATTTTATCCGATAATCCAGATAAAATTAATAGCTTGTTAGATTTGATGGAAAATAATTGTTACCTTAGAATTATACCATAAGTTATATTTTTTTTAACAAATTGATACCTAGCAGTAATAGTACCTACCTAATAATTAAATATTTAATAGCCTAGATGAAGTCATTTGGTTGCTGTACGATACGGGTGGCTGATTAAAACTTCAGTTTATACTGTTTTAAACATTTTGTGCCAATATATCAATCTGTATTTTTAATTTTCTTAACTGTAGCGAAATTATGAAGGCTAAGGCCATGGGAATAAAACACAATATGGTCGTCATCAAGAAAGCTGCAGTAATTTATGGGTGGGTTGTGTAAAGAAAACGAAGTGTGAAGAGAGAAAGTCAAATATCGAATTAGTGAAAATTAAATGAGAATAAAAAATAAAAAAAGAAGACCAAATGAACGCTCCAAGAATATTTTATTTTGCATTCCTTATGCAAAATAAAATATTCTAACATTTTTATCCAAACGTAGGAACTTAAGTACGTTCAATAGGGATATAGATTTTCATAGATATTCAAGTGAGAAACTATGTTGAGAGATTATCTTAATTAAGGCTGTTTTTCAATACTTATAGAACTTGCGATGGTAATAACCTATGACCTTGAAAAACCTAGAAATTGTGTTCAAATAAATGACATTATCTATCTCTTTTAACCTGAATAACAATAATTTGATAACTACCAGTAGAAAATTCTTCTGTTGAAATTCTATTACAAAGAACGTAGGACCTAAACTGCAAACCATTTCTTATTATATACATTCCTGAAAGTTTATTTATAGACAATAAAAATTAACGAATGTTCCGTGTATGTAATGCGTTTTTTTACAGTCTTTATATAAAGTTGTAGTTCATAAATTCTACGGTAATATGTTATAGCCTTGTATAGGACAAACACGCAACACGTGAAGAAATTAAGATTTAATGTTGTTTATTAACTGTATTCAATTCAAGGACATATACAATTTTAATATAAATATATGTTATTGATTTCTTATCATCACCATTTGATCTTGAGGTCAACAATATGTTACCACAATACTTCCGTTGTTAACATAAATTAATAAATGTAATAAGTACCTAACTGTAATTAAAACAACTTTGTCTGGTTCATCTATAAGTGAAACATTTAACAAAATGTTATAACCATATATGTAAATGTTATAACATTTAGATATTATATATAAATATTATAACATTAATAGAAACGCCGAATGGGCTCGAAACTAGTCGAGCAAATTTCGATTAAATTACATGAATATAGCCGGGTAAATATATATTTAACAATCAAAATGATTCCCTAAAGTTTAATACCAAAAAAAAAACATTTATATTTTTATTAATATATTTTTCTCAATCTCATGACAAATAAGATTTTAATATTATATGCATAAATATGCCGTTAAAAATATAACGTCTTAATTATTAGGAAATATGATTATTAATATTTCTAAATTAATTACCTTTAGATCTGATCTAAAGATAAGATATTAATATAAATGTGAGTGCTCCTACAAAAATCCTACAGTCATAAAGTTATCACCCATCCTTTGACTTTTGGTAAGTTTTTTTAAATACTATCGAATGATAAATATGAGTGATTGAATTTTTGTTGTAAGCTATTTCCAAGCACTATTCAATTACATATAATTAAATTCTCCATGATTAAGTTTTACAACTTAAACAAGTTAAACATTTAAAAAGTATTTAACTATGCAAATAAATCAACTATTTATCAACTTGATCAACAAAGAACTTAAAATGCATTAGCAATGGTAAACAATAAACACATTTCAAATCTCGCTGTCCTTGTTTACATTGTTTACAATCATCCCGCGCCTTCATTACAGAACACAACGTTTGTAAACAGCATTTGTCTAACATGTTTACAAGAATAGAATAGATAAAATATTATTATTTGTCATATAAAATTAAGCCCGTTAAGTAAATTTTGATATTATAAGCTATTGTTAGTTATTGCTATTTTCTTTGTTAATAAATGACGCATGATTACTTCCCTCTTTAGGCATTAGATTAGATTTTAAAAACACTATTTTATTTAATAAAAGCTCTTTAAGAAGAAAGCTCTTTCTTGTTCTTTCTGTCGCTACAGCTTTCTTTTTCTCTCTTTTGTTGCCAGGAAACTAAACACACTAGTACAGTAGTAGGACACTATAGTAGAACAATACTAGAAGTAGACTTGGCCGATGTATTGAACTAATGTTCTACCATTTTATGAACATAATAAACATATGATCTATGAAATATAAATAAGTAATGTATAACGATCCCTAACATTATCTCTGTCATATCAAAATATTAAGTACCTACAACCTACTGTTTAAAATAATATATACCGATTCAGCCAATAATTTCATTTAGATCAAACAACTTAATTTAACTGGAAAATAACTTTGTGATAACGTCACGATTTTATTCATTTGTATTCATAAAGCAATTCGTATCAACAAGATTTCCTGCTAAATCTATGATTAAGTTGAAGTTAAGACTTTAATTATTACTTAGTAACTCAATAAAACGAATCGTATTCCAGTCAAATATTTCATTTCAATATTACAGTCAGAACCAATTCCAAGCTTTTTAAATTAAATTAAAACCTAAGTCTTTATAAGGATAAATGGTTTGAAATATGATTTACCAATAATTCGTAAATAATTATATACAAAACGAGATACACATAATTATATACAAAACAATTTTAAAACAACTGTCAACCCGAAAAGTTACTTCCAAATCTCAACCCCCTTCTTATACTTCAGATTAAAATGACGAGAAAAAACAACAAAAATAAGCAAGATGAAGGAAAAGTGCTCAGCTTCGACCATCTTACATTTTGGGTGGCCAATGCGAAAACGGTAAAACATATAACACAATAATAAACTCATAACAATATATATACAATAAATAATATATAGATATATATAAAGAACAAATGTTGCTGTTATCGATGTAAAGAGGCTGCTTGCAAGAGGTGGCCAATTAATTACAAATAAGCCTGTATATATTCTAATACTTGTCTTAATTATAGGCGTCTAGTTATTTTATAACTCGGTTCGGCTTCAAACCATTAGCTGTACGTGAATCTTCAGAAACAGAGATATTGTCGTACGCAGTGCGGCTCAACAAAGTATGTATATCATAAAATTCAATAGTATTTTATTTTAAAGTAAAAGACAATAACTAAAAATACCAAAATAAGATAGGTGCTCTTTATGTGTGTGTGTGTATTTATTTAGGTATGTATTTGCGTGCATGAACAGTAGACACGTACAAAGTTAGATAGCCAATAGAAATTGATAACAAAAGAAAATTGTATATACCACATCAATTTGGATAATTTTTATAGACTTTATAAATTATCATTTCCAACTCGATTATCTCTATCTGTAAAATAATTTAATAAAACTAAACAGCCTCGTTTATATGCCTGTATATTTTATAAATATTTTTGCATGTTATAGGCAAAGTAACCTACTCTCAATTCTAGAAAATGTTGTCTTTTAAAATAGAAGTTCAGAAGTCCATGAAATTGATGTTGCTAGCAATAGCTAGTTTTAATTAAGAGAGCTTAATAAAGTTGTGAATTACAGATAACAATCATATTCGAGTCTCCAACATCCAATGACTCTGAAATTACACAGGACCTTAAAGCTCATGGGGACTTCGTTAAAGATGTAACATTTGAAGTCAGTAACTTGGATACAATATTCCAAAGCGCTAAAGATAAGGGTGCAAGTATAGTCAAGGATATTACCGAAGAGAGTGATGAGAACGGTTCAGTACGATATGCAGTTTTGAGAACGGTAAGGATTTAAACATTTAAGATGAAATACAACTACGTAGTACATACATGCTACCAGCTATTTATTTACAGTACGGAGATAACACACACACATTGATAGATCGCTCCAAATATAAAGGTGTTTTGCTGCCTGGATACAAACCCTTGGATGAGGATGTTGTAAATGAATTACTGTAAGTACTTTGTAGAGTTAATTTTATTATTCTGGTAGTGAATTCATCAATTACGACAAAGAGGGGTTGTGAAAAGTTGCAAGTTCCTGTAATACTCATTTTATTGTAACATGTTTTATTCAGACCCTCAACAAATTTAAGTTTTGTGGACCATGTCGAGGGAAATGTAGCCGACGACACTCTTGAAGATTCCATTTCTTGGTACGAAAAAAATCTTAACATGAGGAGGTATTTGAATTTAGATTAAAATTATCTTGGTATTTTACTTTATTACTTAGTAATTATTGCAGTAATATGCTTTCAGATTTTGGTGCGTGGATTATGCTCATAATTTAGTGCCGTATTCTAGTATCAACTCGGCTTCTGTCATTAATGAAAATGAAACTGTTCTTGTAAGTAAATTATATAATTTTTTATTTACTTAATGTTTAAGAACACATTAGTGTTCTAATATTTAGACTGCTGGCACATCTTGAAATAAATAGATTACAAACCATAATATAATTCGTTCTGACGAATTAAAAATTAATAGACCATGGTGGGAATTATATAATAAATAACATTTCACAAAAAGCCACAGTAATGTTAATAAAATTTTAAATATTTTTTTTGTCTTTATCATCAACATTTATTGTTCCAAAAATATAGAATGAAGGTATTTGGTCTCATCATTATTGTGATTCCTCAGCTGTCGTTGAACGAGGCGGCCCCCGGGCTGCGCGCCAGTAAGGCCAGCACCTTTGTGTCAGCACACGGCACCGCCGGCATCGAACACGTAGCGCTCTATACTGACCACATCGTAGACACTGTATGTACAAACTTTTGTTTTTAATGGCAAACTAATGACAAGCCTGTCTGATATGAAACGGCTAACGTGGAAAATTTACATCTGCAAATACCGGTAGTTGTATATGCATTCTCATCTTGAGAAGGTAAGATTGGAGGAAAGAAAAGGAGAAGAGACTGGATTTGGTTTATTTGGCATCTCCCATCATAATATCTTTTTTCCGCATGGGCTTGGTCTTTGGACCTTGGTCGACCTGGCCCGTATGAGATGCAATCCACTGGCCATATCTAGACTCTACCACAATTCAGTATAAGTTTTTATAATAGTTTTCTTCAATATTAACGTGCATCAAACCAGAATACCTACTGGTTTACAGAGTCCAGGGAAAATTGTCAGCCCGAATGATTGTCAAATCAGATAACATTATTTTACGGTAATTTCACTTTAGATTTGGTACATACATTGAAAAAACAAATAAATCTGTATTTGGATATTTTCTATTTGACATTAATAAATCAGTATAGTTCTGTCATCCCTGCATCTGTCATCATTGATCACTTTAAAGCATTGTCTTCAGTCTGCCACAGAGCTGTGTTGTTATCATATTTTACATAACGAGAACAATCTTCCGTTCCCTAAAAAATTTACACTCAGTAATATACTCACTCTCGGTAACCTTGTATTCTTATGGTATAAATAAACCGGCCCTCTTTAGGTTTTAAAATCCAACATCCAATACTTTTCCGTTTTTCACGGACAAACATACAAACATTCATTATAAATATAAATAAATATATACACTATATGTTTCAGATGCGGAGTTTGAAGTCACGTGGTGCGGATATTGTAACCTGGCCGGCAACGTACTACGAACTTATAAAAGAAAAACTTAAAGATAGCTCTGTAAATGTAGCTGAAAGCATTGAAGAGTTAAAGGAAAACAATATTTTGATAGATTTCGACGAGAGAGGGTACATGCTCCAAGCATTCACCAAACCTATTCAAGTTCGGCCAACATTGTTTATAGAAATTATTCAGAGGAGAAATCACAGGGTATGAGATCTAGGATTTTTTACTTTTGGCAAATATTTAATAGATGCCAATTTCTCATTCGTACCTATCGTAGAGTTATTATACGTAGAGTACGGGAGCTATAGACCGGCCTGTGAGTGTGACTGTTTAACATATGAAAAAGAGGGAAGATAAGAGAACCTCTACTTATCTTTGTTTAATCACACATGCAAGAAAAAGAGACAAATAGATAGCCTCTTTTTTCTATCGATGGACACATTTTAGACTGGCTGCTCTACTCCATATATGATAACTCTATGGTACCTATACGTATGATCTTATGAAATATAACTTGTTCATTTACCCATTGTATTTTGAAAGGGCAAGGATTTGTATTGAATAATTTGAATAAAAAGTTAATTAATATTTTATGTTGTATTTTTCCAGGGATTTGGCGCTATGAACTATCAATGGGTGTTTGAAGCTATTGAATTAGAAACGAAGTCGGAAGGGAACGAAGAAACAAAGAGCTAAAAAGAAAATATACTTTACATTTGAATAATTTTATTATTAATTATTATTATTAAATAATGATGGTGGTGGTGTCATTATATAAAAAGACAAATATATATATATATGCATATAACATAAATACGAATCTCAATAAATAATATACTTGTGAAAGTTTGTTTCTTTTTAGAATTTGTAACAGGATAACAACTCTGTCTAAAATTTTGCAAGAAACCCAAACAAAAAATATTAATATGAAGTAAGGCTTAGATACATCAGTCATTGTGCAACCTCAAATTAAATTAAGTTTAATATTTATCATAAAAATATATGTAATTTAAAAATTACAAATCAGTGCAATTTGTATTGTAAGAACTTCTATGACAATAACGTTGTAACTTAACACATTTTCAATTACAGTTATATATTTAAAAACTAAAACCTAAAGGTTACAAAACGTTGCGCAATATTTTACTATATACTAGTACATAATATAATATATGTATAGGAATTATTATTAAAAAGCAGGTTGTTTTCGAGGAGGTTGTTAGACATGGGGTAGAGCATATCGCTTTTATAAATAATTAATTCAAATAATTATTATTACTTACTTAATCTAATAATTATTACATATTACTTATTATTCAAATTAAAAAGTATTATTCTGTATTGTTGAAGAATTAAAAAAAAAACCTTGCTTGGTGTAACTACACCTTTATTTTATTAGGAACTTTATACTTCTATTAAAACATTACCACGTCATAAAGCGTTTTAAATTATTTTTTACATACATTATGATTTCTTTACTTTATGAAATATATATTATGTTTTACGAATGTAAGCTTGTGTATGCACACAGAAGCAAGCGTTAGCAAAGCCTTGTGTCTATATATATTTATTTATATTTTGTTTTATATTCATTCTTTAATAAATTTCAACTATAATGATATATAATGTATTGAGATCCTGTTATTGTTAGACAGATTCGCTACCCCGCTCTTGTGCTAAACACGTTTACCTCCATTTTACATTTGCATGCTGTTTATTAGCCAAGCTACGTAGCTACATAATAAAAATATGGACATACCTCCACTAAAGCTGTTTTAAACCGCTAAAAGTAATATTATTATCGGATTTGATAATTTTTATTAAGATAATTGTAATCATCTTCTCTTTTTATTTAAAACTAAACAAGGAGATAATGTGTAAAGGTATCTAGATATCAACCGGTCATTAAAAACACACGTATTACATATAAAGTAGTCTTCACACTATTACCAAAAGTATTACGGGTTTATGGCCCCGGAAAAAAAAACAGAAATAAAAAGCAGAAATATCTTCTGGATTATAACATTAACAATAAAAAGTAAAGTTTGCCTTAGCCAACTTCTTTCAAATAATTAAGCCTTTTTAGTTATTTCACTCTTTATTTTAACATCTTTAATTGGAATTTAATTTGTAATCAAAATTAAATTTACTATCGTGCGATATCTTGTGAATTAACTACAGTACATTTCCATGGACTAGAAAAGAACAGAACAGAACTTCAGTATTAGCAACATTTTTCAAAAAATCACTTGAAATTTCATTTCATAAAAAATAAAGCAACATTCTTAAAGGATTTTTAGTATGTTTTTGTATTACATATATGTTATTATGTACAAGCAACTCATGTTAAACTTTATACTGTGTACACGTGGTTTTATCAGGACTTGTTTTTAATCAAATCGAATTCATTTAATATATTATATACCTGGTTTGTGAATATATAAACTTTTCCGGAATTATTTTACTTTAGTTCTTATTTCGCGCACATAACGATAAGTTTGAACTTATTATAAAAAGAGTTATATCTTATCCACTGAGTGTATTATTTAAGTTTAAATATGGTAGGTTGAGCTTATTATTATATAACATATTTTATTCATTTTATAGCTAATAAGTTAACATTTTAAATAATTAAATATATATAGTATATGTTGTTTTTTTTGTAATATGTATATTTTTAGTCTATAGTTTTTTAGTAGTTAGTGTTATTAGTTTTATATTGTTATAACGGTTTTAAATGTACTTTTTTTATATAAGAATTACCTACTGCTTGTTCTTGACGGATTTAGATAACATAATAGTTAGTGTAAAATTATTAAATTATGTTCCTATTTCTAGACGTCTTACACAGATAAGGGAAGGAAACCTGAGGATGGAAGGTTTCTTGCCTTCGATCACTTAACCTTTTGGGTCTCAAATGCGAAACAGGTTCGTCTTAAATCTTAGTTATTAAAAACTTAAATAACATTATGATAAAAAATATATCTTTCAGTTGATACGTACAAATAAACAAATCTTTACGTGTATAAATATGTATATATTTCTTTATTAATTACTTTTTAAATGGAAAGTGATACTAACTATATAATATAATTTCAGGCGGCCAGTTATTACATAACTCGGTTTGGGTTCGAGCCGTTAGCATATAAAGGCCTGGAGACAGGCTCCAGGAAGATATCCTCTCATGCTGTTAGGATGAACAAAGTAAGTTATTAAAATAATATTATTTTACATCATAATGAATTAGTAGATATTATTCGATATCTACAATAAAAAAGTGATATAATGGATTTTGCGAATTGGATATTATGATAGCCTGACTGAACATATTGTATTATAATACTTTTTGAACCGGAATATCTCTTTCTCCAACGGCAAGTTATTAGAACATATATAGGTATAGCATGGATCTAATGGATGTTAAATGGTGTTTTCTGGGTTCAATAGCACTTCAGTTCAGTTCAGCCCTTTCGAACTAATGTTCTGACCTAGTAGGTATGTGTCAACGCGTCCGGTCTTTGGCTACTTAACTAGCTTTAAATAATAACATGGTTGGAAGGAGATATCTTTATAGAGATAAGCTTTTTAAATTTATGTTTCAATTTTATTTTTATATAAACTATGGTACATGATATAAATAAATAAATATACCTGGATAAATGTGAATAATTATCGTTTAATATAATGAACGAGCAAATAATAACAATTAAATATTATTGTTTTGACAAAAAATATTTCTATCGAATAAACTGAGACTTACTTTGTTTGTGGCTTTTAATTTATTATTTTAAAAGTCGCCACATATAATATTGTATATTTATAGAAATATGATAATATCAACTATGTAATCTACTCATAAAACGTGTTTCGAGATCGTAAATGTTACGATGTTATTTAGTGTTACATAACAAAACAGATAAAAAATAAAGTAATTAAGAAATAAATGATATTTATTAATTTTATTGTTTGTGGTTTTACAAAAAAGTAATCTCCCGTTTATAATAATAATAATAATAATAATAATATCGGGATAAATTACACACATTGATCTAACCCCTAAGTAAGCAAATTATTTGCTTGTGTTAAGGGTGTTAGACAACGATACTAATACATAGAAATACACATATAAATACTGAGAATATATTTAATAAACGACCAAACCCAGAAACACAGACATCTATGCTCATCACATAAATGCCTGTGCTCTGCCGGGAATCGAACCCCAGCCCCGTTGCGCCGTGACACGTTAGCCGTCTGCGCTAACCACTCAACCAACGGGGCGGTAAAGACCGGATCCGTTTAGAATTTCGTTTTGAAATTAAATGAACGGCAGAAATGAAATTAAATACCGCCCCGTTGGTCGAGTGGTTAGCGCAGACGCCTAACTTATCACGGCGCAATGGGGCTCGGGTTCGATTCCCGGCGGGAGACAGGCATTTATGTGATGAGCATAGATGTCTGTGTTTCTGGGTTTGGTCGTTTATTAAATATATTCTCAGTATTTATATGTGTATTTCTAGGTATTTGTATCTTTGTCTAACACCCTTAACACAAGCAAATAATTTGCTTACTTAGGGGTTAGATCAATGTGTGTAATTTGTCCTGATATTATAATTATTATTATTATAGCTAGTGACTGTTTCTGTCATATAAATACGGTGTACCGTGTACTACCACAAGTACCACCCTTTGAAAAAAAACTGTATCTCTAGTACATAAAAGTGTCCTTGTATCCTCAAATCAAAACATAGAATTGTTACACCCTCTGGGAATCCAAATATATTTAAATATTAAAAACATATGTTAAAAATTATATTATTTAGGATGCTTTCTCGAATCCTAAATAATTATCCTAGATATGTAAAGATAGATATCATATTTAACAGATTGTGTTTAATAGTTTTTGATTCCTAAAGTGTGTAAAAATAAAAAAATCTATTTCTCGATTTTTTAAACTGTCATAGTTTTCGTCTATCGTTAGAGATATATAAAGAAAGTGAGGATATAAAAAGAAAGTTTACCAATTTTTTTTTTCTTAAACTTTTATTTTTATCCGAGATTGAGGAACTCCATAAAAACAAAAATAAAACAAAACACTAAAAAACAATACATACACATTATAGCTATAGTACAAAATCATGGTTATTATTAGTGAGAAAATATTTTTTGAGTAAAGACAAAGTTTTTCTCAACTAAGTTAGTGTCGATGAGTTTTTCTTTCATATTGTTCAATATTTGCGGAAGAAGATGGTTAATAGTAAAATATTCATAGGTTTTCTTTATTTATCAGCCGTTCTATTCTATTGCGTTGTGTTTCTTAAGAAACTGTTTGACGAACAATGGTTAGCCCTATATACGTAACAATATAATATTTGTATATACCTATGTATAATATTTTTCAGATTGTTTTTGTGTTCGAAGCGCAATACGAACCAGAAGAAACAGACTTTGTAAGCGAAGTTGGGTACCATGGGGACTTCGTGAAGGACGTGGCTTTTGAAGTCGAAAACTTGGATTTTATTTTGGACTACGCTAAGAAACAAGGAGCAGTAGTTCTTAAGGATCTGTGGGAAGAAAAGGACGAGTTTGGTGTTGTTAGGTTGGCTAAACTTAAAACGGTGTGAAAGTCTCTTATTTTTAACGTAACATTCTTGTATCTTTTATTCGTACATTGGCAGGTGAAGTCAGGATTATTAATTATTTTTTTATTCCAGTACGGTGACAACACGCATACATTAGTGGACAGGTCAAGGTATAATGGTCCGTTTCTGCCCGGCTATGAGACTTTAAAAAAGGACCCGATACAGAATTTTTTGTAAGTTTTTATACCCACGAATTAGAAAAAAAAAATACAACTTAAAATACATTTACAAAAGAATAATGAAAAATTTCTAAGCTTTTACCGTTTTATTATGAAGGCCCAACGTGGAGATCAACTTCATAGATCACGTGGTTGGTAACCAACCAGATAATAAAATGGAGGAAGTTGCTTCGTGGTACGAGCGTTGTCTGCAATTCCATCGGTAAGATATTCAAATATTATTTTTTACTATGAAATAAAATTAACACTATTATGTACTATAAAAAATTGTATCCATGTCTTCTTCTATGGCGTAAAGTGAGAAATAAGCTGAGGGAATGAGCTGTTTAGCTAAAAATTAGACCAGTTTGAATTAGATCCGGGTGACCAATAAACAACTTGCTTATTATTATTATTATTATTACTGTTTTCCACTTGAGTATTTAAACAGCTAGTGTAATTCACTCTTGACTTAAAAACTGTTTCTATCGCTACTATTGTTCTTTCAATGCCAAAATTCAATTTGGCTGACATGTATATAATATTTATATAAACTAAGTAATATCTACCTAATGTATATTATAGATTCTGGTCAGTAGACGACAAGCAAGTCTGCACAGAATATTCTGCACTGCGTTCCATTGTGATGGCCAATTGGGAGGAAACTGTCAAGATGCCAATTAACGAGCCGGCCGTGGGGAAACGGAAGAGTCAGATACAGGAGTACGTGGAGTACCACGGCGGGGCCGGTGTTCAGCACATCGCCATTAACACCGAGGACATCATCACTGCGGTATGAGTTGTTGAGGGTATTTTTTTTGTTTTGACCAAATAGGTCGTCCAGATCTTTATGAATATTTTTATTTACCAGTTTTATCTAAGTTGATATCAATTACTGGATTACTGACTCTGACTACCCATTCCCGATTTACTCTTTTGGACTATCTTAAAAAGTTTTCTGTTAAGGTCATAGGGGGTCCATTATCCTTATGTAAATACTCCATTAGGTAAAAGACAACCTTGACTAACTAATATCGATTGATTCATGGGTATTTTTTATTTATAACATAATAAACCAAAATACAGAGTACTTCATAAAAATCTTCGTAAACAGTAATCATTCAAAAGTTAATCTTATCCCAAGATGCTGATTTCTTTTGTCAACATTAATTTTAAAAACCTTTTAGATTGAAAACCTCCGTGCAAGAGGAGTAGAATTCTTATCGATTCCCTCAGTATACTACAAAATCATCCGGGAGAAATTGTCCCAAAGCAAAGTGCGAGTGGCTGAGAGCATAGACACGCTAGAGCGACTCAACATCCTCATAGACTACGATGATGACGGATACTTACTGCAGATATTTACTAAGAACACTCAAGATCGTCCCACACTCTTCTTAGAAGTTATACAGAGAAGAAATCACAACGTAAGTATTTTTTTGCAAATAATAACATTCTAACAAGGTTTAATTTAATCTTTGTAGTTAATCTTTTTGTTAACATAGTCGCCTTTAAAGTTTCAGAAAGTTATGTTAATGAGAATTAGTGTTGTAAGGGATGTCTAAGTCAGTATACTTAGTAAATACTTTCTACTTAGGAATATGAATGAGTGAGAAAAAAAAACTGAGCTATATTTAAATTATAGTAGATTTGTGTGATGATGACATATTTTTATTGTAATAATTAATAAATTATTTTATTTATAGGGCTTCGGCGCCGGCAATTTTAAAACATTATTCGAATCCATCGAACTGGAACAAGAAAAGCGTGGGAACTTGTAATGTTAATTAATTTTATAATTAAATGTTAATAAATAAAATAACTTAGAGTATATCGTTTTATTGATTTCATACATCGTCATACATTGACAAGATCTTGAATCGAGAGCATATTTACAAAACCTATCATTGCTAGTTTAGTAAAATTATTACCTAATTTTTCTAGTGCGATAATTGACAAGCTGAAATGTCAAAATGAATCCTATTGAAATTTCAATTAACGTATATTTGAAAATGCAATATATAGGCCTATTACACAAAATTTCCGAATTTATTTCATTAAGTAGATTGAGAGTGCAAATTTTAAATAAATTCTATCTCACTTCATTGGCCTAAAATATTAATATTTATGTAGTTTATTATGAAAACAAATGAATTTAATATTCTATATATATAAAGAGCACCAAATAATTAAATAACAAATAAAACGAAACTAAAAAATATTGCATTTATATAATATTAAAATCTTTTATATTCTTTATATATATAAATATTGTGGTTTAAATTATTAAAATAATAAATGGAACATCAATTTGAAAACATTTAGATGTTACAATTAGAAATACACAATTCATAGTCAATTCTAATTTGAAACTAATAAACATTTAATTTTGTGATGGAACAGATGATAATACATTATTCAGAATATATTAATATCGATTTCAAAATAAACCAACGAAATAAAATTGGTCCACAAACATAATCATATAAATTAAATAAATGCATTTTTTTTATAATGCCTTTTGATTTTATCCACAACAAATGATGACTAAATATTAATTTAATATTATATTAAATCATAAATATAAATAACTTCAAAACAGATGATATTAAACGGAACACCTAAACTATATAAATCAAAATAAATATAAAAAAAACATTTCAAACACTGATATAATTTATAAAAACCTATTATGAGAATGCAAGTGCATTTAATTATCACCTGTTCCATCTATTAACACATACACATGTTGATATGTGTGTGTTAGTGTGCGTGGATTCCCACGTAGATTCACGCACACATAAATATGTATGTGTGCTAATGCATTCGCGTCGTCATTAATAGCCGCACACATATGAAAGGAAGTGTAAGTGCTAGTGTGCGTGCGCCTGCGCTTCGCCACTGAGCATCGCATACACGAGCATGTGATAGTGCGTGTGTGTGTTTTAATGTGTGTGTGCGTCGTCTACGTCAGCGGTGTCTATCATCTCAAAATCCCGGTCTGTGGAAGAACGCTGGCTGTTCTCCGACTCCGACTCTGAGAGTTTGTCTGTCTGTTCCGGCTGTGGAAGATCCTCTCTGAAAATTATATAATATTTTTAATATTTGCAGTATTATGTTTATACATTTCAATTGTTATTTTCAAATATGTATTGATCGTACGAAACGTACATTGATACGTTTTGAAATTTAAATATAATATATGTTGTGGTTCTTTTAATTAAATATACTTACTTGGACTCCACAGTCGCGGTGGGTTCAGTGACCGTTGTACCTTTATCTTCCGTGACTTCCTTATCAGTCGCCTCCTTCAAGAGAGGCGTCTTCTCGTCCTCATCGTCCGAATGCTTTTCTTTCTTACGTTTCTTCTTGCTCTTAGATGACTTGTCACTTTCGGAGCCAGGTCCGCGGTACTCATACTGAAATTTACAAACATTTATTAAAGGATTTGGCTAATCAAGCTATAATATTATTTGGGAAATATTTTATTTAAAAAAAGAACATATTTTTATAAAAAACAAAAAAAAAAGTTTTTTATAAATATTACCTTATAGAGTGGCCAGAAGGAGGCGAAGAAGCCGACGTCCTCGGTGAGGTTTGGCAACAGCCACAGGTGGTGTCTGGCCAGTGACCCCGCCCATACGCCACAGAACACCAGCACGCGCAGCGCCGCCAGTAGGATTATCAGCACCAGGAAACCAGCCGCCGCCACGCTGAGGTAGTACACACCCTTCCTACGGGACACGGGACAGGGCGATGAGGGTCACGGGACATATAGTATACGACTTACTAAGATGTCCCATCACATGTGGTACATAAATTAACGATTGCATTCAAAGCTGTCCAAAGCCACGATGATGGCTTACCTTTCTTTTCATTTACCTGTCTCCTGTATTTTAAGACATTAGAAAAATATACCTCATGACACATTTGATTATCATATCACAAAAGAGATCGTTAGCCCTAAAGACTGAAATATAGGACCACTACTCAGAATATGGGCAATAATTACTTCTCTACATATTGTATGTCAAATAAATATATATATCTTAACCCTCACCTCACAGTAGCGGGCCACAGTGGGAACATACAAACTCCCACAGTGCCGCACAGCAGCAATGTGCCGCACAGCCAGTAGTACCACGGCATGGGGTCGTAAATCCACACGTAGGCGTCCAGACTGTCCAGGAACACTTGCTCCATGTGCATCTCTAGACGAATCTTACGTTTCTTTTTTTCCTTTTCTTTATCTTTTGTATCTTTGGTTTCCTGGAATTTATTACATTGTTTCAAATTATTATATTATATAGTATACAGTATTGATTTTTAACACCATGAATACTAATAAGCAAGTATACATTTTACTCATGATAATGAAATTATTTTCTTGTAAAAGTAATTTTATGTTTACCAATATTTTCAGATAATATTAAATATTGTTTTGATTGTACTAAGTTATTATTTCTGTTCCCTACCTTGCCCTCACAGGCACTCTGGCTTTTCTCATCCTTTTCATCTCCACTCTTACTTGTTTTTTCAGCATCCTTCTTCCTTGACTTTCCTTTAAGCTCCTGTTCAGTTACCGGCACCTGATATAATTAAATAGTGCATTAGCAATATTAAAACATAAAAGTAATTGTCAAAAATGTTTTGCAACTAAGAACCAAACCTGAACCTTGGCTTCATCACTTTATAATCATTAACATCTTATTATTATGTAGTAAAATACCTACAACTACCTCGATTATAAAGTAAACTTATTACATAATATAAACTATTTTATGAACTGGGAATCAAACCAATGTCATAAACAATTATTTTTGTATACCCAATACTTTACCTGGTAATAATTAACATTTGAAAATATACATACATGCATAGCCTTATTTACATTTTTTAAAACATGTAATGAAAAATAAACCGATATGGGCAGGTATGCGAACCTGCGACCGAACTAGTTTTAGTACGGTTTTCCCAAAGATTCCCATACCTTCTTAGCCCTGTGGAAGAGTTTGTGCAACAGCATCAGGTGAAGGTAATCTGTGACGTCATGTCTCGTTGTGAAGATCGGGGTCTTCCCCGTCGCCCATTTCGATGTTAGGAGAGCGTCTACTGCTTTTGTACCTGTTAATAATGTGCTTGTTAAAAGATATACTAGTACTTTTTAAATTGTATAAAGAAAAATTTTCTTCATTTTACGCCAAAGTAGATCATTCATCTGCCCTTATCCCATTATTGGCGAAATATGTTAGCAATTTTTTACAAGATTTGAGCAAAGTTTTTAGGACCGGTCGGAGGCCTTACGTCAACCCTTTCTGGAAATTAATGTTAGTAGGATTTCAGCCACATTTCAGATAAGTCGTGTAAGATGATATCTACTTGTATTTTTGTCCCCAAGTTTATAGCTAGTTCGAAAAAATATCCGGAAACCCATTCTTAGCTATTATACTCAAAGGTCTTAAATTAAAAATACAATATAACAACAAATAGATAAATTAATGATGGATTGATGGATTTTATCTCTTATAGATATTTATTTTATCAAATACCTTTTGTATAGTTGTTATATGTTATCTTATGTCATTAAAATAAAGGAAATCATAATTTAGCTAATATAACCAAAATATCGATTGTAAAAAGTATTAACTTACACATATAGTGTAAACATTATTGACGATATCTTAGTACTTTTGAGGCATACAATATTATATTAGCCACGCGTATTGTAAGTCATTAAAAATAACCACGTGTTTAAACATTCAACTGCCAATGTTTATCGTTAACTTTGCCACGAGATAACCTAATTTGGGTCAATAGGAAATACCACTGAATTATATAAAATTGTATTGTTTTTATGAAAACTTACAATGAGATGTAAAAACTATTTATTTCTCGTGTGGTTTATTTATACATTATTTATTATTTTCCAATAGAAATACTCTTTACCTGCAAGACGGTAATTTTTCTAATATGTATTACTGGAAGTTTATATCTCCAAATAATTTAAAATCATTCTGTTTATCTTAGTTTTAACGGTCAAAGCTTAGGATGTTTAATCGACATGTTCTAGAAAATAGGTTAAATTTAAATATTATATTTGATCCAGCGAATTAGTTATAAAAATCATCTTTCGTTAATAATGGAGTTTTCCATTTGTTTAACTAGTAACTATGTAGTAATACTAAGGAGATAATGATTTCAATCATCTTCTAATGGCCGCAAACCGTTATATACATTATACATTGTCTGCTTTATCTAATTGTAATTTGTACAAGTTCTTTAATAGCTTGATGATTGATATAAAAAATACAATTGTAGTAGCAAATACGTAGTACAAAAAGATATGTTAATTAGTTTTATAAAACCGGTACCCCTAGTAAGAGTTTTGACTACAAAAACTATACCAGACATTATACCAAAAAGTTAAATCTTTAATTTTCTAGTCTTATAAAAATCATATTTATATCATATAATAATAAAATAATTTTTATAAATGATTTATTATATGTCAATAGATTTTGATTTATAAAATGTATAATAAATAACAATTATGTTTTGATTTTAGAATTTGGTAAACTGTTATAGTTTCCGTGAAACGTCAAATCTCCTACTAGAGTTACTCGATCCATTTAAACTTAAATGTATACAAATATAGAATGAAAAATCCGTCCCGGTTTCCCAGTAGTCGCGGGTTCGAATCCCTGCTCGTATCGGTTTATTTTTCATTCTATATTTATATACATTTAAATAAGCTTAATATGGCTATACATGTTTATAGATATTTTCAACCATTTAAACTTGTTAAAATATTAGAATTGTAGTTGCTTACAATTACATAAAAACCTATTAAGTATTACCTGTAAAATACTCAACATGATGGTTAAGAAACTTGGTTTTCTTGGTGGGTACGTTCGCCTTCAGCCATTTAGCAACTGCGTATTCTTCGCTCGTCGGCTTTTCGGACTCGGAGGGTTCACCGAACTCCTGTCAACATTAACGTAAATAGTCCGAAGTTTTATTAGACATCGGAACTGAAATACTTTCTTTTGGTGAAGTTAAAATAATCTTTGATGTAAATTCGATTTAATTTTTTATAAAAGTTTCGAGGTTGTAAACAAAATTAAATGTTTTTGGAAAACATTTCCAGTTGTTTACGCGACTGAGGTTGTAACCTAGAATCTGGCAAACAATTGATACTTAAAGCTATTGATAAATACGGATGTAATTCTAGTGATCGTAAAAACAATATTTTGTTAGCCACCTTCTATTTTTAGGGAATGGATTTTAAACGTATTCTGTTATTTAAATATAACGAGGTATGTTTACTAATATTGTATATAATGAAAATGTAATTCAAGAAATCTTCTATATTATTTCACCTACATATTTTAGATTTATAGAACGTAGCGAAATATAGATAGGGGACTATTCAAGTATTACGTGAGCACTATTTCTTTGCTCTGCTTATTTTGGATGACATGGGGGGGTAGGGGAGTCTAGATGATGATTACGTCATCGGTAGTTATTTACTTTTTTACACGAATGACAACCCTCACATTGTCTTTGCTTGAAACGCTTTTCGGGGATATAATGCATACGTTTAGGCACTCGCTTTAGAACCGAGTAGGGGAATTACCGGGCGCTATTCACTTGTCTTAAATTTCCTCTGTCAGTGTATTGTCTCAGTAAAATCTAATGCCTATCCTAAATCTATTTTCTTATTTTTAAAATTATAATTATAACATTATAATTATAATATTAAAAAAACCAATACATTAATTGAAAAATGTTTTCGTAAGCATGGGGGGAGGAGTAAGAGCTTTGCTTACTTTTGCTGACAAGGGGGATGGGGGGGTAAAGAATTGTAATAAATCTGCTTACGTAATACTTGAACGGCCCCTAGGTAATATATTTTTTAAAATACAATTTAGGAAAAAAAAACGAACAAACACTCGGTCAGAAATTAGTACTACATAGTCAAAAGTAAAGTAAAAGAAAAAACATTTCTTCTAAAGATAATAAAATATTTAGGGAAATAACCTCACGTATTTTCCAGCACGTACCTAATATTAGTCATTAATTTATTGTGTCGTAAACCAAATAATATACGAGACGATGTTTATATACATTTATAGTTTAAGCTTATTTTCGTATTTAGACATTTTATACATCCTGGGTCCAATTTATGACTTTACTACAACATTTTACATAATATCGATTAATATTCTGTGCATCAACGATTTAAGATTAAATACATTCACTAAATTAATTTAATAATAAATATCGATACATTATAACTTAAAAAGATATGATCATTCAAAACTTTATTAATAATAATGTTTACAGTAAATAAACCAGTATAATCAATACTCATACAGTGACGATATATCAGAAAGCCAATAAAAGAGAAATACTTGAGGAAAATGTCCAGTATATAATACATCTAAGACGCGGTCACTTTCACTTGAGGTCTAAAATTGTTCCTTAATATATAGAACCTTCGATGATTGTTTGCAAACTTTCTAAAACTAATACGAAAAATGATCTATAAAATACGGGACAAATAAAACCATAGTTAAATTAGGAGAATTAAATGACTGTTGTTAATGATATGCGATTTAGCGCAAGTGCAATGTCAGGGACAAACGAAAGACAGCATTATACAACTTTATTGAGTAGGTCGTGAGTTTATAAATAATAAAACAAACTATTTTATTATAGTTTCACTGGCTATTTTAATAACACAAAATATAATTAAAATAAAATTGTCTTTTCAATGCTTGTTTTAATTTTTACGCGAAATATTATTAAAATATAACATGACCTAAAATCCAAATCTATAGCATCAATTGGTTTAAATCATTTATATTTTTAATTTTTCAATAATTTGCAAAAAAAATACATTTTTTGTAATATAAATTACCTACGCTTTAATTTTTTATTTTAAAACATACGTAATAATACGTTGTAAGTCTAATAAATAATAAATTAAATAACTTACGAAATCTTTCATCTTATTTTAGCGTATAAAGCCGCGTGCACACTCTGTTGTGACAGTTCTAGACTAACGCTACCGGTGAAAGTGGGACATTCTCTGAACTTATCAACGATTTGTAGGTCTATGGAAACGTCATAGTTTAAATATTTAATTTTTTAAACATATTCCTGATGAATATACTATGATAAAGTATATTGGTTTTATTTTATTACTCATAATTAATCTATATATATAAAGGTTGTTTTGGTTACACTATTTATAATTCAAGAACGTCTGAACCAATTTGGCTGAAAATTGGTGGGGAGGTAACTTATAACCAGGAAGACAGACATAGGACTTTTTATTCCGTTAAAAAAAAATATCACAAGGTGCTTCACTGATGAGTGCTACTTATGCCATAGGTATACCGATAATATTTTTTGAAATTTAGTATATTTTATTTGTATATTCTAATAAAAAAATACGTAATAATGTATTCATTTTAAAACGTAATGAATGAATGAATGAATGAAAGTAAAACGTCTGCTCATTCATAAAATTTTTGGCGGAACGAAGTTTGACAAGTCAACTACGAATATCATAAAATAATGAAATGAGTTGACTTTCGTTTCGTGATGGCATTGTAGATCACTCAAATCAAACTGAACTGAAATTTGCTTCACTATTCAAATATCTCTTAAATGAAGGTACACTCCTTTTACTTCAATGATACCTTATATGGTTTAAGTGCTAAATATTTAATAAACAAAACTGAAAAAAATTATCTATATTAAAATATCACATTTAAATTTATTATTGATTGATTTATATATATCATAAGAACTTCCATGATTCACATTTATTTAATCAAGAACTAATTATTTTGTTTAAAAAGTATAAGAAAATATATAATATATATTATTCAGATAATTATGGGTAGAATTCTGGTTTTCACAATTAATGCATCTAAAAAAACCATGTGTTGCAACTATATTTTACATAGACATCTTATCTCAAGTGAAACCTTCTTCTTGCTTTTCACTCTACATGAAATGGTTCGACTAGATTCAAAACATTTAACACATATGAGAAACTAGAAAAATATGGCAATTATGATCTGTTAATAATTCCCAAAATGTTGACTAACTAATAAAAGGCAGATTCAAGTCTTCCGACCATAATGGAATTAAATAAAATCAGAGAAGATATCAATTAAGATAAAAATAACTTATTTACTAACAATTATAATTGTTTAAATAAACTTAATTCACCTCATGTGTATTAAAATAAATATTTCTCAACTTGTCAAATAAAATCAAAGTACGGCCTTCATAACTGATTTTCAATGATATTAATCCAGCTCATGTCATACTTATAATAAATACTTTATAATGTTTTTAACCATACTATACAAATATATAATAATCTTTTTATTAGGTTAAAAATAATCAACAGATACAGCATCAATTCAAATTCAATTTAAATATTGAAGAATGAAATAAAGAAAAACATCAGGAATTATAAAAATATAACATCCATTTAGTAATAACCATAAATATGTGAAAGATTGTTGTTAATAACATTGAAATAATCAAATGTATTAGAGAACATAAAAAATGGTATTCATATTGCAAACCTTTTTTCTCTGTAAACAAATTAAATAAATCATAAGTGGGTTGGCAAAGACCAAACAAAGAACAACAGTAGTTTATTTATAAAACTGTGCGACTTGTTTGTACTGCGCAAAATGAAATTTATTTCAGCATATGGACTTCTTGGAGAAAAATAACAGGAGGCAACAATTTTCATGAATGTATACCTCTCATGGCTATTTTGATTTACGTTAACGCAAAACAAACTGGGAACTTATCAATTTATAGTCAAAACTGTTAGTAGTTTTAATATTATTATCACTTCATGCAAATTATATTATGCACAATCGTAAAAGAAAATTTTAAATTTACTTGCGAAAAAATCTTGTCGGCGTATAGAAATTATCACGCAAACAAAAACGAAAATTAAAAATCTGTAATAGTATAGAGTACTGGGATTATGAGAATTATAGAAAGATTTACTTGCCTCTTTACGTTTTTTAGTTTTCCTTTTGTCTGCCATTATAACATAAATTTGTCAACGTAGCGGCTCTTATTGAAAATAAAATATTTCTATAATTTTTGTGACGCATTGAAATTCAGATGTTGCTAGCATCACAATTTACAACGCAATACTAAAATATAATTATTTTCTATATTCACCAAAAAAAATAGGATGGTTCATTTATCGGAAACGTATTTCTTTAAATAATTTCGTAATTGTTATTTGGAATGTTCGAATACATGTTGCAAAAATATAATGCAATTCTCTTTAAAAATAAAAAAAAGATTACTTTTTAAAAACTATCTTTTATTACATTGTATATTTCAAGAAAAGTTAATTTAATCATCACTTAAATTGGTTGTTTTCTATCGATATTGACTCTGAGTGAATCATAATTCATAACTCACAACGCTATTTAGATTTGCTTGGAACTTTTTAAATACAGAACGATTCGCTTTTAATTTAATGTTTCTGAATTACTAATAATGTAAATTTTGATTACCTTCATAAGAAAAGAGTATCGAGTATTAATTTTCACCTTGCAATGCAGTTTCTCCTTTATGCTGTGGGCATAAAAGTAACCAAAAATAAATTTATAATTGAGAAATCAAGAAAAAAAAAGAGGTCAAAATTCAAGAGTTCCAATTAGTAGTCAACCTATCAGATATTTTTTATTTTATTTTTTTAATTTAGACGCAAAAAAAAAACATATACGCGATACGGTAGTGCAATTGGTAGAGCGACTTCCTAGAGGTCGCGGGTTCGAATCCCTGTCTGTATCGGTTTATTTATAATTCTAAATTTATATAAATTAAAAATAAAAAAAAAATATATATTCTCTCCTCCAATACTGAAAGTTGATGATAGGCCATCACTACCTTTCGAAATCTATCATAGCTCATAAAAAAACTCTCTTAAGTTAGCGTGGAAAAGTGTTTTTTTTTTATTTTTTTTTGCTAAGTTGTTGCTAATTCGATTGTTCGTCGTTTGTTCCTGATTGTTCGATAATGACTTTTTTAAAAATAATTATTCAAAATATCATCTGAACCTGGCTCTCAATATTTAATTGTCTGTACTTTTTATATATTTTTTTAAATATCGATTAAAAATCGATAACATTGATAAAAAAAAATAAAAAGTAAAGATCGAACAAACACTAGTTTTAATCAAACAGTCCAACGACGAACAATGAAATTAGCAAAAAAAATGCAAAAATTCATTTTTCTACGCTAACTTAAGAGATCTTCATATATAAAAGTGGTAACCTAAAATGGCAACACTTCCACATAGTGATGACTCGAGTAGTAATTGGTGACCGGAACGAAACGAGTAGATTTACTACAGAACTCGAGCTGTATTCGAGTTTTGACCTCACTCGAATTACCTAATTATATTAATTAAGTAGGAAAAATAGGAAATTAATAAATGAAACTATGACATTTAACGGGGCTTACAGCAACTCGGTGTGTTGAGTGGACTCGGTAACTCGAGTGCAAACAAAATTGAGGTAACTTTTTTCACTTTCGCTTCACTACTTCTACATTTAGAAGTTCTTTGGTTAAAATTTAAACACATCTGTCTCTTTCTAAAGGTTTTTTAATGGAGAAACTACATTAGTCAAAAAGAGACGAATAGGATGAAAATATTACCTTTTTTTTTTGTTTTGTCCCACAGTCCATGTCAAGAAATATATTATTTCATAGACTAACATATTAAATTATTATTAAAGTACTCTAATAACGTTAACGATAGATCAGAGAACCCATTACCCAGTACATGGAAACTGACGTTCCATGTCCTTATTCACCTTAGTATTTCTATTTCTATTCAGAAACATTATGTATTGTACCGTCCAATTACCATACCAAATTTATATTACTAATTATAATTTATAATAAAGTGAAGTGTGAAGTGTGAACACTGAACTGACAGTAGTCTTGCGACGCAAGTTAGTGATCATTGACCATTGATCGATCGGTTTCTTTTAAAAGTGAGGTGAATTTATTACGTAGTGGCGTAATACGTATTTTCTCTGTGGTCTACTTTGAAATTTGAATTACAAAACACAAATAGAGTGAACTGGTGTCAGGTGTGTTTTTATTAAATTGTTAAAACAAATATAGGTCATATTTATTTTAAAAAGCAATAACTTTATCTTGTTGGATCTTACTGGAGATACATTTTATCATAGTGATACAAAGTACAAGCTTTATATAATCACGGAATAAAATCAGTAGTTTATACTGCATCGTATTTTAGAATGGCTGAAGAAGTCAATGGATTCTATAAAGAAGGTAATTTTGATTACTTATTTAAGGTACTTGAGAAAGTTTACAGTTAGGTGTAGAGATGTAGAGACAAAATATATTAAATTTTAAATATTATAATTACGTCTATCGCATAATAAACTGCGTGTAACTTTAATTTTAATACATTTGACTGATAGTTTATTTTTATCGTAATAATTAATTACTTGTTCCTTTAAAAATAGTTTCTCCTGCAGCCCATTTACATCACAAATTTTATAAAACACCAAGACTATAAAAAAAAAACATTGTTTTCAAAGATAATATTTATATTTTGAATATTTACTAACGGACAATAATTTGTCTCGCATAAATCAAATGTTTTACATTTGTTTGTAACTTTAAGTGCTTCGCACTTAGTTTTTAAATTATGAAAATCTCTTAGTTACAAAAAGGTAATAAATGTACCACAAATGCTCTCGTTCGCGTAAAACTTGATCTCACCACTCGAATTCAGTGAAAGCTGTCTTTCTACTTATAAGTTGTGTTTCATATTTTATTATATCGTCTTGTTTTTATGTATATATTTCCAATAGCATGATTCTCAGTAGTACTTGGCTCACCATTGTACTTCATTCTCCCTACAGTTATTTTAACCGTAAGACTTATGTCTTCCATTTGCTATATGGTACAGCCGAGCCCTGATTACACTTCATGAAAACACAGATTTTTATAATAATAAATGATTATAAATCTAGTAAGAGACCAGGACAGTAAAAGATTCTTTCGTCAGTAGTAATTTTAATCTTAAAATTACATGATGATAAATATAGTAGTTGTAGAATTATTCAATTGAAAAAAAAATCAACTGCATAATTTCCATAAAAAAAAATAAATGAGTTATTTAATAGTATTCAATTAAATAACTCATTTATCTTATAAGGACTGTTATTTAATCACAATAATGTATCATAGAAAAATGTTCTCATTATTTATAAACTGTTACAACAAAGACAATGTTTTTAATATTGTATAATAATAGTATTCTTCCATATAACAGTAACTAAAGTTCTTCGTAGAAGTAATTTAAAATTCAATTTCAATACATATACATATTTCACTGAATTTTAAAAATAATTTGGTGTTTCATGATGTGCTGTGTATTTAAAATTATATTAGTTATTTATATTCCAGTATATTAATAGGGAGGGTGGAACTTTTATGAATATCATGGCTTTTCTAGGCCTCCCACATACATATTAAAAAAATAAAGTAATTGTCAAAACTTTGAATATCTTAAAACTGAAAAACATATCCAGTTCTAAGGTTTATTGAGAAATTAAATTCTTAAAAAATATTTTCATTAAATAATTCTTAAATAATATTTTTTATTATTATTGCCAGTGAATAAATTATATAATATTTTTTTTAAGGTATGTGATATTAAATTATAATTACAATAATAATATTTGAATATAAATATAATAGATAGAGGTAGAAAGTTTGTTAAACATATGTAATTTTTATAAATATATTTTAACATAAAAGGATATAAAACACAAGATTAATTAACTATGTTACAATAAATACTTAAAATTATATCCTCTTAGTGTTATACATTTTTAAAGTAAGTCATTATATATTTAATTTTCCATTTCTGTCTTTTATATAATGACCTAATGTTAAAAAATGTATTTAAAGTTTAATCAATATTTTTGGGGAAAAAAACGAATATAATATGAACAGGAATAATTAAATAAAATAGTATCTTTTTCTTCTTCTAACTTCACCAAGTAAATTGTTGTGCGATTTACTATTTATTTAAATAATTTATTCCGAACAGTTTATATGTATAATTCATTTTTATAATTTATAGACAAAAGCTAACTTTTTTTTCAAGCAATTTTTTTCTTTAAATGCTTAGTTAAGTTTACGATAAAAAACACTTAAATAAATACATCAATATAGGTTTTAAAAACAATAGCATTTAAATAAGCAGGGCTTTGAAATAAAATATGTAGATTTGAGGAAAGTAAACAAAAATATTTAATCTTGGTAGGAAAGTAAAGTAAAAGTAAATTTTTGTTTCTACAAAGATTATTATGTTAACTCTCAATTATATAAGTATTGAGACTATAAAAATATTATAAAATTCTACTTATAATATATTGTATAAAGTATATAGTATTATGTTACGAACTGTAATTATATAAGTATACTAATTATATAATATAATATTGTTATAAAATTTTACTTATAATATATTGTATAAAGTACATAGTATATTACTATGTACTATCTTTATTAATAATATCACTAACAAGCTTATCTTTTTATTGTTTATTATCTTTCATATAAACTTGGCAATTGAAGTACTTTTCAGATATTTATATTTATTAACATTAATGGATATTGTTTGTTATTGTAACCATTTTTTTTTACTTTAGGCTAATATTTTACAAAACAAATGATTGAATTGAAGACATCTCCTAATATTTAAAAAATATTAAACAGATTTTGCAATTTTAATTCCATTAAAGATAAAAAGTTGGTTTAATAAATTATAAAGCTATTTACAAGAATTTATTTATAAATTATTATAAATAAATTCTTGTTTGTTTTCTTTATTCTCTGTTACTTATCATGGAATCATTCAGTGAAGTATGAAGTAGTTTAATCTCTGCTAATCGTTAGGTATATTCGCATCATCCATTTAATAATAATGTGAATCACTCCTTGACAACATGTTTGCAATACAGTTTTTTATTATAAGAGAGTTTGTTTAAAGAAGTATCTATATCAATTGTATCAATTAAGAAAGGATGGACAATAATACTTCCTTAGTTTCAATATACAGACAAATCATTAATTAAAGGTCACTTCAATTGTTATACACGGCAGAGTTACCTTATTGCTTTGTGCCATATTGGTAAATATGTGGCATTTTTAATATTCTACAATGAGAAGATGTGGTCCACAATGCAAATAGACTAAGACTATTTGCGAAATATTGTATACACGCCTTTATAATTATAAATAGACTGTACGCTTATAACAAAGATCATGCCTGCCTTAACCTGTGCAGTTTACAGACAAATGTAATAATGTTTTCATTGTTGCAGTTTTACCATCCGGGTGTAAAGTAGAAGAAATCGAAATTCCGGTACCATGGGGCCACATCGCAGGTCGATGGTGGGGTCCACGAAACAAGCAACCCTTACTCGCTCTCCACGGTTGGCAGGATAATGCTGGTACTTGGGACAATCTGATACCATTGTTACCCTCTAATACCTCTGTTCTATGTATAGACCTACCCGGTCACGGACATTCGTCCCACTATCCCAAAGGTATGTTGTATTATATATTTTGGGATGGAATTGTCCTGATACGACGGATTGTGAAGTACTTTAAATGGGAGAAGATTAGTTTGATGGGTCACTCCATGGGTGGTGCGTTAAGTTTCATGTACGCGGCTTCGTATCCTGATGAAGTTAGTAAAATTATTTGTGTTGACATCGCCAGCCCCGCAGTCAGAGCACCAGAACACATGGTGAATTCAAGTGGGAGTGCTATAGATAAGATTTTAGACTATGAAAACTTGACTGATGACAAAGTACCATGTTACAATTATGAGGACATGATTGATATTGTCTGTGACGCGTATAAAGGGTCGGTGTCTAGAGAGAACTGTAAAGTATTAATGAAGAGGGGAATGTCGCCATCACCAGCTCATATCATGAAGCAAGGTTATCACTTCAAGAGGGATCCGCGGTTGAAAGTATCGGTACTAGGTATGATGTCAATTGAAACTGCTTTAGAATACGCTAGCAAGGTAAAATGCAAAGTTCTGAATATTAGAGCCATACCTGGTCAGAAGTGGGAACGTCTAGATTATTATTTGGATGTTGTCAAGAAATTAAAGAAGACTGCAGATGTAACTTACGTAGAAGTGGAAGGAACTCACCATGTTCAATTGAACGCGCCGAAAAATATAGTCGGCTTAATAGAAGATTTTCTAGAACTATATTAATTAATTAGATAATTAAAAAAAATGTGATACGTTTTGTGATGCAAGATTACGCTAAGCAAGCACAATATATTTATAAGTATATGGTGCCTTAAGGCAGTTACTGCTTTTTAAAAGCAAAAGGTGTAATAACGGGTAATCTACTGCTTTGCATGTAGCATCTATGTTAATATTCGGTTAATTAAGGGTTATTTTTGTTTTCTTGACAACATTTAACTGACGACTAACATTTTTGGTGATAATGATGAATTGTGTTGCGTCTGGTTTCTGCGAGAATGATTATAGTAAAAATGGTTTGACGGCATTGTACATTTTGGCTGTCAGAAATCAACTAATTTTTATTAAAAAGCTTTCGAGAAAACGGTTTTAGTATAATAATTAGTCTAGAATATTTTTGTTACAAAATATAGAGCTAGGCTATCCATAGCTCGTTAATATTTCCATACATACGTACATAATGCCTACTAATGTCGACCGAATAGTAAGAATTCCAATTATTTATTATTATTTATTTGTACACTAATGCAATAAAGAGTATAAAATATATCAAACCAAAACAATTTTTATTTAAATCCCAAAAACAATTACTACTACAGGTATTAATATACTTAAAAGGGGGTACCCAATGAGATATATATATATATATATATATATATATATATATATATATATATATATATATATATATATATATATTATATTAATATTTTAAAATCAGTTTGAATTTTAAATGAAGTAAAAATGTAGTATAGGTAATACTCGAGAGTCAGTGTTAAGTAATATCTAAATTCTAAACGATCGATATTGTAAATCCTTAAAAAATATGTCTCATCTCTGAAAACAAATACAATTAATGTTGATGCACGTACATTACAAGCGTACTTAGATTTATTTATATATACTTAGATTTAGTAACAAATTGGTAGGAGGTACATTGTCAAAAGTCAAAGGTGAATGGTCACCTCATTACGTAAGCAAGTAAAAACTTGTTTTAGACGTGTTGCTGTCTATTGTGTTGCAAAAGATCAAGACATAGACATAGAACAAGATTTAGAACATTTTTTAGCATACAATAACTTCTGTAATAAAATATTAATTCTAACACGAGAGACTCATCTGTTAAAAAAGCAATTCTAGAAGCGATAGTTAGTACCATATACCTAGATCTTTTATTGTTATTCTTTCTTAGACCATCTTTTCACTGGAAGGTGACTAGAATCATTGACTTCTGAAGCTGTCAAACCCGATTGCATCTTGCTATTATGGTTAAGTGATTCGAGTGCTGAGCTGCAGCTATAGTAATTAGTAGCATAGTTCATAGTTAGTTCCAATCGCAGCAGTTCTTTGATCAACGTGTGGTTATTGTTCCGAGTTCAGAAGTATCTTAGGTCCGTTATTTTGTTTTTAAACTAAGCTGATAATTTTTCAATGCAAGTTGTTAAAAAACACTAGTAGCTTCAATCAACTTAAAACATCATAAATCGTTACTTTAGTCTATATATTTTTTTTGTGCATTACATAAAATACTTAAATGTGTATAAATACTTTACTTAATTAATATGTAAGTTAAATAATTATAATAATAATCTAATAAATATTTAAAAGGCAAATTTTTGGTGAGAATGAAACGGGTACCTCAAAATGTTAATCGTATCAATCGTATGACATCATCTATGTCTACATAAATAATCTGGACAATGGTACCACGGTTGAACTTTGAACCACTTTACTAAATACCTACGATTTTTTAAGTTTGTAGAAAAATCTTTATTACCCACCTAAATTCAGTGCATTTTAATGTCGGCGCCTTTTGAATTGAAGAATTTAATTTGTTCTTGCTGTTTTACGTTTAATTACCGTTGTACTTACCTAGACGATGGTGTTTATTTTATGAAGTTAATCATTGAGGACTTCGACTATACGATTCGATATCGTAATTTCTTTATATGCCTTGGTAACCTACTTGCATTTTAATTTCTTCCTTTATTAAGCGGTTCCCCGACGCAATGACAACAATAAGTACATAATAATATTATTTTTTATTCTTTTTACAGGTCTTTTTGTATCGGGAGTTTGTTTTAATTTTTAATTGTTTTTTTTTCTGCTTTTTAAAGTTACGTTACTGGTTTCTTTATTGTACTAAATGAACCTACGGACACACAAATTTTTAGTTGTTAAAGTTTTTCCATCAATATTGCATAAGAACCTCTCACCCGCACCAATAATACCTTAATATTTTAAAGACGGCTGTTTCTATTTTAACCAAACATAGCTAATAACCATCTCGACGAACATAGTTTTCGATTAAAAAAAAAACCGCATTCAATCCGTCCACACGTTTGGCCGCTACATTGCCACAGACAGACACACAGATACACAGATCGACAGATCAAACTTATAACACCCCTCTTTTTAGTCGGGGGTTAAAAACAAAAATATATTCCCAGCCTTAACAACAATATTATTATGATATATTATTTAGTATAGGATTATAAAATTGCATGCGGATATTACTAAATTATATTTATAGACTAAGTATAGGTCTAATATACTTGGTTTTGTAAAAAAAATGAAGGATTCTTTTTGTTAATATTGTTTACGAAGTATTTTATTCCGTTTTAAAATTATGTTAAATTTGTATAAAGAGCCTTGCCTTGTGTATTAAATACAACCTTCAGAACCTAATTCATATAATTTACAATGTGAAGGTTACCTACTTTATAAGAACTAGTTTTATTGTTACAAAATGGGTTTAACTTATAAAATATAAGTTTCTTAGTTATATAATATAATATACATTAATATACTGTGCCTGCGACTTCAACGTGTAGATTTCGATTTCGATAAAACGTACTCTTTGCACATACCAATGTATAAACTATAAACCTTCGAAGTTTCATCAAACTCCGTCAAATAGTTTTTGCTAGTAGGAGTATTTATAGTTTTTTTAAGTTTGAATCAGAGATATTTTTTTACAGAGTAGGTAGTCCGATCAGGTATTTTTTTATTGGAAAGGGTATTATTATTCCCTCAGGAGTGGACCGCTATTTCAATTTTGAAAAAATGTTTCATCGCAATGGTACGAAAATAAAAGATTATTAATTTCTTTATTTGTTAACCGTTTAAAAAAAAACACTAAATGTAAAGTGAAGCCCATAACAATATACTTACTCCCGAAAACTGCATCCAAACTGGTTAATTCGATTCTGAGATTAGCGTACACAAACATACAAACAGATATATATACAAACACATACAAACATACAGACGAAATGAAATTGAATTTTTTGGTTCTCTTGCGTATATAAAGGTTCCCCATTATGTTTTTAATAAATATTTTCCATGTACAGACATCAATCAGTGACAGTTCTATTATATGTATAGATGTATATATTTTCATAACAGCACATAGTGCTATGGAATAATACTTAATACAAGAGGTTTATTTTAAGTACGTCGTAAATTAGGTATAAACAAAAAAATGGGATATTGTGTACCAATGGTCTAAACAATAGGTACATTTATCTAACGTTAATTTTATGGAACATTTAGATGTTTACGCTTGTTTTCAACATGTAACCGACTATCTAAGCCATTCATTCCGCGGGGAACACCACATCTTAATAACTTCACATATTAAAAAAAATAGAATGAAAAAAAATCAGAAATCAAAAAAATTAAATATTGAATTTTAATAAACTATAAAATAATATATAATGTATATTTATTTCTTGCAGTTTCTCAAACAAGATCCCACTAGGCAGTTATCTAAATCTTCAGTGGTGTTAATCTGAAACAAACGAAAATTAACACTGACATTAACATATAGTTTATATTATTTAATAAACATTTTATTGCGAATTAAATATTTTGAAACATATTTTAATAGCCGCACAAAAACCGAAAGTAGTTTATATAATTATGTATAAAATAATAAATATTCAATTAATTAGGTGTTGTAGCCTTATTAAAATCAAACATACAAACAAACATTTTCTAACCTTCCTTCGTTATTTACTTGCTACAAAACATATATGTATATAGTATCATAATAAGGCACTTACATCCAGAGTATTATTGTGATCATCACAGAGAACAGTTATTTTGTTCCCGATAGAGTTCTGCAAATTTAGCTTCTCTTGAATCTGACGCCATATAGTACTTGCTGATTCTAAAACCTTCATGTTACCAAATATGTAAAATCCTGAAAGTAATACAACAATTAAAATATTAAAATACTAGTACACATATCCTACCAGCCTTCTTTCCTATTGGTCCTAATTATGCCAAAATACATAGAATCATATTAGTTTTGGAAAATGTAATACACTACGAAATGCAATATTTTCTTTTATTACAAGCTTATTAAGTAAAAAAAAAATAAAGAATATCAGTTTGTTATATAAACATTGGAAGAATATCAGTTTGTTATATAAACGTTTGGATATTTTTGCCTGGTTCAATGTATGAAAGGGTTAATTAACTATTTTTTTTACTTGCGGTGTCAAAATGTTTCTAGATAAATAAAATATTACATATAACGTTTTCTTGTATACTATACATTTTTTTACCTTCCTTAGCTCTAGATAGCGCAACACAGATTCTATTTTTCGCGTGTAGGAAGCCGATATCTCCATCTCTGTTGCTCCTCACTAGCGACAGTATTACTATCCTGCTCTCTTCTCCCTGGTACTGGTCCACTCCTGTCACCTTTACGTTCTTGAGGAGGTTGTGTTTAGTAGCCATCTGTTAAAAGTATATTCAAATTTGGTGGAGACAATTATTTTTATACAACAATGAATTTTGTATAATAGTGCATTCTATTAATATGCTATGTTTTTTTTTTGCTATATATATCTTTCATTATATTTATTATTTAGTTCATTAAAAAAGTATACCTTAAGTATACATTTTAATATATATATTTTTACAATGAATCAAATAACGTTAGATTTATAGTTGGGTATACAATCTATGGTAGATTTTTTTTCTTTTAATGGAAATATTCTATAAATCACGAATATAAAAATTGTAAAAATATATATAATATATATATTTTTACAATGAATCAAATAACGTTAGATTTATAGTTGGGTATACAATCTATGGTAGATTTTTTTTCTTTTAATGGAAATATTCTATAAATCACGAATATAAAAATTGTAAAAATATATATAATATATATATTTTTACAATGAATCAAATAACGTTAGATTTATAGTTGGGTATACAATCTATGGTAGATTTTTTTTTCTTTTAATTTTATTGATTTATTAATCAATAAGATCGACAATATTCGTGATTTATAGAATATTTCTATTAAAAGAAAAAAAAATCTACCATAGATTGTACACCCAACTATAAATCTAACGTTATTTGATTCATTGTAAAAATATATATATATTATATACCAAAATTTAATTTGTAATTATAAATGTGTAAATCCAATAATATCTTATTTCCCCTATTGAATAGCTAATAATCCACTTCGGATTTCTCAAAGCTGACAGAAATAAAATTAATGAAAACCTCTCTAATAAGTGTAACTTGTCCGTTGTAAGTGGCCAGTATGGTGATGTCCTCACAGCTGTACTTCATTCTTCTTAAATAGTTGGCAAGGGATACACACCATCTCGCTTCCAAACTGTTTTTATGACTCCAGCTGTCTTCTAGACCCTGTTACATACAGGGGGATGGAAAAATTAAGTGTTACATACAGGGTGATAAAATATATCAAGTGTCGTTTTTTTTTATAGATGATAAAACAATAAAAAAAGCGACATAATGCTAAAAAAATATGACATCATAATTATTCTTTATTGTTATTTGTAACAGCTATGATATAATAATTATTATAATAATAGAAAAACATTTATAGATCTAAACGAGTATGTCAAAAAAAGTTCACATAAAACATATGTACGTATAGTTCTAACATACTTTTTTTTTCTAGCTATAATCTTTGACGGAAAACATTACATCAGAAATAAAACAAAATATTATTTTTTATTATTAAGAACCAATTACTAAATATATTTTCTTATTAAGGCCGTCGCGTTGTTTATAAAGAAAACTATAATCATTTAAGTTATTAACGGCAACATTGGCTCAATTATTTTGTACTCACAAGTTCTAACACAAGTCCAATCCTATTTATGTTAACATATTTTTTTTATTATAGTATATATGTAGTAATAAAACTATTTTTAAAGGATTGAGCTCACGTATAACAAAATTTAGATTTTAAACTTAAAATTTAATCAGACATTTCGATTGCTTTTACAGTGATACCATGGAACGAGATGTAGGTGTTTCTAATAGTAATTATTGGCGAGCTTACTCAAGAATAGTATTTTTTCAAACAAGCAGTACTTGTCAAAATTTATAAAAATACTAGTATATAGTAATTAATATTAATTAAAATTACATATCTGATAGGTATATTGATGTTTCGGTTCTATTAATTATAAATATTCATGTTTTAGAAATAAAAAATGTACCATATTAATAATATTTCTATACAAACCTCAGTGTCTTCCCACACGTTATGGTTATAAAAGAACAGAGTATCCTTCATCCCTCTAACACGTGGATATTCAACATTGTAACTTTCCAAACGATCGTAAATAATAGGAACCAATAGTTCCACAAAGTTCCGTCTCATTCGCCGCTGGGTGGTGAGAGTGAATGAATGAATTTTGTTTCTTATCATTCGTTCAAAGAGCGAAATATCTAGATTGTAGTGTTTTGCGAACATGTAATGAGCTGTTGTAGGTCTTAGTTGTTTGTGGTCACCTGAAATTAAAATAATAATACATACATCAATTTCAATTTTTTTGTATTTATATTTATTATTAAATTCATATTATTGTATTGTTTCATGAAAAAAGAAAAAATAATAATTTCAAGTTTTTATTGAAAACTAATATGCTAATAAAATATAAATTACTGAACATTTAGTTTAAGGATTAATTTTAAGAGTAATATTACTTACCAATTAATATGAGATGTTCGCATTTATGAGTGAGTGAGGCCATGATATGTGCTTCCAGTACCTCAGCGGCTTCTTCAACTATCACTGTAATAACACATATTGTAAATAACTCATTGAACCATTTAATTTTTCTATTGACTAATAAGATTGAATACATTGAATTGAATAATATTTCTTAAGTAAAAACAGTATAAAAAGCCCTTACGAGCTAACTGACTCAAATAATTAAATTATTAATAATAATTAAATTAAAATTAAAGTAATCATAATTTTATTTTCAATTAATTCATATAGTTTCAATTTTATTGTAATAATAGCCTTGTAATTTAATATGTGTGTTTGATTGTGAGAACTGTTTAACTATTCTGAATTAAAGCTATATGTTGACTTATGTAAGAGATCAACACATAATTTCATAAATATTATTCCAGTAGTTTGGTTGTATTGTAGTTATATAACCTAAAATTTTATTTGCATTTTCCCTTGAAATGTAAAAAAAGCCAGTATTAGATTTCTTTTAGTGTTTGCTTGATGTGAGAACAAACAAACAGATAAACATAAACATTGTTTGAGGTATGTGCAACTATGTGTTAATAACTATTATTGTCTTAAAAAAATTAAATGTACATATTTTCATACATTAGTATAAGAAACATACTAATTGTATGTGTATAGAGTCTGTATTATTACAATTATGTATGAACAATCAGACATTACCTATACTAGAAGCTAGTTTGTTGATGAGTGCATGTCTCCTGGCTGCTCCGCTGGTGGTGACTCCTACTACTCGGGTCTGCTTCATGACCTCTTCGTCTATAAGAGTGCTCACTTCCATCAGCTCTTCATTGCAGGTGTTGTGTTCTTTCTATGGATTTAAATGTATGAGTATAATTTTATATTTTAGATTTTTGTTACATGTAGAAAAAATAAATGTGATTATGGGGGGAACAGTTTTTATGTAATATGACTATAGTTAAAACTAAAACCATTACAATAATCCTTTTTAGATATGGATAAAAAACTTTTAAATCAGCAATATAGCAATTATTTTTTTGCATAATATAAGAGTATTATTGAAAAGCATGTTTATTATTATTTCTTACCAATAGAATTTTAATTTTTTCAGTCAGTTCACTCTTCACTCCCTCTACAGCCTTGAAGTATATTTTCCATCTGTCGTCTTGGTTCAGTTTGTATAACTCACTAACATTCTGGACATTATAATTTCTATCCACATATGATAACATCATATATTTCTATAGATTTAAATAATAAGTATAATAAAAAAAAAGATTGCCAAGAACTCTATAAGTTTTTTGTATATTTTATAAATGAGAAAAAGTAACAGATGTATTATACTTAAGAAATTTATAAATTTTTTAATTAAAATAATAAGTACCTTAAAACAATCCAGCCTCCCCTTAATTTTATCAATTTGATATTGAAACCTTTTCGTTATTTTCTCTCTCTCCTCATTATCATCAGTTATATCATTTAAATATTTAATACTATTATGCATTGAATCTATTTCTTTCAAAGCATATTCTTCAGAAAAGCAAGTTTCTACTTTATCAGACGTATCTTCAAATTGTTTGTCCCAATCTTCTAGAACTTCCTCAGAATATTTATCTTCAAAAAGCCAGTTTAATATGGAATCTTCTTCACATGTTTTAAGTTCTAAGACCTTTTCCTGAATTTTAAGATGTTTCTTAACTGTTTTGTACCTGACTATTTCTTTCTCACATTTCTCTATCTCGGTTTGCAAATCAGACATCTGGCCAAAAATCTTTTCCATTTCAGATCTCTTTTTCGAGTATAGACTCGAATATTTCGACTTAACTTGACGTCTCAGGTTGTTTAAATTGTATGGCTCCAAAATGTTACTTTTGCTTTGACTTCCCAACCTAACAATGCTTTGGGTGACCTTTAGGATGCCTTCTAGAAATTGATCAAGGGCGTGATTTGTGTAGCAAATTATTAGCATTGGGGTGCCTTCTAGGGATAGATTATTTAGGAGAGTGGATGCGATTTTGATCCCTAAGAAGGTTTTACCGGTACCAGGAGGACCTTGTATTACCGCAAATTCTCTAGTTAATGCGAAGTTAAAAGCGTTGAATTGTGATTGGTCCAGTCCAAATATTTCTGGCGACGGCCAATGGTTAATATTTAATACTGGAAAGGATATCTCTTTTGGTTGATCATTTTTGATGCTGTAAATCGTTTTTTCTGTCAGATAAGATGGTGGTTTTGTTTCTGCCTGCAAGTATATAAATCAGACTTAAAATAAAAAGATTATACTAGTGTATAAATATAATTGAGAGAATTAAATTTAAATATAGGAAAGACCAGCTTCACAGATAAACATTTTCTAGTGGGACAAATTATAAATTAACAGCAATTTCAATATTTATTGTTGTTGTCACTGAACATCATACAATCAAGTAATCAGAACCAAAGAAAGTGTTAAGAATGAAATAATTTATAACCATGAAAAGGCGGCAAATTGGTTTCTATTCATAATTTTTTTGGTGTTTTATTCATGACAAATAAGGGTAGTAAGAAAAATTAGTTTAATTATGATTAACTTTATGTTAAAATCTAACCTGGACATCAACTATATATTTTTTCATTGGTATATTGTCTGTGAAATCCTGTAAAACCTTCAGCACTCTGTGGTAAGGCTCAAAGAATACCTCACTCTCAATCATTAGATACTGTTCAGCAAAAACACTGCTTGAAACTGGATTTTGAAAGGAAACTGCTATCTACAATAGGATTAGAATTTTTATATTTATAATCTATAACAAAACCATGTATGAGAAGTTTTACAGAGCTATAAATAAATTTTAAAATATAAATCTAGAGCACACTGTTGTCTCATATTTTAATTGAACCTACACCCATCATTTCAGCAGTCAAGCTCACTAATGGCTACACATGCATGCAATTGTATTTAATAATATACAAGCTACAACCATGAATTTGTATATCAAGTAATTTTATAAAATATCCTGTATCAGTCAGCATAATAATAGCAAACAAAAGAAACAAGGTAGATACTTACATATCCTTGTTTCAATAAATCCAAACTAGAATCCAATACGGATGCACATAGAATATTCTGGAAGTTATCACAAGTAAACAATAGCAAGGAACCAAACATTAATCTTTTATTGTAAATATATTTTCTGTAGTCCACTGAAATATTTGATATTCTATCACACCATGCCACATCTATCAAATGACCGACTTTGTTGTTGCTCACATATGTGTGCATCATACGCACTTTTGGGTATACTCTGAAATAACATTTAAGTAAAACTATAATTAAAAAATAACATTAATTTTATGTCATATTTGTTAGGGTAATCCAAGATTTGTTTAATGATAAAATTATTTAACTTTATTATTCAGTTAGTCTTTTGTCATATTTTCTTGGTATATATCAGATATCCACAATTATTTAATTTTATTATACAGTTAGTTTTTTGTCATATTTTTTTGGTATATATCCAATATCCTTAAGTACATTCAAATAGAATTTTTTTTAGCTGTTATATACATACTTCTAATATAAAAGAAAGTTACAGTAACATTACAATTGTCCATAAAAAAAAATAACTAGCTTCGTTAACATTTTTTTTCCAAATTTATATGGTGCACAAACACTCATGTCTAACCTTTTTTGATTATATTTCAATCTATATTATCTTCTATAAATGTGAGGATTTTTTCCAGTTATTTGTTAATATAGTCATCTATTTATTTATTTATTTAAAAATTTTTGCACATATCCTGCAAAGACAAGCATAATGCCACAAGCATTCTCTTCCAGCAAGCCCTCAAATAAACAGTAAATACATATAGGTGCATAACAAACCCAAAATAAAATAGTATTTATATATAAAAATAAATAAAAAAAAAAAAAAAGAGAAATAAAAGAAAAAAGAACCTACTAATCTACTAACAATTTTTCTAAGGAATAATAGGATCAAACATAAATTTAAATAAGAATCCTAAATTTAAAGAAGAAATCTATCTCCAATGGTATCTTTAATTGCCAAGCATAAAGTTTAGGATGCACACAGTACAGGCTTCATAGTGCGGTCAGACTATTTAAATTAGGAATTTTATATTACTAAGCTTAATTTAATTTTATTTAATTGATTTTAGTTACCTTATATTTTCATATCTTCTTTTAGATGGATTTGCTAAATATTTGCCTAAAAAAATTATAACAACTTAATGATTGATGTTATGATCTATTGATAATTAATATTTAAACTATCCATTCTATTCAATTTTCTCATGAAAAAAAAAAACAGAACTTTATCAAAAGTATATATGTTATAAGTATATATGTATATAAGTATATATGTATATAAGTATATATGTTATAGTAATGTAATATAACAACAACAAACATCTAATACATATATTTTTTAAAATTTTATATTATGTCTATCAATCTAACAAGTTAGTAATTATTTTCAATAAATATTTACATCAGAATAATAATGTACATAATGTTTTCTAAAGTTTTCACAAATACTACACATTGAAATAAAACTATTTTTACGGATTTAACTCACATCTATTGAATTAAATTTTATATTTACATTTTAAATTAGTTAGGGTTATATAATTTTTATAGTATCTTAAAAATTTATCTAAGCCATTTATAATGTTTACCAACTTATTCCTTCTCTCAATGGTCCAAAGCAGTCCTCTCTCAATAGTTTAAACTGCAAATCCAAGTAGTGCTCCACTGAGGGATAAGCTCCATTTATTATATGAGGTATTATTTTTACATTATTTGTTCCAAGTAAATCCTCCTTTGACGGGAAGATAGTTAAGTTTCTATAGTTATCAGAATCATGTATTTTAGGTTTGTTTACATTTTTATTAACCTGAAATAAAAATTTTATATTATTAATTATTCTAAGAAAATGTTTTATTTATTAAGAATAAATAATAAGACATACATTAGTAATTGACTTTGACATTTCCATCTTTAGTTCATTAACTTGTTCATAAAATTTTTGACTTATTGGTTCCATATGTTCCTCTTGGACTCCTAAAGCACTCAACTCTGCTACCTCTAGCAGATCATATAATTCTAGCAAAGTCTTACCATACACACCAAATTTAAACATTGCCTCACACAGTTTAAAGACTTCCATATAAAATGTTTCTACATCTTCCCATAGTTGCATATTCATTCGTTTATCAGCCAATTTAACATTGGGAAGGCCATTTAAAAAAATCTTCAATTTAGGTATAAAGTCAGATTTTTCAAATTTATTTCTTAATAAATTTACAATTTTAGTTCTCTCATTTAACTCCAAAGATTTGTACGTAGTGGCTAATATTCTAACAATCAATACCATGAAGTCGTCTTTTAGCTCTGCAGTAAAAAGAAGCCAGAAGCCTGGCCTATTAGAAAGTTCCAAATTTAAAATAGGTGGTTTTAAATACGAAATATCTTGTAACCTTTTAAAACCTATGTGTTTCTTTTCTGATTCTTGAAGTTTTGCTGAAGGTAAATCAGTCGCTTCTTCATCGTTGAAAGCAGAAGTATTTGATCTAGTTCCTTCAATAACTGTCCCATCAAACCAATCTATTCGTAAAGATTTATTGTTTTCAGTCATAATGAATTTCTTTAGAAATAAATACTACTGACTAAAAATATGATAATCAACTTAAAGTTTTAAACCAGATTAGTAGATATACCAAAAATTTTAAATGTCACTGTGTGACGTGTGTCAAAGTTATAAATATAAAAAGCCATAGAGTTGGTATAAAAAATCTATGTAAAAAGTTCACATTTTCGATTGTTAATGTCAAACACGATTTTTCAAAGTAAGAACACCAAACCCTTTTTAATATGTGATTTTTGCGATCTTCATAATTTGAGTTTGAGTTGAGTTTTATTTAGTTCTTCATTAGCTTAGCTTAAGCTTTATTTTTCTTCTAATATGACACAAAATTTTGGTAAGAACTCGTTATTTTATCGAAGGTTATTTTTTGTGATATTTTTATGTTTTTTCATAATCAAGAAGACCTCTTAATATGCAAAAAGAAGGCCTTAGACGGTATTAAGATTGCGTTATTTGTAAAAGATTAATATTAAAATGGCGATTGTGCACTATTGCACGACGTCTATTTCGCACAATCACACACACACATTTACACGATCTAAATGAATGACCTTAAGTATTGAAGTCCGAAACCTAAAAGAGACCATCTGAGCTCGCAATATTAAGAACATTTTTAAGGTATATTTTCTTAAAAAATCTTAAATTTCAGCCTCATCAATAACAAATAGAGCAAAAAATTAAATGAAATGACTACCGTCTAAGGCCTTGTTTTTGCAGAAAGAATGTTATAGCAATTTCAATATTTCAACAATATATTCTTCTCCGATGAAGTTCATTTACATTTAAGTGTATTTGTCAAACGGCAAAACTTGAAAAAAAATTAGGAATTAAATAATCCCAATCTAAACCGGCTGAAAGAATCATCGGATCCCATTTTTTTGAACATCAGCAAGGCCAGACTCTAACAGTAAATTCTAATCGCTACACAGCTATGTTATAATTTTTTTACAACTGCTTAATTTTAAAGCCTACGACAGCAGGACCTGGTTTTAACGGGGTGGCGCGACATTTCATACATCCAACGAGTCTTTAGCAGTTGCAAACGAAATGTTTAGTGGAAAACTTATGTCACGTCTAAGGGACATTCCGTGGTCTTCCCGGAGCATAGACCTCACACCACTGGATATTTTCTCTGAAAATACCTCAACGTTTACGCCAATAATAATAAACTGACGATGATTAACCAGCTCAAAAACAAGATTCGTGAGAAGATCTATTCGAGGAAGATCTACTTGCAAATGTTCACATCTTAGGAAAGTTATTTTTAAAACATGAAATTCCCATGTATTTACTTTGTTAGAATATTTAAATTTCTATCTTATGATTTCTATTTTTTTTTTGACGTTTTTTTAAAATCCGTACAACTTGATGATTGATCCACCCAGTATTAGTACTCTTTGCTCAGGTAAACTCTGATCTCCATAGTTGTACATCTCTCTATACACATTAGACAGCACCATAGAGTTATTAATTATTATACAAACTCTATGACAGCTATGAGCTAGCTGCTAAGTGCTAGATATGAAAAGTTGCAGATGTGTTTCTTACCGAAAGCAAATGCATAGAATTAATTTTAATAATTCTATGGAGAAATGAAATGGTAGATAAAAGAGGTTATTTTTTCTCTGGTAGAGGAATCACTTTTTCTCCCAGTTTGTAATCGATACTTAACTAATTAGGAAATAATTGCATTCATTATGTTATAGTTAATAATGTAAATATATATTAATATAAACTAAATTGAAATACATACAGTCATCATTGAGTTAAAATTTAAGTGTATAGTACTAATCATAGCAAAACATATATCCCATGACCCATATAGGCTGTAGCCCGTTGGTCGAGTGGTTAGCGCAGACGCCTAACGTGTAGCGGCTCAATGGGTCTCAGGTTCGATTTCATGGTTAATGTGATGAGCATGGATGTCTGTATTTCTGGGTTTGTTCGTTTATTAAATATATTCTCAGTATTTATAATGTGTATTTCTATGTATTTGTATTGTTGTCTAACACTCTTAACATAAGCAAATAATGTGCGTACTTAGGGGTCAGATCAATGTGTGTAATTTGTCCTGTTATATTATTATTACTATAATCAATAATCAAAATACTTGTCACTTTTATAAACTTCTTAATATCGTCATATAAAAGTCTTTCCAAAACTATTCTGATAAACTAATTACGGTAAATATTTTTTATTTATTCGTGATCCAATTCAGACTAATCACTCAGAGCACGAATTAGCACTTGATTAGAGTAAAACCCCTAAATCCTTAATTAATGAACTAGTTTGGTTTGTAGGCTTAAATTAGTTTAGTCCGATGAATGAGGGTTAATACACCCTGAGGTTGTAATGACCCTAGGACCCACGAGAGAAAAGGATCGTAAAGATGTTCCGAGTAATAAGTTAGGGACTAGAGTTGTCAGAGTTTTGTAAGAAAAATCTTTAAATGAGGAACTGTTTTTTGAAATGTTTTTAATTAATTTTATGATATTAAGAAACGGTAAAGATAAACAGTAAAGTTAAAAAAACATTTATATTTCTTGGTGTAATACCTCGATATTTGATATATTAGCCATATTGTGCTAAGCTAGTTGCTACGATAGCCAGTTAATGATATGTTTCCAAAAAAAGCCACCTGGTTCGTTATTCTTTGAGAATCTTTTATCACTCTAAAAAAGGTAGCTTATATCATTTCCCAGGTAATAGTTTGTGCTAAAATTGTATACAATTCAACTACTACATTTTGCGTCACTGACTTACAAAGATAAAACTCTTTTCATTTATAATAAAATGTAGTAGTGGTGGTAGAATTTATTGTTGTAATTCATATAAACCTTATTTTAAATTTTAAGTCATTAGCAAGAGTTCAATCATTTAAAATACAAAAAAGTTTCCTAAAAATAAGGATCTAGTGACAAATTTGTATAATGTCATTAATCTTTTTCTGCTATCTTGACAGTTGATTCAAATTATATATTGATTACTTTAACATAACTGACAGCCTATAGGTATGAGTTTGTTACATTTTATAGTTTTCCGTACCCTATATATGATATCCTAACATATAGTTCTAGTTCCTACCTAGTTTTATTTAGATTGGTTTGTGTCATAGACATGTTCATCCACTTTGGTTTTATTTCTAGTGTAACATTGCAATCTTTATTTTTGGGACCCTTGATTTTATCAAAACCATCAATATCGAATCTTATGGGATGACAATAAGTTCTACTTTCGTATACACGGCTTGCGATGTAAAACTAACGCTTGCAACAAACGCTGTAACAGATGTGATTTCGCAATATTGAGAACTGAGAGAACCAATCTCATGTTGATCCCCTGAGGTCTTATTTTTGAATTCGTCGCAGATTGGAGATGGTAACACCATTTTTTATTCAGTCAACAACATATGGATAAATGTCGAACGGGATGAAAATAATTGGCCAATCAGATTCCACACATCTTAGTGCTAAAATTATAGTTTTTGTGGTGCACAGAAAGACTTATTTACTTACATTTTTATTATAAACAAGTATCTTTAAAATGTTGTCATCCTAAAAAATGTTTGTCTTATTATTCTCTATCAAAGCATATTTTTGTCTAAATACTTAAAAAGCATATAGACGTAAAATAGTTAGGTTAGCGTATGACTAAGAATACTTCTATAAAATAATGTAGATGTTTTTTTGAAATACATATACCTAATGAAGATTCACTCATTGTCATGTATTTATGCGTGAAGAATTCTGAATCAGGAGTCGAGATAGATTAACATAAAGACCTTTTTTATTTACCTTTTTATTTTAAGGAACCTAACATTGTAGTCAATCTTACTTCCGTATAAAGTAAGAACATTTATACAAAAATCTGTATTTGTAAGAGACTGATTCAATGTATTTTGCAAGTAAATTGATACATTTGGCTTAGGTACAATTTAAAAGATTATTTCTGTTAGTTCTAATTGAATTGATAACATAAAACAGTTCATGTTAAGCTATTTATTGTACACAGTAAACCATGTATGAATAATAAAATATAACAATCAGAAACAATAAAAGGAATCTTATTTAAAGATACGAATTGAAAATAAAAGTCACTTACCACTCAATCGCCAGCACGCTCGTTTGTATATTGAATATAAAATGCAGATTAAGCGGATATCGCCTTGGGTCTTGCATTCGACTGATTGGCAGAGATTTAAAGTGAATGAATCCAATTGATATTTATCTTTAAATCGATATTCGTATTTGATTCTAATATAAAAACTGTTTGATTTCAGTTAACTCTGAAATCGGTTGAACAGTATTATTATTATGCTATCTTCATTACTATATTACATGAAACATAAAGACCTTCTTTAAGTATTTTTCGAAAAAACCATAATCGGCCCCGTGTCTATTGATGGTTATCTCAATGCATAGATAATAAATCACCGAAATAAAAAAAGTCAAACCTTACTGTAAACGCGTATTTATATCTAAAGCCTCTTAGAATATATAAATCTTAGAATATACTAAGGAAATAAGGAAGGAAAAATATATCTTAGAATATACTAAGGAATATGCTGACGATAGTATTTATCGGTTTTTTAAACAATTCTGTACAAGTTGCTTTTCTGTTTAATTACTTTCAGGGTGTAATTTTATAAATAAGTTAAAAAGGTTTTATAAATAAGTTAAAAAGGTTCATGGAGTTTTTGTCGGTTCTCCATGGAACTATCTTTTGGACCACTGCAACTAGGGTTTGACGTTTAATCAGTGCAATTTATTTCTTATTTGAAAACAAAAAATGCTGACATTCACTTTAACAGAAATGTACATCTTCTTAACTCATTTCAAAAGTATAGAAAGTATGTTTGCAAGCGTATTGGAAGATTTAGCACCAGTTAGACGGACCCTCCACATTCCGTGATGTGTTCAAGGGTGCTTTTATTCGAAAAATAACAAAAACTATGTATTTAACAGAACTTTATAGAGTAGACATTTAAAAAATAATAGTATGTGACTACAATAAATAAAAAAAAATCTAGCAATAGTCATCTATTTCTACAGCTACGAAACGACATTATCAATAGGTATTATTCATGCAGCCTAAATTATGTCGCCACATTGAAAATGTGATTTGATAACATTATAAATGATTGCACTAAATTTCATAATGAATGAATGATTTTGTGGTTGTCCTGAAAGTGAATATTGCATTTAAGTAATCTTGTTTTAATATGAAAGTCAATTTAATAGCTATAGCCTATCATCCGGAGTTTAGTGGTCTCGTGTACCACACAATTAAGGTTTGTCTAAATACGTAAGGAGATTGGAGATCAAGGCTCAGATATAAGAGATTTAGGGTAAGGAGTGCAAGCGATGTGTAAACTCAAGTAAAGATATATAAATTGAATCATTTAAATATAATTAAGAATTCCATAGCAATTGAGAAGAAAAATCAACTTCTTATTATTAAGACTTTACCAAGCTATTTCAAAATACTAATTGAAGAAGTTCACAAATGATGTATAAAATACAATCACAAATTAATCCTGTGTTTCGGAATGATAATTGCTGCCAATGAAATTAAAGAAACAAATAAAGAGAAATATAAAAAAAGCATATCCATAATAAATAAATGTTACCAAAAACATTGGCCACACGTCTCTTTTATTCCTAGATTAGCTATATGATCTACACCTCTGTCTGTCTCACTATCACTGTCCGATCAAAACTGACGCGAGCTTTCTCCAGCATCAACAATGGACCCCACTCTGAAAATAGATTTTAATTTCGTCTATAAATTTTCAGCTTATCTGAGATTAGGTATATAAGATATGGTAAAACCATGACACTTTGTTGTTAAAAAAGAATAAAAAATATATTTTGTCGTTTTTGTAGAACAATATATGGTTGCATTAGTGGCCTGAAGTTCTGTTTCATGAAATGAAATATGTTTTTTTGTTTAATATAGTGTCAATAATGTATGTCCATTTATAAGCACTTAGCTTTACCAATTTAATACAGGATTCTAAGAACACAACAGTTGTCTAACGGAAAAATAGAAATAATAAAAACTATATTTAATTCATATTTTTTTCATAAGAAACAAATCACGATTTACTGATACAATACTTTCATTAAATAGTATAGACCAACGATCATATTACCAACGAATCAAAAGTACACGTGTTTACGAATAAACTCCAACACTAAGTTATTAAAATACTGTTATTTTCTATTAAAATTATTAAATTATATGGCTTTTATTTCAATAAAGCAGTAATAAATAAATGCACTGCGTAATATAAAATTTTAATTATAGTAACAATAGACATCGAAAAAAGATTAAAACATAAAAATGACAACGAAAATCAATCAAAATATGAAAATGTACTTTACCAATGTAATAAAAATACATCATGTATACATAAAGAATAATGTCCGTATCAGAACAAGTTTCGTTATTAGTTTTCACGAATATATTTATATAATAAACGCCGTGAAGCGATGATTTGCAGATTTAACTTCGAGTCACGGAATTATTTTGTTTATTAAGTTTTTCATTATTAATAATTCCATATTGTAATATAACACTTATGACTAAGTTTTAGTTAGAAACATGTTTAATATTGAAATTTTTATTATTCATTTATTTTATTGATTCATTTATTTTAAAACTCTTCCTGAACATAACAGGTTCAATCGATAGGACCGCGGCTCTCTTAAAGTCAAGTGTATGATTATAATCGTAAAAATTGCTATATGAGGGAACGCGTGAAGACGAATATTATATGAATTTAATAACATTTATATAACATTCTAATTTAAATCGATTTGATTACATTATGTGCATGTTAATTAGACTAATATCGCCACAGAATTCACACACAGAGTTATAATAAATACGTTGTGTATGCAAAATGCAAGTATTCCTAGAACTAATTATTAATCTAGTTTAACAATATAGAATAATTAAAATACCCCATTTAAATATTGTTTTAAAATTCTATACAACAAAGTAAATATATAAATCTATCTGACTTTCTCATAATACATTGTATACGATGTCATTTACAGTTTAACGCCAAAATCTTGAAGTATACCTACTTCTTTGCGGTAGGAGTTTAGAGCAATTTATTTTCCATATTAACACACAATAACCCATTTGAAAAAGTTAAAACAATTTTATATTAATTCTCGAAGACAGTTTAAATTATATTCATTTTGCTATTTAAAAACTGGCTATTATTCAGATTTATGAATATATAAAAAACAAATTTTGTTCTTAACCTCATTGCAATATTGAGTCGAAAGTTAATTACTATAAGATTAGATTATATAGGTTTAAGTAATGAATGTGATTAGATATTGCGTTCTAGTGTTATAAAGGAAAAGCACGCATACCGTTCAGTTCATGGTTAAGATTTATCATATATTCGAATCTGCAAGATTGATAAGGTTTTTCAACCCACAATACTTGCTAAATTGATTCTGTCTTATAAATGGATTCTAACTGTTAATAAACCTTATTTATATATTGGTTTATAAGTTGAGTTATTGTTAGGATGAACTAAAGTATATTTTTTTGAGAAATCAGCTGTAAGATTGATTCTGGAAAATATATATTTTCTTATAAAAAAAAATATAACTTTACAACTTTTAAGAATTATAGCTACATTATATTATTATCTATACATAAAATAAAATTGTCACTGATCCATTTCTGTACATGGAAAATATTAAAAAAAAAATCATAGGGGCCTTTCTGTAGAGCAGTAGTCTTTGTACATTGAAATTATTTCATAAAATATACTAGGATGCGAAGTGATGAACTAACAGAATCCATTTTCAGCATTTTTAAATATTTGTCTTTTTATCTGTTTGTATTTTAGTTCTGCACACATCACGAAAAAAAAAATCATACGGGGAACCTTTATTTATATAAAGGCAAGAGAACCCAAAACAATGTTTTTTTTTCATTTTGTCTGTTGGTCTGTATGTCTGTATGTTTGTGCACGCTGATCTCAGAAACGGATTAATCGATTTGGATGCAGTTTTCGTAAATATATTGTCATGGGATTCACTTTATATTTTGTTTTTTTTTATTAAAAATCGGTTAACAAATAAAGAAGTTAATAATCTCTTACTGTCGTACCATTGCTGCTTACCAATTTGAAGGTTACATACATAGGTACTACATCTTCATACTCCTAATACATTTAACGGCGATCGGTAGGGCGATGGGACGATTTCCCAGAGATCGAATGAATTCCGTTCGTTTTGATAAAATTTGCATTCCATTTTTAAAAATTAATTTTAACTTCAAACATATTACAGTTTTTTTTTCAAAATTCTATTTCATGTTCGTAACTGTGCATTATAGAATAATATTATTGTATATGTTATAACATTATAACACAATACAAATAAATATATAGAATTATCCATGGACATATTTGGTATGTCATAATTATTTTAATTTAAAATATTCTATTATAGTCTATGTCCATTTAATTTTTTGTATGCTAACTATACTTTGCTAGATATTTATATTATATTTCTAAAAAATAATAATAATATACAGGACAAATTTCGACCATTGATCTGATCCCTAAAAAAGCAAATTATTTGCTTGTGTTAAGGGTGTTAGACAACGATACATGTACATAGAAATACACATATAAATACTGAAAATATATTTAATAAACGACCAAACCCTGAAATACAGATATCTATGCACATTACATAAATGCCTGTCCCTGTCGGGAATCGAACCCGATCCCCATTGCTCTAACCACTCGACTTTATATATATATCCAAACTTTATTTCATTAAAGAGCTGCGTAATATAAAATGATAATTATGTCATTCGGTGTTATATTGAGCGAGTTTATAGTTCAAAGGAAGACATTATACACATTAAACGGTTCTAGTGCTCGTCTATCAATATCCATATTGAAAACAAATGCTCCATAACCTCAATTGCAGTTTGAATTAACTGCAATATGCAGTCTTGCAAACTCAGTCAGTCTTGTTCGTCCTCTAATCTTGCAAACTCAGTCTTGTTCGTCCTCTAATCTTGCAAACTCAGTCTTGTTCGTCCTCTAATCTTGCAAACTCAATCTTGTTCGTCCTCTAATCTTGCAGAATCAGTCTTGTTCGTCCTCTACCTTACAGGGTCGGTCTTGGTTTATTTATCTAAATTTGTATCAATTTTGGTTTTTCCCTTTTTTTAAGACTGTGAGATCTTGACCGATTTTGGGTAACAATGTCTTTTAGTCATATATTTGAAATATATTCTGAAATCATTAGTTTTAGTTTTATTTAACATTTTATTTTCATACGTTATTTAAACGAAAAAACCTATACTTTTTATTTTTAAACTAAGAAAAGGTTCTTTGAAGATGGCACATGCTATAGAAAGTATTCTTTGTCATAAAGATAAAATTCCCCATATTTTCCAGCTCATAAAATGTTCCCAAACCCAGCTGAATCATATTCTAATCTCGCGCAATCATGAGATAACCGTTAAATGTGTTGGAAGGACAGAGGGTGGAAGTTGGAAGGGCACTACTTTTATAGAATTTGTATATCTTTATTTACCATCTTTAGTGCCCTATATTATGATATAATATAGGTATAAATCTTACATATTGTGAAGTTATATTTTAATATTTTTTCCATATATTGAAATGTAAGGAACCATAGAAGAGCAATGAGTTTAAAATTATAAGTTATGTTTGATACGTTCCTGATTTTTCTATTGTATTGATAATTTTATTAATTAAGAAATTATTGAGTCAATATTGTTTCAATCAACATAAATGTATAAAGCTACAAGGGGTAATTTCTTTTATATTTCATATCACAGATTTTTCCCTGGTAACGAGTCAGTGAAAACAATAATATTATTTATAAAAAATCACACTTTTATTCTAATAACCTCTACCTATTATAAACCTAGTTCATAATCATCTACCAATAATGTAAAACATTTAAATACAAATTTATTAATTGAGTAACAATTTTTATTTTTCTTTTATAAATCTCGTTGAGACTTTTCTCGTATTTGGTAATCAGTCATGAGGCACTAATTAAAATCTTCCCTCTTTAATTAGCAGCTCCCTTTAACAGACCCCTCAAGTAGGTTAATCTCAGTTGACACTAAATTAATTAAGACGCAGAGTTATTTAACTTAACTTTGATGTATTTAATCGATTTTTAGTTAATGTTAATTAACATTTATAGCTCCAGTAAACGTTTGTTTGTTTATTAAGATTTATTAAACGTATTCATTCGTTTATTCTACATTGCATTTCCTAATAGTACAATGAGTGGAATTATTGCTACAGAAATATTAATTATTAAGAAATTACAAATATTAAAAAATATATTAATATTTGCACATATAACATATATTATAATAATGTCACAACTATTTTAAATTTATAGGATATATAGGTATTTATAAGATTAGTCTTACACAATATTTTCTTTTGTTTATTTATAGTTCCAATCAGTTTATATGATTAATTAAATTAAGCAAGTTCTGTGTGCTGGAAACACTTATCAATTTAGCAGACATCGAGGAGATGATAAACACTTACTCCAAAATGAACCATTTGTCACTTATAAGTTATAACTAAAGAACATAATACCTTACCACATTTTTTAACACATTTACCGCTAAATGAAGCATAAGAGCAGAAGTAGGTATATTGAGAGAAGAGCTTTTCTTTTTAAATAAAGCAAAGTAAAAATGAAACGATAAGGTTTAAAGTACAGATATTATTGTAACAGATTAAATAGAAATATATTTCAAGAAAAAGAATTTCTACTAAGTCATGCAAGCATATTCTGTTCACAAATAACTATTACAAAAAAAAATAAAAACGACGAAACCGATAATTGGAGTATTAAAAAAAATCCTATCTGTTTTACAATACTAGTAAAGTTTTAGAAAAACTGAAAAAGTACAGATCAAAGCTTCTATGTTCAAAGCGGCGTCTATTGTTTGCGCTGGAGAGTTCTCGTGTCGGTTTTCAACGGACAATGACAAACACTGAGACACACAGACGTGAAGACTATATAGCTCATTAACTAATAAAATAGATTTATTGCCATTATTTAAGCCTAAAATTCAGTAAACATTCTTATATATATGAACCCTCCTTGTGTTAATAATATATAATAATTAATAAATATCAATATAGTATTAGTACTATAAATAATTAAATACGTAAGGGATTGCAGAACTCGTCATTCTTATTGCAGCATTGGTTGTGTATGATGTGTGCTTAAAACGACAAGGTTCTTTAATAGTAAGTAATCATCTTAAAGAGACTCTAACTTCGGTATTACTATCTAGACATCCTCCATCGCTCCCGAGTACCTATGTCAAAGTTACATATTACCTAAAGTTTTTCAGTAATATTTATTTATTGTGTATTATATTTTTAAATATTTTTGGTTTACTATATTTTTAATTTATTTTTTATTTATCTTTGCTTGCTTGCTTCAGAAAATTAAAAACACTAATGAGTAACTTTTGATTGTATTTCATACTTCATGACTTTTACAAACTTTTTTAATTATTATTTTGAACATACTTTGTCAATTGTCAGTACTGATCAGAAGTTAATTGTTTCGTTCAAAAGTTGTTTTCCTTTTTTTAATTGCTATGAAATTTTTAATTGTTGAAATAATTCAAGTTACAACATACAGTATATCTATACTCTATATTAGTATATATATCGATTTGAAAGCCTTTGTTTTGTGTGTTTTTATTGCCAAATATTCATTTTATAACTAATTGACCCAATTATAATTTTTTAAATAAATTTATTTGTCTGTTTCACTGTATTCCTTTTTATAACTTAAGCGCCTGGCCGATCTTATTGAACATTTGTAGATACTAAGAATATTTATTAGATATTACTTAAACTTAATCAGTAGTTTGAGGGTGAAGACGCAGGCAAAGCTAGTTTGTTATATTGTAACACTTAAGCTTGTAACAATTTACAGCTCATAAGAATCAAACTAATGGCATGCTAGCATCGTTTATTGCTGACGCTACTAAAGCGAAGGAAACGAATTTTGTAACAATTTAATTCATGCAACCTAGCATCGGCGTAGTTTAAGAATCAGCAGGAATATAATTTAATTATAAAATAAATTAATTTTAAGTATGTCTTAATTATGTCTTAATTTATTTTGCAACCTCCACCCGGTTTTATTTTATTAGTTTAATTATGTTTTCTTAATTTGACTAACTATTTCATTTAGCAAATGGATTAAATTAATGTTGATGAATGTTTTCTTTGAAATCAATAGTTTATTTTATATCATAAACGGTAAGTGATTATTATTTGACCATTAGAATATTATTAAGAGGATTCAAATAATTCATTAAAAAACAGAAGAAACTTATTTTTGTATCGAGATATATATTTTGGTAAGCTTATAGAGATTATACTATAGAAGTTCCGGGTTGAAGGTTCTTTGTTTCATTTGAATTGACTAAAAAAATCAAATAATTATCTCAGTAAAAATTAAATCTACTAGAAATAAGACTTTTGTTTTCTGAAATATTTCATAACGAATAGTTTTTAATGCTCTTAACAATAAAATATCATTCTCTGTCCTTTGTAGGTATATGGTTTTAAAAAAGTTTAATCTTATATCCAATGTAAATTTAGAATCATAATGTTCTCATATATAACTTTTTTACGTTTTTCTAGTTCTATACTTTTTTATACGACAAATACTTTCTTGATTGAACCCACGGTTATAAAGAATATTTATTAGTGAACGCCGCGAACCCGCCCTGCTTTGATCTCATGAATAGAAACCCCGAATGGTTCGAAACTAGTTGGACAAATTTCGATTACATGATTATAGCCGGGTGAATATATATTTAAAGTTTAAATACAAAAAGAATATTTTTATTTTTAAAAGGTCGATTATTAGCGATAGGGTCGCCTCTTGTATATTTTTTCTTATAATTTCAATTTTATTTCATTATTTTGTAATACATGGTAATGTTATACTTTTGAGGATGTACAATAAAAATTATTATTATTATTATATTAACATTTTATCTGTATTTTAACCAACTCTCAGTAAACACATCGATCACAAACCCCGCTTTTGACATGTGTCTTAGTGACGTGAACTTTATTACTTGAAAAGAAATCGGACGCGTGTGACACGACACTACCGAAAATATTAAACACAAAAGAAAAATAAGGCAAGTTTACAAACTTAAGTTCAGAATAAGATATCATTTTATATTTAGAATTATATTATAAATATATAAAATAATGGAGACTAGCAATTACACTTGTCAATAATTGATTTTTAAATCTTCATGAAATGTTATACAAAAAATACAATAATAGATAAAAATATTACCTAACCTTTATTAACCAATACAACATGTATGACAAAACATATTTCACTGGCAACATTAACAAGAGGCGATGTTTAGTCATTATTTTCATACGTTTCTGAAAACGAGGGATGAATTAAAGAGAGAAAAAAAAACGTTTTATTTTAATATAAAAACCTATTTCGATTCTCAGCCTTCTTAATATTACAAACATACGTCAATATTTGTTAGGAATTTTAAAAATAATACGTTTTAAATGATAAAAGTATATCATATACGTATTAATATTAAAATACAATTACCTTATCTCTTCCGCAATAAGAAGAACAATAAATCATAACTTACTGGAGCAAATCTTACTGTTATTTCATTTCGCTGACATTAAAAATGTAAGCTGCTTAGAGATTTACTGCAACCAAGTATCTGACACTGAGGGTGGAGAGATATTTGTATTTATTAAGCCATGTCTTTAGTCTTAGCTCTTAAAGTTTAAGAAATACTCTACTTCTAATGTGTGTTTGTTATCTCATCACATCTGTGTGCGTTTTAAATAAATGGGTGTTTCTCTACTAACGGGAAAATTGATGTCCCAAGCAATTTCCACATTGTTATGGATATTTTTTATTTAAGAAAATATCTAAAACTATAGTACATTTCAGTATCTTTGAGGCTACCTACTTGTTGACCATGTAAATGTTTTATATCTTTTTTTCTTTGAATCCCAACCTGTCAAAACACAGTCCCCTGGCGCGTCCCCATCCCAGAATCTCCACTTTAAATCCAATTTTAAAATAATATTTAAGTGCGTATAACAAATTTAAAGTATATTATAAAACTAAATATACTGAAAATGATATATGTTGAACAAACACTACGAAAATGTAATAAAAATTATTCGAAATTACCGCCTGAATGTTGTCCTAAATATTTGAACACAATCTTCTGGTTAATTTGAAAAAAAAAAACAAAATTATATAGTTTATGATAACGACTCAATTTTGTGTTGAATGAATCGCTGACAGTGTGAAGTTCGATCATATCGAGTTAGAACCGAGCCATTATTTTGCGGGTAGTTTAATTTTTTGCCATAGTTACTGAATCACGCGTCGGGGCCGTTATGCGTAACAGTCCCCTGGTAAGTAGTTTGAGTGGTAATTTTTTCTAATTAGAATATGGTTTTGATATATCGAAAATAAACGTACAGTTACTTATTTAGCTGTGAAATAAACTAGGATTCGTAAATAATGAGTACAGTCCTGTTTAGTGCCAGAAAACACAGTCCCCTGGTGACAGTCCCCTGGCGACAATCCCCTGTTTCGACGCAACTCAGGGGAGTTTTATAGTTTCCAGTGGATTGTTTTTCATATAAATTTAAATAAAATTAGCTACTAAATGGATTATATGCAGTTATTATCCGTAAGTACAGTAATTACAAATATAGCTTGGAAACGGCATACCATGCCAGTTACCTCCCAAAAAAAAAAAAAAATGACGAGAGAATAAATATTAGAAAAAAAAGGGAAAAACAGCAAAATTTTGATACAAATGTTATAAGAATGATCCTCAAAAGAGGGAGGAGGTCAATGAAAAAAAGCACCGAAAAAAAGAAAAACCTCTAAAATTGAAAATAGCAGAGTAATCTTCCAGCCTTTTATAGACTTGAAAATCGCTTGTTATTAGTTTTCATTCTATATATTTAAAACCCTATTTTAAAACAAAAATGAGAAGGACAAATTTCATGCAAAATTTTCCCGTTAGTAGAGAAACACCCAAATATATAATTAAAAATAAATTGTTTCAGGGATTCGAACTACGATTTTGGGAATACGTCCACTGCTTTACTAATAGAGATGCAGCATCTCAGTTTTAATCTTTGCTCATATCAATCTAATTAACATTATATATTGATATTAATGAAACTTATCTTTAAGTATTTACTTTGTAATTATCATTTGATAATCGCTTACGACATTGTTTACGAAATTGACATCCGAGACAGAAATATGTCATCTTTCCAATAAAATATCTTACAGTATACAGTAACTCGCTTATAGAGTTAAAATAAAACGTTCGTTACCGACTGACAATGTAATACAGTTTTATATTAAAATATTCTGTTGGAGTCGTTTCTTATTTTGTATTCTTTCTTTTTTTTTCAAACAATAAAGTACATAACAACTGTGCTGAATCTTGTCGATGACATATATTATTATCATCATCATTATATTAAAACCTACAGCAAGAGAATGAATACATTTTTGAGATAATTAGGTAAAGGAGGAGAATGAAGCTTGGTACATTTTATACAAAAAAAGACTGCAGATAGTATTTTTTTTATATATAATACATTAGAAATACCACAAGTTAGTTAAAAAAAATACATACTAGCAAACGATAGAATCTCATATATAATGTGTAAATCATTATTTAGTTGTTTACTTTAACAATGTGAAAGTGACCTTGATATATTTATAATTTTATGCAAATAATACTCTGTTGTTTTGAAGAAGTTGGTTAAATTAAATAATATTCAAACAAAATAAAAGTTTAAAAAGTTTTGTGCAATGATCACGTACTTGTTATGCTTATCCAAACCTTTATAAACGTTCAAACTTTGAATTAGTGTTGAATTTATGAATATATAACGAGAGTATATTTAACTATGGAACCAAATTAAATCATTTTGGGTTTGCACAAAAAGTATTTTAAATTTTGGATCCAAGAAGCCTGCAAGAGATGCTTGAGTATACGAAAGTGATAAAATGGGACTTATAGCAAATCGAAATGAATCTAAACTTAATAATGAAACAGCCTGTATAAGACAATTAGAATGGCAGTGAATCAGCCGTATGATAATATTATGTTATTATGAAGAAAAAATAACTAAGAAACTCCTATATAAAAATGTGTGTTTTAAAGTTTAAATCGATATACAAAGTCTTTGAAAGGCACATATTATTTTTTATGTAGGAAATAAAAGATACTCTTGGAAAAACTACTTGAACTATATTTTACTAGGCAACGTGAGTGCGAAGCCAGGTTCTATTATTTAAGTCCTCCGTTCCCTTTACACAAGTAAAAATGACCACAGCAGCTAGTCTAAAATATAAAAATATTATAATTATATCATACAAATTAAAGTACATTTTATTAGAAAGTGTTCAGCAATATTTTTATTAAAAAGAACCAGTTTAAATATAAAAATAAGAAAAATGTAAAAAAACACTGTAAGATTAAGATATGAGAACACTAGTGCCTTGAGACTGGGAGATGACACGGTTGAAGAAATCTGAAATTAAATATACAAGTTAGGAAATATTAAAAACGGCATACATTTTAACAGAAATGTTTTTTATGTTCGTCAATAGTATAAAATTTATATTTTATATTTGTTTTTTAATATAATACTTGCATACGGTAGGTTAGTTTTTAAAAGTATTAACGTTGGAAACTTCTCAAATTATTTAATTTGCTTGTTCGGAAATAACAGTATATATTTTTTTAATTAACATTGTATTAATGAATACATTAAAAATTTAATGTTAACCTTTCTTTTAAATTATTTAAGATATATGACGGGTGTACCTTGTTATTATTTTAATTCTGAATTAATAAATATTTTATGTAATATCTTTGTAACCGACTTTCGGATTGTTGTTTGAAGGAATAAATTCCCTAAGGCGGCTTCATTATCTAATGTCTGCGTGGTTAATTTAAATAATAAATAATGTTATTTTATTAAATGTTGTACAAAATAAGATATAAATTGTTTAATCTCAGGATGTGGTACTTGGAGACTGCAATAAATCTCGACGTAATTACAAAGACACATAAATACTTCCTTTTGCTTTATACTTGTTCAGATTTGTTTCTTCCTTAGTTTTATAAAAGTACTAGATGGTACACGTGACTTGAACTATATTCTACATGAGGTCAAGTACCAGTGATGCTGTCCATCATATCAAATAAAAAAGAAACCCTCATATCTTTCATAATTCTTTTCATACATGTATATATAAATTGTATATAAATAAGTTGTTGTTATTTTGACACAGGTGACTATGTACTTTTATCTTATCTTTATCGTATCCTTAGGAAGTTTTTACAACAATAGCGTCTAATTTGTTAATATTGTATGCAGTAACTATCATAAGAGTAATGACTGCCAATATGGTTGATGTTTCAGTTTAATATAATAAGAAACATATGTGACTAATATTTTGAATTTTATACGCATTGAAGTGACAATTTTAATAATATTCTTCCCATAAAATGAATATATATATTTATTTGAAATTGTCTTTACATTTATGCCCGACGAATAAAAAACGACTTTAAATCACAATAACAAGAGATATTTCTTATTATTTTAATATCTTTCTAAACAACACAGACATTATCCCATTATCCACCCACTCTAACAACAATTATTTGGGGTTGGGGAATATATCTAGCATATTGCAAGAGATTTGGTAAGCGGTTTTAAAGTAGCCTGATGTTAATAATCTTTAGGTATTTTTTCGTGTTGGCCGAATTTCCGCCTTTGGGATAAATGGTGTAAAATGGTATTCACTTTTATTTTTCATTCTATCTTTTTTATCTTTCCGAGGGTGCCGTAAGAGCTGGCTGGCCCTTACCATCCTCGGAAAGATATAGAAAGGTCCTAATTTATGATGTGACCACACAGCGAGTGCGCCTACAACGTATTATTAATAAATGTGTTGTTCTATCTAATTTTACTCGTACTGTTTTTCTTCACGTTCCTTTTTTACTTTTCAGGAAAAAATATATTTAAAGTAATAACCGCTGTTACATCATATTATACTAAATCTCTAGAGTGACATCAGCATGACATACTGCTTAAGTCTTTGCTTTGCTTTTGCATTATATATATTCTTATACTAATTTCTACAGTGAGTGCGCTAAAAATATTATATCAGATGAAAAGTCGATCTGTGCGTCCGTTGAGAAGTGAAAAAAACAATATATAATATTAATATTGGTTGCCTGATGAAATATCGATATGCTTCTCGTTAAAACATTACCGCATCTACTTTAATGTTGTCAAATATAGTAACTTTCCAAAGACGTTTCTTCTCAGAAAAAAGCCGCCTCAGAAGCGAGACATTTTCCGAAATATTCTAATTAGATATACATTTAAAATTCTGTTAAAGTGTTAATATTATGCGTACTTATATTTCTAAATTGATTAGGAATTAATTCAATATATTTTCGAATATTTCTTCAAATCCAAGCAAACTTAAGCGTTGTATTTAATATGGCTGAAATCAAACTCGTGTGTTAAATGTATAGCATTTTAAATAAGACGATAAAAGAGAAGGAGTTTAGTTCTCTGAATAAAAGCACTCCAAGTGACGAGTAAACTTAAACAAACAGATTCGTACCCTTGGTTAAAGTGCCGCGGAGATAATTCTCTCGTTGGAAGCTGTCAACATAATAGGCAAAGTTATTTTAAGCGCAAGATTTTGATATTATTGCCATTAACAGCGTTTTTGAGATATTACGTTTAATAATTTTAACATCCCTATCATATTGTAATGTTATTATTATGGAATCATTTTTCTATCATATAAATTCTTAGGTTTAGGGTTACCGTCCCGTCGCTCTACCAATTGAGCTACCGTATCGCTGTCCGTCTCGGTGAATTACGGGTTCGAACCCCTGCCCGTATCAGTTTATTTTTCATTCTATATTTATATAAATTTACAATAATACTTGTTAATATATAACATTAGCTTTGATTGTATTGATATAATAAAACTAGTATTATCTCTTATAACCCACAAATTAAAATATTCCCAGTAAAAGTATTTAAAAATAACACAAAAAAAATGTAAAAAATCAGTTTGTAATCTAAAGAACTTAATCTATCTTTTAAGTAGCACTTAAGTAGGTACTTTAGATTTATTTATTCACGTAAATCCATATAAGATGAGATGTCACGTTCTGATTTTTAACTCCTGCATAAATAATTCTTAGCTTTCTTACCAGATATGCCAAGAAAGCTAAGAATTATTTATACTAGAATGAGTACATACACTACAAATTGAATGATTCCTTATTTGAATTATTTATATTTTAAATGTCTTATACGAATTATATATTAGTGTGGTGTCGAGTAGCAACAGATAATAAACAGACATGTCTTCAGAACTTTGACACATACAATAATGTTATTAGTTACGTTTGAAGAATCCATTAGATCTTTAAAAGCTTCGCAAATACATTGTAATTATATTTTGCACTTTAGTATTTCAGGTCAACAATCCCTTACTCTACACGTAATTTAGTGGATTTAAGCTTAGAAATTTACTTACATTTTGGCTTAGAAATTTACTGGATTTTAATTCATAAATCAGTCAATCAGTCATCAGGTAATTATAAAAAAAAATACTGTTATAGATTAGTATAGATTAGGATACTTAATTTATATCCTTTGCCTGTTTGGAGTTTCATATGTACATACATATTAACATATAAACATATATATATTTATAAAACTTACATATAAGCGCTACATTTGATTTGATGTTTTTTTTCTAAATTTATCCTATTGGAGAAGTTTCATAGCGTTATCGAAGTTACTGTTTCATTATTTTTATGTTCACCCATTATCATGGCTGTCTAATTAAAAAAAATCTCTTATAAAAACAATAACTGCTCTTGTATTTCAGTATTTATAAATAAATAACAGGAATAATAGAAGGGTGACGTTCAGCCCCCGTAACATATAGGACATAATACACTCTTGAGAGCAAACAAGATTGATACTCTCTGTCAGATACGGCGTTGTACTAAATCTCTAAGAAGCTTACATCTTTAATGGAAAGAAATCACTGAGAATTGCTTCAGTAAATTGTGATTTCCTCTTGCTAGTATCGCGAGAATATTTGGGGTTGAATGTTTCTTTTCTGATGTGTGATGGTATAAAAAATGCAATAAAATTTAATTAAAAGGTATTTATTATTCTAATCATTTATTATGAATTTAGGGGTCTATTCGTTTTTATATGAAATTAAATTCTACGTTGCCTGCTCCCACGTAACATTTATAAAAATGTTTCATTTCTTTTATAAATTACATATCATTACAAAAAAATATTATCCCTTCCCAAATAATTTCTAATCATTCTGATTCATTAAATAATAAAAAAAATAAAATATCAATTTTATGCAAAATAAGCACAATAATATATTATATATTTTTAATAAACTTCATAATTCAATTCAATTTAGTTATAGTTTACGATATAATTATCAAACACAATATCACTATTTATTATAATGTATGAAAACAGTATATTAATATATAAAAGTATTGCTGCGTGTTCAATATATAACAAAGAACTAAATACAAAAGTTAGTCTGTTTGACTGTCGCCAAAAAGAACAGTTGCAAATTTTTAATTTATTCTATGAAGAAATTTTTGTCACATCTTAGATAGAAAATAGAAAAATCACGAATAGAAACAAACAAATTTAAACTTAATGTATGAAAAACTTAAAGTGAATAGTACCTATGTTCAGATTTCGTACAATTTTTGAACTTATCTGTTTGATTGCAAGACTCGTGTGAGATAATACTTACACAACATCCTCCAAATTTATGGTAAGTCTCATGATTTTGTTCATTAATGAAAACAGTAAAATTTTGGTTAATTAATTATTTAAACATTGAATTATATTCATTTGAGTCAACTTTTATTAAGATTTATGTTTGTTATTAAAGTCTTTGCTGCTATTGCTCTTGTAGTAGTTAGTCATCTCAACCAAAGTAAGTGTGTTCAAGTATGAACTAGTTTCATTTTTAAGTGTAACTAAATAAATAAAACATAATGCTTCTTCATTATCAGTAAAGAAAATCTAAAAAACAATATATTTGTTGTTAACAGGAAAGCCCCCCGGTGCGCTGCACTGTTATACAACATATATAAAATCTATACCTGCTGTTTTACTGCTCTATGATGATAATATATTATATGGTTGGTTTTCATATTTGTTCACTGATAAATAAAAATATATGGAATACCAACTTGTTCTTAAAATAAGAACCGCACAATTTCACATGTATATTTTTAATAATTAATTAATTTGTGTAACAAAGTGATTATATGTGATACTTGCCTAGTATTAGCACATGAATGAATTTATTTATTAATAGTTGTCTTGTAATAATCATAATATGCGTTATTATTGTAAGAAGTACTCTTCATGCATTATTATTAAATAATAATTCATGAAAAGAAGTTTAATATTATATATAAAAATATCCTACAAGAAGGATAAAACTTTAAGGTACAGCAAAAGATACACTTCTGTGCTTTAATTTGTAAGAACGATAAATAAACGTTATTTCAAAAACCAAATTTTAACTACCCATTTGTTAATGTTACCTAAACTGATTAGTTTAGGTAACACTGATTGATTAATTAACAGAATTCCTCGACTATGATCAATGTACAAACAACTGCATATGTAGTTCACTTTTTATGTACCTACTATGATGTGAAAATATATATCGGCGTAAAGACGACCACCATTTAATAGATAATCAATTAACGAATTTTATTATTTCAAACGACTATTATGTTAGCTTTCCTATAATTGGAGGGTAGGTTTCGATAAAAAAAATAAAGATATCAGTTGATGGTATGACTAAAACATGCAATGTTTGTATAGAAGTTTAATTGACTAAATAAATAATTGCATACTGATTTAATTAAAAGTAGTATATATATAAATCGTCTCCCAGCTACGACAAGAATTTTCATTGCACTGATAGATAACCTTTAAGTGAAAGGATTTAAGAAAAAAAATACGCAATTAGGAGATTGAGAAGAAAGGTATAGTCAAATAATATTAATTATACTTAGGGCATATAAAACTGTTTACTTACGAGTAAAATATATACAAATACATAATTTAAATAAAGATAGGTAATAATAGATATATTTCCTTATTAGCGCATTCATGAGAAAAAAGAATTCATTGGGTGCAATATATTAATTATAACACTTATATTATTCTCCGTTTTTATTTTTCATACAAATCGTGTCTGATCTCAGTAGCAATTTTGTTTATTCAAAATAAGGTTTAAGCATATAAAAATGTACATTGACATTACTTAGAAATGCATTTTTAGCGCAATGCTAAAATATTAAACCAAATGGTTTTCAAGATAACATTACTCACAACGACATATTTAATAATTTTATCATTTATTTGATCACAGTTTATTGATCAAACGTTAACAAATATTTTACAAACATCTTTACAAAGTAAAAACGTAAACGGTTGTATTTATGTTGAGATAAAGCTCAGAAAGGGAATTGGCTAAGCTTTTACTGCAAACATTTTAGGATTTTGTTTTTGTAAAACGACATCGTATAGGTACAATGTTTAGAGCAGAGATTCCCAAATTTCTTTCGTCTAACGCCCATTTTGAAAATCAGTTATATTGTAACGCCCCCAAATTTTTATAATATTAAATACTTTAATAACATATTATTTTAACAATCAAATCTTTTAATTAAAAAATTACATTTATCATAGACCAATAGTAATAAAACTTTACATAATGAAAAGTATCTTTTATTAAAAAATTAACAACAAATAACAATGACCAATGCTAATACAACTATTCATAATTAAAAGTCTTCTTCTTCTTCCTGGCATTCATCCCGACGTAGGTCGGGGTCTGCCTTTTTGATCAACTTACTCCACTTTGCACGGTCTTTGACGTACTCTGTGGGCCATTGGTTCCCATGTCCTGCTTCACGATATCTAACCAGCGCTTCCTTGTTCGTCCGGGAGATCTCACTCTAGGTAAAGACATATCAAGGCTGGGTATGTCGAGACAGTATTGGCCAGCATTCGCTGCCGTATATGAGAACCGTTCGGTTGACGCACTTTTCCCACATATCAGCCCCTTGCGTTTGGGCGATATTCTGCGATCACAGACTGCACCAGTAACCTCCAGCCATTTGACCCAAGCAGCGCTTATCCGGCCTTAGACATCCTAATTGAGGTCTCCAGATTTATGCATAACGGATCCAGGCTACATGAACTTTTCTAACTTAACGGCTGGCTCAGGACTTATATGGATAGAATTAGAGTCTAGGCTCCCGCAAGCCGCAATGTTTCAATTCAATATATTTAGTTTAAGACCGCCGTTCTCAAGCGTACCCTTCCAGAGGATTAACTTACACTCCAGCTCCAGTTTTATCTCTCCGAGTAGTTGTCGACAGGTGTTCTTCGGAACCCTTGACAATAAATGTCAGAGTGCCTCAGGGGTTCGTTATTTTTGCAACCCTTTTTCTGCTCCACATTAACGATCTGCTGAAGCGCGGCATCTATGGGCATGTAAACGAAAGCACAGTTGTAGAAAGATATCTGTCAAGTTTTCGGACTAGTAGTAATCAAGTACAGTCTGTAATGCAAGGTTTGAATGACAAACTTCAGACAGTCTCTGGCGACCCTGAATTGGTTGAGGCCAACATCCACAGCCTTGAAGAGAGACGTAGAATTATTACCCTCTCTGTATTCTATAATAATTTATTCACATTGTTGTGAGTGTGTGCATTACACGTATTAATTACCTCGTCCCCTTTTCATCACCAGTAGGTCCGGGCACGTATCCATCCCTGCATTGTGAACATTCCTTCTATCCGAACGAAGCGCTTTGGTTCGTCCTTTTTAGTTCGTATAGCGAAGGAATGGAACAGCTTGCCTGCGTCGGTATTTCAGTTCGAATATAATGTGGGTGTCTTCAAGAGTCGGTTGCTAAGTTAATGCGCCTTACCACCTATGACTACATTTCCATCAGGTGGAATGTAGTCAAGCAATAACTAAGTTTGTAAAGAAAAAAGGCCCATTTTTAGATTCTCATCAATGAGTGCTATCTTATCGCCATACATCATAAAGATAGTATCAAAAACAACATAGAATAAGAACCAACCAAGGGCTGAGCCCTGGTAAACTACTACAGTAATCTGGAATGTTTTGGTGTCGCCAAGGGTAGTCCTAACCATAGGAGTCGTGGTATATGTCTCTGATAGTCTCACTATAAGCCTCATGGATGGAGAAATTGTAGTACTTCTGAACTATCATGTTCATGCCTGCGGTACCTTTTTATTTATTTTTCTTGGTTTAGAACCTGATTCTTAAATTGATTAATGTGAATCTTCTCAGTGAGTCCTTGTCTCCTGGTGATCGACTCTGCACGAGACACTCAAAGGGGATCAGAATTTATAAGTATTATTCAACTTATAAACTGTTCACTTAAAATACTGTAATATCATTATTAATTATTATATTTTTATATTAAGTATTTGTATTTGGTTTTCGATTAAAATATGCCTTTCTGTTCGGAAATAAATTAAATATAGGATAACTGGAGACACACAATAGACCCAGGGCAACAGACAAACAACAAATTCACTGTAGACCAACGGTATGTACACGGATGACACGCGGCAGACAGGCTGCAGACAGGCGGCATACAGATGGCATACATGCGTATTCGATGTTAACGCCTACAATATGTCACATCCCTCATAAACTTTAATAGACTTTGCTGCCTATTCCAATTGCATTGTTTCAAAGTCGTCTTAAAAGTCGCACAGTGCTTATTTCTTACAAGATCAATGCTATTTACAGCGATCTTATGAAATGAATAATTAATGAATTATCCATCTAATATCAATAACCAATTAACAAGGATCCTTGTTAATTGGTTATTGTGATATATAAAGTGAAAAGTGTTTGAAATAAAAGAAATTAAATAAATATCTTACTAGTAAGGTATTTAGGTTATATTCAATGTCCAATCCATATGTTATATATTGCATGTGTTACATGTGTGGCTTATAATTATATAATGTCTTATTTGACAAATGTAAATAATTTTGAAACTAAAAAAAGGTATTTACGTTCATGAATGAAATGTCCAATCCATATGTTATATTCATGTATGGCTTATAATTATGTAATGTCTTATTAGACAAATGTAAATAATTTTGAATTAAAAAGTTGAACCACGGCAGACACGAGGCAGACAAGCGGCATACACACGACAGATATAGGCAGACACACAGAATTTCCGTATTAAAATCTTAATCATAACGATATTCGATGTAAACGCCTACAATATGTCACATACATTAAAAAGTCTAATAGGCCTTGCCGCCTACTTCAATTGCCTTGTTTTAAAGTTGTCTTAAAAGTCACACAGTGTTTAGTTCTTAGAATATCAATGCTACTCGTTACAGCGCTCTTATGAGATAGACAATTAATGACAAGGATCCTTGTTAATTGGTTATTGTGATATATAAAATGAAAAGTGTTTAAAATAAAATAAATTAAATAAATATCTTACTATTAAAGGTATTTATATTCAATGTTCAATCCATATGTTATATATTCATATATAGCTTATAACCATATAAGGTCTTATCAGACAAATGTAAATAATTTTGAAACTAAAAAGTTAAATCAGTTTTATAAAGCGCCCGGTTGACTTGAGCGCGTCCCACTCCGGGGCTTGTTCAATGGCGAAGGGCTCCCCTGCCCTCCACCCAAGCCGGCCGAGCCAAATCAGGACTCCCTCAGCGAAGAAGGTGTCCCGATCCGACTCAACCTCCCGGGGCCGGACCCCGTCCGAAAACGGTCGTGGTCCGAACCCGAAGCCGCCACCAGCGGCTGGTGTGCATCGTAGGCGACCCTCCGAAGAAGACCACCCCGACACACGGGGCCGGAAGAGGTACACACATCTGCGCCGCAATTTAAACTGCCACCTGCAGACGACGCAGAACATGCGACCTCGACCGTCCCGCCACCCCGCTAACGGAGCCCTCCCTAGGAAGAGCTCCATAGCCACCTCACCCGGACTAATCATCGTCAGGCGCCAATGTACCTGATGATGACTATGCCGGGCCACCACCATATCACCGCAACGGCCTCTACCTCAGCAAGGAAGAGACCGCTACGTACCCCCCACACAACCACGGGACCGCCCCACAGTCCACTCTGCGCACAGAGAAGTACCAGGGGCGACCCCGCTGCTGTCCCCGGTAGAGAGGGCCTGCGCCCTCTCTACCGGGGACAGCAGCGGGGTCAGTGCACCCTCCCTCACTGCACCCTCAGTGCCCAGGCCAAAAGGCCCGAGCCCACCCCGCAGACAGCCCACCCCGAAAGGCAGCCTGTCCGCCGGCCAGCCATGAACCGGGCACAAACCCCCATGACCGACCTTCACCGCGCCAGGTATCAGCCAGCGGGAGAACCCGAAGGTTCTCAGTAACCACTGTTGCCCAGGGTGCACCACGAGGAGGTTCCCGGCATCGCACCCCAGCACATTCACATCTTTGGAGTGGAGTTAAGTCAAGCTTTCTCTTGTAATTTGCTATGCTATTCTTAATGCTATTTCTATAAAGATGCTTCAGGTTTTCTCGAAGAATGATTTTTTATAAAAACGGCTGCCGCCGTTTCTTACCATCCCTTCTTTTGTTTACAAAAGCATTAAAGAATAATAATAACAAGGATTAAACAACATTTGATCGTTGGTTTCGGAAATTTTCAGGGATAAGATAATAATTGTCCAATTACATTAGTTATTTTTATCAAAAGTTAAGTTTTATTATCTTAACCAGTTATATTATGAGTGTTTTTGAGTTTTATTGCATTTTAAATTGACATTATCAGATAATAAACTTATTATTTCAACAAAAATGAAAAAAATAAGAAATTTTATAAAGCAAATCTTTTGAGGATTTATAAATTCATTTTACTTTATATAGTTATAAAGTTAAAATATTTCCATATTAATGTGTTTTATAGTTTAAATATAACTACATAAGATCTATATTATAAAAATAAACCTACGAATATTTCAAAACCGGTGTTCATATTTGGATAAATATAATTAGTAACGTTTGCAGAAGAACCTCGGGGATTATTAATTAAAACATCTGAGTATTATGTATATAATTTATAAATATATGTAAACATACTTTATATATGTTTATAAATTAGCGTAAATATTGTAAAAAAAACCTCTGTCAAACTGTAATTTCTACAAATATAGGGCTTAAATATATATTTATTATTATCTTTTAATTCACAAAACAAGGTGAATATAATAATGTCTATGACAACACTTTTTATGGTCAATATATTTTGTGTACTGAGTGAATCTGATACACTAATAATAAGAACCAATATAAAATAAACAAATATATATAAGAATGCATATTACTTATCATCTAATAATAAGTAAAATGACTCTACAAACAAAACTAAACAGACATTAATGACTGTTCAATATGTATTCAGTATTTATGTTATAAATTGTAATGGATACAAAACTTATTTGCAGTAGATATTTCCTTGAGTCGCTTTCAGTCAGTTGATTATTACAGATCTAGTTCAAGAATCACTTATATTATTACAGAACTAGTTCAAGAATCATTTATATATTTGCAAATTACACTGAGATTGCAAGACAACCTTACCTCCAGGAGCATTGTTGATGGTTTTTAATAACCAGTTTATTTTTTTCAGTAAAAAATATGTAGTAAAAATATGTAATTCCTTCCTTCAGTAAAAAACATGTAGTAAAAATATGTAATTCCTTAAAAAAAAATGAGTATATTAGTTATAAACAAAGGTACATAAGCTTTGGTCTCTACAATCTCCATTTCAAATACATATTCAAAATTAAAATTAGTAAACATATTAATATCTTCTGTTTAAAATACAAAAGTTGACTGTTTATTTTGTAATAGGAAATTCAGTGCTTATCTGTGTAAATGTTTCGGAAATTGAATTTCAAAAGATAAATTGATCTCTACATTACAGGGAAACTGAATATTTTGAATTATAGTATATTTTATGACTGCATTAATCTTTCGATTCAGTATATAAAAGCTTTTATTTCTATTAAAGCCAAACAGTAAGATCTTCAGTAAAATAATTAAATATCCTAACTTTTGTTTCTGTTTAAACATAACAAGAAAAATCTTATCTGGTAAGATTTAAATACAATTTTGCATTATAAAACCTGGTATTAGTCTTTAACAACTTAAATTAACACTATTTTACTAAATAACATTCTTTATAGCTTAGTCTTTGGTACATGACATAAATACTGTTAAAAGCTACTTGGTATGCTGTTTATAACAGTCAGTTTTCTCTTAAACTTTTGTTACAAAAATCCCTGTGTACTTATTTTATGTATAATGAGGTTGTATACTTCAGTGTTTTTATCTTTAGCTTTAGTAGTTTAGTAATTAACTTTTCTAAAGAACCTTGTTTGTGTAGATTACAGGATTTTAAGTAAATATTACATAAGTTCACTTTTGTTCAGAACTGATATTTAGGGAAGAGTGATGATTAGGAAAATCTTGTAAGCAACAAGTTTGATACTCTTTGTCATCTGACAAATTTATATAAATTTGCTGTAAATGTCTAAGAAGCTTACACCTACATTAGCAAAAACCCTTAGATTATTTTTTTTTGCAAATTCTGAATTCTTTCTGCTCGTATCATGAGAAAAAAAAATAGTTTCTAGCTAGGAGGCGAGAAGGAGGAGCGAACTGTAGGACTTCCACAAGATAAGTGCTATCATCTCAGCCTCGCTCCATGATTTAGACTTTGTCGTAGCACGAAGTCAAATAAAATCTCACATTCGTGCCGTGTGTCGTTAAGCGTCCGTACTAATGACTGTCTTCGACATATTTATGAAAAAGTATATTTTAGATAAATACCTAAATGTTTTAATAAATTATTACACGTTATTTTTTCTGATTTACACCAAAAAAAAAAACTATATGTGTTAATTTGGTCGCATCATTTTATAAGAATTTACAGCTTTGAATTAAAAGAGTATAAGTTCAATAACAAAAATAACTATTAATCTCAACAACCTTATAAATAAATCTAATATTCTAAAATTAATAACAATATTTTAATATTAATACCTACAATTTGTTTAAGTCTAATAATTCCATAAAATAAGTAAGTTACAAAAGAACTAAGGGGTTACATTTTTTTCAGAAAGATTCAAAGTACAAAACGCTCAGAAGGCCTCGTTCAGTTCTGATATTTTGTTTTATTTTCCTTAACGAACCTTAAACATTACAAAAGCCTCCGGATGTTATTTCTCATCTAAATCAAAGTCAACAATTTAGTGTTTATAGCATTATAACTAAAACAATAAAACAGAACCAGAGATTCATCAAGAACAGTTGTTTGAAAATTTTAATTGAAAGCTAACTGAACAAAAGCAGTCTAAGTGACGAGTAAACTTCTTAAACAAACAGATTATAACAAAGAGCGTCCTCTATGTTATAAGTGTCATAGAGATAACTTTCTCGTTAAGATATAAGGTATCAACTTAATAAGTCAAGTTATTTTAAGTACACGAATATTGTTATCCTTAATAACAATTAATTCTTTTTGCAATATCATATTTTATAATGTTAACATCTTAATAAAATACAACAAATCTGGAAAGTTAGAGTTTATTTTTAACGATGATATATTTAGCAATACAGCACTTATTTATTTCAATACATATACTTTAACATGTTTTTAGCCTTTAATGTATATCACTCTTTTTATCCATATTGCGATATGTGCTGGCTAGCTGACCTAGCGTTTAGTAAATACTAAAATAACGAAAAGAGTAATTAATAAAATGTAAAAGTATTTTTTATGTTATTGTAAAAGACAAATCTGTTAATTTGCCTAAAAATATTTTCAACTACGGCGTTAAATATTTTTGGCTAACTCCTTTTCATAATTTGAACAGATCTCCTATGCTTTCTTGTTATCTTTGTTGTGTTATGAATTTATATTTATTCCAATTTATTTGTTTCCTTTCCTTGGCTTTTAGTCAGTTCTCTATGTAGATAGATAGATAGATAAGCACTTTATTGCACACACAAAATAAAAATAAAAAAAATAACATGCAGTGGAGTTCTAACATTTAAAAATAGTATGCAAAGGCGGTCTTATTGCTAAGAGCAATCTCTGACAGACAACCTTCAGGTGAAAGAACTTAAGTAGAGGAGAATACGGGATTATGCGATTGAGGAGAAATAAATAGTATATATAATACATACACGTACATACATATAGGTACACATATACACATACAATTATGTATTTTTGGTATAAGTAATATATTAATATTACTTATACCAAAAAAATATACTTAGCATAAACAAAATACTTCAATAATGACATTATTACAATATAAACACCAAAACAATGAGCATGGACAATACTAAGAAAATAATTTACTCTAGGGAAAGATAATAATTAAATAAATGAATTTTAAATGTATGTAAGGATTTTAAGTTACGAATATCTGAAGGAAGAATATTCCTATTATAGTATTTAGTGTGAGCAGTAGGGAGCATTAATTTATTATCGCTTCTTGATCTGAGCTCAAGTTGGACCGTCAGTACCCAAAAAACTGAATTGTTCTTTAAATAGCAGGGAGATAGAGGATTATAAAGGATAACATATAACAGGGATAGCATATGTAAGTTGCGGCGTTTTCTAATGGTTATCCATTTGAGTTGCGTACGAAATTCGGAAACATGATCAAATTTACGAAGGTTGTATGTTCTTAACATGATCTGGATATTTTTAATTATTTTTTGTTACATGTGGCACCTTCATACTAACTACTTATCATTAAACTTTGCAAACACATGGCCAAATTACAGGATACAGAAAGAAAATTCTGAATAAAACTACTGTTCCCGAGGGATAGAAAAGATAAACTTTTAGACGGCCGTCCAACATGTCTGTTTTCAACACCGCTACGTTCTTGTGATTCTGATAATGCAGGTGTTTAAAGACTGCGGTGATCACTTGTCATCATCTGACCCGTATAACCAGAATATACGGGAATATACCAGAATATACGGGTATATATATTCTGACACAGAATATAACCTCTTTTATATAAAGATTAATTTTCACAACATCATAAATATAATAAACGCAGTTTCAGCGTCATTGATTGACAAATATTCCCTCGAAAATAAGCTGAGGGTGATAGGTGCCAGTAATTTATAAACACCTATATGTAATAACGTAGAGTTATTATCCATAAAGTAAGGAAGTAAGCCTAAAATGTGTCTATCGAAAAAAAAAGAGAAAACAAATTAGAAAACTGCCTCTTTTTTTTGCATGTGTGATTAGACAAGTTAGTGTTGGTCTCTCATCTTCCCTCTTTTATTGTTGATAGACACTCATTCTCACAGGCCGGACTATGGCTATTTAATGAATAATAATTTTATACATGTAGTGTTGTATGAAGAAACAACATTTTCTTAATGGTCATTCGTCACTCTTATGTCAGTGGTCAGGGTCATTTTTTAGCTTTTCTAGCGTTTCTTCTCTGTCAACAGATTTGCAGTACATTTATATATGTAAACCGTCTGCTTGCATACCACCATATGAATAAAAAAATATTTAAATTTATTTAACATTTTTAGTCATTCATATTTGAAAGAACCAGCTTCGTAGTTTATTTACGTCTAAATATAAAGGTAAAAGGTTGAAAGGGTTTGAACCTTCCAAATCACATTATACTAAATATTCACTGACCACTGCAAAATTAGTTATACGATTCTTTGTGTAAATTAATTAAAATATATCTTCCCTAGATGTTTTACCTATTATTTGTAAAGCCTCTTCTTTTATTTCAAGATACATATCTTTATCCAAATATATAATTATCAAACATTTATTTTACAATGCTTTTTATATTACGTTTATAATATTTCATACATTGGTATAAATGATTGAAACTTAATGTTTATATTGTACTTAAAATTTCTCTTCAATCTGTTTGTATATCTTTAATTCAGCATTGTAATTGATTGCAATCTTAAAATAAAAATTTCACTGTATGAGACGATTCTTCTTAGCATTCCATGGATTCATCGTGCGGGTGCCGGGCCCATCGCGTTGCATAGATGCAACTCTTGAGGAGTGCAAACCATCCCTGGGACTTGTGACCCAGGAGTAGGTCATAATAGGTCCCTTTATGATGCGCAAACACGCTTGCCTCTACTATCCACACTCCTCTCCCTATTTAACCAAATTTAGAAAGAACCTACTAATGCCGCCTATAAAATCTCAAACTGTATGTAAATAGTGTGTAACTGTCACCCGTTTCTAACTTAACTGTAATACTTCGTCTGCTAACAATATTAAAAAAATGGGACAACATTTTTGACCAGGTTTTAAATAGGCTATAGAAATCATGATAAATAAATCTTTAAATTTATATCATGCAATAAATTATATGAATGAGTTTTAATGGAAAATAAAAAAAAAAATACGAGTACATTAAATTACTTAATAAATCTAAACAAAAGTAGCTTATAAATATGAACACCAAAAAGTTTAAGTTATTACAGAATAATCAGTTTGATAAATTTCCTATTTAAATGTCTCAGGATACAGGCAAACGTAAATAAACATCATAGTTTTCTATAAAATGCTCTTATCATTTCTTAAGTTCTTATTACTGAATGAAACGTTGAATTTCATTGCGGAGAATGAACGGAACGAATAGGGAATGAAAGGAATGGTTTATATGAACGGTTTAAGGAGAATCTTATACATCCCGGAAAGTGTTATTTTTATTGCTTCCTCATACATCCTATATCTAGAAGAACATCAATAGAAATGAAATTGTCAGAGTTCGTTCAAGGACCAGCATAAGATTGCTCGACTAAGAATTTATTTTGTCTCGAAGACCCTCAAAAGCTTTTCTAAAGAATTCTATTTCATGATGTTTCAGAATTGTTATTATGCTTATTTAAAAAAGTACTGTGGTTTTTTTACTTTAATTTAAAAAAGCTATAGAAATTGTTAGTATTAGAATTAAATTTTTATTATTTGTTCAAGAGATAAGATCAATAATTTTCTATGATTTCAGAGTTTAATAAAATTCTTTATAGGCTTAACTTATTATATTTGACTTGTTATCTCTTATAACATTGTTAATTATAAAGTAAGATGAAAATCAACCGTTACATAGTGACTAGTATTAAGACCATCGCAGTGGTGTAGTAACAGCTGTTCTGCAAACAGTTGAGTTAGTTGTGAGAACAGAAACTAGAGTTTGCAAGTCTCTAGACATTTATGATGTTATAAACTTTTGTTTCAGATTATTCATTCTGTCAATTTAACTGACAATTTTATATCTTAAAATTTTCTTCCACAAGTTTGTTCAAATTTAATTATTAACTATTTTAACATTCTTTTATATATATTAGATAATATATATGAAAATAACTATAAACACGTATAGGATTATTAAAATATGAAAAATAAAGTAAATACAATTTTAAACGGGCTAGTTCTAGAGCCTCCTTATCTTATTATAAATCCGACAATACTGATGTTGTAACATTTTCAATGATACAACATCAGTATTATTAACAATATTTTTTTCAAAGTCCAACATATTTTTATTAGCTCATATTATTTAATTTTTGGTACATCAATTCAAAGTTTTGTGAATTATAAAGAATACAATTGAATGTTAAACTTTTTGATTTGAAAAAAAAAGAGCTTTTATAAAACTTTCTAAGTTGTAAATTATTAAAATTTATTCTCGCACGCGTCCCCTAACTTGTTTATTTTGCGAATAAGTAAATGTAAGAAAACACGAATATACATATAGACTATAAGTATGGACTATGTATTTGATATTTAGATCTCGTTTAATTCTTAAACTTATCTCTTTTAATTAAGCTCTATTAAAACGAAACGTGTGATATAAAATATTCTCCAAGCTTACGGTGACATTAATAATAACTTGTTTAGTAATGAAGACGATACAAATTGTCCGTGAATTATTAATTCTAACATTGAAAGTGTGTCTATTCGTTTGAGTTTATTTTTATTGACTTGTTTGTGATGTGTAAATAAAATAAATTTGTAAAAAGGGTTTTATCCATGTTCATTAGACATGTAAGAGACATCTTTTACTTTGTGTGTTGTTTGTGTTTTTAACCCCCGACTAAAAAGAGGGGTGTTATAAGTTTGACCTGTCGATCTGTGTATCTGTGTATCTGTGTAACTGTCTGTGGCAAATTTCCGGCCAAACGTGTGGACGGATTTGGATGCGGTTTTTTTTAATCGAAAGCTATGCTCGTCGAGATGGTTCTTATCTATGTTTGATTGAAATAAAAATAGTCGTCTTCAAGATATTGACGTTTTATTCGTGCAGGGGAGAGGTTCTTATGCAATAATTAGCTGTTCCCAGCTGTTTCGCCCGCTATATAGGAAAAAAAGCCTTGTTATGAAGGCCAAAAGGTTTTTACACTTACTTACTCAGGTAAAGTACTTTATTAGGGATAGCTGTTGCCCGTGACTGCGTCTACGTAGACTGTAAAAATATATTTATATGGCTTATGATGGTAGTCATAAAGAATCACGGGCAACATCCAGTGATAATATACATCCCTTCATCATAGTGTTATAAGTGATTGTAAATCATTTTAACTCTAAATGTTTATATTTATTAATATTCGTATATATGAAACCTACCTATCTACCTAACCATATGAAAAAGTTTTGAATCATGTTGCTTAATGCATTTATAATTTTTTACATTATCGAAACTTTCACGTGAATCCTTTTTTTATAAAATATAATATATATTTCTCGTATTATATATAGGATTCTAATGCTAAAAGATTTTTTAAAAAAAATTAGGTCCCGTAGTTTCGTAGCCTATTCAATTCAAACAAACAAACAAATCTTTCCTACTTAAACAATTAAAAATTTTGTGTCAGGTTCATTTAGAACAATTCAGAAACTAGTAACATAAATTTAAAAAGCAGAAAAAAAAAAATTTCAAAAACCCCCGATACAAAAAGACCTCTGAAAAGAATAAAAATAATATTATTATGTATTTATTGAATTCGTTGCGTCGGGGGACCGTTTAGTAAAGGAAGAAATTAAAATGCAAGTAAGTTAACAAGGCAAATAAAGAAATTACGATATCTAATCGTATAGTCTAAGTCCTCAATGATTAACTTCGTAATATATACGTCGTATATACACTATCAACGTACGTACAATGGTCCCCCGACGCAACGACTTCAATATAATAATATTATTTTTCATAATAATATAAAAAAAAAAGTTAAAAAGTGTAAGTACGTTAAAAAGTTAAACAACGAAAAGTTAAAAAAGTTAAATAACGAAAGTTAAGGTGCAAAATACTTATGTTTCGTCTGTATATCAGAAAAGTTATATTATAAAACTACACGTAATAGCAAAACAATACGATGTACGACATAAGTAGATAATTTGTTAGCAGAAACATTCCGCGGTTAATTCTGCCAATAATATACATATATGAAAAAAGTATATCCCCTTCTATTTACAGTTCGCATTACACTTTCATAGGTAGAAATATAACCTGTTCCAGTATTTGTGTTTATAAAATACTAACAAAAATAACGTTTATTTGACAAAATACCCATTTTATTTGTTATAATAATAATAATATCACAGGACAAATTAGACACATTTAACGAAGCCCTAAGTAATCAAATTATTTGGTTGTATTAAGGGTGTTACACAACGATACATAGAAATACAAATTATAAATACTGAGTATATATTTAATAAATCCGCATAGTAGATGTACATGTGAAACAAGTTAATTTTAAAAATATTAACTTTTTATGCAATTGAATCTTGAAATATGTTATGTCAATTATATACATAAATAATTTTATCATAAAAAAAATAAAATTCGTCAAAACGACAGGAATTAAGCCTACGTCTTATGGGATATTGACCCATACTTCGACTTTTAACTACTTTTAAGCTTAACGTAGTTAATATATGCAAAGATCATTTAAAAAAATATATATTTCATTGTTATGGTAATAACATTATCAAAGGGTATAAAGATCATGTAAATATAATATTTTATACACTTCTAAGTTTAATTTAAAGCCAACAAAGGGATCCCACTTAGAAATTAGAGCTTTATAGAAATATTAGAACTCTCTTACCGCAAAGAATCGCCAACGACAGTCGTTCTATTCTTTAAAGCACTTTATGACACTGTTCACAAATACACTAAACTGTTTACCATTTAAACACTTAATTATCACTGTTACACAACTTAGTTTCTCGATCTCACACTCAGCGGTTTATTATAACTGTTACACTTTTATCACAATAATACCACCCCACAACTTGTACTCCCAATTTCACACAAAACACTTCTCTTAACCGAGCTGCGACTTATATACTTTTTATTCTTAGTCAAATCAGTATCCAATATTACATTTAATTTATTAATTAAACTTCTATACAGAGATTCAATTGTTTTAGTCAAATCAACAACTTGATATCTTTATTTTTAGTCAAAACCAAACTACTACATTTATAAAAGCTAACAGAAATTAGCTGTTTCCTCATACTAATGGATATAATCTATTACGTAACTTTTCCATTCCTTACTTATTACTTTCATTATTTGAACACCTAACGTTAGAAGCAAACTTTGGTAAGTGAGTTTCCGGTATTGGATATTGTTTAAGATAAATTATTTGTTACAATACAATATATTTATACTAGTTTCTTTCAACATGTTTTTAATCATGTTTGCTTTCTAAACAAAAGTTTCGAAAATGTAATATATGTATACACTTATTTCGGATTGACAGAATGGCTGTTACCATCGTCTGATGTGTTGTAGGCTAGTAACACTATAACTATTAGGTAAATGTCTTACAATACAAAAGTAACATTAAATACGCTACTGAACTTTAACGTAACGAATTATAGTTCTTATCTAGGCGACAAAATCGTACGACTTCCACAGGATATGTATCTGTAGTGTCAGCCCCGCTCCATGGGGCATCACATTAGTCTGTCGTATTACATAATTAGTAAATTGACATGTCACGTGATTCGTGCTGTGTTTCGTTTAGCGTCCGTGGTAATGTCTGTCGCTGACATTTATAAAAGCTTATCAAGATAGTGTTATTTATTATGAATTAAATATCTACTCTATTCGTACCGCAAATTACATTTTGTTGTCGTGGAAAGTAAGTTTAAGTTTTAAGCCTGGAAAGTTTTACATGAAAAAAAATATTTTATATGATAAATACATAAGAAAAACATTTTAGTTTTATTGTTATTCTATAATAGCTTTGGCTGTGTAATGAAAGTAAACAATGAAATTTGAATTGGTAGCGAATGAGTAGCATTATTTTTTATATTGAATATTGAAAGAAAATTTCATCAGTGAAACCGTCCCTGTTACGAAACTTTTCAATTGATTAGTTGCACAAGGATATATAGACAATTTTAAATATTAATTTATGTTATGGCATCTTTGTAACTTTATCTAACAAAATTTGAAATCTACATAGATTGGTTGTATCTTTTGGTATTCAAAAATAGAATTACTATAATATATTGGGTAAATGTAAAATCTTAGATTTCTTCGACACTGGTTAAGTTAACATATATACAGTCATCTTTATTATAAGTAAGAGGAAGATAAAATATTAATTTATAGTACTGACAAACCTAATTAATTTTTACGTCATCAGATATTTTCTTTTAATACAATATGAAAATTAAAGTTCACTATAACAGGCATCTTAATCAGTTATATTCTTGAATCAAGATACTGGATTAACCAGGACGACGCCTCGAAGGCAAAGCTCCGCACACTCGAAAAAAAATGTTTTTGGTATCGCCGCCTCGTTTGTCGAATGGTTAGCGTAGACGTGTAACGTATGGCAACGCAATGGGGCTCGGGTTCGATTCCCAACAGGGACAGGCATGTATGTGAGGAACGTAGATGTCTATAATTCTGGGTTTGGTCGTTCTACCTGTATTATAAAAAAAATATTAATTATAAAATAAATCTATGAGTAATGTAAGTAAAACCTGTAATAACATAGTAACATAAGTAACTCTTAAAGAAAATGTTAATCCCTAAAACATCTATCTAAATAACATTAAACTATTATGGTTTATGAGGTCACAAAATCTTACACATACTAGTTTAAAATATAACCTTATAACTAAAACTATTGATATGTCAAAGTATCTATACTTTGACATATCAATAGACCCTACATCATACACCAGGCTTCCATAGATTGTAGTCTATCGAACGACATCACTATCAATAATTAAAACCACCGAACATACCCTATCATTTCGAAGTGCAAACTGTCGTCAGACACAAAGAATCTTTGTTTGAAATTAGTATCTTTACTTTATTTCCCGTAATTAAACTGTCTAACAAAGTGTTATTTATTACTTTCTTCCTCTTTCGAATCGCTTTAATTTGTTGTGATCTCAGTAGAGAGATCCTAATACATAATGAAAGTTACATATAAGCATTACTTACTATATAGAAAAGTTTGTATATATGTACTATAATATTTTCTTATTACCTACAATAGATTTAGATGAGTTTTCTGCTTTTGTGACTAACAAATCATGTTTGTCTAATCTGAGAAGGTCTTGCGTAAATAAAAAAAAAGTTGTCTCCCGTGTTAGGTTCAAAAAATAACTCTTTATAGTATTTAAAAATAATTAATAAGATTAATGGTAGGATCCGCAATAAAATGGATATAGTGCACTCTTGAGAGCAAACAAGATTGATAATCTCTGTCAGATACGCCGTTGTAGTAAATCCCTAAAAGCTTACATCTTTAATGGAAAGAAATCACTAAGAATTGCTTCTATAAATTTTCATTTCCTCTTACTACCATTATGAAACTATTTGGGGTTGAATCTATCAACCTTTTTTTTATAATTTTACTTTAAAATTTTCTTGTGGTCGATCGTATGACGACCGTTATTTTAAATGTTAATGTTTTGAAGGTAGGAAGGCAATGGTCTGAAGTAGGGCTTCCAATCCCGGAATACGAGATGTCGGTATTGCGGGATCCCGCGTCATTTTTCAATCCCGCATGATGCGGGATTACGGGCGCGAGATCCGTGCTGGATTTGCGGGACTGAAAAGCCCGAAGAAACCGAAAGGGCCTTTTCTGGTGCCGGCCATATTGTCTCCAAAATACGCAATAGTATGGCAGGCGACACTTTAGATATATTGTGTTTCCTTCCCAAATATTTTTAATTGAAAGCTGACCGAATAACCGAACTAAATAATTATAAAGTTTTAAATAATTATTATGGTCTTGAGTTAAAAATGGGTTTTGTTTGATTTTTTAAATATTTTTCGATTTTTTTTCTAAAGGATAGTTTTTTTTGTTTTTCCAGTATTTATTATTGATTTTTATTGATCTCATACTAATATTACCTAATGCCTAATTAAATATGGAGTTAGATGATTATTTTTTTTATTTATTTGCCTTACATAAGTATAAATATTTTTAATATGCGGGATCCCGTAAATACCGAGATCCCGCGGGATTGAAAATTTGTAGTCCCGCAAATACCGAGATTGGATGCAGGCTGCAGGATTGGAAGCCCTAGTCTGAAGGTACACCTCTTGGAATATGTATACTATATATATATATCTTGTTTTTTTTCTATAACATAAGGCGACAATCAACACTACTACTTAACAGGTGACACAGAATGGCTGAATAGCCCGTACTTTTTAACCTCCGACCCAAAAAGAGGGGCGTTATAAGTTTGACCTGTGTATCTATGTATCTGTGTGTCTGTCTGTGGCAACGTAGCAGCCAAACGCGTGGACGGATTTAAATGCGATTTTTTTTATTGAAAACATGGTTTGTCGAAACGGTTCTTAGCTATGTTTGGTCGAAATAGAAGCAGTCGTCTCTAAGATATGGAGCTTCTATTGGAGCTGGTGAAAGGTTTTTATACAATATTGATAGTAAAAACCTAAATAAATGAAATTAGTGTGTTCGAAGGTTAATTTAGTACAATATAGAAAAAAGTAAAATAGTTATAAAAAGCAAAATAACTAATTAAATTAAAAATTAAAAAAACCCCCGACACAAAAAAAGATTTTTAAAAAAGATAAACATTATATTATTAGGTACTTATTTCAGTTGTTGCGTCGGGGGACAGCTACGTAAAGAAAGAATTCAAAATGCAACCAAGGCAAATAACGAAATAATAAAATAAAATCGTACCATGTAAGTCCTCACTCATTAGCTCCGACAATTTTATAAAATATATACCATGGCCACGTACATAAAACGGTCCAAAACAACAATTCAAAAAAGTTTTTTACATTTTTTCTCCATATGTGTTAAATTTCATAATCCTCCATGAGCGGATCTTTCTTAAAGACTCTAATAATTATTATTTCTAATAATTTTGGATTTCTGTAATAATATAATCATCATTTAACGTTTTAAAATTCAGATAAAACTTAGAGAATTAAAATTATATACAATATACAATTTATCATCATCTTATGAGAGTTTTTACTTTAATAGTGTCCGAAGATAATTAATATGTATATAAAGTGAGAGACTCAATCTATACTATAACTAGCAAAACATATCTACGTTGTACTAATAGTTTAATCAATTGCATCGCAATTGAATTAATTTATAAATAACGATATTTATAAATAATTTTTTATAATAACAATGATATAGAACTCACTGTTATTAACAAAAAAGTAGACGTTTTACATTTCCCATTCAGCTAATATTTATAAAAACGTTTCATTTCTTCCATAAATTAGGTAATGTCACAAAAATATGTTAAATTTCCTTCCGTTCCTTTTCAGATAAAATCCTTTCTTATAAGTCTGATAAACGAACCTCATTAAATATGAAAAAAATACGAAACACGGCCTCGTGTTTCTTAAACATGCAAAGTAATGTTAAAAATATATATATTTTTGTTAAGATAAATCATTTCCATTAGGGTTTATAATTCAATTACATTATTTATAATATAATGGTAATAAGGGAAAATTGGTACATATATATAAGTTATGGTTATATATATATATATATATATATTGAACAATCCGTAAGAAATAAATAATTTATAAATGAATACAAATGATAGACTCTAAACCCTGCTTTAGATACATTCAGTGTAATAAGAGATGCCATCCACGCTTACATTAGTAGGTAATGAAAAACACCATGGCTGCTAATACCCACAAACACAAACATTTTCTATAAATATCATTCAAATTCATGGGATATTGCCATACTAACATTCTATTTCCTAAATATTTGGAGTATAATTTGTCATTCGCAATTTAATTTCCGAAACATGAGCACCGAATTTCCTTATTTAAAATGTTAAAACGCTCAAAAACTACTAAACAACTCGTATATATTTTCGAACGAATTAAAAAAAAACTAAACTGATTTAAATTATTATTCTCGAAAAAAATTTTTTTTTTAATCTGCCTGTATCTATCCCAATTTTGTGTTACCGTTTAGCAATTCTCATTTCCTTCCGAACTAATAGAAGTTTTTTGTCAAATATCCTTAAAGTTCATGTTTTTTGAGTATTTTTTGTCCGTTTCCCTATATGTTAATTCCCTTTACTTGCTTATGCTTTACTTTATAGTGTTTATAATATATACTCTTTTTTATAATTGCATAACTGAAACATTACTCATGTATCAACTTTTAATAGTATTCATACTTTTATAAACTACTTCAATTAGAACCTAACTGCTTTATTAATTGTCGGTAATTATATGAAATTCAGTTTGTCCTTTAATAACTGAGAAACGACTTGACTGGTGCTTTTGAAAATTAGTACTCAATAAGAAAGTTTTAGGCTCTATATAGTATCGGAAAGCCCTAAAAAGCACTTGCTGCGAGAGATGAAGCTGGTTTAAAGTTATATTTTATGAGTAACGGCTTAAAATATATTAAAAAATAATGTTATTTTCTTCCCAAAACAAATCTCTAAATTACGTATAATTAAATTTTTATATGATAGTAACATAAATGTCAGGTAAAGATGATGATGATGATTATGAAGAAGATGATTTGATGAACGAGAAAATTAAAAAGATAACAAAAATTGAAGAAATTATATATTATTACAACTTATATTAATTTTTTTTAATTTAATTAATTTAATTTAATTTTTTTTAATTTTTTTTAATTTAATTATGTGGAAATTACATTCTGGTTTCATCTGTTCCTGGTACTTGATAGTAAATTACAGAAGAATGATATTAAAAAATCGAAACAATAGGATGTATGTAAATGTTATAGTATTTTTCTAGCTGTTCTTTTCGTTCATTATTTATATTTAATTCAGTGAACAAAATGTGGTCTCATAGCGTGGAATGAATAGAACGGAAATGGAATGAAATAGTCGTTACCCGAATGGTTTAAAAAAGGTCTTTATCTCGGAAAGAGTTATATATATTGCTTTTTTATGCAGTATATATATTATTTATAGAAGTAAAAACAAATAAAAATCACATTATAAGAATTAAAAAATGTAATACAAATAAAGCCTGAACCCGAGATTCCAACATATCCCCATACAAGAAGAAAGCAAATTAAAAAACCCTTAAATATTGCAAGAGAACTGTGTCAATAGATTAACTTTTTTTTAATTTCTGAAAGTGTAATCTTGCTTTAAGTTTCGAAATACATATCACAATATCTACAATATCTACCAAACAAATAATAAAGATATTCCCGAAAAGTCTTTTGAAGATTGAAGATCTGACCAATCTGATCTGATAATGTTATCATTACGAACATTACGTTAAATATGTAGGATTCAGTTTTCATTCCTTCATTCATTCTGATTTCAATTACTTTATACTCGCAGTTACTAAGCACTAGTAGTTGTAACTTGAATAACGCGAATGTGAACATTTGCGTTAATAGAAATAGTTTTCACTTCTAATTAAACTGTTAATCTATAACATCTAAGATTTTAGTAGAAACTACCATTAGAGAATAGAAGCGCTTATTATAAAAAAAAGTTTAAATTGTTTTTTAAGTTTATGGCTATCATTATATAATAAAGAACTTTTATAAAAACAGAAGAAATGCGGATATTGCCATTTATTTTAACATGTAAGTAAGTAGGTATTAAAATACATAATTGTATACGGACAAATGATATTGAATAGGTTCGATCAGTTCTCAATTAAAGTTGCGAGAATGATAATAATAATATAATAATAATTTATTTTAAATTCAAATAATAAGGTAAACAAATGTTAAATGAAGTCTTCTTTAAAGAATAATAAAATTATCCCTGTGCCAGAAACCTCCGTCCTTCCATACCAACATAAAATTATAGCAAATAAATATATATTTTTTTATAAAATAAATATTACAGACAATATACACTGTATATGTTAATGTTTGTGGGTGTATATGAATATTTGTGTGTGTATGTGTACATACATGCATGTGTGAAAGAGATTGTGGTGTGGATTTGTATGTTGTGTGTGAAAGTAAGTTAACTCATTAAATGCAAATGATAATCACAATAATAATAATAATATCACAGAACAAATTACACACATTGATTTACCCCTAAGTCAGCAAGTTAGACAACGATAGAAATACATATTATAAATACTGAGAATATATTTAATAAACCAAACTAGAAATACAGACCACATACATGACTGTCCCTGTCGGGAATCGAACCCGAGCCCCATTGAGTCGCCATACGTTAGGCGTCAGCGCTAACCACTCGCCCAACGGGGCGGATGAATGATGAAATAATCTTTCGTAAAATATAAATATAATATGTACAAAGTTAATAATATTGAGAATATTCCAACTTAAGATATGAATTAGTTATGTCAAAGTAGATTTGCCTAAACAAATATTTGGGTTTATAAGCTTGCGTACTTAGTATTAAAGTTGTTAAATGTACAATTACGTTATGTGAGAACATAAACTTAGTTATACGGCTGTAGATTTTGTATAATATAATAAATAGTTTTAATATTCTATATTTTGTTAAGTTATGATAAATTTTGTTTCCATAATATTGTTATAAAAATGAAAGCATGGTCATTTATTTGAATATTCACATTTTTTTAACGTCTTAAAATATGTGAATCATTGAAAAACTAGGTAAAGAAAAGGAAATAATGAAATATCAAGTTTTTATCATTATTTTGATAGGTTGGTATAAAACAGACCCTGAGCAGTTTCTTATTATCTTTTACGTGATAGCTACATTGCGTAAAAAAAGCCTAAAATGAATGAAACCGAAGTGAGATGAGATTAGAAAAGATTTATAACCGGGGGAGGACCCCAACCAATTTACAAACACATTCTTAGATTATCTAGTTCATTTGATTTGGTCTTTTGGGGAAAATATACTTTATTTTTATATTATGCGGTTATTTCTAATGTTACAAAATAATATAAAAAAAAAACAATTTATTATTTTAATAATAATAATAATAATAATAATAATAATAAATATTGTTTATTGCACACCCAGAAACAACAATAACAAAAAATGAAAATAAAAAAACAGAAAAAATGTACAAATTTGGCGGCCTTATCGCTACAGAGCAATCTCTTCCAGGCAACCAATTAATTAGAGGAATAATGAGACGTAGTGTGGGTGTTGTTTGAATAGTAAAAATATAAAATCAAAAAGAAAGCATTACATACACATATTTACATATATACACACATACGAATATACATACAAACAAATATATACATACATACACGCATATACATACATACACACTCACAAATAAAATATACATACTTATGCAAATAAACAAATAACAATACAGACGACAAACACGCTATAAATTTAAAAAGTGAACTTTAAGGCAGCGCTTAAACGAATCGCATGACTGTGCACGTTTAATGTTAAGAGGAAGATCATTCCACAGTCCTATGGTCTGCACAGTGAAGGAATCGGAGTAAAAAGAAGATGAATGGGAAGGAACTTTAAGAATAAGGTTTTGATTGGAACGGAGAGATCGGTTGTGTGTGCTACTCAAGAACTCAAAACGTTCTTTTAAGTTATTAAAGCGATTTGTTAATTCTATTAACAAATCGCTTTAATAACTGTGTAATTAACGAGCTTGGGTTATATACTTCTACTTCTTTATTTAATAAACGTTTGAATAAACAGACAATTTTTACATCATTGCATAATCAGATCTCATCTAATAGATCACATCGAATCTTGTTAAAATATGTTCCGTAGTTTGGTTGTATTTTAAATAATGTACTAATCAATTCTATTAGGTATATTCAAGAATATTGAATGAAGATATTTCAAGGTTGTTTTTTTCATTATTTTTTGTAGTAATAGAATAATTAATAAATTATTCTTTTAAACATTTCTTTGTCTTCGAAAGTAATAAGGACTGACCTATTTTTATAAAATTAACACTACTTGTGATGTTTTGCACCATGAATATAATAATGATATAGTATGTATGTAAACCTCGAGTAATAAACTTATGAGAGGGTTGCCTAATTTTAGAGTTCAATGAACTCTATCACCAAAATAAGTTCGCGCCAAGATAAGATCAATCACAAATAGATTCAGTAACAATTAACAAAAATATAGATCTGTTTTTCATTAGACATAAAATATTTTATTACTAATACAATAAAACCTATAGTATTACAGTGTATATAGTATATATTTAATGGTATTAATAATAATAATATCTTTCTTAATATTCCAACATCATTTATCTTCTTTTTCTCTATATTTAATGTTTATATAATAATCGATGCATAGTATTATTAATGTAATCAATATTTTTTAATTAATTCAATTACAAACATCAATTATTTTTTAATGGACAACCTATGTCACCGAGGTTATAATAAATTTTTGTGTTAATTAAAATGTTAATTAAAACTATATCAGATTATAATGTGTTTTTTTATTCTTATAATATAGTTGTGAATGTTAATTATAATGTCTTTTTCAGATAATCTTAATTATGAAACTTAACTAACTTAAATTATTTTAAACTATTAATATCATCAAATGTTAATTTAGTGAAAACATATTTAGATAATATTTTCAAAAAGAAATGAGTTTTGATGATAGAGCAGAGTGAGAGACGTACTTGCACTACCGATACCACTGTGGGAAAAAAGTAGGAAGAATAAAAAGAAAATACTCCGCAATGTTAGGTAATGTGTAGTCGGTTCACTCAGCGAGTACAGAATCTTCTTTTGAATGCCTTAAAGAAAATCTACCTTCCCTTCCTAATAGTGCGCTGCCAATAAACCTATTTACATTATCACATTGTAATATTATAGGAGAATAGAATGAGAACCAGAGATTGTTGTTTTAATATCACTTGGTTTAAGTAATGATGATTACTTTCCCTAAAATGAGACACTTTGGCTGATTGTAATATAAGACTAAGATACTAAAGTCTACGCAACCTTTTTTCTTATAGCTTTCATTTAGCTAAAGGTCAAAAACGTTTGCTGTAATTCTTAAAATTGTTTTAACAAAATAGCAAAAATGATAAAAGGAAAAAAAATACGTAGTCGTTAATTTATATTATTGAAAATTTCTAGGGTTCAGTTAGTCATTTTAAAAAACGATGAAGTCTTTGTCTTCTGTCTTCGTCATGATCATTCTTACTTCAAATAAGAAAACTAAAATACTTGCGTTTATATGTTTACATATTACTATACTTGTAGATTTATAAAGTTCTCATAAAGGCTTTACGGTTGGAAGGTACACGCACAAATAATGTTTACACAAATACTTTCTAAAGAGAGCTTATAACTAATTGAATCTCCTTTGAACGCTCGCATGTTTTTTTTTTTTTTTATTATTATTATTTTTTTTTATATTATCTTGGGCAATGCTTGATACCACCTTAGACTACATTCCACCTGATGGTAAGTGGAATGTAGTCTAAGGTGGTAAGGCGCATTACCCTAGCAGCCTATTCACTCTTCTCTTAAATGTATCCACATTGTATTCTTTCGGAAATACCGACGCAGGCAAGCTGTTCCAATTCTTTGCTGTACGCAGTAAAAAAGACGAAGCAAAGCGCTTCGTTCGGACAGGTGGAATGTCCACAACAAAAGGATGGATTCCTGCCGTGCGTCGGGACGTCCGGTGATGGAAGGGGGCCGGGGGAATTAGATCGAGTAATTCCTGCGCACACTCACCAAAATGTATCCTATAGAATACTGAGAGGCTAGCAATTCTACGCCTGTGTTCAAGGCTTTGGAGGTCGGCTTCGACCAATTCGGGATCGCCTATGAGCCTCTTTGCTCGCCTCTCAATTGAGTCCAGAACCGCAAGATGAGACTTTGCGGCACCAGCAAATATGTGACCACAGTACTCTACACACGACCGGATCTGTGCTTTGTATAAAACAAGAAGCTGTCCCGGTGTAAAGTACTGCCGAACCTTCGCAAGAACGGCAAGTTTTGCTATATATATATGTATAGTTTGTATGAATGTATATTACTATGACTTGCACAAATGTATATACCACTTGGCACATGACACTGTGACACGTTTTACTAACTTATGTACACTTTTTATAAAGGAGAAAGAAGAGAACTACATGTAAGGAAACAGCTATTTGGCACTTTATTACTGGTTGGTTGTTTTGGTATTTTATTAGTGGTTGTATTATTGTTTATATTACAAAAAAGCTTCTTGTTTTATAAAACGGTCTATAAACCGACAATTATACATTTTATGGACTTTAATTATTATATATTTAATGTCTATAAAATTTCCATGCTTATTTTATTAGCTTTTGGAGATAAGCTCTTAATGCAACAAATTGTCTTACCTTCCTAGTTTATTAGGTAGAGTAATAAACTACGGGTGCTTAACCACTATTTACGACCAAACAATTAAAGCGCTCTAGAGAGTGAGTTAAGTTGTTGTGATTTCGTGTATTAGACTTTGTAATCCGTATTTCTAAATGAAAATTCTTTTTAATATTTAAACATATGTTTAGAAGAAAGATATATAACCTAGCGTGACAATTACCGTTGCTGCTACCTCAACCGCTTTTCCTACTACTACCACTTCTGCTACCACCACAATGACTTTCTAGTACCGTACCAGTTATAGATACCAGTATGACTAAACTTACAACTTCGTCTCCTACCGCTTCTGATACAAGAAACTTTGCCCTTTCCGCTACCCCTACTGCTAATGCTGCTATCACTTTCACTATACTTTCTGCTTATATACTAAGCTTACGCTTTCGGTTCAGCTTTACCTTACCTTAGACCTTATACACTACACACAATCAAACGCACATGAGAAAAATAATTAAATATATACACAATAGAGATACGGAAAAGGTTTTCTAATATTTTAAATTGTTGTAACATGTTCTTACTATTTAAGTAGCTATACCTATATATATCACCCAAAGCTACTTTTGAGTCATAAATGAACATACAGACTGGCAATCAATTAAAAATAATAAAATATACGATGAACCTACAAATTAATTAAATCATATTAGATTTGACTTCAGAATATTTTACATTTTATTTTAAGCTGATACTGATCTGATTGATGCCCGGCTTCAAATTATAAATTATGATAGAAACAAAAATAAAATGAAGCCTTAAATGGTACTTGATATGGATCTTTAATGTCTCGACTGCGATTAAGAATTTATCTATATTCTAGCTTTTACCCGCGACTTTGTCTGGATTAGATAGTTTAGTTTCTTTGGGCAGCAGGTTTATTTTTACTTCAAATAATAAATTACTCAATATGGCAGGATTCGAACGCATGACCTCTGGGAAACCGCCTCTTTACCAACTAAGCTTTCCTTACCCCCTTTTATGAATTTAGAATTCTTTAAATAATTGTTTTTATAAAATGTATAAGTTTATGGCATAGAGTAACGGCCATTAAGGCCCTTAACGAAACTGACTGGTCAAAAACAATGATTTGTTGTGGTAGTAAATTCTCATCATACATGTAATATATTGCACTATTAACTTATTCCAGAAACATTTTATGGCTTTATTGTAAAATATAAGGACTATTATTAATCTGGGAATTATAAATGCCGTATGTACTACAAAAGAAAAGATGAATTAATTTTGAAGTCCAATTCTTGTAAATTTTTAAACTAATTACTTGCAAAGGAATTGTTGACCGAAAATACTAAATTGTACGATGTGATTAGAAAATATTGGCGAAGCTTTTGAAGATGTAAAGAATTTTTTAAACGTGTCAAATTATATTTTCGTATTTTTAAAAGTTCTAATGACACAACTATTTTTTTAATATTTTTTTTATTGCTGTCGGCACCCCACTAATATATAAGTAATTAATTCGTAATACTCATCCAATATTCAAATTATAATTAAGAAAATTAATTAAAATTTAAGTTATAATTCAGGTAAAAGTGTATTTAACTATAATCCTTAGCTTTCTTACCAGATATTATGCAGATGTCAAAAACCAACGTTCAAACGCACCAAAAACGTGATATCTCATAAAGGTGTTTATTAACAACATCTTCATAGCTTCAAGCTGACGTTGGCTTACCAGAGAGGTAAGAGGTAAGAGGTTTACATACAGATTTAACTTTGGAGGAGTAATTTTAAAGTAAATATGGTTTGGCGACTTATTCTTTATCAAATTCACTTTTTTATTTCTGCTTATAGTTTAGCTCCGCTTATAAATTTTATGATAACTTCTTAGTCTGGCCATAAATATTGTGACAATTAAAAATAACAAAATGTTACATTTGCATTTGGAATCTGTTATTTTTATACAATTGTTCATTGTGTTTTCACATTTGGCGCCAATACTTTGTACAATATTTTGCGATATTAATATGGGGTGGGGTGATAAAGAGAACAGAATCTCTGTGATTGCATTACACAAAGTAGGTATGGAGCCAAATGCAATTTTTAAAACTCTTCATACACTTGGTATTAGCCAAATGTTTGTGTACCGGGCTAATAATAGGTACAATGAGACTTCCTCTGCTTGTGACAGAGAAAGATTTTAGCCGTCCACGTAGTGTTCATGTTTTTATACTGTAAACGGGACCAAATCGCGTACTATTTTAATCGAGGTATTTACTTCGACTCTGTGGTCGTGTGCCGTGGTCACGAGTAGTAGACGGCCGTTGCATTACGGCCGAAACGTCGAGAGTCGAGGTAAATACTTCGATTAAAAAAAAAATGTACGCGATTAAGTCCCGTTTACAGTATAAAAACATGAATACAAATTGTGAAAGCTTAAAACATTTTACGTAGTGTTCGTACGAAAAAAGTGGTCAATAGGGTGGTAAAATCGAAACATCTACAAATCGAAGCGGTATGCAAAGGGAGGTCACAGAATAATTTTGTTTACGGATGAGAAAAAATTTACAATTGAGGAACATTTTAACAAACAAAATGACCGTATTTATGCTCAAAGCTCTTAGGAAGCTTTCCAATTACTCGACAGAGTGCAACGTGGGCATAATCCGACTTCAGTGATGGTTTGGTGGGGTGTTAGCTATGAAGGAGTGATTGAGCCAAATTTTTGTGGAAAAGGTATTAAAACATCGGCACAAGTGTATCAAGACACCGTTCTCGAGAAGATAGTTAATCAAGTATGATCCTTCCAGCAAGACTCGGCGTCGAGACATAAAGCTCGGTACAGGCATGGTTAGAAGCTAACGTCTCGGACTTCATCAGAGCTGAAGACTGGCCATTGTCTAGTTCCGATCTTAAGAAAGGCATACGATTAGCAGTGAAGAATGTCCCTATGGAAAGAGCACATGCTTCTATTGATAATTGGCCTCAACGTTTCAAGGACTGTATTGCAGCCAATGGACGCCACTTCGAATAAGCTTTTTGTATATTTAATTGTTTTATATTTGTGTATTAAACTAACACACTCTAAAAGTAATAAATGTTATTTGCAATAAAAAAAAAACTTTTTTCTTTGTTACAATATTTATGGCAAGACTAGGTATATAAGATTCGTCTCATATTTGTTGAGTACTTACTTAGTTAAGTATTCTATACAGCTGTGTGTCTCAATGCTTGTCACTGGCCGATCAGAACAACACGAGCCCTCTCCAGCGCAAACAAAGGATTCCTCTTTGAACATGGACGTTTAATTTCAACCTTACATGTTCAGGATATAAGAGAATGTGCAAATTTAATAAAACAATTCTGCTCTAAAATAATAATAAATTAATGAGCACTGACATATTGTTTTTGAATTAATAAAAAAGTCAGATAGCACTTTTGCTATCTTTTTGTAGTTGTCTTATGACCTTAGATTAATAAGTTGCTATGAGTTCTATAACGCATTTTCTATATGTCTTGAAATAGTTTACTAAAATTGTTCATAAATGTCACTTTTTGTAAGGATAATTTTTAATTCACGTATTGAAAACAGTTAAACCAACTTTGGGTTAGTCTTAATTTTTTTTTTTTTTTTATTTTTTTTTTTATATGATCTAGGGCAATGCTTGACTACATTCCACCTGATGGTAAGTGGAATGTAGTCTTAGATGGTAAGGCGCATTGCCCTAGCAACCTATTCACTCTTCTCTTGAAGACACCCACATTATATTTGGCCGGAAATACCGACGCAGGCAAATTGTTCCAGTCCTTCGCTGTACGCACTAAAAATGAGGAAGCAAAGCGCTTCGTTCGGACAGGTGGAATGTCCACAACAAAAGGATGGATACCTGCCGTGCGTCGGGACGTCCGGTGATGGAAGGGGGACGGGGGAATTAACTCGTGTAATTCCTGCGCACACTCACCAAAATGTATCCTATAGAATACTGAGAGGCTAGCAATTTTACGCCTGTGTTCAAGGCTTTGGAGGTCGGCTTCGACCAATTCGGGATCGCCTATAAGCCTCTTTGCTCGCCTCTCAATTGAGTCCAGAACCGCAAGATGAGACTTTGCGGCACCAGCAAATATGTGTCCACAGTACTCTACACACGACCGGATCTGTGCTTTGTATAAAACAAGAAGCTGTCCCGTTATAAAGTACTGCCGAACCTTCGCAAGAACGGCAAGCTTTGCTGCTGCTGCTCTTGCTCTGGACTCAATGAACCGACCAAAGTTGATGTTCGAAGAAATCTCTAAGCCTAACAACTGAAGCCGGTCACTGTATTCCAAGGATACATTCTGGAAAGTAGGAGCCAAGGTGAAGGGGCTCCTTTTGGCGGTGAATAGACACGTCTGCGTTTTGGTGGCGTTGAACTTGACAAGATTGGCATTGCTCCATGCGGAGACTGCCTGAAGTTTGTCATTCAAACGTTGCACCATGGCTTCTCTTTCAGACTGTACTTGATCTCGACTAGCCCGAGTACTCGGCAGATATCTTTCTATAACTGTGCTGTCGTCTGCATACCCATAGATACCGGGCTTCAACAGATCATTAATGTGCAGCAGAAACAGAGTTGCAGAAAGAACGGACCCCTGAGGCACTCCGGCATTTATTGTCAAGGGTTCCGAGGAACACCCGTCGACAACTACTCGGAGAGATCTGTGGCTCAGAAAGTCCGTTACCCAGCCGATCAGACCAGGAGATATACCGTACGCTGAAAGCTTGCATATAAGGCTCGCATGCCAGACCCTGTCAAATGCCCTCGAGACGTCCAGAGAGACCGCGACCGCTTCTCCGTTCTTCTCGATGGCCTCGCCTAAAATGTGAGTAGCATACACTAGGAGGTCCCCAGTAGACCTATTACGGCGAAACCCGTACTGTCGGTCACTGAGGAGATCGTTACCTTCTAGGTATGCTAGTAGGCGCGAGTTCAATACACGCTCCATAATCTTGCAGAGTATGAAGGTGATTGAAATCGGTCTGTAATTGACAGGGTCGGCACGGCTGCCTTTTTTGGGCACGGGTTGCATATTAGCAAGCTTCCAGGATTTCGGCACTATTCCAGTCATGAAAGAGAGGCGATACAGACGTGTCAGTACAGGAGACAACTCAGCTGCGTATGTCTTGAGTAGAATGGCTGGTATACCATCAGGACCACCGGCTTTATTCACATCTAAACGACACAATGTTCTCCATACCTCTTTGTGTATGAGGTCCATAAAAAAATGACAATTTTTTTTTCGCATTTTATCCTCTTTTGTAATAAAACTTCAAAATGTATCGAATTTCTTAATTTGATTCACTCATTTTGAGAGAAGGAAAAACTAACATAGAATGGCGTTTAGTTTTTGTATTTAAACTTTCGTGAATCATGACGACTATTAAATATATATTTACCCGGCTATAAGCATGTAATTTTTTATCATCATTTCAGGCCGCGTAGCTCATGAATAGGGACCCCGAATGGGTAAGAAACTAGTCGGGCACATTCCGATTAAAAATAACATGATTATAGCCGGGTAAATATATATGGCGTTTAGTATTTAAATATCTGTATTGTTTCATATTATAGAGAGTAGATCATATAATACACAGTAACTCCACCAGTGACAAGACACGCCTTTCACATGTAACACTCCATCACTGTGTGTGTGTGACGTGTGGCCACAAAAGAGATTAAACTCACAACAAAAATATGAAGTTCAGACCGAGTGCGCTTTTGAAAGTGAGCGTAATATATTATTTTACGTTTTAAATCCTTAAACAAAAAAAGGTTTATTGTGTAGTTTAATATTATTATATTTCAATTCTATTTTATATATTAAATTTATATTTGTATAATCAGTTAGAAAAAATCAGTCGCATCATATAAGTATTTATATATAATATTTCTATAATTATGTTGGTATGCATACGTGGTATATATTTTTCTGATATCTATGTTGTTTATAGAAAACTTTCAAATACCTATTTTGTAAAAAATTACGAACTCTAATGAATTTTACATAACAGTCAGCCCACGTTCGAGGAACCTCATGGATCTCAAACATTTAACACTAAAAATTCAATATCATAATCGTTTAAAAATTCATAAACATTGTAACTATAGACATTGGATTTATTGTTACCATTATTTTTTCGTACCCAATAAATTGGCACATTTATTGTATTCATAGATTTAAAACCAAAATTCATTAGGTATGTCTTATATAGTTCTGCATTCTCGGTTGCGAGACTCATAGCCAAAATGTCTAATTAATGAGAAATCTCTTAAAATCCATCTTATGCTAAATTAAGCTAAATAATATGGTAAATTAATTAAATAAATTCGATGTAAAAAATCAATAATTGAACGCTGAAAATATTTTTAACTGCCAATTAGACATAACACTTATACTATTCTTAACTAACCAAAGACATTTATTAAGACCGCTAAAATTCTAAAGTTTTTAGTTTGATTTATTGCAAAGAATATACTGAATTAATTCCATATCAATTTATTATATCTCGCACGTACATTTCAAATGTATGAATATAATGTCTTAGAGACAAAGATAAACAATACGACAACGTTCTAATGGACGAGGTAATCTTGTAGCGAGAAGCGTATCATAAGTTCATCAGATAAATAAGACGAATGGTACCTATATCAGTCTGTACAATAAACTGTAGTTAGCTTACAACGACACAGCATATATTACAAATGAGAATTTGTGTCCTCTTCGTCCTTTTTCATGTTGCTATAGAAGCAAAAGAAATAGACTTTGTATCTATTATAGCAGAGTAAGCGAAGTCACTATAAAAGCGGATACAAAACCATTGGTCAAAAATTACAGATTTTCTTTATAATATTAACTATACTTAATATATCAAACCAATTGACAGTCATAGTACTGCTTAGTTATTCTTGACAATATTAATATTTACAAGCTAGTATTCTGTAATCTTCAAAGAAATAGGATAACTGTATAAAGTGTGTAAAGGAACAACTACTTCTTTATACGTCATTTACACATATTTATATCAAAATAGTTGTTAGAACTAGGTTTTTATATCATGTAGAATGTAGGTGAAAACACGTGTATGTTTTTTATTATGAAAATAAAGATAAAAAAGGTTGACAAGTTGAAAAAAGCGAGAGTAAAGATGCATCTTTGTGATTACGTCGAGATTAATTGCTGAATTAAAGAAACGACCACGTCGCCAGACTTAACAAACTATTTTTATTATGTTTAAATTTAAATTTATAAAATTATAGTATCGAAAAACCATCGCTAAGTTGAAATTAATGCATAAAACTGTTAGGGAATTTATTAGTTAAAGGATTTTGGATCTTAAGTATTTTGAATAAAAGGTTTTCTCGTGTAATAATAATGTAATTACTCTGCACCATATTTATAAAATATTTTATCTGGTAACTTAAATAACACAAAACAGCAAAAACATTATGTTTAGTTCGAAGAATACGTATACATACAATTATGTATACATATTTTTTGAACTGGTATACTGGTTGGTTTGGTTATTGTGGGTCAAAGAAAATGGCTACCTCGAATCAAATAACGTTCTCAAAAAAAATGTTTATGTAATAATTAAAAAAATAATAAAATCCACAATTTAATATTTCTTCCTCGAAAAGCTTACTTTACTAGCGAGTATTTCGAAAATTATTGCAATAGTTTAATTAATTAAAACCTTCAAAGATTTTGTAAATAAACTTTCGTGAACCAGAATGACTTTTAAATACATATTTTACATATGTTCACACAAATTAATAGGAAAGATTTTCCGAATACTTCCACGCTTGTTAAATATAGGTTAGACCGCCATGCTTCGAACTTATGAATAACAACACCGAATAAGTTCAAAGTTAGTCGGGTTAAATTTCCGAATAATTTACGTGAACATAGACGGGTATATATATTTAATTTCAAAGATTATTCAAGAAGACAAACGGGCAGAGACCAACGGCGTTCTAGGTTTTGTTACCTATTAAAATAAATGGTTATATCAATATTTAAAGAATTTTCATTTGTATTTTTGTATACATATAATAGCATATATTATTGTTAACTATAAATGTAAACCTGCCTGGATTTACATTTAGGTATAGTTAACAATAACTAAAATTACCTATCAGCCCAGTAAGGATTTCCTAATTAGTCTTGTACATGTAGCTTCTTAAGTAATTCTGAAATTTATTATATAAGTAATATCTATTTACTTAAGTACCATGAGCTTCTGACGTAGCAATATTTGTAACATTTTGAGAGTATGTAACACACAGATTCTTCATAACTGTCATTATAACTTGCATATTATTATAAATATTTAAGTAGACAAATCATATGATAGTTTCAATTGAAACAAAAATGTATTACACGTTTTTAAAAAACATTTTGTCAAATTGTAAGCTACTTTTAATATTTCCTAGCTTGTATTTTCAATTTCAGATTTGTTCAACCATGACGTATTCAAGTCTGGCGCGAGTGTTCTTATTTCTTAACCTCTAACATTTTTGTATTTCAACTGGTTTAAAAAAAATACCAACGCATACTTGTTTTAAGAGTCATTAAGACGTATATGTATGATATATATAATTAAAAATTATACAATGATCTTGAATGTATAATTTTAATGTTATATTATAGAATAGCTTTCGTAGATGGTTTTTTATTTTCTAGAAGAAAGCAGGGGCCTAAACTAATAGAGTATAGTTTTGTATAGTAATAGTAATAGGACTCTCACATTCTCTTGTGGAAAATGGTGGCTTAATATTGTTCCTCCTATTAAATTAAATTTTATAAAAATATAGAGTAAAAATAAACCGATACGGCCAGGGCTTCGCATCCCTGACCTGTGAGAAACCGTCTCGTCGCTCTCCCAATGTTTTTCACTACCAGTCTAGGTTAAATAAGCATTCTATGTATGATTGTCTTTATCGGGAAGTTGAAAACTTTTTGAAAGAAGCCTAATAGATGTCACCACCGTCCCGATAACAGATTTAACAATAATAAAGATTCTTATATTAGCATTTTACAACATTAAAACAATTTGTAATAACTCTGTTTTATATTATATGATCTCATGTCATTCGTCAAGTAAGAAATTTGTGTTTTGGGTCATTCCGTTTCAATGAGCATAAAAGTTTGCATTAATAATAAAATATTAATGCAAAAACAATTGCCGATGTCGTTGTGGAAAAATAAAAAGACTTTCATGGAATTATTAAATTAATTATTGAAGTCTGTTAAATTTGTGTTCTAAAATAAAATATTTTGTATCTGTTATTTGTAGTGTATACCGATTATCGATATATTACTTTTTATAATTTTATAACCATTATATTCCTTTGAATTACAAACTTTCAACAACACTGCAATTATCAACAAATAAAAAACTAGAAACTACAACTAGAAAATTAAAAAGAATTTATTAAATTGGCATTCAGTTTAATAAATATTCAAGAAGTATGTGACAATGATAACAAGAACTGTTACATTCAACGACATCTGTTTAACATTCTCGCAGGCAGTATTTAGTTTCCATTCTGTTTCCAATTGCTTTATACTCACAGCATCCACAGTACTCTAACAGAGTAAATAAATATAATAACAATCTTAATTTTCACACAAATTTTTAAATAATTACAGTTAATAAAAAAAGAGCTATCATAGAAACAAGTCCTTAAAAATTAAAAAGGTTTTTATAATCAAAGATTGATGTAATTGAGTGACTAATAAAAAAATAATTATTCTTTTTGGAATTTGATGACTATGAATATATTATATATATGTATATATATATGGGATCATATTTAATAATTTTACAAAAGTATTACAAATAGCGTTTTCTATTTATATGTCTATACTATTATCTATATATATATATATATAGAAGGAAGTTTGTATATATGAAATCGATGAACTCAGAAACTATTGGACCGATGATTATGAAAATTGGTATTTATATGTATTTTTCCACGGAGAAGGTTTATATGGTATGCCCATTGATGTAACTCGCCACCAGGCGGCGCTGTCAAATATAGACTTCCGCCCCGTTCACCCGATTGTCATCAAAATTGGTATGACCATGTATTTTTCCTCGAAGAAAACGAATATGTTATGCCCATTGATGTAACTCTCCACCAGGTAAAGTAAGGGTTAGCCCAGCGAAGCGGGCTGGGTTCGCTAGTAATACATAAAAGCAATTGGATGTTTAGTAGTGGAGAAAAATTCTAAACGTACTCTTCTAAAATCTACACAGACGGACAAAAAGCAACATATAGTTTATAACGTTAGTGTACAAACTTTAGAATATTGCAAATATTCTAACTTTAGAACCATACAAGTTAGTTACGGCAAAGTATTTATTTTGCTTTAACAAATATTTGAAGGTATAATAAGCTTACATATTTAGTAGTAAAGTTGTTTAACAATGTACAATTATGTTATGTTAGAACATAAACAGGCTCTTACGTTATTTTAGTTACGATAAAGCTGGCTGAAATAATGATTTTCTTAAAATTTTACGCAAGTTAAATATTTTTTATTCTCAATATTTATAGGAATTAAAGTTTAATATAAAATCTTGATGTTTGAGAGACATCTACATTTTGATTTACATCAGTTTATTTATTAGCAAATTGATGTATTGAAATCAACAACTAAGTATTGAAATTAAAAGATTAAAACATACAAAACTACGAAATAAGAACACTCAACTCAAACAGGCAGTTATATATACACACAAGTAACAACAACATAATTAACTCCAGTGTAACTACAAAGAAATAAGTAAGAAAACTTTTATTGTATTAGATATTCAGATCTCGTCAAATCCAGCACTTGTCTTACTGATTTTCAAGGGCCGTATGAGATAATGCCTATATACATTGTTAATAAGTTTTATAATTTGAAAATATCATTAGTACATGAACATTATACTCTTGGTGGTAGACCATAACATCCGGTCGCCGGCAAAGTTACCACCCATCGGGCAGAGTCGTGCCGCAAAGCGACCTAGTCGTGTTCCGGCACGTTGCTCGATGAAGCCGTTTATGGGAAATGGGTCTGAATAGTTGCGGTGCATTGGCGAACCGGTTTGACGTCGGGTTGGTGTTTGTTTTGTCGGGTGTCTAGTCGAGGAGGGTAGCGGGATCCGAAGCGACGGCTTTCCGCTGGCCGCCCGCAGATAGTTGAGGGCCCAATTAGTGGGTTAGCCACCCACGAAAGGCTGCCCCGCCAGCTGCGAAAAATCCCAGGGTGGCTCCATCGTGCTGGTTGGCGACCAGACGAGGAGGCCCGATGGCGATCCCTGGGGGGGTTCGGGCGTCCCCGCAGTCTCCAGACTAGTCTCCCAGTGGCAAGACATCACCAATTTCGACGTCGGGTTCGATATGTACCGCCTCGTTCAACTGCCATTTCCCATCCCTATTCACTTTTATATTTATTTTTTTTATGAAAAAGTTTAAAAAAGGGAACAAGTTAAAGCAGCGGTTGCACTCCTCCTCATATAAAGTGCACCTCACTAATATAAGGGGTTTGCACTCAAATCTTTTAGCTGTCCACCACCACCTGGAGACAGAGCAGCCGCACTTGCTCTTTTTGACGGAGACGCAGATACAATGTCCTTTGAGCGCTGCATACTTGGATTATCCCGGTTACTCGTTAGAGCACAACTTTCGCTCACGGGCCGGAGTCAGTGTGTATGCGCGGAACGACCTCTGTATTCAGCGTCTCCGTCACCTTGAAGACCCCACTTTTTCTTCCCTATGGGTTTTAGTGGACACAGGAAACGAAAAAATCCTGTATTCCGGTGTCTACCGTTCGCACAGCGGTGACCAGGAGACAACTCGTTTATTTGAGTATCTCAGTGAGGCTGCAGATATGGCTCTGTATCAGTACCCTTCGGCGCAGCTCGTCTTTCTGGGGGACTTTAATGCCTGTCATCAGGACTGGCTGTTCCCGTACCAGAAGACCGACCATGCTGGAAGAGAAGCGCGGAACTTTGCGTTGTCCTTGGACCTCTTTCAGCTGGTGAGGCAAGCGACAAGGGTACCAGATGTGGTAGGCCATACAGCCAATTGCCTGGACCTTCTGCTGACAACTGATCCGGACAGGTATCGTGTAGAGGTCACGTCCCCCTTGGGAACCTCCGATCACTGTCTGGTGAAATCTGTATTTACATATTCCCCACCAGCTTTCGAACCACATGGTGTTAGGCGAGTATGGAAATACAAGTCAGCAGATTGGGATGAGATGCGACACTTTTTTGCGTCTTATCCTTGGCGGCAGGTCTGCTTCTCTTCTTTGGATCTGTCGAGTTGCGCGGATGCTATAACCGATGTGGTGCATCAGGCAATGGAGTATTTTATTCCTTTTGCTGACGTACCCATCGGTGGCAAAGCTCGCCCATGGTTTAATGCCGAATGTGGTCATGCTCAAGACCGAAAACATTCGGCATATCTCATTTGGGCTGATGCTCGAACCCGCAAAACTCCGGATGTAAGTTTGAAGAAGAGAGCCTTTAACCAAGCTGCCAAGTCCTACAAGAAGGCATTGCGGAAGGCTCGTCTCGATCGAATCGCTAAGAATGGCGAAAAGCTCTCTGTCAGACCAACTGGCAGTCGAGCTTTCTGGTCTCTTGCCAAAGCGATCGAGTCGAACTTCTGCCAACCCTCACTGCCTGCTCTGCTGAAGCCGGATGGATCCCTGGCCCACACAGCAACAGAGAAAGCGAATGTACTTGCTTCTCTGTTTGCTGATAATTCGCATCTAGACACTGGCAATGCTTCTCCAGCACATCTTCCTCACTGCGGTATTTCGATGCCTGAAATCCGCATCACTAACAAAGAGGTATGGAGAACATTGTGTCGTTTAGATGTGAATAAAGCCGGTGGTCCTGATGGTATACCAGCCATTCTACTCAAGACATACGCAGCTGAGTTGTCTCCTGTACTGACACGTCTGTATCGCCTCTCTTTCATGACTGGAATAGTGCCGAAATCCTGGAAGCTTGCTAATATGCAACCCGTGCCCAAAAAAGGCAGCCGTGCCGACCCTGTCAATTACAGACCGATTTCAATCACCTTCATACTCTGCAAGATTATGGAGCGTGTATTGAACTCGCGCCTACTAGCATACCTAGAAGGTAACGATCTCCTCAGTGACCGACAGTACGGGTTTCGCCGTAATAGGTCTACTGGGGACCTCCTAGTGTATGCTACTCACATTTTAGGCGAGGCCATCGAGAAGAACGGAGAAGCGGTCGCGGTCTCTCTGGACGTCTCGAGGGCATTTGACAGGGTCTGGCATGCGAGCCTTATATGCAAGCTTTCAGCGTACGGTATATCTCCTGGTCTGATCGGCTGGGTAACGGACTTTCTGAGCCACAGATCTCTCCGAGTAGTTGTCGACGGGTGTTCCTCGGAACCCTTGACAATAAATGCCGGAGTGCCTCAGGGGTCCGTTCTTTCTGCAACTCTGTTTCTGCTGCACATTAATGATCTGTTGAAGCCCGGTATCTATGGGTATGCAGACGACAGCACAGTTGTAGAAAGATATCTGCCGAGTACTCGGGCTAGTCGAGATCAAGTACAGTCTGAAAGAGAAGCCATGGTGCAACGTTTGAATGACAAACTTCAGGCAGTCTCCGCATGGAGCAATGCCAATCTTGTCAAGTTCAACGCCACCAAAACGCAGACGTGTCTATTCACCGCCAAAAGGAGCCCCTTCACCTTGGCTCCTACTTTCCAGAATGTATCCTTGGAATACAGTGACCGGCTTCAGTTGTTAGGCTTAGAGATTTCTTCGAACATCAACTTTGGTCGGTTCATTGAGTCCAGAGCAAGAGCAGCAGCAGCAAAGCTTGCCGTTCTTGCGAAGGTTCGGCAGTACTTTATAACGGGACAGCTTCTTGTTTTATACAAAGCACAGATCCGGTCGTGTGTAGAGTACTGTGGACACATATTTGCTGGTGCCGCAAAGTCTCATCTTGCGGTTCTGGACTCAATTGAGAGGCGAGCAAAGAGGCTTATAGGCGATCCCGAATTGGTCGAAGCCGACCTCCAAAGCCTTGAACACAGGCGTAAAATTGCTAGCCTCTCAGTATTCTATAGGATACATTTTGGTGAGTGTGCGCAGGAATTACACGAGTTAATTCCCCCGTCCCCCTTCCATCACCGGACGTCCCGACGCACGGCAGGTATCCATCCTTTTGTTGTGGACATTCCACCTGTCCGAACGAAGCGCTTTGCTTCCTCATTTTTAGTGCGTACAGCGAAGGACTGGAACAATTTGCCTGCGTCGGTATTTCCGGCCAAATATAATGTGGGTGTCTTCAAGAGAAGAGTGAATAGGTTGCTAGGGCAATGCGCCTTACCATCTAAGACTACATTCCACTTACCATCAGGTGGAATGTAGTCAAGCATTGCCCTAGATAGTATAAAAAAAAAAAAAAAAAAAAAAAAAATTATTGATCAAAGTTCACAATATGTACAGTGTAATGTGTTAGCTACATCTAGCAACCTCCCCGTTGGTCGAGTGGTTAGCGCAGACGCCTAACCTGTCACAGCGCAAAGGGGCTCGGGTTCGATTCCCGGCAGAGACAGGCATTTATGTGATGAGCATAGATGTCTGTGTTTATGGGTTTGGTCGTTTATTAAATATATTCTCAGTATTTATATGTGTATTTCTATGTATTTGTATCGTTGTCTAACACCCTTCATACAAGCAAATAATTTTCTTACTTCGATCAATGTGTGTAATTTGTCCTGATATTAATAATAATATTTATATATAATATTATTACTATTATAGCTTCAAAGCCGTCTTATGTTCTTCACATCAGTTAAACGATAATTGAAAGCTTAATATAATATTGAGTTATAAGTATCGGTCGAAATTATAACCGATATCTGAATCCAATTTTATTCTTTAGTGGAAAATGGAATCAGGATCAGTTCGTAATTTGGGTCATTAGTAAACGAGTCCAATGCATCACAATAAATGTATCTAATTTAGTGAATCGTGTCTTTTATGATTACGGATTATTCTTTATGTTTTAATTTAAAAAAAATGTAATTATACATAATATTATTATCGCAGTGTTATGTGCAGTAATAATAGTAATTATAAAGCCGTTATCAGTAATCTACATTTAGTCCATGAGAATCTCTATAAATAGCGACTTTAATATTATTACCTGATAGTGATTTTGGTTTGAATACTATGCGCTGTTTTATTGTAAAATCAGTGTTTGTCTGCGAATTCGTCACAAAATAATCGTCTTATAATTTACATATTAGACTTCATTGATTTTATTAAAATAAACATGTCGATTGTGAATTGCTATTGTAACATAGATTATTTCGGTTTTCTATATTAAATTATGGAACTTTCCGAAGTAAGAAGTATCCTATATTTTGGTAATTTTCTCTAGCTTACTAAATCTGTGATTATAGATTTAAACTTTAATAAATCAAATCCTTACTATACCTACAGATTTTTTTATGTTTTTTTATAAGTATATTAATAGCAAAGAACACTTTTAATGAGTGTGTGTGTGTGTGTGTGTGTGTGTGTGTGTGTCTGGTAATATAGGTATGTCGTCCCTTTGAGAGAGTTGTTTATTTTTTGAGTTCAACTTAACTTGACAAAGCGACGCTTGATCGATATTCGACTACAATAGCTTAATAAATAATACTTCTTTTTCTTATAAATTGTATTAAAAAATAATTCATTCTAATATTGATACTTTAAGTTTATAATGAAACTTGATTTTCAGTCAATAAGTTTGCTAATCTTAGATTTATTAGAATTATTCATGTTTAATTCCTCTTCTTCGTGTATGTTCTTTAAGTTTCTTATAATTATATATGTATATAATATCATATTAATAATGTTTAAATGTAATTAAAATAATTCATTTCTACACTTTATTAATTTTATTATCGGAAGAAATTCATTTATTTCAGGCAATGAAAATCATGAAAGTTATGTTAATTTAAGTAATTTATCATAAATATTATCGAAATATTAGGTTATTAAGTTGCTTCACCACTCAACTGACTTTAATATTGTCCGATTAAACAATTACTTTTAAAGCGATACTTTTACACGTTTGGTTCCGGATACAGGGGAGTAATGAAAAATTGAATTGAATTGAATTGAATTGAATTGAATTGAATTGAATGGAATGGAATGGAATGGAATGGAATGGAATGGAATGGAATGGAATGGAATGGAATGGAATGGAATGGAATGGAATGGAATGGAATGGAATGGAATGGAATGGAATGGAATGGAATGGAATGGAATGGAATGGAATGGAATGGAATGGAATGGAATGGAATGGAATGGAATGGAATGGAATGGAATGGAATGGAATGGAATGGAATGGAATGGAATGGAATGGAATGGAATGGAATGGAATGGAATGGAATGGAATGGAATGGAAGTGAAGTGAAGTGAAGTGAAGTGAAGTGAAGTGAAGTGAAGTGAAGTGAAGTGAAGTGAAGTGAAGTGAATTGAAATGAATTGAAGTGAATCGAATCGAATCGAATCGAATCGAATCAAATTAAATTAACTTTATTTGAACGTCATATAACAGAAAGTACAACAAAAAAAAACATAACAAAGAACATTAAATTAAACTATAAATATACATATATAAAAAAAAACACAACAAAAAGAAATAGTAACTGTTTATCCACAACGGTTAACTACTCATCTTTTGCTGGAGTTTTTAGGCATTATCGTGTTTGAATATTCAAATATTGTTGTAGTAATACCAGTTGGTTGTAAGTAATGATGATTGTTTTCTCTTAAAATTACACACTTTTGCTGTTTGTATTATAATATTGAGACAATAAAGTTTAAGCAATCTTTTCTCTTAAAAATTCCATTTCGCTAAAGGTCGTAAAAATTTGCGGAATTATATTTAATAAAATAGCAATGATGAAAGGAAACAAAAATGTCTTTTGTCGAATATAATATTTAATAATAAAAAAGTACAATGTAAGATAGGTGAAGTTACAAATTTTAAAAACGATGAAGGGTTCACGAAGACACTTCACGATGACACTTCACGATATTCGCTCGTACTTGTTTCATTAATATCTAATATTGCCAGTTATTTATACATTATTTCAAAAAAGTTTTTAATGTATTTATAGTTAAAAACATAAATATGAATTAAGAACCTAGTTGTGGTAATATCAGTCAACAACAACTAAGCCTGTAACTTTTTTTATCCATGTTAAGTTAATTTAAATGTTCAATAAATATGCATAGTACAATTAATCGATATATGCAGGATTCAATCCTTTGATAGCAGGGGGAATCGTCCCAACACTCTGCTAATTAAGGTATCGTGTCGCTACCTGCTAAATGAATATAGCATTCTAGATCGTTTTTCTTCACGATGAAGACGAGATTTTAGACTTCTTTTTAAAATTCAAACTTTGCAGTATAAATTGACATTAAAAAAGATGCTGTTACTTTGTGACCTTAATATATGGAAACCTGTCGGTGACAACGCTGGCTGTACCGAAAGTTGTGTTTGTTTTGTTATATTAATTTTCTACGAAACTGGGAATTCTGGATCTGTATAATTCTAAATGATTATTTTTATGTGTCGGATAAGCTGATGACTAAAATGTATTAAATAGATAAATATAGGTTGTTAAAAGTTCGCAAGATTAATTCCAAACAATTGAACAAAACAATAACAACTCAATCAAATCAGGGAACAAAGAAACAGCTTTATTCTTATTTAACAACTTCAACAATTTATATGTTATTTCAAAACTCAGGAGATGGACTAAATACTCTGAATATTTATATATACTCTGAATATTTATTCATGGAACAAGTTATAATATATACAACCTTAATAAAAAATTGCATTTATTGGAAACTATTTTTTTTATTCTGAATGACAACTAAATACATTTTTCTCGGTAACACTTAATACTCTCGGGAAAAGTGGTACAAAAAACACAGAATTTCCCATGTGACTATTATTTACATAAAATGATAATAATAATAGTAATAATATTCTTTATTCTAGGTACGTCATCAAAAGTATTACTTTTCCATATATTACAAAAATAAAATGATAAACAAATGTACAAGATGATTGAATTTATTAAATAAAATTCAAGCATAAAGTTTGCTAGGACTAATTTTTGCAAAGAAATATATATTTGTAATATTATTTTGCATGTTTCAGATAACTGAGGCCATGCTTCGCATTTTTTTCATATTTAATGAGTTTTGTTTATCAGAATTATAAGAAAGGGTATTGTCTGAGTAGGCAAGGAGGGAAAATTGAACATATTTTAGTGATATTATGTAATTTATAAAAGAAATGAGACCTCTTATGAATATTAGATGGATGTAGAAAATGTAAAATGTAACTTGTGTAACGTATGTAACGTGTAAAGTGTAACTCTTAATTTCACTCCTTGTAAATAACTTTGTAAATAACTACGACGTTATTCTTATTTTGTTATAAGGGATGTATAGTTTAATACAATAAAGAAAAGCAAAAACAACGAATTATAATATTACCTTGATATTAGACAGAGACAGATATCCTTATATACATATAAATTATGTTTATTAAAAAAAATAGTCTCTTAAAGTATGTTATATATTTTTAATTTCATTTTTCTGAAGTTAAATAAATATATATAAAAAAATTAAAGTCACTGTACTTGAAAATAGAACGGAATTTTAAAATCCAACCTGAAATCTTAGAATTAACAAAAACAATTCTTACAATCACTAATCTTTCCATTAAAGATGTAAGCTTCTGTATCTGTCTGAGATTATAAATCTTGTTCGTTCTGAAGAGTGTACTGTGTCCATTATATTACGGGTCCTTAAGATCATATTTTTTTGTAATACAAAAACGTGCAATTAAATTAAGACTAAAAAAAAGACAAGTAAAGTTTTTTTAGAAGTATGGTTGTAATTACCACTACAAAGTACTCTACTTCGTAGTGGCAATTATATCTCAAAAACATGTTAATTAAATAAAAAATTAACGCTTTGGTACAAGGGGTGTCACAATGCTATGATTTTTAAACAGTTACCTTCGAGATCGCTTTGAAAACTTTTGGTTGTTAGTTAGGTGGTAAAAGATGTATGGAAAGTATAACGTTTTTTTTATTTCTTATGTTTTACTAAATATACACCGATTATACTATTTTTTTTCTTTATGGTACCACTACTAAAAAACGAGGGACTTTTTATTTGTAATGTTGCTAGTGTTGAAAAATGAATTCTATACGATAATCCGATGGTAATCTGCACGATGTAAGTAAGTACCTAAGTAGTATTGTTAGTATATGCGTATCTTTTAAAGATTTAGTATATTCCTCAAATTTGTCAAATAATATTATTGCCATAAATTCGATCTCATTTATTAGTTCTCGAAAAAACATTAATATATAACTTACAATAAATATACGAGATTTAAATTAATGCTTAGAATTGCAGGTAATACTTAGCGGTATAATTTAATTTATACTGAATGTAGGATATTATGCTCGTGTCAAAAGCCAAAACGTGTCATCTCCGAAAAGCGTTTGTAACAACATCTTTATGGCTTTAAATTGACGTCTGCATTCCAGAGAAGCGTTGACATACAGATTTAACATTGGATAAGGAATTTGAAAGGATAACTTAAAGTTTTATGCCATTTTTTCTCAACTAATCTGTGCGTATGGTGAAAAATATATGACAGGTATATTATTAATTATTTTTTTAAAATGATTTGCACATTATATTTATGTGTGCAAATCATGCTGTTAAACTATCTGTTGACTATATATTTTTTCAGTAGTGCAGAATTTAAAATTTATTTGAAAATTATTACAAACACTTATTTGGATGACAAAAGTTTAGTATTCCCTTTGGCTGTGTGTCAGTGTTTATGACTACTGCTCGGTTTGAAGGATGTTCTTCAGCGCAAACAATAGACTCCGCTTTGAACATATCCGCTTTTATTTTAACCTTACATTTTCAGGTTATCTCATATACTAAAATCCAGTTAATTTACTTAACTTCTCCGTCAAATTATTTCACATTGTAATAAATTATATCGCACAAAGGATAATTGTTATAGATTATAATAATATTCAAACTTGTTAATATTTTGCTTTAAATAACTTGACTACGATGGATCTGTTTCTTCGGGAAGTTTACTCGTCATTTGGAACATGAATGTTGAATTTGATTAATGTACATAATAATACTGAAATATATTGAAAAAAAGAAGAATCTTCTTAGATTTTTTTATGTAAAAGTTAAGATCCTTTGTAAATAAAAAATACTTAAACTTATTAATGAAAATAAATAAATGCTAAAACGTTATTAGTTTTTTTTTTATAAAAACAAAGACAATTCCCTTATAAATTATTTTATACTTGTGTCGCAGGGATTTCATAAACATTTAAAAAACGAATGAAAAAGGTATACCCAGACTCAGAACAATCATTTGTGGATCACACAAACAGTGTGAGCACTGAATCCACAACCTTTGTCAGCAATCAGTGTTACCACCACACCAAGAGGTCATCTAAGATAATACAATAACTGACTCTTGAATTCAAAAAATATATGTCAAAGTCTTCTAAAACCGTAAGTTAGTTATAATAACATAATAAAAGATTATGTAATCTTGTAACGAGAAGCATATTGACATCACTTCATTAGCCAAGCAAGAATTTTACCAATTTCAGTCTATATAATTCTCTTGATTCAAGTCGTAATATAAGTCTTTTTTAAATATTTCCTTGCTTGTATATTTATTTAAGATTTGTTCAACCCTAACATCTCTCAGTCGGAGGCGCGAGTGTTCTCATTTCTTAATCTTAGAGTTGTCTTATATTTTTATTATTATTTCCTTTAAAGGGATTTGTTTTAAAAAAATTGTAGGTGTGTTGAAATATCTTAAAAGGTAGTTCTATCATCGTACAATTTATATTCATTTAGACTATTACAGATCATAGATCTTTATAGAAGCACAGAACAAAGTTATTACCACACAATTATTATACATAAAGTAGGGGAAGAATTGGCTGACATGTGTGTGCAAGTGCTAACAAATAAAAAATTGAGCGAAGATGAGAAATCAATACTTATCCTCGTCTAATTATACATGTTAAAAAGAGAGGCTGATAGGTAAACTCATTTGCTTTCTCTTTTCTTCTCTTTCCATGAAAACCTTTTAGGATGGCTCCCCTAGTCTGTGTACGATAATTCTATGGTTATAATATTTTTGATATTGACAGCAGACTCACGCCCTTAAAAATAATGGCTAAGTGTATTTTTTACGGTTATCTTGTGTTTTTAGAAAAATAATTAGAGATGAAACAGACAGGCGGTAACTAGCCTATCTGGCAATGTTTCCACTGTCCTGCCGATACCGGATAGTAATTTAGTATCCGCCGGATTCTATATCTAAAATCTAAATTATACAAAAAGTTATTTAAAAATATAATATGAACTGTCTAGGAATCTTTGTCGTATGTTCCTAAATAACACATGTTTATAATTCCCAATTATCTCAAGAACTAGGTAAAAAATATATGGTTAATCCTTTATTGATGACGTTTTCTTTATTTTGATTGACATTGATTTTTTGATTGGGTATCGCTAAGAAATAAATTAATATTTCATATTTTCTTAATAAAATAGAAAGAAAGAATACAAATTAAGAAACGACTCTGACAACACATTTTTAATATAAAATTGTATTCCATCTCCAGTCGTAAACGGTCGTTTTATTTCAACTGTAAAAGGGAATTATTGTTAGCTTTTATTGCAAAGATGACATATTTCTGTATCAGCCGTTATAAATTCACCTATAATTTTTAGGTAACAGTTGTATACAATATCTAGAGTAACGGTTAAATCTTATATAAAAATATAATTCATTACACAATATATAATATGTCCCAATAGTAAATGAATGCGATTGTAATAATTTATTATTCGTTTTTAATAACGCTGTCTGGGTTCGGACTAATGATTCTATTTTACACTTAGGGTTAGATTTTACATAGTGTTAGTATATGGAATGTAGATAGTAAATAGATAGAACATTGCCTTCGACGTGTATAATATTATCATTTGTAAACAAGTGATAATGTAATGAGATTTCATTTGCATCATATATTATAAATACGATTATCTTAAACATTTTTAAATTTTATTGAGGCTAAAGATAAGCTTTAATTGACGCAAGTGCTAAATATTTGTGCTAAATAAGTGCTTCAGTGTCAGATATTTTGCAGCAGTAAATCTCTAAGCAGCTTACATTTTTAAAGAAATAACAGTAAGATTTGCTCCAGTAAGTTATGATTTATTATTTTTTGTATTGTAAGGAGTATAAGATGTTGTATTTTAATAAATGTTTTAAAAATATCCAGAAGGTAAAGACTGAGTAGAATAATTAGACCTTTTTTTCGGTTTTTATTCAACATTAATTTAAATAACTTTGTAAAAATGATTTATGTTGTTTATACTTTTATAGTTTTGGTTGCCTAAGATAATAATCTAACTGTAATTCGTATATCTATTTTTTTATACAGCAAAAATCTGTTGCATAAAATAATTTTAAATGTAAATAACTTTAAATGCAAATAATTTCTTCCTATAAACGAGCTTTATGGGAAGAAAATATTTTCTATAAAATTAAAACACTGTAAGTACTTCTTTCTGTGTATATGCAAATAAGTACAGATTTTTTGCATTTTTTGCATGAGTTGAAATTTAATCAATGTTTAATTATGGCATTTTTACCGGCATATCTCTATAAATTATTTATAACAGAAAACAAAAATACTAAAAACAGATATTTTTTTTTCTAAAAACCTTTATACACCATCTATATGTTAAATGACATTACAATTTACTGAAACAACTTCTTTCCGTTAAAAGGCTCTAAGATATTTACTTCAAAGGAGCGTCTGACAGAGAGTATCAATCTGGTTTGCTCTCAAGAGTGTACTGTGTCCATTATATAAGTATAACGGGTCCTTAACGTCAATAACATTTTAAAACATCAATCGATAACCACATCGCCTTGGCGTCGTTCTATGAAGATTTCGTTTAACCTTATTAAAATTCTTTGGTTATAACTTATTTTGAAAATAATGAAATTGTTAATGGTATTTCTGTGACGATAAACACAGTTGCTGCAAATCATAATCGCAGAGTAAATTACGTAAACTTGATTATCCTGTGATTACCCACATTTTATAATTGTAACTGCACTGAAATTTGCTTTAATAACTCATTTACTAAAGTATATGAAAAGTATATGAAATATAAATTTAAAACCAATTAATAATAATAGGGTCTCGTTTAAGACGTTCTTAATAAATAAAGGTATAAGGGACCCGTAATAAGGGCCCCGTCCGATTGTATTGTTTTGTAGATTTTACTATTAACACTTCACTTTTATTTATTTGATTTGATTAAATACTGGTTTTAGTTATGAAGTCTTAGGGCCTTACTTATAAACAAGGTTTAACAATTTAAACCAAATATAAATTCAGAATAGGGAAAATGCTTACTAATAAACTCGATGTAACTTAAACCTAGCATAACGTAGGCTTAAAGTGCAACAAATTGTGTAACAAATTGTGTAACAAATTTAAAACATCGTTAAACCAACTCATACCCTAGTTTAAGTTCGATAAAACCATCGTAACGAAGCAACCAAATAACACTTTTTACTAACGTCAAAAATTCGCTATATTCTAGATTCTATTGAATTTACAAATATCAGAGTGCTTAGTATATACTAATAAAATCAATGGCTTTTAACTCAATACAAGGAGTTGAAGAAGTAATAATACGGTTATTCCAATGCCTGTTGCATGCATGCAATGCCTAGGAGAAAAACTAAAATATTAAAAATATTGTTTGGTGTTGATTGTTTGGTGATGAAATAACAGTGGATAAACGGGACGTAACTTATCTTCACTGATTTAGATATTAACAGCGTTAAGTTATCGAGTAAGATATACATAATTTTTTATACAATTTTGGAAATATAAATGTAAATATACCAGAACTTATGTGTTTCTTATATATTTCAGATACAAGGTGATGCTGCAAACATTCATAAATTATTATATTGTCAAAAATTTTACATTATATTAGAAAAGACTGCACTTACAATGCCTAAAGTACAAGATTCTCGTGGCCAGTTCTATAAATATTGTATTTGAATGTAGAGGTAGCTGTTGTGGGAGTATTTTGGTTATGCAAATAACAATTAAGTTAAAAATCCATATAATATAATATTAAAATCAAACAGAGTCATTTATATCTTCTAGTTTTGAAAAAACATATTTTTACATTCTATATTTTCATTGCCATACATTTTTTACTTTTTAGTTTGAATTTTTGTTTTTACAAAATTACCACAAAGTGTAGAGTGATGTACTAGTGGCCTGTATAAGGCATGTACACAATTTCAACACTCCTCCTCACATCACTATTTACAGTTGAGTGAGTCCCATTATTTGTCTGAGATTAGACAACCGTGGTCCATGCAATGCTTTTGTCAACATATCTGCCTCCATGTCTTCTGTTGTTAGATAATTAACATTAATATGACAATCTTGTATGCAATCTCTTATAAAATGCAGTTTCAAATCAATATGTTTCGATTTAGACGAAACTATCGGGTTCTGACTGAGTTTCTGTGCTGCTTGGTTATCGTTCCAAATAATAATCTTATCTTGATTTATGCCCAAATCATTAAATAGAGATTTTAAATGAATTGCTTCTTTTGCAGCTTCAGTCAAAGATACGTATTCGGCTTCTGCTGTAGATAATGCGACAGATCGTTGTTTTCTGGTTGTCCAGCTGATACAACTACCTCCATATTTAAAACAATATTCTGAAAACGATTTTCTATCAAGTTTACAGGATCCCTAATCAGCATCTGCCATACCATAAAGTTCTTCTCCTGTCTTTTTAAAATTAAGACCTGCATCTTTTGTGCCTTTCAAATATCTGAGAACTCGCTTAGCACACTTAAAATGTTCTTCACCATAACTGTTGTTAAATTGAGAAAAATAGGTTACAGCGAACATAATATCTGGCCTGGTTGCAATAGCTAAGAACATAAGAGAGCCGATTAGATTTTGGTAAGGTAAGTGTGAATGTTCTTCTTTCATTGGTTCTAGTGCAGTGCTTACTTCGAGTGGAGTACAAGCACTTTTGCAGTCTTCCATTTTAATTTTTTTCAAAATTGTTTCAAAATAAGCAGACTGACTTAGTTTTGTTTCGTTTTTTTACATTTATATCAATACCAAGTAATCTTTTTGGTATACCCATATAAAATGCTTTTTTCAAATAATTTCTTACATTATTCAAATATTCTTTCTTTTTATACGCAATTAAAATATCGTCAACGTAAATTGCCACAATGCATTGACCAAACCATTGCAATGGTTTGGTCTTTGTCATTTTCTTCTTTAATAAATACGCAAGGATCAGCAGATGTTGGTTTAAAATTCATTTCTTTTACCTTCGAATCTAACTTTATGAACCATTGACGACCTGCTTGCTTTAAGCCATATATTACATACTTTATCTTCCTTCAAATTATTCATTTTCTGTAACATTATTTTAGTTTTTTCAGTCAATTCTTTGTCTTGATTTTCTTCAAATAGTATTTCTGTCAAAACATCTTTTAAATAGTTAGGGAGTATCATAGCAATTTTTTCGTTTAAATCTCCGTTCAGATAGGCTGTAGTTACATCCATTTGATGTAGTTGCATGTCTTTTTCTACTGACATTGCAATCACTGACCTCACTGAACTTAGTTTTGCTACAGGAGCAAATGTTTCTTGGTAGTCAATACCTTTTCTTTGGCTAAAACTACGAGCTACTAATCTCGCCTTTTTTATTTCTTTATTTTCGGAACTTATTTTGTTTTTTAAAATCATTTTAAAATCTAAAATCTTGAAATCATTTTGCTTCTTTGTTATTTCCCATGTACCATTTTTAATATGTGCTTTGATTTCTGATTTAATCGCTTCATGATAATCTTCATTTTCATTTTTTTCATCATTTTTTTTTAAAATTTTTTTTATATTATATTATCTAGGGCAATGCTTGACTACATTCCACCTGATGGTAAGTGGAATGTAGTCTAAGGTGGTAAGGCGCATTACCCTAGCAGCCTATTCACTCTTCTCTTGAATGTATCCACATTGTATTCTTTCGGAAATACCGACGCAGGCAAGCTGTTCCAATCCCTTGCTGTACGTAGTAAAAATGAGGAAGCAAAGCGCTTCGTTCGGACAGGTGGAATGTCCACAACAAAAGGATGAAAACCTGCCGTGCGTCGGGACGTCCGGTGATGGAAGGGGGACGGGGGAATTAAATTGTGTAATTCCAGCGCACACTCACCAAAATGTATCCTATAGAATACTGAGAGACTAGCAATTCTACGCCTGTGTTCAAGGCTTTGGAGGTCGGCTTTGACCATTTCGGGATCGCCTATAAGCCTCTTTGCTCGCCTCTCAATTGAGTCCAGAACCGCAAGATGAGACTTTGCGGCACCAGCAAATATGTGGCCACAGTACTCTACACACGACCGGATCTGTGCTTTGTATAAAACAAGAAGCTGTCCCGATGTAAAGTACTGCCGAACCTTCGCAAGAACGGCAAGCTTTGCTGCTGCTGCTCTTGCTCTGGACTCAATGAACCGACCAAAGTTGAGGTTCGAGGAAATCTCTAAGCCTAACAACTGAAGCCGGTCACTGTATTCCAAGGATACATTCTGGAAAGTAGGAGCCAAGGTGAAAGGGCTCCTTTTGGCGGTGAACAGACACGTCTGCGTTTTGGTGGCGTTGAATTTGACAAGATTGGCATTGCTCCATGCGGAGACTGCCTGAAGTTTGTCATTCAAACGCTGCACCATGGCTTCTCTTTCAGACTGTACTTGATCTCGACTAGCCCGAGTACTCGGCAGATATCTTTCTACAACTGTGCTGTCGTCTGCGTACCCATAGATACCGGGCTTCAACAGATCGTTAATGTGCAGCAGAAAAAGAGTTGCAGAAAGAACGGACCCCTGAGGCACTCCGGCATTTATTGTCAAGGATTCCGAGGAACACCCATCGACAACTACTCGGAGAGATTTCTGGCTCAGAAAGTCCGTTACCCAGCCGATCAGACCAGGAGATATACCGTACGCTGAAAGCTTGCTTATAAGGCTCGCATGCCAGACCCTGTCAAATGCCCTCGAGACGTCCAGAGAGACGGCGACCGCTTCTCCGTTCTTCTCGATGGCCTCGCCTAGAATGTGTGTAGCATACACTAGGAGGTCCCCAGTAGACCTATTACGGCGAAACCCGTACTGTCGGTCACTGAGGAGATCGTTACCTTCTAGGTATGCTAGAAGGCGCGAGTTCAATACACGCTCCATAATCTTGCAGAGTATGGAGTTGATTGAAATCGGTCTGTAGTTGACAGGATCAGCACGGCTGCCTTTTTTGGGCACGGGTTGCACGTTGGCAAGCTTCCAGGATTTCGGCACTATTCCAGTCTTGAAAGAGAGGCGATACAGACGTGTCAGTACAGGAGACAACTCAGCTGCACATGTTTTGAGCAGAATGGCTGGTATACCATCAGGACCACTGGCTTTATTCACATCTAAACGACACAATGTTCTCCATACCTCTTTGTTAGTGATGCGGATTTCAGGCATCGAAATACCGCAGCGAGGAAGATGTGCTGGAGAAGCATTGCCAGTATCTAGATGTGAATTATCAGCAAACAGAGAAGCAAATACATTCGCTTTCTCTGTTGCTGTATGGGCCAGGGATCCATCCGGCTTCAGCAGAGCAGGCAGTGAGGGTTGGCAGAAATTCGACTCGATCGCTTTCGCAAGAGACCAGAAAGCTCGACTGCCAGTTGGTTTGACAGAGAGCTTTTCGCCATTCTTGGCGATTCGATCGAGACGAGCCTTCCGCAATGCCTTTTTGTAGGACTTGGCAGCTAGGTTAAAGGCTCTCTTCTTTGTACTAACATCCGGAGTTTTGCGGCTTCGAGCATCAGCCCAAATGAGGTATGCCGAATGTTTTCGGTCTTGAGCATGACCACATTCGGCATTAAACCATGGGCGAGCTTTGCCACCGACGGGAACTTCAGCAAAAGGAATAAAATACTCCATTGCCTGATGCACCACATCGGTTATAGCATCCGCGCAATTCGACGGATCCAAAGAAGAGAAGCAGACCTGCCGCCAAGGATAAGATGCAAAGAAGTGCCGCATCTCATCCCAATCTGCTGACTTGTATTTCCATACTCGCCTAACACCATGTGGTTCGAAAGCTGGTGGGGAAAATGTAAATACAGATTTCACCAGACAGTGATCGGAGGTTCCCAAAGGGGAGGTGACCTCAACACGATACCTGTCCGGATCAGTTGTCAGCAGAAGGCAATTAGCTGTATGGCCTACCACATCTGGTACCCTTGTCGCTTGCCTCACCAGCTGAAAGAGGTCCAAGGACAACGCAAAGTTCCGCGCTTCTCTTCCAGCATGGTCGGTTTTCTGGTACGGGAACAGCCAGTCTTGATGACAAGCATTAAAGTCCCCCAGAAAAACAAGCTGCGCTGAAGGGTACTGATGCAAAGCCATATCAGCAGCCTCACCGAGATACTCAAATAATCTAGTTGTCTCCTGGTCACCGCTGTGCGAACGGTAGACACAGGAATACAGGATTTTTTCGTTTCCTGTGTCTACTAAAACCCATATAGAAGAAAAAGTGGGGTTTTCAAGGTGACGGAGACGCTGGATACAGAGGTCGTTCCGCGCGTACACGCAGACTCCGGCACGTGAGCGAAAGTTGTGCTCTAACGTGTATCCGGGATAATCCAGGTGCGCAGCGCTCAAAGGACATTGTATCTGCGTCTCCGTCAAAAAGAAGAGGTGCGGCTGCTCTGTCTCCAGGTGGTGATGGACAGCTAGGATATTAGAGTGCAAACCCCTGATATTAGTGAGGTGCACTTTAAATGAGGAGGAGTGCAACCGCTGTAAAAACATTTTCTTCTTTTTATTTTTTTTTTTATTTTTTTTTCTCTATCAATGCATAGAGATGTAAAATAATTTTCTTCTTCAGGTTCAGATAATTCGTAATCTTCTGTCCATGCTGGAACCTTTCTGTTACGTTTAGGTCTTCCCTCGGTTATAATTTCTTGATCATTTTCATTTATTTCAGGTGAAATGATTTCGTTTAGAGATTCGTCTCTATTATTTTCGTCATCCGGGTAACTTTCTGAAGATGATTCTTCTTTATTATTTTCACCATCAGTGTTAGTATCTGAAGGTTTTGAAGTTATGATTTCTTCTTGAAGTGAGACTTTATTTTCTACGCTATCTATACTATTCGTAGTTCTTTTTCTGATATTTCTTTTGTCTCTTTACCTTCATAATGCATTTTGTTTAATACTTTGACGTTTCTACTAACTATAATTTTATTATATTTATGAACCCATATTCTATATGTCAGCTCTGAGTACCCCATGAAAATACCTTCAATCGCTTTGGGATGAAATTTTCCTCTCCTCCTATCATTATTTAAAATAAATGCTTTTGCTCCAAATATATGTAAATGTCGAGCTGAGGGAGTTCGATTAACCCACTTTCTGTAAGGTGTGTCTTCAATGGTTTGGTTGTGCACTCTATTAGCTAAATAATTTGCTGTATTTATAGATTCGGCCCAATATTTTTCAGGTAATTTTGCTTCTATTAATAAACAGCGGGCTTTGTCAAGGAGTGTGCGATTTTTTCTTTCTGCTACACCATTCTGTTGCGGTGTATATGGCGCAGATAATCGTCTTTGAATCCCACAGTTTTTCAAAAAATCTGTGAACTCATTATTTAAATACTCTCCTATGCCATTATCACTCTGTAAATATTTAATTCTCTTACCTGTAAAGTTTTGTACTTCATTTCTATTTGCTTTAAAATACTTAAAAACTTCATTTTTCTGAGCCATAAAATAAACCTTTGTATACCTTGTATAATCATCGGTAAATGTAACAAAATATCTTGCGCCTCCTGGTGATATCGTACGCATTGGACCACATACATCTGTATGTATGATTTCTAGCGTTTCAGTAATTCTGTTTTTGTCAGATTTAGGAAATGGAGGTCTGGAAAATTTACCTTTTATACAGGTTTCACAATTTCCTAATTTTTCATTATTTTTCAAGGTAAAACCTTGTAAAAAAATGTTTTTGCTACATATTTTAAAATCATTTTCATTAATATGTGCCAGTTTTTTATGCCATGTCTCTATATTATTTATTTGATCCTCATTTTCTGAACAGGCCTTAACACTGTGTTTACATTTATCGTCAACATAATAGAGGCTATTTTTCTTCTTGGCTTTTAAAATAATTTTACCTTTACGATTTCTGACAATGGCTCGTCTTTTATCAAATATTACTTTTAATCCTTTGTCAGTCATTTTTGATACTGATAGTAGGTTTGTTTGTAAATTTGGTATATGCAGCGCGTTAATTAATGTTATTGAATTGTTATTCGTTAATTTTATATCAATATTACCTTAACCTTTTATAGGTGCACTGTTGTCAGAACAAGCCAAGTTTATTTCTCCTCTCTCTTGTGGAAAATATTTTTTAAATCTGTTTTTATCTGAACACATATGAGCTGTGCTTCCACTGTCTAAACACCATTCTGTATGTTTTTCGATTCCTGCCATAAAACTTGTGTGGACTAAATTTGATACATCATGTGTTTTTATTTTATCTTGGTTATTTTTTTTTCCAACAATTTTCTACAGAATGACCTTTTTTTTCGACAAATTTTACAATAAGGTATGTGCTTATTTTTCTTTTTTGTAAAGAATGTTTGCTCTTCTTCTATTTTATTTTTCCTGGCTTCACTCTCTTCTAATATCTTTATTTTAAGATCTTCAGGAGTAGGGAGAGTGTCTCTAGTTTCGATTGCGACTCAAAAATGTTTATATTTTGGACTGAAAAATATGTTAGTCACAATTTTTTTTATTATACACTTATTAATTTAGTTTATTATACACTTAATTAGAGGAGAGTAAAACGTATCCTATATAGTATATAGTTATTGAAACTATATAGGTATCGAACCTGAATCGAAAATCCGATAACGATTTGCGGGGAAACTATATATTTTCAAAAACACAATATTGCTGTATCTGTCAAATATCATACCCGAATACAATTCACGAATCCTTTCGTATCAAATCGGATGTAATATCGTTTTCTCTATCAGCGGTCGCGTTGTAAACCAGAAACAAATCATTCAAAAAGTTCTTTGAACTTAACTGCTTTTGTATCTATTTGTGCTGTTTATTAAGTAGTATTAATTTAATTAGGATAATATTAAAACAACTTATATAAAAAAAATAATATAATATAGTAACATAATAAAATACTAACTACTGCCTAATACAATAAAATGGTCCTTTCAGTTTTAGGTTGCATGTAAGAGATTACTTTTAGTGATAAGGTAGCGTTCGTAACCAAATGGAATTGATTTTTCGACTAACTCGTTGCTTTTGTATTAAGCAATAAAGTCTTATAAGTAAATAAAAAAATATATAACTTTTAAATGAATTTCCTTTCTTTCCCTTTACTTGTTCTTTGACACTATAAAACATTTATAATAATGATGTTGGTATAAAGTGATATCTGATTTTGAATCGAGATATAGTTGCGATTCGAAAGTGTGTTATTTGATTCGATACGCGACAAAGACGATATTACCTCTTCTAACACTTACTTAAAGATTATTTCAATGTAATTATTTGGTTTCAGTTTGCACCTTCATAAATTAATATAGCCCTGAAAATGAGGCACATCGTAAGGATTGCTATTAGGTATAATATAAATTTGATTAGTGTTGTATCTTTTTAATGGCTCAAGCTATTTTTATATTTCATTCAAAAATTAGGTATTCTATGTGCTTCGTATAATAACGTAACGCATTCTGTAAGAGCAACTCACCATCTGATAGTGTGATTTAGTTCGTTATGCTATTTGGAGATAGCATTTACTCACCGTGACGTAGACTACTGATAACATATATATATATATATATATATATATATATATATATATATATATATATATATATATATATATATATATATATATATATATAACGTTATTAGTAGTCACGAAAACATTTTTATTATTAATTTTTTATAAATAAATGAATACTAGACAATATTATGTAAATTAAAATATACATGTAGAGTTGTGCGTTGGTTATTATATGCCAAAGTATTATTTCTTGTTCTTCTTTATACAAATATAAAGATAATTAACAAGCTACATTTTTTATCATAAAAGTGTAATGAGATAATATATATATTTGGTAATTTATAGTTTTTTCAGTGCAATTAACCGCGGGGCTTCCTGATAGTAATGGGTCTCGATTACGTGCTTTAGTCAGATACTACATGCAGTTGATTTATTTTACTTTATTGATAAAACACAAAACCATAATTTATACAGAGCTTCATTTAAGTAACAGTAATTTGCAGTTTTAATGCTTTACCTTTTATAAAATGAAATGTCCCCTACAATAAGTTAAACTTATTTCATTTATCTTTATCATATTTATTTTATTTATTGGATATTATAAAGAGAGTTCAGTTTATTTATCTTATATAACTTGAAATCAAAACGCAAACAAGTCCTAATACAACACACAAAAGGTCAACTTAAATGAATGGATACTCTTGCAATGTTTAATTATTAAATAATCTTCATTAGTAAACAAGTCATAATACTTACCAAAAGCTTGGAGGATGTTCTGTATGTACCATGTCACACGAGTCGTGTAAGTCAGACAGATAATTTCAAGAATTGAACGAGATCTGAATATCAAATACTTAGCGCAGAGCTGTAGTATATTCCGCCTGAAAAATGGTAGTCCACCATACCATCTCGGACATCACCTTCCTGGTCGACAGGAAAATGCGCAACGTATTTTTCCAACTCTAAAAAAAAAATAAAAAAAAAAATAAGCTGTAGTATACAGATACGTCTAACTTTTAGTTTTTTATACAAAGGGTTTGTTAGAATATGTATTGTTTATATTTTAGTGTAACTTCTTATCTTTGTGTTTCTTCTTCAATTGTTATTATGACAAATTCGGTTCTTACTTCTGACTTTTACAAAAAATACTCACCTGTTATTAATGTACCCAGTGACGGTTGTTTTATTTTTTATAAAATATATAGAATTATTAATAATACATAAATAAAGTTAAAGTCGTTTATATTTTGTGAGTGTGTGTGTGACCATATGTATTTGTATAATTGATAGCATGGGCGTGGAATTTGACGGTTGATGAAATATTATATTTGTCTGCCCAAAAGTTGTTGAAAGTTGTAAGGTTCTATCGAACTTTACAACTTTCTGTATTGAGCGAATGAAAAATATTTTTCTCAATATTAATGCTTGTGTGTTAAAGTCTTTGTCTTTGTATGAATAATGATAGTTTGAGTGTATTTATGTACATTCAGATAAAGTAAGTAGGTAAGTTAAAAAAAGTTTTATACAATCATTTCTCTTATACATCCACTATATTTATTCTATAAATAACGAATTCAGTCATATCATTGATAAGTACTTAATAACTAACTATAGACATTCATTTTTAATATTATTTCTGTTATAACATTAGAAATAGACAAACCTTTCAAATCTTACTCACAAAGATTGTTTGAGGAGTTGACATGCTTGATAGTTAAGACTTAGTAACTAAATAAGTAATTAAAAATAGACAATTTTATATTTTAATTTAAAAAAGCCATTGCATAGCCATGCAAGTCATTGGTAGGTATTTAATATTTCTTTAGATCACTGTAGACTATTTCAAAGCTAATTTAATTTCCAACTAATATCCCCTGTATTGGATAAAGAAATCACTAAATTACTGTTATCGGGATTAGCCTTTTTCTTACTTTCCTGAAAATGTTTGTAGGAATTTATGATCATCGGCTTAAATTAATAAATAATACAAAACCAAAAGGAAACGATTACGTTATGCCATAAAAGGTTTTGCTACGGGTCGTTAATCTTTTCCACCTTGTTGACAGCTGGTTGGAATTTATCTATTTATTTATTTATTTATTTATTTATTTATTTATTTATTTATTTATTTATTTATTTATTTATTTATTTAGTCTTTATTGCCTAAAAATTAGTACAATAGGCGGACTTAATGCTTAAAAGCATTCTCTACCAGTCAACCCGAGAATACAGTGCAAACATAGAGTAGGCGCTTAAAATATAAAACATTAATACAGGAAAAAGCAATTAATAAAACAACATTACAATAGGTAAAATAAAACTTATGTGCATATAACACATCATAAATACTTGTTTTCAATAAATCAATATACTTACACAAATACATATCTTATACATATATAAACATATTATACAAACGTACACATATATATATATATACATATACAAACATATCAATTCACTATATAAATAGTGTTATGACTTCTATGTATTAAGAATAAGTATACACAAAACGTAATAATTACACATATTAATTATTATTCTGTAGATGTTCGTAAAAATACAGATAAACTGCCCTCTTAAAGGCCATTCTGCTGGATGATCGTCTTATGGTTTCAGGGAGGCTGTTCCAGAGTTTAGTTGTGTGAACTGTAAAAGAGCTTGAGAGAAACCTAGTATGGTGAGAAGGGGTAAAGAGTTTTAGATTTGAGGTGGAGCGAAGATGTAGGTCATGAGTATTTCCCAGTAATAAAAATCTATTATTGCCTTTTGATTATTACAATGAATTGTACTACCTACTTTATAAAATATATTGTTTTAAATAGATATAAAATGAAAAATGATCTCTGAAAAACCGTTCCCGGTCGCGGTTTCGAATCCCTGCCCGTATCGGTTTATTTTTATTATATATTATTTATAATTTAAATAAGCTTAACAAAGCTTTATAGATATTTTCAAATAACATATAATTTAATAGTATTAAAATATACCTTTACCATTTTAAATCAATAAGATACCTCTAAATCTTGATTTTTTGTATAGACATTTAAATTTTGGTGTTTGCTATTTTTAGATTTTTTAAAAGCAATTTATCCATTTAGAACCTCATTAATATTAGCTTGAACATATTTTCACTTTCAATTTCAAGTTCCACTTGAAACTTTGTACCTATTTGGGTTCCTTCAATGATCTCGTTGACGTCATCTCTTAATTCCCTCTTTAATTTCATTAACATAAATATGTACATACAACAATACATCACATGAATGAAATCAAGCCTTTAAAACAATTAAGGGGTTTTAAACACAAGCCCTATCGAGTTCATTATAAGACACTATATAACCAAATAGCATACGGTCGAATTCGCGGCCGCAAACTCATATAGATAGAAACTAATATCATATCATATTTATAGAAACAATAGAAATTGGTACTCGAACTTAGGACAGAGATACATTTACTTGCAAGACCTAGTGCATATCATCATGCGCATGTGTACACTTAGCTTTATTGCATCGATTAGTAACATAATTATCTATCAATTATAATATTTTTTACGTCAATGAACCCCTGTTTAGATTAATTATTTTTCGAAAATCTAAAACAAATAAGAAATTCTTTTCAATTTGATGTAATCAAAACGAAAATAAAAATAAAGTAAATTAAATATATTTTCTATTTAGACATCATATTTCTCCAAAAACAGTTTATAAAATCGTAAAAACATCAACAACAACATAAAATATGTTGACGGACAGAAAGGTTTTGGTACATTTTAGAAATGTGGAATAAAAATATCGATAACTTTTTTATGTTGGTAGTATGTAAAAAATGAAACCAGAACTTGATACATTTCATAATATTTTTATTATCACTGATTAGTTAAGGCAATTCTGACCTTCTGTTACAACAGGCACGTCACTTTCTCTTTATACCATTTTGTATGAAATGATTTTGTTTCTGATAATAGTATTATTACTATGAAGGATAAAATTTATAAAAGTATCTTGTAATTTTATATATGTAGTCGGTCGATATGATATATTTAAACGACTATTATAGCGTCCATTATATCAAAATGTCTAATGCTTAATGGCAAAAACAAATAGATGGCCCACGTGGATTGTGTGATCTTCTTATTACATGAAATGTGGAATGTTGGTATAATTCTATTGAATAGTTATTGATATTATTTGCGTTTGTATAGATGCGTTTTTACGTTTTTTACGAACGCTGTTATTCACATTTTTTTTTATTTTGTTTTATGTTATCTTGACGCGTGTGTTCTTTCCAATATGATGCACAACAATAGCCCTGGGCAGCTGGGTATGAACGACATATTTTCAACCTTGTTTCTCACGATTATTAAAAAATATATTGTCAGTTTGGGACTAGGTTACGATTGAAATTGTGTAAAAGAATATTGAATTCTATTCAAATTTATATTGTTTTGTATCTACAACTTCAGTGATTTTAAAGTATAACACTTATATTATTTCTAGACTATATAAAAATAGCCTAAATATCTCTGAACATTGTGATGTAAAATGCATTTTGTTCGTCACATTCAAAAATATTTTTCTAACGATTCCCTCTAAATAAAATTGATTCTAATAAAATGCTTATTAATATACTGTGTTAAGTCATGTCGTATATGTAAAATGTTAATTCTGAACATCTATTATTATTTCATTAATAAAAAAATTAACTTGGTGCAGATATAAAACAAACATTTTCACATTTATTATACTTTGTAGGATTTGCACATAATCTCTCTTTTCTATAAAAATTGTAAGTGAATAGACATATATTTTTTAAAATGTATACCGTCTTTGGGAGACAGAGAACAATAAATCTCAATTTACAAAAACATACTGTAATTCATTTTGCTGATATTAAAAATGTAAGCTCCCTAGAGATTTAGTGTAAAGGAATATTTGACATACAGTTTATAATATAGTTTTCTTATTACGACATACACTGGGTTTATTAAAGTTGAATAAGTGTTTTAGTTACGACAACATTGAGGTTCATGTTAATATTAAAATTACTTTCGTATGAAATCTTTGAATAATGCTATGTTTTATTTTTAAATTATCAGACGGAACAGTAGTTTCAGAGTAGTATAGTATAATAACAAGACATTTTTACTTTTAAATAATAAGAAAATAAATATATGGATTTTTTGGTATTTTGAGTAAAAGACCATGTTTGGCTTTTGAAGTATTTTTATAGTAGGTCTCATTTTGTATACTTTGATCCAAATCGAACCAAACACTATTTGTGAGTTTTAACCAAAGACATAAGATGATTTAAATCTATAAAAAATGTAATTTTACTAGACCACACAAATCATTTAGTTATTTTCATTACAAAAAATGTACCGAATACAAAGAAACTTGAACATGTAATAGGAGAGTTTCTCTGCTTTCAATTTCGTTTAGAATATTTTAATTGAAGTCAGAGCAAATATTATAATAAAGCACAGATTTAACAATTTTTAGACAAATAATACATTTTTATTCCCTCATTGTATGATATATGACGTTTGAAACATATACCTATGATTAATTGGAAAATTAATTACAAAATGTATAAAAAAATGTTTCCTTATAACCTAATAAAAAACCAGATCAGTTTCGTTAGAATATTTTAACAATAACAATAAATTAAAACAAATTTATTTGTTTCAAAATTTTGTAATAGTGAAAAAATATATATTTAAAATTATTTACTGTTTACTTAAAAACTATAATCAAAAGTACGTGAGCATTAGATAATTATCCTATAAAGGTGTGTTTTAATATTATTTAGTACGATCTAAATTGAACGATCTACTGATCTTATCAATGACAGTGACAACCAACTTAGAACACTTTAATGTCAAAAATTCTGCGTGTGATATATTCTTGTAACATTGGACTCCTCAATTATTCGGTATTGTTTATTTTATTAATATAAACATAATAAATAATTTACACAATATTTATATATAAAAATATCATATTTCCTTGTAATATAGAGATCAATTTGTCGTTCAAAGTTCAATTTCCGAAACATCGAGATAAGCACGGAATTTCCTGCTACAAAAAACAGTCATGAATTTAAATATTTTTAAAACAGATATTTGTATGTAGGGTAAATGCCGGATACTTGCCCCACTTTTTAAAAAAGCTCTTTTATTAAAAATGTGTACCAAAATATTTTATATTCAAAGTGTATTTATTCTTAAACATTGTTTATAAATCTTCTAGCATAGCCTATTTTTTCAAATATAAGTATTATTAGTTTTGAGTAAATCCGGTTTAATGTGACCTCTAAAAAAGAGGATAGTTGCCTACTATGGCGGATAGTAGCCTAACGTTAAAAATGATTCGGGGGATACTTGCCTAATGTGAGGATAGATGCCTGTATGATTTTTTTTTCAAATAAAAATTAACGTATATTAATTTAAGTAATCAGTATTTATTATTAAATACAATCTTTTATGAAGTATTAATTAAAGTTAAATAATACATATAAAATTAAAACAAAAATAGACTCCAAAATGGTAATTAGGTATCCAAAATACCTAAGAATGAAATATTATTATTTATTTAAAAGATAAAACAATAAAGAAAATAAGAATTAACTTTGGCATTAGCATCTATTAAGTAAGTATTCAGTCCTTATTATTTACTGAGATCCTTTATTAAGTACGAAGTACTAAGAGAAGTTAAATTATTATATAATCAACACTTCAAAATACTAAAGTTTTAATTGTAAGTTAGTGAACGTGTATTATTTTTAATTTAATTTTAATATTTATCTTAAATATTGATGATGAACCCCAATGATTAAAGATGATGATTAAAGATGATTAAAGATATAAAAAACAACTTTGGCATTAGCATTTCATATCACCAGAAGCCAAGGTTTTCAACTTGCCACAGATGCATTGCATTGCATGAAAACAATTGCATGAGATCATGCAATTATTCGTAATTCCTTTTATTTCGTATTCCTTTTTTTTTTGCTAACAACTGATTTGTTTTTTTTTTCTTCCTTTTGTTTAATTATACTTGTTTTTTTTTACTTTCTCAATTTTATTCTTCTTCTCGATTATTTTATGATCCGACTTTAAAATTTCTGCTGATTGTCTAGCCCTTTTAGACATACAGCCCTAGGGCAACAATCCGCAAAAGACAGTAGGGCAACTATCCTTTTTGATACGGATACTTGCCCTATTTATTTACTAAATAAATAAAAAATATTTAGCAATAAAACGTAATAAACAGTGAAATTTAAACTCTAATGTATTCAAAGAAATATTTTTTTTAATAAAATCGCAATCAGTTATAAAAATATTTAAAAGATTACATACGAATATAATTATGACGCTCATCAAAGAATCGCCGCGGAAGATTTTTACTCACACGGACCAAAAATGTGACCCTACTTCAAAGACTTATGGGGCACTGAGGCCTAGGCGGGGTACCCTTTTAATAATGACTAAATAGAAACACTGTCAATACGTCTAACATAGAGTATTTGAAACTGAGGCATGTATCCGTCCGAGGCAACTATCCGGCTTTTACCCTATATTTCTTTTAATTACGAATACTCATATAAAGATTTGAAATAAAAATTGTTTACAAACTAAAACAAAGTTTAAGAACCTTTGATTCTAAACACTATACTTAAAATCAAATCATTGAAACAAACTCAAAGGAGCTACTGTAGCTATAAATGTATTCAATATAATTTATAGCAGGTATTATAAATAGTGAATATAGATTGATTGATTAACCTCTTATATTAGATAATTTGTTCGTGGCTTTTTTTTCAGAGTTAAGCCATACATATATATATATATATATATATATATATATATATATATATATATATATATATATATATGTATGGCTTAACTCTGAAAAAAAAGCCACGAACAAATTATCTAATATAAGAGGTTAATCAATCAATCTATATTCACTATTTATAATACCTGCTATAAATTATATTGAATACATTTATAGCTACAGTAGCTCCTTTGAGTTTGTTTCAATGATTTGATTTTAAGTATAGTGTTTAGAATCAAAGGTTCTTAAACTTTGTTTTAGTTTGTAAACAATTTTTATTTCAAATCTTTATATGAGTATTCGTAATTAAAAGAAATATAGGGTAAAAGCCGGATAGTTGCCTCGGACGGATACATGCCTCAGTTTCAAATACTCTATGTTAGACGTATTGACAGTGTTTCTATTTAGTCATTATTAAAAGGGTACCCCGCCTAGGCCTCAGTGCCCCATAAGTCTTTGAAGTAGGGTCACATTTTTGGTCCGTGTGAGTAAAAATCTTCCGCGGCGATTCTTTGATGAGCGTCATAATTATATTCGTATGTAATCTTTTAAATATTTTTATAACTGATTGCGATTTTATTAAAAAAAATATTTCTTTGAATACATTAGAGTTTAAATTTCACTGTTTATTACGTTTTATTGCTAAATATTTTTTATTTATTTAGTAAATAAATAGGGCAAGTATCCGTATCAAAAAGGATAGTTGCCCTACTGTCTTTTGCGGATTGTTGCCCTAGGGCTGTATGTCTAAAAGGGCTAGACAATCAGCAGAAATTTTAAAGTCGGATCATAAAATAATCGAGAAGAAGAATAAAATTGAGAAAGTAAAAAAAAACAAGTATAATTAAACAAAAGGAAGAAAAAAAAAACAAATCAGTTGTTAGCAAAAAAAAAAGGAATACGAAATAAAAGGAATTACGAATAATTGCATGATCTCATGCAATTGTTTTCATGCAATGCAATGCATCTGTGGCAAGTTGAAAACCTTGGCTTCTGGTGATATGAAATGCTAATGCCAAAGTTGTTTTTTATATCTTTAATCATCTTTAATCATCATCTTTAATCATTGGGGTTCATCATCAATATTTAAGATAAATATTAAAATTAAATTAAAAATAATACACGTTCACTAACTTACAATTAAAACTTTAGTATTTTGAAGTGTTGATTATATAATAATTTAACTTCTCTTAGTACTTCGTACTTAATAAAGGATCTCAGTAAATAATAAGGACTGAATACTTACTTAATAGATGCTAATGCCAAAGTTAATTCTTATTTTCTTTATTGTTTTATCTTTTAAATAAATAATAATATTTCATTCTTAGGTATTTTGGATACCTAATTACCATTTTGGAGTCTATTTTTGTTTTAATTTTATATGTATTATTTAACTTTAATTAATACTTCATAAAAGATTGTATTTAATAATAAATACTGATTACTTAAATTAATATACGTTAATTTTTATTTGAAAAAAAAATCATACAGGCATCTATCCTCACATTAGGCAAGTATCCCCCGAATCATTTTTAACGTTAGGCTACTATCCGCCATAGTAGGCAACTATCCTCTTTTTTAGAGGTCACATTAAACCGGATTTACTCAAAACTAATAATACTTATATTTGAAAAAATAGGCTATGCTAGAAGATTTATAAACAATGTTTAAGAATAAATACACTTTGAATATAAAATATTTTGGTACACATTTTTAATAAAAGAGCTTTTTTAAAAAGTGGGGCAAGTATCCGGCATTTACCCTACATACAAATATCTGTTTTAAAAATATTTAAATTCATGACTGTTTTTTGTAGCAGGAAATTCCGTGCTTATCTCGATGTTTCGGAAATTGAACTTTGAACGACAAATTGATCTCTATATTACAAGGAAATATGATATTTTTATATATAAATATTGTGTAAATTATTTATTATGTTTATATTAATAAAATAAACAATACCGAATAATTGAGGAGTCCAATGTTACAAGAATATATCACACGCAGAATTTTTGACATTAAAGTGTTCTAAGTTGGTTGTCACTGTCATTGATAAGATCAGTAGATCGTTCAATTTAGATCGTACTAAATAATATTAAAACACACCTTTATAGGATAATTATCTAATGCTCACGTACTTTTGATTATAGTTTTTAAGTAAACAGTAAATAATTTTAAATATATATTTTTTCACTATTACAAAATTTTGAAACAAATAAATTTGTTTTAATTTATTGTTATTGTTAAAATATTCTAACGAAACTGATCTGGTTTTTTATTAGGTTATAAGGAAACATTTTTTTATACATTTTGTAATTAATTTTCCAATTAATCATAGGTATATGTTTCAAACGTCATATATCATACAATGAGGGAATAAAAATGTATTATTTGTCTAAAAATTGTTAAATCTGTGCTTTATTATAATATTTGCTCTGACTTCAATTAAAATATTCTAAACGAAATTGAAAGCAGAGAAACTCTCCTATTACATGTTCAAGTTTCTTTGTATTCGGTACATTTTTTGTAATGAAAATAACTAAATGATTTGTGTGGTCTAGTAAAATTACATTTTTTATAGATTTAAATCATCTTATGTCTTTGGTTAAAACTCACAAATAGTGTTTGGTTCGATTTGGATCAAAGTATACAAAATGAGACCTACTATAAAAATACTTCAAAAGCCAAACATGGTCTTTTACTCAAAATACGTGGCTTTTTTTTCAGAGTTAAGCCATACATATATATATATATATATATATATATATATATATATATATATATATATATATATACATATATACATATATATATATATATATATATATATATATACATACATTTAAAAATAGAACCAATTATTCAATAATAAATACAACATTTAACCTTTTTGTGACGGATTAAACATAGTCACAAGACAAATATAGTTTAAGAATAAAAACTATCATCGAAATTAATATTTAATTAAATTATATACGAAATTAACATTAAAAAAATTCAAGATCTATTCTCAAAACCTGTCTCCGATTTTGAAGGTTCAAATAGAAGTAGTATTTTATATAATTAATAAAAATGCATAGACCACTCTCTATAATTACTCAGGTAAAAGCTAAGTGAAATTTTATTGATAAAGGAGATTAAAAAATAAACAAACCGTTCATTTTATGGGATGAAATTAGAAGTACGATAGCGACAGTAAGAAAACTTCAAAAATAAAATTCAAAGGCGTATAAAACTAAGGTTGTATTTGTGTGCTCTGACACTGTTGTAAACATTGTAAACATTTTATACGATGTCGTTTTACAACTCTAACCGATAAAATCATATCTTAACGACAAAATCTCAAAATCGTTTCGTATAAAAATTTTGCCCATTTTCTTTTTGATCTTACCCTCTATATACCTTTTATTTTGTACGGCGTGACTAAGTGTTAGTTAAATCTTTGTTGGTATATGGAATCATAAATTGTGAACAGAGAAACGTATACAGTATTAAATAGCATTCTGTGATGTCAATTTACGTTTTGTTTAAATCTAATCATTACAAATCTGACTATGAAATAAACAAAATTGCTATATTCACGATTTGTGTGAAGTTACCTAAAAATTGGGAATAATACAAGAATTATAAACCGTGTGTTGCACATCCGTTAAGTATACTATAGCTTACAGAGAAAATAAATTCCAAGATACAACGTTAATTAGCTCTCACAAAAGAAATCTAGTTTGTTTATTTGTTTGCAACTAAGTTGGTTCCTTACAAAAAAGTGTAGGATAATGAAATTAAGATAAATAAGGAATGAAACCCTTCCCTTCTATTACAATCATTATATCCATTAGGAAGAAACAGGCCAAGGTTAAGTTCTAATTTCAGAAGCTTTATATCCCTTAATAACTTAATAATGTTATTATCATAACACTGAAATATAAACTTCTTAAGCTTATTATATCTTCGAAATTATCTGACAGGACGTATTTCAGAGGACTTACGATCAGGTTCTGCCATGTTGATACATTATTAATTATTTGTATATAGATAAATATATGTTTATTATAAATATTTAATTATCCAAATCATATAATAACTTTAATGAAACATAAAATCAAAGAGCCCAGATGTAGCTGTAAAATAATTAACTAATTACAAATAATTCAGAACATGATTTAATTAATTACCTTAACATAATATTTATTTTCCTTAGTAATAAAGAAATTCACTTATTTATTAAAAAAAAAGAAATGTCAACGATAGGATTAAAATAAAATGTTACATAATTTATGGTTAATTTATTAAAGTAAAGAATACATTATATAACATATAAAAAAATAATCCATTAGGGGCAGAGATTCGAACCCGCGACCGTTGGGAAAGCGTCTCGTCTCAGATGTCGCGGGTTCAAATCCTTGCCCGTATCAGTTTATTTTTTTACCTATATTTATTTAAAATTTAAATAAGCTTACATGGCTCTAAACAGGTTTATAAATGTTTTCAAACATAAAGAATACAAATGAAAAAACGACTCAGACTTCATATTTAAATTATAAAATTATATTCCATCTTCAGTCGTAAAATATTGTTTTATTTCAACGCTTAAAATGAATCGCTCTAAGCTTCTTTCGCATAACAGTTTTCTCTTCCTTTAAAATATTTTTCAATACAAAAACTTAATGTGTTTTGCTTCAAAGTGAATTAATTTTATTGTAGTTTTGAATTATTTATTGTTAATAATTCTGTATCAGACTGTTGTTTTTATTGATAATTGATTTATATGTATAATAGTAAGCTCTAGTAAATATATAGTTTTATTATTATCATGAACACTGCCTTCAATGTACATCGCTTTATCATTTGCAAAGAAGTCCATAAAGTTTCTTTTGTATGATATACATAAGTATGACGACAAGACAAGATAAAATTAGAAAGAGGGTAAATACATTTCTTACGATTTCGTGAGATTAATGTCACGGCATAATAAACACTTGTGTTCTCTAGAGATTCAGGGTCAGATACTTCGCTTCAATAAATCTCTGAGATGCTTACATTTTTAATGTCAACAAAAAGAAATGACTGTAAGATATGCTTCCGTAAGTTGTAATTTGTAATTTATTCTTCTTCATATCGCATATAGGATAAGGTATTGCATTATAATATTTATAAATTTCATATCTTTACCGCAAAACCAAAATCAATGAATTGAAAAAAAAAACCGTAATGTTAGCACGTTTTTTTTGAATTCATTGAATGGCATTTCTTTTTGTTTTAATTTTTAGTGAGAAAAGATGGAACATACTTAAAGGCTGAAAATATTATTTTCTTCTCTTAAGTTCGGTATTATAGTTATAGTATAGTATAGTATAGTTTCTTACTAGTAATAATTCTTTATGTCTTATTTGCATATCAATTTAGTTTCTTATTCTAGAATTGCTCGCGACAAAGACTCAGTAAACAAATTAATCTCAGACTTCTCCTCTGACATGTGTCTTACTTCTGTAAACTTTATTACTTGAGAAGAAATCGGACGCGTGTGACACGAGACAACCGAAAATATTAAACATAAAAGAAAAACTTTCACGAATTTCTTTTACGATATTGAAAGTAATAAATGACTCCATTGTTATTAAATAAATCATTCCATACCTAGAATTGTATAAAATATTTATTTTGCAAACAATAGTTGTTTATTACCTTCATAAAGTTACTTATATACAAAATAATAGGTATTTCTTATATTTTTACATTGACGACTGGTAATTTATATTATTATTACAGAATTATAAAAAAAAATCTTTTATAAAACATCGAGCCATTCTATCTCAAAAGCTTAATAACTAAAAACCTGTGGATAAACAAAAAAATAATAGTAGTTTTGGAGTTGAGCAATTTACAAAGGGTTATTTTTAACGATGTCAACATTGTTATTATATATTACCGAACTTAAGAGAAGAAAATAATATTTTCAGCCTTTAAGTATATTCCATCTTTTCTCACTAAAAATTAAAACAAAAAGAAATGCCATTTAATGAATTCAAAAAAAACGTGCTAACATTACGGTTTTTTTTTTCAATTCATTGATTTTGGTTTTGCGGTAAAGATATGAAATTTATAAATATTATAATGCAATACCTTATCCTATATGCGATATGAAGAAGAATAAATTACAAATTACAACTTACGGAAGCATATCTTACAGTCATTTCTTTTTGTTGACATTAAAAATGTAAGCATCTCAGAGATTTATTGAAGCGAAGTATCTGACCCTGAATCTCTAGAGAACACAAGTGTTTATTATGCCGTGACATTAATCTCACGAAATCGTAAGAAATGTATTTACCCTCTTTCTAATTTTATCTTATCTTGTCGTCATACTTATGTATATGAAATTTTTTTTTTTTTTTACTTTAGGAAAACTATAAAAATAAAATAATAGCAGCATGATTATATCTGTGTGAAAAGTATATTTAAAAGATGTTATGGTGTTTTTATTCTTAAGAACATTAAAAATTATTTTTAATCATATATAACATAAAAAAAATGTCTTCTGAATCCTTAAGGGCTGTTCCTTGATTCCTGTAATGCTCTTGTTATCAAGAGATCGTGGGCGGAGCTGATAACTTGCCACCGCGTGATCTGTATGCATGTCACCTCTTATAATATAAAACAACAAGTCATATTTATCAAAAGCTTGAAGAATGTGTTTCATCCCAGAGGAGTCGTCTAAATAGGATATAAGCTCAAAAATAATAACGTGACTTGAATAACAAATACTTATTTTAGAATTACATTCAGAAGAATTTTTATTTTTTTAAACATTAAATTGAATTAAATTTTACTCCTTCTAAACCTTTTTTGGTTTCTAAAAATATTATCATTGTATTTTTATGAATAATTAGTACAACTGAATAGATGATTCATGCGACTAAGTGATGGATTAATAAGTTTTGCTCGCACAAAAGTATAAAGTTTGATAATATCGATAAAAAAATATTAATCTTAATATTTGTATGCCAAAATCTTTCGTCTGTTTATAATCTGGCTGTGTATTTGTATCTAACTTAATTTATTTCGAATAATAAATTACTTTTATATCGATTCTTTACACAAAGGTTGAAAGTTTTGTGAAAAAAAATAAAATAAAATTTGTATTATCAACGTTCCTTTTTAGTTCTGATATAAATTATATATACAAATATACATTTGAAGTATAGTTACTGGGAATCACAAAAAATAATTTTCAATACAATTTTTTTACAAGGAAAAGATTTTTTAGTAAGAATGCGCTGTATGCACTTATTGCTAAAAAGGGTTAATTATAAATTACTAACTATTTAATTAAAAACAGACATGTTAACGGCGGGCTAAATATTAACACAATTTGTACTGTAATTAACTATAATTTCAGTACCAACTGACACTTATTATTTGTTGACGGATATAAGCAATAGCCCGTTAAAAAAAAATTGGAGCTTAAGCAGTCTCTTATTATTAATAAAAGTTTTTGTCACTACTTCCACTTTAAAGCAATCATTTTAATACAAACTTAATATTATTAGAAAAAGTATTGTCATTTATCTTCCTTATATCACTAAACACTTAAATTTACATCGTAACTATGTCATACAAAATATAGTTTACGTTGTCATAAGTTACAATTCTTCGTTTAAAAGCCGTTTAAACCTATATTTATTATTATATACTCGCTATAGTTCTAAACACTATCTAAAAGTTTATTGTATATTCGCATATTTTTTAAGCCAATAAACATATATTGTTTAACTTATACTACAAAAATCCTAATATTAAAAATTAAGCGTATCCTTTTAGATATAAGATATGAGATAGATGGAATGTATGAGGAAGCAATAACAACATTACTTTCCGGGTTGTATTAGATTCCTCTTAAAAATTCGCATAAACTTCATTTCTTCTTCATTTTATTCTTCACTATGAAATCCGTCGTTTTATTCGTTAAATTGAATTGAAGTAAGTAATAATAGTCGAAAGCTATAATATTTATTGACGTATTTTTCTGTGTGTTTAAATATATTAATTCAGGAACTAATCTTTGTAACAAGTAACTATTAAATTAATTGTTAAATGTATACATGTTATTAATAAATAGCAAAATATATTATTTGATATAGTTGTTTTGTTCATGTATATACTAAACACCTTTCTGTAATATATTAACATCCACAAATTAGAATCACATGTATCTTGCCAGTGAATTTAAATATATTTATATGAATTGGTAAAAGATGGAGATGAAAAAACCTTCAGGATTTCAATATTTTTATTTTCTTTGAGCAAACCAACTTCAGACTCGTAAAAGGGATTATCAAGGTCTTATATAGCCTAATGGGATTTTCCAAGATTTTCATTGACTTATTGAGTATTGAAAACTGAAAACGACATATAATGTAAAGATACATTCTTGTTTATTTAAATCTAGTGATTAAAGACATTATTTACTATTAAAAAAAACCAACAATGTGGAAGAACATAATGTATTATGACTAATATGTTGCACCCTTTATAGAAACCCTTACTAAGCTTATATAGAACTTGACTCAAACTTAAAGATAAAACGTTAAGGTATTTCAAAATAAGTTTTATTTGTTTGTCAGTTTTTATTGCACATTGCGACAGCCACTTGATATATTCTGTTAAATTAGATGTGATATGATATACGTTTAAATGGTAGTTGTACATATATATTATATAGTACAACTATTTCTTGCTCATTTTTGGAAATTAATATATATGTTGTAACCAATTATGTGCGATATTATATGCGAGAGACCAGATGAACTCGGAAAGTTATTCTCCTATAAGTTACTTTCGCATTGTGTGATATTAAGATTACGAATGTTATATGTTTCAATATTAGAAACATAATAAAAAACACAAGTATTATAATCCTTTCTACCATAAACAATTTCCATTACTTGTTAATTACATTTGATCCTTTTCTCGGAAATTGTTAATTAATTGTTAAATTTTCAAAACAAGTTAATTCATGTTCCTGACACGTTCACGCTGAAGTAATGTTCTAATAAATTAATTTTAATAAAACATCTAGTATTTAATCTAATGTTTTCTTCGAATTTAGACGGAAATCCACGGTAATTGCGTATGTCGAATATATTTTGTCGTTTTCATAATTCGTACCTACATTTTAACTAAAGTACTAACTACAAGTTAGTTAGTATACTAATAAGTATACTAATAGTTCAACATTAAAAAATAGTGGTAGATATAGGAGTTTCTTAAGCTCCATGTCTTATAACTTAGTTATATTTCTCTATTAGGATATAAGTATCTTGGAGGATATTCTTTGAGTACTATTTTAGCAAATAGCAAGTCGTCTAAATCTGGCAAATAAGTTCAAAAATCTAACGAGAGAAGTGTATAGTATAAGGTATATTGTAGATCTAAAATATATCCTTTAAAACAAGTAATAAAACTTAACAAAAACTTGGAGAATGTTGTGTAAGTACCATACCTGGCCAATCGTTTAAATCAGATAGAACTCGAGAATAGCAAGAGAACTGAATAATAAATACATAACTCAATTTTAGTACATATAGTTACATATATAGTATTTTTTATATTTGATATATTCTCACCTAATTATACAGTTGTGTCTATCTTCGTTATTCTGTTGGTTGGTTGGTTGGTAAGGTTGGTTCAATAAACAACTTTCAGGCCAGGTGGTAGAATTAATTGTACTACTAACAGGCAGTTGAAAATAAAAAAACTTAAGAAAAAAACTTCTAACATGAACGTTCTTTGTGAATAAAAAATATAGAACTCAGTGACTGTTTTATTTAGAGCTAATAAAAATATATTGTTATTTTTTGTATGTGTAAATATAACATGTTTATTAACATTTCATCTATCGAATGATATACAATCTGTTATGTTATGTTATAAATATGCACATAGAATTATAGTTAACTAGATAAAAAAAATAATCCAGGTATATTTATTTTACAAATAGAAAATGTTTCATTTTGCAATTCGCGACTCGTACTGCAGCGACACAAACAATACACGGGTAGAATAAATAAATAAAACTAATAAATAAATAAAAGTAACACAAATACGAAAAATTGTTTTATTATTTTATATTTTATAACAATAAATAAATATCACTTGTTAGATTTGTTATATACAATTAGTATAAAACCTCGTTAACATCTGCAACTGAGAAAACTAAGTTCATTTTGACCCCTAATCTTTATCTGAATTGTAAAATAGAATATTCGAATAAGGAAAGGAATATTTTGAATTTATTTGTGTGACATTATATTATTTACAAAAAGAATGATACATTCTTGTTAAAGTTACCTAGATGTAAGGAAATACAAAATGCCATGTTTACTGCTTCGTAAAAACCAATATTACATTACATCATTATTTTTAATAATTTTAATTAATTGCCAACTTCAAAATAACAAAAATATAAAAACAACTTTTAACGTTTACTGATTAAATAATAGTGGGTCCAGCCGATGGATAGAGTAGTTCTTTTTTATATTCATATAAATTTTCTTTACAGCACTATTAAAAAGAATAGCTGAATAAGGAAATGATAAATTGGTTTAATATAAGATACCTTTAAATTGAATTTTATCTTATTGTATTCACTTAAAACGTCCAAATAACGAATTTTAAAGTACAATTAATCAAAGAAAGATTATTCAACCACCTTTTTTTTACGATAATAGCAAGAGGAAATTACGATTTACTGGAACAATTCCTACAGTAATTTCCATTCAAAATGTAAGCTTCTTAGAGATTTACTACAACGGGTTAGTTATCGGGAGCATCAACCTTGTTTGCTCTCAAGAGTGTATTATGTCCATTATATTACGGGTTCTTAGCATTATTTATTTATAAATATTGAACGTGCAGTTAATATAAGACTAAAACAAGAGCGTAAGTGATATTTAAAACACAGAAGTACAAAAGATCATCAAAAGCATTGGGTCATTATTAACGTTAAATTTGTAACCTCGTAGTGATAATTATATTCCACCTTGCCGTTCATTACATAAGTCATTCACGCTTTATTATAAAGACTGTGTTTGGTACAAAGGAAATGCGATGATTTTTAAATAGTAACCTGTTTTATAACGCTTTGAAAACTTTTGCACTTTAGTTGTTGATGTTACATAATTTACAAAGGAATGTAATATATGGCAAAGTTGAAATTTAAATTTGAATAAAAAAAAATTAAATACTTCTTTTTAATACCGATTAAACGTACATTTTATAAGGAACTCTAAGCAAAACTTAAAAAAGTAGAACAATTTTAAGAGATTAGAAAAAAGTAATAAATAAATATCATTGTAAAGTATTTTCATTATAGGAAATAAAGTAAACCCTTAGAAAACCTTTCAGAAAGCGAAAACGCGTAAATGGTGTACAGCTTTTTATATAGACGAAAACAATGCTCTTACACTGTATGTACAATAAAATAAAAATAAAAATAAAACTTAATTTAACTAGTCCCAGTGTTTCACTCATAAATAGAAAAATATCCATAATCTAGGACCTTTTAACATTACTTTCTTTTAAATAAGTAATAGATACATTTTATTTCCTGTTACAAATTCCATTACTTGAATTTATTCAATAAAAGTAATTAAAATGTCCCATCTCTAATTAGCTGCTACCTTGAATAGACTTTGTAGAGAGGGCTTATCTCAGTTGACAATAAATAAGACAACTTTAGTTAATGTTAAAAGGAAGTAATCTGTTGTTAAGTAAAGATAAGTATCAATTATTTTAATGAACTATTCAAACATATTTATAAAAAATCTATGATTTGAATATTCAAATAAATAATATTCATATTAATGTAAAATTGTTTAAAATTTGACAAATTGGTTATTTTGTTTAAAAATCAAAATGAAAATTGTTTTATGCTCTTACTACAAAGAAGTACATGTACTTTTTCTTATCAAAATATGAGTTATAAAAAGACAGTACACAATTTTAATGAAAATATTATTCTAATATAAGCTTTGTTACAAAGGGTTTCGAATTAGATTTAAGTGAACACAAATTTGATTATGATTTTTTGACGTATTACTACTGCATTGTACATTGTATTACAAAAAATCTTGCTGTCAAAAATATCGCAATTCTAACAGATTTCTGAATTCAAATGTTGATATTTCTGAAAATTTCGGTTCTGGCATGTTTTCAATGTTATTTTATAAACAGCAAACAATGGACAAACCAATTTACCACATGTTTTGGAAATACGAAGAAATTGTTTTTGTGACCCGCACCGTTCAAGAACGTATTACATCTAAAATTGTAATATAACTGGTGGCGGACAATGCAATAATGGATATCGAGAATCTGATAAAAAAGCTCTTTGGAACATTATACGTTACAGATGATGTCGAAGAAGCTTAAAGATGCAATATCATTCCGCAACACTAAAAGTTCAACTTTTTACTAAGCAGTGAATTTCCGACAAACGGATTGGCTTGTCGTTGGCTGTAGTCATACGGTGGAAGCTGATGTCAACCTTGCTATTAAGTAAACCAGGTTAAATGACCAGGCCAATTAATCCTTGGTAGAAAATTGAGGGAAGCGTTCGTTGAGCGGTAATAAGACGATAGCTGTTGTCTTCGTACTAAGCGCGCAAACTTTTTTCTGCTGGTGATTAAATTAACCGGATTATATAGCATAACCGGTGCTGTGGTTTTACTTCATCTGCATAACAATAAATGTTGGAAGTATCCAACATATCATTATTATAATATAGTAAATATGTACACATTATCTTGAAACACAATGAATGTTTATGAAATACCTGTAATATGTAAAAAAGAAACTGTAACTCTAAGTATTATATTTAAATAGCGGAACTATCTTATTTTAGGTGACTGATAATTGGATTTTCTTTTGTAATGTAGAGTCTTTTGAAAATTCAATGTAAATTGTAAATCTGATATATTTTAACACCAAAACGAAATAATGTGGGTGTGAAAGGAATTTAAGATTTTAGGAATTTAGATATTCTTAATGAAATGCTGAAAATACTTAGAGCTGCTAATTAGCCTAATTAGATTCTTGACGAGCAACATACATTTAGTAAAAACGCATTAGTAATTCAATTTATAGTTCGTTTAATCATGAAAACTATTCAAGATTAGATTGAATTTATTCCATATTTATTTATAAATGTAAATAATTTATTTATAAATGTAATAACATACTCGAAATGTTTATAAAATTTATATGATGATAATTTATTCAGAACAAATTTAATTACGAAAAAAAATAACATTTTCGAATGTTCGTATGATCTGGATATTGGATAAAAGTATTAGAAATAAATAAAAGTCAGTGCTATCCTACCCCATTAGGAATAAGATGTATGTCCCAAGGAGAGTTGATGTCCGGTGTCCGGCCTCAAAAACTTTTGTCAAATATCCCACCCACGATACTTGGATGAGGACATTTGGGTGATGTTGTGGTTTCTTTTATGTCTTAATATTATTTTCGAAAAGTGGTGTGTTTTATTTAATAGTAATGTTTATTTGATTTTTAAATTATTTATATGTGTAACTCAATGGTTTTTATGTTTAACCCTCCGTTATTACTTCAACTTATTGAGAGACAACAAAATATCGATAATAACTATGAACATTGTGATGTATAATCATATTTTATTAGTCTGGTGTAAAACAAAAACCTTATCCTAAGCATTCATTCTTATAAAGTGCTATAAAAATTATTAATATATACACATCCCTGTTTGGTCAAGATTTGTAATAAAGAATCAAAGTTAGTTATAAAAGTTTATCATTAATTCAATTAATAATGAAGTGTCTCGAAGCAGAAGTACAACAAACAATTTTGCATTTGTAATATTAAAAAGGATTATTACATAATCCCTAAGAATAAAATTGTAATTTATTTTATGAATCATCAAAATCATCAAACAACTGTCACCACGCAAAAGTTAAAGAAAGAAGTTTCTTTTGGAAAATTGGAATTTAGAAAATGTATCTCAAAAAGTGATATTCACGTCACGTATCTTAAATAATTTAAAGAGAACAACAGTTCACAATGTTTAATTGCGTATTTATTTATAAGATGTTAAGAAAAAATATTTTGTTTATTATCTAAACAATTTTAATTACCTTTTTTTATTTGCTCTTTATTCAAACGAGCAACCTCTTTTTAAATAATTCAATTATATTTACGGGATGGTTTCAATGTCGGTTTATTTTAATTTTATGTACCATAAAGTTAAACAAAAGAGCTACTAAACCTATTTATTATTTCAAAATATTAAGTCTTAACATAACCATTACAACCTTTTCAATGATTTTCATACTAAATAAAAATGTAAGTACTTGGGAATATAATAAAAAATACATAGAAACCTTTTACCTATTTTTTAAAACCTATATTATCAGGTGCCAATATAATATGTAACCCCAATTATCGGATAAGTCATTTTTGGCCCTGTATTTTTAATATTTTTTAAAATAAAAAATATTTTAAGATTCGGGCCTTTTATATTATTAAAGTGTAGTTTAATGGATCAAAATAATCTAAGGTCTTAAGAAATTTAGAAATTTTCTTTATCTTTAAAAGAAATGCTCGAGATATTTTTGAGATAGCCAATTAAGTTTTATCATAAAGAAGAACATTCATTTTATTCAGACTTTTATGATGATGATTGAAAAGAATATTTATTATATATTTTTTCTAAATTACGTTATTGTTCTTTAATGGTATGATCAAACAAATAAAAAATAGAAATATATTATAACGTGAACGGATTTGTGGTTAAAACTAATACAAGATGTCTACAAATGGTTTTATGTTATATTTTTAATTTACAACAGCAGTATTTATAGTACATTTAAGTAATGATTCAAATATGAACTTAAGATTTATGAAATAGGTATCCTATGTTAAGGAAAAACAAACATAATTATTAAATAATGTAGTGTAGTCATAATTATGATGTATTAGTAGTTACACTCTCTTATGATCACGATGTCAATGGTAGTACAATAGAGTGTAATGTATGGACATACTGAAAAATTGTAGTTACATCTAGTAGTACATGTCAGATGATAAGAAATAATTGATTCATGATGTGATTTCAATAAAAAAGGAAGCCTACTTCCTCCTCTAAGGCCAACAACGCCTTTGTATATCCAGTAACTTTAGAAGATTATAGTTATATTTAAAGTTTTTGAAGACTATAGTCGTTTTAATAATAAATTTGTATGGTTTTAATTTTTCACTCTTGATTATTAAAAAAATATTTGTCATTATTATAATTAAAAAAGTAATAAAAGCTAGTATTTAATAGGTATTATATTATATTTTAATAATAATTAGTACCTTAAAAACTTAAAAGGATCAATTAGACCCTTAAATTATGAAGATTTTATGAAACGGGATTTTGTTAATATTTAGAAACAATATAAGAGCCACTAAACCGCATAGATTCAATGATTTATGTTGATATACCCGCATGGTGAATATCGCCGAGGTTGTATATTGTGTAATTGTAATCTTATAACTCAGAAGTGTTCTAAATGCTCATAAATAGATATTCACCATGTTTGAGATTCATATAAGTATACACTTCTACGGTGTGTTTGACTCCTGTAAATATTACGTCATAAGAAAGTAGTGTACACACGCCTTTATTTATTATAGACCGGAATATACAACAAACCTTGTCATTTGTTTTACACGTAAAAAAACTTCTCTTGGTCAAGATTTGCTTTGAGATATTCTGAAAGAATTATAAAGCAAAATGTGTCTTTCGGTCTCAAAGAAACTTATTTGTCACCTTGAGTTTTATCTTTATCAAAAAGGTTAATAAATTAGTAAACGATATTTAAATAAAAGAAAAAATATTTTAATAGCATGTTTTGACTTTTATAATAAAGTTGATTTGAACATTTATTTATATAAAATTAAATGAAATATCAATAGCCGATTACAACGAACATCGAATGTTGTTTGGAATAACATAAAGAAGAAAATTTACTAAAAGCGTTTATAAATAAAACTTTGAACTGGCTCTAAACACCTATCTGGTTGTGTGATCTGAACGTCTTGTCTGGTTGGAGACAGATAAATTGGTTCGTTAATCGAGTGATAGTGTTTGGCTGTTTCGCTTTCGACATAAACGTAACCCTAAAGATAACTAACCCTAATCTTCCCTGAATCTAAATAGTTTGCCCAACACGAGTGTAGATACATAAAGTTTGTTTCGAGTTAAGCTTTTTAGCTTTAAGCTTTAAGTTTTTTAGTCAGGTTACAACACCTTTAAATATTTGTTATAATAAATACTTTGTATAAATGATAAACTCATAAACACAAACGTTACAAAACTCTAAGTTTTTCTCACGATACACTTAAAAAGAAATTGGTGCAATTCTTGGTGATTTCCTTCCATTAAAGATGTAAGCTTTTTAGAGATTTACTACAACGGGGTATCTGACAGAGAGTATCAATCTTGTTGGCTGTCAAGGATCCATTATACAACCGGTTCTTAACGTGACTTCCACTAGTTTTATTATTTATTTAAACATAAAATGATCAATGAATGTATATACTTTATATATTTAGAATTTAGATACTTAATTGTAAAACCTCACTCACATTTATATAAATTGCTGCCATAAGACACGGTCCACGTTGTTAAGAATTATTATTTAGTGAACAACAAAGCAAAGTGACTTGTTATAAGTCCTCTAAAGTTAAGAGCTGTTAAAAGTACAATCTCGTGATGCATTAAATATATAATCAGGGATTTATGTAACAAAGGCTTTCGGAATAAACTAACTGTTCTAAACAGCATACCAAATAGCTTTTTAGTTTTATTCATGTTATGTACCAACAACAAACGTATACAGAAATTAAGTTATATTTATACTGACTATAATAATACTATGTGTGTATGAGTGAGAGGTGGTGAATGAGGGTTTTTATACGGGTATGTGTGCATGTGTGAATATGTACATGTTTTTATCTGGCTAAGTGTGTATGAGTCATTATGAGTGTGATATAAACTAAAGTGAACAACAATTTTAAGCATTTTTATATCATATTCTGCCAGTGATAATACCTCATAATAATATTTTTATAATTGGTTGTTGACTTCAACGATAAAGGAAGTGAGATGTAACTAGGTGCCAAGTTTAATGGTCTGTTCGGAAATACATTTATAACAACATAAAATATTTTATAACAACTTAAAATATAATTTCTTCCTAAACTTCAGATAATATTCCTGAAATTTATATAAGAGATATACGAATTATTAATTAGTACCTAATAAAAGTCACGCAAGAGCCTTAGGTTCGATGGCATTTTTTTATCAGCAAGCTAAACTTTTGAAAGAATATAATAAGAACTTACAGCATTTGAAATTGCGAAGTCTATAACATAATTCGTAATACTACTAGACCTCTAGAGCCATGGTAGTCGTAACCGCTCTATCTTTACCAAGAAAACTTCATCTACGATGCCTAGGGACTAATGTAGAGGCGGAATGTTATAAGAATTAATATTGCGATCGGATGCAACTTTAGATTTACTTTAAGTGTGTTATTTCTAACGCAATTGTAAATTATATATAACGAATATATTCGTATCGCTTATATTTCAAAAAATATATATTATCTTTAATTTAATTATAACGCGAATTGAGAATAATAACTTCAGTATGTAAACTAGACGCTAGGAAATAAATTAATGTTGTTAAATTAAAAAAATGCGCGAGTGAGACTTTCTTTATTAGATTCAGTTGGATTGTTTGAAAGATTTCTATATAGAGGTTCAACCTGCTCGAGCACCGTAGACAACTCCTCAAACTATATTAGCTGATATTCAACAACCCGAAAAAGTGAGTTTTAAATTTATTATGATAACTTTATAATTGCCAGTTTAACTACCCACTAAAATTGGATGTTTGCCAGAATTTTATTAAATTTAATTTTTAAAAATTTTAGTGAAAGAAGCAATGATGTATTTAATGTAACCTTCGGTACGCGTCAATAAAATTTGTAAAAATTTCTAAGTATGTGATTTGTAATACTACCGGATCTCTACGCGATAAAAATCTATTGTAAGTGGCCGTGGAATTAGTTGTGCTGTTGGTTTGCGTCAATAAGCAGATGAAAATAAAGATGTAAGCTACACAAAATCCTTACGTATCGGAGTAGCAGTTAATTAACTCGCAAAGTCTATGCTCGTTTGTGCAAAAGTTTTTATTGATTCCTTATGTCTCTATGATCGAACTTCATAGTGACAAATTTACAACGTACTTTAAATTGAATAGTTTATTAGTATGATACGGTAGCTCTAAATTGGTAGAGTGACAGAACGGTTTCCAGAGGTTCGAATCCCTGCCCGTATCTATCGTCTAATTAATTTTTAAATCATAGAAATGAATAAGTAAGGTTAAGTTCACACACGATTCAAACTATATCCCCCTTCTTCACAATATATCTCTCTGCGTAGTTAATTAATATTAAGATTGCACACTTGGATTAATTAACTATATCAAGGGCTTTATATTAAATAAATATATTTTGAAATATTCTTGTATACAAATTAGTGTTGCTTCAAAGTTATGTTATTGATATTTAATGAAATGATCATATACTATATATAACTCAGTACATAAATAGATATAAAAATTAAATTAAAAAAAAAAGCGATAGAACTTTTGTAACGACTTAAAAAATGTCATTAGAACATACTATCAAAATGCTTTCTTTAATATATTTTCTAAACTCCATATATGTTACCTGAGTGACAGTTAATTTGCATACAATTAATGTTATTGATATGCATCATATCTTATTGGTAATATATTAAAAATATATATTCTTTTGTTATAATCTCGTAAATGGTGGCAAAATGTACCTTAGTTTGTACTATGATATTGTACCAGATTTGAATTACCTGAAAAAACGAAATAAAAAATGTAAAGCTTTATTAGTGTAGATTAAATAATGTTAATGAAAAAAAATATATATATTTGTTTTTAACATTACAGTCTCAAATATATAAATCTTGAGACAACTTGGAGTGTATAAAACGTATAAAAACCTCACAAAAAAGGAAGTTTGTAAAGTAACAGTTTTTGGTAACAAAATTAGCTGACCTTTTGCTTACTGTTAAAGGGCCTTGCTGGTTTGCTGACACGCACGGACACAACGTTAAGCAAACACCAAAATTGTCACACGAAAGATTCATTAACCGAAGTTTAATGTTAATCGTAAAAAAAAACAGACCACATGTATAACTATTACCTTCGACTGTCACCAATATAAAAGGGAATTAAATAAAATGATATTTAGTAATAATATTAAAATTTACAAACTAAACAAAAATATATATTTAAACAATGTTCATTCGTAAAAGTGTATATGGTATGTTTACGTTACCCTTGAGATATTGAACCACTAACACTCTTCAAATTAAAGTCAGACTCTGATCTCTCATTTAGATATTCTTATTCGCTAGATATATCTTCTCATTAAATAAAATTATTGCTGCCAGTTTTCTCTCCAAGCTACCTAACCGATCGTTTGTAATATAGGACTGAAAAAAAAGGAAAACGAAAAAGAATTCTATCCTAAAAATAAAAAAAAAATAATTAGAGATGAATGTTTTGGCAAACGACTCGCAATCTGTCAAAAATAAAAAGTTTGAATTAACACAGTCAAATAAAATTATATACAAATAAGAAGTTAACAGTATTAACACGGTCAATCTGTACCAATACAACCGTGAGTAGCAACTATCCGAGGAAGAAATAAACCTTGAGGATACATATGTCTTTGCTGACAAATGTAAGAAGACTTTTCAAACTCTCAAAGTGTCTGTCAGACATATCTGTATTTATAGATAAAAAAAAACATAGGTATAATTCTTAATATTATAGTTTGAATATTTTATTAAAAAAAAAATCTTCTTTTTTCAAATAAAGCATCTTCGATGGTTGTAGATTCTCTAATACAGCATGTCGAGTTTATAAATGCCAAGGACGTTTCAAAGTTATATCCCTTACTTAGTGTTCTAAAGCACAGTGTGTCTCAGTGTTTGTCACTGTCCGATCAAAACCGACACAAGCACTATCGAGCGCAAACAATGAACCCCGCTTTGAACATAGACTTTGATGTAGGCTTTACATTGAAGCGATTACCTGAGATTGTGGAAGCTATTTAATACAATGACGCTTGACGATGGTACCTATAATGGAATTAATATTTAATAGTTTTTGTTTGTAGGAATAGTTCTAGAAAGTTAAAAAATATTATTTGAAACATTTAAATTCTTTACAAAATATGTTTTAGTGCTTATATGATAAAGATAAATTACATAATAGATAATTTATAGAGTCGTGATCCATATCTTAAGAATGCCGTAAGAGGTTGTTGTAAACTTTTGTTTAATTAAAATAAAAACCAAATACTGATATATTTGTTAAAAATGTTTTAAAATATTTATCACCATCACTATGCGTAATCACAGAATCAAACAAATTCAATGGCAACTAACAAAAAATAATCCAAAATAATCTTTAAATTTCTGGTAAATAGACTTTATTTATAAATACACAAAACAAGTTTTAATACTAAAAACTGTATAAAAAATACATGATGCAGTAATCAAATAAAGTGAATTTAAATTGCTACTGAAAGGAAGAAGTTAGTGAGGCTGTCTTTGAGTGCTCTGACACTGTTATAAACATTGTTACATATAAAGGCGTTTACGAAACTTAACCGATAAGGTCATATTTTAACGACAAAATCTCAAAATGTTTGCAGTAAAAGCTTAGCCAATTTCCTTTCTGAGTTTAAGCTTAATACAAATAGATTCGTTTACATTTTTACTTTATATCCTATTTTCTAGAATATTAGTTCAATTTCTTTTGGAATTTGAACGATAAAATATTAAATAATAAATTTTATTAGTTTGATAATCATTTGGTAAAATCTTTTTATTTATTGGTTTTTTGTCTATTTGTTTTTGTTATTTTTTACATGGATATATTTAAATATATTAAATTACAATAACGGTTACAATTTAGTGGCAAAAAGTGGTTCTTATTTGGCAATACATAAAACTGACAACCCATAGGGTCCTTTTGATGTACAGAATGACTAAATTTCGACAAATAATTTAACGACCAAAATAAAATGCTATTAGTGTTTTACACATAAATTCTGTACATTTAAATATTAAGTGTTTAAAAAATATATCTATACACCAAACATTTATAGTTTTATATATGCGTAGGTATCTAATACGAACTTTTAGTTAATGTAAATTTAATTAAAATCATTATAAAACGAACCGACATAGACATATTGTAATAGTTTATTATAAACAACATCCAATACAGGAACCTACGTTCTTTAGTGTGCTTCTTATGTAAGAGTTATGTAGGTAAGGAAATTGGGAGAAATTTGAAAAGAAACCCTTCGTTATACATTATATATCCATTAGTAAGTAGAAACCCGTTACAGTTTTTTTTTTATTTCTAATTTCCCTTTGTTTTTTTCGAATATAAAGTTTCGAAGTGCTTTATTCCCAAATTTTTAAATGTTACTATCATAACAATAAAATGTATATTTTTAATTACATATACGTATTAACCAACCAGACATATTAACCATGTTAAAATTATTAAACCATCGAACGATGGGACAATGTCGCAGGGGATCAAATATTATGGTAATAATATAAAAATGACTATATATTATTAACATAATATATTTCCAAATAACATACATAAAAAATGATGATCATAATATGCAGTTGTTTGTATTATGTACATCTACTAAACTATATATATATATATATATATATATATATATATTGAGGAGTTTAGTTGGTTGAGCAAACATGAACATGGGATGAACTTCGGTACAATGTTTACTTATCTTGCTAATATTACAATATTATACGGCATACTTCGAACAAGATAGTTTTTGAAATTTGACAGACTATATTTTTTAAATATAACCCAAAAATTATGAAAATAATAAGAACTTTTTTTAATATAATAACGTATTGTGTACGAGCACAGCAACATCAGACTCCGAGATTACATCACAATGCAATTTGGAGAAAGAGTTCATTAAATCTGAACTAACATATTAGTAACGTTATATATTCGTTATTATTACTCGTACACTATTAAATTTAAATTTCTAAAAACCCTAATATTAATAATATATTTTGTTAATAAAAAAATATACATGGAAAAATAAGTATCAGATTAAATAAATTTTATTTGTTATTACTGTTAACAATAAAAATGATAACAAACTTTAATTTTAATTAAGAAAATGTGACGGGATCTTTACACAGCATGGTATATATTTTTTTAATTAATAATTTTTGGCAATGCAGCGCACTGCAGTATGTTTTTCTTCACAACGGGTCTAGATCGTATATCTCAGCGATGTGAGATTTCATAAATTTACTTAATATAAAGACGAAATATAATATGACTAAAGAGTATAAGAGTAAGTAGAGTATTAAGATTAAAGACTACTATGCAGTTTTATCGCTTTTTGAGTAAGATTTTTAATTTGTAATTTTAAATGCTTCAGAAGGGAAATTCATGAATGAACATGAGTTAAACCAATTTTATAATTATTTTAAGCTTATGACGAAACCCTAATAAGTCTTATTATGTAAACCAAAATGGTAGGACCACTTGCAATCTTCATTTCTAAACAAGTCATAAAACTCATAAAGCTCACTAAGTGTTCTGTAAGTACCATCTCATACGAGTCGTGTAAATCAAAGAGATAAGTCCAAGAGTTGAACGAGATCTGAATATCAAAAACATTACCCATAGTTAAAGTGGTACGTTTAACTTTTAGTATTTCAAACATTGAATTAAATTTTATTCATTTCTACACGTCTACCGTCTACTTATTAATGTACATTATTTGTTTTCCAATTTTTCCAATTTACTAAATTTTGGGGACTAAAGTTGTTTATCCATCTACCCCCATTGTAACAGAAAATTTCGTTTTCTCTGACCCTAATAACAAAGCTATTGGTCTTTTTTGTAGTCTTACAATCAAAGTTCTACCTCATAATCCAACATTTTATAACGATTCATTCGTCAGAGCTCTCTTACTTTGTAAAATATTACTATTCAGCTTATGAAAATTTCCAACTAATATTATGTTTCAAAAAAACTTTGAAATTGTATTTCTCATGTCAATAAGCTTCATATTTTATATAACTATGATTCTTATATATTACCATATTTATTGCAAAATATTTTTTATTTATTACTTATATAAAATGTACACAGTTTAGCTAACATAATAATATACGTGTATATTATAATACTGTATATTATACTAACAATAATAGTACTTCGCACCATCTTCTTCGTTTCAGGATTTCTTGTATCGTTACTCGAATAAGGTTATCTGGATGAAATCGCTACTTAGCGAATAAGGTACTTATTTTATTTTGTATAAACTGTATTTTATGTGTCCGTCGGTAATTATTTGTATCGGGTGTGAGAAATTTCTTTTTTTTCGATTTCTAGAAACAAATAAAGAGTTTAAGAATAAAGTTTTAGTAAACAGTTCCGTTCTATTAAGAAGAAAAAATACTTACCATTTGAATTATAGTTTTTGGGGTTAAAAAAAAATACCTACACCCATACCAAAACTACACAATCTACGCAAAGGGAAAAAACTTCTTTATTAACAATTTGCTATTTAGTTCAATGAACGATAAAATATATTAATTAAAATTAAGAATTAATTCCGTAGAAATAGTTTTGTTTTTAAAAATAATGCTTATATTTTACCGACGACAAAAAATAATAATCATATCAAATGAAAAATAAAAAACGCGAGAATAACAAAACATACAATCCATGATTATATCAGCTAATACAAATACCTATGTAGGTAGGTATATAACATCTTAAATGTCTACACGCTTATAAAAGTTAATGTTCTCACATAACTAACTAACTCGACTTATAACATCATAAATGTCTAGAAACTTATAAAAGTTAATGTTCTAACATCTAACTCAACTTAGAACAGAACAGCTGTTACAACGCTTGAACCTATGAACGTTGTTTGATTTAAGCTACCTTAGCACCAGTCACAATTTAAGGCATACGCTTAACTGATAAGAAATAATATTTATATTATTTGGACCTACCAAAATTATAAGTGACTCCCAAATATCATAAGGGACAAAAATTTTAATTATAAGTTAAGTGTATAACAGATTTTTAATTCATCAAAGTGAGTTTATAAGTGCTTATATAAAATAAGAAATATTTAGCATCAAAACACTTATGAAACGACAGTGAATAAATTCCATGAGGAAAGCTGTTGTGATTCGTTGAAACAAAATAAATTCTGTCAAGCAAGCTTATGCAAGTCCTTGAATGAACTCTGACAATGCTATTCCTGTTAATGTTCCTCTAGACATAAGATAAAATATATGAATACGCAATAAAAATAATGCTTTTCGGGGTGTATTAGATTCTCCTTAAACCGTTCGTATAAACCTTTCCTTTCATTCCCTATCCAGTTCGTTCATTCTCCTATGAAATGCGACATTTTATTCGGTAAATTGAACGTAAGGATGGTAAGAGCATTTTATTGAAAACTATGAAATTTATTATTTATTGTATTTCTACCAGTATCCTTAGATGTTTGAAGATATAAATTACTGTTGAATTATTAGGTAAATGTATGTATGTTTTGCTCTATATTAAACCGCGTTCATATAATTTATTACATGATAGAGATTTGTTTTTTTTTTGGTTTTGGTTTGCTATTTTAATTTCCGAGCAGATTTAGTTTTACAGTTAATACAAATGAGAAGTAAAATAAACGAGTGACTATTAACTTTATAACCTACATATTTTTTATTGAATAAAAATACAAATATGTTTGAAATGTTTATTTAAAATTGCAATCAATCACTATGCTGAATACACGAACAGATAAAGCGTAAAATATAGAAAGTAAACAATATTAACATTAATTTTAAAGCTTTATTTATACCAGTTTCTGAAAGTATATTATATCTTAAACATAACACAACATGCACTGTTAAAATGACATTTTTATATTTTGATAATTGTATTTTACATTTATAAAATAGGAAAGTATTTCCTTTTTCTTTAATTGAGCCATAATAGAAAGCTAATTGCTTTAATTTTGTTAAATATTTTTTTGTTTAAATACGTTGATATTTTTGAAAGTACAATATTAATTATAAAATATAGATTTGGTCGAGTTTGAATATGGACATTTTTATTTCATTCCTCTACTACATTATATTTATATATTATCTACTTTAGAAATATCTTAACCATATTTTTAGAATAAGACGCGAAAAACGGTAACTAATATTACATAAGGTAGGTTGTCTTGAATATTTTTTGTTACTGATTAATAATGTGTAGAATTTTAGTTGTAAAAACTGAGAAGATAAATAAAGGTTCGAAAAACAACGTTATAGTATACTAAAAGTTAGACAGTATTATTCAATAATAAATAGATTTAATTATAAAATAATGAAAAAAAAACTTAAAAAAAAGTATTTTATAAACATATTAAAAATCAAAATTATTAATACAAATACAAATGCAAGATTAGATATAATTAGTAAGTAATAATAAAATCAAAATATCTCATTTATAAAAGGAAAACCTTTTTTCTATAATAAACTGAGTGGATAAATTCGTTTTATTTTTCATTTATAATAACGATGTTTTTTCCAATTTTCACATAAGTTTTTCAATGATTATCATTCTTATTTTCACTGCAAAATAGCTTTCATTTATTAATTTATTTACACTGTAGCTAGATATTTGGCAATAGAAAATATATTTATAGATAGATTGTAATAATATAAGATATGGACAAAGTCTAGGGTCTAAGCTAGGACTAATACGCTTTTAGTTCTTTACATGTGGTTAATTTTTGCTGTTAATAAGTTTGTTAATAAATGTCTGTTATACATTTTAAAGAACGGATTCACTGGTTAAAAAAAAAAGAATACCAATTGAAAGTAAAATATCCTTCTGTCTAATAATAATAAATATTTAAAAAAATTGTCACGAAATTTAAAGAAATTCAAGTCAAATTAATATTTAATAACCTGGTAAGTTCAAAATAGTCTTTCAGAATTATTTACCACATGTATAAAACCTAGAGTGAAGGACATATTGAAGTAGTTAGTAATAAGAAAATTTAGAAAGGGACGTATTAGACAGGGCTAAGTTAAGTTAAAAGATTAAAGATTAGGCATTTGAAGAGCTAATTTAAAAAAAAATTAAAACACTATAGCAACCACATTTAAACAATATTTCAACTCTGCTCCCCTACTTTAAGTATTTCATTGTCTTGCTTTAGCGTTGCTTATTGTTTTAGTTACAATTATAATTAATAGCGACTTTAATATTATCTGATTGTGATTTTGGTTTGAATACTATGCGTTGTTTTATTGTAAAACCAGTTGTTGTCTGCGACTTCGTCTTAAAGTAAGAAGTATCCTATATGTAGATAGGGGATACTTACAAACACCATACAGGTCTAAATCGCTAAGTAGATTTTAAGTGATGACTATATGCAGACAAACATTTAAAAAAAATATACGTAACTTTTTCGAAAGAGAAAAATTATCTAAAGATATATTTCTCAAGTAAATTATTCAGCTAGTTTGTAATTTTATTGCTCCACTTATATTTTAGTACCATACGAATAATAACGTATGTATACATTATAATATTTTCTTAGTAGAAGATATTTTGACAAAAAATTATCTCTAACTTACTAAATCTGTGATTATAGATTTAAATTTTAATAAATCAAATCCTTACTATACCTACAGTTTGTTAAAAAAATTCTGGACATGTATATGTTTTTATTTTGTCTGTCTGAGTTGTTTATTTTTTTGAGTTCAACTTATCTTAACAAAGCGACGCTTGATCGATATTCGACTACAATAGCTTAATAAATAATACTTGTTTTTCTTAAAATTGTATTAAAAAATAATTCACTCTAATATTGATACTTTAAGTTTATAATAAAACTTGATTTTGAGTCAATAGGTTTGCTAATTTTAGATTTATTAGAATTATTCATATTTAATTCCTCTTCTAAGTCTATGTTTTTCAAGTTTCTTATAAAATGTATATATCATATTAATATTGTTTCAATCTAATTAAAATAATTCATTTCTACACTTTATTAATTTTATTATCGGAAGAAATTCATAAATTTCAGTCAATGAAAATCATGAAAGTTATGTTAATTTAAGTAATTAATCATCAATATTATCTAAATATTAGGTTATAAAGCTGCTTCACCACTCAACTGACAGTTATATTGTCGGATTAAACAATTACTTTTAAAGCGATACTTGTAAAAGTATGTATGTATGATACAGGAGAGTCAAGAAAAGCCGTCACCGATACCGCTCATTTCCCATTTGCTTATTTTAGGCATTATCGTGTTAGAATATTCAAATATTGTTGTGGTAATACCAGTTGGTTGTAAGTAATGATGATTGTTTTCTCTTAAAATGACGCACTTTTCTGTTTGTATTATAATATCGAGAGAGTAAAGTTTAAGAAACCTCTTCTCTTAAAAATTCCATTTCGCTAAAGGTTGTAAAAATTTGCGGAATTATTTTAATAAAATAGCAATGATGAAAGAAAACAAAAATGGCCGTTGTCGAATATAATATTTAATAATAAAAAGTACAATGTGTGACAGGTGAAGTTACAAATTTTAAAAAACGATGACGGGTTCACGATGACACTTCACGATGTTCGCTCGTACTTGTTTTATTAATATCTAATATTACCAGTTATTTATACATTATTTCAAGAAAAGTTTTTGAATATATTTTGAGTTAAAATGTTAAATATTAATTAAGAACCTAGTTGTGATAATATCAGTCAACAATAACAAAGCCTGTAACTTTTTTTATCCATGTTAAGTTTATTTAAATGTTCAATAAATGCATAGTACAATTAATCGATATATGCAGGATTCAATCCTGTGATCACAGGGGGAATAGTCCCATCACTCTGCTAATTAAGGTATCGTGTCGCTACCTGCTAAATGAATATAGCATTCTAGATCGTTTTTCTTCACGATAAAGACGAGATTTTAGACTTCTTTTTAAAATTCAAACTTTGCAGTATAGATTGACATTAAAAAAGATGCTGTTACTTTGTGACCTTAATATATGGAAACCTGTTGGTGACAACGCTGGCTGTACCGAAAGTTGTGTTTGTTTTGTTATATTAATTTTCTACGAAACTGGGAATTCTGGATCTGTATAATTCTAAATGATTATTTTTATGTGTCGGATAAGCTGATGTCTAAAATGTATTAAATAGATAAATGTAGGTTGTTAAAAGTTCGCAAGATTAATTCGAAACAATTGAACAAAAACAACAAAAACTCAATCAAACCAGGGAACAAATAACAATTTATATGTTATTTCAAAACTCAGGAGATGGACTAAATACTCTGAATAGTTATTCATGGAACAAGTTATACTATATACAACCTTAATAAAAAATCGCATTTAATGGAATCTATTTTTTTTATTCTGAATAACAACTAAATACATTTTTCTCGGTAACACTTAATACTCTCGGGAAAAGTGGTACAAAAAACACAGATTTTCCCATGTTACTATTATTTATATAAAATGATAACAATAATAATAGTAATAATATTCCTTATTGTAGGTACGTCCTCAAAAGTATACTTTTCCATATATTAAAAAAATAAATAGATAAACAAAATGTACAAGATGATTGAATTTATTAAATAAAATTCAAGCATAAAGTTTACTAGGACTAATTTTTGCAAAGAAATATATATTTGTAATATTATTTTGTTTCGTCATGTTTCGGATAACTGAGGCCATGCTACGCATTTTTTTCATATTTAATGAGTTTCGTTTATCAGAATTATAAGTAAGGGTATTGTCTGAGTAGGCAAGGAGGGAAAATTGAAGATATTTTAGTGATATTATGTAATTTATAAAAGAAATGAGACCTCTTATGAATATTAATTAGATGGGTAGAGAAAATGTAAAATGTCGTGTAACTCTTAATTTCACTTCTTTGTAAATAACTATGACGTTATTCTTATTTTGTCATAAGAGATGTATAGTTTAATACTATAATAAAAGCAAAAACAACGAATTATTATACTGCCTTGATATCAGACAGAGACAGATATTCTTATATACATATAAGTAATGTTTATTAAAAAGAATAGTCTCTTAAAGTATGTTATAATTCTTATTTATTAAATTTTTCTGAAGTTAAATAAATATATAAAACAAGATTGGCATTTCCATTTCTGTCGTTAGAGTTTTGGTTTGAAAATGGTCTCATTTGAAAGGGGTTGGTCTCCCCTTTCTTATAATACTATTCCCAGCCCGAGAAAACGCGTAGTTTTTTTAACATATTTTTTTTGTGAAAGTTATTTACCGTATTTTCACCAATATGAGCACAAAAACAGAATGTTTAAATAGCACTTCACATCTATATATTTATCAATTATGTAATATAATATATCAGTATTTCATTTTAATTTAACTAGAAAAACACAATTTCTAACAACTTTGTTGTTTTAGATTCCCGAATGTCAAATGACGGCAACTTGACATATGACGTTTATGATTTGAAATGCTTATGAAATAAATAATAATTAATATATATTTTTATTACTTTTTTTGTCAAAACCGTCTCTGTCAACCCCGACTCCACGTAGTCTTGCCTGTCCTACCCCTAGAGTGTTTTTGTAAATCCGAAGGCGCGGAAGGAGAGCCGCTCCCACCCGCTGTAACACTGTTGAAACCCAATCGAACTGTAGCTACTGAGGCTGGTCGCCGAAGGCGACCAACAAGCCGCAGTGGCGAAGGCGAGCCTGGGTTTCAGTATAATGTTACGCAAGGGTGAAGGGGCTGGCCATCCTGAAGCGCCGGAAGCGCCGGAGACGTCACAGAAGTCTTAATTACTTACATTTTAGGTTTGTTTTTACGAAACTTCAAATCGGAATATCTCAAAAACTAAACATTTTCTCACAATATAAATGATGTCAGGGGATAGGGGTTTAAACCCCCTTTCCACCCCCTCCCTATCTTCCCTTCTACTCCAACGACACAAATGGAAAGTCTTACCAAAAACAATTAAAGTCACTGCACTTGAAAATAGAACGTAATTTTAAAATCCAACCTCAAATCTTAGAATTAACAAAAACAATTCTTACGATCACTAATCTTTCCATTAAAGATGTAAGCTTCTGAATCTGTCAGAGATTATAAATCTTGTTTGTTCTGAAGAGTGTACTGTGTCCATTATATTACGGGTCCTTAAGATCATATTTTTTTTGTAATACAAAAACGTGCAATTAAATTAGGACTAAAAAAAGAGAACTAAAGTTTTTTTTAGAAGTATGGTTATAATTGCCACTACAAAATAGTCTACTTTGTACCTCAAAACTCAGTATCTCAAAAATATGTTAATTAAATAAGAAATTAACGCTTTGGTACAAGGGGTGTCACAATGCTATGATTTTTAAACAGTTACCTTCGAGATCGCTTTGAAAACTTTTGGCGGTTAGTTAGGTGGTAAAAGATGTATGGAAAGTCTAACGTTTTTTTTTATTTCTTATAATTACTTGTTTTACTAAATATATACACCGATTATACTATTTTTTTTTCTTTATAGTACCACTTATATGTTTCATTATATATTACAAAGTCTAAACTAAGTTTGAAGACTTAAAATTATTTTAGAAGATTTTAAATAGAAAGAGAATAATAAATAAAACTTTATAAGATTTTTTCATTAAAGCAAATAAAGTAAGGACCTCAATTTTAACAACAAAAATTTTTATCTGATAATATATTCGATTTTTCTATCTGCAAAGAAATCACCAATGACAGTCGTTCTATTCTTTAAAACACTATGACACAGCTCACAAACACACTAAACTGTTTACTATTTAAACTCTTACTAAAGTAAACTCTTTATCATTGTTACACTTATTACATTAGTTTTAGTCAAAACAACAACTGATATCTTTATTTTATTTTATCAAAACCTACCCTCCTATTACATAAAAGCTAACAAATAGTTTGTACTTCGAATAATAAAATACATTCCATAGTTTAGGTTATCGATAATGATGGCGCTTGATAATCTAAAATCAATGGAAGCCCGAATTAGTATATTATTATAATCTAAAGTACTGGTTGTCAATACAATATCAACAGTTTCTATTGTAAATTTGCCAGAAAAGTACTATCAATAGTATTGGTAAGGTAAGGAATAATGAGTTTGAATTGTTTAAATACTATGGATACATCGCCAAAAATATCAATTAAAAAAGTTCTTGTTACGAAAAATCTACTTGCTAACTATTCTAGATATTTCAGCAAATAGGTTGTTGATCCTTTAAAGTTTATGTACCAAACTTTATTTTCTCCGAGTTTTTTAGTAAACCGCTGTATATAAACATAATTAAATACATTTTAATGCAATTGGACTATAGTAAGATCTCTATTTATACTATAAACAGTAGAAAAACAATTTCCTTTTAAAATACTTGAATAATATTTTGACTGTATGACGAATCAAAGTATATTTTATTATTTTCCAACAATAAATATTTTAGTTCCACCCTGGTTCAAATGGAAGTACCAAAAATATACAACAAAGTCTAACGTTCCAACGTTTGAATTCTGAAAACTTTGACTTATAGAATAAACCTCTTGGAAGACCGGAGACTAGTGGATAATAAAGACTTGCAGGTGATCGTGGAAGCGCAACGCAAACCACGTCAGAAATAGCGGCAGGTTTTAGTGTGAATGATAAAAGTTATTGAATTTACTTAAAATAAATTGAAAAAGTGAAAAGCTTGAGAAATTATGTGACATGATTTGAGAGCTGTGTTACAATACTCGACGGTCTAAAAAACGAGAGACTTTTTACTTGTAATGTTGCTAGTATTGAAAAATGGATTCTGTACGATAATCCGACAGTAATCTGTACGATTTAAGTAAGTAGTGTTGTAAGTATATGCGCATCTTTTAAAGATGTAGTGTATTCCTCAAATTTGTCAAATAATATTATTGCCATAAATTCGAGCTCATTTATTAGTTCTCGAACAAACATTTATATATAACTTACAATAAATATACGAGATTTAAATTAATGCTTAGAATTGCAATGAATACTTTGCGGTATAATTCAATTTATACTGAATGTAGGATATTATGCTCGTGTCAAAAGCCAAAACGTGTCATCTCCGAAAAGCGTTTGTAACAACATCTTTATGGCTTCAAATTGACGTCTGCATTCGAGAGAAGCGTTGACATACAGATTTAACATTGGATAAGGAATTTTAAAGCATAACTTAAAGTTTTATGCCATTTTTCTCAGCTAACCTGTGCGTATGTAAAAAATATATAACAGGCATATTATTATCTTTGTTTTCAAATGATTTGCACATTATATTTATGTATATATGTGTGCAAATCATGCTGTTAAACTATTACAAATGTGAAAATTATTACAAACACTTATTTCGATGACAAAAGTTTAGTATTCCCTTTGGCTGTGTGTCAGTGTTTATGACTACTGCTCGGTTTGAGGGATGTTCTTCAGCGCAAACAATAGACTCCGCTTTGAACATATCCGCTTTTATTTTAACTTTACATTTTCAGGCTATCTCATATACTATAATCCAGTTAATTTACTTAACATTATATAATAGCCCGTCTTCACTTATTTAACACATTAGTGGGTACTGTCTGATTGTATTTGTTTTTATATTTGTCTGTAGAAAGTTTAAAAATTAATTATCATGTTTTCGTGTAGTTATGAACTTAATTCAATCAATCGCAGGTAAAGATGCATACAACAAAACATGCATATCTCTAAAAAAAAATAATGAAAATGTTATTTTGCTATAAATAATACCATTGTAATAATTAATTAAGCTGGATTTTGAGCTTTATTTATTTTATTTATTCTTTATTTATATAATATTGATTGCCCAAAAAATGTATAAAAGGCGGACTTTTTGCTAAGAACAATCTGTGTCAAACTATTTCGCATTGTATTAATTTATATCGCACAAAGAGTAATTGCTATTAAGTATAATAATATCCTCCAGTTATTTATCTCTAACATTTAATATAATAGTTCTTATATTTATTATCACTAGTAAATTTAGTGATATATAGAGTACATCATATTATATACACATAGTAAACACGCCAGAAGCAAGCCACGCCTTTCACATGTAACACTGCATACCTTCAGAAGATTACGTTAGTGTCTGTGACAGACACATAGAATAACAGAAATATAAAATATATGAATGAATGAACCATGAAAAACAAAACAAAAAATTGAAATACCAAAGGATGTAACAAGTTTTTCATTGAGTGTTATGTAAAATTCTTACAAAACAACAGCATAAAAAATAAATAACGCAAAATTTATTAAATAATGAAAAGATTATATTGAGAGAAATGTAATCGCTCTTTCCAACATTCAGTCGCTATAAAAGTGATCGCTTCTGATCTCTCAGAACATACAATGTTTGAATAAGATTGGATCTAAGTGACGACCCCAATCATGTCTGAGACTTTCAAAACTGTATTTGCATTGCCTAAGAATATAAGTCTCATAAAGTCAATTAATTCTTAAACAAGTCAAGATGTAGTCAAGCACTAACTTAGACAGTATAAAAAAATTATGAAGTAAATGAATAACGAGTATCCATACGATAGTTCCTTTAGCAGTGTTACATATAATATATTAAGATTATGATAATTATCATAAATACAAGTCCCATGATATGTTCCAGGAATTATCAAACAGTGCAATATGTTACACCTGTGTTGAAAATTTACTACCGCAATAATTCATTGATATTTACGTTGTCATGAAAGTTAGGTAGTACATAACAATACAATTAATAAGAATAGTAAATGATTTGATGATAATAATTTTGTGTTACTTATATATATATGTTCTTAATGTCACATAAATTAGGAATATTTTTAGATTTTTTTTTAATGTAGGTGTTTGCAATTTAAATAGAAATATTTAAACTTATTAATGGAAATAAATAAATGTTAAAACGTTATTAGTATATTTTTTTATAAAAAAAAATCAATTCCCGCATTATAAATTATTTTATTTCTGTGTCGCGGGTTTCATAAACATTTAAAAAACGTATTAAAAAAGTATACACTTACTCAGAACAATCATTTTGTGGATCACACAAAGAGTGTGAGCACTGAATCCACAACCTTTGTCAGCAATCAGTGTTACTAATCACCAAACCAAGAGGTCATCTAAGATAATACAATAACTGACTCTTGAATTAAAAAAATATATGTCAAAGTCTTCTAAAACCGTAAGTTAGTTATAATAACATAATAAAAGATTAGGTAATCTTGTAACGAGCAGCATATCATCACTTCATTAGACAAGCAAGAATTTTACAAATTTCACTCTATATAATAAACTGTACTAAACTAGTAGTACTTGTGGCGACACTGCAATGAAAATTTGTGTTATTTGTGATTGTTTCAAGTCGAAATATAAGTCTTTTTTGTTAAATATTTCCTTGCTTGTATATTTATTTCAGATTTGTTCAACCCTAACATCTCTCAGTCTCGAGACGCGAGTGTTCTCATTTCTTAATCTTAGATTTGTCTTATGTTTTTATTATTATTTCCTTTAAGGGGATTTGTTAAAAAAAAATATAGGTGGGTTGACATATCTCAAAAGGTAGTTATATCATCGTACAATTTATAATAATTTAGACTATTACAGATCATAGACATATAGACCAGACGGCGTTTCGAACACGTAGAAGGAAGCACAGAACAAAGTTATAACCACATAATAACAATTATAACAGCTGTATTATACATAGAGAAGGGGAACCATTGGCAGGCCTGTGTGTGCAAGTGCTAACCAATAAAAAAATAGCGAAGATGAGAAACCTATACTTATTCTCGTCTAATTATACATGCTAAAAAGAGAGGCTGATAGGTAACCTCATTTGCTTTCTCTTTTATTGTCTTTCGGTGAAAACCTTTGTAGGATGGCTCCCCGACTCTGTGTACAATAATTCAATGGTTATATATTGACAGCACACTCATGCTCTTTAAAATGATGGCTAAGTGTATTTTCTACGGTTATCTTGTGTTTTTAGAAAAATAATTGGAGATGAAACAAACAGGCGGTAACTGGCCTATCTGGCCATGTTTTCACTGTTCTCCCGATACCGGATAGTAATTTAGTTTTTTTTTTTTTTTTTTTTTTTTTTTTGTCTGTCTATGCTGTTAGCCCTGTTGGCTATTACAGCGTCACCGGGGGGTAATTTAGTACCCGCCGGATTTTATATAGTAAAAAAAAATATAAATTATACAAAAAGTAATTAAAAATATCATATGAACTATCTGGAAATCTTTGTCTTATGTTCTTACGTTTTCTTATGTTCTAAATAGATAAAAAATATATGGTTAATCATTAATTGATGACGTTTTCTTTATTTTGATTAACATTGATTTAACATTGATAGTATTCATAAATAATATGAATATTCATTTTGTTTGTATTTCAAAGATGATGCTTGATTTTTATAATTCCGTTTTTAAAATCGATATTATTCTATTCGGACTTACATGATAAGAAGGTATCGCTAAGAAATAAATTAATGTTTCATATTTTTTTTAAAAATATAGAAAGAAAGAATACAAATTAAGAAACGAATCTGACAACACATTTTTAATATAAAATTGTATTCCATCTTCAGTCGTAAACGGTCGTTTTATTTCAACTCTAAAAGCAAATTGTTGTAAGCTTTTATTGCAAAGATGACATATTTCTGTATCAGCCGTTATAAATTGACCTATCATTTTTGGGTAACAGTTGTATACAATATCTAGAGTAACGGTTAAATCTTATATAAAAATATAATTCATTACACAATATATAATATATCCCAACAGTAAATGAATACGATTGTAATAACTTATTATTCATTTTTAATATCGCTGTCTGGGTTCGGACTAATGATTCTATTTTACACTTAGGGTTAGGTTTTACATGGTGTTTGTATATGGAATGTAGATAGTAGATAGATAGAACATTGCCTTCGACGTGTATAATATTATCATTTGTAAACCAGAATATAGGATTCTATATTCTTGTTAACAAGTGATAATGTAATGAGATTTAATTTGCATCATATATTATACTAGCTGTTGCCCGCGGCTAGGCCCGCGTTTAGGTAGCTTTTCGCGTAATCTGTGGAAACTACCATTATGCAGACCTATAATAGACTTATAGTTAATTCTATAGTATCCTATTCCCGCGGAAATTTTATATATATAGGCATTACATTGCTACGTTATCAAACTGAAAGCCCTCCCCTCTCAACGCGCCACACACCCTGCACATCAAAGTACGTGTGGTATTTACCATTACGTATTATTTTAAAACTAAAATAACTCCTTACTTATTGGTTAAAATCAAATGCTTTCAAGAGCAATGTTATTCATAATTAAGTGCCTGTGATATTTAAATAATTTATTTGGATAAGGAATAATATCGTTATTATTGAAACACCTTCGAAAGTGTATATTATTTTAGAACTAATTTCATAACCATATAAAAGGTTATAGTAAGTCAACCTTAAAAGCTAGATATATGTTGTCGCGGACTTCTTTTTAGAACTTTTAAAGGGCAACAATTTCATAGAACATCATTTTTGCGTAACTTTCACCGTTTTCGCAGCGCACGCAGTTTTTTGTTTATTTTTTTACACCTTGCGTTTAATATTCAAGTTTTAGTAATCATCCCTAATTTTTTGAAAATGAAACATAGCCTATGTCACTTGGGAATAGTGTAGCTTGCCAACGGTGAAAGAATTTTTGAAATCGGTCCAGTAGTTTCGGAGCCTATTCAATTCAAACATACAAAAAAATAAACAAACCTTTCCTCTTTATAATATTAGTATAGAAAAACGATTATCATAAACATTTTTAAATTTTAGTGAGGTTAAAGACAAGCTTTAATAAACACAAGTGCTAAATCAAGCTTCAGTGTCAAATATTTTCCAGCAGTAAATCTCTAAGCAGCTTACATTTTTAATGTCAGCAAAATAAAATAACACTAAGATTTGCTCCACTAAGTTATGATTTATTGTTTTTTGTATTGTAAGGAGTGTAAGATGTTGTATTTTAATAAATGTTTAAAAATATGCAGAAGGTACAGACTGAGTAGAATAATTAGACTTTTTTTTCGGTAGCCCTTTTTTAATCAACATTAATTTAAATAACTTTGTGAAAATGATTTATATTGTTAAACTTTTATAGTTTTTGTTGTCTGTTTTCACGAGCATTCGATTTCTTTTCAAGTAATAAAATTCATAATGAATAAAAAAGGTGACATCGTTAAATGAAAATTAATTTAATTCATTCTAAAAAAAAGAAAACAAAGAAAAAGTTATGTTTATATGTGATCTTATCTTTTTAGTGATTATAAGAAATGAGCTTTTGTAAAACTTATTTTAACGGAAACGTTATATTGATAAGAGCATTACAACTTTTTCTAGTCAAATATTGCAGAAAACTAGGTTCTAAGAGTCGCAGTTTGAACTAGTTATTAAAAGAAGTTATAGTAACTAAGATACCTTCTTATTTCTACTACGTATTTTATTTTCTAGTATTTCTTACATAAGTAAATAAAAATCGTGATAAATTTCTACCAGATAATTATGAACTACATAAAAACTGTAAAGCGTGCATTAACCAGCTGAATGAATGATTAATCAAAAATGTTAGTCTGCGACTGAAATAGTTTGGTCCGAAATATTTATTTTATTATTATGTACAATACAACGTTATTTTCTTACAAAACACTCTAAAATGTATTTAAAATTACCCATCGACTTATTATAAGCACAAGAGTTTATAATAAAACGAAGATCAAGAATTATCAAGATAATAATCTAACTGTAATTCGTAAATCTATTTTTTTATACAGCAAAAATCTGTTGCATAAAATAATTTTAAAAGTAAATAACTTTAAATGCAAATATTTTCTTCCCATAAACGAGCTTTATGGGAAGAAAATATTTTCTATAAAATTAAAACACTGTAAGTACTTCTTTCTATGTATATGCAAATAAGTACAGAGTTTATTTTTTGCATTTTTTTGCCTCAGTTGAAATATAAACAATGTTTTACTATGGCATTTTTACCGAAATATCTCTAGGTAAATTATTTATTACAGAAAACAAAAATACTAAAAACACATTTTTTTTTCTAAAAATCTTTATACACCATCTAAATGTTTAATGACATTACAATTTACTGAAACAATTCTCAGTGATTTCTTACCGTTAAAAGCATCTAAGATATTTACTTCAATGGAGCGTCTGACAGAGAGTATCAATGTTGTTTGCTCTCAAGAGTGTACTGTGTCCATTATATAAGTATAACGGGTCCTTAACGTCAATAACATTTTAAAACATCAATCGATAACCACATCGCCTTGGCATGGTTCTATGAAGATTTAACCTTAATAAAATTCGATGGTTATAAATTATTTTGAAAATAATGAAATTGTTAATCGTATTTCTGTGACGATAAACATAGTTGCTGCAAATCATAATCGCAGAGTAATTTAAGTAAACTTTAATATATAGGATATTAAAGTTACCCACATTTTATAATTGTAACTGGACTGAAATATGCTTTAATAACTCATTTACTAAAGTAGTTGAAGTATAAATTTAAAACCAGACCAAACCAAAAGATTTTACTATTAACACTTCACTTTTATTTATTTGATTTGATTAAATACTGGTTTTAGTTATGAACTCTTAATGGTTCTCACTTTTCTAGCTTATATTATCTACTAATCAAGCAAATGTCCCTCCTCACATAAATAATAATCTTAATCAAATAAACTACTTTAAGCATACGAAAATACTTGACATAACAATTGTAAATATTACTAATTTAGTTAATTAAATAGTTAGTTAAAAATAATATTTTCTAATATTATTAATTTTATGAATCATTTATAGTTTCTTTAAAGTCAGTATAGTGATATTAAATATACCTAATCAATGATATATGACAGACTGTATAGACACAGACTTACAAGTCACTACTTTAGTGCATAAAATATATAAAAGAATACCTTCACACAGAATAACATTTGCCTTAGTAAAGACCTTAAAGAAACGACTACTAAAGATTACTCTCAAAAGCACTACACAAAAGCCATTTACGGAACATGGTACAGGTAATAAGAGGTAATTGTGTTTGGATTTCATAGTAAAGCAAAGCAAAATGGTATGCTTTGTGATTGTAAGCACAGGGGAAAGTAACATTTCCATGAAATTCTACTTTGATCTCACAAGACTTTGATTTGTTGATCTGAGACGTTCTCTATTTGAGTTTCAGCTATATAAGTATTTATATTTTTTTCTTTTTATATAACGTTAATACACTTAAGACAGTATTCATTATAATGACATCATAAAGGCTAAGCGATTTTTAATTAAAAATAAAAGAGAGAATATATGACATATATTAAATTGCTATGAAAAGTGCGTCAATAATAATAAGATATCTCCAAAAGTATTTTCAAATACATTTTAAACTGCGTCAGTATTTGTGCACTCTCACACTGATATAAACATTGTATACGGTACAGTTTTACAACTCTAACCGATAAGGTCACATTTTAACGACAAAATCTCTAAATCTTTTGCAGTAAAAGCTTAGCCAATTTCCTTTCGGAGCTTAAGCTCAATATTAATACAATCGTTTATTTTTTACTTTGTAGTAAGTTTTCAAGAATATTTCTAATATGTTTCTTTCCAATTGAACAATAAATTGTGATAAACGAAACGAAAATAAATGTAAATATTTATACATGCTAAATAATGTTACCTTGTAAAAGATTGGATTTATTGTATTTTTCTTTAGCATTGCAAATTGCATTCGAAACAAAATGTTTTTGTATAAAGCCAATGTTATATATTTTTTTTCAATTTAATCTTAACATATCTGACTTTGAATAAATGAAATTGTCATATATATATATATATATATATATATATATATATATATATATATATATATATATATATATATATATATATATATATATATATATATATATATATATATATATATATATATATATATATATATATATATATATATATATATATATATATATATATATATATATATATATATATATATATGACAATATATATATATATATATATATAAATATGAGGTCCTCCAAAACGTCCAATGCTGAGACATTGGATGCGACTCCACGTGATATAACCAGTCTAAATATTTTAATTGTATATAAAAATTTAGTTGTTTTAAAATTGTTATTTTACTAACACTAGATTATAAGAAAAATTGTTACTAACATCACATGGACTAGTCCTGAAATAAAGATTATTATTATTACTATAAAATACAACAAAAAATTAATAAAAAAAATATCGGATCTCTTCATCCATAGAAACTGTAAATAAAGTTTTGTGCACCAAATACACCAGAAAACAGAAACTACTATAAAAATAATGTTATTTATCAATAATATTAAATAAAAACCAAAACAGAAAAATATCCCAAATCAAGGTATGATGAGATAATGAAATCGGGAAAAATAAGAAAAGAAGCCCTTCCTGATACATATTCATCAGTAAGAAACAGTTCAAGGTTAAGTTCTAATTTCTAAGAAGGATCCCTTTAATGGCTTCAAATGAGTCTTTTTTGTACTCTATACTGTATTGTAATCTATATTATATACTGTATTGTAATCTATATTGTATACTGTATTGTAATCTTTGAACCCAATAATAATATAATTGTCATACAATTTATATATCCATGATATTTTTAGTTTAAACTATCCTAATTTAGAATGAAAGCTTCATCAAAAACCTACAGCAATGGAGCCTGTGATCTCGGGACTATCGTGTTCATGAATTTTTCATTGTGTATTATTAGAATTATTATAGAATTAAAATTACAATTCATATATTATGAGCTTATAATATTTTAAATGACTTATTTGGAGTAAACTTAAGCTGGAGCATTTGTTGATTACTGCAGAAAGCAATAAAGCTCTTAAAACTAGAATCAACAAAAAATTAAATATGAAATTCTGACTATTTGAAAATATGTTAGTCACAATCTTTTTTATCACTTATTAATTTAGGTTATTATACACTTAATTAGAGGAGAGTAAAACGTATCCTATATACTATATAGTATATAGTTATTGAAACTATATAGGTATCGAACCTGAATCGAAAATCCGATAACGATTTGCAGGGAAACTATATATTTTCAAAAACACTATATTGCTGTATCTGTCAAATATCATACCCGAATACAATTCACGAATCCTTTCGTATCAAATCGGATGTAATATCGTTTTCTCTATCAGCGGTCGCGTTGTAAACCAGAAACAAATCATTCAAAAAGTTCTTTGAACTTAACTGCTCTTGTATCTATTTGTGTTGTTTATTAAGTAGTATTAATTTAATTAGGATAATATTAAAACAAGTTATATTAAAAAACAATATAATATAGTAAAATAATAAAATACTAACTACTGCCTAATACAATAAAATGATCCTTTTAGTTTTAGGTTGCATGTAAGAGATTACTTTTAGTGATAAGGTATCGTTCGTAACCAAATGGAATTGATTTTTCAACTAACTCGTTGCTTTTGTATTAAGCAATAAAGTGTTATAAGTAAATAAAAAATATATATAATTTTTAAATGAATTTCCTTTCATATATATATATATAACTTTATTAGTAGTCACGAAAACATTTTTAATATTTATGTTTTTATAAATAAATGAATACTAGACAATATTATGTATGTAAATTAAAATATACATGTAGACTTGTGCGTTGGTTATTATATCCCAAAGTATTATTTCTTGTTCTTCTTTATACAAATATAAAAATCATTAACAAGCTACATTTTTTATCATAAAAGTGTAATGAGATAATATATATATTTGGTAATTTATAGTTTTTTCAGTGCAATTAACCGCGGGGCTTTCCTGATTGTAATGGGTCTCGATTACGTGCTTTAGTCAGATACTACATGCAGTTGATTTATTTTACTTTATTGATAAAACACATAACAATAATTTATACAGAACTTCATTTAACTAACAGTAATTTGCAGTTTTAATGCATTATCTTTCATAAAATGAAATGTCCCCTACAATAAGTTACACTTATTTCATTTATCTTTATCATATTTATTTTATTTATTGGATATTATAAAGAGAGTTCAGTTTATTTATCTTATATAACTTGAAATCAAAACGCAAACAAGTCATAATACAACACACAAAAGGTCAACTTAAATAAATGGACCCTAGCAATGTTTAATTATTAAATAATCTTCATTAGTAAACAAGTCATAATACTTACCAAAAGCTTGGAGGATGTTCTGTATGTACCATGTCACACGAGTCGTGTAAGTCAGACAGATAATTTCAAGAATTGAACGTGATCTGAATATCAAATACTTAGCGCAGAGCTGTAGTATATTCTGCCGGGGCGTCACGGTGAGTGCAAAAGCGATCCCGCGACGTCCCACTAAAGCGATGAAGTCAATCGTTGGTTTTTTAGTGGGTAGTGTTAAAAATGGTAGTTCACCATACCCCAATATGCATCAACAAAATCAAAGTCGTTTATATTTTGTGAGTGTGTGAGTGTGTGACCGTATGTATTTGTGTATTTGTATAATTGATAGCAAGGCCGTGAATTTGACGGTTGAAATATTATATTTGTCTGATCAAAAGTTGTTGAAAGTTGTAAGGTTCTATCGAACCTTAAAACTTTCTATATGCAGTGAATGAAAAATATTTTTCTCAATATTAATGTTTGTGTGTTAAAGAGTCTTTGTATGAATAATGTTACTTTCAGTGTATTTATGTACATTCAGATATATAATTGCTTTTGTTTCGTTTCTTATTAACATGTTTAGAGTTTATTTAATCTAAAAAAAAGTTTAAAAAAAAAGTTTTATACAATCTTTTCTCTTATAAATATAAAGAAATCACGAAATTACAGTTATCGGGATTAGCAATAAAATAAATTTTCACTTTTGTTACTTCACTGAAAATGTTTGTAGGAATTTTCGGTCATCGGCTTAAATTAATAAATAATACAAAACCAAAAGGAAAAGATTGCGTTAAGCCATAAAAGGTTTTGCTACGGGTCGTTAATCTTTTCCACCTTGTTGACAGCTGTTGGAATTTATCTATTATTGCCTTTTGATTATTATTTTATAAAAATATATTGTTTTAAATAGATATAGAATGAAAAATGATCTCTGAAAACCTGTTCCAGGTCGCGGTTTCGAATCCCTGCAAGTATCGGTTTATTTTTATTATATATTTATTTATAATTTAAATAAGCTTAACAAAGCTAAATAGATATTTTCAAATAACATGTAATGTATTAGTATTAAAATATACCTTTACATTTTTAAATCCTTAAGATATCTCTAAATCTTGTTTTTTATATTTGCATTGTATAGACAAAAATTTTTGTGTTTGATATTTTTAGATTTATTAAAAACAATTTATCCATTTAGAACCTCATTAATAATAGTTGGAATATATTTTCACTTTCAATTGAAAGATCCATTTGAAACTTTGTACCTACTTAGGTTCGTTCAACGATCTCGTTGTCATTATCGCGCTTAATTTCATTAACATAAATATGTACATACAACAATATATCACATAAATAAAATCAGGCCTTTAAAACAATTAAGGGGTTTTAAATACAAGCCTTATCGAGTTCATTATAAGACACTATATAACCAAATAGCACACGGTCGAATTCGCGGCCGCAAACTCATTTAGATAGAAATTAATATTATACCATATTTATAGAAACAATAGAAATTGGTAATCGAACTTAGGGCAGAGATACATTTACTTGCAAGACCTAGTGCATATCATCATGCGGAAGTGTACACTTAGCTTTATTGCATCGATTAGTGACATAATTAATGATCTATTAATTATAATATTTTTTACGTCAATGAACTCCTGTTTAGATTAATTATTTTTCGAAAATCTAAAACTAATAAGAACTTCTTTTCAATTTGATTACACATAAAAATGAAAATAAAAATAAAGTAAATTAAATATATTTTCTATTTAGACATCATATTTCTTTGAAAACAGTTTATAAAATCGTAAAAAACATCAACAACATAAAAGATTAAAAAAGGTTTATATAACATCATGTTGATGGACAGAGAGGTTTTTTAGAGATGTGGAATAAAAATATCGATAACTTTTTTATGTTGGTAGTATTTAAAAAATGAAACCAGAATTTGATACATTTCATAACATTTTTATTATCACTTTCGTTACAACAGGCACATCACTTTCTCTTTATACCATTTTGTATGAAATGATTTTGTTTCTGATAATAGTATTATTACTATGAAGGATAAAATTTATAAAAGTATCTTGTAATTTTATATATATAGTCGGTCGATTTGATATATTTAAACGACTATTATAGCGCCTATTATATCAAAATGTCTAATGTTTAATGGCAAAAACAAATAGGTGTCCCACGTGGATTGTGTGATCTTCTTATTACATTAAATGTGGAATGTTGGTATAATTCTATTAAATATTTATTGATGACTTACTCGTTTTGATGTATCGGTTTAATTGGAGTTCGATATTATTTGCGTTTGTATAGATGCCCATTTTTACAAACGCTGTTATTCACAATTTCTTTTTGTTTTTTATTTTATGTTATCTTGACGCGTGTGTTCTTTCCAATATGATGCACAACAATAGTCCTGGGCAGCTGGGTATGTACAACATATTTTCAACCTTGTTTCTCACGATAATTAAAAAATATATTGTCAGTTTGGGACTAGGTTACGATTGAAATTGTGTAAAAGAATATTGAATTCTATTCGAATTTATGTTTATTTTATTTTTTATTTTATTTATTTTATTACACTTATATTATTTCTAAACTATATAAAAATAACCTAAATATCTCTGAACATTGTGATGTAAAATGCATTTTGTTCGTCACATCCAAAAATATTTTTCTAAGGATTCCCTCTAAATAAAATTGATTCTAATAAAATGTTTATTAATAGACTACCCATATGGTAAGTCTTGTCGTATATGTAAAATGTTAATTCTGAACATCTTTTATTATTTCATTAATAAAAAAATTAACTTGGTGCAAAAATAAAACAAACATTTTCACATTTATTATACTTTGTAGGATTTGCACATAATTTCTATAAAAATTTTAAGTGAATAGACATATATTTTTTAAAATGTATACCGTCTTTGGGATACAAAGAACAATAAATCTCAATTTGCAGCAGAAAAACGTGCTGTTATTCATTTTGCTGACATTAAAAATGTAAGCTCCCTAGAGATTTAGTGTAAAGGAATATTTGACATACAGTTTATAATATTGTTTTCTTATTACGACATACACTAGGTTTATTAAAGTTGAATTAGTGTTATAGTTACGACAAAATTGAGGTTCATGTTAATATTAAAATTACTTTTGTAAGAACTGTTATAATTTCACCTAAACGAGAATATGAATCTTCAAATAACAAATTAACATTAACATCAACATTTTGTTTAAGAGGAAGTGGTTTTAAAAATAGCTATATACATATTTTTAAAAGACAACTCCCGCATTTAAATTTATATTTTATCCCGTGTCGCGAGGGCTTCACAAAAAAATATAAATAACATAAACAAATAATTTAATCGAACCCATTATTATAATAAAAAATCGGTGTAATATAATGATAATAAACTATTCATGCAGGAAAGAAAAATGTATTGTTGTGTATGAATTTAACAATGATCGATTTGAGTAAACATTATAAAAGTGTTTAAAGGAGGTTACATACAGCGTTAGTTTAAGACTTACCCCTATTTATAGCTTGTATTTCATGCCAGTGACAAAAATATACGAAAGATGGTAAAAAGTTATTACTTTGTAAGTTAAAATCTAACTATCGTTTTAATTTGAGGCCTGAGTTATTTCTATTTTCACTATTAAATTTAAAATGTTTAGTCACACATGTGTTTAAACATAAATACTTATAATATTTAAAAAAAAAACAATGACAGTTAAGCTTTTTATTTAGTTATTCATCACAAGATTTATTTACTGGTATTTTATATAATTTTTAGATACGATAATTTAATTAAACCGTGTAAAAATAATACTTATTTATGTATACGTAATTTGAACATACATGTCTAAAAAAAATGATATTGAGAACGGTTTTATTTTTATTTCATGTATTAGATAACATTTATCACTTGTATTTTAATTGTAAAGAAAAAGTAAATCTTGACAAGTTGAAAGCAAAGAGACGCAAATCATTGTGATTTCGTTTAAACATTTATATAAAATAAATATAAAGCGCTACAGCGGCTTATCTGACAGAGTATCAATCTTGTTGGCTCTCAAGAGTGTATGTTCATTATGTTACGGGTCCTTAGCGGCACCCTTCCATTAGCATTATTTATTTATGAATGCTAAAATGTTTTATTAATTGAAACACTCAACAATTGTGAGGTCCTTTAACATTTATTTAACACAGACAACACACATAGACAACGTTTTTTAGAAGTTTTATTTAGTAAGCAACCAAATGACAAACTCTTTAAAGTTAAAAGTAGTTACGAGGGCAAAATCGTTATAAATTAAATATGTAATCAGGTATTTAGGTAAAGGCTTTAGGTAAACTGACTGGTTCTAAACAGCATAACATATAGCTTTTACTCATACCATAACAAAAACCAACAAAGAATTTTGTTCAATAAAATACTTTCAGTAGAATTTTTAGTATTGACTGATGCTATGTTTTATTTTTAAATTATTAACCGGAGCAGTAGTTTCTGGGTAACATAGAATAAAAACAAGATATTTTTACTTTTAAACAATAAGAAAATAAGTATATGGAAATGTTATTATTATTATTTTTTTTTTATAGTAAAAGACCATGTTTGGTTTTTAAAGTATTTTTAAAGTAGGTTTACACACGGACAAATACTATTTGTGAGTTTAAACCAAAGACATGAAGACGATTTAAATATATAAAACATGTAATTTGACTAGACCACACAAATAATTTAGTTATTTATTTTTTAAATATACCGATTACAAAAAAAACTAAAAACATATAAAAGGAGAGTTTGAATTATCTGCTTTCAATCTCGCTTGGAATATTTTAATTGAAGTTAGAGCAAATATTATTATAAAGCACAGATTAAACAATTTTTAGACAAATAATACATTTTTATTCTCTCATTGTATGATTTATGACGTTTGAAACATATGCCTATGATTAATTGGAAAATTAATTACAAAATATATAAAAAAAATGCTTTCCTATAATCTAGTGTAGACCAATTTTGTTAGAATATTTCAACAATAACAATAAATTAAAACAAATTTATTTGTTTTAATATTTTGTTAAAGTGGAGAAATATATATTGAAAATTATTCACTGTTTACTTAAAGACAATAATCAAAAGTACGTGAGCATTAGATAATAATCCAATAAGGGTGTGTTTTAATATTTTTTAGTACGACATAATCTAAACTGAACGATCTACGCATGGGGGCCCATCGGGCCCCCCTTTTTAAGGGTGAGTCTCCTGACCCACCCACTCCCCCGGTGACGCTGTAATAGCCAACAGGGCTAACAGTATAGACATACAAAACAAAAAAAAAAAAAAAAAAAAAAGTGAACGATCTACTGATCTTATCAATGACAGTGACAACCAACTTAGAACACTTTAATGTCATAGACCCTGCGTGTGATACATTCTCGTAACATTGGACTCCTCAATTATTAGAGGTATTGCTTATTTTATTAATATTAACATAATAAATTATTTACAGAATATTTATATATCAAAATATTATATTTCCTTGTAATATAGAGATCAATTTGTCGTTCAAAATTCAATTTCCGAAACATCGAGATAAGCACGGAATTTCCTGCTACAAAAAACAGTCATGAATTTCAATATTTTTAAAACAGATATTTGTATGTATATTACTTTTTATTACGAATACTCATATAAAGATTTAAAATAAAAATTGTTTACAAACTAAAACAAAGTTTAAGACCCTTTGATTTTAAACAGTATACTTAAAATCAACTGATTGAAACAAACTCAAAGGAGCTACTGTAGCTATATATGTATGCAATACAATTTATAGTAGGTATTATAAATAGTGAATATAGATTGATTGATTAACCTCTGATATTAATTTATTTGTTCGTGGCTTTTTTTCCAGAGTTAAGCCATACATATATATACATACATTTAAAAATACAACCAATTATTCAATAATAAATACAACATTTAACCTTTTTGTGACGGATTAAACATAGTTACAAGACAAATATAGTTTAAGAATAATAACTATCATCGAAATTAATATTTAATTAAATTATATACGAAATTAAAATCAAACAAATTCAAGATCTATTCTCAAAAACTGTCTTAGATTTTGAAGTTTTAAATAGAAGTAGTTTTTTATATGATTAATAAAAATGCATAAACCACTCTCTATAATTAATCAAGTAAAAGCTAAGTGAAATTTAATTGATAAAGGAGAATAAAAAATAAACAAACCATTCATTTTATGGGATGAAATTAGAAGTACGATAGCGACAGTAAGAAAACTTCAAAAATAAATTCAAAGACGTATAAAACTAAGGTTGTATTTGTGTGCTCTGACACTGTTGTAAACATTGTAAACATTTTATACGATGTCGTTTTACAACTCTAACCGATAAAATCATATCTTAACGACAAAATCTCAAAATCGATTCGTATAAAAATTTTGGCCCATTTTCTTTCTGGTATTAGCCTCTATATACCTTTTATTTTGTACCGCGTTGACTAAGTGTTTGTTAAATCTTTGTTGGCATTTGGGACCTTAAATTGTGAACAGAGAAACGTATCCAGTATTGAATAGCATTTTGTGATGTCAATCTACGTTTCATATAAATCTAATTATTACAAATCTGACTATGAAATCAACAAAATTGCTATATTCACGATTTGTGAGAAGTTACCAAAAAATTGGGAATAATACAAGAATGATAAACCATGTGTTGCACATCCGTTAAGTATACTATAGCTTACAGAGAAAATAAATCGAAATTCAAAGATACGTTAACGATAGATAACGTTAATTAGCTCTCACAAAAGAAATCTAGTTAATTTATTTGTTTGCAACTAAGTTGGCTCCTTACAAAAAAGGTGTAGGGTAATGAATTAAGATAAATAAGGAAAGAACTCTTCATATTACAATCATTATATCCATTAGGAAGAAACAGGCCAGGGTTATGTTCTAATTTCAGAAGCTTTATATCCCTTAATAATGTTATTATCATAACACTGAAATAAAAAGTTCTTAAGCTTATTATATCTTCGAAATTATCTGACAGGACGTATTTCAGATTACTTACGCTCAGGTTCTGCCATGTTGATACATTATTAATTATTTGTATATAGATAAATATATGTATATTATAAATATTTAATTATCCAAATCATATAATAACTTTAATGATACATAAAATAAAATAGACCAGATGTAAAATAATTAACTAATTACAATTAATTCATAACATGATATGATTCATATTTATTTTTCTTAGTAACAAACAAAATTACTTATTTATTTATAAAAAAAAGAAATGTCATCGATAGGATTAAAATAAAATGTTTTATAATTTATGAATAATTTATTAAAGTAAAGAATACATTATATAAAATGTAAAAAATAATCCGATAACGCCAGAGATTCGAACCCGCGACCTCTGGGAAATCGTCCCGTCCCAGATGTCGCGGGTTCGAATCTCTGGCAGGCTCTATCGGCAGGCTCACATGGCTTACATGGCTCTATATATGTTTATAGATGTTTTCAAACATAAAGAATACAAATAAAGAATCGACTCCGACTTCGTATTTAAATTATAAAATTATATTCCATCTTCAGTCGTAAAGTATTGTTTTATTTCAACGCTTAAAATGAATCGCTGTAAGCTTCTTTCGCATAACAGTTTTCTCTTCCTTTAAATTATTTTTCCATACAAAAATTTAATATGTTTTGCTCCAAAGTGAATGAATATTATTGTAGTTTTGAATTATTTGTTTTTAATAATTCTGTATCAGGCTGTTGATTTAAAAATAAAAATTGATTTATATGTTAAATAGTAAGCTCTAGTAAATAGATAGTTTTAATATTATCATGAACACTGACTTCAATGTACATCGCTTTATCATTTGCAAAGAAGTCCATAAAGTTTCTATTGTATTATATACATAAGTATGACGACAAGACAAGATAAAATTAGAAAGAGGGTATATACATTTCTTACTATTTCGTGAGATTAATGTCACGCCATAATAAACACTTGTGTTCTCTAAAGATTCGGGGTCAGATACTTCGCTTCAATAAATCTCTGAGATTCTTACATTTTTAATGTCAACAAAAAGAAATGACTGTAAGATATGCTTCCGTAAGTTGTGATTTATTCTTCGTCGTATCGCAAATTGGATAAGGTATAGCATTATAATATTTATAAGTTTCATATCTTTATTGAAAAAGCTAAATGAATTGAAAAAAAACCGTAAGGTTGGCACGTTTTTTTTCAATTCATTAAATGGAATTTCTTTTTGTTTTAATTTTTAGTGAGAAAAGATGGAATATACTTATAGGCTGAAAATATTTTTTTTTTCTCTAAGTTCGGTAATGTATAATAACAATGTGGACATCGTTAAACATAGCCCTTTGTAAATTGCTCAACTCTAAAATGACTATTATTTTTTTGTTTATCCCTACTAAATTACCAGTCGTTAATTTAAAAATATAAGTAATACCAGTTATTTTATATATTAGTAACTTTAAGAAGTAAATAAACAACTATTGTTTGCAAAATAAATATTTTATACAATTCTAGGTATGGAATGATTTATTTTATAACAATGGAGTCATTTATTACTTTCAATATCGTAAAAGAAGTTCGTGAAAGTTTTCCTTTTATGTTTAATATTTTCGGTTGTCTCGTGTCACACGCGTCTGATTTCTTCTCAAGTAATAAAGTTTACAGAAGTAAGACACATGTCAGAGGAGAAGTCTGAGATTAATTTGTTTACTGAGTCTTTGTCGCGAGAAATTCTAGACTAAGAAACTAAATTGAAATGCAAATAAGACATAAAGAATTATTCCCAGTAAGAAACTATAACTATGAAATTTAAAAATATTTTTTTTTACTCTAGGAAAACTATAAAAATAAAATAATAGCAGCATGATTATATCTGTGTGAAAAGTATATTTAAAAGATGTTATGGTGTTTTTATTCTTAAGAACATTCAAAATTATTTTTAATTTAAATAACATTAAAAAAAATGTCTTCTGAATCCTTAAGGGCTGTTCCTTGATTCCTGTAATGCTCTTGTTATTCATCTGATGTTGCAAGACACCGTGGGCGGAGCTGATTACTTGCCACCGCGTGATCTGTATGCATATCACCTCTTATAATATAAAACAACAAGTCATATTTATCAAAAGCTTGAAGAATGTGTTTCATCCCAGAGGAGTCGTCTAAATAGGATATAAGCTCAAAAATAATAACGCGACTTTAATATCAAATAATTATTTTAGAATTACATTCAGAAGAATTTTTATTTTTTTAAACATTATATTGAATTAAATTTTACTCCTTCCAAACCTTTTTTTGGTTTCTAAAAACATTATCATTGTATTTTTATGAATAATTTGTACAACTGAATAGATGATTCATGCGACTAAGTGACGGATTATTAAGTTTTGCTCGCACAAAAGTATAAAATTTGATAACATCGATAAAAAAATATTAATCTTAATATTTGTACGCGATAATCTTTCGTCTTCTTATAATCTTGTTGTGTATTTGTATCTAACTTAATTTATTTCGAATTATAAATTACTTTTATATCGATTATCTTTATAAAATCGTTGAAAGTTTTGTGAAAAAAATAAAATAAAATTTGTATTATCAACGTTCCTATTTAGTTCTGATATAAATTATATATACCAATATACATTTGAAGTATAGTTATTGGAAATCACAAAAAATAATCATCAATACTATTTTTTTTACAAGGAAAAGATTTTTTAGTATGAATGCGCTGTATGCACTTACTGCTAAAAAATTATAAATTACTAACTATTTAATTAAAAACAGACATGTTAACGGCGGGAAAAATATTGTAACAAATTGTACTGTAATTATGGTACTGACACTTATTATTTGTTGACGGATATAAGCAATAGCCCGTTTAAAAAAAAAATGGAGCTTAAGCAGTCTCTTATTATTAATAAAAGTTTTTGTCACTACTTCCACTTTAAAGCAATCATTTTAATAAAAACTTAATATTATTAGAAAATGAATTGCCATTTATCTTCCATCTATCACTAAACACTTAAATTTACATCGTAAACTATGTTATACAAAATCTAGTTTTCGTTGTCATAAGTTCCAATTCTTCGATTAAAAGCCGTTAAAACATAAATTTATTATTATATACTCGCTATAGTTGTAAACACTATCTAAAAGTTTATTGTATATTTGAATATATTTTAAGCCAATTAACATATATTGTTTAACTTATACTACAAAAATCCTAATATTAAAAATTAATCGTAACCTTTTATGTATAAGATATGAGATAGATGGAATGTATGAGGAAGCAATAACAACATTACTTTCCGGGTTGTATTAGATTCCTCTTAAAAATTCGCATAAACTTCATTCCTTCTTCATTTTATTCTTCACTATGAAATTCGACGTTTTATTCGTTAAATTGAATTGAAGTAAGTAATAATAGTCGAAAGCTATAATATTTATTGACGTATTTTTCTGTGTGTTTAAATATATTATTTCAGGAACTAATCTTTGTAACAAGTAACTTTTAAATTAATTGTTAAATGTATACATATTTATAATAAATAACAAAATATATTATTTGATATAGTTGTTTTGTTCATGTGTATACTGAACATCTTTCTGTAATATATTAACATCCACAAATTAGAATCAAATGTATCTTGCCAGTGAATTTAAATATATTTATATGAATTGTAAAAGGCGGAGATGAAAAAACCTTCAGGATTTCAATATTTTTATTTTCTTTGAGCAAACCAACTTCAAACTCGTAAAAGGGATTATCAAGGTCTTATATAGCCTAATGGGATTTTCCAAGATTTTCATTGACTTATTGAGTATTGAAAACTGAAAACGACATATAATGTAAAGATACATTCTTGTTTATTTAAATCTAATGATTAAAGACATTATTTACTATTAAAAAAAAACCAACAAAGTGGAAGAACATAATGTATTATGACTAATATGTTGCACCCTTTATAAAAACCCTTATTAAGCTTATATAGAACTTGACTCAATCTTAAAGATAAAAGGTTAAGGTATTTCTAAATAAGTTTTATTTGTTTGTCAGTTTTTATTAGACATCACAACAGCCACTTGATATATTCTGTTAAATTAGATGTGATATGATATACGTTTATATGGTACTTGTACATATACATTATATAGTACAACTCTTTCCTGCAGATATTTTTGGAAATGAATATGTATATTGTAACCAATTATATGCGATATTATATGCGAGAGACCAGATGAACTCGGAAAGTTATTCTCCTATAAGTTACTGTCGCATTGTGTGATATTAAGAATGGTCCATGAAGTTTTTGTTAGACGAATGTTATATGTTTCAATATTAGAAACATAATAAAAAACACGAGTTTTATACTTTTTAACATAAACAAAATCCATTACTTGTTAATTACATTTGATCCTTTTCTCGGAAATTGTTAATTAATTGTTAAATTTTCAAAACAAGTTAATTCATGTTCCTGACACGTTCACTCTGAAGTAATGTTCTAATAAATTAATTTTAATAAAACATCTAGTATTTAATCTAATGTTTTCTTTGAGTTTAGACGGAAATCCACGGTATTTGCGTATGTCGAATATATTTTGCCGTTTTCATGAATCGTACCTACATTTTAACTAATGTACTAACTCCAAGTTAGTTAGTTTACTTATAGTTCAACATTAAAAAATAGTGGTACATATAGGATGTTCCTAAGCTCCATGTCTTATAACTTAGTTATATTTCTCTATTAGGATATAAGTATCTTGGAGGATATTCTTTGAGTACTAATTTAGTCAAGTCATCTAAATCTGGCAAATAAGTTCAAAAACCTAACGAGAAAAGTGTATAGTATAAGGTATATTGTAGATCTAAAATATATCCTTCAAAACAAGTAATAAGACTAAACAAAAACTTGGAGCACGTTGTGTAAGTACCATATCTGGCCAAGCGTTTAAATCAGATAGAACTCAAGAATAGCAAGAGATCTGAATAATAAATACATAACGCAATTTTAGTACATATAGTTACATACATAGTATTTTTTTATATTTGATATATTCTCACCTAATTATACAGTTGTGTCTATCTTCGTTATTCTGTTAAGGTTGGTTCAATAAACAACTTTCAGGACAGGTGGTAGAAGTAATTGCACTAGTAACAGGCAGTCGAAATTAAGAAAACTTAAAAAAAAAACTTCTAACATGAACGTTCTTTGTGACTCATTATAAAAAATATAGAACTCAGTGACTGTTTTATTAGAGCTAATAAATATATTTTGTTATTTTTTGTTTGTGTAAATATAACATGTTTATTAACATTTCATCTATCCAATGATATACAATCTGTTATGTTATGTTATAAAAATGCACATAGTATTATAGTTAACTAGAGAAAAAAAATCCAGGTATATTTATTTTACAAATAGAAAATGTTTCATTTTTGCAATTCGCGACTCGTACTGCAGCTACAGATACAAACAATACACGGGTAGAATAAATAAATAAAACTAATAAATAAATTAAAGTAACACAAATACGAAAAATTGTTTTATCATTTTATATTTTTATAACAATAAATAAATATCACGTGTTAGATTTGTTAAAAGCAATTAGTATAAATCCTCGTTAATTGAGAAAACTAAGTTCATTTTGACCCCTAATCTTTATCTGAATTGTAAGATAGAATATTCGAATAAGGAAAGGAATAGTTCGAACGTAATTCGAATTTATTTGTGTGACATTATATTATTTACAAAAGAAATGATACATTCTTGTTAGTGTTAGGAAATACAAAATGCCATGTTTACTGCTTCGTAAAAACCAATATTACATTACATCATTATTTTTAATAATTTTAATTAATTGCCAACTTCAAAATAACAAAAATATAAAAACAACTTTTAACGTTTACTGATTAAATAATAGTGGGTGCAGCCGATGGATAGAGTAGTTCTTTTTTATATTCATATAAATTTTCTTTACAGCACTATTAAAAAGAATAGCTGAATAAGGAAATGATAAATTGGTTTAATATAAGATACCTTTAAATTGAATTTTATCTTATTGTATTCACTTAAAACGTCCAAATAACGAATTTTAAAGTACAATTAATCAAAGAAAGATTATTCAACCACCTTTTTTTTACGATAATAGCAAGAGGAAATTACGATTGCATGGAACAATTCCTACAGTAATTTCCATTCAAAATGTAAGCTTCTTAGAGATTTACTACAACGGGGTAAGTAATCGGGAGCATCGACCTTGTTTGCTCTTAAGAGTGTATTATGTCCATTATATTACGGGTCCTTAGCGTCACCCTTCCATTAGCATTATTTATTTATAAATATTGAACGTGCAGTTAATTTAAGACTAAAACAAGAGCGTAAGTGATATTTAAAACACATAAGTACAAAAGATCATCAAAAGCATTGGGTAATAATAAACGTCAAGTTTGTAACCTCGTAGTGATAATTATATTCCACCTTGCGTTTGTTATATTATTGTAGTATTGCTACATATAAGATTGTTATTATATAGTAATTTGGTATGTATGTAATATAAATATGTAATTATTTATTTAACTACATAATAACGTTGACAATAAATATTGTTGTTACAGTTAGATTTACGAATTTAGAATTATTTAGAACTATATATCATTGTTATTACTGGTATGTTATAAAAGTAGTAAAAGATATTGATTTGACGAACTATCGGAAGTAGCCTTAAGATATTAAATATATTATCTTTACATATATTATTAGGTAAGCCATAAATGTGTGAAAGATTTAAGATTGTTATAAATATGCTTAGGCATTTAAAATGGTTATGTACTATTATTGTTATTGTGTATATATTGTTATTGTGAGATATTTAATGATGTGTAAAGTTGTGAATACGACTTATCTCCAGAAGCTACTGTTGGCGCTTCTGTCGATGTTGTTATGTTATAAATATGGCTGTAAGACTCTATTAAAGGTAAACTGTATTATGATAACTGGCAAGATAAGTGATTCTTATACTTACATTGTTTATAATAGGTGTAATAACTGTGGTGGGTATTTCACCGTATTGAGTTATTGGTAAATGGGTCAAAATAATTACACAGTAATAACTATATCACTGTATTTATTATATTTATGTACTGGGAGTCATTTTGTTATATTAAATGATATTTGTTTAGTTTTTCCTTTTTTTAAACTTATCCAGATAATACATTGAAATATATTATAATTTATAGTGTAAAGTAACTTGATCAAATACTTTATACTATATTATTTTAGTGGTTTTTAATTGTTGAATCTTATAATATCTAACACGTCCATTACATAAGTCGTTCACGCTTTGATCCAAGTCTTCAGTCTTCAGCTCATAATGAACTATGTAAACGTTTGGACATCTATGCACAATGTCTGCCAGTTTATTTAAGTAAATCTAATGCTAATTGAAGAATGTATCATCACTATTCGAGATGTTCAATATCTTTATTTTTCATAGTATATTAATTGTATTATCATTATTTTATAATTCAGTTCATTGTCTTTGTGTCTCTCGTTTAATATACAATTTTACTTTTAATTTTTAACCCTGTGGATAACCACACGGTTAAAAGGCATAAGCCTTACATTAAATAAATACATAAAATAGAATTTGTTTGGTACAAAGGAAATGCGATGATTTTTAAAAGAAACCTACTCTATAACGCATCGAAAACTTTTCACTTTAGTTTTTGATGTTACATAATTTAATATACAAATTTAAATTTGATTTGATTTGATAAATTGAAAATTTAATTTAATTTAATTTAATTTAATTTAATTTAGTTTAGTTTAGTTTAGTTTAGTTTAGTTTAGTTTAGTTTAGTTTAGTTTAGTTTAGTTTAGTTTAGTTTAGTTTAGTTTAGTTTAGTTTAGTTTAGTTTAGTTTAGTTTAGTTTAGTTTAGTTTAGTTTAGTTTAGTTTAGTTTAGTTTAGTTTAGTTTAGTTTAGTTTAGTTTAGTTTAGTTTAGTTTAGTTTAGTTTAGTTTAGTTTAGTTTAGTTTAGTTTAGTTTAGTTTAGTTTAGTTTAGTTTAGTTTAGTTTAGTTTAGTTTAGTTTAGTTTAGTTTAGTTTAGTTTAGTTTAGTTTAGTTTAGTTTAGTTTAGTTTAGTTTAGTTTAGTTTAGTTTAGTTTAGTTTAGTTTAGTTTAGTTTAGTTTAGTTTAGTTTAGTTTAGTTTAGTTTAGTTTAGTTTAGTTTAGTTTAGTTTAGTTTAGTTTAGTTTAGTTTAGTTTAGTTTAGTTTAGTTTAGTTTAGTTTAGTTTAGTTTAGTTTAGTTTAGTTTAGTTTAGTTTAGTTTAGTTTAGTTTAGTTTAGTTTAGTTTAGTTTAGTTTAGTTTAGTTTAGTTTAGTTTAGTTTAGTTTAGTTTACTTTAGTTTAGTTTAGTTTAGTTTAGTTTAGTTTAGTTTACTTTAGTTTACTTTACTTTAGTTTAGTTTAGTTTAGTTTAGTTTAGTTTAGTTTAGTTTAGTTTAGTTTAGTTTACTTTAGTTTAGTTTAGTTTAGTTTAGTTTAGTTTAGTTTAGTTTAGTTTAGTTTACTTTAGTTTAATTTAATTTACAAATAAATGTAATATACGGCAAGGTAGATGAAAGTAAAGTCGATGTTCACTGAATAAACTATGTATGTATATACTTTCTTTATAATACCGATTAAACGCACATTTTATAAGAAACTCTAAGCAGGACTTAAAAAAGTAGACTAATTTATAGGAAACAAAGTAAACCCTTATTTCTAAAACAGAATTTCTAATTTCAGAAAGCGAAAACTTGTAAATGGTGTACAGCTTTTTATATAGACGAAAACAATGCTCTTACACTGTATGTACAATAAAAAAAATAGTCAATAAAAACAAAACTTAATTTAACTAGTCCCAGTATTGCCCTTATAAATAGAAAAATATCCATAATATAGGACCTTTTAACATTACTTTCTTTTAAATAAGTAATAGGTACATTTTACTTCCTATTACAAATTCTATTACTTGAATTTATTTAATAAACGTTAGGTACTAATTAAAATGTCCCATCTTTGATTAGCTGCTACCTTGAATAGACTTTGTAGAGAGGGTTTATCTCAGTTGACAGGAAATAAGACAATTTTAGTGAATGTTAAAAAGAAGTAATCTGTTTTTGAGTAAAGACATAGTACACAATTTTAATGACAATATTATTCTAATATAAGCTTTGTTACAAAGGATTTCGAATTAAATTTAAGTGAACACAATTTTGATTATTATACTTTTGGCGTCTTTTCAAATAAAATGTTTCTGACATTGATTGTATTTGTATTAAAAAAGAAATATGAAAAAATTTCCTTTGAAAAAAAGAAATATGAAAAACCTTTGGATCCAAAAAAATGCAAAATATAGATTGTTTGGAAATAATAAAATATATTTATTGACTATGATGCCACCCGATAGTTTATATTTGATAGAAGCCCGAAATAGGAAGGTCTAAAAATCTCGTTGTCGATAATATAAACTGTTCAAATGTAATAGTTACGACTATTGAAGTGCAACAAGCGAATAAATATTATCAATACTACTTCATTGTTCATTGTATTACAAAAATTCTTGCTATCAAAACTATCGCAATTCCAACCGATTTCTGAATTCAAATGTCGATATTTCTGAAAATTTCGGTTGTAGCATGTCTTCAATGTTATTTTGTAAACAGCAAACAATGAACAAACCAATTTACATGAATGATTAATGGCTTTCTTCTATCAAAGGTAAATATGTTTTTTTTTATTCGAAGGTACCTATGTCGTAGCAACTTGTAGCTATCTACTAGTATATACCACATGTTTTGGAAGCACGAAGATATTTTTTTGTGACCCGCACCGTTCAAGTACGTAATACATCCAAAATTGTAATATAACTGGTTGCGGACAATGCAATGATGAATATCGAGAATCTGATAATAAAGCTCTTTGGAACATTATACGTTACCGATGATGTCGAAGAAGCTTAAAGATATCGCATCACTCCGCAACACTAAAAGTTCAACTTTTTACTAAGGATCTTCGACAAATCGATTGGCTTGTCGTTGGCTGTAGTCATACGGTGGAAGCTGATGTCAACCTTGTTATTAAGTAAACCAGGTAGAATGACCAGGCCAATTAATCCGATCCTTGCTGGAGTATTGAGTGGAGCGTTCGTTGATCTCCATACTTGTACTCTCTCATACATAGATGTCTGTATTTCTGGGTTTGTTCGTTTATTAAATATATTCTCAGTATTTATAATATGTATTTCTATGTATTTGTATTGTTGTGTAACACCCTTAACACAAGCAAATAATGTGCGTACTTAGGGGTCAGATCAATGTGTGTAATTTGTCCTGTTATATTATTATTATAATCAACAATCAAAATACTTGTCACTTTTATAGACCTCTTAATATCGTCATATAAAAGTCTTTCCAAAACTATTCTGATAAATTAATTACGGTAAATATTATTTATTTATTCGTGATCCAATTCAGACTAATCACTCAGAGCACGAATTAGCACTTGGTTAGAGTAAAACCCCTAAATCCTTAATTAATGAACTAGTTTGGTTTGTAGGCTTAAATTAGTTTAGTCCGATGAATGAGGGTTAATACACCCTGAGGTTGTAACGACCCTAAGACCCGAGAGAGAAAAGGATCGTAAAGATCTTCCGAGTAATAAGTTAGGGACTAGGGTTGTCAGAGTTTTGTAAGAAAAATCTCAAAATGATAAACTGTTTTTTGAAATGTTTTATTATTCTATAGCTTATATTGACAATGGGTAAGTTTGACGTTTAATCAGTGCAATTTATTTCTTATTTGAATACAAAAAATGCTGACATTCACTTTAACAGAAATGTACATCTTCTTAACTCATTTCAAAAGTATAGGAAGTATGTTTGCAAGCGTATTGGAAGATTTAGCACCAGTTAGACGGACCCTCCACATTCCGTGATGTGTTCAAGGGTGCTTTTATTCGAAAAATAATAAAAATATGTATTTAACAGAACTTTATAGAGTAGACATTTAATAAAACGTCAATATCTTGGAGACGACTATTACTATTTCAATCAAACATAAATAAGAACCATCTCGATGAGCATAGCTTTCGATTAAAAAAAACCGCATTCAAATCCGTCCACGCGTTTGGCCGGAAATTTGCCACAGACAGATACACAGATACACAGATACAAAGATCGACAGGTCAAACTTATAACACCCCTCTTTTTAGTCGGGGGTTAAAAAATAATAGTATGTGACTACAATAAATAAAAAAAAATCTAGCAATAGTCATCTATTTCTACGGCTACGAAACAACATTATCAATAGGTATTATTCATGCAGCCTAAATTTTGTCGCCACATTGAAAATGTGATTTGATAACATTATAAATGATTGCACTAAATTTCATAATGAATGAATGATTTTGTGGTTGTCCTAAAAGTGAATATTGCATTTAAGTAATCTTGTTTTAATATGAAAGTCAATTTAATAGCTATAGTCTATCATCCGGAGTTTAGTGGTCTCGTGTACCACACAATTAAGGTTTGTCTAAATACGCAAGGAGATTGGAGATCAAGGCTCGGATATAAGAGATTTAGGGTAAGAAGGAGTGCAAGCGATGTTTAAACTCAAGTAAAGATGTATAACTTGATTCATTTAAGTATAATTAAGAATTCCATAGCAATTGAGAAGAAAAATCAACTTCTCATTATTAAGACTGTACCAAGCTATTTCAAAATACTAATTGAAGAAATCACAAATGATGTATAAAATACAATCACAAATTAATCCTGTGTTTCGGAATGTTAAGTGCTGCCAATGAAATGAAAGAAACAAATAAAGAGAAATATAAAAAAAGAACATCCATAATAAAAAAATGTTACCGAAAACTTTGGCCACACGTCTCTTTTATTCCTAGATTAGCTATATGATCTACACATCTGTCTGTCTCACTATCACTGTCCGATTAAAACTGACGCGAGCTTTCTCCAGCATCAACAATGGACCCCACTCTGAACAGAGATTTTAATTTCATCTATAAATTTTCAGCTTATCTGAGATTAGGTATATAAGATATGGTAAAACCATGACACTTTGTTGTTGAAAAAGAATAAACAAATATATTATGTCGTTTTTGTAGAACAATATATGGTTGCATTAGTGGCTTGAAGTTCTGTTTCATGAAATGAAATATGTTTTTTTGTTTAATATAGTGTCAATAATGCATGTCCATTTATAAGCACTTAGCTTTTGAAACTTAATTTAATTACATAAAAATAACATTTAATACAGCATTCTAAGAAACAAGATAAAGTTGTCTAACTGAATAGAATATTTCCTTTATATTATTTTTCATAAGAAACAAATCACGATTTACTGATACAATACTTTCATTAAATAGTATAGACCAACGATCATATTACCAACGAATCAAAAGTAAACGTGTTTACGAATAAACTCCAACACTAAGTTATTAAAATACTGTTACTCTCTATTAAAATGATTAATTTATATGACTTTTATTTCAATAAAGTAGTAATAAATAAATGCACTGTGTAATATAAAATTTTAATTATAGTAACAATAGACATCGAAAAAAGATTAAAACATAAAAATGACAACGAAAATCAATCAAAATATGAAAATGTACTTTACCAATGTAATAAAAATACATCATGTATACATAAAAAATAATGTCCGTATCAGAACAATTGTTTCGTTATTCGTTTTCACGAATATATTTATATAATAAACGCCGTGAAGCGATGAATTGCAGATTTAACTTCGAGTCACGGAATTATTTTGTTTATTAAGTGTTTTCATGTATACTAATATTATAAAGCTGAAGAGTTTGTTTGTTTGAACGCACTAATCTCTGGAACTACTGATCCGAATTGAAAAATTCTTTTTGTGTTGAATAGTCCGTTTATTGAGGATGACTATAGGGTATATGTCATCTCGCTGTGACTTATAGAAGTCGAGCAGCAATGAAAAATGCTGCAAAAACGGGAAAAGATTTCTTTTTTGAGAGCTTTCCTCGCGTGCGCTGAGGAAACACTAAAAACCGCGCGGACGGAGTCGCGGGCGACCCCTAGTTATTAATAATTCGATATTGTAATATAACACATATGACTAAGTTTTACTTAGAAACATTTGTTTAATATTGTAATTTTGAATCATTTATTTTAAAAAACTCATCCTGAACATAACATATTCAGTACTCTCTCAATGTTAAGGACTCACTCAGGACCGCGGCTCTCTCAATGTTAAGTGTATGAGGCAATCAGTGAAGACGAATATTATATGAACATAATAAATATTTATATAATATTCTAATTTAAATCGATTTGATTATATTGTGTGCATATTAGTTAGGCTAATATCGCCACAAAATTCACACATAGAGTTATAACCTACGTTATGTATGCAAAGCATGCAAGTATTCCTAGAACTTAATATTAATTTAGTTTAACAATAAACTAAAATAAAAAATATTATTTTGAAATTTTTTACAACAAGGTTAATATATGAATCTAACTGACATTCTCATAATAATGGTATACGATGTCATCTTACAACATACAGTTTAACGACAAAATCTTGAAGTATACTTCTTAGCGGTAGGAGTTTAGAGCAATTTATTTTCCATCTTAACACACAATAACCCATTTGAAAAATTTAAAACAATTTTATATTAATTCTCGAAGACAGTTTAAATTATATTCATTTTGCTATTTAAAAACTGGCTATTATTCAGATTTATGAATATATAAAAAACAAATTTTGTTCTTAACCTCATTGCAATATTGAGTCGAAAGTTAATTACTATAAGATTAGATTATATAGGTTTAAGTAATGAATGTGATTAGATATTGCGTTCTAGTGTTATAAAGGAAAAGCACGCATACCGTTCAGTTCATGGTTAAGATTTATCATATATTCGAATCTGCAAGATTGATAAGGTTTTTCAACCCACAATACTTGCTAAATTGATTCTGTCTTATAAATGGATTCTAACTGTTAATAAACCTTATTTACATATTGGTTTATAACTTATAAGTTGAGTTATTGTTAGGATGAACTAAAGTATATTTTTTTGAGAAATCAGCTGTAAGATTGATTCTGGAAAATATATATTTTCTTATAAAAAAAATATAACTTTAAACTTTTAAGAATTATACCTACATTATATTATTATCTATACATAAAATAAAATTGTCAGTGATCCATTTCTGTACATGGAAAATATTAAAAAAAATCATAGGGGCCTTTCTGTAGAGCAGTAGTCTTTGTACATTGAAATTATTTAAAAAAATATACTAGGATGTGAAGTGATGAACTAACAGAATCCATTTTCAGCATTTTTAAATATTTGTCTTTTTATCAGTTTGTATTTTAGTTCTGCACACATCACGAAAAAAAATATTTTCATTAATAGAAAAAAAAATCATACGGGGGGACCTTTATTTATATAAAAGCAAGAGAACCCAAAACAATGTTTTTTTTCATTTTGTCTGTTGGTCTGTATGTCTGTATGTTTGTGCACGCTGATCTCAGAAACGGATTAATCGATTTGGATGCAGTTTTCGTAAATATATTGTCATGGGATTCACTTTATATTTTTTTTTTTTTATTAAAAATCTGTTAACAAATAAAGAAGTTAATAATCTCTTACTGTCGTACCATTGCTAGTTTTATAATATAAAGCGCAAAAGATGGTCAATAACGATATAAACTTTCTATACGCTATACTATAACCTACTACATCTTCATACTCCTAATACATTTAACGGCGATCCGTAGGGCGATGGGATGATTTCCCAGAGATCTAATGAATTCCTGACGTTTTGTTAAAATTTGTATTCCATGTTTAAAAATTAATCTTAACTTCAAACATATTACAGTTTTTTTTTCAAAATTCTATTTCATGTTCGTAACTGTGCATTATAGAATAATATTATTGTATATGTTATAACATTATAACACAATACAAATAAATATATAGAATTATCCATGGACATATTTGGTATGTCATAATTATTTTAATTTAAAATATTCTATTATAGTCTATGTCCATTTAATTTTTTATATGCTAACTATACTTTGCTAGATATTTATATTATATTTTAAAAAAATAATAATAATATACAGGACCAATTTCGACCATTGATCTGACCCCTAAAAAAGCAAATTATTTGCTTGTGTTACGGGTGTTAGACAACGATACTAATACATAGAAATACACATTATAAATACTGAGAATATATTTAATAAACGACCAAACCCTGAAATACAGATATCTATGCACATCACATAAATGCCTGTCCCTGTCGGGAATCGAACCCGATCCCCATTGCTCTAACCACTCGACTTTATATATATATCCAAACTTTATTTCATTAAAGAGCTGCGTAATATAAAATGATAATTATGTCATTCGGTGTTATATTGAGCGAGTTTATAGTTCAAAGGAAGACATTATACACATTAAACGGTTCTAGTACTCGTCTATCAATATCCATTTTGAAAACAAATGCTCCATAACCTCAATTGCAGTTTAAATTAACTGCAATATGCAGTCTTGCAAACTCAGTCAGTCTTGTTCGTCCTCTAATCTTGCAAACTCAGTCTTGTTCGTCCTCTAATCTTGCAAACTCAGTCTTGTTCGTCCTCTAATCTTGCAAACTCAATCTTGTTCGTCCTCTAATCTTGCAGAGTCAGTCTTGTTCGTCCTCTACCTTACAGGGTCGGTCTTGGTTTTTTTATCTAAATTTGTATCAATTTTGGTTTTTCCCTTTTTTTTAAGACTGTGAGATCTTGACCGATTTTGGGTAACAATATCTTTTAGTCATATATTTGAAATATATTCTGAAATCATTAGTTTTAGTTTTATTTAACATTTTATTTTCATACGTTATTTAAACGAAAAAACCTATACTTTTTATTTTTAAACTAAGAAAAGGTTCTTTTAAGATGGCACATGCTATAGAAAGTATTCTTTGTCATAAAGATAAAATTCCCCATATTTTCCAGCCCATAAAATGTTCCCAAACCCAGCTGAATCATATTCTAATCTCGCGCAATCATGAGATAACCGTTAAATGTGTTGGAAGGACAGAGGGTGGAAGTTGGAAGGGCACTACTTTTATAGAATTTGTATATCTTTATTTACCATCTTTACTGCTCTATATTATACTATAATATGGGTATAAATCTTACAAATTGTGAAGTTATGTTTTAATATTTTTCCATATATTAAAACGCAAGGAACCATAGAAGAACAATGAGTTTAAAATTATAAGTTATGTTTGATACGTTCCTGATTTTTCTATTGTATTGATAATTTTAATACTTAAGAAATTATTAATTCAATATTGTATCAATCAACATAAATGTATAAAACTACAAGGGTTAATTTCTTTTTTATTTCATATCGCATTTTTCCCCGGTAAAGAGTCAGTGAAAACAATAATATTATTATAAAAATCACACTTTTATTCTAATATTTTATTTTATTTAATCTCTACCTATTATAAACCTAGTTCATAATCATCTATCAATAATGTAAAACATTTAAATATAAATTTAATAATTGAGTAACAATTTTTATTTTCCTGTTATAAATCTCGTTAAGACTTTTCTCGTATTTGGTAATCAGTCATGAGGCACTAATTAAAATCTTTCCTCTTTAATTAGCAGCTCCCTTTAACAGACCCTGAAGTAGGTTAATCTCAGTTGACACTAAATTAATTAAGACGCAGAGTTATTTAACTTAACTTTGGTGTATTGAATCGATTTTTAGTTAATGTTAATTAACATTTATAGCTCCAGTAAACGTTTGTTTGTTTATTAAGATTTATTAAACGTATTCATTCGTTTATTCTTCATTGCATTTAAAAATAGTACAATGAGTGGAATTACTGCTACAGAGATATTAATTATTAAGAAATTACAAATATTAAAAAATATATTATTATTTGCACATAATATAACAAATATTATAATAATGCCATAACTATTTTAAATTTATAGGATATATAGGTATTTATAAGATTAGTCTTACACAATATTTTCTTTTGTTGATTTATAGTTCCAATCATTTTATATGATTCATTAAATTTAACATTTAATTTAAGTTATAACTAACGAACATAATACCTTACCACATTTATTTATATGAACCACATTTATATAATGAAGCATAAGAGCAGAAAGCAGAAGTAGGTATATTGAGAGAAGAGTTTTTTTTTAATAAAGCAATGTAAAAATAAAGCGATAAGGTATAAAGTACAGATATTATTGTAACAGATTAAATAGAAATATATTTCAAGAAAAAGAATTTCTACTAAGTCATGCAAGCATATTCTGCTCAAAAATAACTATTACAAAAAAAAAAACAAAAACGACGAAATCGATAATTGGGAGTATTAAAAACCTATCTGTTTTACAATACCAGTAAAATTTTAGAAAAACTGAAAATGTACAGATCAAAGCTTCTATGTTCAAAGCGGCGTCTATTGTTTGCGCTGGAGAGTTCTCGTGTCGGTTTTCAACGGAAAATGACAAACACTGAGACACACAGACGTGAAGATCATATAGCTCATTAACTAATAAAATAGATTTATTGCCATTATTTAAGCCTAAAATTCAGTAAACATTCTTATATATATGAACCCTCCTTGTTTTAATAACATATAATAATTAATAAATATAAATATAGTATTAGTACTATAAATAATTAAATACGTAAGGGATTGCAGAACTCGTCATTTTTATTACAGCACTGGCTGTGTATGATGTGTGCTTAAGGCGACAAGGTTCTTTAATAGTAAGTAATCATCTCAAAGAGACTAATTTCGGTATTACTATCTAGACATCCTCCACTGAGTACCTATGTCAAAGTTATATATTACCTAAAGTTTTTCAGTAATATTTAAATATTTATTTATTGTGTATTATATTTTTTAATATTTTTGGTTTACTATATTTTTTATTTATCTTTGCTTGCTTGCTTCAGAAAATTAAAAACTCTAATGAATAACTTTTGATTGTATTTCATACTTCTTGATTTTTATAAACTTTTTTTAATTATTATTTTGAAAATGCTTTGTGAATTGTCAGTACTGATCAGAAGATAATGCCAAATATTTATTTTATAACTAATTGACGCACTTTTTTAAATAAATTTATTTGTCTGTTTGACTGTATTTTTTTTATAACTTAAACGCCTGGCCGATCTTAATACTTTAAAATACTTACTTACTTACTACTTTAATACTTGAAAAATTATAGATACTAAGAATATTTATTAGATATCAGTAAAATTTAAACAATAGTTTGAGGGTGAAGACGCAGGCAAAACTAGTTTGTTATATCAATACTTAAGCTTGTAACAGTTTACAGCTCATAAGAATCAAACTAATGGTATGTTACCATCGTTTATTGCTGACGCTACTAAAGCGAAGTGAACGAATTTTGTAACAATTTAATTCATGCAACCTAGCATCGGCGTAGTTTAAGAATCAGCTGGAATATAATTTAATTATAAAATAAATTAATTTTAAGTATGTCTTAATTATGTCTTAATTTATTTTGCAACCTCCACCCGGTTTTATTTTATTAGTTTAATTATGTTTTCTTAATTTGACTAACTATTTCATTTAGCAAATGGATTAAATTAATGTTGATGAATGTTTTCTTTGAAATCAATATTTTATTTTATATCAGAAACGATAAGTGATTATTATTTGACCATTAGAATATTATTAAGAGGATTCAAATAATTCATTAAAAGACAGAAGAAACTTATTTTTGTATCAGGATATATATTTTGGAATGTTTATAGACATTATACTATAGAGGACCGGGTTGAAGGATCTTTGTTTCATTTGAATTGAGTAATAAAATCAAATAATTATCTTAGTAAAAATTAAATCTACTTCGAATAAGACTTTTGCTTTCTGAAATATTTCATAAAGAAAAGTTTTTAATGCTCTTAAGAATACAACAACATACTCTATCCTTTGTAGGTATATGGTTTTAAAAAAGTTAAATCTTATATTCAATGTAAATTTAGTATCATAATGTTCTCATATATAACTTTATTACGTTTTTCTAGTTCTATACTTTTTTATACGACAAATACCTTCTTTCTTGAACCCACGGTTATAAAGAATGTTTTTCAGTTAACACCGCGATTCCGCCCTGCTCGAGCTCATGAATAGGAACCCCGAATGGGTTCGAACTAGTCAGGCAAATTCCGATTAAAAATTACATGACATTTACCAGGCTATGTAAATATATATTTTAAGTTTAAATACAAAAAGAATATTTTTATTGGGAATTATATTCATTGTATATAATATAATTAATAGCTGTGCACCTCTTCCGCCGCTATTTAATGTATTGTCCTTTAAAGTGAGGGTTACCTGAAAAGGTCGATTGTTAGCGATAGGGTCGCATCTTGTATATTTTTTCTTATAATTTCAATTTTATTTCATTATTTTGTAATACATGGTAATGATATACTTTTGAGGATGTACAATAAAAAATATTATTATTATTATATTAACATTTTATCTGTATTTTAACCAACACTCAGTAAACACATCGATCACAAACCCCGCTTTTGACATGTGTCTTAGTGACGTGAACTTTATTACTTGAGAAGAAATCGGACGCGTGTGACACGACACTACCGAAAATATTAAACATAAAAGAAAAATAGGGCAAGTTTACAAAGTTCACTTAAGTTTAGAATAAGAAATCATTTTATATTTAGAATTATGTTATAAATATATTTAACTAAATAACTAAATAAAAATAAGTCTTTTTAAAGCATATTGTCAGTCATTTTACACCTGCAGTCTTTGGGCTCGCTATACGCGGCGGGCATATGGCGAGCTACGGGTGCAATATAACAACGCATTCAGGGTTCTGATGGGGCTGCCGCGGCAGTGCAGTGCCTCAGGCATGTTCGCAGAGACGCGCACGGATGACTTTTATGCCGTTATGAGAAAACGGAGCGCCTCTACGTTAGCCCGCATTCGCGGCTCCTCCAACGGAATGCTGAATGTGTTTGTTGACCAGTGGGACTCGCCACTGATGTGTCGTTGGGTGCGGCTTCATGTGAGACCCAATTATATTATATCGTACTAACATTAGATTGTAAGTTTTAAATTGTTACTAACACATGGATGTAAATCTGATATATAAATAAATTATGATTATTATTAATTATTATATATTCCTTTACGATAGTTTTAATAATTTTCTAAAATAATTGAGACTAGCAATTTCACTTGTCAATAATTGATTTTCAAATCTTCATGAAATGTTATACAAAAAATACAACAATAGATAAAAATATTACCTAACCTTTATTAACCATTACAACATGTATGACAAAACATATTTCACTGGCACATTAACAACAGGCGACGTTTAGGAATTATTTTCATACATTTCTGAAAACGAGGGTAGAATTAAAAAGAGAGTAACAAACGGTTTATTCTAATATAAAAACCTATTTCGATTCTCAGCCTTCTTAATATTACAAACATACGTTAATATTTGTTAGGAATTTTAAAAATAATTCGTTTTAAATGATAAAAGTATATAATATACGTATTAATATTAAAATACAATTACCTTATCGCTTGTGCAATAAGAAGAATAACTTACTGGAACAAGTCTTACTGTTATTTCATTTTGCTGACATTAAAAATGTAAGCTGCTAAGAGATTTACTGCAACCAAGTATCTGACTCTGAGGATGGAGAGCTATTTGTATTTATTAAGCCGTGTCTTTAGTCTTAGGTCTTAAAGTTTAAGAAATACCTACTATCTTTCTAATGTGTGTTTGTTATCTCATCACATCTGTGTGCGTTTTAAATAAATATATAATTAAAAATAAATTGATTCAGGGATTCGAAACACGATGTTAGGGAATACGTCACTAATAGAGATGCAGTTTTAATCTTTGCTCATATCAATCTAATTAACATTCTATATTGATTTAAATGAAACTTATCTTTAAGTATTTACTTTGTAATTATCATTTGATAATTGCTTACGACATTGTTTACGAAATTGACAGCCGAGACAGTAATATGTCATCTTTCTAATAAAATATCTTACAGTATACAGTAACTCTCTTATAGAGTTAAAATAAAACGTTCGTTAACGACTGACAATGTAATACAGTTTTATATTAAAATGTTCTGTTGGAGTCGTTTCTTATTGTGTATTCTTTCTTTTTTTTTTCAAACAATAAAGTACATAACAACTGTGCTGAATCTTGTCGATGACATTTATTATTGTCATTATCATCATTATATTAAAACCTACAGCAAGAGAATGTATACATTTTTTATATAATTAGGTGAAGGAGGAGACTGAAGCTTGTACATTTAAATTTTATACAAAGAAAGACTGCAGATAGTATTTTTTTAATATAATGATGCATTAGAAATACCACAAGTTAGTTAAAAAAATATATAAATCATTATTTAGTTGTTTACTTTAACAATGTGATATTGACCTTGATATATTTATAATTTTATGCAAATAATACTTTGTTGGTAGAAGCAGTAAATATTTAAATAATATTCAAACAAAATAAAAGTGTTAAAAGTTTTGTGCAGTGATCAGGTACAGGGGCTTATCTAAACCTTTATAAACGTTCAAACTTTGAATTAGTGTTGAATTTATGAATATATAACGAGAGTATATTTAACTATGGAACCAAATTAAATCATTTTGGGTTTGCACAAAAAGTATTTTAAATTTTGGATCCAAGAATCCTTCCTGTAAGAGATTCTTGAGTATAAAAAAGTGATAAAATGGGACTTACAGCAAATCGAAATGAATCTAAATTTAATAATGAAACAGCCTGTATAAGGCAATTGGAATGGCAGTGTATCGGCCGTATGATAATATTATGTTATTATGAAGAAAAAATAACTAAGAATGTATAATAATGTGTGTTAAAGTTTGCAAATCGATATCCAAAGTCTTTGAAAAGCACATATTATTTTTTATGTAGGAAAAAAAGGATGCTCTTGGGAAAACTACTTAAATTATTTTTCTCTAGGCAACGTGAGTGCGAAGCCAGCTTCTATTATTTAAGTCCTCCGTTCCCTTTACACAAGTATAAATGACCACAGCAGCTAGTCTAAAATATAAAAATATTATAATTATATTATACAAATTTAAAGTACATTTTATTAGAAAGTGTTCAGCACGATTTTTATTAAAAAGAACCAGTTTAAATATAGAAATAAGAAAAATGTAAAAGAAAACTGTAAGATTAAGAAATGAGAACACTAGTGCCTTGAGACTGGGAGATGACACGGTTGAAGAAATCTGAAATTAAATATACAAGTTAGGAAATATTAAAACAGCATACATTTTAACAGAAATGTTTTTTATGTTCGTCAATAGTATAAAATTAATATTTTATATTTGTTTTTTAATATAATACTTGCATACGGTAGGTTAATTTTTTTTTAAGTATTAAGGTTGGAAAATTCTCAAAATATTTAATTTGCTTGTTCGGAAATATCAGTATGTATTTTTTTAATTAACATTGTATTAATGAATACATTATTATTCAATGTTAACTTTTCTTTTAAACTATTTAAGATATCTGACGGGTGTACCTTGTTATTATTTTAATTCTGAATTAATAAATATTTTATGTAATATCTTTGTAACCGACTTTCGGATTGTTGTTTGAAGGAATAAATTCCCTAAGGTGGCTTCATTATCTAATGTCGGCGTGGTTTTATTTAAATAATGTTATTTTATTAAATGTTGTACAAAATAAGATATAAATTGTTTAATCTCTGGATGTGGTACTTGGAGACTGCAATAAATCTCGACGTAATTACAAAGACACATAAATACTTCCTTTTGCTTTATACTTGTTAAGATTTGTTTCTTCCTTAGTTTTATTAAAGTACTAGATGGTACACGTGACTTGAACTATATTCTACATGAGGTCAAGTACCAGTGATGCTATCCATCATATCAAATAAAAAAGAAACCCTCATATCTTTCAACATTCTTTTCATACATATATATATATATATATTGTGTATAAATAAGTTGTTGTTATTTTGACACAGGTGACTATATACTTTTATCTTATCTTTATCGTATCTTTAGGAAGTTTTTACAACAAAAGCGTCTAATTTGTTAATATTGTATGGAATAACTATCATAAGAGTAATGACTGCCAATATGGTTGATGTTTCAGTTTAATATAATAAGAAAAATATGTGACTAATATTTTGAATTTAATACGCATTGAAGTGACAATTTTAATAATATTCTTCCCATAAAATGAATATATATATATTTATTTGAAATTGTCTTTACATTTATGCCTGACGAATAAAAAACGACTTCAAATCACAATGACAAGAGATATTTCTTATTATTTTAATATCTTTCTAAACAACACAGACATTATCCACCCAGTCTTACAACAATTAAAAAATACAACCCTAACCCCAAAGGGAATATATCTTCCACATTGCAAAAGATTTGATAAGCGGTTTTAAAGCAGCCTGATGTGAATAATCTTTAGGTATTTTTCGTTTTGGCCGAATTTCCGCCTTTGGGATAAATGGTGTAAAATGGTATTCACTTTTATTTTTCATCCTATCTTTTTTATCTTTTCGAGGGTGCGATAAGAACTGGCTGGCCCTTACCATTCTCGGAAAGATATAGAAAGGTCCCAATTTATGATTTGACCGTGTGGTCAAATCATAAATTGCTGTGTAGCAAGTGTGTCTACAATGTATTTATTATAAATATATTGTTCTATCTAATTTTATTTACTTGTACTGTTTTTCTTCACGTTCCTTTTTTACTTTTCATATATATATTTAAAGTAATAACCGCTGTTACATAATATTATACTAAATTCCTTCAAAATCTCTAGAGTGACATCAGCATGATATACTGTACTTAAGTCTTTGCTTTGCTTTTGCTTTATACTATTCTTATACTAATTTCTACAGTGAGTGCGCTAAAAATATTATAGAAGATAAAAAGGCGATCTGTGCGTCCTTTGAGATGTGAAAAAAACAAAGATAATTACATTACAATTACAAACAAAGATTATAATTTTTTTTAATTGGTTCGTGTCGCTGTAAGCTAAGTATAGTTATTTGAATATATAATATTAATATTGGTACTATTAATCTTGGTTGCCTGATGAAATATCGATATGCTTCTCGTTAGAAGATTACGGCATCTACTTTAATGTTGTCAAAATGTAGTAACTTTCCAACGATGTTTCTTCTCAGAAAAAAGAAGCGAGATTTGCCGACATATTCTAATTAGACATACATTCAAAATTCTGGAAACAATCTGTTAAAGTGTTAAACATATTATGCGTACTTACATTTCTAAATTGAGTAGGAATCAATTCAATATATTTTCGAATATTTCTTCAATCAAACCCGTCTAAGTTTATATATACATATAGCATTTTAAATAAGACGATAAAAGAGAACCAAAGTTTAGTTCTCTGAATAAAAGCACTCTAAGTGACGAGTAAACTTAAACAAACAGATCCGTACCCTTGGTTAAAGTGCCGCGGAGATAATTCTCTCGTTGGAAGCTGTCAACATAATAGGCAAAGTTATTTTAAGCACAAGATTAACAGCATTTTTGAGATTTATATAAATATAGAATGTAAAAAACCGATACGGGCAGGGATTCGAACCCGCGACTACTGGGAAACCGTCCCGTCGCTCTACCAACTGAGCTACCGTATCGCTGTCCGTTTCGGTGAATTAAGCATTCTATTATTCTATATTCATTCACCGAAAGCGAGCGACGGGACGGTTTCCCAGTAGTCGCGGTTTCGAATCCCTGCCCGTATCGGTTTTTTACATTCTATATTTATATAAATTTAAATAAGCTTAACATACATGTTTTAAGATATTTTCAAACAGCATTTTTGAGATATTATGTTTAATAATTTTAACATCTCTATCATATTGTAATGTTATTATTATGGAATAAATTTTCTATCATACAAATTGTTGGTTTTAGGGAAACCGTCCCGTCGCGTCGCTCTACCAATTGAGCTACCGTATCGCTGTCCGTCTCGGTGAATTACGGTTTCCCAGAGATCGCGGGTTTATTTTTCATTCTATATTTATATAAATTTACAATAATACTTGTTAATATATAACATTAGCTTTGATTGTATTGATATAATAAAACTAGTATTATCTCTTATAACCCACAAATTAAAATATTCCTAGTAAAAGTATTTAAAAATAACACAAAAAAAAAATGCAAAAAATCAGTTCGTAATCTAAAGTACGTAAGTATTAAGTACTTTAGAATTATTTATTCACATAAATCCATATAAGATGAGATGTCACGTTCTGATTTTTTACTCCTGCACAAATAATTAATTCTTAGCTTTCTTACCAGATATGGCAAGAAAGCTAAGAATTATTTAAACTAGAATGAGTACATAGTACATACACTACAAATTGAATGATTTCTTATTTGAATTATTTATATTTTAAATGTCTTACACGAATTATATATTAGTGTGGTGTCGAGTAGCAACAGATAATAAACAGACATGTCTTCAGAACTTTGACACATACCATAATGTTATTAGTTACGTTTGAAGAATCCATTAGATCTTTAAAAGCTTCGCTAATACATCGTAATTATATTTTGCACTTTAGTATTTCAGGTCAACAATCCCTTACTCTACACGTAATTTATTTGGATTAGTTTAGAAATTTACTTAGATTTTGGCTTAGAAATTTACTGGATTTTAATTCATAAATCAGTCAATCAATCATACATCATCAGATATAAAGAATAACTGTTATAGATTAGGATACTTAATGTATATCCTTTCTTCCGCTTTGAATCGCTTAAAATTATTACTAAAAGACCTGTTTGGAGTTTCATATGTACATACATATTTACTTATAAACATATATATACATATAAATATATTTATAAAACTTACATATAAGCGCTACATTAGTTTTTTTTTGAAATTATCCTATTGTAGACTTTTGATAGCGTTATCGAAGTTACTGTTTCATTCTTTTTATGTTCACCTATTATCATGGTTGTCTAATTAAAAAAGAATCTCTTATAAAAACAATAACTACTCTTGTATTTCAGTATTTATAAATAAATAATAGGAATAATGGAAGGGTGACGCTCAGCCTCCGTAACATATAGGACATAATACACTCTTGAGAGCAAACAAGATTGATTCTCTCTGTCAGATACGGCGTTGTACTAAATCTCTAAGAAGCTTACATCTTTAATGGAAAGAAATCACTGAGAATTGCTTCAGTAAATTGTGATTTCCTCTTGCTAGTATCGTGAGAATGTTTGGGGTTGAATGTTTCTTTTCTGATGTGTGAAGATATAAAAATACGAAAAAAAATAATAAAAGGTTTTTATTATTCTAATCATTTATTATGAATCTAGGGGTCTATTATATGAAATTAAATTCTACGTTTCCTGCTCCCACGTAACATTTATAAAAATGTTTCATTTCTTTTATAAATTCATAACATTACAAAAACGTATTATCCCTTCCCAAATAATTTCTAATCATTCTGATTCATCAAATAGTAAAAAAATGTAAAATATCATATTTATGCGAAATAAGCACAATAATATATTATATATTTTGAATAAACTTCATAATTTAACTCAATTTAGTCAATTTAATTAAACACAATATCACTATATATTATAATGTATGAAAACAGTACATTTATAATATTGCTGCGTGTTCAATATATGACAAAGAACTCTATATAAAAGTTAGTCTGTTTGACTGTCGCCGAAAAGAACAGTTGCATATTTTTAATTTATTCTATGAAGAAACTTTCTCACATCGAAAAATCACGAATAGAATCAAAATCGAAGAATCACGAATAGAAACAAACAAATTTATACTAAATGTATAAAAAACTTAAACTGAATTGTACCTATGTTCAGATTTCGTATAATTTTTGAACTTATCTGTTTGATTGCAAGACTCGTGTGAGATAGTACTAACACAACGTCCTCCAAACTTATGGTAAGTCTCATGATTTTGTTCATTAATGAAAACAATTAAATTTTTGTCAATTAATTATTTAAACATTGAATTATATTAATTTGAGTCAACTTTTATTAAGACTTATTTTTTTTACTAGTCTTTGTTTGCTGTTGCTCTTGTAGTAGTCATCTCAACCAAAGTAATTGTGTTCAAGTATGAACTAGTTTCATTTTTAAGTGTTTCTAAATAAATAAAACATAATGTTTCTTCATTATTAGTAAAGAAAATCTAAAAAACAATATATTTGTTGTTAACAGGAAAACCCCCCGGTGCGCTGCACTGTTATGAAACATAATTTAAAATCTATACCTGCTGTTTTACTGCTCTATGATGATAATATATTATATGGTTGGTTTTCATATTTGTTCACTGATAAATAAAAATATATGGAATACCAACTTGTTTTTAAAATAAGAACCGCACTATTTCACATGTATATTCTTAATAACTAATTATTTTGTGTAACAAAGTGATTATATGTGATACGTGCCTAGTATTAGCATTTAAATGCATTTAATTATTAAAAGTTATTTTGTAATAACAATAATATGCGTTATTATTATAAGAAGTACTTTGCATGCATTACTATTAAATAATAATTCATGAAAAGAAGTTTAATATTATATATAAAAATATTTATTTATTTATTTATTTATTTATTTACCCTTTATTGACTAATACAAAAGGCGAACTTAATGCCTATTGGCATTCTCTACCAGTTAACCTCTGCGAATGGTGAGAAATTGCGGTAGGCTACTACAAATCTATTTATAAGTTCTTAATTTTATATATATGATAAAACAATATAGCATGAACATAATTTACTAAATATAAACAATAGATATTAAATACATGTATAAAATAATATAATAAATATAATAATTAACATACACATATACATATATACATATACACACATAACATATATAATTTCCTATATAAACATTATATAACACATAATAGAAATTAGAATTATTTATCAAGATGACTCCAAGAAATGTTTTTAACAAGTCTTTTAAAAGAAGTCTTTATAAAAATATCTTACAGGAAGGATAAAACTTTAAGGTACAGCAAAAGATACACTTCTGTGCTTTAATTTGTAAGAACGATAAATAAACGTTATTTCAAAAACCGAATTTCAACTACCCATTTGTTAATGTTACCTAAACTGATTAGTTTAGGTAACACTGATTGATTAATCAACAGAATTCCTCGACTATGATCAATGTACAAACAACTGCATATGTAGTCCACTTTTTATGTAGGGTAGGGCGGGGCTAGTAGAGCGTAGAGGTAAGTTGGGCAATCAAAATATCTTGAAAACTATACACCGCACGCGAACGCAACATATAGCGAAAAGATGGGGTTGCGGGAAAGGAACTCATCCCTAGACCAAAGTAGCAACTGGGCGATCGTGAAAAGTACCCATGAGCATTGTTTATTTTGTTATTAAAAAGTAAAATCATCTTAAGCCGGGATATTTCGTCTGTGATACTCAAATTTTATTCGTTTTCAATCAGGTAAGTGTTAATCTTCGGTAAATTTATTGCAGTTTTGATATTTATAGAGAATCTGGATATCATTCTAACCAGTTTTTTATTAATTCACTTTTGATCTAAAATTTCGTGTTGGGGTTAGTTGAGCTACAGTTGCCCAACTATCCCCACGATAAAAAAAATATTTGTTTTTTTTTTACCATGAGGACTTATGAAAAAAAGACTTCTAGAGATTCCCATACTACTCAAGACTCAAACAAGGCTGCAAAAGTTATGAATGAAGAGGGAAAAAGTGCCTATGCCGCTGCCAAATAATTTGGAATCAAACGGAGGACATTATCGAGGGTTTTAAAAAATTAAATGATACGTCCATGGGTTATGCAACACCGAGGCCAGTATTTTCTGCCACGCAAGAAGACTCTTTAAAAAATACTTGTTACAAACGGTATCAATCTTCTATGGATATTCTCCAAAAGACGTTCGTGGCCTTTGAGAGTGCTGTTAAATTTGGCAGTAAAGTTCCACCCTCTTGGACTGTAAATAAGATGGCCCAAAAAGAACGGCTTATGTGACTCCATGATTTCTTAAATATTTTATTTGACTTTATGTATAAGTTATATTGAAAATAATTACACAAATATTAAAGTCTGAATCTAATAGTTAAGCTAAGCTAGGAACGTTGCTGTTTAGTAGATTCTGTTTTTACCTTATTGTTCTAAGAAATCTACTTTTAGATTTGATGTTTTGTCACTATAAGATTATAAATGAAAGTTAATTATCAAAATGTAATTTTATTGTAAATCTAAACTTTCTAAGTGTTCAACTAGCCCCATACCCTTGCTCAACTTACCTTAAATATGGGGTACGTAGAGCATACTTGACTTTCTGCATTAAAATACATGTAGCTTCCAAATTCGACTTATTAGAAATAAATTATTATGGAAACTAAGCTAAGGGATAAATTACTCGTCTATCTGTATGCATCATAAGCCATTACGCATTGTCGTTGAGGAACTATAACCGATTAAGTGAAAAACTGCTCAACTATCCCCGCCCTACCCTACCTAATGTGACGTGAAAATATATATCGGTGTTAAGACGAACACCATTTAATAGATAATCAATTAACGAATTTTATTATTTCAAACGACTATTATGTTAGCTTTCCTATAATTGGAGGGTAGGTTTCGATAAAAATAAAAAATTAAAAAATAAAGATATCAGTTGATGGTATGACTAAAACATGAAATGTTTGTATAGAAGTTTAAAAGACTAAATAAATAATTGTAATATTGGATACTGATTTGATTAAAAGTATAGATATATCGTCCCCCAGCTAAGATAAGGCAGTGTGTGTGATTGAGAGACTAAGTTGTGTAACAGAACTCGTATAATAGTAACAGTGGTAGTAGAGTTTAAATAGTAAACAGTTTAGTGTCTTTGTAAGCAATGTCATACAGTGTTTTAAAGAATGAAACGACTGTCGTTGGTGATTCTTTGCAGTGAGAGAGTTCTAATAATTGTTATTTATAATTTCTTTAAAGTCTACTATGTAATAAATAAAATAAGTAATATTTAGTGTTATTTAAAATCAATTATACCTACTAAAGTATACGTGAATGGGTTTTAAAAATATATAAATAATTAAAAATAGTCTTACAATGATTGAAATATAAGAAAGTATTTATCATTGAGTCCTGCAATTTTAATGCTAAGACAACTTCTTGACAAGTTTTTGAGTGATTGCTTTGGCAGGAGGCGATTAAGCAAAATATAATAAGGCAATAGGGGGGACTTAAAAACTTCTTGCTTAGGTAATTGAACAGTACGAATCTCTTTTTAAGGTTACAATATTTGTTGAATAAAGAAAGCTATAATTAGTTGTGAAATTTTATTTTAAAGACCTTATAACTAACCACCACCGTGAAGACTATGACAGTGACGGCAGAAATGCTGAGTCACACTTCTTAAAAACACTACAGTGGTCTTTCCTCAGATATATATTATGTTAATAATATTAGTTAGTTTAATAATGTAGAATGAATAATTTGTAACCGTCCCACCCTTTAATGTTTAAATAAGCTTAACATGGCTAACATGTCTATAAACATATATTTCAATGTTTTTATAACATTATAATAGTTGATATTCTACATATTCTACGTTGATATTACAATTAAAAATTAATAAATTCTACGTTGAAATTAAAAAAAAAATTAATAAACCTGCTCCTGGGTCGCAAGTCGTATTTGTATATATTTTAATCGTAAGTAAACAGTTTTGCGACTTCGTACTCGTAGATTTCGATTTTGTACACTTACCAATGTATGTAAAAACTATAAACCTTCAAACTGGTAAGCAGCAATGGTAGGACAATAAGAATTTATTAACTTCTTTATTTGTTAACCGATTGTTAAAAAAAACAAAATGTAAAGAGAACCCCATGACAATGTATTCCCGAAAAGTGCATCCAAATGGATTAATTCGTATCTGAGATTAGCGTGCACAAACATACAGACATATAGACAAACAGACAAAATGAAAAAACATTGTTTTGGCTATATAAAGATCCCCTGTATGAATTTTTGAAAATATTTTTTTTTTTAGTGTTGTGTGCACAACTAAAAGACAAACAGATAAACAGACTAAGATTTTCAAAATGATGAATATCGATTCTGTTAGTCATCACTTCACATCCTGGTTTATTTTTTTAATATTTTTAATGTACAAAAACTACTCCTCTACAGATTTATAACATAGAATAAGATTTACATGGTACCTATTATGTGATTGACATATATTGACATAACTTTTTTATTTCCTAACCGATTTAGATGAAATAAACACTCAATGTTAAGTGAAAATTGTGAAAACATATTCCGTATAAGTCTTTTCTGAGATTAGCGTGCACAAACATACAGACATGCAGACAAACTGAAAAACCATTGCTTTGGGTTCTCTTGCTCCGTTCTGTTTCATAAACAATATCTTATACTGGAAACATAAACAATATCTAATACTGGAAACATTGTACCCTTCAGTAGGAAGAAACAAATAAAGGACAGACGAGACGAAGCTTCTTAGCATTCCATGGATTCACCGTGCGGGTGCCGGGCCCATCGCGTTGCAAGGAGAGGAGTGCAAGCAGTGCCTGGGACTTGCGACCCAGGAGCAGGTTTATTAATTTTTTTTTTAATATCAACGTAGAATTTATTAATTTTTAATTGTAATATCAACGTAGAATATGTAGAATATCAACTATTATAATGTTATAAAAACATTGAAATATATGTTTATAGACATGTTAGCCATGTTAAGCTTATTTAAACATTAAAGGGTGGCACGGTTACAAATTATTCATTCTACATTATTAAACTAACTAATATTATTAACATAATATATATCTGAGGAAAGACCACTGTAGTGTTTTTAAGAAGTGTGACTCAGCATTTCTGCCGTCACTGTCATAGTCTTCACGGTGGTGGTAGTTAGAAGGTCTTTAAAATAAAATTTCACAACTAATTATAGCTTCATTTATTCAATAGACTTTGTAACTTTAAAAAGAGATTCGTACTGTTTGATTATTGAGCAAGAAGTTTTTATTGCCTTATTATATTTGCTTTACGGCCTTCTGCCAGAGCAATCACTCAAAAACTTGTCAAGAAGTTGTCTTAGCATTAAAATTGCAGGACTCAATGAAAAATACTTTCTTAGGTGTCAATCATTGTAAGACTATTTTTAATTGCTAATTGATCATATATCTTTTAAACACATTCACGTATAATTTAGTAGGTATAAATGATTTTTAATAACACTAAAAATTATTTATTTTATTTATTACATAGTAGACTTTAAAGAAATTACCTTTAAAATTAAAACCTTAAACTTCTTTTCATGAATTATTATTTAATAGTAATGCATGTGACAGATATATATGTAATATTGATACATATATTATTGTTATTATATTGTAATTTTGTATGTAGGTAAAATAAAGATATTATTATTTATGAAACTACATAATACCCTTGACAGTAAATATGCGAAATATTGTTGTAGCAATATATTTAAGAGTTTAGAATTATTTAGAACTATATATCATTGTTATTACTAGTACATTATTAAAGTAGTAAAAGATATTGATTTGACGAACTATCGGAAGTAGCCTGAAGATATTAAATATATTGTATTTACATATCTTATTAGGTAAGCCATAAATGTGTGAAAGATATAAGATTGTTATAAATATTCTAGGCATTTAAAATGGTTATGTACTATTATATTGTTATTATGAGATAATAATTGATGTTTAATGTTGTGAATATGACCAATCTCCAGAAGCTGCTGTTGGCGCTTCTGTTGATGTTATTATGTTATTAATATGGCTGTAAGCTTCTATTAAAGTTAATCTGTATTGGACAACTGGCAAGATAAGTGATTCTTATACTAACATTGTTTATAATATGTGTAATTACTATTATGGGTATTTCATCGTATTGAGTTATTGGTAATTGTGTCTTGTATTTATTATATTCATGTACCGAGAGTCATTTTGTTATATTAAATGATATATTTGTTTAGTTCTTTCTTTTCTTTAAACTTATCCAGATATTTTTATCTTATATATAGTGGGCAGAAGCTAGATTAAATACTTTATACTATATTATTTTAGTGGTTTTTAATTGTAGAATCTTATAATATCTAACACATGCAAAGTACTTCTTATAATAATAACGCATATTATTGTTATTACAAGACGACTATTAATAATTAAAATCATTCATATGCTAATACTAGGCACGTATCACATGTAATCACTTTGTTACACAAAATAATTAGTTATTAAAAATATACATGTGAAATTGTGCGGTTCTTATTCTAAGAACAAGTTGGTATTCCATATATTTTTATTTATCAGTGTACAAATATGAAAACCAACCATATAATATATTATCATCATAGAGCAGTAAAACAGCAGGTATAGATTTTAAATTATATTTCATAACAGTGCAGCGCACCGGGGGCTTTTCCTGTTAACAACAAATATATTGTTTTTTAAATTTTCTTTACCGATAATAAAGAAACATTATGTTTTATTTATTTAGTAACACTTAAAAATTAAACTAGTTCATACTTGAAGACACTTTGTTTACATTTCTTACATAATTTGGTTGAGATGACTGCTACAAGAGCAACAGCAGCAAAGAGTTTAGTAACAAAAACAAGTCTTAATAAAAGTTGACTCAAATTAATATAATTGCAATGTTTTAATATTCAATTAACAATAATTTAATTGTTTTCATTAAGGAACAAAATCATGAGACTTACCATAAATTTGGAGGATGTTGTGTAAGTACTATCTCACACGAGTCTTGCAAATCAAACAGATAAGTTCAAAAATTATACGAAATCTGAACATAGGAACTCAACAATTCACTTTAAGTTTTTCATACATTTTGTTTAAATTTATTTGTTTCTATTCGTGATTTTTCTATTTTTTATCTGAGTTTCTTCGTAGAATAAACTAAAAATTTGCATTTGTTCTTTTTGGCGACAGTCAAACAGACTAACTTTTGTATTGAGTTGTGTGTCATATATTGAACACTCAGCAATATTTTTATATATAAATGTACTGTTTTCATATATTATAATATATAGTAATATTGTGATTGATAATTATATCGTAAACTATATAATTGAATTGAATTATGAAGTTTATTAAAAATATATAATATATTATTGTGCTTATTTCGCATAAAATTGATATCTTACATTTTTTTACTATTTGATGAATCAGAATGATTAGAAATTATTTGGGAAGGGATAACACGTTTTTGTAATGTTATGAATTTATAAAAGAAATGAAACATTTTTATAAATGTTACGTGGGAGCAGGCAACGTAGAATTTAATTTCATATAAAAAAGGATAGACCCCTAGATTTATAATAAATGATTAGAATAATAAATACCTTTTAATTAAATTTTATTTTATTTTTTATATCATCACACATCAGAAAAGAAACATTCAACCCCAAATATTCTCACGATACTAGCAAGAGGAAAACACAATTTAATGAAGCAATTTTCAGTGATTTCTTAAAGTAAAAAAGTAAACATTAAAGTAGATGCGGTAATCTTATAACGAGAAGCATATCGATATTTCATCAGGCAACCAATATTAATATTATATATTCAAGTTACTATACTTAGCTTACAGCGACACGGACAAAATAAAAAAAAAAAGATAATTAGTGCTATCTTTTTTTTTCACTCCTCAACGGATTCACAGGTCGACTTTTTATCTGCTATAATATTTTTAGCGCACTCACTGTAGAAATTAGTATAAAAATAGTATAAATCAAAATCAAAGCAAAGACTTAAGTATCATGCTGATGTCACTCTAAAGATTTTGAAGCAATTTAGTTTAATAATATGGAACAGCGGTTATTACTTTAAATAAATTTAATCCTAAATTTATATAAATATAGAATGAAAAATAAAATGTAAAGACGATCACATATAGAATGCTTATTTCACCGAGGCGGACAGCGATACGGTAGCTCAGTTGGTAAAACGACGTGACGGTTTCCCAGTAGTCGCGGGTTCGAATCCCTGTCCGTATCGGTTTATTTTTCGTTCTATATTTATATAAATTTAGATAAGCTTATCATGGCTATTCATGTTTATAGATATTTTCAAACATATTTTATCCTGAAAAGTAAAAAAAGGAACGTGAAGAAAAACAGTACAAGTAAATAAAATTAGATAGAACAATACATTTATAAATAATATGTTGTAAGCCACTTGCTGTGTAGTCACATCATAAATTAGGTATTTTCTGTACCTTTCTGAGAATGGTAAGGGCCAGCCAGTTGTTAGCGTTTGAACAATAAACTGCGATCAAATAATTAATTAAAGTATATGTCGTTGTGAGTAATGTTATCTTGAAAACCATTTGGTTTAATATTTCAGCATGGCGCTAAAAATGCATTTCTAAGTAATGTCAATGTAAATTTTTATATGCCTAAACCTTATTTTGAATAAACAAAATTGCTACTGAGGTCAGATACGATTTGCCTGAAAAATAAAAAACGGAGAAATATATAAGTGTCATAATAAATATATTGCACCCATTGGATTTTTTTTTCTCATGAATGATCTAATAAGGAAATATATCTACCTACCTTTCTAATACTTTAATTATTTATTTGATCGCAGTTTATTGTTCAAACGCTAATAAAGATTTTACAAATATCTTTACAACACGGTACAAAGTAAAAACGTAAACGGTTGTTTTTATATTGATATAAAGCTCGGAAAGGGAATTGCCTAAGCTTTTATTGCAAACATTTTAGGATTTTGTTTTTGTAAACCGACATCGTATAGGTACAATGTTGAGAGCAGAGATTCCCAAAACTTCTTTCGTCTAACACCCATCCCAAATTTTTTTAATATTAAAAACTTTAATAACTTTAATAACTTATATAATTCGTCTGTAGTATGATTAAACCTATATTATAATTGAGACTTATCTCACCAAAAAGAGCAATAATAATGCAAACTTACAATCAAATCTTTTATAAAAAAATAACATTTAACATTGAGCAATAGTAATAAAACTTTAGATAATGAAAATATTTTTTTTAAAATTAACAACAATTAACTTTGAGCAATGCTAATACAACTTTTCATAATTAAAAGTTTTCTTCTACTTCCTGGCATTCATCCCGACCTACTTCGGGGTCTGTCTTCCTAATCAACCTACTCTACTTTGCACGGTCTTTGACCTTCTCTGTGGTTAGACTATTGGCTCTCATGTCCTGCTTCACGACATCCAACCAGCGCTTCCTTGTTCTTCCGGGAGATCTCACTTTAGGAAAAGACATATCAAAGTTGGATGTGCCGAGACACTATTGGCCAGCATTCGCTGCCGTATATAAGAAATGATCGGTTGAAGCACTTTTACATCAGCCCCTTGAGTTTGGGCGATTTTCTGCGATCACAGACTACACCAGTAACCTCGCGCCATTTGTCCCAAGCAGCGCTTATTCGACCTTGGACATCGTAATTGAGGCCTCCAGACTCGTGCACAATGGATCCAGGTTACCTTAACTTTTTCGACTTAACGGCTGGTTCAGGAATTATATGGATAGAATTCGAGTCTGGGCTCCCGCAAGCCATGTACTCGATCTTCAAAATATTAAGTTTAAGACCGCCGTTCTCAAGCGTATCCTTCCAGAGGTTTAACTTACGCTCCAGCTCCAGTTTTATCTCCCCGAGTAGTTTTCGACAGGTGTTCCTCGGAACCCTTGACAATAAATGTCAGAGTGCCTCAGGGGTTCGTTATTTCTGCAATATTTTTTCTGCTGCACATTAACGATCTGCTGAAGCCCGGCATCTATGGGTATGCATATTAAACCACAGTTGTAGAAAGATATCTGCCGAGTTCTCGGACTAGTAGAAATAAAGTACAGTCTGTAATGCAACGTTTGAATGACAAACTTCAGGCACTCTTCGCACAGGGCAATGCCAATCTTGTCAATTTCACCTTGGCTCCTACTTTCCAGAGATATTCTATATGAAATATAGTGATCGGCTTCAGTTGTTAGGCTTGGAAATCTCCACGAACCTCAACTTCGGTCGGTACATTGAGTCCAGGGTAAGAGCAGCAACAGGAAAGCTGGCCGTTCTTTCTAAGGTCCGGCAGCACTTTACACAGGGACAGCTACTTGTACTATAGCTCAGATACGGTCGTGTGTGGTCACATATTTGCTGGTGTCGCAAAGTCTAATCATGCAGTTTTAGATTCAATTGAGAGGCGAGTAAATAGGCTTATAGGCGACCCTGAATTGGTTGAAGCCAACCTCCACAGCCTTGAAGACAGGCGTAGAATTGCTAGCCTCTCAAAATTCTATAGAATACATTTTGGTGAGTGTGTGCATTACACGTATTAATTACTCCGTCCCCCTTCCATCATCAGCAATTCCCGGTAGGTATCCCTGCATTGTGGACGTTCCTTCTATCCAAACGAAGCGAACCAAAGTTCATCCCTTTTAGTTCGTATAGCGAAGGAATGGAACAGCTTGCCTGCGTCGGTTTTTCCGTCCGAATATAGTGTGGATGTCTTTAAGAGTAGATTGCTAAGTTAATGCGCCTTACCACCTATGACTACTTTTCCATCAGGTGGAATGTAGTCAAGCATTAACTAAGTTTGTATAAAAAAAAGGTCCATTGGTGGATTCTCATCAATGAGTCTTATTTTTTCGCTATACATCATCAACCATGGAGACTTGTCTTGGATTAGAGTCAAGATAGTATCGAAAACAACATTGAGTAAGAACCGACCGAGCGCTGAGCCCTGGTGAACCACTATTGTAATTTGGAAGGGTTGGGTGTCGCCAAGGGCAGTCCTAACCATAGGAGTCGTCGCACATGTCTCTGATAGTCTCTCTATAAGCCTCATGGATCCCTTTGGCACCAGTGGCGGACTAGCCCATTTAGAGGCCCGGGGCGGCATATTTGAATCAGGTCCTTAGTGTTAAAAGATTTTTATTAATTACTTATTTATATGTAATATTGAGCATGTATGGTTATTTGATTCACTTCTTGTAATTGTCGTTTGTATGAGACTTTCATGAACAGGTAGAAAAATAAAAACATTTTCTATTAAAAAAAAACATGTACTAGAATTTCGAAGAGAAATTGTAGTACTTCTGAACTGTCATGGTCATGCCTGCGATACCTTTTTTATTTTTTTAAAACCTGATTCTTAAATTCATTAAACTGCATCTTGACAGTGAGTCTTTATCTCATGGTGATCGAATCTACACGAGATACTCAAAGAGGATCAGAATTTATAAGTATTATTCAACTTAGAAACTTATTTGTATTTGGTTTTCGATTAAAATATTCCATTAAGATCGGGAGTAAATTAAATATAGGTGAACTGTGTCTGCACACACAACAGAACTACCGCAGACCCACGGCAGACCCACAGCAGACATACCACAGACACGACATACACACGGCAAGCACACAACAGACACACGGCAGACCCACAGCATACACACGGCTTACACGTATTAAAACATCTTAAAGAACATGATGGACAAGTATGAAAAGCATTACAAAATCCCTGGGGATGTTGGTGTTTCGTCATCCAGACCGGACTTTTTCCTGTATTCGAAACATCTGAGGCGCGTGATACTTGTGGAGCTTACTGTTCCTTGGGAAACAAACATCCCAAGGGATCACACATTCAAGCTCAATAAGTATTACGAACTAACCAACGAACTGATCAGGAATAAATTTATAGTTAGTTTGTACGCGGTAGAAGTGGGAGCGAGAGGTATAACAGCAAAATCTCTCTATAGCCTACTTAAAGATCTTGGCCTTTTCTAGAACAAGCATCGGTTCATTTCTAGAACGTACTTCAAAGGCGGCATTAGTAGGTTCTTTCCAAATTTGGTTAGGTAGGGAGAGGAGTGTGGAGGGTGAAGGTGAGCGTATTTGCGCATAATAAAGGCCCCTTAAACCTACTCCTGGGTCGCAAGTCCCAGGCACTGCTTGCACTCCTCTCCTTGCAACGCGATGGGCCCGGCACCCGCACGGTGAATCCATGGATTGCTAAGAAGCTTCGTCTTATCCATATTCAATATTAGCGCCTACAATACGTCGCATCCACTATAATTTCTAATAAGCCTTGCTGCGTATTTTAGTTGGGGACCAGATTTTATTCGTATTATTCAACTTGTAAACTTTTCATTTACAATTAGTTTGTTTTATATACCTTTATATTTTACGATATCGCACTTTTAATTTCATGCAATAAAAATGAATGGTTTGTTACATTTTCTATTTTCAATGTTTAGTAAATTTCACTTACTTTCATTATCTGGGTAGTTTCAAATATTAAAAATGCAGAGGTAGGCAGAATACCACTAAGTGAGCAAGAAAATGCTAGAACAGTTACTGTTTCTTCTTTTTTTCTTTCTTCTATTACTTTTTCGGTTTTAGGGAAAGATCATTTACTTGTTTCATCTCATTTGAATATTCTTCGTAGGTCTTCTTAGTACATTCACATCTTGAATGGAGTTACTATATTCTTTAAGATTATTGAACTATTTTCTAAAGCTTTCTCTTGAAATTTGATATGCTCTTAATGCTATTTCTATAGAGATGCTTCAGGTTTTCTCGAAGAATGTTTTTTTTATAAAAACGACTGCCGCCATTTCTTACCAGCCCTTCTTTTGTTTACAAAAGCATTAAAGAATAATAATAACGTTGAAAGTAAATAATATGGTAAATATATAAAAGTAGCAATATTTGACCAAATATCTTATATATAGTCTACTGATGTAGGTACAGGAACCAATTATAGTGGTTACACAGACAGAAAATTTATGTTGTGATTTCGTGTTAGAAGTTGCAATACAAATGTTAACATTTAATCGTTGGTTTCGGAATTTTCAGGGAGTAGATAATAATTTTCCGATTGCATTAGTTATTTTTATCAAAAGTTAAGTTTTATTATAATCTTAACAAGTTATATTATGCGTGTTTTTGAGTTTTATTGCATTTTAAATTGACATTATTAGATAGATAAAAGAGAAAAGAAACAAACTTCTAGGTTCAATTTATCTCATTTATATCTCTGGAGTCATTTTAAGATATTAAAAGTTAGAGTTTGTAATATATTAATATTTAATACTTTATTGCACACAAAACATAAATAAAAGAAAAAGAAACAGATAAAAATGCACAAAAGGTGAGCTTATCTCTATATGCAGAGATTTCTTCCAGCCTACCCAAAAAATATGATGTGGTGATAGAATATTGGAAGGCATCGTGTACAATTTTTATATATAAAAAAAGAAAACAATAAAAAAATATATATATATATCTAATACCTACAAAAAACAAAAATAGTATAAATATATATATATATATATAGATTACATATAATATTATATATCAATATCCACTACAACTTACAAATTCGAAGGCATATAATAATATTATGTGAATGAAAAATAATGCTCCTTCAATCGTTTTTTAAAAACAGGAAGAGAAGTAATATTGCGCACTTTAAGTGGGAGAGAATTCCACAATTTCACGGAAAGACAGGTAAAAGACCGAGAGTAACAATGGGTGTGATTTTGATTCGGTGATTGGTGTCCTTAGTGCCCCTAAATTTTTCATCTTCAACTTCAAATTGGTTCGACTCTTACCTGCGCGGACGCTCTCAATTTGTTTTTATGAATGATGTAGAGTCTGAGTGGTGCAATATAGTAGCGGGCGTTCCGCAGGGATGTGTCTTGTCCCCCTTAATTTTCTCTTTGTTTATTAACACAGTCACATCGGTGATTTCGTCTCATTTTCATTTGTACGCCGATGACCTGCAAATTTACCGACATTTTAGTGCTGCAAACGTGTCACAAGCCTTGAATTTACTTAATGACGACCTTAGTGCAATTTGTTCTTGGGCAACTTCTTTTGGTCTCTTAGTGAATCCACTTAAGTCTAAGGCGATTATTGTAGGCAATAGACACATGCTTAAGTCCATAGATTACTCAGATTGTCCCCCAATAGTTTATGACGGCACTCAGATTGCCTTGTCTTCAAGTGTTACCAATTTAGGCGTTGTTTTTAGCTCGGACCTTTCCTGGGAAAATCATATAAATTACGTTAGTAAGAAAATTTACTTCACTTTTCATTCATTGCACTCTTTGAAAAATTTCCTCCCTATAAAGACCAAAATCTCGCTTGTCCAGACTCTCATCCTTCCTATTCTTGATTATGCTGATTCATGTTTTCTTGATGTGACTGAAGCTCTTTTAAATAAACTTGAGAGGCTCCAAAATTCCTGTATTCGATTTATTTTTAGACTTCGTAAGCATGGCCATGTTTCGAATTTCAGAGCACAACTCAAGTGGCTCCCTATCCGTCTTCGCATAAATACTCACATTTTATCCCTCCTTTATAACATCCTGTATAATCCATTCGCTCCTATATATCTGCGTGAGCGTTTTGGTTTTTTGCATCCTAGTGAATCTCCTTGTCGGCTTGACCGTAAGTTTGTACTTCGTGTCCCAGTATCTCACACCCATTGTTACTCTCGGTCTTTTACCTGTCTTTCCGTGAAATTGTGGAATTCTCTCCCACTTAAAGTGCGCAATATTACTTCTCTTCCTGTTTTTAAAAAACGATTGAAGGAGCATTATTTTTCATTCACATAATATTATTATATGCCTTCGGATTTGTAAGTTGTAGTGGATATTGATATATAATATTATATGTAATCTATATATATATATATAGATTACATAAAATGTCGGTAAATTTGCAGGTCATCGGCGTACAAATGAAAATGAGACGAAATCACCGATGTGACTGTGTTAATAAACAAAGAGAAAATTAAGGGGGACAAGACACATCCCTGCGGAACGCCCGCTACTATATTGCACCACTCAGACTCTACATCATTCATAAAAACAAATTGAGAGCGTCCGCACAGTTAAGAGTCGAACCAATTTAAAGTTGAAGATGAAAAATTTAGGGGCACTAAGGACATCAATCACCGAATCAAAATCCACATCGAATTAAATGCGCAACTGAAGTCCAGGAAAACAAGTACAGTAAGGAGTTTAGAATCGATTGCAAAACGAATATCATCGGAGACTTTAACTAACGTCGTCACTGTACTATGCCCCTGCCGGAAGCCAGATTGAAATGGGCTAAGTAGCTCATTGTGACGCAGAAAACGAACCAATTGTTCATGGACTATATGTTCCAAGACCATTTATATTTTTTTATAACAAGAAGTTTATAGTTGTGAATATCTACAAATTCACAACTATAAACTTCTTATTTCAACAGAAGTTAAAAATTTAAAAAATCTTATAAAAGCGAATCTTTTGAGGATTTATAAATTCATTTTACTTTATGTAGATACAAAGTTAAATATATTTCCATATCAGTGTGTTTTATAGCTTAAATATAAGATCTATATTATAAAAATAAACCTTCGAATATTTCAAAACGACCGGCGTTCATATTTGTATAAATAAAATTAGTAACGTTTGCAGAAAAACCTCGGGGATTGTTAATTAAAACATTTAAGTATTATGTATATAATTTATAAATATATATAAACATACTTTATATATGTCTATAAATTAGAGTAAATATTGTAAAAAAAACCTCTGTCAAACTGTAATTTCTACAAATATAGGGCTTAAACACTTTATAATTATAATTATAATTATCATTATAATTTTCTTTCTTTTTATCTTTATAATTATTATCTTTACATTTATAATTATCTTTTAATTCACAAAACAAGGTGAATATAATAATGTCTATGACAACACTTTTTATGGTCAATATATTTTGTATACTGATTGAATCTGATACACTAATAATAAGAACAAATATAAAATAAACAAATATATATAAGAATGCATATTACTTATCATCTAATAATAAGTAATATGACTCTACAATGTTATTTAAAAGTCAAAACTAAACTGGTATTAATGACTGTTCAATATGTATTCAGTATTTATGTTATATATAATGGATACAAAACTTATTTGCAGTAGATATTTCCTTGAGTCGCTTTCAGTCAGTTGATTATTACAGATCTAGTTCAAGAATCATTAATATTATTACAGAACTAGTTCAAGAATCATTCATATATTTAGCAAATTACACTGAGATTGCAACTGTGCTACAATTATCTAGCAATGCCTAGTAATAGAAAGTTAAGACAATCTTACCTTCTGGAGCAAACGTTTATGTGGGATTGTTGATGGTTTTTAATAACGAGTTTTTTTTTCAGTACTAGTATATTGTTTATAACCAAAGGTACATAAGCTTTGGTCTCTACAATCTCCATTTCAAATACATATTAAAAATTAAAATTAGTAAACATATTAATACCTTTTGGTAAAAATACACAAATGAACTGTTTATTTTGTAGTAGGAAATTCAGTGTTTATCTCAATGTAAATGTTTCGGAAATTGAATTTCAAAAGATAAATTGATCTCTACATGTCAGGGAAACAGAATATTTTGAATTCAAAATATATTTTATGACTGCATTATTCTTTCGATTCAGTATATAAAAGCTTTTATTTCTATTAAAGCTAAACAGTAAGATCTTCAGTAAAATAATTAAATATCCTAACTTTTGTTTCTGTTTAAACATAACAAGAAAAATCTTATCTGGTAAGATTTAAATACAATTTTCATAATAAAACCTGGTATTAGTCTTTAACAACTTAAATTAACACTATTTTACTAAATAATATTCTGTATAGCTTAGTCTCTGGTACATGACATAAATAACGTTAAAAGCTATTTGGTATGCTGTTTATAACAGTCAGTTTACTCTTAAACTTTTGTTACAAAAATCCCTGTGTTCTTATTTTATGTATTATTCAGTATTTTTAGCTTTAGCTTTATAATAAGTCGCTTTAGTAGTTTAGTAATTAACTTTTCTAAAGAACCTTGTTTGTGTAGATTACAGGATTTTAAGTAAATATTACATAAGTTCACTTTTGTTCAGAACTGATTTTTAGGGAAGAGTGATAATTAGGAAAATCTTGTACGCAACAAGTTTGATACTCTTTGTCATCTGACAAATTTATCTACATTTGCTGTAAATGTCTAAGAAGCTTACACCTACATTTGCAAAAACCCTTAGATTATTTTTTTTTGAAAATTCTGAATTCTTTCTGCTCGTATCATGAGAAAAAAAAATAGTTTCTAGCTAGGAGGCGAGGAGGAGGAGCGAACTGTAGGACTTCCACAAGATAAGCGCTATCATCTCAGCCTCGCTCCATGATTTAGAACAAAAAGGCATTGCGGAAGGCTCGTCTCCATCGAATCGCTAAGAATGGCGAAAAGCTCTCTGTCAGACCAACTGGCAGTCGAGCTTTCTGGTCTCTTGCGAAAGCGATCGAGTCGAATTTCTGCCAACCCTCACTGCCTGCTCTGCTGAAGCCGGATGGATCCCTGGCCCACACAGCAACAGAGAAAGCGAATGTACTTGCTTCTCTGTTTGCTGATAATTCGCATCTAGACACTGGCAATGCTTCTCCAGCACATCTTCCTCACTGCGGTATTTCGATGCCTGAAATCCGCATCACTAACAAAGAGGTATGGAGAACATTGTGTCGTTTAGATGTGAATAATGCCAGTGGTCCTGATGGTATACCAGCCATTCTGCTCAAGACATGCGCAGCTGAGTTGTCTCCTGTACTGACACGTCTGTATCGCCTCTCTTTCATGACTGGAATAGTGCCGAAATCCTGGAAGCTTGCTAATGTGCAACCCGTACCCAAAAAAGGCAGCCTGTCAATTACAGACCGATTTCAATCACCTCCATACTCTGCAAGATTATGGAGCGTGTATTGAACTCGCGCCTACTAGCATACCTAGAAGGTAACGATCTCCTCAGTGACCGACAGTACGGGTTTCGCCGTAATAGGTCTACTGGGGACCTCCTAGTGTATGCTACTCACATTTTAGGCGAGGCCATCGAGAAGAACGGAGAAGCGGTCGCCGTCTCTCTGGACGTCTCGAGGGCATTTGACAGGGTCTGGCATGCGAGCCTTATATGCAAGCTTTCAGCGTACGGTATATCTCCTGGTCTGATCGGCTGGGTAACGGACTTTCTGAGCCACAGATCTCTCCGAGTAGTTGTCGACGGGTGTTCCTCGGAACCCTTGACAATAAATGCCGGAGTGCCTCAGGGGTCCGTTCTTTCTGCAACTCTGTTTCTGCTGCACATTAATGATCTGTTGAAGCCCGGTATCTATGGGTATGCAGACGACAGCACAGTTGTAGAAAGATATCTGCCGAGTAGTCGGGCTAGTCGAGATCAAGTACAGTCTGAAAGAGAAGCCATGGTGCAACGTTTGAATGACAAACTTCAGGCAGTCTCCGCATGGAGCAATGCCAATCTTGTCAAGTTCAACGCCACCAAAACGCAGACGTGTCTATTCACCGCCAAAAGGAGCCCTTTCACCTTGGCTCCTACTTTCCAGAATGTATCCTTGGAATACAGTGACCGGCTTCAGTTGTTAGGCTTAGAGATTTCCTCGAACCTCAACTTTGGTCGGTTCATTGAGTCCAGAGCAAGAGCAGCAGCAGCAAAGCTTGTCGTTCTTGCGAAGGTTCGGCAGTACGTAAAGTACCGGGACAGCTTCTTGTTTTATACAAAGGACAGATCCGGTCGTGTGTAGACTACTGTGGACACATATTTGCTGGTGCCGCAAAGTCTCATCTTGCGGTTCTGGACTCAATTGAGAAGCGAGCAAAGAGGCTTATAGGCGATCCCGAATTGGTCGAAGCCAACCTCCAAAGCCTTGAACACAGGCGTAAAATTGCTAGCCTCTCAGTATTCTATAGGATACATTTTGGTGAGTGTGCGCAGGAATTACATGAGTTAATTCCCCCGTCCCCCTTCCATCACCGGACGTCCCGACGCACGGCAGGTATCCATCCTTTTGTTGTGGACATTCCACCTGTCCGAACGAAGCGCTTTGCTTCCTCATTTTTAGTGCGTACAGCGAAGGACTGGAACAATTTGCCTGCGTCGGTATTTCCGGCCAAATATAATGTGGGTGTCTTTAAGAGAAGAGTGAATAGGTTGCTAGGGCAATGCGCCTTACCATCTATGACTACATTCCACTTACCATCAGGTGGAATGTAGTCAAGCATTGCCCTAGATCATATAAAAAAAAAAAAAAAAAAAAAAAAAGACTTTGTCGTAGCACGAAGTCAAATAAAATCTCACATTTGTGCCGTGTGTCGTTAAGCGTCCGTACTAATGACTGTCTCCAAAATATTTATGAAAAAGTATATTTTAGATAAATACCTAAATATTTTAAAAAATTATTACACGATATTTTTTTTTGTTTTACACCAAAAAAAAACTTTTATGTGTTAACTTTGTCAACTTTGTGTTAACTTTTGCATATAAGTTATTTGCCTCAACAACCTTATAAATAGATCTAATATTCTAAAATTAATTACAATATTTAAATATCAAAACCTACAAATTGCTTAAGTCAAATAATTCCATAAAATAAGTAAGTTACAAAAGAACTAAGGGGTTACATTTTTTCAGAAAGATTCAAAGTGCAAAACGTTCAGTAGAGCTCGTTTTGTGCTGATACTTTGTTTTATTTTCCTTAACGAACCTTAAACATTACATAACATCCGGAGGGATGTTATTTCTCATCTAAATCAAAGTCAACAATTTAGTGTTTATAGCATTATAACTAAAACATTAAAACAGAACCAAGGATTCATCAAAAACAGTTGTTTGAAAATTTTAATTGAAAGCTCACTGAACAAAAGCATTCTAAGTGACGAGTAAACTTCTTAAACAAACAGATTATAACAAAGAGCGTCCTCTATGTTATAAGTGTCATAGAGATAACTTTCTCGAAAAGATATAGTCAACTTAATAAGTCAAGTTATTTTAAGTACACGAATATTGTTATCCTTAATAACAATTAATTATTTTTGCAACATCATATTTTATAATGTTAACATCTTAATAAAATACAACAAATCTGGAAAGCCAGAGTTTATTTTTAACAATGATATATTTAGCAATACAACACTAATTTATTTCAATACTTTGAAAGATATTCAACATGTTTTTAGCCTTTAATATATTTAACTCTTTTTCTCCAGATTGCGATATGTGCTGGCTAGTTGACCTACCGCTTAGTAAATACTAAAATAACGGAAAGAGTAATTAATAAAATTAAAAAGTATTTTTTTATGTTATTGCGAAAGACAAATCTGTTGATTTGCCTAAAAATATTTTCAAGAACGGCGTTAAATATTATTGGCTAACTCCTTTTCATATTTTAACTGATCTCCTATTCTTTCTTATTGTCTTTGTTGTGCTATGGATTTAGAGTTGCCCCACAATAAAAGACCATATTTTAAGTTTGATGCAATATAACCATGCTAAGCTTGCAAAGTCGTAGCAAGCGTTGTTATTTGTTTTAATCTAGTTAGTATATATACAAATCGATTAATCTTATTGCAGAGTTTACTAATATGATCAGATCAATTTACAGTATCATCTATTGTAATCCCAAGGAATTTAGTGGTCGTTGTTTCCTATTTTTTTTTATATTTATAACTAATCTTCAGATTATGGCTCATTTTATTTTTTATTTTAAATTGTATATAATTAGTTTTAGATAAATTTACGGTCAAATTATTATTGTTCATCCAATTTACAGTCTGCTCTACTGTATTATTTATTTCCCTTTAAAAATTAGTTATATCAGTATTTTTATTTGACGTTACTATAATTGAAATATCATGAGCAAAGAGTTTTGAGTTGTATTGTGTTATTTCTGGCAATTCGTTATTATATAACGTAACCTTTAACGTAAATGTTAAGAAATCTATTCTTGATTGCAAAGTGCCATTACTACAAAAATCTTTGTATAGTGACAACGCTGATTTATCAATGCTATATAAGCCCGCAAATAGTGTTGCTGTGGAAAAAATTATTAAACCCTTAAATAATAATAAAGCACCTGGTATAGATGGTATAAGAGCTAAAGACATTAAGACAGTCTGTTCGCAGGTTAAAGAAGCTATAGCAAATTTCATTAACGCATGTGTAAAGAAAGGAATTTATCCAAACATTCTGAAAACTGGCATTGTTAGACCTATCCATAAAAAAGGCAGCCAGTCTGACTATAATAACTATAGGCCCATAACTATATTACCAACTATTGATAAAATAGCTGAAAAGTATATATGTAAACAAATTTATAATTTTTATGCTAAAAATCATATACTAACGGACAAACAATATGGGTTCCAGCCACAAAAAAGTACCACTCAGCTATTGTCGGCTTTTACTAATAGCATTTTTTAACATCTGGATGAAAAAAAACACGTATTGGCCATATTCATCGACTACAGCAAAGCATTTGATACTCTATCTCATGATAAGCTTATAGATAGTCTAAATGACAATGGTATAAGAGGTCCTCTACTAACTTGGTGTAGGGACTATCTCACAGATAGAAAATACGCGGTTAAAGTGGGAAACACTATGAGCAACTACATTGATATCTCCGTAGGTACAGCACAAGGATCCGTAATAGGGCCGTTGCACTATATTACGTATGTTAATAGTCTCGTAAACACTATTAAGCGTTGCGAAATATACCAATATGCGGACGACACTTGTCTGATCGCAGCCGGTAAAGACATCAACGATAGTGTTTGCATATTACAGGAAGAGTTCAATATTCTACTTAGATGGTCTCATGACAAAGGACTAGCTATTAATAATAAAAAAACCAAGTTAATGTATATTAGTACTAGTCGAAATAGAAGCAACATTATACCTAAAATAATCATCCATAACCACCAATGCCTTCACAAAACATCCAGACAGACCACAATGCCACCCTGTACCTGTGAAGAACTGGAGCTTGTAAGAACGCAGATCTATTTGGGACTTCTAATAGATAATCGGCTGAAAAAAAGTTGGAAAGATCACATTAAAATAGTATGTGATAGACTTCGAGCACTGCTAGCAAAATTTGCTATAATAAAGCACAAAATCCCATACAAAACTCTGATCCAGTTGTATCGGTCATTAGTAGAATCTTTTATTTCATATGGTCTATCTAGTTTTGGGAGGACCTACAAATCACATTTAGACAATATTTACTTACTACAGCTGCGAACGTTAACAACCATAGTGCCTGACAACATTAAAATAAAACATAAAGATACAAACTATCACCATCTTTTTAATCAGTGCAAAGTGATACCAATTCACAAAAAAGTTGAGTATACCTTACTTAAGGAAGAATTCTTCAACGAAAAACTTAAAAACCGTATATTTTATAAATATAACAATACTCGTAGATCATTAAAGCCTAAACTGGAGGTACCCAAATATAATAACTTGTATGGAAAACGAACATTGGAATTTTTGGTTCCAGATCTAATAAATAAACTACCAACATCATTAGTATCTGAAGTGAATGAAAAAAATATAAATTTTAAACTTAAAAATTACTTTATTAATATATTACAATAATAACTTAAATTTATTCTGTTTTTTCTTTTATTTTAGTAACCTCCTGTATATTGCATTCTAAGACGACCGGTTTTCAATGTTGTTATGTTGCCTAGCGCTGAGTGGTCGATGCGAGTGACGATCTCTTGTTAATTCTTATGTTTATCTACCCTCACATTTATTAATAAAAATCGGTGACTATGACACACGGAAAAGTTTATAAAACTTGTGATATTAATTGTCTTACTTATGTTACCTGGAAATGCTATGTTAAATAAATAAATAAATAAATAAATAAATAAATAAATAAATAAATAAATAAATAAATAAATAAATAAATAAATAAATAAATAAATAACAAGAAGAGAAGCGGGCCTAATACGCTACCCTGTGGGATTCCAATTACAATATATCTCCAATCTGACTCCTAAGCCATTACATCATTTTTAGCACCCAGATTTGTTATTTGAACGCATTGCTTCCGATTTTTTAAATAACTTTCCAACCAATTTAACGCTACTCCTCGTATTCCTGTTTTTTCAAGTTTCTCTAAGAATAAGTCATGTGAAATGAAGTTGAAAGCTTTGGAAATTGGAATTCAAAGCTTAGTGCAACAACATTTTTTTGGCATCTAAGTTTTTAACTACATTATAAATTAAATCTTGGAATTTTTGTCTCTTTCTGACTGTCTGATACGTTATAACGTCGAAACTACTTAACGGATATGAACGCGGTTTTTACAAGTGGATTATGTATAATCTGGAGCGTAAAACTTTGTTTCGTTAAAATCAGTTAAGGGTAAAAGAAGTTATGGTCAATTTAAAATTAACTTCAAGCACTGTTTCCAAACTTTTAAACAGAATTGAATGCGGTTTACATAAACTTATTTAATTAAGATAAAGCTAGAATTTCTACTTTGTTTTATCTGAATTGTAAAATAATTTAACAAATTGAATATTAGCATTTTACATTTAGTCACATAAAATCTCAGTAGATGGCGCTGACTTTTTTTACAACTCGCTTTGATTATGTTTTCGCATTTGGTATAGCAGTTTGAAACTCTACAAAGATTTTATGGACGTTGGCTAACGTTGTTGACGTTGTTGACGTTGTTGACGTTTTTTTTCGTTTAAAGTTTGTATACGCACCGTCATGTCCTATGCGAGTGTCGACTCGCCGATCTGAAACCCCTTCAGGAAGGCGAGGCCCTAAACGCACGCTGCCTCGGCGTTCTGCCGTCGGGGGGCGTTAGTGTCATTATACCCATCCTATAAATACGCTGTCTTAAGCCGAGGACGGCCTCTTATAGGCACCCTTAAGGCAGACGTGTCCCCCGGGCCCCTCTGGCCCGGGTTTTTCAAGGGCGGGTCTCAGTACTCGCCCACTCCCCCGGTGACGCTGTAATAGCCACTTGGCTAACAGCAGATTTTCTTAAATTGACTATGTCTCAAAAACATAATATTTCGAATCCATATGCTTTAATACGTATATCTGAATAAATAATAATGTCCTAGTCGTGTGTGTGTGATGTGGATGTATGTTATTATTCTCAGTTTGATATCGTAGCAATGTAATGCCTATATATATAAGTCTATAATATATAAAGTATACTAAAATAAAAGGGAAAATCGAGCGTAAGCATAATATCAAACCAAATAATCCATTACGTCACAATAAAAGCATTTTCTTGCGAAGAGTTCTTTGGTGTCGCGGTCGCTCGGCGAGCTGGTGACTGCAGACAAAATCAATGGCGATAAATACACTCGCTTGGCTTTGATAAATACTATCCGTGAAGGAATCATTGCCTGCCGATGATTTGTGAACACACTTTATGCCTCTTTACACAAAAGACAACTACTTAAATTATTTATTTTTATAAGAAGAAAACTTTATTGTTTCTGATGAAACAGTTCGCCTGTGTTTATTTCGTTGTACGCTAAAACAAGTACATAGAGCTGCTATGCTGCTGTGCGATTTAATTTAATATTATTTTGAAAAATATTTATTTTGATACTAAATAGACTTATTGTGAGTCACCGCAAAGCTAGCACAGTAATTTGTATAGTTATATTTTATAAACTACCATTAAAGACTAATTAAATTAGTTAATTTAAAGTATGTCATAAGTTATTATTTATTTACTTCAAAGATATTTATATTTATAAGTAATGAATTTGGAGTAGTTTTTAGGAGATCCAATTACTTTAACACAAATTGATATATAAATGCTGATGTTGTAGTTTATTTTAATATAAAATTCGCTAGCATATTTGATAACCATATGTTTAATTAATAACCTTATATTTATACTACTCCAAACATTTAAATGAATATAGCAATCATTGTATGCATCACTTACTTTTTTCTATACTGCTCCACTCTCTCTTTAAGGTAGCACTTCTAGGTGGTACCGTATTTCTAATTTCCTCTTGGGATATTCTGCAACATATTCATAATTTATCAGTTCTTATAACCGTAATATATACATATAGTTCTTAATATACACATAAAGTATATCAACCTATACAATTTTTTGCACATTACATGACAGAGTTTTGAAGTTTTAATGTAATATATATTTGTTTCTAATTAAAAACAATACTATTTTAATTAATCACTCACTCGTTCTGTAGAGGTGGTGGCGGGTTTGTAAATGTAACATTCATTGACATGGGATGTTCTGTAATTAACAAAATCAATTGAAAAATATTTTCACCACTAACATTATAATATAACATTGAAAGTTATGTTATTATTATGTCATTATCTATAATAAAAAATATATATATACTTTTTGGGGGTGGAGGTGGTGGAGGCGGTGGAGGAAGTGGTGGTGGTGGTGGCTGCATTACATTCACTTTCTTGTGGTGAGCAAATGCATGTGGTGGCATGATGCCTGTCCTATAAAAATTATGCTCCTCGAATACTGTTGCATGCACATATTTGCACACTGGATATGTGCACACTGATGTTTGGTATTGCGACAAAATGTATAAACTCCAACTAACTGTGTCAAATCATATTTGTGTGCATATTTGCATGTACCAGGGCGTTTACATGTTCCCCTGACATAGTCTCGACATATAGGAACTTTTGATGTTTCTTGTACTACTTCCTGTGTTATATTCTCTGAGTTAATTGAAGGCTCATTTTGTAGTTCACTTGGAGTACCTTCGCTTGGACTGCTTTCGTATTCGTCATCTATTAATTCTCGTTTCACATTTTCTAATGAGTAATCCTCGTCAGGCGGAGGGGGTTCGAGAGGTAAAGGTGGTGCTTCTGACATTTTTGACACTTCTGACTTTCCACAGATTACGCGAAAAGCGACCTACACGCGGGCGGAGCCGCGGGCAACAGCTAGTCTGGAATAAAAAGCTTTTTCAAGGATTTTAGATAATGTCGGCACCAAAGTAATGGGGCGATAATTTTCAAGTTTGGTTTTGTCGTCATTTTTTAATAACGGCTTTACAACAGATTTTTTTAGTATGCCAGGAAATTTTCCATTTTCAAATGATAGATTAATTAAATATATTAAGGCGGGTGTTAATGCCATGGAGCATTATTTTATTACCTTTGTACATTGCACACATAAAATAAAAATCAAAAAAATTACAACATGCAGCGGAGTTCTAAAGTTTAAAAATAATATGCAAAGACGGTCTTATTGCAAAGCGCAATCTCTGACAGACAGACAACCTTCAGGTGAAAGAACTTAAGTAGACGAGAATACGGAATTGTGCGATTGAGGAGAAATAAATAGTATATATAATACATACACGTACGTACATATAGGTACACATATACACATACATAATATGTTACTTATACCAAATAAATATACTTAGCATAAACAAAATACTTTAATAATGACACTATTACAATATAAACACTAAAACAATGAGCATGGACAATACTAAGAAAATAATTTACTGTAGGGAAAGATAGTAATTAAATAAATTAATTTTAAATGTATGTAAGGATTTTAAGTTACGAAGATCTGAAGGAAGAATATTCCAGAGAAATACTGTTTTCATCGTGAAGGATTTGTTATAGTGTTTAGTTCTTTAGTGAGCAGTAGGGAGCATTAATTTATTATCGCTTCTTGATCTGAGCTCAAGTTGACTTGGACTTTCAGTACCCAAAAAACTGAATTGTTCTTTTAAGTAGCAGGGAGATAGAGGATTGTAAAGGGTAACATATAAAATAGATAGCATATTATGTAAGTTGCGGCGTTGTCTAATGGTTAGCCATTTGAGTTGCGTACGAAATTCGGAAACATGACCAAATTTACAAATGTTGAATGTTCTTAACATGATCTGGATATTTTTAATTATTTTATTGTTACATGTATACCTTCACAGTAGCTCATCATTAAACTTCGCATACACATGGCAAATTACAGGATACAGAAACGAAATTCTAAATAAATAGTACTGGAAAGAAAAAAAACTTTTAGACGGCCGTCCAACATGGCTGTTTTTATTATCTTTGCATCTGTGCATTTGAAAAAAATTACTTCTACTTTTGTTGTGCTAATTAAGATTTAGAGAAGATGACGTAGGACCGGCGGTTTCTATGTGCTACTGTTTTGTAAGTATAAAAAACCGGCGCCTTATCAACGACGCTACGCTCTTGTGATTTCTCTGGTAATCCAGGTGTTTAAAGACGGCGGTGATCACTTGTCATCATCTGACCCGTATACTTGAATATAACCCCTTATATATAAAAATAAATTGCAGCTGTGTCAGCGTCATTAATTGACAAATATTCCCTCGAAAATTTTCTGAGGGTGATAGGTGCCTGTTATTAATAAACACCTATATGTTATTATCCATAAAGTAGGGAAGTAAGCCTAAAATGTGTCTATCGAAAAAAAAGAGAAAAAATTTTGCATATGCAGTTTTTGCATATGTGATTAGACAGACGTTACTATGGTTCTCTTTTCTTCCCTCTTTTTTGTTACCAGACACTCATTCTCACAGGCCGGCCTATGGCTATTTAATAAATAATAACTTTATAGTAGCGCAACACTATATAAAAAAACAATATTTTCATAATGGTCATTGGTCACTCTTATGTCAGTGGTCATGGTCATCCTTTAACTTTTCTAGCGTTTCTTCTCTGTCGACAGATTTGCAGTACATTTATATAAGTGAACCGTCTGCTTGCTTACCACATATAAATAAAAAAATATTTAAATTTAGTTAACATTTTTAGTTATTCATATTTGAAAGAACCAGCTTCGTAGTTTATTTACGTCTAAATATAAAGGTAAAAGGTTAAAAGGGTTTGAACCATCCAAATGACATTATACTAAATATTCACTGATCACTGCAAAATTACTTATACGATTCTTTGTGTAAATTAATTAAAATATATCTTTCCTAGATTTTTGAAAATATTAATTGGGACGGTTTCCCAGTAGTCGCGGGTTCGAATCCCTGCCCGTGTCGGTTTTTTACATTCTATATTTATATACATCTTTCCTAGATGTTTTAACTATTGTTTGTAAAGCCTCTTCTTTTATTTTAAGATACATATCATTATCCAAATATATAATTATCAAACATTTATTTTACAATGCATTTTATATTACGTGTATAATATTTCATACATTGGTATAAATGATTGAAACTTAATGTTTATATTGTAATTAAAATTTCCCTTCAATCTGTTTGTATATCTTTAATTCAGCATAGTAATTGATTGCAATCTTAAAATAAACATTTCACTGTACGAGACGATTCTTCTTAGCATTCCATGGATTCATCGTGCGGGTGCCGGGCCCATCGCGTTGCATAGATGTAACTCTTGAGGATTGCAAACCATCCCTGGGACTTGTGACCCAGGTGTAGGTATAAGAGGTCCCTTTATGATGCGCAAACACGCTTGCCTCGACTATCCACACTCCTTTCCCTATTTAACCAAAAATTTAGAAAGAACCTAGTAATGCCGCCTATAAAATCTCAAATTGTATGTAAATAGTGTGTAACCGTCACCCGTTTTTAACTTAACTGTAAAACTTCGTCTGCTAACAATATTAAAAGAAGGGGACAACATTTTTGACCAGGTTTTTAAATAGGCTATAGAAATCATGATAAATAAATCTTTAAATTTATATCATGCAATATATGAATGAGTGAGTGACTATATGAATGAGTTTTAATGGAAAATAAAAAATAAAAAGATACGAGTACATTAAATTACTTAATAAATCTAAACAAAAGTAGCTTATAAATATGAACACCAAAAAGTTTAAGTTATTACAGAATAATCAGTTTGATATATTTCATATTTAAATGTCTCAGGATACAGGCAAACGTAAATATACATCATAGTTTTCTATGAAATGCTCTTATCATTTCTTAAGTTCTTATTACTGAAAAGTTATATTATAAAACTACTCGTAATAGCAAAACAATACGATGTACGACTTAAGTAGATAATTTGTTAGCAGAAACATTCCACGGTTTATTCTGCCAATAATATAAAAAAGTATATCCCTCCTATTTACAGTTCGCATTACACTTTCATAGGTAGAAATATAACCTGTTCCAGTATTTGTGTTTATATAATACTAACAAAAATAACGTTTTGTTTGACAAAATACCCAATTTATTTGTTATAATAATAATAACATCACAGGGAAAATTACACACATTAAACAAAGCCCTAAGTAATCAAATTATTTGGTTGTATTAAGGGTGTTACACAACGATACATAGAAATACACATTATAAATACTGAGTATATATTTAATAAATCCGAATAGTAGATGTACATGTGAAACAAGTTAATTTTAAAAATATTAACTTTTTATGCAATTAAATCTTGAAATATGTTATGTCAATTATATACATAAATAATTTTATCATAAAAAAAATAAAATTCGTCAAAACGACAGGAATTAAGCCTACGTCTTATGGGATATTGACCCATACTTCGACTTTTAACTACTTTTAAGCTAAACGTAGTTAATATATGCAAAGATCATTAAAAAATATATATATTACACTGTTATGGTAATAACATTATCAAAGGGTATAAAGATCCTGTAAATATTATATTCTACACACTCCTAAGTTTAATTTGAAGCCAATAAAGAGATCCCACTTAGAAATTAGAGCTTTATCTTTAGCTGTTTCCTCATACTAATGGATATAATCTATTACGAAGCTTTTCCTTTCCTTACTTATTACTTTCATTATTTCAACACCTAACGTTAGAAGCGAACTTTGGTAAGTGAGTTTCCGGTATTGGATATTGTTTAAGATAAATTATTTGTTACAATACAATATATTTATACTAGTTTCTTTCAATATGTTTTGAATCATGTTTGCTTTTTAAACAAAAGTTTCGAAAATGTAATATATGTACACACTTATTTCGGATTCACAGAAAGGCTGGTACCATCGTCTGATGTGTTGTAGGCTAAAAATACGCTACTGAACTTTAACGTAACGAATTATAGTTTTTATCTAGGCGACAAAATCGTACGACTTCCACAGGATATGTGTCTGTAGTCTCAGCCCCGCTCCATGGTATAGACTCTATCGTAGCACATAATTAGTAAATTGACATGTCACGTGATTCGTGCTGCGTTTCGTTTAGCGTCCGTGGTAATGCCTGTTTCTGACATTTATAAAAGCTTATCAAGATAGTGTTATTTATTATGAATTAAATATCTACTCTATTCGTATCGCAAATTACATTTTGTTGTCGTGGAAAGTAAGTTTAAGTTTTAAGCCTGGAAAGTTTTACATGAAAAAAAATATTTTATATGATAAATACATAAGAAAAACATTTTAGTTTTATTGTTATTCTATAATACCTTTGGCTGTGTAATGAAAGTAAGCAATGAAATTTGAATTGGTAGCGAATGAGTAGCATTATTTTTTATATTGAATATTGAAACAAAATTTCATCAGTGAAACTGTCCCTGTTACTAAACTTTTCAATTGATTAGTTGCACAAGGATATATAGACAATTTTAAATATTAATTTATGTTATGGCATCTTTGTAACTTTATCTAACAAAATTTGAAATCTACATAGATTGGTTGTATCTTTTGGTATTCAAAAATAGAATTACTATAATATATTGGGTATATGTAAAATCTTAGATTTCTTCGACACTGGTTAAGTTAACATATATACAGTCATCTTTATTATAAGTAAGAGGAAGATAAAATATTAATTTATAGTACTGACAAACCTAATTAATTCTTACGTCATCAGATATTTTCTTTTAATACAATATGAAAATTAAAGTTCACTATAACAGGCATCTTAATCAGGTATATTCTTGAATCAAGATACTGGATTAACCAGGACGACGCCTCGAAGGCAAAGCTCCGCACACTCAAAAAAAAATGTTTTTGGTATCGCCGCCTCGTTGGTCGAATGGTTAGCGTAGACGTGTAACGTATGGTAACGCAATGGGGCTCGGGTTCGATTCCCAATAGGGACAGGCATGTATGTGAGGAACGTAGATGTCTGTAATTCTGGGTTTGGTCGTTCTACCTGTATTATAAAAAAAATATCAATTATAAAATAAATCTATGAGTAATGTAAGTAAAACCTGTAATAACATAGTAACATAAGTAACTCTTAAAGAAAATGTTAATCCCTAAAACATCTATCTAAATAACATTAAACTATTATAGTTTATGAGGTCACAAAATCTTACACATACTATAAGTTATATATATATAAGTTAAAATATAAGTTTATAATTAAAACTATTGATATGTCAAAGTATAGTCATAGTCCAGGCTTCCATCGATTGTAGTCTATTGAACGACATCACTATCAATAATTAAAACCACCGAACATACCCTATTATTTCGAAGTGCAAACTGTCGTCAGACACAAAGAATCTTTGTTTGAAATTAGTATCTTTACTTTATTGCCCGTAATTAAACTGTCTAACAAAGTGTTATTTATTACTTTCTTCCTCTTTCGAATCGCTTTAATTTGTTGTGATCTCAGTAGAGAGATCCTCATACATAATGAAAGTTACATATAAGCATTACTTACTATACAGGGTTATTTTTAATTAGTTGAGCACCTTTTGCAGGCAGCCTCTCTACATCAATCCCAACAACATTTGTTCTACGACTTTTAAAAAATCTTGATAAATAACTCAGAATAAACGAACAAAAAAAATTTTTGAAATTTTTTTTAGAAAAGTTTGTATATATGTACTATAATATTTTCTTATTACCTACAATAGATTTAGATGAGTTTTCTGCTTTTGTGACTAACAAAACATGTTTGTCTAATCTGAGAAGGTCTTGCGTAAATAAAAAAAAAGTTGTCTCCCGTGTTAGGTTCAAAAAATAACTCTTTTTAGTATTTAAAAATAATTAATAAGATTAATGGTAGGATCCGCAATAAAATGGATATAGTGCACTCTTGAGAGCAAACAAGATTGATAATCTCTGTCAGATACGCCGTTGTAGTAAATCCCTAAAAGCTTACATCTTTAATGAAAAGAAATCACTAAGAATTGCTTCTATAAATTTTCATTTCCTCTTACTACCATTGTGAAACGATTTGGGGTTGAATCTATCAACCTTTTTTTATAATTGTACTTTTAAATTTTATTGTGCTCGGACGTATGATCGTTATTTTAAATGTTAATGTTTCTGAAGGTACCTCTACCTCTTGACTTATATATATATTTCTTGTTTTTTTTTATAACATATGGCAACATTCATAAGTTTGTATCTATGTATCTGTAAGTCTGTCTGTGGCAACGTAGCAGCCAAACGCGTGGACGGATTTAAATGTGGTTTTTTTTAATTGAAAACATGGTTTGTTGAGACGGTTTTTAGCTATGTTTGGTCGAAATAGAAGCAGTCGTCACCAAGATATGGAGCGTCTATTGGTGCTGATGAAAGGTTCTTATACAATACTGAAAAAAAACCTAAATAAGCGTAATTAGTGTGTTCGAAGGTCACTTTAGTACAATGTAGAAAAAAGTAAAATAATTATAAAAAGCAAAATAACTAATTAAATTAAAAATTAAAAAAACCCCCGACACAAAAAGATGTTTAAAAAGGATAAAAATTATATTATTAGGTACTTATGGCAGTTGTTGGGACAACTACGTAAAGAAAGAATTCAAAATGCAAGTAAGTTACCAAGGCAAATAACGAAATAATAAAATCAAATCGTACCATGTAAGTCAAGTAAAACTTTATAAAATAGACAACACCGTCCACGTACGTAAAACGGTCCAACAGAACAATTCAAAAAAGTTTTTTACACTTTTTCTCTATATGTGTTAAGTTTCATATATAATATAAATTATGAATTTAATAAATTTCATATATAATAAATAATTTCTGATAATTCTGGATTTCTGTAATAATATAATCATTATTTATCGTTTAAAAATTCAAATAAAGCTTAGAGAATTAAAAATATACACAACATAAAAATTATCATCATCTTATGAGAGTTTTATTTATTTTACTTTAATAGTGTCCGAAGATAATTAATATGTATATAAAGTGAGAGACTCTCTATATTTTTTATCTTTTAATTATGAACTATAACTAGAAAAACATATCTACGTTGTCATAATAGTTTTCTTAGTTTGCCATTACTTATACAATTAAAATTGTATCGCAACCCAATTGCTAATTTAAATCAATTGCATCGCAATTGAATTAATTTATAAATAACGATATTTATAAATCAATTTTAATAATAACAATGATATAGAACTCACTGTTATTAACAAAAAAGTAGACGTTTTACATTTCCCATTCAGCTAATATTTATAAAAATGTTTCATTTCTTCCATAAATTAGATAATGTCACAAAAATATGTTAAATTTCCTTCCGTTCCTTTTCAGATAAAATCCTTTCTTATAAGTCTGATAAACGAACCTCATTAAATATGAAAAAAATACGAAACACGGCCCCGTTATTCTTAAACATGCAAAGTTATGTTAAAAATATATATATTTTTGTTAAGATAAATCATTTCCATTAAGGTTTATAATTCAATTACATTATTTATAATATAATGGTAATAGGGGAAAATTGGTACATGTATATAAGTTATAGTTATATATATATATATATATATATATATATATATATATATATTGAATAATCCGTAAGAAATAAATAATTCATTCTTGAATACAAATTATAGACTCTAAACCCTGCTTTAGATACATTCAGTGTAATAAGAGTTGCCATGCACGCTTATATTAGTAATGAAAAACACTATGGCTGCTAACACCCACAAATACAAACATCTTTATATATATATTTCTTGTGTGCTTGTGTATGTCACTGAACTCCTCCTAAACGTCTGGACCGATTTTTATGAAATTCTTTGTGTGTGTTCAAGGGGACTTGAGAATTGTTTAGATTCACAATTTGGTCCACTGGAAAATGGTTTTTTAAATAATTTTTAATGTGTACGTAGGTGGTGATTTTGGAATGTTTCACATTTTTTCCGACGCACTGCGTTGCCATGGCAATGTCAAATATTAAATAATATTATATTTTAATTATAGTTTGCCCTGACAGTTGGCCTTGCGATAGAATTGAGAAAAATATTTTATTATTGTGTTATTTTAATCCACGTGCTGAATTAAATATTAAATCAAGAAGTACTTACTGAGATTGTAAAGAGCTTTGAAGTGTGTATAAAAAACTATACATTTTGCGAATTTATTACGGATCGAAGTAAGTATATTTCTTTTAATTTATTATCATTATTTGTTGTTTTTTGTCTACGATCTGCGTTATTAATTTCGCTACAACATTGGAACATCAAATTCTTTTATTCAAACAAAAATCTTTATTTACATATTCATACGGTATCGATTGGTCGAATTATGATAAATGTACATGTAATGACGTTAGATATTGTGATAACTTTTTAATATTACATTTTTTTAAAGTTTGAATTTTTAAAATTAAAGACGCGTGTACAAGACAACGTCTGTCGGGTCCGCTAGTTTTCTATAAATATCATTCAAATTCATGGTATATTGCCATACTAACATTCTATTTCCTAAATATTTGGAGAATAATTTGTCATTCGCAATTTAATTTCCGAAACATGAGCACCGAATTTCCTTATTTAAAATGTTAAAACGCTCAAGTATTTAACTAAACAACTCGTATATATTATCGAACGAATTTAAAAAAAAATAATCTGATTTAAATTATTAGTGTCGAAAATTTTTTTTTTATTCTGCCTGTAATGCCAATTTTGTGTTACCGTTTAGCAATTCTCATTTCCTTCCGAACTAATAGAAGTTTTTGTCAAATATCCTTAAAGTTCATGTTTTTTGAGTATTTTTTGTCCGTTTCCCTATATGTTAATTCGCTTTACTTGCTTATGCTTTACTTTAAAGTGTTTATAATATATACTCTTTATTTATAATTGCATAACTGAAACATTACTTATGTATCAACTTTTAATAGTATTCATACTTTTATAAACTACTTCAATTAGAACCCAACTGTTTTATTAATTGTCGGGAATTATATGAAATTCAGTTTGTCCTTTAATAACTGAGAAACGACTCGACTGGTGCTTTTGAAAATTAGTACTCAATAAGAAAGTTTTAGGCTTTATATAATATCGGAAAGCCCTAAAAAGCACTTGCTGCGAGAGATGAAGCTGGTTTAAGTTATATTTTATGAGTATCGGCTTAAAATGTATTAAAAAATAATATTATTTTCTTCCCAAAACAAATCTCTAAATTACGTATAATTAAATTTTTATGTGATAGTAACATAACTGTCGGGTAAAGATGATGATGATGATGAAGAAGATGATTTGATGAACGAGAAAATTAAAAAGATAACAAAAATTAAGAAATTATTTATTATTACAACTTATATTCATTGTTTTTAATGTTGTTCAAATGTTATTAATTTTAATTATGTGGAAATTACATTCTGGTTTCATCTGTTCGTGGTACTTGATAGTAAATTACAGAAGAATGATATTAAAAAATCGAAACAATAGGATGTATGTAAATGTTATAGTATTTTTCTAGCTGTTCTTTTCCTTCATTATTTATATTTAATTCAGTGAACAAAATGTGGTCTCATAGCGTGGAATGAATAGAACGGAAATGGAATGAAATAGTCGTTACCCGAATGGTTTAAAAGGGGTCTTTATCTCAGAAAGAGTTGTATATATTGCTTTTTTATGCAGTACATATATTATTTATAGAAGTAAAAACAAATAAAAATCACATTATAAGAATTAAAAAATGTAATACAAATAAAGCCTGAACCCGAGATTCCAACATATCCCCATACAAGAAGAAAGAAAATTAAAAACCCTTAAATATTGCAAGAGAAATGTGTCAATAGATTACCATTTTTTAATTTCTGAAAGTGTAATCTTGCTTTAAGTTTCGAAATACATATCACAATATCTACAATATCTACCAAACAAATAATAAAGATATTCCCGAAAAGTCTTTTGAAGATTGAAGATCTGACCAATCTGATTTGATAATGTTATCATTACGAACACTACGTTAAATATGTAGGATTCAGTTTTCATTCCTTCATTCATTCTGATTTCAATTACTTTATACTCGCAGTTACTAAGCACTAGTAGTTGTAACTTGAATAACGCGAATGTCGGCACATTTGCGTTAATAGAAATAGTTTTCACTTCTAATTAAACTGTTAATCTATAACATCTATGATTATAGTAAAAACTACTATTAGAGAAAAGAAGCGCTTAATATAAAATAGGTATCAATTGTTTTTAAAGTTTATGGCTATCATTATATAATAAAGAACTTTTTTTAAAAATAGAAGAAATACGGATATTGCCATTTCCTTTAACATGTAAGTAAGTATTAAAATACATAATTGTATAAGGGCAAATAATAGTGCATTCACTATCATTTATCCATATACAATTATAATATTCCAATGCAGTAAGATCAGGTTCTCAATTAAACTTGCGAGAATGTAAATATTACAGACAATATACACTTTATATGTTAATGTTTGTGGGTGTTTATGTATATTTCTGTGTGTATGTGAACATACATGCATGTGTGAAAGAGATTGTGGTGTGGGTTTGTATGTTGTGTGTGAAAGTAAGTTAACTCATAAAATGCAAATGATAATAGCAATAATAATAATAATATCACAGAACAAATTACACACATTGATTTACCTCTAAGTCAGCAAGTTAGACAACGATAGAAATACATAGAAATACATATTATAAATACTGAGAATATATTTAATAAACCAACCTAGAAATACAGACCACATACACGGCTGTCCCTGTCGGGAATCGAACACGAACCCCATTGAGTCGCTATACGTTAGGCGTCAAAGCTAACCACTCGACCAACGGGGCGGATGAATGATAAAATAATCTTTCGTAAGATATAAATATAATATGTACAAAGTTAATAATATTGAGAATATTCCAACTTAAGATATGAGTTAGTTATGACAAAGTAGATTTGCCTAAACAAATATTTGGGTTTATAAGCTTGCGTACTTAGTATTAAAGTTGTTGAATGTACAATTATGTTATGTGAGAACATAAACTTAGTTATACGGCTTTAGATTTTGTATAATATAATAAATAGTTTTAATATTCTATATTTTGTTAAGTTATGATAAATTTTGTTTCCATAATATTGTTATAAAAAATGAAAGCATATTCATTTATTTGAATATTCACATTTTTTAAACCTGATATAATATGTGAATCATTGAAAAACTAGTAAAGAAAAGAAAATAATGAAATATCAAGTTTTTATCATTATTTTGATAGGTTGGTATAAAACAAGGTCCCTGAGCAGTTTCTTATTATCTTTTACGTGATAGCTACATTGCGTAAAAAAAGCCTAAAATGAATGAAACCGAAGTGAGATGAGATTAGAAAAGATTTATAACCGAGGGAGACCCCAACCAATTTACAAACACATTCTTAGATTATCTAGTTCATTTGATTTGGCCTTTTGGGGAAAATATATTTTATTTTTATATTATGCGGTTATTTCTAATGTTACAATATAATATCTTAAAAAAAAACAATTTACTATTTTCATTCTATTAACATATCGCTATAATAACTGTGTAATTAACAAGTTTGGGTTATATACCCTTCATGTTTTTACTACCACTTTATTTAATAAACGCTTGAATAAACAGAAAACTTTTACATCATTGCATTATCACATCGAATCTTGTTAAAATATGTTCCGTAGTTTGGTTGTATCTATACTTCTATACTAATAGTATAAAGAGGATTGGTTTGATTATTTTTTTGTATGTTTGAAATGAATAGGCTCCGAAACTACTGGACCGATTTCAAAAATTCTTTCACCGTTGGCAAGCTACACTATTCCCGAGTGACATAGGCTATGTTTCAATTTCAAAAAATTAGGGATGATTACTAAAACTTGAATATTCTAACGCAAGGTGTAAAAAAATAAACAAAAAACTGCGTGCGCTGCGAAAACAGTGATAGTTATGCAAAAATGATGTTCTATGAAATTGTTTCTCTTTAAAAGTTTTAAAAAGAAGTCCGCGACAAGATATATCTAGCTTTTAAGGTTGACTCACTATAAGGTTTTCTATGGTTATGAAATTAGTTCTAAAATAATATCGTCTATTATATAATATAATATAGTCTATTATAGGTCTGGATAATTGTAGTTTCCACAGATTACGCGAAATGCGACCTACACGCGGGCGGAGCCGCGGGCAACAGCTAGTTTTAAATAATGTACTAATCAATTTTATTAGGTATATTCAAAAATATTGAATCAAGATATTTCAAGGTTGTTTGGTTCATTATTTTTTGTAGTAATAGCATAATTAATCAAATTTTATTAATTCTTTTGAACATTTCTTCGTCTTAGAAAGTAATAAAGACTGACCTATTTTTATAAAATTAACAATAGTGCACTTGTGATGTTTTGCAAATGATATAGTATGACTCAAGTTATGACTCAAGGTTTCATACCTTGAGTAGTAATCTTTTGACAGGGTTGTCTACTTTTAGAGTTCAATAAACTCTATCGCCAAAATAAGTTCACGCTAAGATAAGATCAATCTCAAATAGGTTCCTTAACACAATTAAGAAAAATATAGGTCTGTTGTTCATTAAACATAAAATATTTAATTAATAATACAATAAAACCTATAGTATTAACTGTAATACTAATATATACACTGGTATATAGTATATATTTAATGGTATTAATAATAATAATATCTTTCTTAATATGCCAACATCATTTATCTTCTTTGTCTCTATATTTAATGTTTATATAATAATCGATACATAGTATTATTAATGTAATCAATATTTTTAAATTAATTCAATTACAAACATCAATTACTTTTTAATGGACAACCTGTTACCGTGGTTATAATAATTTTTTGTGTTAATTAAAATGTTAATTAAAACTATATTAGATTATAATGTTTTTTTTTTATTCTTATAATATAGTTGTGAATGTTAATTATAATGTCTTTTTCAGGTAATCTTAATTATGAAACTTAACTAACTTAAATTATTTTAAACAATTAATAACATCAAATTTTAATTTAATAAAAATATATTTATACAATATTTTCAAAAAGAAATGAGTTCTGATGATAGAGCAGAGTGAGAGACGTACTTGCTCTACCGATATCACAGAGGGGAAAAAGTAGGAAGAATAAAAGGAAAATACTCAGCAATGTGAGGTAATGTGTAGTCGGTTCACTCAGCGAGTACAGAATCTTCTTTTGAATGTCTTAAAGAAAATCTACCTTCCCATCCTAATAGTGCGCGGCCAATATTACACTATTATTGGTCGCGCACTATTTACACACACACGCACTATTTACACACACACGCGCGCACATTTATACTACATATTTACATTATCACATTGTAATATTATAAGAGAATAGAATGAGGAACAGAGATTGTTGTTTTAATATCACTTGGTTTAAGTAATGATGATTACTTTCCCTAAAATGAGACACTTTGGCTGATTGTAATATAAGACTAAGATACTAAAGTCTACGCAACCTTTTTTCTTATAGCTTTCATTTAGCTAAAGGTCATAAATGTTTGCTGTAATTCTTAAAATGTTTTAACAAAATAGCAAAAATGATAAAAGGAAAAAAATAGTCTCTAATTAATGTTAATGAAAATTTCTATGGTTAAGTTACTCTTAAAAACAATGACGTCTTCGGATTCTGTCTTTATCATGATCATTCTTACTTGAATTAGGAAAATCAAGGTGTACGGGATATATTCAAAACACTTGCGTTTGTATGTTTGCATGTCACTATTCTGATAGATTTACAAAGTGCTCATGTGGACGTCTGATGTGACGTCTGGACGGTACACGCACAAATAATGTCTACACAAATTCTTTCTAAAGAGAGCTTATAATTGAATCTCCTTTGAACGCTCGCATGTGTAGTTAATTATGTGTTTGTATGAATGTATATAAATATGACTTGCACAAATGTATATACAACTTGGCACATGACACTGACAAGTTTTACTAACTTATGTACACTTTTTGTAAAATAGGAGGAGAAAGAAGAGAACTACATGTAAGGAAACAGCTATTTGGCACTTTATTACTGGTTGGTTGGTTTGGTATTTTATTACTGGTATTGTTTATATTACAAATAAGATTCTTGTTTTATAAAACGATCTATAAACCGAGAATTATACATTTTATGGACTTTAATTATTATATATTTAATGTCTATAAAATTTCCATGCTTATTTTATTAGCTTTTGGAGATAAGCTCTTAATGCAACAAATTGTCTTACCTTCCTAGTTTATTAGGTAGAGTAATAAACTACGGGTGCTTAACCACTATTTACGACCAAACAATTAAACCGCTCTAGAGAGTGAGTTAAGTTGTTGTGATTTCGTGTATTAGACTTTGTAATCCGTATTTCTAAATGAAAAATATTTTTCATATTTAAACATATGTTTAGAAGAAAGATATATAACCTAGCGTGACAATTACCGTTGCTGTTACCGCAACCGCTTTTCCTACTACTACCACTTCTGCTACCACCACAATGACTTTCTAGTACCGTACCAGTTATAGATACCAGTATGACTAAACTTACAACTTCGTCTCCTACCGCTTCTGATACAAGAAACTTTGCCGTTTCCGCTCTCCTGCTGCTAATGCTGCTATCTCTTTCACTATACTGACCTTATACACTACACACAATAAAACGCACATGAGAAGAATAATTAAATATATATTAAATTAAATATATTTAAATTATTAAAGAGATACGGAAAAGGTTTTCTAATATTTTAAATTATTGTTACATGTTCTTACAATTTAAGTAGCTATATATATATATCACTCAAAGCTACTTTTGAGTCATAAATGAACATACAGACTGGCAATAAATTAAAAATAATAAAATATACGATGAACCTACAAATTAATTAAATCATATTAGATTTGACTTCAGAATATTTAACATTTTATTTTAAGCTGATACTGATCTGATTGATACCAGGCTTTAAATAATAAATTATGAAAGAAACAAAAATAAAATGAAGCCTTAAATGGTACTTGATATGGATCTTTAATGTCTCGACTGCGATTAAGAATTTATCTATATTCTAGCTTTTACCCGCGACTTTGTCTGGATTAGATAGTTTCTTTGGGCAGCAGGTTTATTTTTACTTCGAATAATAAATTTATCAATACGGCAGGATTCGACCGTATGACCTCTGGGAAACCGTCTCTTTACCAACTTAGCTTTCCTTACCCCCTTCTAGGAATTTAGAATTCTTTAAAGAATTGTTTTTATAAAATGTATAAGTTTATAGCATAGAGTAACAGCCATTAAGGCCCTTAACGAAACTGACTGGTCAAAAACAATGATTTGTTGTGGTAGTAAATTCTCATCATACATGTAATATATTGCACTATTAACGTATTCCAGAAACATTTTATGGCTTTATTGTAAAATATAAGGACTACTATTAATCTGGGAATTATAAATGCCGTATGTACTACAAAAGAAAAGATGAATTAATTTTGAAGTCCAATTCTTGTAAATTTTTAAACTAATTACTTGCAAAGGAATTGTTGATCGAAAATACTAAATTGTACGATGTGATTAGAAAATATTGGCGAAGCTTTTAAAGATGTAAAGAACTTTTTAAACGTGTCAAATTATATTTTCGTATTTTTAAAAGTTCTAATGACACAACTATTTTTTTATTATTTTTTTTTTTTGTCGGCACCCCACTAATATATAAGTAATTAATTCGTAATACTCATCCAAAATTCAAATTATAATTAAGTAAATTAATTAAAATTTAAGTTATAATTCAGGTAAAAGTGTATTTAACTATAATCCTTAGCTTTCTTACCAGATATTATGCAGATGTCAAAAACCAACGTTCAAACGCACCAAAAACGTGATATCTCATAAAGGTGTTTATTAACAACATCTTCATAGCTTCAAGCTGACGTTGGCTTACCAGAGAGGTAAGAGGTAAGAGGTTTACATACAGATTTAACTTTGGAGGAGTAATTTTAAAGTAAATATGGTTTGGCGACTTATTCTTTATCAAATTCACTTTTTTATTTTTGCTTATAGTTTAGCTCCGCTTATAAATTTTATGATAACTTCTCAGTATGGCCATAAATATTGTTACAATTAAAAATAACAAAATGTTACATTTGCATTTGGAATCTGTTATTTTTATACAATTGTCCGTTATGTTTTCACATTTGGCGCCAATACTTTGTACAATATTTTGCTATATTTATATGGGGTGGGGTGGTAAAGAGAACAGAATCTCTGTGATTGCATTACACAAAGTAGGTATGGAGCCAAATGCAATTTTTAAAACTCTTCATACACTTGGTATTAGCCAAATGTTTGTGTACCGGGCTAATAATAGGTACAATGAGACTTCCTCTGCTTGTGACAGAGAAAGATTTTAGCCGTCCACGTAGTGTTCATGTTTTTATACTGTAAACGGGACTTAATCGCGTACTATTTCAATCGAAGTATTTACCTCGACTCTCGACGTTTCGGCCATAATGCAACTGCCGTGGTCACGAGTAGTAGACGGCCGTTGCATTACGGCCGAAACGTCGAGAGTCGAGGTAAATACTTCGATAAAAAAAAAATGTACGCGATTAAGTCCCGTTTACAGTATAAAAACATGAATACAAATCGTGAAAGCTTAAAACATTTCACGTAGTCTTTGTACGAAAAAAGTGGTCAATAGGGTGGTAAAATCGAAACATCTACAAATCGAAGCGATACGCAAAGGGAGGTCACAGAATAATTCTGTTTACGGATGAGAAAAAATTTACAATTGAGGAACATTTTAACAAACAAAATGACCGTATGTATGCTCAAAGCTCTTAGGAAGCTTTCCAATTACTCGACAGAGTGCAACATGGGCATAATCCGACTTCAGTGATGGTTTGGTGGGGTGTTAGCTATGAAGGAGTGATTGAGCCAAATTTTTGTGGAAAAGGTATCAAAACATCGGCACAAGTGTATCAAGACACCGTTCTCGAGAAGGTAGTTAATCAAGTATGATCCTTCCAGCAAGACTCGGCGTCGAGACATAAAGCTCGGTACACGCATGGTAGGAAGCTAACGTCTCGGACTTCATCAGAGCTGAAGACTGGCCATTGTCTAGTTCCGATCTTAAGAAAGGCATACGATTAGCAGTGAAGAATGTCCCCATGGAAAGAGCGCGTGCTTCTATTGATAATTGGCCTCAACGTTTCAAGGACTGTATTCCAGCCAACGGACGCCACTTCGAATAAACTTTTTATATATTTAATTGTTTTATATTTTTGTATTAAACTAACACACTCTAAAAGTAATAAATGTTATTTGCAATTAAAAAAAAACACTTTTTTCTTTGTTACAATATTTATGGCAAGACTAGGTATATAAGATTCGTCTCATATTTGTTGAGTACTTACTTAGTTAAGTATTCTATACAGCTGTGTGTCTCAATGCTTGTCACTGGCCGATCAGAACAACACGAGCCCTCTCTAACGCAAACAAAGGATTCCTCTTTGAACATGGACGTTTAATTTCAACCTTACATGTTCAGGATATAAGAGAATGTGCTAATTTTATTAAATTAATTTTGCTATAAAATAATAATACATTAATTAGCACTGACATATTGTTTTTGAATTTATTAACAAGTCACATAATACTTTTGCTATCTTTTTGTAGTTGCCTTATGACCTTAGTTGCAATGAGGTATACAACGCATTTTCTACATGTCTTGAAATAGTGTACTAAAATTGTTCATAAATGTCACTATTTTTAAGGATAACCAGAATGTTATATCTAATGTGAAATTTATAACATGTGATGTAAAAACATTTAAAACCTTGCGCTTAAAATAAGTTGTCTAAAATCTTCACCGCTGCCCATAAGATAATTATCTCCCTGGCACACTTACCAAGAGGACGGATCTGTTTGATCAAGTTTCCCAGTCACTTGGAGATCTTTTGTTCAATGAACTTCTTTTCGTGGTCATAGTTAAAATGCGATTAATATCTACTTAATTATCGACTTAGATTTCTTTCTTCGAAATTGTTGATTAAATTTTATTTGACAATTAATATTATAACATGTTGAAGATAGTCATTAGTCCTAATGCTAGTACTAGTAGTCCTATGGTTAGATCTTTTGGTTAGAGACGGTAATTCGTATAGTTGGAGTTCGTGGCCGTACCTTTAACTCTACCGAACTACAACAAAACGTATATCTTGTATTATAAGACATTGGTGATTATGATTATACTAATTCGCTATTTATTCACGACCTTTTTCGCAGGTTTTTAACGTATGTGATCCATTTTTCATCACCAGTTATCAGTCTCTTCATAAATAGGTCGGTTTCATTTACGTCTCGTTAAGGAATCGCAAATGAGTACACGGTCCATTAGGTTCCTTTCAGAGAGCTTGTGTGGCCCCGAAATATCGAGCTTTTTTGTATACCCAGTTTTATTCAAATTGGTCAAAACTGTTCTGTGGGTAGTCTCCAGTTCTTCAGCTACGTTGCGTTGTTTTTGTATATAAACTTTCGTGAACCATGATGATTATTAAATATATATTTACCCGGCTATAAGCATGTAATTTTTAATCATCATTTCATGCCGCGAGTCCGCCATGCAGCTCATGAATAGGAACTCCGAATGGGTAAGAAACTAGTCGGGCAAATTCCGATTAAAAATAACATGATTATACCCGGGTAAATATCTGTGGCGTTTAGTATTTAAATATCCGTATTGTTTCATATTATAGAGAGTAGATCATATAATACACAGTAACCCCACCAGTGACAAGACACGCCTTTCACATGTAACACTCCATCACTGTGTGTGTGTGTGTGTGTGACATGTGGCCACAAAAGAGATTAAACTCACAACAAAAATATGAAGTTCAGACCGAGTGTGCTTTTGAAAGTCAGCGTAATATATTATTTTACGATTTAAATCCTTAGACAATAAAAGATTTATTGTATAGTTTAAAATAACAAATGTATTTCAATTCTATTTTTATATATTAAATTTATATTTGTATAATCAGTTAGAAAAAATCAATTGTATTACATATAAGTATTTATACATTCTAGTTTTTTGAAATTATGTAGGTATACATACGTCGTATATATTTTTTTGATATCTATGTTGTTTATAGAAAACTTTCAAATATTTTGTAAAAAATAACCAACTTTAATGAATGTTACATAACAGTCAGCCCACGTTCGAGGCACCTTAAGGATCTTACACATTTAACACTAAAAATTCAATATCATAATCGTTTCAAAATTCATAAACACTGTAGCTATAGACATTGGATTCATTGTTCATTATTTTTTCGTACCCAATAAATTTGCACAATTAAAACCAAAATTCTTTAGTTATGCTTTATATAGTTCTGCGTTCTCGGTTGCGAGACTCATAGCCAAAATGTCTAATTAATGAGAAATCTCTTAAAATCCATCTAATGCTAAAAGTAAGCTAAATAATATGGTAAATTAATAAAAAAAATTCGATGTAAAAAAAACAATAATTGAACGCTGAAAATATTTTTAACTGCCAATTAGTCATAAAACTTACACTATTTTTAACAAACAAAAGACATTTATTGAGACCGCTAAAATCCTAAAGTTTTTAGTTTGATTTATTGCAAAGATTATACTGAATTAGGTAATTCCATATCAATTTATTATATCAATTAGGTAATTCCATATCAATTTATTATATCTCGCACGTACATTTCAAATGTATGAATGTAATGTCTTAGAGTCAAAGATAAACAATACGACCACGTTCTAATGGACGAGGTAATCTTGTAACGAGAAGCGTATCATAAGTTCATCAGATAAATAAGACGAATGGTACCTATATCAGTCTGTACAATAAACTGTACTTAGCTTACAGCGACACAGCATATATTACAAATGAGAATTTGTGTCCTTATCGTCCTTTTTCATGTTGCTATAAAAGCAAAAGAAATAGTATTTGTTTTATTTTTAATCTATAATAGCAGTGTAAGCGAAGTCACTATAAAAGCATATATCAAAACCGTTGGTAAAAAATAACAGACTTTCTTTATAATATTAATTATACTTTTACTTCTTTCTTTATAATATTAATTATACTATTATTAAACCAATTTACAGTTATAGTTCTCTGGTTAGTTATTCTTCACAATATTAACATTTACAAGCTAGTATTCGGTAATCTTCAAAGAAATAGGATAACTGTATAAAATATGTAAAGGAACAACTACTTCTTTATACGTCATTTACACATACATATATCAAAATAGTTGTTAGAACTAGTTTTTTTTTATATCATGTAGAATGTAGGTGAAGACACGTGTATGTATTTGTATTATGAAAATAAAGATAAAAAAGTTAACAAGTTGACAAAAGCGAGAGTAAAGATGCATCTTTGTGATTACGTCGAGATTTATTCCGGAAACTTCCAAACGACCACATCCTCAGACTTAACAAACTATTTTTATTGTTTAAATTTCATTTTATAAAATTATATTATCGAAAAACCATCGCTAAGTTAAAATTAATGCATAAAAATTATGCTGTAATGCTGTAATTCTGTTAAGGAATGTATTAGTTAAAGGATTATGGATCTTAAGTATTTTGAATAAAAGGTTTTCTCGTGTAATAATAATGTAATTAATATGCACCATATTAATAAAATATTTTATCTGGTAACTTAAATAATACAAAACAGCAAACATTATATTTAGTTCGTAGAATACGTATACATATTAGTATACCAGTTGGTTTGGTTATTGTGGGTCAAAGAAAATGCCTACCTCGAATCAAATAACGTTCTCAAAAAAAATGTATATGTAATAATTAAAAAAATAATAAAATCCACAATTTAATATTTCTTCCCCGAAAAGCTTACTAGCGAGTATTTCGAAAATTATTGCAATAGTTTAATTAATTAAAACCTTCAAAGATTTTGTAATTAAACTTTCGTGAACCAGAATGACTTTTAAATACATATTTTACATATGTTCACACAAATTAATACGAAAGATTTTCCGAATACTTCCACGCTTGTTAAATATAGGTTAGACCGCCATGCTTCGAACTTATGAATAAAAACACCGAATAAGTTCAAAGTTAGTCGGGTTAAATTTCCGATTAATTTACGTGAACATAGCCGGGTATTATATAAGTATATTTCATTTCAAAGACAAACGGGCAGAAACCAACGGCGTTCTAGGTTTTGTTACCTATTAAAATAAATGGTTATATCAATATTAAAGAATTTTCTTTTGTATTTTTGTATACATATAATAGCATATATTATTGTTAACTATAAATGTAAACCTGCCTGGATATACATTTAGGTATAGTTAACAACAACTAAAATGACCGATCAGCCCAGTAAGGATTTCCTAATTAGCCTTGTACATATAGCATCTTAAACAATTCTGAAATTTATTATATAAGTAATATCTATTTACTTAGTACCATGAGTTTGTAACGTATATTTGTACTATTTTGAGAGTATGTAACACACAGATTCTTCATAACTGTCATTATAACTTGCATATTATTATAAATATTTAAGTATATAAATTATATAATAGTTTCAATTGAAACAAAAATGTATTACACGTTTTTTAAAAACATTTTGTCAAAGTGTAAGCTACTTTTAATATTTCCTAGCTAGTATTTTCAATTTCAGATTTGTTCAACCATGACGTATTCCAAGTTTGGAGCGAGTGTTCTCATTTTTTAACTTCTGAGATTTATCTTACATTTCTCTTATTTTTGTATTTCAACTTTATATTTAAAAAAAATACCAACTCATACTTCTTTTAAGAGTCAATAAGATTATTGTATGATATATATAATTATAAATTATACAATGATCTTGATTGTATAATTGTAATGTTATATTATAGATGAGCTTTCGTAGATAGTTTCTATTTTCTAGAAGAAAGCAGAGGCCTAAAGTAATAGAGTATAGTTTAGTATAGTAATAGTAATCTTCACGTCCTCTTGTGGAAAATGGTGGCTTTATATTGTTCCTCTGGATATCTATTATTTAAATTTTATAAAAATAAACCGATACGGCCAGGGCTTCGAACCCGTGACCTGTGAAAAGCCGTCTCGTCTCTCTCCCAATGTTTTTCGCTACCAGTCTAGGTGAAATAAGCATTCTATGTATGATTGTCTTTATCGGGACGTTGGAAACTTTTTGAAAGAAGCCTAATAGATGTCACCACCGTCTTAATAACAGATTTAATAATAATAAAGATTCTTATATAAGCATTTTACAACATTAAAACAATTTGTAATAACTCTGTTTTATATTATATGATCTCATGTCATTCGTCAAGTAAGAAATTTGTGTTTTGGGTCATTCCGTTTCAATGAGCATAAAAGTTTGCATTAATAATATTCTTTATTATATATTAATGCAAAAACAATTGCCGATGTCGTTGTGGAAAAATAAAAAGACTTTCATGGAATTATTAAATTAATTATTGAAGTCTGTTAAATTTGTGTTCTAAATTAAAATATTTCGTATCTGTTATTTGTAGATAGTGTATTCCGATTATCGATATATTACTTTTTTATAATTTTATAACCATTACATTCCTTTGAATTACAAACTTTCCATACACTGCAATTTTCAACAAATAAAATACTAGAAACTATTTACAATTAGAAAATTAAAAAGAATTTATTAAATTGGCAATGAGTTTAATAAATATTCAAGAAGTATGTGACAATGATAACAAGAACTGTTACATGCAACGACATCTGTTTAACATTCCCGCAGGCAGTATTTAGTTTCCATTCTGTTTCCAATTGCTTTATACTCACAGCATCCACAGTACTCTAACAGAGTAAATAAATATAATAACAATCTTAATTTTCACACGAATTTTTAATTAATTACAGTTAATAAAAAAAGAGCTATCATAGAAACAAGTCCTTAAAAATTAAAAAGGTTTTACAATCTTTATAGTATATAATATATAAAGATTGATAAAATTGCGTGACTAATAAAAAAAGTAATTATTATTTTTGTAATATTCCCATATATATATATATATATATATATATATATATATATATATATATATATATATATATATATATATATATATATATATATATATATATATATATATATATATATATATATATATTTATATATATATATATATTATAACGGTTTATATATAGGATCATATTTATTAATTTTACAAAAGTCTTACAAATTTCATTTTCGTTTTATATGTGTATAGTATTGACATACATAAAAACAATTGGACTAATGTTTAGTAGTGGAGAAAAAATCTAAATGTACTCATCTATAATCTACACAGACGAACAAAAAGCAACATATAGTTTATAACGTTAGTGAACAAACTTTAGAGTATTGCAAATATTCTAACTTTAGAACCATACAAGTTAGTTACGGCAAAGTATTTATTTTGCTTTAACAAATATTTGAAGGTATAATAAGCTTACATATTTAGTAGTAAAGTTGTATAACAATGTACTATTATGTTATGTTAGAACATAAACAGGCTCTTACGTTATTTTAGTTACGATAAAGCTGGCTGAAATAATGATGTTCTTAAAATAAAAATGATGCTCTATATTTATGGAAATTAAAGTTTAATATAAAATCTTGATATTTGAGAAACATCTACATTTTGATTTACATCAGTTTATATAGTAGCAAATTGATATATTGGAACCAACACCTAAATATTGAAAATAATAGATTAAAACATACAAAACTACGAAATAAGAACACTCAACTCAAACAGTCATTAATATATAGGCACAAGTAACAACAACATAATTAACTCCAGTGTAACTACAAAGAAAAAGTAAGAAAACTTTTATTGTATTAGATATTCAGATCTCGTCCAATCCAGCACTTGTCTTACTGATTTTCAAGGGCCGTATGAGATAATGCCTATATACATTGTTAATAAGTTTTATAATTTGCTTAGTGGTGAAAATATCTTTAGTATATGAACATTATTGATCCAAATTCACAATATGTACAATGTAATGTGTTAGCTACATCTAGCAACCGCTCCGTTGGTCGAGTGGTTAGCGCAGACTCCTAACCTGTCACAGCGCAATGGGACTCGGGCTCGATTCCCGGCAGAGACAGGCATTTATGTGATGCAATCTCTATAAATAGCGACTTTAATATTATTATCTGATAGTGATTTTGGTTTGAATACTATTCGCTGTTTTATTGTAAAACCAGTAGTTGTCTGCGACTTCGTCTCAAAATAATCGTCATGTAAGTGACATATTAAACTAAGACTTTATTGATTTTGATTTTTATAATGAAACTTGATTTTGAGTCAATAGGTTTCTAATTTTAGATTTATTAGAATTATTCATATTTAATTCCTCTTCTACGTCTATGTTTTTCAAGTTTCTTAAAAAATGTATATATCATATTAATAATGTTTCAATCTAATTAAAATAATTCATTTCAGGACTTAATTCATTTTGTTATCGGAAGAAATTCATTAATTTCAGTCAATGAAAATCATGAAAGTTATGTTAATTTAAGTAATTAATCATCAATATTATCTAAATATTAGGTTATAAAGCTGCTTCACCACTCAACTGACAGTTATATTGTCGGATTAAATAATTACTTTTAAAGCGATACTTGTAAAAGTATGTATCCGGGTATGTATCCGGGAACCAAACATAGGTGTAAACCTATGTTTGGTTCCCGGATACAGGAGAGTAATGAAAAGTCGTCACCGATACCGCTCATTTCCCATTTGCTTATTTTAGGCATTATCGTGTTAGAATATTCAAATATTGTTGTTATAATACCAGCTGGTTGTAAATAATGATGATTGTTTTCTCTTAAAATGACACACTTTTGCTGTTTGTATTATAATATTGAGACAATAAAGTTTAAGAAATCTTTTCTCTTAAAAATTCCATTTCGCTAAAGGTCGTAAAAATTTGCGGAATTATTTTAATAAAATAGCAATGATGAACGGAAACAAAAGTGTCTTTTGTCGAATATAATATTTAAATTTAAAAAAAGTACAATGTAAGACAGGTGAAGTTACAAATTTTAAAAACGATGACGGGTTCACGATGACACTTCACGATGTTCGCTCGTACTTGTTTCATTAATATCTAATATTGCCAGTTATTTATTTATACATTATTTCAAGAAAAGTTTTTTAAATATATTTTGAGTTAGATTGTTAAATATCAATTAAGAACCTACTTATGGTAATATCAGTCAACAACAACTAAGCCTGTAACTTTTTTTATCCATGCTAAGTTTATTTAAATGTTCAATAAATATGCATAGTACAATTAATCGATATAATATGCAGGATTCAATCCTGTGATCACAGTGGGCTGTGGGAATCGTCCCATCACTCTGCTAATTAAGGTATCGGCTACCTGCTAAATGAATATAGCATTCTAGATATTATCGTTTTCTTCACGATGAAGACGAGGTTTTAGACTTCTTTTTAATATTCAAATTTTGCAGTATAGATTGACATTAAAAAGATGCTGTTACTTTGTGACCTTAATATATGGAAACCTGCTGGTGACAACGCTGGCTGTACCGAAAGTTGTGTTTGTTTTGTTATATTAATTTTCTACGAAACTGGGAATTATGGATCCATATTAATTACTAAGTGATTATTTTTATGTGTTGGATAAGCTAATGTCTAAAATGTATTAAGTAGATAAATATAGGTTGTTAAAAGTTCGCAAGATTAATTTCAAACAATTGAACAAAACAACTCAATCAAACCAGGGAACAAAGAAACAGCTTTATTCTTATTTAACAACAACAACAATTTATATGTTATTTCAAAACTCAGGAGATGGATTAAATACTCTGAATATTTATTCATGGAACAAGTTATTCTATATACAACCTTAATAAAAAATCGCATTTATTGGAAACTAATTTTTTTTATTCTGAATGACAACCAAATACATTTTTCTCGGTAACACTTAATACTCTCGGGAAAAGTGGTACAAAAAACACAGATTTTCCCATGTTACTATTATTTACATAAAATGATAATAATAATAGTAATAATATTCTTTATTGTAGGTACGTCATCAAAAGTAATACTTTTCCATATATTACAAAAATAAAATGATAAACAAATGTACAAGATGATTGAATTTATTAAATAAAATTCAAGCATAAAGTTTGCTAGGACTAATTTTTGCAAAGAAATATATATTTGTAATATTATTTTGCATGTTTCGGATAACTGAGGCCATGCTTCGCATTTTTTTCATATTTAATGAGTTTCGTTTATCAGAATTATAAAAAGGGTATTGTCTGAGTAGGCAAGGAGGGAAAATTGAACATATTTTAGTGATATTATGTAATTTATAAAAGAAATGAGACCTCTTATGAATATTAGATGGGTGAAGAAAATGGAAAAAGTCGTGTAACTCTTAATTTCATTTCTTTGTAAATAACTATGACGTTATTCTTATTTTGTTATAAGGGATGTATAGTTTAATACTATAAAGAAAAGCAAAAACAATGAATTATAATATTACCTTGATATTAGACAGAGACAGATATCCTTATATACATATAAATTATGTTTATTAAAAAGAATAATCTCTTAAAGTATGTTATAATTTATTTTTTATTTTTCTGAAGTTAAATAAATATATAAAAAAAATTAAAGTCACTGCACTTGAAAATCGAACGGAAGTTTTAAAATCCAACCTCAAATCTTAGAATTAACAAAAACAATTCTTACGATCACTAATCTTTCCATTAAAGCTGTAAGCTTCTGTATCTGTCAGAGATTATAAATCTTGTTGGTTCTGAAGAGTGTACTATGTCCATTATATTACGGGTCCTTAAGATCATATTTTTTTATAATACAAAAACGTGCAATTAAATTAAGACTAAAAATGATAAGTAATTTTTTTTTAGAACTATGGTTATAATTGCCCTTACAAAGTAGTCTACTTTGTAGTGGCAGATCTCAGAAACATGTTAATTAAATAAGAAATTAACGCTTTGGTACAAGGGGTGTCACAATGCTATGATTTTTAAACAGTTACCTTCGAGATCGCTTTAAAAACTTTTGGTTGTTAGTTAGGTGGTAAAAGATGTATGGAAAGTCTAATGTTTTTTTTATTTCTTATAATTACATGTTTTACTAAATATATACACCGATTATACTATTTTTTTTTCTTTATAGTACCGCTTATATGTTTTATTATATATTAGGAAGTCTAAAGTGAACTTCAAAAGTTAAAATTATTATAGAAGATTTTAAATAGAAAGAGAGTAATAAATAAATAAAACTTTATAAGATTTTTTCATTAAAGGAAATAAAGTAAGGATCTCAATTTTAACAACTATTCTTTTTATCTGATAATATATTCGATTTTTCCTATCTGCAAAGAAATCACCAATGACAGTCGTTGTATTTTATGACACTGCTCACAAACACACTAAACTGTTTACTATTTAAACTCTTACTAAAGTAAACTCTTTATCATTGTTACACTTATTACATTAGTTTTAGTCAAAACAACAACTGATATCTTTATTTTATTTTATCAAAACCTACCCTCCTATTATATAAAAGCTAACAAATAGTTTGTACTTCGAATAATAAAATACATTCCATAGTTTAGGTTATCGGTAATGATGGCGCTTGATAGTCTAAAATCAATGGAAGCCCAAATTAGTATAATCTAAAGTAATGGTTGTCAATACAATATCAACAGTTTCTATTATAAATTAGCCTGAATAGGACTATCAATAGTATTGGTAAGGTAAGGAATAATGAGTTTGAATTGTTTAAATACTATGGATACATCGCCAAAAATATCAATTAAAAAAGTTCTTGTTACGAAAAATCTACTTGCTAACTATTCTAGATATTTCAGCAAATAGGTTGTTGATCTTTTAATGTTTATGTAACAAACTTTATTTTCTCCGAGTTTTTTAGTAAAGCGCTGTGTATAAACATAATTAAATACATTTTATTGCAATTGGACTAAAGTAAGATCACTATTTATACTATAAACAGTAGAAAAACAATTTCCTTTTAATATACTTGAATAATATTTTGACTGTATGACGAATCAAGGTATATTTTATTATTTTCCAACAATAAATATTTTAGTTCCACCCTGGTTCAAATGGAAGTAGCGAAAAATATACAACAAAGTATAACGTTCTAACGTTTGAATTCTGAAAACTTTGACTTATAGAATAAACCTCTTGGAAGACCGGAGACTAATGGATAATAAAGACTTGTAGGTAATCGTGCAAGCGAATCCTTTACAAACCAAGTCAGAAATAGCCGCAGGTTTTAGTGTGAACGATAAAAGTTATTGAATTTACTTAAAATAAATTGAAAAAGTGAAAAGCTTGAGAAATTATGTGACATGATTTGAGAGCTGTGTTACAATACTCGACGGTCTAAAAAACGAGAGACTTTTTACTTGTAATGTTGCTAGATGTTGAAAAATGGATTCCGTACGATAGTCCGACAGTAATCTGTACGATTTAAGTAAGTAGTGTTGTAAGTATATGCGTATCTTTTAAAGATATAGTGTATTCCTCAAATTTGTCAAATAATATTATTGCCATAAATTCGACCTTATTTATTAGTTCTCGAAAAAACATTTATATATAACTTACAATAAATATACGAGATTTAAATTAATGCTTAGAATTGCAATGAATACTTTGCGGTATAATTCAATTTATACTGAATGTAGGATATTATGCTCGTGTCAAAAGCCAAAACGTGTCATCTCCGAAAAGCGTTTATAACAACATCCTTATGGCTTTAAATTGACGGCTGCATTCCAGAGAAGCGTTGACTTACAGATTTAACATCGGATAAGGAATTTTAAAGGATAACTTAAAGTTTTATGCCATTTTTTCTCAGCTAACCTGTGCGTATGGTTAAAAATATATGACAGGCATATTATAATTATTGTTTTCAAATGATTTGCACATTATATTTATGTATATATATGTGCAAGTCATGCTGTTAAACTATCTGTTGACTATATATTTTTTCAGTAGTGCAGAATTTAAAATTTATGTGAAAATTTTTACAAACACTTATTTCGATGACAAAAGTTTAGTATTCCCTTTGGCTGTGTGTCAGTGTTTATGACTACTGCTCGGTTTGAAGGATGTTCTTCAGCGCAAACAATAGACTCCGCTTTGAACATATCCGCTTTTATTTTAACCTTACATTTTCGGGTTATCTCACATAATATAATCCAGTTCATTTACTTAACGTTGTATAATAGCCCGTATTCACTTATTCAACACATTAGTGAGTACTGTCTGGTTGTATTTGTTTTATATTTGTCTGTAGAAAGTTTAAAAATTAATTAACTACATGTTTTCATGTATGATGTAGTTATGAACTTCATTCAATCAGTCAGTCAGAAAAAAAAAAGTTATATTGCTATAAATAATACTAGTGCAATAATTATATAAGCTGGATTTTGCGCTTTATTTATTTTATTTATTCTTTATTTAATATTGATTTCCCAAAAAGGTATAAACTATTTCACATATAATTTATATCGCACAAATGGTAATTGGTATTAATTATAATAAAATCCAAACTTTTTAATATTTTGCTTGACCACAATAACTTGACCACAATGGATCTGTTTCTTCGAGAAGTTTACTCTTTATTTGGAGTGCTTTTCTGTAGTCAGGTTCCAACTAAATTTTTAAACAACCGTTTGATGATATTTCACACAGTTTCAATAAAATTATTGTTTGACAAAATTTTTATCTATTACAATTTGTTATTATACATATTTTCTTTTATCTGTTTAAAGATGTAACGAACATAATAATAAGTGTAACGACGCTTCTGTAATGTTTAAATTGAAAAAAAAGGGAACATGAATGTTGTTGAAATGTTGAATTTGATCGATGTACATAATAATACTGAAATTTATTGAAAAAAATGCGTCAAAGGTAACAACTTATTTGATTTTATGTGAGAAAATATTTCTAAACTCATTTTCATAGATCTTCAGTTATTTATTTATAACATTTAATCTAATAGTTCTTACATTTATTATCAGAAGTATATTTAGAGAAATATAGAGTAGATCATAATATAGCACATAGTAAACACGCCAGAGGCAAGCCACGCCTTTCACGTGTAACACTGTGTGCCTTCAGAAGATTACGTTAGTGTCTGTGACAGACACATAGAACAACAGAAATATAAAATATATAAATGAATGAACCACGAAAAACAAAACAAATTAACTGTAAAACCAAAGGATGTAACAAGTTTTTTATTGAGTATTATGTAAAATTCTTACAAAACAACAGCATAAAAAATAAATAACGCAAAATTTATTAAATAATGGAAAGATTATATTGAGAGAAATGTAATCGCTCTTTCCAACATTCAGTCGCTATAAAAGTGATCGCTTCTGATCTCTCAAAACATACAATGTTTGAATAAGATTGGATCTAAGTGGCGACCCCAATCATGTCTGAGACTTTCAAAACTGTATTTGCATTACCTAAAAATATAAGTCTCATAAAGTCAATTAATTCTTAAACAAGTCAATATGTAGTCAAGCACTAACTTAGACAGTATAAAAAAAAAGAAAAACGAGTATCCATACGACAGTTTCTTTAGAAGTGTTTCATATAATATATTAAGATTATGATAATTATCATAAATACAAGTCCTATGATATGTTCCCGGAATTATCAAACAGTGCAATATGTTACACCTGTGTTGAAAATTTACTACCGCAATAATTCATTTATATTTACGTTAAGTGTCATGAAAGTTAGGTAGTAAATAACAATACAATTGATAAGAATAGTTTTGTGTTACTTATATATTCCTAATACATTAATTAGGAATCTTCTTAGACTTTTTATATAAAAGTTAAGATCCTTTGTAACTAAAAAATACTTAAACTTATTAATGGAAATAAATAAATGTTAAAACGTTATTAGTTTTTTTTTTTTTTATAAAAACAAAGACAATTCCCTTATAAATTATTTTATACCTGTGTCGCAGGGATTTCATAAACATTTAAAAAACGAATGAAAAAGGTATACCCAGACTCAGAACAATCATTTGTGGATCACACAAAGAGTGTGAGCACTGAATCCATAACCTTTGTCAGCAATCACAACCTTAGATGACCTCTTGGTGTGGTGGTAACACACCACCACACCAAGAGGTCATCTAAGATAATACAATAACTGACTCTCGAATTAATAAAATATATATGTCAAAGTCTTCTAAAACCGTAAGTTAGTTATAATAACATAATAAAAGATTAGGTAATCTTGTAACGAGAAGAAGTAAAGAATATCATCACTTCATTAGACAAGCAAGAATTTTACCAATTTCAGTCTATATAATTCTCTTGATTCAAGTCGAAATATAAGTCTTTTTTTAATATTTCCTTGCTTGTATATTTATTTCAGATTTATTCAACCATAACATATCTCAGTCTCGAGGCGCGAGTGTTCTCATTTCTTAATCTTAGAGTTGTCTTATATTTTTATTATTATTTCCTTTACAGGGATATGTTTTAAAAAAAATGTAGGTGCGTTGAAATATTTTAAAAGGTAGTTCTATCATCGTACAATTTATATTCATTTAGACTATAGATCGTTATAGAAGCACAGAACAAAGTTATTACCACACAATTATTATACATAAAGGAGGGGAAGAATTGGCTGACCTGTGTGTGCAAGAGCTAACAAATAAAAAATAGAGCGAAGATGAGAAATCCATACTTATCCTCGTCTAATTATACATGTTAAAAATAGAAGTTGATAGGTAACCTCATTTGCATTCTCTTTTCTTCTGTGAAAACCTTTTAGGATGGCTCCCCTAGTCTGTGTACGATAATTCTATGGTTATAATATTTTTGATATTGACAGCAGACTCACGCCCTTAAAAATAATGGCTAAGTGTATTTTCTACGGTTATCTTGTGTTTTTAGAAAAATAATAAGAGATGAAACAGATAGGCGGTAACTGACCTATCTGGCCATGTTTTCACTGTCCTGCCGATACCGGATAGTAATTTAGTATCCGCCGGATTCTATATCTAAAATCTAAATTATACAAAAGTTATTTAAAAATATAATATGAACTGTCTAGAAATATTTGTCTTATGTTCCTAAATAACACATGTTTATAGTTCCCAATTATCTCAAGAAATAGATAAAAAGTATATGGTTAATCATTAATTGATGACGTTTTCTTTATTTTGATTAACATTGATTTAACATTGATAGTATTCATAAATAATATGAATATTCATTTTGTTTGTATTTCAAAGATGATGCTTGATTTTTATAATTCCGTTTTTAAAATCGATATTATTCTATTAAGAAGGTATCGCTAAGAAATAAAATATTGTTTCATATTTTCTTTAAAATATAGAAAGAAAGAATACAAATTAAGAAACGACTCTGACAACACATTTTTAATATAAAATTGTATTCCATCTTCAGTCGTAAACGGTCGTTTTATCTCAACTGTAAAAGCAAATTGTTGTAAGCTTTTATTGCAAAGATGACATATTTCTGTATCAGCCGTTATAAATTGACCTATAATTTTTGGGTAACAGTTGTATACAATATATGCTAGAGTAACGGTTAAATCTTATATAAAAATATATATAATTCATAACACAATATATAATATGTCCCAATAGTAAATGAATACGATTGTAATAATTTATTATTCGTTTTTAATAACGCTGCCTGGGTTCGGACTTATGATTCTATTTTACATTTACGGTTAGGTATTACATATTGTATATGGTATGTAGATAGTAGATAGATAGAACATTGCCTTCGACGTGTATAGAATCCTATATTCTTGTTTACAAGTGATAATGTAATGAGATTTCATTAGCATATTATAAATACGATTATCTTAAACATTTTTAAATTTAATTGAGGCTAAAGACAAGCTTTAGTAAACACAAGTTCTAAATCAAGCTTCAAGTGTCAGACACTTGGTTGCAGTAAATCTCTAAGCGGCTTACATTTTTAATGTCAGCAAAATGAAACCACTGTAAGTTGACCAGTAAATTATGATTTATTATTTTTCGTATTGTAAGAAGTGTAAATGTTGTCATTTAATAAATGTATAAAAAATATCCAGAAGGTAAAGACTGAGTAGAATAATAAGACTTTTTTTCGGTAACCCTTATTTAATCAACATTAATTAATTAATTAATTTATTTATTTATTTATTTATTCATGTACCATAATCAGTTACAAAAATTAGAGCAATAACAAAGACGTACACATAGGATGAACTTATCTCTTTACATAATTTTGTGAAAATGATTTATACTGTTTATACTTTAATAGTTTTTGGTGTCTGTTTTCACGAGCATTCGATTTCTTCTCAAGTAATAAAATTCATAATTAATAAAAAAGGTGCCATCGTTAAATGATGATTAATTTAATTAAATCTAAAAAAATGAAAAAAGAAAGAAAAAGTTATGTTTATATGTGTTCTTAACTTTTTAGTGATTATAAGAAATAAGCTTTTGTAAAACTTATTTTAACGGAAACGTTGTGTTGATAAGAGCATTAAAACTTTTTCTAGTCAAATGTTGCAGAAAACAAGGTTGTAAGAGTCGCAGTTTGAACTAGTTATTAAAAGAAGTTATAGTAACTAAGATACTTTCTTAATTTCGACTACTTTATTTTCTAGTATTTCTTACATAAATAAATAAGATCGTGATAAATTTCTACCAGATAAGTATGAAGTATGAACTTTATAAAAAACTGTAATAATAACTGTAACTTTAATTTTTTATAAAGCGTCCATTAACCAGCTAAATGAATGAATAATCAAAAATGTTGCGACTGGAATACTTTGGTCCGAACTCTTTATTTTATTATAATGTACAATACAACTTTATTTTCTTACAAAACAGGCTAAAATGTAATTAAAATTACCCATCGACTTATTATAAGCACAATAGCTTATAATAAATCGAAGATCAAGAATTATCAAGATAATAATCTAATTGTAATTCGTAAATCTATTTTTGTATACAACAATAATCTGTTGCATAAAATAATTTTAAATGTATATAATAACTTAAAATGCAAATAATTTCTTATCATAAACGAGCTTTATGGGAAGAAAATATTTTCTATAAAATTAAAACACTGTAATGACTTCTTTCTATGTATATGGAAATAAGTACAGAGTTTATTTTTTGCATTTTTTTGCCTCAGTTGAAATATAAACAATGTTTCATTATGGCATTTTTACCAAAATATTTCTAGGTAAATTATTTATAACAAAAAACAAAAATACTAAAAACACTTATTTTTTTTCTGAAAATCTTTATACACCATCTAAATGTTTAATGACATTACAATTTACTGAAACAATTCTTAGTGATTTCTTTCCGTTAAAAGGCTCTAAGATATTTACTTCAATGGAGCGTCTGACAGAGAGTATCAATCTAGTTTGCTCTCAAGAGTGTACTGTGTCCATTATATAAGTATAACGGGTCCTTCACGTCAATAACATTTTAAAACATCAATCGATAACCACATCGCCTTGGCGTGGTTCGATGGAGATTTTGTTTAACCTTAATACAAATTCGATGGCTATAAATTATTTTGAAAATAATGAAATTGTTAATCGTATTTCTGTGACGATAAACATAGTTGCTGCAAATCATAATCGCAGAGTAATTTAAGTAAACTTTATTATCCTGTAATTACCCACATTTTATAACTGCAACTGCACTGAAATATGCTTTAATAACTCATGTACTAAAGTAGTTGAAGTATAAATTTAAAACCAATTAATAATAATAGGGTCTCGTTTAAGACGTTCTTGATAAATAAAGGTATATATAAGGGCCACGTCCGATTGTATTGTTTTACAGATTTTACTATTAACACTTCACTTTTATTTATTTGATTTGATTAAATACTGGTTTTAGTTATGAAGTCTTAATGGTTCTCACTTTTCTAGCTTATATTACCTACTTTTCAAGCAAATGTCCCTCACATAAATAATGATCTTAGTCAAATAAACTACTTTAAGCATACGAAAATACTTGACATAACAATTGTAAATATTACTAATTTAGTTAATAAAATAGTTAGTTAAAAATAATATTTTCTAATATTATTAATTTTATGAATCATTTATACTTTCTTTAAAGTCAGTATAGTGATATTAAATATACCTAATCAATGATATATGACAGACTGTATAGACAGACTTACAAGTCACTACTTTAGTGCATAAAATATATAAAACAATACCTTCACACTAAAATAACATTTGCCTTAGTAAAGACCTTAAAAAAACGACTACTAAAGATTACCCTCAAAAGCACTACACAAAAGCCATTTACGGAACATGGTACAGGTAATAAGAGGTAATTGTGTTTGGATTTCATAGTAAAGCAAAGCAAAATGGTATGCTTTGTGATTCTAAGCAGAGGGGAAAGTAATATTTCCATGAAATTTGATCTCACAAGACTTTGATTTGTAGATCTGAGACGTTCTCTATTTGTGTTTCAGCTATATAAGTATTTATTATTTTTTCTTTTTATATAACGTTAATACACTTAAGACAGTATTCATAATAATGACGTCATAAAGACTAAGTGATTTTTAACTTAAAATAAAAGAGAGAATATATGATATAGACTATTAAATTGCAATGAAAAGTGCGTCACTGACAATAAGATACCTCCAAAAGTATTTTCAAATACATTTTAAACTGCGTCAGTATTTGTGCACTCTCACACTATTATAAACATTGTATACGGTACAGTTTTACAACTCTAACCGATAAGGTCACATTTTAACGACAAAATCTCTAAATCTTTTGCAGTAAAAGCTTAGCCAATTTCCTTTCGGAGCTTATGCTCAATGTTAATACAATCGTTTATTTTTTACTTTGTAGTAAGTTTTCAAGAATATTTGTAATATGTTTCATACCAATTGAACAATAAATTGTGATAAACGAAACGAAAATAAATGTAAATATTTATACATGCTAAATAATGTTACCTTGTAAAACATTGGATTTATTGTATTTTTTCTTTAGCATTGCAAATTGCATGCGAAACAAAATGTTTTTATATAAAGCCAATGTTATATTTTTTTTCAATTTAATCTTTACATATCTGATTTTGAATAAATGAAATTGTCATATATATATATATACATATATATATATATATATATATATATATATATATATATATATATATATATATATATATATATATATATGAGAGGTCATTCAGCATTCCTAAAAAATGAATTAAAATGTTGGGAATAATACAAGTATTGACTTTAATATGTTGCACCGGCTAGGCTGTACAACGGCTTATGTTCGGATAAAGATATTTACTATAAAAAAATAAAAAAATACATTTCGGACATTTACATTTGTTTGTTCTTTGTTTACTTGTTTGCATCCCACGATTGTTTTGGAATAAATTAATGAAAAGTAAATAAAAATGTTGAACATACTTTCTATTATTTTCTTATACTTTTATGCAGATAACTTTATGATATTTTTTTTTTATTATGATATTGAAAATTAGTCATGGATTTGGTAAAAAGATTACGTAACAATAGATTGAAATGCTACCTACATGTAACTTACTAATATTTTTTGTTTTTAATATAATATTTTTGTAAAGTATCTATTAAAAACTTTATGAAACAACCGATACTGTGTATTAAAATAAATATTTTTTCATGAACAACATGCCATATTTGTTAAATAATCTGGAACATTTACTTATAACCCGTTTAAACAAAAAAAAAAATAATCTTTATTAATTTTTCCAAAAAATTAGCATTTACTAAAAAGTATTCGGCGACTTTTTACTGCAAAAAATGGTAATTGCGTGCCTTGAATTTATTTTGATGTTTGCAAGAATTTTACTCACGTAGTGATCAAAGCTAAAAAAAAAACGAGTTGTACATTTATTATATAAAAAGTTCGCTGAAAATGTACACTACACTAGTTTCATTTTAATCGACTATTCTTCAAAATCCAGTTTGTGCCATGCGCGCATCGTAAGTGGTCACTTTTGAGTGTTACGAAAATGTCTGTAACGAAAGTAAATACGAAAATGTACGAAATGCAACATTGTGTCGTAACATGTCTATATGTGAAGGGTATGTTCGGGCTTAAGGACTCAAGTATGATGTTAAGAAGAGCGATGTCATGGTTTTCAAGGCAGGTGCAAAAGGCTATTCAACCATACCAGAAGTATCGCTCTGTGGATCACCACTACTTAGAGTGACCAGCTTTAAGTGCCTTGGTCATTGGGTGACTGAGAACTTAGGAGATAGACAGGGAGCTAGGGTCGCTGTCAGTTCGGTGCAACATGCTGGCTGGAAGATTTGCACGATGTACAGAAGATGATAAAATAACTCTATTTAAAGCCTTCTGCCAACCATTTTATACGTGCAGTCTGTGGACAAGCTATAGTTTGCGTGCTTACAGCGACCTTCGCGTGCAATACAATAATGCATTCAAGATCCTGTTGGGGCTGCCGTGGCGCTGCAGTGCCTCAATAATGTTCGCGGAAAGTCGCGATGATAGCTTTAATCTATCATTCGTTAGACATGCTCTTCACTACAAAAACGTCTCCGCGGCAGCTACATTAGCATTCTGAATGTATTTCAAGATAGATGGGAGAGTCCAATGCTGAGACATTGGATGCGACTCCACGTGAAATAACCAGTCTAAATATTTTAATTGTATATAAAAATGTAGTTGTTTTAAAGTTGTTATTTTACTAACACTAGATTATAAGAAAAATTGTTACTAACAACACATGGACTAGTCCTGAAATAAAGATTATTATTATTACTATAAAATACAACAAAAAGTTAATAAAAAAAATATCGTTTCTCTTCATCCATAGAAACTATAAATGAAGTTTTGTGCAGCAATTCACCAGAAAACAGAAACTGCTATAAAAATAGTGTTACTTATCTATAATATTAAATATAAACAAAAACAGAAAAATATCCCTAACCAAGATTTGCTCTAACAAGACAGGAGATAATGAAATCGGGAAAAATAAGAAAAGAAGCCCTTTCTGATACATATCCATCAGTAAGAAACAGTTCAAGGTTAAGTTCTAATTTCTAAGAAGGATCCCTTTAATGGCTTCAAATGAGTCTTTATTGTATTCTATATTATATTATAATCTATATAGCATACTGTATTGTAATCTTTGAACCCAATAATAATATAATTGTCATACAATTTATATGTCCATGATAATTTTATTTTAAACTATCCTAATTTAGAATGAAAGCTTCATCAAAAACCTACAGAAATGGAGCCTGTGATCTTGGGACTATCGTGTTCATGAATTTTTCATTGTGTATTATTAGTATTTTTATAAAATTAACATAACAATTCATATATTATGAAGCTTATAATATTTTAAATGACTTATTTGGAGTAAACTTAAGCTTAAGCATTTGTCGATTACAGCAGAAAGCAATAAAGCTCTTAAAACTAGAATAAACAAAAACTTAAATATGAAATTCTGACTAATTGAAAAATATGTTAGTCACAATCTTATTAATTTAGTTTATTATACACTTAATTAGAGGAGAGTAAAACGTAAAAATCCTATATACTATATAGTATATAGTTATTGAAACTATATAGGTATCGAACCTGAATCGAAAATCCGATAACGATTTGCGGGGAAACTATATATTTTCAATAACACTATATTGCTGTATCTGTCAAATATCATACCCGAATACAATTCACGAATCCTTTCGTATCAAATCGGATGTAATATCGTTTTCTCTATCAGCGGTCGCGTTGTAAACCAGAAACAAATCATTCAAAAAGTTCTTTGAACTTAACTGCTCTTGTATCTATTTGTGTTGTTTATTAAGTAGGATTAATTTAATTAGGATAATATTAAAACAAGTTATATAAAAAAATAATATAATATAGTAACATAATAAAATACTAACTACTGCCTAATACAATAAAATGGTCCTTTTAGTTTTAGGTTGCATGTAAGAGATTACTTTTAGTGACAAGGTAGCGTTCGTAACCAAATGGAATTGATTTTTCGAATAACTCGTTGCTTTTGTATTAAGCAATAAAGTGTTATAAGTAAATAAATAAATATATAATTTTAAATGAATTTCCATTTCCTTCCCTTTCCTTGTTCTTTGACACAAAAAAAAATTTAAAAAAATGATGTTGATATAAAGTGATATCTGATTTTGAATCGAGATATAGTTGCGTTTCGAAAGTATGTAATTTGATTCGATATGCGACAAAGACGATATTACCTCTTATAACATTTAGTTAAAGATTATTTCAATGTAATTATTTGGTTTCAGTTTGCACCTTAATAAATTAATATAGCCCTGAAAATTAGGCACATCGTAAAGATTGCTTTTAGGTATAATATAAATTTGATTAGTGTTACCACAACCTTTAATGGCTCAAGCTATTTTTATATTTCATACAAAAATTAGGTATTCTATGTGCTTCGTATAATAACGTAACGCATTCTGTAAGAGCAACTCACCATCTGATAATGTGATTTAGTTCGCAATGCAATTTGGAGATAGCGTTTACTCACCGTAACGTAGACTACTGATAAGGTGATATATATATATATATATATATATATATATATATATACCACGAAGACATTTTTAATATCTATTACAAATAAATGAACACAAGACAATATTATGTAAATTAAAATATACGTGTAGAGTTGTGCGTTGGTTATTATCCCAAAGTATTTTTTCTTGTTCTTCTTTATACAAAAATAAATATAATAAACAAGCTATATTTTTTGGTAATTTATGGTTTTTTCGGTGCAATTAACCGCAGGGTTTTCCTGATTGCAGTGGGTCTCGATTACGTGCTTTAGTCAGATACTACATGCAGTTGATTTATTTTAATTTATTGTGAAAACACAAAACAATAATTCATTAAGTAACTGTAATTTGCAGTTTAAATCCTTTACCTTTTATAAAATGAAATGTCCCCTACAATAAGTTAAACTTATTTCCTCTTCTTATTGATATTATAAAGAGAGTTCAGTTTATTTATCTTATATAACTTGAAATCAAAACGCAAACAAGTCATAATACAACACAAAAGGTCAACTTAAATGAATGGACACTCTTGCAATGTTTAATTAATAAATAATCTTCATTAGTAAACAAGTCATAATACTTACCAAAAGCTTGGAAGATGTTCTGTATGTACCATGTCACACGAGTCGTGTAAGTGAGACAGATAATTTCAAAAATTGAACGAGATCTGAATATCAAATACTTAGCGCAGAGCTGTAGTATATTCTGACGGGGCGTCACGGTGAGTGCGAAAGCGATCCCGTGACGTCCCACTAAGGCCATGAGGTCAACCGTTGGTTTTTTAGTGGGTAGCCTTAAAAATGGTAGTCTCACATAACCCCTCGGCTATCACCTTCCTGGTCGACGGAACGATGCGCAACGCATTTTTCTAACGCTAAAAATAAAAACAAAAAAAAAATATGCTGTAGTATACAGATACGTCTAACTTTTAGTTTTTTATACATAGGGTTAGTTAAAATATGTATTGCTTATATTTTAGTCTAACTTCTTATCTTTGTGTTTCTTTTTCAATTGTTATTATGACAAATTCGGTTCTTACTTCTGACTTTTACAAAAAAATACTCACCTGTTATTAATGTACCCAGTGACGGTTGTTTTATTTTTTTATAAAATGTATAGTATTATTAATAATGCATCAATAAAATCAAAGTCGTTTATATTTTGTGAGTGTGTGAGTGTGTGACCATATGTATTTGTGTATTTGTATAATTGATAGCATGGGCGTGGAATTTGACGGTTGAAATATTATATTTGTCTTCCCAAAAGTTGTTGAAAGTTGTAAGGTTCAATCGAAACTTACAACTTTCTGCATTGAGTCAATGAAAAATATTTTTCTCAATATTAATGTTTGTGTGTTAAAGAGTCTTTGTACGAAAAATTTTGGTTTGAGTGTATTTATATACATTCAGATATAAAAGTGCTTTTGTTTCGTTTGTTATTAACATGTTTAAAGTTTTTTTAATATAAAAAAAAAAGTTTTATATAATCTTTTCTCTTATAAATATAAAGAAATCACTAAATTACAGTTATCGGGATTAGCAATAAAGTACATTTTCACTTTTGTTACTTTCCTGAAACTGTTTGTAGAAATTTATGATCATCGGCTTAAATTAATAAATAATACAAAACCAAAAGGAAACGATTGCGTTAAGCCATAAAAGGTTTTGCTACGGGTCGTTAATCTTTTCCACCTTGTTGACAGCTGTTGGAATTTATCTATTATTGCCTTTTGATTATTACTATGAATTGTACTACCTACTTTATAAAAATATATTGTTTTAAATAGATATAGAATAAAAAATGATCTCTGAAAACCCGTTCCAGGTCGCGGTTTCGAATCCCTGCCCGTATCGGTTATTTTTATCATATATTTATTTGTAATTTAAATAAGCTTAACAAAACTTGATAGATATTTTCAAATAACATATAATGTATTAGTATTAAAATATACCTTACATTTTCAAATCCTTAGGTTACCTCTAAATCTTGTTTTTTATATTTGCATTACATAGACACAAATTTTTGTGTTTGATATTTTTAGATTTATTAAAAACAATTTATCCATTTAGAACCTCATTAATAATAGCTTGAATATATTTTCACTTTCAATTGAAAGATCCATTTGAAACTTTGTACCTACTTAGGTTCGTTCAACGATCTCGTTGTCATTATCGCGCTTAATTCCCTCTTTAATTTCTTTAACATAAATATGTACATACAACAATATATATCATGAATAAAATTAAGCCTTTAAAACGATTAAGGGGTTTTAAATACAAGCCCTATCGAGTTCATTATAAGACACTATATAGGTAACCGAATAGCACACGGTCGAATTCGCGGCCGCAAACTCATTTAGATAGAAATTAATATCATATCATATTTATAGAAACAATAGAAATTGGTAATCGAACTTAGGACAGAGATACATTTACTTGCAAGACCTAGTGCATATCATCATGCGGATGTGTACACTAGCTTTATTGCATCGACTAGTGACATAATTAATGATCTATTAATTATAATATTTTTTACGTCAATGAACTCCTGTTTAGATTAATTATTTTTCGAAAATCTAAAACTAATAAGAAATTCTTTTCAATTTGATTACACATAAAAAGGAAAATAAAAATAAAGTAAATTAAATAGATTTTCTACTTAGACATCATAATTCTTCGTAAACAGTTTATAAAATCGTAAAAAAACATCAACAACATAAAAGATTAAAAAAGGTTTATATAAACATCATGTTGACGGACAGAGAGGTTTTTTTAGAGATGTGGAATAACAATATCGATAACTTTTTAATGTTGGTAGTATTTAAAAAATGAAACCAGAACTTGATACATTTCATAACATTTTTATTATCACTGATTAGTTAAGGAAATTCTGACCTTTCGTTACAACAGGCACATCACTTTCTCTTTATACTATTTTGAGTATAATGATTTTGTTTTGGTACAGGTTCTGATAATACTATTATTACTATGAAGGATAAAATTTATAAAATTATCATATTTTTTTATATATGTAGTCGGCCGATATGATATATTTAAACGTCTATTATAGCGCCTATTATATCAAAATGCCTAATGTTTAATGGCAAAAACAAATAGATGGCCCACGTGGATTGTGTGATCTTCTTATTACATTAAATGTGGAATGTTGGTATAATTCTATTGAATGGTTATTGATATTATTTGCTTTTGTATAGATGCGCATTTTTACGAACGCTGTTATTCACTTTTTTTTTATTTTTATTTATGTTATCTTGACGTATGTTCTTTCCAATATGATGCACAACAATAGTCCTGGGCAGCTGGGTATGTACGACATATTTTCAGCCTTATTTCTCACGATTATTAAAAAATATATTGTCCGTTTGGGACTAGGTTACGATTGAAATTGTGTAAAAGAATATTGAATTCTATTCAAATTTATTTTTATTTTATTTTTTATTACACTTATATTATTTCTAGACTATATAAAAATAACCTAAATATCTCTGAACATTGTGATGTAAAATGCATTTTGTTCATCACATCCAAAAATATTTTTCTAAGGATTCCCTCTAAATAAAATTGATTCTAATAAAATGTTTATTAATATACTACCCCTTTGTTAAGTCTTGTCGTATATGTAAAATGTTAATTCTGAACATTTATTATTAATTCAATAATAAATAAATCAACTTGGTGCTAAAATAAAACAAACATTTTCACATTTGTTATACTTTGTAGGATTTGCAAATAATCTCTCTTTTCTATAAAAATTTTAAGTGAATATATATTGAGGTATACGAAGATCTGTGAGTGTGTGTCAGCGCTCATATACGTGTTGTATCGATGTATTTGTAGTACAACTTAGTTGAAGAATATAACCATTGTCGCTAGCTGCGTAAAATCTGTTCGTGTACATTTTTATAAATAAACTGAGTTTCAAGTGATTAGAACTTGTGTATCTTATTATGTCCTAACAATAGACATATATTAGTGGTTAGCGCAGACGCCTAATGTGTCACGACGCAATGGGGCTCGGGTTCGATTCCCGGGGGAGACAGGCATTTATGTGATGAGCATAGATGTCTGTGTTTCTGGGTTTGGTCGTTTATTAAATATATTTTCAGTATTTATATGTGTATTTCTATGTATTTGTATCGTTGTCTAACACCCTTAACACAAGCAAATAATTTGCTTACTTAGGGGTTAGGTCAATGTGTGTAATATGTCCTGATATTATTATTATTATTATTATTATTATTATTATTATTTTTTTTTTTTTTTTTTTTTTTTTAAATGTATACCGTCTTTGGGATACAAAGAACAATAAATCTCAATTCACGGCAGAAAAACGTGCTGTTATTCATTTTGCTGACATTAAAAATGTAAGCTCCGTAGAGATTTAGAGTAAAGGAAGATTGGACATACAGTTTATAATATTGTTTTCTTATTACGACATACACTAGGTTTATTAAAGTTGAATTAGTGTTATAGTTAGGGACGCCAAAATTGAGATTCATGTTAATATTAAAATTACTTTTGTATGAACTGTTATAATTTCACCTAAACGAGAATGTGAAACTTCAAATAACAAATTAACATTAACATCAACATTTTAGTTTAAGAGGAAGTGGTTTTAAAAATAGCTATATACATATTTTTAAAAGACAACTCCCGCATTTAAAATTATATTTTATCGTGTCGCGAGGGCTTCACAAAAAAATATAAATAACATAAACAAATAATTTAATCGAACGCATCATTATAATAAAAAGTATGTGTAATATAATGATAATAAACTATTCATGCACGAAAGAAAAATGTATTGTTGTGTATGAATTTAACAATGATCGATTTGAGTGAACATTATAAAAGTGTTTAAAGGAGGCTACAGGGTTAGTTTAAGACTTTTACCCCTATTTATAGATTGTATTTCATGCCAGTGACAGAAATATACGAAGTATGGTATAAAGTTATTACTTTGTAAGTTAAAATCTAACTATCGTTTTAATTTCAGGCCTGAGCTATTTCTATTTCCAGTATTAAATTTAAAATGTTTAGTCACAGATGTGTCTTAACATAAATACTTTAAATACTTAAAAATAAAAAAAAATGACAGTTAAGCTTTTTATTTAGTTATTCATCACAAGATTTATTTGCTGGTGTTCTATATAATTTTAAGATACGATAATAATTGAAACAATGTAAAATTAACACCTATTTATTTATACGTTATTTGAACATACATGTATCAAAAAAGATATTAGAACGGTTTTATTTTTATTTCATGTATTAGATAACATTTATCAGGTACTTGTATTATAATTGTATAGAAAAAGTAAATCTTGACAAGTTGAAAGCAAAGAGACGCAAATCATTGTGATTTTTTTTAAACATTTATATAAAATAAATATAAAGCGCTACAGCGGCTTATCTGACAGAGTATCAATCTTGTTGGCTCTCAAGAGTGTATTATGTTCATTATGTTACGGGTCCTTAGCGGCACCCTTCCATTAGCATTATTTATTTATGAATGCTAAAATGTTTTATTAATTGAAACACTCAACAATTGTGAAGTCCTTTAACATTTATTTAATACAGACAACACACATAGACAACGTTTTAGAAGTTTTATTTAGTAAGCAACAAAATGACAAACTCTTTAAAGTTAAAAGTAGTTACGAGGGAAAAATCGTTATGCATTAAATATGTAATCAGGTATTTAGGTAGAGGCTTTAGCGCAAACTGACTGGTTCTAAACAGCATAAGATATAGCTTTTACTCATACCATACCAAAAACCAACACAGAATTATGTTCAATAAAATTAGTTTTTAGTACAAATCTTTGACTGATGATATGTTTTATTTTTAAATTATCAACGGGAACAGTAGTTTCTGAGTAATAACAAGACATATTTACTTTTAAATAATAAGAAAATAAGTATATGGAAATGTTGTTTTTTTGAGTAAAGGACCATGTATGGCTTTTAAAGTATTTTTATAGGTTGTCTACAGACGGACAAACACTATTTGTGAGTTTAAACCAAAGACATGAAGACGATTTAAATATATAAAACCTTGACTAGACCACATAACTAATTTAGTTATTTTTATTAAAATATACCAAATACCAAAAAAACTTAAACATGTAAAAGGAGAGTTTGAATTCAATTCAATTTCGTTTGGAATATTTTAATTGAATTCAGAGCAAATATTATAATAAAGCACAGATTTAACAATGTTTAGACAAATAATACATTTTTATTACCTCATTGTATGATTTATGAGGTTTGAAACATATGCCTATGATTAATTGGAAAATTAATTACAAAATATATAAAAAAATGTTTCCTTATAACCTAATGCAGACCAGTTTCGTTAGAATATTTCAACAATAACAATAAATTTAAACAAATTTATTTGTTTCAAAATTTTGTAATAGTGAAGAAGTATATAATGAAAATTATTTACTGTTTACTTAAAGACCCTAATCAAAAGTACGTGAGCATTAGATAATAGTCCTATAAAGGTGTGTTTTAATATTATTTAGTACGATCTAAACTGAACGATCTACTGATCTTATCATTGACAGTGACAACCAACTTAGAACACTTTAATGTCAAAAATTCTGCGTGTGATATATTCTTGTAACATTGGACTCCTCAATTATTCGGTATTGTTTATTTTGTTAATATCAACATAATAAATTATTTACAGAATATTTATATATAAAAATATCATATTTCCTTGTAATATAGAGATCAATTTGTCGTTCAAAATTCAATTTCCTAAACATCGAGATAAGCACGGAATTTCCTGCTACAAAAACAGTCATGAATTTAAATATTTTTAAAACAGAGATTTGTATGTATATTACTTTTAATTTCGAATACTCATATAAAGATTTGAAATAAAAATTGTTTACAAACTAAAACAAAGTTTAAGAACCTTTGATTCTAAACAGGATACTTAAAATCAACTGATTGAAACAAACTCAAAGGAGCTACTGTAGCTATATATGTATTCAATAAAATTTATAGTAGGTATTATAAATAGTGAATATAGATTGATTGATTAACCTCTTATATTAGATAATTTGTTCGTGGCTTTTTATCCAGAGTTAAGCCATATATATATATATATATATATATATATATATATATATATATATATATATATATATATATATATACACATACATTTAAAAATACAACCAATTATTCAATAATAAATACAACATTTAACATTTTTGTGACGGATTAAACATAGTTACAAGACAAATATAGTTTAAGAATAATAACTATCATCAAAATTAATATTTAATTAATCAAACAAATTCAAGATCGATTCTCAAAAACTGTCTCCGATTTTGAAGATTCAAATAGAAGTAGTATTTTATATGATTAATAAAAGTGCATAAACCACTCTCTATAATTAATCAAGTAAAAGCTAAGTGAAATTTAATTGATAAAGGAGAATAAAAAATATACAAACCATTCATTTCATGGCATGAAATAAATAGCGACAGTAAGAAAACTTCAAAAATAAAATTCAAAGGCGTATAAAACTAAGGTTGTATTAGTGTGCTCTGACACTGTAAACATTGTAAACATTTTATACGATGTCGTTTTACAATTCTAACCGATAAAATCATATCTTAACGACAAAATCTCATAATCGTTTCGTATACAAATTTTGGCCCATTTTCTTTCTGATCTTAGCCTCTATATACTTTTTACTTTGTACCGCATGACTAAGTGTTTGTTAAATCTTTGTTGGCATTTGGGACCTTAAATTGTGAACAGAGAAATGTATACAGTATTAAATAGCATTCTATGATGTCAACTTACGTTTCGTTTAAATCTAATCATTACAAATCTGACTATGAAATAAACAAAATTGCTATATTCACGATTTGTGAGAAGTTACCTAAAAATTGAGAATAATACAAGAATGATAAACCGTGTGTTGCACATCCGTTAAGTATACTATAGCTTACAGAGAAAATAAATTGAAAGATACAACGTTAATTAGCTCTCACAAAAGAAATCTAGTTTGTTTATTTGTTTGCAACTAAGATGGCTCCTTACAAAAAAGGTGTAGGATAATGAAATTAAGATAAATAAGGAAAGAAACCCTTCTATTACAATCATTATATCCATTAGGAAGAAACAGGCCAAGGTTAAGTTCTAATTTCAGAAGCTTTATATCCCTTAATAATGTTATTATCATAACTCTGAAATATAAAGTTCTTAAGCTTATTATATCTTCGAAAATATCTGACAGGACGTATTTTAGAGGACTTAAGCTCAGGTTCTGCCTTGATACATTATTCATTATTTATATATAGATAAATATATGTTTATTATAAAAATTTAATTATCCAAATCATATAATAACTTTAATGATACATAAAATAAAATAGACAAGATGTAAAATAATTAACTAATTACAATTAATTCATAACATGATATGATTCATATTTATTTTTCTTAGTAACAAAGAAAATCACTTATTTATTTATAAAAAAAAGAAATGTCATCGATAGGATTAAAATAAAATGTTTTGTAATTTATGATTAATTTATTAAAGTAAAGAATACATTATATAAAATGTAAAAAATAATCCGATATCGCCAGAGATTCGAACCCGCGACCTCTGGGTAATCGTCCCGTCCCAGATGTCGCGGATTCGAATCCGTGCCCGTATCGGTTTATTTTTTAACCTATATTTATTAATAATTTAAATAAGCTTACATGGCTCTATATATGTTTATAGATGTTTTCAAACATAAAAAATACAAATAAAGAATCGACTCCGACTTCGTATTTAAATTATAAAATTATATTCCATCTTCAGTCGTAAAATATTGTTTTATTTCAACGCTTAAAATGAATCGCTGTAAGCTTCTTTCGCATAACAGTTTTCTCTTCCTTTAAATTATTTTTCCATACAAAAATTTAATATGTTTTGCTTCAAAGTGAATGAATATTATTGTTGTTTTGAATTATTTGTTGTTAATAATTCTGTATCAGGCTGTTGATTTAAAAAAAAACTGATTTATATGTTTAATAGTAAGCTCTAGTAAATAGATTATATAGCTCTAGTATTATCATGAACACTGCTTATCATTTGCAAAGAAGTCCATAAAGTTTCTTTTGTATTATTTACATAAGTATGACGACAAGACAAGATAAAATTAGAAAGAGGGTATATAAATTTCTCACGATTTCGTGAGATTATTGTCACGCCATAATAAACACTTGTGTTCTCTAGATATTCGGGGTCAGATACTTCGCTTCAATAAATCTCTGAGATTCTTACATTTTTAATGTCAACAAAAAGAAATGACTGTAAGACATGATTCCGTAAGTTGTGATTTACTCTTTGTCGTATCGCAAATAGGATAAGGTATTGCATTATAATATTTATAAGTTTCATATCTTTATTGAAAAACCTAAATGAATGGATTGAAAAAAAAAAACCGTAACGTCTTTTTTCAATTCATTTTACATAAACTAAAGGCTGAAAATATTCTTTTTTTCTCTTAAGTTCTGTAATGTATAATAACAATGTTGACATCGTTAAACATAACCCCTTGTAAATTGCTCAACTCCAAAATAACTATTATTTCTTTGTTTATCTATAGGTTTTTAGTTATTAAGCTTTTAAGATAGAATTACTCGATGTTCTATAACAGATTTTTTTTTATAATTATGTAATAATAATATACATTACCAGTCGTTAATTTAAAAATATAAGTAATACCAGTTATTTTATGTATTAGTAACTTAAAGAAGGTTATAAACAACTATTGTTTGCAAAATAAATGTTCTATACAATTCTAGGTATGGAATGATTTATTTTATAACAATGGAGTCATTTATTACTTTCAATATCGTAAAAGAAGTTCGTGAAAGTTTTTCTTTTATGTTTAATATTTTCGGTTGCCTCGTGTCACACGCGTCCGATTTCTTCTCAAGTAATAAAGTTTACAGCAGTAAGACACATGTCAGAGGAGAAGTCTGAGATTAATTTGTTTACTGAGTCTTTGTCGCGAGCAATTCTAGACTAAGAAACTAAATTGTAATGCAAATAAGACATAAAGAATTATTCCTAGTGAGAAACTATTACGATGAATTTAAAAATATTTTTTTACTCTAGGAAACTAAAATAAATAAATAAAAGCAGCATGATTATATTTGTGTGAAAAGTATATTTAAAAAAAATGTTATGGTATTTTTATTCTTAAAAACATTAAAAATTATTTTTAATCATATATAACATAAAAAAAAATGTCTTCTGGATCCTTAAGGGTTGTTCCTTGATTCCTATAATGCTCTTGTTATTCATCTGATGTTGCAAGAGATCGTGGGCGGAGCTGATTACTTGCCACCGCGTGATCTGTATGTATGTCACCTCTTATAATATAAAACAACAAGTCATATTTATCAAAAGCTTGAAGAATGTGTTTCATCCCAGAGGATTCGTCTAAATAGGATATAAGCTCAAAAATAATAACGCGACTTGAATATCAAATACTTATTTTAAAATTACAGTCAGAAGAATTTTAATTTTTTTTAAATATTGACTTAAATTAATCTTTACTCCTTCCAAACCTTTATTTTGGTTTCTAAAAACATTATCATTGTATTTTTATGAATAAGTAGTACAACTGAATAAATGATTAATGCGACTAAGTGACGGATTAATAAGTTTTGCTCGCACAAAAGTATAAAGTTTGATAATATCGATAAAAAAATATTAATCTTAATATTTGTATGCCAAAATCTTTCGTCTACTTATGTAGACGAAAGATTTTGGCATACAAATATACGATGATTATAAAATCTGGCGGTCTATTTGTATCTAACTTAATTTAGTTCGAATAATAAATTACTTTTATATCGATTCTTTTTAAAAAGGTTGGAAGTTTTGTAAAAAAAAAATGTATTATCAACGTTCCTATTTAGTTCTGATATAAATTACATATACCAATATATATTTGAAGTATAGTTATTGGGAATCACAAAAAATAATCATCAAGACTATTTTTTTTACAAAGAAAAGATTTTTAAGTTTGAATGCGCTGTGTTGCACTTATTGTTAAAAAGGGTTAATTATAAATTGTTAACTATTTAATAAAAAACAGAAATGTTAACAGCGGGCAAAATATTACCACAAATTGTACTGTAATTATAGTACTAACACTTATTATTTGTTGACGGATAAAAGCAATAGCCAGTTTAAAAAAATATTAACCCCAAATTTATGAGCGTAAACAATCCCTAATACAATCCCTAATAACTTAATAATATTAAGTAATAAACTTCCACTTTAAAGCAAACATTTTAATACAAACTTAATATTATTAGAAAAAGTATTGTCATTTATGTTCCATATATCACTAAACACCTTAATTTACATCGTAACTATGTCATATAAAATCTAGTTTTCGTTCTCATACGTTACAATTCTTCGTTTAAAAGCCGTTTAAACCTATATTTATTATTATATACTCGCTATAGTTCTAAACACTATCTAAAAGCTTATTGTATATTCGCATATTTTTTAAGCCAATAAACATATATTGTTTTTAAGATATACTACAATATTAAAAATTAAGCGTATCCTTTTAGATATAAGATATGAGATAGATGGAATGTATGAGGAAGCAATAATAACATTACTTTCCGGATTGTTTTAGATTCCTCTTAAACCTTCGCATAAACTTCATTCCTTCTTCATTTTATTCTTCACTATGAAATTCGTCGTTTTATTCGTTAAATTGAATTGAAGTAAGTAATAATAGTCGAAAGCTATAATATTTATTGACGTATATTTCTGTGTGTTCAAATATATTATTTCAGGAACTAATCTTTGTAACAAGACTTTGACTTTGTATGCGCGGAACGACCTCTGTATCCAGCGTCTCCGTCACCTTGAAGACCCCACTTTTTCTTCTTTATGGGTTTTAGTAGACACAGGAAACGAAAAAATCCTGTATTCTTGTGTTTACCGTTCGCACAGCGGTGACCAGGAGACAACTAGATTATTCGAGTATCTCGGTGAGGCTGCTGATATGGCTCTGCATCAGTTCCCTTCGGCGCAGCTCGTCTTTCTGGGGGATTTTAATGCCTGTCATCAGGACTGGCTGTTCCCGTACCAGAAAACCGACCATGCTGGAAGAGAAGCGCGGAACTTTGCGTTGTCCTTGGACCTCTTTCAGCTGGTGAAGCAAGCGACAAGGGTACCAGATGTGGTAGGCCATACAGCCAATTGCCTGGACCTTCTGCTGACAACTGATCCGGACAGGTATCGGGTAGAGGTTACCTCTCCCTTGGGAACCTCCGATCACTGTCTGGTGAAATCTGTGTTTACATATTCCCCACCAGCTTTCGAACCTCATGGTGTTAGGCGAGTATGGAAATACAAGTCAGCAGATTGGGATGAGATGCGGCACTTTTTTGCGTCTTATCCTTGGCGGCAGGTCTGCTTCTCTTCTTTGGATCCGTCGAGTTGCGCGGATGCTATAACCGATGTGGTGCATCAGGCAATGGAGTATTTTATTCCTTTTGCTGACGTACCCATCGGTGGCAAAGCTCGCCCATGGTTTAATGCCGAATGTGGTCATGCTCAAGACCGAAAACATTCGGCATATCTCATTTGGGCTGATGCTCGAAGCCGCAAAACTCCGGATGTAAGTTCGAAGAAGAGAGCCTTTAACCAAGCTGCCAAGTCCTACAAAAAGGCATTGCGGAAGGCTCGTCTCGATCGAATCGCTAAGAATGGCGAAAAGCTCTCTGCCAGACCAACTGGCAGTCGAGCTTTCTGGTCTCTTGCGAAAGCGATCGAGTCGAATTTCTGCCAACCCTCACTGCCTGCTCTGCTGAAGCCGGATGGATCCCTGGCCCACACAGCAACAGAGAAAGCGAACGTACTTGCTTCTCTGTTTGCTGATAATTCGCATCTAGACACTGGCAATGCTTCTCCAGCACATCTTCCTCACTGCGGTGTTTCGATGCCTGAAATCCGCATCACTAACAAAGAGGTATGGAGAACATTGTGTCGTTTAGATGTGAATAAAGCCAGTGGTCCTGATGGTATACCAGCCATTCTGCTCAAGACATGCGCAGCTGAGTTGTCTCCTGTACTGACACGTCTGTATCGTCTCTCTTTCATGACTGGAATAGTGCCGAAATCCTGGAAGCTTGCTAATGTGCAACCCGTGCCCAAAAAAGGCAGCCGTGCCGACCCTGTCAATTACAGACCGATTTCAATCACCTCCATACTCTGCAAGATTATGGAGCGTGTATTGAACTCGCGCCTACTAGCATACCTAGAAGGTAACGATCTCCTCAGTGACCGACAGTACGGGTTTCGCCGTAATAGGTCTACTGGGGACCTCCTAGTGTATGCTACTCACATTTTAGGCGAGGCCATCGAGAAGAACGGAGAAGCGGTCGCCGTCTCTCTGGACGTCTCGAGGGCATTTGACAGGGTCTGGCATGCGAGCCTTATAAGCAAGCTTTCAGCGTACGGTATATCTCCTGGTCTGATCGGCTGGGTAACGGACTTTCTGAGCCACAGATCTCTCCGAGTAGTTGTCGACGGGTGTTCCTCGGAACCCTTGACAATAAATGCCGGAGTGCCTCAGGGGTCCGTTCTTTCTGCAACTCTGTTTCTGCTGCACATTAATGATCTGTTGAAGCCCGGTATCTATGGGTATGCAGACGACAGCACAGTTGTAGAAAGATATCTGCCGAGTACTCGGGCTAGTCGAGATCAAGTACAGTCTGAAAGAGAAGCCATGGTGCAACGTTTGAATGACAAACTTCAGGCAGTCTCCGCATGGAGCAATGCCAATCTTGTCAAGTTCAACGCCACCAAAACGCAGACGTGTCTATTCACCGCCAAAAGGAGCCCTTTCACCTTGGCTCCTACTTTCCAGAATGTATCCTTGGAATACAGTGACCGGCTTCAGTTGTTAGGCTTAGAGATCTCCTCGAACCTCAACTTTGGTCGGTTCATTGAGTCCAGAGCAAGAGCAGCAGCAGCAAAGCTTGCCGTTCTGGCGAAGGTTCGGCAGTACTTTACACCGGGACAGCTTCTTGTTTTATACAAAGCGCAGATCCGGTCGTGTGTAGAGTACTGTTGTCACATATTTGCTGGTGCCGCAAAGTCTCATCTTGCGGTTCTGGACTCAATTGAGAGGCGAGCAAAGAGGCTTATAGGCGATCCCGAATTGGTCGGAGCCAAACTCCAAAGCCTTGAGCACAGGCGTAGAATTGCTATTGTAGATCTAAAATATATCCTTCAAAACAAGTAATAAGACTTAACAAAAACTTGGGGAATGTTGTGTAAGTACCATATCTGGCCAAGCGTTTAAATCAGATAGAACTCAAAAATAGCAAGAGATCTGAATAATAAATACATAACGCAATTTTAGTACATATAGTTACATACATAGTATTTTTTTATATTTGATATATTCTCACCTAATTATACAGTTGTGTCTATCGTCGTTATTCTGTTAAGGTTGGTTCAATAAACAACTTTCAGGACAGGTGGTAGAATTAATTGTACTACTAACAGGCAGTCGAATATAAAAAAAAAAACAAAAAAAAAATCTAACATGAACGTTCTTTGTGACTCATTATATTAAATATAGAACTCAGTGACTGGTTTATTAGAGCTAATAAATATATATTGTTATTTTTTGTTTGTGTAGATATAACATGTTTATTAACATTTCATCTATCCAATGATATACAATCTGTTATGTTATGTTATAAAAATGCACATAGAATTATAGTTAACTAGATAAAAAAAATAATCCAGGTATATTTATTTTACAAATAGAAAATGTTTCATTTTTGCAATTCGCCGCTCGTACTGCAGCTACAGACACAAACAATACACGGTTAGAATAAATAAATAAAACTAATAAATAAATAAAAGTAACACAAATACGAAAAATTGTTTTATTATTTTATATTTTATAACAATAAATAAATATCACGTGTTAGATTTGTTAAAAGCAATTAGTATAAAACCTCGTTAACATCTGCAACTGAGAAAACTAAGTTCATTTTGACCCCTAATCTTTATCTGAATTGTAAGATAGAATATTCGAATAAGGAAAGGAATATTTTGAATTTATTTGTGTGACATTATATTATTTACAAAAAGAATGATACATTCTTGTTAAAGTTACCTAGATGTAGGAAATACAAAATGCCATGTTTACTGTTTCGTAAAAACCAATGATTTATATTACATTATTATTTTAATTGCCAACATCAAAATAACAAAAATATATAAACAACAGTACATTCTCGATATAGTTTACTGATTAAATAATAGTGGGTGCAGCGGATGGATAGAGTAGTTCTTTTTCATATGCATATAATTTTTTTTTATAGCACTATTAGAAAGAATAGCTGAATAAGAAAATGATAAATTGTTTTAATATAAGATACCTTTAAATTGAATTTTATCCTATTTTATATACCTAAAACGTCCAAATAACGAATTTTAAAGTATAATTAAACAGAGAAGGGTTATTCAACCACATTTTTTTCACAATAAAAGCAGGAGGAAATTACAATTTACTGGAACAATTTCTACAGTAATTTCCATTCAAAATGTAAGCTTCTTAGAGATTTACTACAACAGGGTAAGTAATCGGGAGCATCGACCTTGTTTGCTCTTAAGAGTGTATTATGTCCATTATATTACGGGTTCTTAGCGTCACCCTTCTATTAGCATTATTTATTTATAAATACTGCAACGTGCAATGAATTTAAGACTAAAACTAGAGCGTACGTGATTTTTAAAACGTAGAAGTACAAAAGATCATCAAAAGCATTGGGTAATAATAAACGTCAAGTTTGTAACCTCGTAGTGATAATTATATTCCACCTTGCTGTTCATTACATAAGTCATTTACGCTTGGGTGTCAGTCTTCAGAATGTGTCGAGCTCCTAATGAACTATGTAAACGTTTGGACATCTATGCACAAAGTCTGTCAGTTTATTTAAGTAAATCTAATGCTAATAGAAGAATGTTTCATCACTATTCGAGATGTTCAATATCTTTATTTTTTCATAGTTTATTAATTGTATTATCATTGTTTTACAATTCAGTACATTGTCTTTTTATCTCTCGTTTAATATTATACAATTTTACTTTTTATTTTTAACTCTGCCTTATAATAAATAAATAAAATAGAATGTATTTGGTACAAAGTAAATGCGATAATTTTTAAAAAGAAACCTACTTTATAACGCATTGAAAACTTTTGCACTTTAGCTGTTGATGTTAAATAATTTACAAATTAATTTAATATACGGCAAAGTAGACTTTCTGTAGATGTTTACTGAATAAATTATCTAAATACTTATGTTTAAAATACCGATTAAGCGCACTTTTTATAAGGAACTCTAAGGAGGACTTAAAAAAGTAGAACAATTTAAAGACCTTAGAAAAAAGAAGAAAGTAATAAATAAATATTAATTGTGAAGTGTTTTCATTATAGGAAATAAATTAAACCCTTATTTCTAAAACAGAATTACTAATTTCCGAAAGCGAAAACGTGTATATGGTGTACAGCTTTTTATATAGACGAGAACAATGCTCTTACACTGTATGTACAATAAAATAAAAAATAAAAATAAAACTTAATTGAACTAGTCACACCTTCCTAATAAATAGAAAAATATCCATAATCTAGGACCTTTTAACATCACATTCTTTTAAATAAGTAATAGGTACATTTTATTTCCTGTAACAAATTCTATTACTTGAATTTAGTCAATAAACGTTAGGTACTAATTAAAATGTCCCATCTCTAATTAGCTGCTACCTTGAATAGACTTTGTAGAGAGGGCTTATCTCAGTTGACAGTAAACAAGACAACTTTAGTCAATGTTAAAAGGAAGTAATCTGTTTTTAAGTAAAGATAAGTATCAATTATTTTAATGAAGTATTAAAACATTTTTATTGTATTTAATCTTGCTATTACTTAAAGATTAAAAAAAATATATATTTGATTATTCAAATAAATAATATTCATATTATTGGAAGATTGTTTAAAATTTGACAAATTGGTTATTGTGTTTAAAAATCGAAATGAAAATTGATTTATGCTTTTACTACAAAATAATACATGTACTTTTTGTTGTTAAAAATTATTTATAAACAGACATAGTACACAATTTTAATGACAATATTATTCTAATATAAGCTTTGTTACAAAGGGTTTCAATTAAATTTAAGTGCACACAATTTTGATTATGATTATAATACTTTTGGCGTATTACTACTGCATTGTACATTGTATTAAAAAATCTTGTTACAAAAGTATCGCAATTCAAACTGAGTTCTGAATTCAAATGTCGATATTTCTGAAAATTTCGGTTGTGGCCTGTTTTCAATGTTATTTTATAAACAGCATACAATGGACAAACCAATTTATATGAATGTTTAATGGCTTTCTTCTATCAAAGGTAAATATGATTTTTTCGAAGGTACCTATCTCGTAGCAACTTGTAGCCATCAACTAGTATATACCACGTGTTTTGGAAATACGAAGAAAATTTTTTTGTGACCCGCACCGTTCAAGTATGTATTACATCCAAAATTGTAATATAACTGGTTGCGGACTGCGGCGAATGTAATGATGGATGTCAAGAATCTGATAATAAAGCTCTTTGTAACATTATACGTTACAGATGATGTCAAAGAAGCTTAAAGATGCGATATCACTCCGCAACACTTAAAGTTCAACTTTTTCCTGAGCACTGGATCTCCGACAAATCGATTGGCTTGTCGTTGGCTGTAGTCATACGGTGGAAGCTGATGTCGACCTTGCTATTAAGTAAACCAGGTCAAATGACCAGACCAATCAATCCGATCCTTGGTATAGTATTGAGGGAAGCGTTGGTTGAGCGGTAATAAGACCATAGCGGTTATCTTCGTACTAAGCGCGCAAACTTTTTTCTGCTGGTGATTAAATTAACCGGATTATACAGCATCCCCAGTGCTGTGGTTTTACTTCATCTGCATAACAATAAATGTTGGAAGTATCAAACATATCATTGTTATAAAGTAGTATATAGTAAATATGTACACATTATCTTGAAACACAATGAATGTTTACGAAATACCTGTAATATGTAAAAAAAAAACTGTAACTCTAAGTATTATATTTAAATAACGGAACCATCAAATTTTCGGTGACAGATAATTGTATTTTCTTTTGTAATGTAGTCTTTTGAAAATTCAATGTAAATTTTAAATCTGATATATTTTAACACCAAAACGAAATAATGTGGGTGTGAAAGGAATTTAAGATTTTAGGAATTTAGATATTTTTAATGAAATGCTGAAAATACTTAAGAGCTGCCAATTAGCCTAATTAGATTCTTGACGAGCAACATACATTTAGCAAAAACGCATTAGTAATTCAATTTATAGTTCGTTTAATCATGAAAAATATTCAAGATTAGATGAAATTGATTTCATATATATTTATAAATGTAAATAAGCATAACATACTCGAAATGTTCATAAAATTTATTTGATAATAATTTTTTCAGAACAAATTGAATTACAAAAAAAATAACATTTTCGCTTGATTTTCGGATGTTCGTATGATATGGATATTGGATAAAAGTATTAGAAATAAATAAAAGTCAGTGCTATCCTACCCCATTAGCAATAAGATGTATGTCCCAAGGAGAGTTGATGAGTCCCCAAAAACTTTTGTCAAATATCCCACCCACGATACTTGGATGAGGGCAGGTGGGTGGTCATGTTGTTGTTTTTTTTATGTCTTAATATTATTTTCGAAAATTGGTGTGTTTTATTTAATAGTAATGTTTATTTGATTTTTAAATTATTTATATGTGTAACTCAATGGGTTTTAAGTTTAACCCTCCGTTATTACTTCAACTTATTGATAGACAACAAAATATCGATAATAACTATGCACATTGTGATGTATAATCATATTTTATTAGTCTGGTGTAAAGAAAAACCTTATCTCTAAACATTCATTCTTATAAGGTGCTATAAAAAATATTAATATATACACATCCATGTTTGGTCAAGTTTTATAATAAAGAATCAATGTTAGTTATAAAAGTTTATCATTAATTCAATTAATAATGAATTGTCTCGTTGCAGTACAACAAACAATTTTGTATTTGTAATATTAAAAAGGATTATTACATAATCCCTAAGAATAAAATTGTAATTTATTTTTTGAATCATCAAAATCATCAAACAACCGTCACCACGCAAAAGTTAAAGAACTTCTTTCTTTCTTCTCTCTTTTCTTTTGGAAAATTGGAATTTAGAAAAATGTATCTCAAAAAGTGATATTCACGTCACGTATCTTAAATAATTTAAAGAGAACAATTCACAATGTTTAATTGCGTATTTATTAATAAGTTGTTAAGAAAAAATGTTTTGTTTATTATCTAAACCATTTTAATTACCTTTTTTTATTTGCTCTTTACTCAACCAAGCAACCTCTTTTTAAATAATTCAATTATATTTACGGGATGGTTTCAATGTCGGTTTATTTTAATTTTATGTACCATAAAGTTAAACAAAAGAGCTACTAAACCTATTTATTATTTCAAAATATTAAGTCTTAACATAACCATTACAACCTTTTCAATGATTTTCATACTAAATAAAAATGTAAGTACTTGGGAATATAATAAAAAATACATAGAAACCTTTTACCTATTTTTTAAAACCTATATTATCAGGTGCCAATATAATATGTAACCCCAATTATCGGATAAATCATTTTTGGCTCTGTATTTTTAATATTTTTAAAAATAAAAAATATTTAAAGATTCGGGCCTTTTATATAATATTAAAGTGTAGGTTAATGGATCATAATAATCTAAGGTCTTAAGAAAATTTTCTTTATCTTTAAAAGAAATGCTTGAGATATTTTTGAGATAGCCAATTAAGTTTTATCATAAATAAAAATATTCATTTTATTCAGACTTTTATGATGATGATTGAAAAGAATATTTATTATATATTTTTTCTAAATTACGTTATTGTTCTTTAATGGTATGATCAAACAAATAAAAAATAGAAATATATTATAACGTGAACGGATTTGTGGTTAAAACTAATACAAGATGTCTATAAATGGTTTTATGTTATATTTTTAATTTACAACAGCAGTATTTATAGTACATTTAAGTAATGATTCAAATATGAACTTAAGAATTATGAAATAGGTATCCTATGTTAAGGAAAAACAAACATAATTATTTAATAATGTAGTGTAGTCATAATTATGATGTATTAGTAGTTACACTATCTTATGATCACGATGTCAATGGTAGTACAATAGAATGTAATGTATGGACATACTGAAAAATTGTAGTTGCATCTAGTAGTACATGTCAGATGATAAGAAATAATTGATTCATGATGTGATTTGAAAAAAAAAATAAACTCCGTCTTCCTCCTCAAAGGCCAGCAACGTCGTTGTATATCCAGTAACTTTAGAAGATTATAGTTATATTTGAAGTTTTTGAAGACTAGAATCGTTTTAATAATTTTAGTATTTGACATTTTTATAATTAAAAAAGTAACAAAAGCACACATGTTCACATAGGTATACTTCTAGAGTGTTTTTTAATCCTTTACGTAATATAAAGGTAGTGTACAGACGCCTTTATTTTATTATATACCGGAATATACAACAAACCTTATCATATGTATTACATGTAAAAAAAAACTAAAAACTTCACTTGGTCAAGATTTGCTTTGAGATATTCTTGAAGAATTATAAAGCAAAATGTGTCTTTCGGTCTCAAAGAAACTTATTTGTCACCTTGAGTTTTATCTTTATCAAAAAGGTTAGTAAATTAGTAAACGATATTTAAATAAAAGAAAAAATATTTTAATAGCATGTTTTGACTTTTCTAATAAAGTTGATTTGAACATTTATTTATATAAAATTAAATGAAATATCAATAGCCGATTACAACGAACATCGAATGTTATTTGAAATAACATAAAGAAAAAAATTGACTAAAAGCGTTTATAAATAAAACTTTGAACTGGCTCTAAACACCTATCTGGTTGGGTGATCTGAACGTCTTGTCTTGTCTAAGACAGATAAATTGGTTCGTTAATCGACTGATAGAGTTTGGTTGTTTTGCTTTCGACATAAACGTAACCCTAAAGATAACTAACCCTAATCTCCACTGAATCTAAATAGTTTGCCCAATACGAGTATAGATATCTAAAGTTTGTTTCGAGTTAAACTTTTGAGCTTTAAGCTTTTTAGGTAGGTTACAACATCTTTAAATGTTTCTTGAAAATAAATTTGTATAAATGATAAACTCATAAACACAAACGTTACAAAACTCTAAGCTTTCTCAGGATACACTTAAAAAGAAATTGGTGCAATTCTTGATGATTTCCTTCCATTAAAGATGTAAGCTTTTTAGAGATTTACTACAACGGGGTATCTGACAGAGAGTATCAATCTTGTTGGCTGTCAAGTATCCATTATACAACAGGTTCTTAACGTGACTTTCCACTGGTTTTATTATTTATTTAAACATAAAATGATCCATGAATTTAGATACTTTATATACTTAGCATTTAGATACTTAATTGCAAAACCTCACTCACATTTATATAAATTGCTGCCATAAGACACGGTCCACGTTGTTGAGAATTATTATTTAGTAAACAACAAAGCAAAGTGACTTGTTATAAGTCCTGTAAAGTTAAGAGCTGTTAAAAGTACAATCTCGTGATGCATTAAATATATAATCAGGGATTTATGTAACAAAGGCTTTCGGGATAAACTAACTGTTCTAAACAGCATACCAAATAGTTTTTAGTTTTATTCATGTTATGTACCAACGACAAACCTATACAGAAATTAAGTTATATTTATACTGACTATAATAATATTATGATATGTGTGTATGAGTGAGAGGTGGTGAATGAGGGTTTTTGTGTGGGTATGATGTGTGCATGTGTGCATATGTACATGTTTTTATCTGGCTATGTGTGTATGAGTCATTATGAGTACGATATAAACTAAAGTGAACAACAATTTTAAGCATTTTTATATCATACTAGCAAACCCAGCCCGCTTCGCTGGGCTAACCCTTACTTTACCTGGTGGCGAGTTACATCAATGGGCATAGCATATTCGTTTTCTTCGAGGAAAAATACATGGTCATACCAAATTTTATGACAATCGGTTGAATGGGGCGGAAGTCGATATTTGACAGCACCGCCTGGTGGCGAGTTACATCAATGGACATAGCATATTCGTTTTCTTCGAGGAAACATACCTGTTCATACCAACTTTTATGACAATCGGTTGAACGGGGCGGAAGTCTATATTTGACAGCGCCGCCTGGTGGCGAGTTACATCAATGGGCGTACCATATAAACCTTCTCCGTAGAAAAATACATATACATACCAATTTTCATAATCATCGGTCCAATAGTTTCTGAGTTCATCGATTTCATATATACAAACATCCTTCTATATATATATAGATTCTGCCAGTGATACTACCTCATAATAATATTTTTATAATTGGTTGTTGACTTCAACGATAAAGGAAGTGAGATGTAACTAGGTGCCAAGTTTAATGGTCAGTTCAGAAATACATTTATAACAACATAAAATATTTTATAACAACTTAAAATATCATTTCTTCCTAAACTTCAGATAATATTCCTGAAATTTATATAAGAGATAAACGAATTATTAATTAGGACCTAATAAAAGTCACGTAAGAGCCTTACGTTCGATGGCATTTTTTTATCAGCAAGCTAAACTTTTGAAAGAATACAATAAGAACTTACAGCATTTGAAATTGCAAAGTCTATAACATAATTCGTAATACTACTAGACCTCTAGAGCCATGGTAGTCGTAACTGCTCTATCTTTACCAAGAAAACTTCATCTACGATGCCTAGGGACTAATGTAGAGACGGAATGTTATAAGAATTTTATATTGCGACCGGATGCAACTTTAGGTTTACTTTAAGTATATCATTTCTAACGCAATTGTAAATTATATATAACGAATATATTCGTAGCTCTAATATTCAAAAAAACAAATATTATCTTTAATTTAATAATAACGCGAATTTCGAATAATAACTTCAGTATGTAAACTATACGCAAGAAAAAAAATTAATGTTGTTAAAATAAAAAAAATGCGCGAGTGAGACTTTCTTTATTAGATTCAGTTGGATTGTTTGAAAGATTTCTATATAGAGGTTCAACCGGCTCGAGCAACGTAGACAACTCCTCAAACTATATTAGCTGATATTTAACAACCCGAAAAAGTGAGTTTTAAATTTATTATGATAACTTCACAATTACCAGTTTAACTACCCACTAAAATTGGATGTTTGCCAGAATTTTATTAAATTTAATTTTTAAAAATTTTAGCGAAAGAAGCAATGATGTATTTAATGTAACCTTCGGTACACGTCAATAAAATTTGTAAAAATTTCTAAGTATGTGATTTGTAATACTGCCGGATCTCTACGCGATAAAAATCTATTGTAAGTGACCGTGGAGTTAGTTGTGCTGTTGGTTTGCGTCAATAAGCAGGTGAAAATAAAGATGCAAGCTACACAAAATCCTTACGTATCGGAGTAGCAGTTAGTTAACTCGCAAAGTCTACGCTCGTTTGTGCAAAAGTTTTTATTGATTCCTTATGTCTCTATGATCGAACTTCATAGTGATAAATCTACAACGTACTTTAAATTGAATAGTTTATTAGTATGATACGGTAGCTATAAATTGGTAGAGTGACAGAACGGTTTCCAGAGGTCGCGGGTTCGAATCCCTTCCCGTATCGGTTTATTTTCATTCTATATTCTATCTCTAGGCATAACTTAGGTAAGTATAAAAAAAAGGGGAGTTGCATATGCTTTAGATTTGCGACAGATCCTGCCTACCTGACCTTACTATTAGCTCGAATAGAAGGTGGGTGGTAGAAATGCCAATAAAATAGGCATGCTGCAGCCGTAACAGAACAGAACAGAAATAGCACACACACAGAAATACACAAAATAGGAGAGATGAAATTGATTGAAAAACTACAATATAAACTTCACTCAAAAACTACCACATCCTTAATTACTTATTCAATTGATAATCAATAAAAGTTAATATCAATTATAGTGTGTCTTTTAGAAAGGCAGAAAAAACATTGCAAGTATCGCGGGTTCGAATCCCTGCCCGTATCGGTTTTTTACATTCTATATTTATATAAATTTAAATAAGCTTAACATGGCTATACATGTTTAAAGATATTTTCAAACATTGATTTCGGTAGTGGCATCTTTTCAATGTTTATCTATACTGCAAAGTTAGAAACATTGGTTAGGATTTTCGAAAGAAACCTAATAGATGTCACCACCGTCCCGATAAAGACGATCACATATAGAATGCTTAATTCACCGAGGCGGACAGCGATACGGTAGCTCAGTTGGTAGAGCGACGGGACGGTTTCCCAGTAGTCGCGGGTTCGAATCCCTGCCCGTATCGGTTTTTTACATTCTATATTTATATAAATATAAATATGAAATTAATTACCGTGTTCTTAACAATCACATCTTCAAATATTCCTTACACTTTTGGTAGGGAAATAATTATATTCAACATCGTTATAATGAATTGATGAATTAGATGTCTAATTAATTTTGAAATCATAGAAATGAATAAGTAAGGTTAAGTTCACACACGATTCAAACTATATCCCTCTTCTTCACAACATATCTCTCTGCGTAGGTAATTAATATTAAGATTGCACACTTGGATTAATTAATTATATCAAGGCTTTATATTAAATATATATATTTTTAAATATTCTTGTATACAAATTATTGTTGCTTCAAAGTTATGTTATTGATATTTAATAAAATGATCATATACTATATATAACTCAGTACATAAATAGATATAAAAATTAAATTTCAAGAAAAAGCCATACAACTTTTTTAACGACTTAAAAAATGTCATTATAACATACTATCAAAATGCTTTCATCAATATATTTTCTAAACTCCATATAAGTTACCTGAATGACAGTTAATTTGCGTACAATTGATGTTATTGATATGCATCATATCTTATTGGTAATATATTAAAAATAAATATTCTTTTGGCCATTCCTTTAGTGTTTTATTAGAGAAACTACTTCAGATGCCTTGAAAAGGGGTCCCCATATGTATTGCTGACAATGAAAAATTCTTGAAAAGAATTAATGATTTCCATCCTGGGCTATTATAATCTCGTAAATGGTGGCAAAATGTACCTCAGTTTTACTATGATATTTATTGTACTAGATTTGAATTACCCGGAAAAAGTATAATTAATCTATTACTGTAGATTAAATAATGTTAATGAACAAAATATATATTTGTTTTATACATTACAGTCTCAAATATATAAAACTTGAGACAACTCGGAGTGTATAAAACCTATAAAAACCTCGCAAAATTAGGAAGTTTGTAAAGTTATTTGGTAACAAAATTAGCTGACCTTTTGCTTACTGTTAAAGAGCCTTGCTGGTTTGCTGACACACACGGACACAACGTTAAGCAAACACCAAAATTGTCACCCGGAAGATGTATTAACGGAAGTTTAATTTTAATCGTAAAAATAAACCTGACCACATGTATATAACTATTACCTTCGACTGTCGACATGATGAAATGGAATTAAATAGAATGATATTTAGTAATAATATTAAAATTTACAAACTAAACAATAATTTGTATAGAAATTTTTTATGTAAAATATATATTTAAACAATGTTCATTCGTAAAAGTGTATATGGTATGTTTACATTACCCTTGAGATATTGAACCACGAACACTCTTCAAATCAAAGTCAAACTCTAAGCTCTCATTTAAATATCCTTTAAATAAATTTATTGCTGTCAGTTTCCTGTCCAAGTCACCTAACCGATCGATTGTAATAAGGGACTGAAAAAATAAAAAAGTAAAACGATATGATCTGAAAGAAGTTGTATCCTAAATATAAACTTATAAGTAGAGATGTGTATTTTGACATATTACTCGTAATATGTCAACAATAAAAATTATCAGAATGAACACAGTCAAATAAAATCAGTTATCAGAATTAATACAGTATTAACACAGTCAATCTGTACCAATACAACCGTGAGTAGCAACTGTCCGAGGGAGAAATAAACGTGGTGGATACATATGTCTTTGCTGACAAATTTAAGAAGACTTTTCAAACTCTCAATGTGTCTGTCAGACATATCTGTATTTATAGGTAAAACATAGATATGAAGACAGTTTGAATATTTTATTTTAAAAAAATCTTCTTTCTTCAAATAAAGCATCTTCAATGGTTGTAGATTCTCTAATACAGCATGTCGAGTTTATAAATGCCAAGGAAGTTTCAAAGTTATATCCCTTACTTAGTGTTCTAAAGCACAGTGTGTCTCAGTGTTTGTCACTGTCCGATCAAAACCGACACAAGCACTATCGAACGCAAACAATGAACCCCGCTTTGAACATAGACTTTGATGTAGGCTTTACATTGAAGCGTTTACCTGAGATTATGGAAGCTATTTAATACAATGACTTGACGATGGTACTTATAATAGACTTAATATTTAATCGTTTTTGTTTGTGGGAATAGTTCTAGAAAGTTAAAAAATATTATTTGAAACATTTAAATTCTTTACAAAATATGTTTTAGTGTTTATATGATTAAGATAAATTACATAATAGATAATTTATAGAGTCGTGATCCATATCTTAAGAATACCGTAAGAGGTTGTTGTAAACTTTTGTTTAATTAAAATAAAAACCAAATATTGATATAGTTGTTAAAAATATTTTAAAATATGAATCATTATCACTGTGGGCAATCAAAGAATCAAACAAATAATCCAAAATTAATCTTTAAATTTGTGATAAATAGATTTTTCTTTATATATAATATTAGATACAAAAACAAGTTTTCATAAAAAATACATGATACAGTAAGTAAATAAAGTGAATTTAAATTGATACTGAAAGGAAAAAGTTAGTGAGGCTGTCTTTGAGTGCTCTGACACTGTTATAAACATTGTTACATATAAAGTCGTTTTCGAAACTTAACCGATAAGGTCATATTTTAACGACAAAATCTCAAAATGTTTGCAGTAAAAGCTTAGCCAATTACCTTTCTGAGCTTAAGCTTAATACAAATAGATTCGTTTACATTTTTACTTTATATCCTATTTTCTAGAATATTAGTTCAATTTCTTTTGGAATTTGAACGATAAAATATTAAATAATAAATTTTATTAGTTTGATAATCATTGGATAAAATCTTTTTATTTATTGGTTTTTTGTCTATTTGTTTTTGTTATCTTTTACATGGATATATTTAAATATATTAAATTACTATAACGGTTACAATTTAGTGGCAAAAAGTGGTTCTTATTTGGCAATACATAAAACTGACAACCCATAGGGTCCTTTTGATGTACAGAATGGCTAAATTTCGACAAATAATTTAACGACCAAAATAAAATGCTATTAGTGTTTTACACATAAATTCTGTATTTTTAAATATTAAGTGTTTAAAAAATATATCTAAACACCAAACATTTATAGTTTTATATATGCGTATGTATCTAATACGAACTTTTATTTAATGTAAATTTAATTAAAATCATTATAAAACGAACCGACATAGACATATTGTAATAGTTTATTATAAACAACATCCAATACAGGAACCTACGTTCTTTAGTGTGCTTCTTATGTAAGAGTTATGTAGGTAAGGAAATTGGGAGAAATTTGAAAAGAAACCCTTCGTTATACATTATATATCCATTAGTAAGTAGAAACCCGTTACAGTTTTTTTTTTATTTCTAATTTCCCTTTGTTGGTTTCGAATATCAAGTTTCACAGTGCTTTATTCCCAAATATTTTAAGTTTACTATCATAACAATAAAATATATATTTTAAATTGCATATAGATATGTTAACCATGTTAAAATTATTAAACCATCGAACGATGGGACAATGTCGCAGGGGATCAAATATTATGGTAATAATTTAAAAATGACTGTATATTATTAACATAATATATTGCCAAATAACATACATAAAAATGATGAGCATAATATGCAGTTGTTTGTATTATGTATATGTATGTATAGTTTAGTATATGACTAAACTATATATATTGAGGAGTTTAGTTGGTTGAGCAAACATGAACATGGGATGAACTTCGTTACAACAATGTTTACTTATCTTGCTAATATTACAATATTATACGGCATACTTCGAACAAGATAGTTTTGAAATTTAACAGACTATATTTTTAAATATAACCCAAAAATTATGAAGGCTAATAAGAACTTTTTATAATATAATAACGTATTGTGTACGAGCACAGCAACATCAGACTCCGAGATTACATCACAATGCAATTTGGAGACAAAGTTCATTCAATCTCACGTAACATATTGGTGACGTTTTAAATTTTTTATTATTACCCGTACACTAATAAATTTAATTTTGTAGAAACCCTAATATTAATAATATACTTTGTTATTAAAAAAATATACATGTAAAAATAAGTATCAGATTAAATAAATTTTATTTGTTATTAATGTCAACAATAAATATGATAATAAACTTTAATTCTAACTAAGAAAATGTAACGGGATCTGTAAACAGCATGGTATATATTTTTTTTATTTATATTTTTTGGCAATGTAGCGCACTGCAGCATGTTTTTCTTCACAACGGGTCTAGATCGTATATCTCAGCGATGTGAGATTTCATAAATTTACTTAATATAAAGACGAAATATAATATGACTAAAGAGTATAAGAGTAAGTAGATTATTAAGTAAGTAGAGTATTAAGATTAAAAAATACTATGCAGTTTTATCGCTTTTTAGTAACATTTTTAATTTGTAATTTTAAATGCTTGAGAAGGGAAAGTCTCTCACATGAATGAACATGAGTTAAACCAATTTTATAATTATTTTAAGTTTATGACGAAACCTTAATAAGTCTTATTAAGTAAACCAAAATGGTAGGACCACTTGCAATCTTCATTTCTAAACAAGTCATAAAACTCATAAAGCTCACAAAATGTTCTGTAAGTACCATCTCATACGAGTCGTGTAAATCAAAGAGATAAGTCCAAGAGTTGAACGAGATCTGAATATCCAAAACATTACCCATAGTTAAAGTGGTACGTTTAACGTTTAGTATTTCAATCATTGAATTATATTTTATTTATTTCTACACGTCTACTGTCTACTTATTAATGTACATTATTTGTTTTCCAAATTTTCCAATTTACTAAATTTTGGAGACTAAAGTTGTTTATCCATCTACCCCCATTGTAACAGAAAATTTCGTTTTCTCTGACCCTAATAACAAAGCTATTGGTCTTTTTTGTTGTCTTACGATCAAGTTCTATCTCATAATCCAACATTTTATAACGATTCATTCGTCAGAGCTCTCTTACTTTGTAAAATATTACTATTGAGCTTATGAAAATCTCCAACTAATATTATGTTTAAAAAAAACTTTGAAATTGTATTTCTCAATCATGTTAATAAGCTTCATATTTTATATAACTATGATTCTTATATATTACCATATTTATTGCAAAATATTTTTTATTTATTACTTATATAAAATGTACACAGTTTAGCTAACATAATAATATACGTGTATATTATAATACTGTATATTATACTAACAATAATAGTACTTCGCACCATCTTTTTCGTTTCACGATTTCTTGTATCGTTACTCGAATAAGGTTATCTGGAAGAAATCGCTACTTAGCGATAATGTACCTATTTTACTTTATATAAACTGTATTCTATGTGTCCGTCGGTAATTATTTGCATCGGGTGTAAGAAATTTCTTTTTTTCGATTTCTAGAAACTAATTAAGAGTTTCAGAATAAAGTTTTGGTAAACAGTTCCGTTCTATTAAGAATAAAAAATACTTACCATTTGAATTATAGTTTTTGGGGTTAAAAAAAATGCCTATGGGTGTAGGCATTTTTACCAAAACTACACAATTTACGCAAAGGGAAAAAACTTTTTTATTACCAATTTGCTGTTTAGTTATATGAATGGTACAAGATAATAATTAAAATTGAACTAAACAAAATAACATATTTTCCAGTCTTAAATAATATTATAAAATATAAATAATACTAGTATTTTCTAATATGTTCACTAGTACTACAAATGGAAATAGAACTATTTTGACGCATTTAAATTGCGATAAATTTGAAATTTACTTTTAAATTATAATTTTAATTTAAATGTCTCAGGAATTTAACATTTATTATAGGCGAATTAATTCCGTAAAAATAGTTTTGTTTTTAAAAATAATGTTAATATTTTACCGAGGACAAAAAAATAATATTCATATCAAATAAAAAATAAAAAACACGAAAATAACAAAACATACAATCCATGATTATATCAGCTAATACAAATACGTAGGTAGGTATATAACATGTTAAATGTCTACACGCTTATAATAGTTAATGTTCTCACTTAACTAACTGACTCGACTTATAACATCATAAATGTCTAGAAACTTATAAAAGTTAATGTTCTAACATCTAACTCAACTTAGAACAGAACAGCTGTTACAACGATTGAACCTATGAACGTTGTTTGATTTAAGCTACCTTAGCACCAGTCACAATTTAAGGCATACGTTTGACTAATAAGAAATAATATTTATATTCTTTGGACCTACCAAAATTATAAGTGAGTAACAAATATCATAACGGACAAAAATTTTAATTATAAGCTAAGTGTATAACAGATTTTTAATTCATCAAAGTGAGTTTATAAGTGCGTATATAAAATAAGAAATATTTAGCATCAAAGCACTTATGAAACGACAGTGAATAAATTCTATGAGGAAAGCTGTTGTGATTCGTTGAAACAAAATAAATTCTTTGTCAAGCAAGCTTATGCAAGTCCTTGAATGAACTCTGAAAATGCTATTCCTATTGATGTTCCTCTAGACATAAGATAGAATATGTGAAGACGCAATAAAAATAATGCTTTTCGGGATGTATTAGATTCTCCTTAAACCGTTCGTATAAACCGTTCCTTTCATTCCCTATCCATTTCGTTCATTCTCCTATGAAATGCGACAATTTATTCGGTAAATTGAACGTAAGGAATGGTAAGAGCATTTTATTGTAAACTATGAAATTTATTATTTATTTATGTCTACCAGTATCCTTAGATGTTTAAAAATATAAAATACTGTTGAATTATTAGGTAAATAAATGTAGGTATGTTAAATATATTAAACCTCGTTCATATAATTTATTACATGATAGAGATTTGTTTTTTTTTTTTTGTTTTGGTTTGCTATTTTAATTTCCGAGCAGATTTAGTTTTACAGTTAATACAAATGAGAAGTAAAATAAACGAGTGACGATTAACTTTATAACCTACGTATTTTTTATTGAATAAAAATACAAATATGTTTGAAATGTTTATTTAAAATTGCAATCAATCACTATGCTGAATACACGAACAGATTAAAGCGTAAAATATAGAAAGTAAACAATATTAACATTAATTTTAAAGCTTTATTTATACCAGTTTCTGAAAGTAATTATATCTTAAACATAACACAACATGCACTGTTAAATTGACGATTGACATTTTTATATTTTGATAATTGTATTTTACATTTATAAAATAGGAAAGTATTTCCTTTTTCTTTAATTGAGCCATAATAGAAAGCTAATTGCTTTAATTTTGTTAAATATTTTTTTGTTTAAATACGTTGATATTTTTGAAAGTACAATATTAATTATAAAATATAGATTTGGTCGAGTTTGAATATGGACATTTTTATTTCATTCCTCTACTACATTATATTTATATATTATCTACTTTAGAAATATCTTAACCATATTTTTAGAATAAGACGCGAAAAACAGTAAGTAATATTACATAAGGTAGGTTGTCTTGAATATTTCTTTTTTTACTGATTAATAATGTGTAGAATTTTAGTTGTAAAAACTAAGAAGATAAATAAAGGTTCGAAAAACAACGTTATAGTATACTAAAAGTTAGACAGTATTATTCAATAATAAATAGATTTAATTATAAAATAATAAAAAAAAACTTTAAAAAAAGTATTTTACAAACTTATTAAAAATCAAAATTATTAATACAAATATAAATGCAAGATTAGATATAATTGGTAAGTAATAATAAAATCAAAATATATCATTTATAAAAGGAAAACTTTTTTTCTATAATAAACTGAGTGGATAAATTCGTTTTATGTTTCATTTATAATAACAATGTTTTTTCCAATTTTCACATAAGTTTTTCAATGATTATCATTCTTATTTTCACTGCAAAATAGCTTACATTTATTAATTTATTTACACTGTAGCTAGATATTTGGCAATAGAAAATATATTTATAGATAGATTGTAATAATATAAGATATGGACCAAGTCTAGGGTCTAAGCTAGGACTAATACGCTTTTAATTCTTTACATGTGGTAAATTTGCTATTAATAAGTTAGTTAATAAATGTCTGTTATACATTTTAAAAAACGGATTCACTGGTTAAAAAAAAGAATACCAATTGAAAGTAAAATATCCTTCTGTCTAATAATATTAAATATTTAAAAAAAATGTCACGAAATTTAAAGAAATTCAACTGAAATTAATAGTTAATAACCTGGTAAGTTCAAAATAGTCTTTCAGAATTATTTACCACATGTATAAAACCAAGAGTGAAGGACATATTGAAGTAGTTAGTAATAAGAAAATTTAGAAAGGGACGTATTAGACAGGGCTAAGTTAAGTTAAAATATTAAAGATTAGGCATTTGAGAGCTAATTTAAAAAAAAAATAAGAAAAACACTATAGCAACCACATTTAAACAATGTTTCAACTATGCTCCCCTACTTTAAGTATTTCATTGTCTTGCTTTAGTGTTGTTTATTGTTTTAGTTTGAAACTTTCTTGGGTAGAAAGTTTTTTAATGTTTATCGGTATAGTTTTAAATTTATAATAGAGGGAAACTGGGAAAAATAATAAATTGTGAACGTTTCTTAAATAGCACCACACGACTATGTAATAAGAGGCGTAATATATATTATACATTTTAACAGTTAGATATGAAGAGAAGGATAAAAGATCGCTAGATAAATAGACTTCTACTGGATAAATTTAAAGATAAGCTAAAGCTTAGAAGTTAGTTATCTCTAGGTTTATACATCAGGACATTCAAGGAGTAGATATATAATAGTAAATTAATTTCTAGGTACTGTAGTTCCCTGAACTATAACTGTTATTTATTAAGCAATACCAATGTAGTAAAGGTAACGCAAAATATGTTGCTGGAGAATCTTTAATTTCCATGCACATTGGTAATATCTAGTACCAGGCACATTTACATAATACTTCATATTAATATCAATATTTGGGGAGTCTGACTTTTTTAACCTCAAAAATGTTGACTGAAATAAAACTAAATATAACATATCCACAAAAATTAACACCCGATAACATAATTATCATTAAAAACTAAAATTGGTCCGTCAATATCACTTCACTTACACATTAGTGATAGTTAATCGTCTTGGACTCCTAGGTCTATTCAAATTAGTCACTGATCCTCGCACATGGACCTGAACCGATCCTTGGGGCATATCCACTGCTGAATGGAGACTAGCAGCTCTTGAAGTTCTTGGTGAAGGGACACATACTCTTAGGTCTACGGCACTGTGGAGACTGGCAGCTCTTGATGATCTTGGGGTACGGGGCATATGGTCGGAAGGTGTTATTAAAGCTGGCAGATCAGCTGCAGATCGAGAACGTCGCGGTGGACTCTCGGGAATGAGAGCCATTCCTCCCATACTTCCAACAAATACTGAATTCTACAAAAATAAATATTTTAGTCATACAGTAATTCTGGTCTTCGTTTCGAAATTCTAAAGTTATTCTGTTATTAAAGTATGAAAATAAAAGATTACCTGTCGCTGTCGATGCGTAAGATATCCACAGGGTTGATATGAGGGAAATGATCCCCCATAGTCGTAAGAAACGCAGCCGCGAGAGAGTGACGCTCGGTGCTAGATGGTAAAAATATGTACAGTAGTATTTACATAAATTAAAACTACCCAAGAAATTTTTCTCTTACAAACAATTTTTTTTTAGAATATATTTCTGAGTAGTAGTAAATAAATTTGACTATCTAATGTACACTCTTAATGTATAGAAAAATAAATGTTTAGAATATTTTAGAAGTCCAGTATAAAATATTAAATTTCTTAAAGTTTTCATTTGGACTTTGTGGATTGTATGTAGACAAGTATTAGGAGCTTTTTAAAACTTTAGTCGTTTTATCAAAATGAATAAACTTACATGAGGAGGCACTGAAACAGAATTTTCTGCAAGCACGCAACTTTGTCTATGCTGTTGTTGAAATTTGGGTTGATATGGTTCTAGCATCCTAAATGTAGAAAAGAAGTATTTGATATCATCTTATTGTGTTTTAAAAAAATATGTTAACTATTGTGTAGTTAATATCAATTATTTTAAAAGGAAGTTTATTTGATTCTTTTAAATCTAAATAAGAAGTCCGACCCTCCAATACCATTAAATTAGTAATTTGGGTTCTTAAAATAGTGTTACTATGTATATTTTTGTATAGTCATTCTTCAGGGTATATTACCTTTATCAAATCTGTGTGGATTGTAAATTATTAAAATTAAAGAGATTTTTCTTTCAATAATAAAAAACGAGTCCTTCTTCGCTTACAAGAATCAAGTTTTCATAGAAGCGAAACTCTGCTTGGAAGCACAATATTATTTATGAAGCATATTACACTTTAAATGTCAGATTTATCTGAGTTGAGTAAAGTAGCCAAAGATGCAAAAGCAAGAAATCTACGTACAGCTTATAGACGCACCTGATCTTGCCCCATCGGTTGAAGAAGAGCGCGATAGCTGCTACCCATAGCAAGAGCACAAAAGCAACTATGAGGGCCTCTTCAGCCCTTACCACCACACCACTGCCATCTGACGACGAAGAACCTGATTAGAAATTTAATAGAAATACTTATTAGTTCTATTTTTTATTCGAAATTATAATGGTACGAAAAATATGCTCCTAAGTTAACTTCAGTTAAACTCAATATGGTTTAATATTAATCCAAATATAACTAAGAGACACACAAAACGCTAATGTAATAAATGATGAGAATACGCAATTTCATACAATTTTATTATACATTGATGATAAGATGACGATGGGTCTGCACTGCTCTGGAAGAACATAGCTTATACTGACCCATATTGGATAAGGACATATTGGCGATTGTAATTTCAGGTGGTGATTTTGTAGTTTGTCGTCGCAAAACTACTTCTGCTGGTGGACAATCAGTTACTTTACTCCGTTCTGCAACGAACAATACAAATATGACTACATACAGACCAGACTAGTGGATGACGTGCGTTGTGTGAGTCGAAGTGATCGGTCAGGTACTGAGTTCTGCATGAAGGAAATGATACAAACATATGACTCACCCACTAAAACGTCCTAGTACTACGCTTTAAAAATAATATGTTTCTTTTTAAATTATTTAATATAGTCACTTACCGTACTAAAAGTGCCAAATTTTTAAAGTAACCTATCTTATCTCCATTAAAGAGTCTTGATAGTATTAACTATCCTTGTAGTTTTTTCACCTTTTAGTGAAATCGTTCGTTTTGAATGCTCACCAATCTCAGCTGTGGAAATGTTGTATCTCTTCGTGTGATCTGGGTAAGCAGTTGTAGATGGATGCAGTCTCAGCACCACCTCCGCTGGAGGTCCACCCGTTATACCACTCCATTCTGATTCAAAAGTAAGAAAAATATATATTAATAAAATTGTTAACAATATACTTTCGTAATCTATGCTTTAAAAAAAAGTTATGTGAAAACATTTTTGATATTATTTAATTTATAAACGTAAGCACAAAAGTTTTTTATTGTATAAGGTGATCAATCATTTGATATATAATTTACCACTCTCACCAGCCGAGATACGGGATGGGGGAGATGATTTACGGGAGCTTATCTCCAATCTTGATTCCGTTACAGCTTCTGTGGATTTTAATATTATTAGATGATCTTTAGAATAAATTAAAAAATACATATATACTTTATCTATTGAAAACTAGTACGGAGAAAAAGTTGAAATTCTTTGATAATTTTATTATTATTTTTGCAAATTTGGTTTTTAATATTATATAACACCTTTGGACATAACTTCACACGTAAATTGGGTTATAATAAGCCTAATTTTATTTCTTTCTAGTTTGTTATATAAGTTAAACTGTAAAAATATAAAACACTTGGTTTTATATTTTTGCAGTTTTTATATTTCTGACTTTATATAAAAATGTGGGCGCTTTATATGAATGCTTCAAATAATCCAATTCAAACATTGGCACTAAATTTAATTTAATTTGGTGTACATTTTTTCGATGACCGAAATTAACGTTTTAGTTTTATTGTATATGCGTTATGTGGTTCAAAATATTTATATACATTTTTAAACGGACGCAAAAATATATAAATAAGCAGAAACGAAGCAAAAAATGTGGGTACATTTTTATAAAGGATCTTGATTAATAAATCTATTACCTTATATACTCTTATTTAAAAGTCATGCGCGTGCGTGTATATATATATAATGAAATCTTCTACTCTGTGATTAGATTTTGGTCAACCGCATAAAAAACATACGATTTACGTAAATACCAACATAAATCTTATGTTTTTATTTTTTGCCTGCCAGCCTACATGCTATTATCATCGACTTCGGTTTTCGACGAACCCAAAAAGAGACGATTTGGAGGATTAACATTGCACACTAGGATAAGATGAATTGCGATCGCAACACCTACACATATCTATATCTAAGTGTAAAATTAAAATATATATGTGGCTTATTTATATAATAATAAGAATAAAAAATCAGTAAAAGTATTTGAACTAAGCTATTTTATTCTTCGTATTTTTTTGATACCGTTTCTTTCTAGTCTTGGTTTATTATTATTTTTTTTTTTATTAAATACCTAATTATCTCATTGCTTAACCACATCAGTCTGATTGTTATATGCTCACAGATAACAAAAGCACTCATTGCAATTGGTGCGGATAATAGTTACAAATAATATTTAAATTTCTATTTGGAATAAATAATTCCAGGAAGGTCTCCTTATACAATTAGGGACAAATCACCAATTCTGTAACTAATATTGCAGTGATCAGTGAATATTTAGTGTAATGTGGTTCGAAAGGTTCAAATTAAACCCTTTTACCCTTCCTTTATCTTTGGCAACAAACAAAACAATGAAGCTACTTTGTAATATGAACTTGGGATTAATTACTTTTACGCAAAAGTTTTCTATTACTTAAAAATCTTGGCTTCGCTCAGCTGAATAAAATAATTTTATTTCTTAGAAATTTCTGAGATTGACTTAATTTTTATAAATTAATTGTTATAGCGATCATACAGACGGTCCTCTTAGTACCCTAGTGGTATGTGGTGATGTGATCAATGCCTCCCAGAGATTGCGATTATCTCCTAAAAGAGTTGAAGACGCATTTTACAATCCCAGGAAGATCTGAGGCTAAATATTACCTACAAACTAAAGTTTGTAGGTAAATATTTGATAAGAATTTATCACCATTACTAACAAAGGAATCTCAAAATACTAATTGATGAACTTTACTTAAAGTTGCGAAGTATGAAATACAATTAGAACTTTGTAAAGAACTTGAGTTTAAGTTACTCATTTTTAACTTTGTAGCAACTAATGATAACATTTATTTTACTTTAGTTCTTGAGAATTAATAATAAATGCCTCAGCCTTCTCTTGTTTTACTTGCCCAATATTTTTTAATATATTTAAAAAAATATTAAATGTAAGTATTACTTACTAATTTTGTATGTTATTATTAGATAACTCTGAAAAATTAAAAATATGTAATATATATTATCTATACATTAAAATACGTATTAAATTTAGTATGGATTTATAACAAGTAAGAAAACAGGCATAACGCTTTCAATATTTAAATGGTAACAATGATAAAGATAATTAATAATAATAATAATAATATCATAAATAAATATAATATAATTTTCAATTATAAATAATAATAAATATAATATAATTTTTATGTCCTTAATTGATACCTGATTTCGTACTAATGTCTAAAAATACTTAACTACCTTTAAAGGTTTTTGCTTTGAGTTAAATATATCCTGATTATTATTTTATATTATATAATAATAATATTATGCCTCAAAAATTTATTTAAGTTATATTTTATATCTTTTGAGTTATTATAAGTTAACTCCTTTAAACCGTTATAATTAGATAGTTAAACGATATTAAATAAAAATCAATTCAATTCAAAATCAAATAATTTAGTTATTTTTTTACAAAAGCTTATGGATGGATTAGCAATGACTAAGTAAAAGATGTAAAAATAAGACGTTCAAGTACGTACGTGATGGGTTTATGTTTGAAGATAAAACAAAATCTATAAAAGACTGACCCAGGAACTAAACTACATAATATTTTACTTAACAGAACGATGTTAATATTTGCTGTAATTAATTTATTAGTAACTTAAAATGCGATCTTTATTTTATTTTTTACAAACTAGACTAACACAAACATAAAAAATGTAAATAAAATAACTCTATACGTAAAGGTACAAATATAAGAGTTAAGTATTGCTATTTTCAATAAAAAAATAAGCAACATTAAAACTATACTAATCAATTCACTCAGTAATAAAAAAATCAGTACAAAGAATAGAAAACTATTACAGAAATAGATATATATATTTGTGCTTATCTATACTAATATTATAAAGCTGAAGAGTTTGTTTGAACGCACTAATCTCTGGTACTACCGGCCCGAATTGAAAAATTCTTTTTGTGTTGAATAGTCCGTTTATTGAGGAAGGCTATAGAGTATATATCATCTCGCTGTGACAAAAAGAAGTTAAGCAGCAATGAAAAATGCTGTAAATTTAATATAATCTAATAGGTTCTGACTGACTTAGTTATAGCATACAGTCTAAACCGCAGGTCGTAGAGATAGTAAAATTGGAGGATATATTTGTTTTTCTACGAAGTGGTGTACTAAGAAAAGATTTTTAAATAACACCCTTAAGGGCTTTAAATATCAATTTTGTATGGAACTCGGCGGCAACACTAAAAACCACGCGGACGAAGCCGCGAGCGACCCCTAGTAAGATATAAGATATAGGAAATCTTTTGAGTCCTATACCAAAAATTATATGTCAAACGACAATTGAGTAATTATTGAACAGTTTAGTTACGGACAAAACCGAAATGTCTATTATAATAATAAAAATATTATAATAAGAAAAGAAAGATAAATAAGAAAATTATATAGGGCGGAATGTTTTAATATTATATTTTAATCCAGTACCAGTGTCTCCATTAAATTTAAAATTATTGTCATGCATGCAATGCATATATTTTATTACTTTTCAGAATACCCAATTGGGCCGTTGTAATTTATATAGATAATATAAATAGTTTATTTGAATAATGAACCTCGTTATTTGGTTGACTTTTTAATTTTTTATTCTCATTATTGTGTTTAAAAGAATAATGATCACTGCAATGCACTACAATGTAATTTTACTTTGAAAGCGACCGTTCACTGTTTAAAGAGTGATAAATTTCTTTAAAGAGTTTTATTCAAAAAAGGGGTAAGGATAAGGAACTTTTATCGCAACGTAATATAAAATGTATTAGTTACTGATTATAGAAAATATTGCAATATATATTGCCTCTATAAAAATTTGAATTGGAAAATGGAAGCTTCGAGATTGTAGACTATATATATAAATGGTTCAACTTCATTTTAAACCTAGAGAAAAAAAAGCACTGTCCTAAAACAAGGCACGGTTTCTATCAGGTCTGGTTTGCACTCGTAATAGAAACATCCTTTCCATGTGTGTCCAAACTCTGATATTGTGACCTGATAGTCTGACAACCTGATAGCTTAACCGCCCCGTTGGGCCAGTGGTTACTGCAGACGCCTTACGTATAGCGGTTCATTAGGGCTCGAATTCGATTCCCGACAGGGATGTATGTGATGAGCATAGATGTCTGTATTTCTGGATTTGGTCCTTTATTAAATATATTCTCAGTATTTATAATGTGTATTTCTATGTATTTGTATCATTGTCTAACACCCTTAACACATGTAAATAATTTGCTTACTTAGAGGTTAGATTAATGTGTGTAGTTTGTCATGTGATCTTGTCTTGTTTCAGCGCGATACTGGGCATAAGATTTTGGTGAACTAACTCCACAAAATACAACCTTTACAACTGTATGTAAGCGATGCCTATTTCCGGTAGATACGTTCATGGAATAATTCTCAGTGCAGTAAAATATCAAATACGTACTGATTTCACAATTTTATAAAAAAAATAGTACACTGTAATAAAAAAAAAATACTGAAAAGTATTACTGTACTAGAAGATATTATCAACAGAATGAATTATTGTCGTAAAGGGTGCTATAAAGTACGTGAAAATCAGTCTAACAGATAGCGTTTAAAATATATACATATTTATTTTATGGGTTGTGATTTTAAAATAACATGAAATAAATATAGGTATAGTTTGCAAATATACATATTTGTGAAAGAAATTAGTGAAGAAAACCACATAAATATTGAATATCCTTTTGTTCTATACCGATGTATTTTCAAACATTAACTGGGAGCAATCATTAATTATAGTAGGCAGTAAATAGGCAGGAAGTAGTAATAGGATAGCATTCGACCAAAATAATTAGATGGCTGTCCAATTTCTAATTAGTTTTCTACTGATTATCGCAACATGTTAGGTGCGTTAATACGATATTATGTTGGTCACCAATTGAAACCAACTGAAAGAATGCATGTAAATATTGAGTTTTTAAGTTAGATTAAATTGTAAATTAAGTAAGATTATAATTTAATTAAGAAATAATCAGCTGTTTTTTGGCATTGATAAGTGTAATGCCGTTAAATGCAGCTAATTTTATCATTATGGTACCTAGTTTAATATCGCTGTTTGTTTGTTTTTTAATTCAATAATATCTTCTATCCTCATTTTTTTCAATAGAAATTAAAGTGTTTTGTGAAATCTTACCAAAAGAAATGTTTAACGTTTTTTGAGTGTTGATTTAAAAAAAATATTGACAAAGAAAAACGATCTATGAAATTTAAAGTATGTCCATTTAAAAACGAAGACGTTACTTTACTCATAAACATTTACGTCACATTTTCCGGACTATTCTCTCATATTTTAATTTATGAAGACTTGATAAATTATAATATGACTGAATTGACTACTACTTGAATTTAATAGTTTTTGAAAGGATTTACAAATAATTTTTAGTATATAGTTTTCTCAAAACCTTGCAGCTTGTCAAGCTTTATTCAATAAGTATAAATAAACATATATGACTTTACAAAACAATATCATATTATATACTATATTATATAAAAAGGATAAAAGAAATTAGAATGTTTTAACAACTACAGATTATATTAATATAATAATTATGTTGAACAGTTTAACAAGAAAATAAAACAGTGTGAAATCTAAGCAAAAATAAAAATATTTTTCTAAGCCTCGAACAAAAAAAAAACTCTGAGGACTCAGACGATCAAAGGCAAAACCTCATCACGGTTATTAACAACGCAGTCTGAAATTACGAAGTATGAAACACAATTAAAACTTTATTAACAACTTTCAAAGAACTTCGTTATTCATTTATTACGCCTTAGTCTTTGAAGACTGTCAGTTATACTTTTTATGTATTTATCGACAGTTAACTAGTGCTTAAGAAAAAACATAAAACAAATGAAATTGATGAACTAAACTGTCTTTAATCAATCTTTATTTTTAAGGCAATTATAATTTTACTCTAAAATGTTTAATCTTCTTTTTTAAGAAAATGTTTTTTTATTATATTTTTTAAAATAAAATGAATATTTTTAAAATAAAACAGAGTCTTATTTTGGTCTATTTGTGTTATAAATTATATGATGTTTTGTAAAATAAGTACCTTAAGCGTGAGTTTTTAACAATGAACTACATTAATTAGAAATAAAGTATATTTATATAATTATAATCTCGATAATATTAAAAAATATTAATGTTATATTTAAAATTTTAAATCGAAGATCTGTGGTATAGTAATTAATACCTACAAATCAACACAACTAATAAATTATTCACACGTCAGTCAAGCTATCGACTAGACTTAGTAAGCTAAGTACGAGACAAACTAATTACTAAGTTTAGAAGTTGTTGTATCTTGAGTACGTCCCTGCCGTGACCCCCCGATAAGAGATAACTTGAAGATAGTCTGAAATTGTCTCCAATAACTTACCCGGCTTCAAAATTAAGAGCATTTACTGTAATCAATGTAGGTATTAGATAAGGTATTATAAAACGTCTGTACCATTGCATGTGCAGAAGATTGCACTGTTAAAATTTTTTTAAAAGAAATATAAACGACAAAAAAATCTTAGTTTAAAGTTACCAAAGACTAAAAAAATATTAACCCTAATAGCAAATAATATTATTATGATATGACAATGTTATAAATGAGCTAGAACCTTCCTTTCTATCAGAAATTCCTAAATTCGATCAAGATATTTTTTTCGTCAAAAGAAACTAATTCAAAGTTATGATCCTTAGGAAAGCTTTCTTTTGTAAAAGTTCTGTCAAGTTACAGTTTTGAAATTTATTAAAGTAATTTGTTTGTATTGAATGTTTGTTTTTATTAATATTTCGTATTTTTTTGAAACTTTTCTGTACACATTTAAATATTATGGGCCACTCGTAAATAATATTTAATGATACAAAGTCTCTTATTAAAGGCCATGAATTACTAACAGATGTACTTGAATATTCATAGGGTAAGGAACTCGTGTAAAATCAGAGGTAAACGAGAATTTCTTAGAACGAAATGTTGAAGATAAAGCTAAGTACTCTAAGTAGAGTTAGAAATTATAGCTTCTTAAAAGCAATTAAAAATAATTTATATTTGAATTATATTTATGTATATATATATGTAGGTTGCTTAAATAAAACATAATTACATTATCTGAAGTTTTCCATTTTTTATTCTTCTACACAACAGTAGAATATAATGATTGATAGGTGGGTTATGTATTTCATTATAGTATATTTTGGTATATCTTTAAATTTTCTGATATATATTAAAAACTGGATTATCTAAAAATAATATACAAAACAACCTATTGTGCTTTTTTAATAATATTCTCTGGTATTTAACTAAAAATATTAAATTATTATGGCAAAAAACATTATTGAAAGTAATTTTAGATAAAAAAAAATCACACATGTCCTTACATTTATCATCTGAATATCATCACACCTTATATTTATCATCTGAAATTTTTATACAAGTAAAACGAGATTATATTGAATAATCATGAAATGTTTTTAGATTGAAAGTACCTAAATCTAGATAATTCTTAGAATTTGTGTAGCTTTATAATTCATAAAATAATATGCATCTTTATTAATTGACAATGTATTTTGTTATTCACGAGGTTAAATATGTTTTTGATTTAAATATGTTAAAGATACCTTCAAGTCCATCACGTGAGCGATATCAAATTATATTTCGATTAGCCCAAGGTTACTTTTGTGTCCTTGTAAGTTGGATCGATGGGAATGGACGCTCGATACTTTAAATACAGCTAAATTGTGAATATATATCAACTAACTAGAACAAAAACTAAGTACTTATATTTTGCAAAAAGACTGTACCACGTATATGAAATTGCTTTTCTACCCCATATACTCGTAATTGTAACAGACAGTTTCAATTTCATTGTTTATAAATCGAAGTAAGATAAATGGAGTGACCTTCCAGGCTATCATGACAGGAGGTTCTTATTGTCTGACACTTCCGGATTAATGAAGATTCGAATGTTAAATGGAATGTTAAATTTAAATTACATTCGAATTCGAATTTAAAATGATTGAGATTAAAATTTTTCATTGTTGTTATACTACTATTTTAAAGAGGATTTAGTTTTTTGGCATATTTTAATTTTTCAAAATACGGTTTCAAAAATAGTGTAAAATCCTTTTTTATAGCTTTATTCCTTGAATTTTGATTGAATATTGATTAAAACATACAACAGAGAATTTTCAATTCAATTTTACAAAGAAAAGCTCCATTCTCTCTTCAAAGTCACGCTTTTGTTCGTGAATATGGATATTTCAAAAAATAGGTTGTGGTAATAACACAAAAATGTGAATTGTATAGTCTAAGCCGTTAAAAACGGCTGAATATAAGGATAAGGGATTAAAATCTTCAAACCAATTAAGGCATGACATTCTAAATTATATAGGATTATCCTACTGTATGAGTGTACTAGAAAGTAAGACTGAGAGGAGTAATGCTATAAAAGCCAAAAATTTACCATTACGACTGACACGAATGAAGGAATTAAGGAAGGGCTTATATAGTGCTAAGTAATACATATTTATTATATTCAGTCATCCATCATCATATTTTCAGGGGAATATTTGTCAACCAATAACACTGACACAGCGTTTATTATATTTATGATGTTTTGAAAATTAATTATTTTGTATGAGTATTCAATAATGGTAAGTTAAAAAATTATTAATATGATATCAGGTACATTTGAATAATATATGAAAATTATTTATTATTTGTTCTAGGATCTTGGGAGTTTATTTATGATATGATAATGTTATAATTCAATTCAATTTGTATATATATCTTTCTTAAGTACTTACTACTTAAGGTTACTGAATTTATTTAGAAGTGTTCTATAGTCTTAGTAATAGGGTTCCAACTTTACCCTCTGCGCACGGAACCTTAAAAATAAGTTATTGTTTATTTTGGAGGTATTTTACATTTTAATACATTACCGACTTGTCGTCTCGCTCTCTCCTTTTTTAATCCATAATGTAATTCTCTCTGCACTCGTAGAGCTTCTTTTCTCTTGATCCATTGTTCTGCTGAGAAAAATGAAATTAGCAACTGCATTAACAATTTAATACACGTTTTATTCTAAATACAATAAATAAAAACATAATTAAAATATAAATAACGTTAAATTATATAACAATAATTTAAAAATATCACGTAATTATTGAAAAAAAAATCATCCTGTAGACTTGACCACTATGCCAAAACTGGTAAGGATTGATTTCTAGTTTATCTACGACAAGCTAAAGAAAGTTTTCAAATATATAATTTCCAGAACCTTAATGCATCAAATATTCACCTCATATCATAGTCAAACTCCATTGAGGAAATTAATATTGAAATATTAATTAGTTGGGATCGCGTGCACGACAATGTTACAGTGCTAACAAGGTTTGACAAATTGATATTATTTTAGGGTCACTCATTACGATATTAATCAATGCATTTTATTGGTACTTTTTAATTATGAATGCTTTTGAATTAAGGGTCCCAATTATATTATATTTAAGTTTTGATTAATATAACTAAATAAATAAAAAAATTTAAAAAAAGCGATACAAAACGATCTCTAAAATTAATAAAAATAATATTGTTATATTGTTATATTGTTGTACGTTGACGATGGTGTCTATTTTACGATCTTAATCATTGAGGACCTAGACTATGCGATTCGATATCGTATCCTTTTTTGCCTTACTAACTTGCTTGCATTTTAATTTCTTCGTTTATTAAGCGGTCCCACGATGCAACGACTTCAATAATTTTTATTCTTTTTAGAGGTCTGTATCGGGGTTGTTAAATTATTTTTTTTTATGCTTTTTAGTCATGTTACTGCTTTCTTTATTGTACTAAACTAAATGAACCTGCGGACACACAAATTTTCACTTTCTATCAATATTGCATAACAACCTCTCACCTGCACCAATAGAACCTCAATATCTTTTAGACATCTGATTCTATTTCGACCAAACATAGTTAAGAACCGTTTCGACAAATCAGGCTTTGATTTAAAAAACCGCAATCAAATCCGTCTACGCGTTTGGCTGCTACGTTGCCACAGACAGATACACAAATATACAGAACGACAAGTCAAACTTATAACACCCCTCTTTTTGATTCGGGGGTTCAAAACTAAACGCTTTTCCTATAAGGTATGAAATTATTTTGAATGAAATATAATTACGTCAATTCACATGTTCTTTATAAAAATTTATTAAATTTCTAGACAGTATTCAATTCGTTCATGACTTATCAGTGACGGAGATTTGCGAGATTAAATGTAAACTGTTTATCTATACTAATATTATAAAGCTGAAGAGTTTGTTTGTTTGAACGCACTAATCTCTGGAACTACTGGCCCGAATTGAAAAATTCTTTTTGTGTTGAATAGTCCGTTTATTGAGGAAGGCTATAGGGTATATGTCATCTCGCTGTGACTTATAGAAGTCGAGCAGCAATGAAAAATGCTGCAAAAACGGGAAAAGATTTCTTTTTTGAGAGGAGTCCTCGCGTGCGCTGAGGAAACACTAAAAACCGCGCGGACGGATTCGCGGGTGACCCCAGTTTAAAATTAAAACCGTAACTATAACTACAACTTTTCGTATATATTCTGTTATGCTATGTATATTACTATTGTGAAATGTCATTATATTTGAGAACAGGTTTATATTCTTGTATTATGTTTATTTGAAACCAAACTTATATTCTTTATGATTATATTTTTAGGTTTAAATTAATTATTATATGAAAACAGTTTTGGCATATTCCCCTAGCAGGTTGAAAGTTTTACAATCAAGAAAATTAAAGTTATCCACTAAAAACGTAGTATTAGCCGTAACCTCTTATTAAAATTAACATTATCTTTTATTTTAGCGAAATTCTAACTTATTTTAGAGGTAAATTGTATTCATGGGATACCAGGCCTGCTCGCATTAAATTCAGGGATATTCAGGCGAATATTTTTTTAAACAATTTTCAGAATAATCAACATAGATCTTGGTTACCTATGTTAAATTATGAAACTGAATCAAAGTATAGGAAATCACATTCATTTTACATATTTTTACATAATATTTTATTTTTATACAATAATACCAAAACAGTGAAATATTAAATGTAACTCATAAAGTTTTTCTTTACAAAAAAAATATAAAAACGAAACGGTTGTGAATCATAATAGTGTCAGCGATATACTTACGAGACCATTCCAATCTTATAAATAAAACCGAATAGAGTCTCCAACACTGAATGAGATTTTCTCAGCAATAAAAAATTTACAGCCTCCCGAATAGAATTCCCAACTAGATCATGATTATTAGATTTCATGAGTGTCGTATATAATAAGAATATTACATTATAGCTATGTTCAAGATTACATCCGACTATTAATAATTATTGTTATTGGTGAAAGTTCATACAGATTCATACATTCCTCCATAATACCCAATTTATGGACACAATATAGTAAAACGCAAAAGCAATTTTTAATGATTAATAGTTTTTTAAATCTAAGCTAAAAAATATTTTATTTTATAACAGTGATTAAGATAGTATTATACAACCAAAATGTAGTTAAACCTATTGATAGCAAACTTGCGTATCAGTTAGCATAAATTTATCATAACACCTTTTCATGCATAAATCTATTATAGGTTTATTTGTAAAGTAGGTAAGAGCTATCTCATTATATTTTTCTAACTAGTATTTTTTATTCTCGAAACGGTGACATTCGCTAGGTTTTTTAAACTTATAGTTTACCTGTCCAAATGCAAAGGCTGAGACTTGACCTTTGGTTATTAACAAACTAATACATATACCATTTTTCAACTAACGATTCACCATAACTAAAAATACCAATTTTTCATATATTTAATTTGACAATAAATTTCTGAAATGAATGACATTCTTTTCTTACTTTGGGTTTATTATCTTTATGTATTCTCAGGTCCATAAATCTGTATTTAAAAAGGAATTCTTTTCTCATATCGTGACAATGGAGTCTAACTGAGTAATAAAAGAGATCGATATATTATATTAAAACAGATATATTTATAACAAGGATGAATATGAAAAATGGATATAACTTAATAAAACAAAAGACTCGTTTTATAACACAACACAGGTGTGGTTGATGCTCAGGAAAGGAAACCGCGTCACTTATGTTTTATGGAACGGATAAAAAGCTTTGGAACAAGACATTACATAGAAAAATGTAATAAAATATTTCACATATCACATCTGTAGAAATAGTAAAAGTCAATATATAGGAAGAGTTCAGATTATTTATATTCTATTTTTTTTAGTAGGTACATGGTTTTCGTCCATAATTAAATATTATGTGTTATTAATATTTTTAAACAGTATATAATGTAGAATGAATCAAAACATCAGAAGACCTACGGAATCTTGGATACCTTTTCCGCCGCTTTACCAACTGAGCTATCGTGTCGTTACTCGACTTGACGAACCTAGAACTCTACATATAATCGTAATTATCGGGATGGGTCTGAACTGTAATAAATTACTCTTCAGTAGCTAAAATAAAATGGGTGATAAAGTTTCAAAAGTACAAATTTTATCAAATCAAACAAACATATTTAGTTTACGCTAAAATAATTTAACCTATTTGCCTATTACATTACACTTTGCAGATAATAAATTTGGCAGTGGACATTGTGTTTATGTGATAACTCGTCTTTATGACCAAAAGCAGTTATAAATTTTAGACTGTGGTCAACTAACAGCTATGATTTAACACGATACACTGATTACAAATATGTTTATAAAATATTTAAATATTATACCAAAACAAGTCAATCGAATACTCTAGAAGATTGATACGAGATCTATTTAAAGACCGGAAGAGGTATATACTACCTTTATGGTACACAAAAGGCTTTGAAGGAAAACCTGCATGGGCTTTTTATGAGTTTTATAATTATGGTCTTTTGTTATTATTTATCTTCATCTAGTTTAAATTTACTACACGTATTTATAAGTTTCAAATAAAGAATATTATATGTATGTTCAGAATCACCTTCAAAATTAAGTGGCTATCGATCGGCGCTGAATTAAAAATAATTCTAAAGGTTAGCTGCCTTTCCCTAGTTGAGCGAAGACATACATACATACACTAATATTATATTTTTGAAACAAGATACGTGTTTATAAATGTTGATTACTATAGTGTAAAAGGATATTAAATTTATGATTTGTAATATATATTTGATTTCGTTATTCGTTACGCTGTTACATGTGTTATGAAATATCGTAAAGAACAGAAAATGTAATATTTGAAGTTAGTGTCAGTTTACCTACCTGTTAGTGCAGTGGTTAGTAAGCCTGGCTGCTAAATAAAAGGTTATGGGTTTGATTCCCACAAGGGACAATCTTTGTGTGATCCACAGATTGTTTCTTTTGAACCTAGGTATACTTTATGCGTTATTTATTTATTTACTTAATCTTTATTGCCCAAAAAGAAAGAGGAACAATAGGCGGACTTAATGCAACAAGGCATTCTCTACCAGTCAATCCGAGGAAAAAACATTATAAATAACATGAACAATAAGGCGGTAAAACTAGAGAAATCGAATTTATACTTAATTTACATATCCAAACATACACATATATATATATATATATATATATATATATATACATACAAACATATACATAAATAAATATAAAAAAAATATGTTTCTGAAGGTCCCGCAACACAGGAACAATATGAGATGTCTTTAAAAAAAAATATTAAAGTTTAAGATACCCAAATTCCAAAAAAACTGTCTTAATCCCAATTCAAAGAAAGAGAGATATAATACTAAAATTATATATAAACTTTTAACTAAGAAATTTTTAAGATTTAAAAAACAATATAAATGAATCAATATCACAACTCAAAGTTCGTATCTTGTTAGATTTATTTCACTAGATTTGTCTTAAAAAGAGCATTGCTGTAGTCGGAACGAACAATCAACAAAGCGCATTGAATTATGAGCCAAGATATATTTTACTTCTTTTAACGTATAAGTTACTTGCACTATATTCTGACTTAAAGTAGGTCTATATTGTATTACTTAGAGTGTTATTGCATAAGTATTATTAGAGTAAATCATAATATATTTAATATGATGGTAAGTTTTAAAATAAATGTTTGAATATTTTCCACTTATAGAAGGATTCAAGACCGTAATAGTACTATATTAGTTAATAGTAATTAGATGATAAGTGGTTAATGTCACCCGTGGATATATAAAAATGTGATGACTTTTGAGAGAGGTGACTAAAAACGAGAGAGAGATTGGAATAAAAATATCATCGACTCTGTCACTCGCAATTGGCTACAGCTTAAATCTCTTTCAACACCTTTTCCTGTTATAATATAACTTTTATAAATTCTATATTTTAATATATTGTAAAAAAGTTTCACCTCATACTTGACTTAGACTTTTTACAATGTAATATCAGAAAATGATTTTCCAAAAAGATTATTTACGAAAAAACACAATTAAGTTATTTTAATTATATCTCTATCATATCACACTATTTTATATCATATCAAAACCAGTAAAAAATCTAGAAATTAAAACACGTAAATTAAAATACGTCCAACACAAATTTATTCTGAATCTCGAGTATATATTTAAAATCTTCTAATTACTTATCTTATGTGAATGAAAACAAAATATAAGTTTTTCTATGATTTTCTCATTAAAAAACGATTTCCATTTTATGAATGATGCAAATGGAGTCGTAAAGACTGAATGTGACTTCCTTGGTAATAAACTTTTACAGTCTCCCAAATGGAGTTGGGAAATAGTTCATGATTAATCGATTTCTCGCTCGTTGTGTTATAGGAACTTAATTCGACTATTCGTTTTATTATCATATATGTATTATAATATTATTATAATCATGTATAAGTGAAAATAGAAATTAGACCTTATTTAAATTACACCTTCTTCATATAAACCGTCAAATCTCATACTTGCGAAAGGGATAAAAAGTTTTCCCACGTATTAATTTGTAAGTAGTTTCAGCCAACAATAATATTGTTTTAGAACTATGTCTAAGTCTATGTCTAAGTCTAGCCGAATAACAAGGAAAAGGTTAAAATTTTAAGATGTAGTTGACTATAAGCATCATAATTTTATAAATTGAAGTCTTATATTTCTTCTTTTGGTACTTCATGAATTGAAATACATAGACTATGTATCAGTGTTATTAACATACGCTCTATGTATCAAAGTCTTTATAATTAAGACAACATTTATTTTGTTTATAGAATATATACTGCAGGGCATTCTTACAATTTATATTGAACAGACACTTGTTTTTAAATGTAAAAATGTTTATCGTATCGTTAAAAACTTGTTGTCATTGTCATAAAAAATAAAGCCTTTAGTCGACTGTGAGGACGCGTAAAAAATAACTTTCAATATTATTACTGTATAGTTTAATACTTGAAATAAACATATAAAGAAACTTAATGCTGTATGGAAATCAATCAAAATCGAGATTGGTTCCAAAAATATTTTTTACATAGTTTTGGATTCATAAACACTCTTTCAAATTCATTTATCTAACGGTTTAAGCGGTAGATCGTATTTTTTGTTTTGGTATCTGTTCATCTGATAGGTAGTGCTTACAGTGAAATAAAATGTATAAACTATTATAATTAAATAATTTATAATTAAATAAAAAATAATTTATAATTAAAAATAAATCATTTATTATTAAATTAATAACAATTATATGTTTTATCTATATATCTTGTCCTATTTCACAGTATGACCTTTTGTTTCTCGCTGTGTCCACCGAGAATAAAATTAAATTAAACTACTTGAAGCGCGATATTTTAATTTGAGGTTTTGTGCTCTTCCACTGAAATTTCATTAAGTTTTATTCAATTAAATACTAGTAATCCATTTTACAATTAATAACTTTTTAAGATTTATTTATGTTTAAATATTTTTTTACTTTTTTTGAAAATATCTTTAAACATGTATAGCCATGTTAAGCTTATTTAAATTTATAAATATAGAATGTAAAAAACCGATACGGGCAGGGATTCGAACCCGCGACTACTGGGAAACCGTCCCGTCGCTCTACCAACTGAGCTACCGTATCGCTGTCCGCCTCGGTGAATTAAGCATTCTATATGTGATCGTCTTTATCGGGACGGTGGTGACATCTATTAGGTTTCTTTCGAAAATCCTAACCAATGTTTCTAACTTTGCAGTATAGATAAACATTGAAAAGATGCCACTACCGAAATCAATTTTTGAAAATATCTTTAAACATGTATAACCATGTTAAGCTTATTTAAATTTATAAATATTGAATGTAAAAAAAAAAAAAAAAAACCGATACGGGCAGGGATTCGAACCCGCGACTACTGGGAAACCGTCCCGTCGCTCTACCAACTGAGCTACCGTATCGCTGTCCGCCTCGGTGAATTAAGCATTCTATATGTGATCGTCTTTATCGGGACGGTGGTGACATCTATTAGGTTTCTTTCGAAAATCCTAACCAATGTTTCTAACTTTGCAGTATAGATAAACATTGAAAAGATGCCACTACCGAAATCTATTTTTGAAAATATCTTTAAACATTTATAGCCATGTTAAGCTTATTTAAATTTATAAAATTTATAGATGTCACCACCGTCCCGATAAAGACGATCACATATAGAATGCTTAATTCACCGAGGCGGACAGCGATACGGTAGCTCAGTTGGTAGAGCGACGGGACGGTTTCCCAGTAGTCGCGGGTTCGAATCCCTGCCCGTATCGGTTTTTTTTTTTTTTTTTACATTCTATATTTATAAATTTAAATAAGCTTAACATGGCTATACATGTTTAAAGATATTTTCAAAAATTGATTTCGGTAGTGGCATCTTTTCAATGTTTATCTATACTGCAAAGTTAGAAACATTGGTTAGGATTTTCGAAAGAAACCTAATAGATGTCACCACCGTCCCGATAAAGACGATCACATATAGAATGCTTAATTCACCGAGGCGGACAGCGATACGGTAGCTCAGTTGGTTGAGCGACGGGACGGTTTCCCAGAAGTCGCGGGTTCGAATCCCTGCCCGTATCGGTTTTTTACATTCTATATTTATAAATTTAAATAAGCTTAACATGGCTATACATGTTTAAAGATATTTTCAAAAATTGATTTCGGTAGTGGCATCTTTTCAATGTTTATCTATACTGCAAAGTTAGAAACATTGGTTAGGATTTTCGAAAGAAACCTAATAGATGTCACCACCGTCCCGATAAAGACGATCACATATAGAATGCTTAATTCACCGAGGCGGACAGCGATACGGTAGCTCAGTTGGTAGTGCGACGGGACGGTTTCCCAGTAGTCGCGGGTTCGAATCCCTGCCCGTATCGGTTTTTTACATTCTATATTTATAAATTTTTTTACTTGTTAAATTAAAATTGCATTGAATATCTTTCAGGAAATTAAGAAAATATTTAAAGTTTGCTCCTTTATTACTTTCCTTTGATCGTTTGATCCATGTTAGTAATAGTATATTACACACCTAGGGAGCAAAAATCAGAAATGTCTCAGATCACATGTAATTGTCGACCGAGGTGGAACCGAGCTCTACTAACATGTGATCTGAGGCTTTCTTATTTTTCTTCCCAAAGTGTGTCTGCTATTTTTCTGTCCAACGACGGCGGAAAACGGCAACTTCGTTTTTCGCAGAGGGACGAAAGTTGTCACTTTCCGCCTGGCGGAAAAACATATCTAACACACAGCATACAATGACAACTAAACAACTTGTATAATTGTAGACCAATGAAGATGACGGCAGGAAAGAAAAGAGATGGGAATAGTTATAAGGAGAGAACACAATACTTTAAAACATTTAACCATAGAATTTTAATATAATCTCTATGCATTTAACATTTATAGTCCAAGTTACTGACAGCTGCAGCGCTCTCCTGATATTTTGATAACTTACTAATTGGATGACCCGCTAATACTACGGCAAACAATTTTTTTTTGTATTTATTTATATATATTTATATATATTGGTATCTATTATAATGTAGATAAATATTAAAAAAAATGTAATTTATTTTAATAATTATTAAGATATATGACATATATTATAATATGCTTAATGTGATAAAATTATTATTTTATTATTATTGCTTAGTGTAATAATAATAATAATATATAATTATTATTATTCACAATTATTAAATATATTATATTTAAAAATACGCATCATTTTACAACGCTGTAAAATGCAAAACATATTATTAGCTGTAACATCTCAATGTTTAAAGAATTTGAACCTTTTTTATTTTACGGGTGTCTTATTAGAAATAATGAGAAGAAAAAGGCCAAGTAATTATATATAAAAAGGAAAAAGGGTTGATTGATCATCAAACCTCAGGAAGCACTGCAATGTCGGAAATTGTTCTTGGATATCCTTTAAAGATATATTTTCAAGCAACTCTTTTCTGAAAGACTGAAGAGGGTAAAAATTTTTAGAATTTTTTCTTTTGTTAAAGTGTAATACTACTTACTTAGAAAAGGATGAAACTACTAACTTATACTTACTACTTAATTTTTGGTAACTATTGCAATTGCATAAGACATGTTTTATAAACATTAATAACCAATTATCGGAACAGAATTCAAATTTATATTTATTTTGTAAGGCCCGCTGGCGCATTGCTACATTTCATATTACATTACAAGGGTTTTAATCCCAACAATCCCTTTTTGGGTTTCAATCCCTTTTAGGATTATTAATTACAAAATAGGTCTAAGAATTATCTCTAACTCTAAAAGTATAAATAATGACCATGATTTTGTTAAAAATTTTAACTTAAAGCCCTGTTCACTTTCTCTTTTTGTTGATTCATATATATGTCTGGTACAGTTAGAGCTGGCAACGACAAATGCACTTATATTTACGATTTATATTGTCATAAATTTCTAAAAATGACTTTATAGTTTATTTTAAAGTCTTGATTATTTAATTCTTTGTTTAGTATCAAGATTTAAAAGCGTATTCAAGTTAAGTATTTATTATTGTATTTTGTAAATGTTTAAATTCATATTTAAATTTGTTTTTATTGTTTAACAACAATTATATACATCATAAAATCAAGAATTAGATGTAATATAGAATAAAAAGTGAATCTTCTTTAAAAAATATATATTTTTTAAGATGTCTAACAATAGCTATATACCAAAAAAAACTTATAGAATCAATAAAATTAGGGAAGCTTTCTAACAATAAAATTAGGGATTCATTACTAACTTGAAGAAGTTTTTCAACTCTGCATCAGTAATAATACTAGAAATACTATTTATTCAAAGGATTCTGGAATATATTATTGTTAACTGTATGTATGTGTCCGAACCAAAAATTTCTACCAGCGTTGGAAGTCGTTATCCTTATTTATGCGCTTCGACGACAGAGAATCAATTCAGGAACGTAGTTCGGCGTCATTGTATATGTAATAAAGATAACTTGTGTACGGCAGTCCAGGTACAATTTTCTCAATTTAAAGATGAATTTGAACAAAATTACAACAGTTTATTTTTAAAATACTTCGTTTATTTGCTGTGTGTGTGTTATTTGTAATGTGTTTTTAAGCATAATTCAAGAAAATACGTACGTTTGTAACAATTTAAAAATTTCAATTCCAATTATACATTGAATATATTTATGTTTAGGTATAATTTAAAAACTGAAGCCATTGTTAGGTTTTCCGAGTTTGAAAGCTTGTATTCTAGGATTTTGATGTGAAATTCAAAATATTTTATCCATATCCCACTAAATTAGAGGAAAAGCTATTTTCTATTGCGGCACGTCCGCGAAATTGCAAGCGCAGTAGAAACTGCATGCATTTGTGTAAATGAAAGTACCTCCAAAATGCGACCTGCAAAAGTAGTTGAATAGTCGTTTACTAGATGGCGTTAGTATGTTAAATAGATAGTTCCGACTTTATTCTTAAGAAATTCAGAAACTTTTCACCGTTTTAGTAGTGTACCTTGGATTCAAATTAGATAAGTTTCTTGTGTTGAAAGTTTTAATAAATAAAAGTCTTAGAAACTTTACGTTGGGCCTGGTGTAAAAACTTAATTAGTCTATCGTTAGTAATTAAAATAGTCTACACGCAGAAGGTCCAATAATTTTAATTTAATTGATTTGATTTGTACAATAAATTAAAAGCTCATAATAATAAAACAAATTCAGCTTTCACAAAATAAGCTTATTGTAGAAAAAATGACATAAGCGAATAGGAAGAATATTCCTAGATTCTCTTATTAAAAGACAATTCCCTTCCTATGAATGAAACCGAATGGAGTCGTAAAGAGCCAATGAGATTGCTTCGGCAATAAAACGTTAACAGCCTTTCGAATAGAACCTCTAACTATATCAGTATTAATCGATTTCGCACATTAAATTCTTTCACATAACTTTTTTTTTTTTAATATTAACGTTTTTTTTTTATATATTGTCTATTTAGTCCACTAAATAAAGGTAGTAGGTGTAATATAACAAATACGTGAGTTATGTGAAACTACATTACAAGAAGATAATTTTTTTACAAATACATGGTTTAAGAGTATTGTTTATTTCTGATCGTAATTACGAGATATTATATTTTTTTTTAACTTTTCATGAATTGTATTCAACGTAAGTTGCGGTTAACTTATTATTTGTTAAAGATTTAGTTGTGTTTTCCAAATATCAGAAAAATCCATCTACTTGGCATACTAAAATTGGCAAACCAGCTAAGATATCATGTCGTTGATTTTATTTGTTATATATATTCCTCTATATCAGGCAACATCAATTAGATCTCTTTTAAAATTAATATTTTAAGGAGGGAAAAAAAGACCTGTCCTTCGGCCCTATACTGGCTTGGCCAAGGCAATTCCGGGGACCGTAGGGCATTGAATTATCCAGAACAACCCATGCGGGCAACGGGAGATCACTTTGTTTATTCTCCCGTGAGAATCCCGATGGGATAACGATTCTCAGTAATTAGGTTACGATTAAAGAAATGGAGAGAATTCTTGCAATAATATACATTGAGTTAAAACTGATTTTATTTAAACATTTAGTATAAATATGTATTTTTTATGAAATACTGCAAACCTTATTGAATAAAAACTCTTTCAGTCATCTGAAAATCATTATTAATTTTCTTCAGATCACGATATAATAAAATTGCATAAGAATGCTATCGGGGTCAAAGACAATGCTTATATTGTTATCTTTGAATAAAATGGAAACATTTAAAGTTCTTGTTCTTGCTAGACGCATTGTCACCAGATTTATCTTTGAAAGAATATCTTTATAGGCTAAATGAAATACTAAAAAGCGCATTGAAATTTCTGCCAAGTTGTAAGTCTCCTAATTTCCGGATTGCGGCACAATAAAGTATTTTTATTTGGCAAAAATTTACCACGTTCACTAAAAGATTAGTTTCTTATTTTTTTATTGGGCCTTTATCGAGGCAAGTTTTAAAATAACCAAAGTAAAGGAAAATTAAAGTCAAAGTAAAAATATTGTCTTTCAAATAGGCATACGTTGTTCTTAAGAAACGTTAAAAACTACGGTTTTAAAGAGTAGGTCCATGGAGAAGAACCAGCAAAAAACACCATTAATACTTTTTTAACTTATCAATAAAATTACAATTACTTATTGCATATTTTAACTGCTGTTCGTTCGTTCATTTTGCATTTAAAAATCTGTTGTAAATAATTTGACTGCAATAACTTTATAAATAATTTAACCTAACTTACACATCAAATTTATCTTCATTACACATTTTCTTGACTCAATTGACACAAATAGAAATTGATATAATTAAATATTAATACAATAAAATTTGAATACAAATGTTTATAGAAAAATGCATATTAATTATTACCTTATAAGTTAGGAAAGCAGAACTCGGATATAAATTAAATGCAAAATCACACAATCCTAGTTAACATCTGCTTGGAATTGGAACAGGTGTGAGGTGAATTCTAATACTCTTTACAAATTCAGTAACCAAATGTTCAAGCTTAAAGTTTCGTGAATTAAAAAACTTACTTTAATTTTGGTTCAGTATCTTTTTGTTAATTTATGGAAGACTCATACTAAGGATTGTATAAACAATTGTATATAGAATGTTATAAAAATGAATGATTTAAAGAAATTTTAAGCGCCACAATTGAATAGCAAAGAAAACCATACATGAACATCAATGTACAATCAATACCACATCTATATAAAATATTCTGCACACAAAATATCTTATACATATAAATATGAAACTAAATAAATACGAAATAAACTTTTATAAAGAAATATATTATCTTCAAACTACATTCTTTGCTGTGTTTATTATACATTTGACAGTGGACATATCATAACTTGAGCATAAACAGTTGCACAAATAAACTTTTAAATCTTAATTACTTATCATTGTATGGTTTTTTGTAAATTTAGTTTTTAAATGTTTATTGGCAAAGGTAGAGAAACTATTTGATAATATCTATATATATATATAGCTTAGCTGCAGTGAGACCGTATTTTAAAATGGCACGTATCTTCCAATTTTTGATGTTAAATATCATAGTTCGTGAAAATATTTTTATGAATATTACTAATGATTAATTTTATTTTATTTTTAAGATTTTTTTTTTGCATTGCAAAATGCAAAAAAATATGATATTTAACATCAAAAATTTGAAGATACGTGCCATTTTAAAATACGGTCTCACTGCAGCTAAGGCACGTATCATCAATGACGTCTGACGTGACGTACGCCAAGGGTCGGTTGTGTACAAAATTCGAATACGTGACGTGACATTTAACGTCACATGGATCAAATACCGATGTGAAAATACCGTTAGCCTATGACTATATCGCATCCGACCTAAACAACGTTAGTTAGCAGTCTCTAACTAGAAAGTTCTTCACCAAAGGCTTTTACTGCATTCGCTTTGATCTAAATACTATTTCCATAATTTGTTGGCTTCTTAAGGGCAAATACCTTTTCAAATTTTGAATAAAATGGTTAAAAAGATCTTTTGAAACCCTTGAACCCTCACTTTTCAATGATTTAATTATATTTATGGAAAAAATACGCAACATGCTTTAGGTGCTATATTTATTTCCCAACATAAAATCTTTTGTTTTCAGACAGGATTTCTTAAACTTTTATCCTTCACTGTTTTAATCGCCTTAAAATAATAAAATACAATTACATTCATAAATGCAAGATTTTAAATTCTGCTGTAATATTGTTTTATTTTAATTGTAACCGGATGGCTAGACTAATATATATATATATAATTAGTTTACTTTCTACAAAGATAAACATAATTAATTGGGTCATGTCAACTCATAGTTATATACGTGAGATAATTTAAAGTTAACTCATTTCATGGTTGTCTGAATTAAGAAGATTGCAGTATGTGGTTATATTATAAATCTCATTATCTGGGTAGTTAGTTCTGTTTATGAGTTTGTGTTTCGGTTATGTGATGAATAAATATCTAATTTGTATGTTATAAAGTTACTAGTGAGGTTACAGAAGATGTAAGATATAATTTGTTAGGTAATTTTAATAAAATATACCCACTACTTCTTTACTATTGGCAAACATTAGCTACCATTAGCTACCTACTTCTCTCGGCAGCTCACGGCTTAGCTCAACTTTTTTACTAGATTTAATCGCCATCTCTTCTATTTGTCTCGTTGCATCATATGGTCAATTCAATCAAGCTCTTATTTTATGCAGTATGTATGTACCCCATAGGATAATAAAAAAAATATAAATTATTATTTTAAATTTTTCTCAGAGAAGATTTTTGTAATGTGGATTAGGCATTATTAATTTAATAACTACGGTTAATTTACTGAATGAAGTTATTATTGTTTTACGTATTTTATTATTACAGTTTGAGTGTCTCTCGGTTAAGGTCAACACTTAAAAAGTAATAGCAGCTCGTAACAAATCGTACTTCAAATACAGAATAGATTAGTTCAGATGGCTATGGATGGAATAATGATATCTATAATGCCACATAAGTTAAATGTTCTAAACTTCGTTGTGCATGTTATAGACTATACATTCATTTTAAGATTCATGGTTATAGTTTATATAATTGACATTAGTGATCTTCGCTTGAGATTTAGGTACTTCAAATGTACTTTCTTTTCAAGCATGGATTATGAAATGATCTACCAATGTTTATAATGTTGTTGTAATCATATAGTGTTTTTGTACACAAATATTGTATTCCATACATTTATGAAAATTATTATTATTTTTCACTAAATTACGTTTTTAATGTTTAGAATGTTACAAAGGTCGGCTGGAAGAAGGTATTGTATGTATATACATACATTATTATATATTATGTATTGGTTATTATATACAATAAAGAGTGGATCAAATAAAAACTACATCAACTGCTATTACTACTATTACTACGACTACTACTGGTATAGGTTATAAATTTACCAGCATAAAAGATAAATGTAGTGCATTATATATATTTATCCTAAGGAGAATCACAATATCCTCAATATTTTAAGTGGCATTAATAATAATAATTAATATTAAAACAACAGGCCAAGTACAAGTTGGACTCGCGCACTAAGATTCCGTACCATTATTTATGAAAAACTGCCAAGAAGTCAGGTTTGTTGTATGGGGGGGCTCAAAGAACTATTTTATTTTGTTTTTAGTATTTTGTTATTATAGCGACAACAGAAATACACTATCTGTGAATTTCAACTGTGTAACTATTACAGTTCATGAGAGAAAGACAGACGGCAGAAAAACGGACGGACAGCGAAGTCTTAGTAATGTAATAGGGTTTCGTAATTACCTTTTGGGTACAGAACCCTAAAACTACAAAAAATATAAACACATTTTTTGAATACAAATTAAAATTTTCATTACATTCGATTAATATATTTATTTTTTGTTAATTTTAATTCAAGCAGATATACAGGGTTATTTGTAATTAGTTGGCCACCTATTGCAGGCAGCCTCTCTGCACGAACTCCAACAATATTTGTTCTAAAACTTTATATTATAATATTTATATTGTATATGTAAAATAACCCTGTATATCAAGGTTCACTGTCAAACGTAAATTGAAATGTAAATAACTTGCATATATTTTTATATGTTTAGCACAGGTATAATTGGACTAGCATTTCAAATTTGAATTAAATTTTTACGCGATATTGGAAATATTTTGCAGCAATTGTGTTTACGGAAAGAGGAAATCTAGGTATCTCCTATATCCACAAATAAAAATATCAGCTAATTGAAACATATGCGAGTCTAAATTCAGTAAATTTTATTGTAATATGTACTACTACTGTACTTCGTAAATAAAATTTAAAAAATAAAATATTTTAAGTACTATTCTTTTAAAAGCTGTCACTTCACGTTTCCGATTTGATATTTAATTCATACTGAATCGATACTACCATTCAGCTAATCGATACGAGAATGGAACTATCCATTCCAATGTTATTATTTAGTCAATGTAGCTAGGATTTAACTTATTCGACTTGATTCGACTCTTGCATAACAATATATATTCATAGATAACTGGAATAACAAGTCATACTACACCAGATCGAATGCCTCAGAAAGATCGACTTTATACCTAATTGCTTATTATAAAAAAACACTTTCAGTGGATAAAATTGGTATGTAACGTTGGAAAGTTTGACCTGCAATACAATATGATTATTAAGCACACTATCAAACGCTCCTATTGTAGTAAGTGAAATAGCCCGATAATATACACCTGATCCAATGTGTCACTTGTGACTTTACTTTAGAATAGACTACCGATTTCCATATCGGTTAGTAGACGTCACTTTGATTAAATATTTTTTATTAAATGATATTTATAACAATTCTATTATATGTAAGCAAGCACATTTAAGATGTTAAGTAGTATTTTTATATTATTTCTAGGTATAAATTTATTTTGTATAAATAATTGCGTTGGAGTAACACTGGGTATGTAATTTAGTTTAATATCTATGTCTGTTCATAACTAATGTCTAAAGACATTTTGCAGTCCCTTTCTATAAGGGATATACGTCACTTTAGTCTTTAGGACTATAAGTCCTTTTCTTTTTAAACTTAATAATAAGAGAAACCTTATAAGTTTTAAATATAAAAACTATCATTTCAATTAACATGAATATTATTATTTTATTACAATAGTCAGCGTTTCAAAGTATAGTGAATGTATCATAATATAACAAAAAAATCTTTCTATAACCAAAAGCCTTTATTATTGTAAAAAATATGTACTTTGAATCGTATTTTGTTAAGCTTAGAGATATTATTCGTTTATCAAATAATAAGAGAACTGGAAGGCCTTGATTTCCACAACATTAGGACCATTATTGGCTTTATTACTTATTTAAGAGCATATTTATGATACGTGTCAATAAACCTGAATACACAATTACCTTTGTATCAGAATGGAGGAAAAATAATTCGAACAATACATTTGATAATGTAAATGTACATTTAATAAAAAATTTAAAGAATGGCTAATGTTTGAAAATCTATAAACATGTATAGCCATGTTAAGCTTATTTAAATTGATATAAGTATAGAATGAAAAATAAACCCATACGGGCAGAGATTCGAACCCGCGACTACTGAGAAACCGTCCCGTCGCTCTACCAAGTGAGCTACCGTATCGCATATTACATTTTTATAAAAGAATGGCTAAGAGAAGATTCATACAAGCAAGTATTACAATATCGGAAGATAATAAATACTGATAAATTAAAGATCTTTAATTGCAGGTATTTTTCAAAATAAAGAACAAAGAAAAATATGTTTTTCTTATCATTAAAATAACATGAATCAAATTAAATATAACATTGATATTAATTGAAGTGTCCAATACAATGATATAATAGCAGGTTGAGATTGTTCTTAGCCTTAAGGGTCTAAAAAATAAATAACAATTTCCTAAATTTAAATAAGTATAGATTGAAATATACGGGTAGAAACTCAAACCCGCGACTTCTGGGAAACCATCCCGTCGCTCGGCCAATTGAGCTACCGTATCGCTACCTTTTTATTTTTCATTATATATTTATTTTTAACTTAAACAAGTTTAACAAGTTTAACATTTAACCTACATGTTTTAGATGTTTTCAAACAAGTAACAATGTCAATAAACATAGGATAAATTTATTGTACCAAGAGATAATAGAAACAGAAATAATAATGATCTTCGTCCACATAAAATACTTTGAATTAACCGCTTCTTAGGAACAAAAATAATATAAAAAGGCTCTTATATAGAAATACAAAGTTCTTTAGAAGTTTTATTGTACCCTATACCTACTTCACAACTTACAAATAAACGGAAACTGATTTCGATAGAAACGTATGTTAGTTAATGCCGAAAATTATGAATAGAATGGATATAAATATTGTTTAGTTGAAAAACACGATATATTTTGTAAAAATCACATCAATTCTTGTTTATTTTTTTATATATTAACTTCTATTTTATTTATTTAAAATATAATAATCCATTATGAACTATGCGACACGAGTAATATTTATTAAGTTATTATTAAAATATAACATTTTTTTATGTTCCATGAAGACTTGAGGCAACGCTATTAAAGTGACATTACTCTACAGACTTCATTTCTTTTGATGAACAATTAAATATGTCACTTACTAAAATGTTCTTCATAGATATTATCAAAATATTGTAACACAAAAGGTATATATACTTAGTGTTCTCTATGGCTTTGAAGAATACAAATATTTTTGCGTACATTTCTTGCCTTTCATTATAGCATACCAACACTAAATTCCAAAATAAAGGCCTTTTACCCACGTGATAAATTCTGCTAAACCTTTTTTATATTCAGAGTTAGTACCGTTTGATAAGTCTTCTTGAACTTTTATTGCTAATATTAAATCAATAAAATGCTGAGTCACGTGATGTCATGATGAAGACAGCAGGTGAGTGGGTAATATCATAAAAATAATTACGTTTCCTGAACTCGTCGATTACAATTATATATTTATAATGGTACATGATATGGTTACCTATAATTAGTATATCTGTATATTATTTAATTGTATTGTTAACCTCATTGGAAATCTTTTTAACTTATTTTTTATTTAATAAATAAATTATTCAAACAAACATTTGTAATCTATAGAACTGAATATATCAAGACATGGCTCGATTGTTTTGTTTCTTTATTGTTAATTCAAATACACGTTATATAAGTCAAACCAAACCAAATTATAATCAATGTAAGAGTACTTAAATATATTAAATTCCAGATATCAACTGACCTTTGTTGTATGTGTGTTAACAATAATATTTTGATATAATCATCCGTAATACTTTGAAGGCCAAAGAGGTTAGATATCGATGAAAAGGTTACCTTAAAGTAAGGAGCTTTAATAATATTTGTAAAATGTGTTATTACTGGGTAAAGCGGCATATACAGAAATAAACCTACATATAATTTATTTTCCGTCACCAGTATACTAAAATGTGGTTTAGAATACACTTTCTGACGGTTATAACGTATGACATAAATAACAAATTTGGTTTATATTTAATGGGATAACAAATGAGCAGATAGTCCACCTGGTTATAAATGACTACCACCAGATGCGTTACAACTCTTAAAGAGCTTAGGGGGTGATTAAGGAAGGGCAAGACCGTAGTTATGTATTATAGCTACTACATTTGTTCACCCGTTTTATCCTCCGTACCGGCTACAACTCAAAAAAATATTATCTATATTTATCTATTAACCAATATTTCATTTTTACAAATTAAAATAAATCTCTTCGCTTTAGGAATTATAATAAACATTTATATGTCAATCGCTCTCCGAAATCGTGAGGTATGTGTATTGAATAGAAGACTATCTATAATATTTGTCAAACTGTCACGTAACTCCGCCGCTTTGATGTTTAATTCATAAAGAATCGATGGCGTGTCAGTGTTCCATTAGAGCTGGTCAATGTAAAAATTACTGCTTTTCTTCTATATTGTATATGTAGTAAGTTTTGTGATCAGAATAAATTTGTCTTTTTTTTAAATACTTGTGGTCCATTTTTAGGCCTTTTATTTATTGAAATAATAATTTAATATCCCATCTGATTATCTTTACTGACTAATGAAGGTTATTCGGAAAAATCATGCGAAGAAAATTGGGGCGGGGCAATACAATAAATATTTAAAAAAACCGTCTCAAAACAACCAAGGTATTCATTAAATATGAAGACCAGAATATTAATAATTCTTCCATTTCCACAGATTTGCATATCGCACCGAAAGTATTCCACTTTTTGAGCCGGTCGCGTTTCACGAAATACATCTCAAAATTACATTCATAATTTATACATACCTAAATACAATGAAAAATTAAAATGCAATGAAGTAGAAAGTTATACCTAACATATAAGATACAAGAAGAATGGTGACTATGTATGTAATGGTATCAAAAATAATTTAATGAGAAAAACCCTTCCGAAGATAGAAACAATTCGTCAGGATTTAATTTCTTACATGAGTTAGTTCTCAAGTAAACTAATTTGGTTCTATTTTATGAATAGAACCAAATTAGTTCGATCGTCTTCGAGTCATAAGACTATCAGGACTCGAAGAAGATCTTAGACCCTTGTTGAACATGAACTATGACGGAGAGAAACACACAAAGAGACGGTAGGTCGTTAAATTCCTGGATTGCCGCAGTATTTCACGGATTTCAAGGATGATACTATCATTTTATATTAAAGATATAATCAGCTGTTGATTACCAATTTGGTATGAATATCGATATCGTGTCCCTAAAATTATTGATATTGGATTGGATTGTTTGACTTTGATATACATATGAGGATATGTTTGAGTATCATAATATAATATCAGTCCCATATATTACACGGTTTTAAATAAAGCGTTTTCATCAATTTTAACTACTTAGCCAGACTAGAATTTTACTAAATACACATGACAAACTTTTGACCAACTTATCTATAAATAAAAATATCCCTTAAAAGTAGGTATCGTTATATTTATAGGTGACCTACATTTTTAGGGACTATTATATTTTATTTTTTGTTCTCTTACAATGAATCTCACTTTAATAATAAATAATATTTATTAATTATTTTCCTTCGTAATCATTCTTCATAATAAAAAAATCGTAAGAGAAACAGCTTAGTGAAACTTTTACTTTAATTAGAAATGAAAAATATCTGAAGTAAACTTGATTAATGTAAAATTATGACTTACACCTTCAAACAGAAAAATGAAGGAAAATCATATTAAAATGCCAAATATTAATAAGCTCTGACACAAAACTAATTCGTGTCATACCCACATAAAACCCAATATCATAGTCACCACGAAGAAGTCAAATTACGCTCCTTTACGTAGTTGGAAGGAATTTAGTCTAGGAATGTAATATGAGCCTTCGTCAACGGCCACTACAAATTAACTACTAGGCCTAGCCTAACGTCAGACACACACGTAAGTAATAAGAAGTATATTAAGTTCCGTTAGAAAAGTTCATAGAAGAATGAAATCTCACCGCCATATTTGTACTTTTATTATATATTATTAATTACCTAGCTGAGCCTGCGACTTCGAACGCGTAGATTACGATTTTGATGAAACGTGCTCTTTGTACTTACCAATCTATGTAAAAACTATAAACCTTAAAACTGGTAAGCAGCAATGGTACGACAATAAGAGATTATTAACTTCCTTGTTAACCGATTGTTAAAAAAAACAAACTGTAAAGTCAATCCCATGACAAGATATTCCCGAAAACTGCATACAAATCGAACCATCCGTTTCTGAGATTTGCGTTCACAAACATACAGACATACAGACGAACAGACAATATGGATAAACATTGTTTTGGATTCTCTTGCTTGTAAAGCTCTCCGTGTATAATATTTTTTAATATATTTTTTCGTGTTGGTGCACACAACTAAAACAAAACTAAAAAACAAACAGATAAACAGACAAAGATTTTAAAAATGCTGAAAATGGTTTCTGTTAGTTATCACTTCACATCCTGGGATATATTTTTTTTAATATTTTCAATGTACAAAGACTACTCCTTTACAAATTTATTACATGTATATTATAAGATTTGCATGGTGCACCTATTACGTGATTGCCATAAATTGACATAACTTTTTTATTTCTTAACCGATTTAGATAAAATAAACACTGAATGTTAAGTGAAGACTGTCATAATATATTTCTGAAATCGCGTTCAAATTGGTTAAGCCGTTTTTGAGATTAGTGTGCACAAACTTACAGACATATAGACATACAGACAAACCGAAAAACCATTGTTTTGGGTTCTCTTGCTCTTATAAAGGCTCGCTATGATTTTTTTTTATATTTTTCATGGACAGAAATGGATCAGTGACAATTTTATTATATGTATAGATTAACTTGTACTAATTACAGTAATTATTGTCATGATATATACACCTTTTGTTTTATTTTATTGTTTGATTGTAGACAGAGTAGAAAGTGAAAATGTAACGTTAAATTAAGTTTTAAAAACAAGAAGACATTTTGTTGAAATAGGTTATTGTATCTCCATAATTGTGGTCGAAATCAAGACTGTTGCAGTCAATAATAATTACAGACAAAAAATAAAAGATTAATTACATTCAACGAAAGTAGCCTCTCTTAACGCATACGCGCAATTGAATCTGAAAAACAAATTTACGTTAAAATGTCGTTAAAATAAATCTCAATTATAATACTATAACGGCGTATTTATAATGTAATAATGGACTGAATTAACCTTGCATTTTTAAAATACTAAAACATTTAAGTGTTGATGATATATATAGTGTTGACTTAATTAATATCTGACAAAATGAACAAAACGAAAGAAAAGAAGACAGTTTATATTTTAGGATGATGATATAAAAAAACTGATAAGTCGGACTCGTACACGAAAAGTTCCGTACCAATAAATTTTAAAAAACGGTAGAAATAACACGTTTGTAGTATGAAAGCAAAAAATATATTTTTTTTTTCATTTTAGTATTTTTTGTTGTAACAGCAACCGAAGTATATCACTTCTGAATATTTTTATTGTCTTCAAAGAATGCAACATTTTGAGATGTCCTTTGAAATTAGTCAAATCTAAAAACTAGGTGATGTAAATTTTATCATAATTTATTTATGAGAACTATACAGTTCTCTACAATACAATCTTACAAACTTACAAAAGTTTGTATGATTGTAGCTTCTCAGAATGATTTTATGTAAAGTTTTAAAAGTATTTTCTTTTCAATATAAAAAAAAGTATTAATTAGCTTATGTTTAGGTATTTAATACTATCATTGTATTTACTTAAACGGCTGTTATAGATATTAAAAACAAACCAAGTGTACAGACTACAAGCACATCGTGAGAAAAGTTAGCGTAATGATTAAAAATTATGTTTTAGATTATTCTTATTAATATTAAAATATTGTATTGCTATAATAACAATAATATTGTATATATATTTATATAAAAATAATATAATTTACTCATGTAACATCTTCAAAAAATATAATTTTAAGGATAAGTTACAATAAACGTTATATTTAGTATACGGTTAATAATTACTAAAGCGGTTTATTTGATTAATGATAATTAGATTTAGTTCTTTACGTGCATGCATGCAACTGGGTCATTTTCCTTTAAAGTTAAAATCGATTGTTCGCTCAAACAGTGTTAAAAAATGTTGTTTTCTATCCAATTGCATTTTTTTATGGAATAACAACAAAACAAAACCTATTTAAAATTCGCTTAAATTATAATTATTTGGTGTTTTACAATTTTTATTTTATTAATGTATATGAACTGCTCCTATTAATTATAAGTGATCTTGGAGAGAACGACAAAAAATGTTTTTTTTTATTTTATAACGGTATCGGTAGCCAATGCTTAATTTTCTTTTAAGTTATTTTCGACATTACGACAAATATAATACTTGACGATTTATATATTTTTTATATTGATTAGCAACTCTGACTGTTAAATCAAAAATAACATATATGTTTTATACATCAAATAAGATACATCTGATTTCCACACAAGAAAATTATTTTAGTTATCAAATGTTATTGTTCTGACTCTGATATCAGATACCAGTTAATATCCATTATTTATATAATATGTGTAAAACTCGAACGTTACTGGCAATTCCTATTTTTCTAATGAACAAGTACTGTTTAAAAATAATTATATATCATATATATATATATATATATATATATATATATATATATATATATGGTTAGTATAGTTAACAAGGTGAATTTATACTGCTAATTTGCAGTGTTGCAAACTCCTTAATAACAGTTATTGTTACGATGTCTATTAAATTAAAGACCTTTCATATTTAATGCGTTCCAGTAGCTAGATTTCTGAGTAAAATTATATGTATTTAATATTTTTATAAATATAGAATGAAAAATTAACCGATACGGACAGGGATTCAAAAAGTAAACCAATATGGGACGGTTTACCAGAGGTTGCGGGTTCGAATCAGGGCAGGGGCCCGTATCGCTTTATTTTTCATTCTATATTTATATAAATTTTAATAAGCTTAACATGGCTATACATGTTTATAGATATTTTCAAATATATATTTAATGTTTATAATATTGTTAAGAAAAGTATCTTAATATTTCATATTAATAACTGAAATAGTTTAATATATATATATATATATATATATATATATATATATATATATATATATATATATATATATATGTACTTTATAATCTACAAAACTAATACTTTGTATTACAAAATTATTTATTTTTATGTTGCACACTAAAAACTTGCACGTGATACGAAAACAATCTTTTTAAGATTTAAATACTCTTAAAGGTTAAATAGTATTCCACGTAAATTTTATGAAGCCAAGCTTTTAAACAATAATATTAAATCATATAATAAAAATAAATATTGTAATAGATATTAAGCTCCATTGTAACATTCAATATATTTTTTATTTATATTAAGCGGTAGCTTCATTTAATTATAATCTGCTCTCAAGTCTTCATTTCAATATAAAACGAAGTTGATGGAGTACTTATCAGCATTGTCAATGCGGGCTATTATATTTATGCCACTTGATTCACTCTTCGATAGACAATGTATTATAAATACTAAAGAAATATTACAATCAATATATAAGGCTCCATACATCAAGAATAAGACATCCACACACCGAGAATAAAACAGTATAATAAATAGTTTAAAACCTGTATCTAAATATTATACGTATAATTATTTAAAATAAATTATATATATTTTAACAAACAGTTCGTTAATTATTATACTCACTTTTACTCCTGCTATTGGTATTTATTCCATTCTTAAATAAACTGAATAATTCCACACTCATTATAATGATATTAAACATATAACATTACTTTTAGTAATAAGTCTAGATCAATAAATATATTAATTAACTTTAATCTTGTTAGAAAGGCAAAATAAAAATACAGTAAACATTAGTCTAAAAAGAAACTGAAATAAACTGAATTTATAAGTTTAAAAACTGTATTCGAGCACGTATTCGATAACGTAGCACTCGCGCCACCACGGCGACGTGTGGCTACGCCGGTCTACGTTGTAGCACTGGCTACGGCGCCTACAAACAATCGCGTGAACTTTTCAAGGAGAAACAATTTAAAGAAAGCAGTAATATTTCGTTTGTTTTTGTAAAAATAAATTCACCATATTATTTTAAATAAATTATAAATATGTTTTTTAGATAAAATAAATATGAATAAAACATGTGATGCGAGAATGTCCTTAAATTTTCGTCCTATTGTGTAACAAACGATAAAAGCGAAAAAGATGCGTTCTAATGGTTTCAGTAACATAATAAACTCTGCATAAATGCTGTAGCAAATCTGAGGAAGTTTTGGTGTTACTCACGAAATAGGATAAAATACTTAAAAAAAAATAACATCATTAACCAAAAAATATTATTCCATTTTTGTGCATTTACTCGATATGTTTTATTATGATATAGTACATGTAACAACATTTTAATATTGCAGTGAAGAGATATTTTAATATCATAAATACTATACATGTTACAGTGTAACAGTGGCAAGTGGAAGTTTTCTCAGTTACTATTTGTATAATTGGGTTGTTTTCTGACTGTATTATATATTTCCTTTTAAAGTGTAATTTAATACATATTTTTTTTATAAAATATTATAAGAAATATATGTTTATAACATATATTTGTCTGTTTGTCATATAAGAATGTCATAATTTCCAAGCTATTATATTTTTGTGTTTTTTAATATGGTTGATAAGAAAGAGATATTTTTTATTCATAATCTAAACCACTTTAAGTATGGTTATCAGAATTTCTTAGAACTAAATATTGTTTTGATGTTAACAGAGTTAAGTACAATTCAAATTTAAAAAGGTATTGTTAACGAGCAAGAGTCATCTGTATCAATTATCTATTAACTATGGTTCGTATTTTAATAACACGTTCAATATGTAGTGTTAGTCATATGTATTCATAATAATTTAAACGATAAATACATTGGAATTTACATGTTTTAGTTCATAAGTTTCAACGGTAGCGCCGCCTACCCCATTAATTATGGAATATTATTTAGTATTTACTGTTAAATATTTTAAGAATTTGAAGCATAGGATTTTTTAACATAATGTTTAATCTTTTATTAATTATTAGAACTTATTATAAGGTATAAATAACAGGATCTGTGAGTTAGTTATGAAATTGTAAATTATCGTCACCTAAATACCATAGTGTTAAAGTATTTTAAAACGAGTTGTAAGGGCTGGTATCGCCCATTCTATTTCAAATGTTTGGATATTAAATATTGAAGTGCAAGTACTGTGTATTACTGAAACAAATCTTAACAGTAGTTAAATATTTTCTACAACGTTAATAAAAATAGTGCAGTGAAATATCTTTCTTCAGGTAAAATACTAAAATAATTATTATTTTCTAATGATACTATATATTAGCGAAATGTACTTTAACCATATTTTTTTTCAGAAACTTGTATTGAGAACTATTTACTGTATTGCCTGGAGGTGATTTATTTTTTTTTATATTTGTTTAGTTTTTTTTACTTTTATAAAAAAAACTATTTATATTGGCCTTCAATGTATTGCATGTGACGTAAATAAAATGCATGTATCTGGAAGTAAAAATCCATTTTTAATATATCAAAGTTCTATTCAATGTTTAAGGCCCAGTGTACGTAGTTCTATTTTTATATTACAAAGATAATTATGAAATGCAGAAGGCAGTGTCTTTTTTTTTGTTTTCTTTCACTTTCAAATTTGACCTTTCGGAAAAAATCCTTAATTTTATCAGAATAATAGCTACCACTTTGAAGGTCCATACTAAATATGACTGAAAACTTCTAGGTAACAGGGTCGCAGATTTCCTCTAACAAACCAATTTTACCTATAAATACATGAAATTAGTATATAAATAATAAAGAGTAGCTGTACTTTATTATTTTTTGTCAGAAAGGTATTAGTGAATTCAAGAAGATAGTATCAAACTAACATTTGAAGTCATCTTTGATTTGCGATTGAATGCCGTGATTAAAATTAGAGTCATTCTCTCTTTTGCAATTTTTTGGCTTTTGATTATATTTTAGATCATTAATGTTCTGATAATATGTTTCAAAAATAATATATGAATAAGTAAGTTAAATATTAGAATTTTAATTTAAACTACATAGTATGAAGAATATTAATATCTCCAATTGTAAAGTTCTATCACGTAATACATTGAAATTATAATATACTAATTTTGCCATATATAATTGAGTCTTTCAATTAATTAGTAGAGTTTTAATTAATATATATAGTAGGTATAGTTATTACCTCAACCAGACGTTATTTACTTCTAACATTACTTCTTGATGCTAATAATGTTAACAATCTCCGTCCGCCTCAAATAAGAGAGACCAAGTAGAGTTGAAACCATTTCTATATTATATCATAACTTTTTAACAATCTGATAGGAAAAAAAGAAAAAACTATTAAGAAGTCTTTATTGTTTGTTGAACGAATGAACATTAACAACAAAAAAACACTATTTTGAACATGTCCAGTATGTTTAACTTTATATAAATATAGAATGAAAAATAAACCGATACGGGCAGGGATTCGAACCCGCGACCTCTGGGAAAGATATTTTCAAACATTAATTTCGGTTGTGACAGCTTTTCAATGTTTATCTATACTGCAAAGTTAGAAACATTGGTTAGGATTTTCGAAAGAAGCCTATTAGATGTCACCACCGTCCCGATTAAGACGGTCACATCTAGAATGCTTAATTCACCGAGGTGGTCAGCGATACAGTAGCTCAATTGGTAGAGCGACGGGACGGTTTCCCAGAGGTCGCGGGTTCGAATCCCTGCCCGTATCGGTTTATTATTCATTCCATATTTATATAAATTTAAATAAGCTTAACATGGCTATACATGTTTAAAGATATTTTCAAACATGTTTAACTTTGATGTATTAATTTTATTTTGAGTGCCGAATGTACTCTTGTGGGATAGTAGACATTTCTATTATCCACATAATCTTTCGTAGTTTAGTTTACTTGGAGCTTGTTTTAATCTCGCACTTAATCCATGCTTTGGACTAGTCTATGAAAATAAGTATAATTTCTTTATTTATTATAATAATTTAGTTTGATTTAATTTTTAATGAAGATTTATGTTAATCTGAAATAAACAACCAAAATTAAAAAGTTCTCAACAGGATCTTGCGTGAAGCGTTCGAATAACCAAAATGGCGTGGCACATTTTGATTCTGTGAAACAACATACTATGATAAAAAGCTATTGAAAATAAATATTTACATACAAAACATAAAGTTTTTTCATGGTATATTTATAATTAACTTAAGGATCATACTGTATGAATAGTATCATTCTAGAATTAAGGGTTTATGGAGACAAATATTATTCGTGTACCCTGTGATATATAAATGTAGATGTTCTAAAAATACTATATAATTATAAATGTGTTTTTATTACTATTAAATTCTTTTTCTTTTGAAAGGGATTAAGATCAAACTAATATTAAGAATTTGAGTTGCACAAGCATATTTTGTACAATTAATTTGTTTCTCGCGAAATTGGAAATAAACAATAGTATCTAATGCGCTCAGACTCAATAAATTTTTCTGTAACCAACTCAACCCTGAGCTTGCTCTTGTAGACTTTTAGTTAAGTCTTTTAAATTTAAAAACCAAAGGATTTTTGTGAGAAAGTATTTTTTATTTAATTTTTATATTATTTTTGCTTTAGTGAGAAATATGTCAACTTAATTTGTATGGAACTTGCTACATCTTTCAACGTGCTGAAACCTTGTGATTTTTTGTGAGCTTACAAAATTTTTCAGAATCACAAAGCTTAAACTTTACAGGTTCGCTTTTGTGGAATGGCACAACCTGGACGGGCACTATGCCAAAAAAAAGTTAATTTATACACATATACAGCTTTATACAACACCTTTATTAAACTCTAGTAAGTAATACTACTTACTAAAGTGTAATAAAGATGTTTTATACGGTGTTACAAGGTGTATGTAACGCCGTGACATATTTTATGATGAGCTGTGTCACTGAGTGGAACCAGTATCGAGGTCAGTAAAACTTTACATAATATTAAGTGTAATATAATTAAATAGATCATTTGAATAGACCTTTGTTTAGCTTCCAAAAACAAAAGTTCAATATTCCATATCGAAACTCTAAAATGAGAGAGAAAATAATATTTTACATATAATGTATAAAAATAACAAGCGAAAGGTTTTTACGAAAATCCTAGACAAGTGATGTGAAGGTATGTGAAGTGATAAAGATACTAGTGTCATTTTTTTTTAAAAAGGTATTTTTCAGGAATGTTAAAACTACAGAGGAATAAAACTCATGTTTCACACTAAGAACGTTTGGGAAAAATAAAAAAGCTAAGGATGGAAAAACAGGGTGAGATAACACAGAATTAATTCGGTTTTATGTCAAGGTGAAGTACTACGTACTCCGTATTTTCCTTACACCAATTATGCAAGAGGTATTGATGTGTCCATAAAAACTTGTACATGGTCTGTATGAACCTAGAAAAGCCGTATAAACGTGATGTTCTGTAGTGTACATTGAGAGGAAATAGTTTGCCTGAGAAATGTAAACGGAATGTACGTTTTATGTAAGTGTACGTAACGTGTATACAAATTCAGTCAGAAACCAGGATGATTGATAAGTTCAAAGTATTTGTAAGCGGTTTTCTTGCACCAAGGATCTGGTTTATGTCCATTTCCATTTATTATGATAATTTATGCTTTACCAGCGCAATTTAAGAAAACGTTTCTTTACTGATAAATAAACTGCAACTGAGGTTGGCAAACAGCAAGCTACGAAAATTGCAGAAAAGGTTGAAGACTGGGAATAGAAATTAATCAATCTAAAGCAAAACATTTTCTGCGGTTTTGACCATTCTTCTGTGTTAAGTTCGGGTTTTAAATATATTCGTATATAAACATATACATTACATATGTACCTATATATCTACATATATGTATATACGTATATATATATATATATATATATATATATATATATATATATATATATATATATATATATATATATATATATATATATATATATATATGTATATATGTATGTCTGTCTACATATCAGAGTTTAAAAGAGAGGTCGATTGAAAGAGGAAAACATGCTCAGCCGACCCCACCTAGAGTGGGAAAAGAACAGGAAGATAATGATATAAGAGAAAAATATAATTTTAGTTATTCATTTATTCAAAAAAAAACATTGATGCTAAGTAAAATAAAGTAATTTAGAAATTGAATGTTCTATCTGTTCTTGAATGTATTTGGGTAAAACATTTTATTTTTTGTGGCATGGCAAACTGTGGTTTTCATAATATTTGAACTGCATACGTCAGAACACCAAATAATATAATATGGAAATTTATGGAAAACACAGAAATGTTATATTGTTTTTTAAGTAACGTGTATCTGTTATTTAGTAGTTTAGTGGAAACTATCCAACGGTAGTGTTATGCCTCGTGTTATGATCGGAATTAGATTCATAAATAATTATATGGTTTCGGTAACATTTACGTTGTCTTGACTACAATTTCGTTGAGTTAATTAGATAGTTCTTATAAAATATTTTTAAATTTACTTTTCTATAGACAGATAAAACTTTATAGATTGTGGAAACGTTAATAATCAGATTAATTTCGATCACTTGGTATAATAGGACTCAAAGTTCAAGAGATTAAATTTTAAGAACATAAAAAGAGAAAGCTACTTATAACGCAGGAAAAAACACAAGAAAGGAATTGCTCAATATTTAAGCAATTAAAAACACGGAAGCCCACTCTAAAAATGTGAGGCAAGAAATTTATATAGCTTATTAGAATAAAAATTCGAAAACATTATTTAATATAAAATTAATAAAATAAGGCACAAAATTTAAAAGCTTTCTAACTTAAACTTTTAGCTTTCATTTAGTAAATTTCTGTTATTATATGTTGATTGTAACGATCAATGAGATCATTTCGGTCAGGCTATATTTATAAAAATGTAGTGAGATGCTGTAAAGGATGTATAATCTTGCCAACCCATGAGGCAGCAAATATTAAGTACCGCCATCGTTACAGGCTCCCTCTTCATGTCCTCATTATGTTTAGGGTCTGTAGCAATTGAGTGACCTAGATACATAATACCTATTTAATGTCTGTGAGAATTAAGAAGTATTTTTTTTTGTAATCATATTACGTATACATGCTAGAATAACATTGTATAAAAACATTTGTTGAAAAAAAAAAGTAAGGTTATTTTGTTAAGGAGACAGAAATAGGTTTCCGTTGTGATTAAATTGTATAGTTTCACGTTGTCTAATATTAAAAATATAATATAATAATAAAAAATGTATAATGAAATAATAAAGAAATAGTTCTGGACTAAACATGTTCGCAACTAGCCAGGAATAAGCAAAATTACTCTTTTTTTGTGCTGTGGGAAGGTTTTAGTTAAGGAATTCAGTTAAGGAATCTCATAATAGGAGCCTTCGTCAACAGCCGCAACAAATTAACACTACCAAAACCTTACGTCAATATTACTTACAAAGTTAACAGTTGTTAGTATATTAAGTATCGTTTGTAAAGTTCATTGTGGATTGAAATCTCACTGCCTATTAAAGTGTCAAGGACTCTAGTAATAATAGGTAATACAACTTACTGCACATGTTACTTTGCATAATGTTCTATTTAAATTATTCATCGTAACTTAGGGGTGGTTAATAATTTAATAAATAATCGATTACAAATATTTAAAATTCGTTTGAAAGAAATCTTATTAACGTTCTATGCAAAACACAATTATTGTAATAAAAAAAAATCTAATCTAAGACATAAATAATTAATAAAAATTTTACACAAAAGAAGACTGTTTATTGCATTAAAATAACTTTTCACAAATACACAATTCAATTCCGGAAATAATTTAAATACTCATTAAAATTGTTCGATCGCATTGAAGAACGGAAATCAATTAACGGAATCCAATCCTTTAATCCATACTTACATACATAACCCATACTTTACATACACGCTTTAAGGTAGCTACCCTTTATATTATTTTTTTAAATGTAATGCTTATTTATATGTGTTTGAAATTATAAAACAGAGCATTTTTTTGTTTTATTAACATGTTCTTGTTAATTTATTTTAGATTTAAAAAAAAGTTCTGTTTATATTTTATATGAAAAAGTAAACTAAACTCAACTCACTAGTTTTTGTTATGTACTGTCGCCTTTGCTTTTTTATAAACAGCTTCTGTGTTTATAAATAACCTGAGTATAGCCCGTGAGCGCTTCGCCGCGAGACTGGTTTGTTAGCGACATTTATTGTGTTTTACGTTGCTTTATTAAGGCTTCAACTCGGTGATAAGCCAACATATAAAATAAGCATTTACTTATTTCTTACAATAGCCTTTTCTCATACGTTATAAGAAAATAATTTCAAGACTTTATTTTCATGTCAAAAGAAAATAAAAGATTCCTATTTCCACCGGCCTTTGCAGTATAAAATGTGAACCCTTACACATTGCACAATAGTACCCATTCTTTAATATTTTATAGGAATATCAAAAATGTAAGGACGGTTAAACCCTCTTGTATCTTGATAAATCTACCGTTTTATATTTCAGCGTCTAAGGGTTTCTTCTTCAATTTGGGATCCGCCTTTTAGAGTGATCATACAATCTTGAGAAATGACCTAAACCATGTTTTTCTTTTTATTTAGTAGCCCAAAAGTCAATCCCTTTTTTATACTTATTTTTAACTTTATTTTATTTAACACTATATTAATCTTAACATAGAAGTAAAACATATTTATTTGAGTATTTTATTTAGGTGGTAAATTATACATATATTAAGTTATTATACGTATATTATTATTTAATATTATCACATTTAAGTCGTTCTTATATAACAAACAGTTCAACATATACTATTGAAATATGTAATAAACCGTTTACGTTTATATTTGGCTGTTAATGAAAAGTCATCGTTAACCGCAATATAATAGAACTCAAAATAAAACAAAAGTGTTTATGTCGTTTTTGTTTCTGAATTCTTACAAGAAAATCAATGGCAAACAAATTACCGTGTACTTTAAGTTAATGTGCAGTTTGATATTTCCTATAACTAATGTTATAACATTAAATTTAAATAAATAACATGTGCATATAAAAGGTAAACATGAACACAATAAAATGTAATTATATTTACGTACATAACATAATTATGGTAAAATCTTACACACAACTTAACACATGCAATATCAGACTCTAATTTTTATCTATAATTAAATAATTATAATGTTGAATTTTATAAAACTTGATTGAAGCTTAGAAAATAACTCTTTAGCTATATACTAACTGGAGTAATTTGAATGTAGCCACGTGCTGGCTTGCTATCCTCTCACTGAAGATTAGTTTGAAGATATATATATATATATATATATATATATATATATAGAGGACTGACTCATCGCAAAATCTACAATTCAACAATTTTGTGTGAGTGTTTTTTTCAAAATACATTGACGTTAAGCATTTATTTAGGTTTATTTTATTTTATTTTATTAATGATAATTCAATATACTAGAACTCTACATGCATGTAAATGAGTCAAATGCATATATCGTGCAAAACTGAGTAAGTCCTGAAAGTACCATTGTATTCGTTATTATTTTAAACTATTATGTCTTAAACTAACCAATCTCGCAGCTCAGGCTTTGATTCAAACTTATGTGTTATGGTTAATTTATTGATTTCAGTATCAATTTCATTTATTTAAAAATACTATGGTTAAAAAAAAATTATTTTGCGTTAATTATACCTTTTACATTTACATTAACATATTTTAATCAATTTCACAAAAGAGTATACATTCCACAAAAATATGTATAATTACATAGTAATATTACATTATTAATCCACATATGTACAAACCCTTACATCAGCATCAAACTTCTTAGGACATGCACGACCTAAGTCATAAAAATCAAATGGACTTTTGAAACAATTATATAACAATATAATTTTATCATTTTAATATATATTTTAAATAATCGAATTCAATTTATTACAATCTTAATAGGGAAACTAAAACAACAAATAAAATGTTACGTATATTTTATTAAAGAAACTTGGCAGCTGGATTCAAAAAATATTATTTTAAATGTTAAACATGAAAAATTAATGAAAACCTATAACATTTATTTTTAATTTATTACATACATACATACATTCAAACGCACATACATTATACTGTGAATACTAAAATTATAAGCAAACTATAATAGTCTTTTTAACCTAGGAACAATTGTTCCTAGAAAAAATAAATAAGTAAGATACCTATCTATTTCGATTGTCTTATTTAAAACTAAACTAACTCTAACTAAACTTAACTAAATAAAGATTTAGTTTAGTTTTGTAATGGAAAGGATTCCATTAGAATAGTTTAAGAATATTTATATTTATATTAGTATTATAGGCATATGATTCATAATATAAATAAATACATAAACCGAGTTCAATTTATTAAATAACTTTCTATACTTACTTCGACTCCAACTAACAGTTTTGATTTCACTGTTACTTCTTTTTAATAATTTCACACTCATTATGATGTTATAAAACGTAATAGTAACAACCACTTCACGGCTTATTCCTTAGTAATACTTATAAAATATCGAGTAATAAAAAGAAAATAAATATTGACTTAAAATTGAATTTAAGTCTACTGAAGTATGAATACAGTTCTCGTATTCGTTAACGTAGCACTCGCACCATCATCGCGACGTGCGGCTACGCCAGTCTACGTTGTTGCACTGGCTATGCGCCATACAAGCAATTTAGTGTACTTTTCAGAGAGAAACAATTGAAAGAATTAAATTTCATAAAAGTAAAAGATAAGTCAACAGTAAATAACATATAAAACAAAATTTGTTTAAATATTTATTTTCAATATTAAAAGTAAGTATATTGTTTTAACAAATTGTTAATTAATTTCTGGAAATTTTGTGAAAAAACAATAAATCACAATAATGGATGTGTGTAATACGAGAATGTCTTTCAGGTTTTCGTCCTATTGTGTTATACAAAAGATAGCGAGATAAAAGGTAGAAAGAGGCGGTCTAATGCTTTCAGTAACACAATCAACTCTGCAACAAATCCTTAGATGTTTTTGTGTTGCTAAAATATTTAGGTTAAATTTTATACAAACGAAAATCAAACATTGTTATAGACTACAGACACACAGACTTTTGCAATATAAAACATCATTCCCTTAAAAATCTTTTGAGAGTTATGAACCAATGTATTCAACTCCACTCTCTTATCTTTTATTACATCCAGCCTTAATTGACCCAGTCTATAAATAAGTTAGAAGTCATTTACGATATAATGAGATCTAATGTGAAACCCCATATGGTTGGTACGACGTTCGGTCGTAGATCATCTCCGTTTTATTTATAAGTAACTATAGGTTTTATATAGTGTTTGAAACTAAATATCTAAATACTTTGACATTCTAACTGTACTTATGTATATTCATAGAAGTATACGAACCGACAAATCACACTAGACACAAATTAAAACCTTTTATTAGGAACATGGTATATTTACTGTGTTAAATCTATAAGATTAGTCTATATTAAACAAAACCCGTTGGTTTAGCGTTGATTTAGTTGATATATATTAGAAATGAATTAGTTTCAGGTTTTAAAATTAGATATAAAAATATATAATAACAAGACCGTATATATAAGAAATCCTTACCTTCTAATAATACCTTCAAATATCACAAAGATTTTTTTTAATTGAGTATGAAAAGTCATTTTATGAACATTGATTTTAAAATTTATTATCCAACTATAATCACAAATAATATAAAAAAGAGACAATAGGCAAATACTCTATTTTAAATTTCATTTAATTAATGAGAGGTAATCATGTAATTGTATTTGATAATTGATAAGGCTGTTGCTGCAGATACTACAGGCTTTTAAAATATTGTACGTTCCTTAAAAATAATAATAAAATAAAAATTATTTTTTAACTATAAAAATTAAATAATAAAACTGTAATTATAATTATGTTAAATTAAATTGATAACAAACTATGAATCACATTTAGTACGTTTAATAAATAATTCCTTCGTTATAAAAATGTTATAGTTTAAAAAACAACTCAACAATTGATATTATTAATATGGTGCCTATTAGTTTCTTTTAAATTAAACTATTTGTTCTGGAAACGCAACAACCTAAGCCTCAATCCATATACAATATTAAAATATATGAATACATCATTAATCTCAAGTGCGAATTTAATAAATTTGAAAAGCATGCACATTCTATAGTCAATGATGATATAGTATTTACCTGAGCAAAGAATAGGTCATAAAATTTACGAATATTTTCTATAATACTTGAAATTGTTTAAGAGTCATTTTTGTTTTGGATTTATGGTTAAGTTTATGAATAGGTAACAAAAAATACCGAATTTGTCAAAAAAATACCGTATTCGGCATACTTGTATATGATAATGATGAATAACACTTGTATAGTGATGCCGATATTTTTATTTCTATAAGCATATTATTATTTATAATCCTGATTTATATATTAGATTAATAATTCAGAATAACCGATCTCTTTAGGGACTTCTTTTAATTTGTTATTGTATCAGTTATTTGTTTTGTTTAAATTTTTTCTATAAAGGCATACAAATGTTTTTTTCTAAAATGTTGTGAAATAATACTGTTTTCTAAGAATATTTTTTTTCTGCAATATATTGCTTTATAAACCGTCAGATCATTAACCTTCGGTAAGGTTATCGGCATTTCTGAGACCTCAATATTGTTCCGATATAATCAGACCGTATAATTAGTCGCGGTTCGAAGTTTTAACAAGTATTGTACAAAAGCATGTTATATTTATTTAAATGCAAATATATACTTTAGTACAATGTATTTAAATTCGTTTTTATGTTGTACATAAATAAATATAGATAACATGTAAAATGATAAGCGCTTGCGTTCAGAATACCAGTTTCCAGATCGGTAATACCAGAGAATATTAATATTACAATTAAAGCAATTGTGAACATTTACCTCTTAAGATTCGTGCAGGGTTTTATTTTCATAAAAAAAGGTCAGAGAGATGAAACCTTTTAATAAAATAAGGGTTTATTTTATATATATAATTAAAAAAGAGTAAAAAATTGCTCTCCTTTAATATATGGAGGAATAAAACATCATTTTGCATATCACAGTTTAAATATTTCGCTTAAATGGAATCGGTATCGTATCATCGGTAATTACTATCTGTAATTCTTTAGAATTGTATCTGGAACATATTACATTTAATTATATAGTGGTTTGTAGATTTTTTATTTCATATTGCAATTAAATAGTACTTGGTAGATAAACCATTAAGGACAGAGAGAAATACGAGTATAACATGTAACGATAAAAGCGGGCACGTATCCGGGACTAAAGAGCTTTTATCAGTACCTACATCAATGCCAGAAAAGGAATTTGAGGATCAAAAACCACTTAAGTCAAATTACAAGTAAAATTTAAGAAATGAATAAATATTCTTTTGCAATACATATCCTTCCATTGCAATGTTATTTAATTCAAATTTCCATATTTATTTTACTTATTTATTCACTTATTACTTATAGTACTTATTTATTCACTTAGGATTTTAGTTTAAATTGTGTAATGGTAGCTTTCAGTAGAATTAAGGTCGTTGACGGTTACAGTTTCCGTTAAAATACCTTTCGATAGTACTAATGAAGGCCGCAGGGTTAGCCTCCAGCTCACCAAGCTACTCCATTTAGTTAAATTCCTGGAATTACATTAACATTTTCTCAGGTATCTTAATTGGGCTACATATTTTATAGAAATTAATCGTGCTTAAACTATTTATACTAAATGAAAAATACGAGTCATAGCAATAAAGAATGTATATTTCTTAATATTAATATTCACTAATAAAACATCACTTTATAACACAACGAGTCTTCTTATAGAGACTTCTGTAAGTCGTTATTAAAAGACTAATTATAAATTTAAGATCAAGAATACTAAAGTTCATATTTAAATACATCGTGTAAAATATAAATTTTAATCTTGACTCTCGTACACTTAATAACTCTAATTATAAGGTTGGTATTATAAGTCAAATTATTAACTAATTATCACGCTGTCAAAATTGTGATAACAATTGTGATAAAACCCTATGTTTTAATTACTGTAACCTTATATTATATCTATATATAATAACATATCAGAATGTACTTATAATAATTATGTCAACTTCTAATAATATATAAAATTGTTGAAAACAGTAAACCTATATATAAAAATATTCTAAAGAATAAATTTTAAAGAATATATTGGAGTCTTTGAAAACGTTATTAAAAACCTGCTACAATAAGTGAAGTCCAAAAGGAAATTCTTTTTCTTAATATTTGATGTCGCAATAATATTTTCTACCAAAATGTAGTATTTATTTTACAATTTTATAAGCCTTCTTAGAATCAGAAAGCTAAGATATTTTTGTCCAGTGTGCTGCGGGCAATAATGAGCCGGCTCGCTGCCAAAACTAAACTAGCGTTATAGTAGTAGGTACTTACTGTATTTTAATTAGTAAAGTATATTAAGGTCTCACGCATAACTAGGCTTCGCATGATATGAAAAAGTGTTAATAGAGTCCTTGTAAAAAGCTTCGAAAAAAAGGCATATTTTAAATCTCGGTTGAATTCATTAAGGTTTTATATAAAATAGGTAAACTGATACACTTAGTTTCGAAATCTATAGTCTATATATCTTTATTTCCTAAATTAATTAATTAAATTATATAAGTTCTCTTCAACCATTTAAAAATATATTTACTGCATCTTTATAATGGAGTACTTATCACATGATTTCAATATAAAGTTCATAATTAGTTACATTTAAATTGACATTTATCAAGACTCTTAGCGACTGAAAAATAAATAAAAATAGTATTTTCAAACTAATTAGGAAAATAATATATAAGATTTTTAGTACCTACCGTAATTGTAGACCTGGGTATTAAATTATTCACCAGTTAATAAAGTGGTCAGGCGATGTTCTTTTCAGATTATTTATTTACTTATAACTCTATAGATGTGTGTAAGTATCTCTTTATAAAAAAATATTTTTAACAAAATTGGTAACAAAATGACTTATTTCAGGTGATAGTGATTTATTAACTTAAAGTGTATATTCAAGATGTATAAAAATAAATATTAGATGGTCGTTGCACATATTGGGATTCTCTTTCTTATTTAAGATAAAACATGCGATATTATAGACATACTTAATGACGATTCTGAGAGTGGGCTCACTCACTCACTACGCAAAAGTAATACTATTATACGCAGCACACATGTGTAGTTTCGTCTATTGTTTCAAATATTTGTTAGAATTGTATCTTTTATTTTTAGAGCTGGATTAGAACAACAATAGGCTCGTAACGCCAAAATTCCGACTTCAAAAAGTCAACAAATCCTTCATGAGCTTGAATAAAGTTCTACAAGATATCTTAGATATCTTAGAATTAAAAGTACATTATTAAATAAATCTTATAATAATATTCAAGATATTTTGATTGATCGGAATGTGTTGAACTTGGGTCATTGACTCATCTGCAAGGCTGATGTTCTAATGTATAAGTTGAACATTTAACAATTTAAAAAGAGCAACTGTGGAGTTGCCCAGCTCTTCTCAGCAGAACAGCATTCCGAGCTGGTGAAAGCTTATTCAGACTGACTATCCTGACCAATTTAATGTAATTGACGTTTCAAAAGTGCGTGTAAATGCCTACTTGAATAAAGATATTTTGAATTTTGAATATTTCTTTGTTTTTATTTCCGTTGCGGATACTCGCCGGCCAAGAAGATGATGACTGATGACCGGGAGGTTCTTTGGGACCCGGCAGCATAGAGGACGCTGCCATTTTTTAAGCCAACCCATTAAAAAACAAGGGTTGTCGTCGTCCCCTTAGTTGGACGCCACTGGTTCGCTTTCGCACACACCGTGACGCCCCGGCAGAAGTTTAGAATAACAAAGTTGTAAGTTCAACTAATTATAAACTTAAAACCCTTTTAGTGGAAATTTTAGTTAAATAGTGGAACTTAGTACAAGCATATATATTTCATTTAAAAACATTAAAACCCCTTATCTGTGTAGCTTACACACTAACAGGAAAAATATTATAATTTAAAATATTAAAATGATTACACATCTCGGTGCATGTGTATTTGTGTCGTTGAGTAGGTGTTATATATTAATTTATTGAAATGTGTAAACAATTTATCTATATTTAAAAATATCTTTAAACATGTATAGCCATGTTAAGCTTATTTACATTTATATAAATATAGAATGAAAAATAAACCGATACGGACAGGGACTCGAACCCGCGACTACTGGGAAACCGTCCCGTCGCTTTACTAATTGAGCTACCGTATCGCTGTCTGTCTAAGCATTCTATATGTGATCGTCTTTATCAGGACGGTGGTGACATCTATTAGGTTTCTTTCGAAAATCCTAACCAATGTTTTTAACTTTGCACTTTGTTTTTAACAATGGTTAAAAACAGTCGAGCTTCATACGCGGAATTAAATACCAAAATACTATACTCATGTTAAAACTTTATTATATGCAAATCAGCGTTCGTGATTACCTTTTTATAATACGTGTAAAATCTTAATCAAGAACGTTTAAACTTTAATTTGAATACCCATATAATTTCATCTATTTATTTTATTATAATTAATTACAATTTAATACTTTTTTATGCATTCTTTTAAAAAAGGAATTAATTATACTTATCTTATTAAATTGTATCTAAAGGTGTATACAAATATTAAATATTACCTACCTAGCTGTAAATAATGTTTTTTTTATTTGTATCCATTTACTTACTAACTAAATCAACTAGAAATAACTTTCACAGGAATAACCCAAATAGCTGTAGTAAAATGTTCTTTACATTTTTGGGAATTATTTTTTACATACAAGCGTGTTTTGAACAGCTTCATAATAAAGTAATTTTTTATTTTTCTTGGTGGTAGACCATAACATCCGGTCGCCGGCAAAGTTACCACCCATCGGGCAGAGTCGTGCCGCAAAGCGACCTAGTCGTGTTCCGGCACGTTGCTCGATGAAGCCGTTTATGGGAAATGGGTCTGAACAGTTGCGGTGCGTTGGCGAACCGGTCTGACGTCGGGTTGGTGTTTGTTTTGTCGGGTGTCTAGTCGAGGAGGGTAGCGGGATCCGAAGCGACGGCTTTCCGCTGGCCGCCCGCAGATAGTTGGGGGCCCAATTAGTGGGATAGCCAACCACGAAAGGCTGCCCCGCCAGCTGTGAAAAATCCCAGGGTGGCTCCATCGTGCTGGTTGGCGACCAGACGAGGAGGCCCGATGGCGATCCCTGGGGGGGTTCGGGCGTCCCCGCAGTCTCCAGACTAGCCTCCCAGTGGCAAGACATCACCAATTTCGACGTCGGGTTCGATACGTACCGTCTCGTTCAACTGCCATTTCCCATCCCTATTCACTTTTATATATTTTTTTTTTATGAAAAAGTTAACAAAAAGGAACAAGGTTACACAGCGGTTGCACTCCTCCTCATATAAAGTGCACCTCACTAATATCAGGGGTTTGCACTCAAATCTTTTAGCTGTCCACCACCACCTGGAGACAGAGCAGCCGCACTTGCTCTTTTTGACGGAGACGCAGATACAATGTCCTTTGAGCACTACATACTTGGATTATCCCGGTTACTCGTTGGAGCACAACTTTCGCTCACGGGCCGGAGTCAGTATGTACGCGCGGAACGACCTCTGTATTCAGCGTCTCTGTCACCTTGAAGACCCCACTTTTTCTACCCTATGGGTTTTAGTGGACACAGGAAACGAAAAAATCCTATATTCCTGTGTCTACCGTTCGCACAGCGGTGACCAGGAGACAACTCGTTTATTTGAGTATCTCAGTGAGGCTGCAGATATGGCTCTGCATCAGTACCCTTCGGTGCAGCTCGTCTTTCTGGGGGACTTTAATGCCTGTCCTCAGGACTGGCTGTTCCCGTACCAGAAGACCGACCATGCCGGAAGAGAAGCGCGGAACTTTGCGTTGTCCTTGGACCTCTTTCAGCTGGTGAGGCAAGCGACAAGGGTACCAGATGTGGTAGGCCATACAGCCAATTGCCTGGACCTTCTGCTGACAACTGATCCGGACAGGTATCGTGTAGAGGTCACGTCCCCCTTGGGAACCTCCGATCACTGTCTGGTGAAATCTGTATTTACATATTCCCCACCAGCTTTCGAACCACATGGTGTTAGGCGAGTATGGAAATACAAGTCAGCAGAATGGGATGAGATGCGGCACTTTTTTGCGTCTTATCCTTGGCGGCAGGTCTGCTTCTCTTCTTTGGATCCGTCGAGTTGCGCGGATGCTATAACCGATGTGGTGCATCAGGCAATGGAGTATTTTATTCCTTTTGCTGACATACCCATCGGTGGCAAAGCTCGCCCATGGTTTAATGCCGAATGTGGTCATGCTCAAGACCGAAAACATTCGGCATATCTCATTTGGGCTGATGCTCGAAGCCGCAAAACTCCGGATGTAATTTCGAAGAAGAGAGCCTTTAACCAAGCTTCCAAGTCCTACAAAAAGGCATTGCGGAAGGCTCGTCTCGATCGAATCGCTAAGAATGGCGAAAAGCTCTCTGTCAGACCAACTGGCAGTCGAGCTTTCTGGTCTCTTGCGAAAGCGATCGAGTCGAATTTCTGCCAACCCTCACTGCCTGCTCTGCTGAAGCCGGATGGATCCCTGGCCCACACAGCAACAGAGAAAGCGAACGTACTTGCTTCTCTGTTTGCTGATAATTCGCATCTAGACACTGGCAATGCTTCTCCAGCACATCTTCCTCACTGCGGTGTTTCGATGCCTGAAATCCGCATCACTAACAAAGAGGTATGGAGAACATTGTGTCGTTTAGATGTGAATAAAGCTAGTGGTCCTGATGGTATACCAGCCATTCTGCTCAAGACATGCGCAGGTGAGTTGTCTCCTGTATTGACACGTCTGTATCGCCTCTCTTTCAAGACTGGAAAAGTGCCGGAATCCTGGAAGCTTGCCAACGTGCAACCCGTGCCCAAAAAAGGCAGCCGTGCCGATCCTGCCAATTATAGGCCCATTTCAATCACCTCCATACTCTGCAAGATTATGGAGCGTGTATTGAACTCGCGGCTTCTAGCTTACGTAGAAGGTAACGATCTCCTCAGTGACCGACAGTACGGATTTCGCCGAAATAGGTCCACTGGGGACCTTCTAGCGTACGCAACACACATTTTAGGCGAAGCCATCGAGAGGAACGGAGAAGCGGTCGCCGTCTCTCTGGACGTCTCGAAGGCTTTTGACAGGGTCTGGCATGTGAGCCTTTTAAGCAAGCTTTCAGCGTGCGGTATATCTCCTGGTCTGATTGGCTGGATAACGGACTTTTTGAGCCAGAGATCTCTCCGCGTTGTTGTCGACGGGTGTTCTTCGGAACCCTTGACAATAAATGCGGGAGTACCTCAGGGGTCCGTTCTTTCTGCAACTCTTTTTCTGCTGCACATTAACGATCTGCTGAAGCCCGGTAACTATGGGTATGCAGACGACAGCACAGTTGTAGAAAGATATCTGCCAAGTTCTCGGGCTAGTAGAGATGAAGTACAATCTGAAAGAGAAGCCATGGTGCAACGTTTGAATGACAAACTTCAGGCAGTCTCCGCATGGGCCAATGCCAATCTTGTCAAATTCAACGCCACCAAAACGCAGATGTGTTTGTTCACCGCCAAAAGGAGCCCCTTCACCTTGGCTCCTACTTTCCAGAATGTATCCTTGGAATACAGTGACTGGCTTCAGTTGTTAGGCTTAGAGATCTCCTCGAACCTCAACTTTGGTCGGTACATTGAGTCCAGAGCAAGAGCAGCTGCAGGAAAGCTTGCCGTACTTGCGAAGGTGCGACAGTACTTTACACCGGGACAGCTTCTTGTATTATACAAAGCACAGATCCGGTCGTGTGTAGAGTACTGTGGCCACATATTTGCTGGTGCCGCAAAGACTCATCTTGCGGTTCTGGACTCAATTGAGAGGCGAGCAAAGAGGCTTATTGGCGACCCTAAATTGGTTGACGCCAAACTCCACAGCCTTGAACACAGGCGTAGAATTGCTAGCCTCTCAGTATTCTATAGGATACATTTTGGTGAGTGTGCGCAGGAATTGCACGACCTAATTCCCCCATCCCCGTTCCTTTGCCGGACGTCCCGACGCACGGCGGGTATCCATCCCTACGTTGTGGACACTCCACCTGTCCGAACGAAGCGCTATGCTTCATCTTTTTTAGTGCGTACAGCGAAGGACTGGAACAATCTTCCTGCGTCGGTATTTCCGGCAAAATATAATGTGGGTGTCTTCAAGAGGAGAGTGAATAGGCTGCTAGGTTAATGCGCTTTACCACCTAAGACTACATTTCACTTTCCATCAGGTGGAATGTAGTCAAGCATTAACCTAGTTTTGTATAAAAAAAAAAAAAAAAAAAAAAAAAAAACTAAATATTCAAAATCTTTCAGTATCTTAACATAGTTATTACAAAGCATACAAAAACTTATAAATTTTGCAGGTAATGTTTAAAGAAATAAATAAATCATCGCACATTGTGTATATCAAGAAATCGTTATTATGATTACACACTGCAATATAATCAAATACAACTTATTTATAATCAGTATGTTTATGTTTGTTTATGTCTTATATGAAAAGACATTAATTATACCCCGGTTTCAAAAAAACTGTTGAAGTTGAATTTTATATTTCGCGTAAAATAGTACAATTTTGTTGTGTTTGTGTTATTAACACATAAATACAATATTTGACCTAAAAATAAATAAAAACTAAAAATAAATAAAAATTAAGAGGTGTCAAGGGACACCCGGATGGAACGAAGTTCCTTTCCATTAATTATTGAAGGAATATGGAATATGCATAAAATTTAAAATAGTCTCAAATACTTTTTTTTCGGATACTTATTATCACCTTATTATAATAAAGACATTTTTATTATTTACTAATCATTTAAGGCCATAAAATAATTTGTGAAAAGTGAAAATTAAGGGAGCGATTGAACTTTACTTCCACTTCCAAAACGCGCCACCATTGGTCGAAAGGAAATGTGACGTCATTTGACACGCCATTCAAATTATCGGCATCGAATTTCATACTGTGGTATTAGTGTTACTGAGAAAATAAATATTTTAAACCTATATTTTCGGGCTTAAAGGTTTTATTAAATGATATGATTGTTTAGGTAATCATTTTCCACTTCACGTGACTCAAATAAATAACTTTGTTGATAATCAGCAGATATAAAAGATATAAGATGCTATAGAAGTATTATCAGCTGTGTCAGTAAACAATTTTCTTTTTAAACATAGTTTTACTGGTAAAGTAAAACTATGTAAAATAGTTAGTTTTACTGGTAAAGTAAAAGTATTGTGTGTTGAATGAGGAAATGGTAACAATGCTACATTTTGTTTTTCAGCAGGTATATTTACATTGACACCTTTACTTCTGTACTTCGGTTTAATATTAACTTGCACAGCTTAGTCACTTGGTAATTTATCTTTAATATGCGAAAAGCAAGGCTCTGCCTTGTGATCAAAATTGATATTGTCTGGGCTGATTTATATCACAAACATTTGTATGGGCAGAACTATAACTTACTTACTAAACTTACGTACTTTTTTAAACACTATTTTTGATAGCTAACTCTAAAAAGGCTTCATTAACCGATGTCAATCTCTGCCTTTTGCCTGATAGAATGAGAATGTGAGATATCAATTTTGTCATGCTTATCAAAATTGTTTGAAAGTCTTGTGCAGCCTTATCTTGCTAAACACTTTGAAAACTACCTAACTAGCTCTCAACATGGATTTAGAAGTGAATTATCGGTTCAGACTAACCTATCACACTTTACTTCTAATCTCATAAAAGATACTTCTTTCAATCTGTTGACCCATATCTACTAGATATGGGTCAACAGATTGACGCCATCTATACCGAATTTTCCAGTGCTTTTGACAGGGTTGACCATCAACTCCTAATACATAAACTTAGGCAATTTAATGTAGGGGCACCCTTAATTAAATGGTTAGAATCTTATTTGGCTCTCAGATCGCAGGATTCATCAGGCGTAATTCAAAGGGATTTTCTTCCCGGACTAAAATTCTTCTATATAATGCTTTTGTCAGAAGTCACCTCGAATTTGCAAGTTCCGTCTGGAACCCTGCTTATAATATACATACTCAACGCATTGGAAGTATACAGCGCACCTTTACTCGTCACCTTGCATTTAATACTTGTGGTTTTTCTCATAGACAGCCATACGAACTTGATAAATTTAAATTGCTATCTCTTCAATGTCGACGTGTGATTCTGGATTTGTGTTTCTTATATAAAATATTACACAATAAAGTAAAGTGCAGCAACCTAGTAAATCAAATATCTTTTTCAGTGCCGTACAAATACCCTCGTAAAAGAATAACAAACATTTTTTATACCCATTTCGCAAAAACCAATCTCGGTAATCAAGCTCCAATTTCGCACTTATGTATTAAATATAATGAAATATCCAATAAGATACCTGGCATCGATATATTCCACGACCCTTATATACTTTAAAAAAAAAAACTCACCTAGTTCCTAGCTGTAAGATCTAATTTAGTTTAAATAAATAAATAAATAAATAGATATATGAGGAACAACTCCTTTCTTCAAACTTAGATTAAATTTTTCTCATTGTTGTTTCGTTATACATATTATATTTAAAATTATTAGCTGTATCTTCCTTAACCTGAAATAAATCGACAACCATAAAAATTTAGTAAAACCAAAAAAAGAATACGGTTTTTATAGAAAGTTATTCTGAACTTTTGTAAACTAGGTTAGGTTAATTTTAAACTCAAATTTTCTAATGTTAAATAGCTAATGCAACTTACTATAAATTTAAACTATTAAATTAAACTTATTATAAATAAAGTATGCTTACGTTAAATTGATCTTCACAACAATATAAACACAATTTAAGACATATATTATCGATTTTAATTACCATAGACCATTGATTTTGTATTTTCGCATCTCTTGGAATATAAAAAACATTTTGTCGGGTGTTTTTCTAATACTATTTTTGCACTCCGGTACTATACAATACTTGTAAGATGGATTTTATCTTCTTCCATGAATTGTAAAGCACTTAAAACTTAAAATATGTATGAAGTAAATAAAAAAGACATAGTTAACATTTACTCATTTTTTTAATTTTCACTTTTTTCAAGCCTACTTATATTTTTTATGATGAATGATTAATTTACTTAAAAAAAACATGAATATTACCTATTGTAATAAAAAAATATTAAATTATTAATATAAGCTATTATGCTAATGAGTAATATTTGTATACTATTTTTGTATGATATTTCGCCGTTAATTTATAATAAATGTAAATAAAATGAATAACTAAATTAAAAAGTGTTAATCATTAAACCCATGAGTTATTGTCCCCAACAAGCGGTTTCACTTTGTAGTTTGTACTGATATATTTATATAACAGATGTGGTTATGTTTTCCTAAGGTATAAATAGATGGCGTTGTTACAAAACATTGCGAGTATATTTGATCACAAATTTGTATCATTTTTTTTTAAACTGTCTTACATCGTACGTACGTACAACGGTCCCCCGACGCAACGAATTCAATAAGTTATTCATACTAATATTATTTTTATTCTTTTTAGAGGTGTTTTTGTATCGGGGGTTTTTTATTTTTTTTTTTCTGCTTTTTTAAAGGTATGTTACTGGTTTCTGAATGTACCTACAGACACACATTTTCCAATTGTTTAAGTATTTCAATTAATCTATCCTAATATTATAAAGAGGAAAGATTTGTTTGTCTGTTTGAATTGAAAAGGAAAAAAAGGATTGTTAAAAAAATATTTTAGCATTAGAATCCTACATTATGATGTACAAATGTTATATTTAATACGAGAAATATATATATATATATATATATATATATATATATATATATATATATATATATAATAAAATAAGGATGCACGTGAAAGTTTCGACAATGTAATAAATTATAAATGTATGTAGTAACATTCAAGACTTTCATATGGGTAGGTATTAAGGTAGGTTTCATATATACGAATATTAATAAATATAAACATTTAGAGTTCAAATAATTTACTAATTAAAATGTTTTATGACTAATAACACTATGATGAAGGGATTTATATTATCACTAGCTGTTACCCGTGATTCTTTATGACTACGATCATAAGCCATATAAATATATTTTTACAGTCTAAGTTGACGCAGTCACGGGCAACAGCTATCTCTAATAAAGTACTTTACCTCAGTTAGTAACTGTAAAAACCTTTTGGCCTCTATAACAAGGCTTTTTTTCCTATATAGCGGGCGAAACAACTGGGAACAGCTAATTATTGCATAAGAACCTCTCCCCCGCACGAATAAAACGTCAATATCTTGGAGACGACTATTTCTATTTTAATCAAACATGGATAAGAACCATCTCGACGAGCATAGATTTCGACAAAAAAAACCGCATTCAAATTAGTCCACGCGTTTGGTCGGAAATTTGCCACAGACAGATACACAGATACACAGATACACAGATACACAGATCGACAGGTCAAACTTATAACACCCCTCTTTTTAGTCGGCGGTTAAAAAATACATTAATTTGAACTACGTTTTCGTCTTACGATTATGAATTAAGATTGGACCTTAAATTGAAAACAGTTTTACGGTTTTAATCCGATACTGAAGAATATATTGACGAAAATATATGTAAATGTATTTTAGCTGAATATTGAACTGAACAAACATTTATTGACCATTGCGTTGAAGGCAACCATTATATTGAAAACTGATGTTTAGTATTTGGAATATAATGTGTATACAATTATATATGTGAATATAATTATACCAAATTTGTAAATATTTACAGAATCAGAGATATTTTTGTCTGGTCAGTAACTGTTTTATTAGATGCTGAAGCTGCTGAAGTGCAAAGCGCTGTGCACAGCGCAATGCCCGAAGCTCTACATTTTCCACAAATTAATTTTTAGTGGAAAAAAGAAAAAGTTAAGCTAATTTAATTTAGTTTAAAACTGTTAAGTCTTAAATATGCATGTTAATCTCACAGTAAGAATTGAAAAAAAACACTATAATTTTCATAAGAAAAATAGACGTATTTTAAACATTTATTTTCATAATTTGGCCTTCCTTACCTGGCTAATTATATTCAACAAATCAATATTACTGTCCGAGTGTTCTCATTAATTAATAAGATTTTCAAATGTACATCTACCAGCTCAAAATATAATAACAATTTAAATTAATACAATTGGGATATTCTAGGTCTCAAGATAACTTTAACTTATTATTATTTATTAAAGTCTAGATGTATTTTAATTTACAGGAAAAAGAACAGCTTCTGCTAATTTTTGTATTATTTATTATGGTGTTATCTATTACCTTGTCCTCTAACCATACGAAATCGTATTTAAATGAGCTTAGTTTACTAGTACTCCCTACATTGGCTAGACGTTGAATTGTTTAAGCTCACACTTCACTTAATTCTAAGACCATGTAATACGCTTTGCCAAATTAGTCGGCTTATCTATCGTGTTTAATTAAATCACACTCAGGAGGAGAATCATGTATGAACATCCTCGTAATATTATATTATATGATATAAATACTTTTTAGGTACTATATCCATTATCCTACACTTCTCTCCCAACGACTATGATGTCGAAGACCTGTCCACTACGTTAGATTTATATATTATGACATTAGTCCGCTGAGAGAGACAAAGTGAAACTCATTGCTTTTTATAAGCAAAAATAATAAGTATTTTGTTCAGTTAAAACGTTTTACCATTTTACTCTTCAATGTTTTATGTATTTATGTGTTGAAAGTGAAGGAATGAAAATATGTTTGCATATCTTTTGAATAATCTTTTAGCATATTAAAATTATACAGAATAAACCAAATAATTAGCTCACTGATACGCTTAGCATTTAATATTTTTATTAAACTTGTCTTGTACTAGTCTGTAGAGTCTGCATTAGAATATTAAATTTTTAAATAACGCGTGTTTTTAAGCACAATATGATTAATTTATTCATTCAAGTACTTTATTTCCAAAAGATATATTAATTTAATTATAAGTTAATGCATGACCGATTGACACGATTGACGTAACAAGTAATCTGATAACACATATCAGTGATAATCCTTGGTCTTAGTAATGCGATGTTCGGAAGCTTACTAAAACAATAATATTATTATTCAGATTAAAGTATTAGATTTGAAATTTATTGCCGTATATAATATTTAACAACATATATTTTTTATGCCGTATGCCGTTTCTATTGCCGTATATAATATAAAATAACATAGAAAAACGTTAGAATTTGATAGCATATCAAGTGTTTTAGTTTAGTTTAAGCAAATGTATAATATATTATACATTTTTTAAAACTTGTTAAGTGTCACCTGATGTTGCGTAACAATATAACTTTCAACCTAAATTAGTTACCCTACCAGTAAATCTAATTACAATTATTGATAATGACATCTATTTGGTTTTATTATGTCTTATTTATTTATTTAAAAGACAAACAGTTACATATAAGATAGTTCACATATTATCATTACATTTGTATAGTCCTTATAGGTCTTATCAAATAGACTAAGAAAGTAACTAACACATACAAAGTGAACTTAAGATAAACATCAATACATTGATAACTCACTAACTAAATATAATGGAGTAAATTAGACTGATCACTAGTAAAATACTATAAACTTATACTTACTTATATAACTATATATAATATGCATACAAAAGTACCTACTAGAATAAGAGAAAAAAATAAGTTGTTGGTTGCAATTGGAACATGTTCGTTAGTATTAACTTCGTTCGTAAGTACTGATTATTTAAAATTTAAAGTATTGACATGATTTTTCAAATGATGACTCTTAATACAATGTACCTACTGCATAAATATTAAAAGAAACCTTATAAACTTTTAATATATAAAGACCTGTCTCAAATAGAAACAAAATAACTAAATAATATATATAATTGATTATATTTTGCTAGCCTATTCATAAATGAATAATTGATTTATTAAAGTAAAGCACCAACTGAATATAACTGCTATCGGCCGTTAGTAAAAACAATACAATTTTACATGAGACATAATTAATTAATATTATTATATAAACCATCATTTTGTAACATATTTAAGATCAGAATATTGCTTGTACCCCAAATATAGAAGAGTTTTTTTCATAAGAAAAACATAACTCCAAAATATTTTAATATACTTTTATTAGTAGAGTGTAACACTATCATATATTACTATTAGCATGGGATACTAACATTTAAGCTGCTTCTTTGAAGTTGCAGTGTTATATTATCTCTAATAACAAATTATGGTGTTCGTGTTATTTTATTATAACATAGGAGCAGTTCAAATCGCCGGCAACATATACTGTATGCATAAATTAACTGAGTAATTTGGCAACGCATATTACATAGTCTTGGAATGAAGTGAAGTGTAGATCACACTTCAATGCCTAACTAAGAAGCGATAATATTAAATGATGTTGTTTTATCATTTTATAGTTTTTTTTCCTTACATTATACTATACATATACACACGGGCCAGTTAGGTGTGTGCTTTCCTGCCACTATACAAAATTCTGAAATGTGACAAAAGCACCAAGCGTCACTGAGCTGGGTCAATGTAAATCCTAACCATAAACATAAGAATAACCATCTCCCGTTACATTAATTGACACACAATGACTTATCAATAACATTTTGAACATGTTAAATCAATTTTATAGACAAAAATTTATTGAACACTATGTTCCTCTGTCACGAACAATTTTTCATATTTCAAACAATATTAATTTATGCCTTTGAAGTTGTATATAAACTAAAACAATTAAATACGAATGTTTACAAAGCCCAAAAACAAATTCCAACTACAAAATTTAACAACTAGCGAACAAAGTTCATATAACCACAATGTAATTTCGAGGTCAAGCTAGTTAATAAATAATACAAAAAGAAGTAAAAACTGCTCTTTTATCTGTAACTTAAAATACATTTAGACTTTTTTAATAACAAATTTAAGCTACCTTGAGACCTTGAATATTTTGTGGTCGAAAGCAATATGGCTCTCGACCACAAGATAAAAAAATATAACATTTATAGAACATTTCCTATACGGTTTAGTACATTGCCTTTTATTAAAGAGGATTTGAAATATCAACATTTTTACATTACGCAATCTGAAACGCTGGACAGAGTCATCGAAAAAAGCTAGTCTTTATATTCGATTTTGAACATATGACACAAAATTTCTATTTATATAGCGGTAAAAATTCTTATATATATTTAAACCATAAATAAACAGCTATTTGTATAAATAAACATCTAGAAAATATTATATTTAACCAGATGTACAAAAACACGAGAGCAGGAGTAGCAGTTAAAATAGCAATGAACCTTTTCACAACTCGAGGGGATTCTTAAATGTGTACTTATAAGTAACACGAAGCCTCGATCTGTGGCATCATAAAAACTTATGGCCAGAAACAACTGTCGTCTCAAATATTTATTTTTGTTGATGATTTTCTGAAGGCTTACAACTATATTATGTTTATATAATGTTTCATATAAAATCTAAATATACTTTCTATTTTTTTTAGTATTAATAATAGGTTAATTAAAATATAATGTAGCCACGGATATCAAATATTAAAATGTATTATTGATTTATTATATACTGTAGCATATTATATGCATCTTCGCGGGCATAATATCTAGTTTTGGAGAACAGCTAGTGAATAAGAAAAAACGAAAGCGATAAATTTTGAATGGGTTTAGAGGTAGCCGGGCCATTCTATTCTATCATTACAAAATGTTAGGTACAGTTATATATGAACTGATTCACTTAGATGGACCGCTTGAAATTGAATTGCAATATTTCTAATTGTTTTATGATCAAGAAGATGGCTATAATATGAAGTTTTTAATATTTATAAAGAAAATTGTAGTATTGCAGACCAACTGTCACAGTGACAGTTTACATACAGTGAGGATTAGAATATATAAGAGTCTAGAAAAACTATAATATTCGATAGAATATAATGAATTAAACCTCCTTACAGTTGTAAATAGTAGTATTAAATGTTTTTAAATATCTATAAAATGTATAGCCATGCTATTTAATTTTTAATAAATATAGAATGAAAAATAAACCGATACGGGCAGGGATTCGAATCCGCGACCTATGGGAAACCGTCCCGCCGCTCTAACAATTGAGCTACCGTATCGCTAACCATCTTGGTGTTCATTATCATCAGTTCATTAATTTAATTATAGGCAAAGATTTTCAAATAAAAGTAATGGGCTACTGTTGTATAAAAAATAAACCTATAATTCCAATGCTTCCTCTTAAAAAAGCGGAAATTAAAAATAGATTAACGTTTAACTTCTTTTTGCGATCTGTTATGACATAGTAGTATTCCACAATTTAGTACTAGGAAAAGTATTAAATGATAAATCATAAAGATTACAAGCAAATTTGTAATTATTTAACCATATGAATATACCAATATATATTACATAGTTCACAAACAAATTTTTAATTATTTTACCATATGAATGTACCAATATTATATAAATAGTTCTTCTTCTATTTTTTTTCAATTTTGGCCTTTTTTGTTGGATATTTTAGGATAACGTGTGGTACGAAAAACATTTTTTTTTATGGAAAAATATTATAAATAAAACGATATCATAGAATATTAATTTCATGGAAAATAATAGCTTTCCAGCGAGATGAATGTTTAAAACTCTACTTAAATGATTTATTATATACCTTTGATATTAAGAATATTTACAAGTCATGTTTTTGATTTTATAAAATATATATATATATATATATATATATATATATATATATAATTAAGATTTACTGCGTAATCTATCTATAATCAGAACTTTTCATAACGTAATATTTGTACGTGTAATATTTGTCAAGCATTTTAGTTGCGATGTTTAGGCGCAGGTTGCAAAACTAAAGTTTAAAAATACGTAATGCAAAATGCGTTACACACCCCTGACTATTATAAACACTTAGACATATTTTTGTATGTACAAGATTGTTTGTAGGAGACAGAGAACCATACCTCACACATAGTTGTTTCAATACGATAAGAAATGTGAATATGTGTGTGTCATTGGTTTCTTACCATATATAAACCAAATAAATTTGAATTACAGGATATAACTTTTGTTTGTTGGATTACATTTTATATTAAACCGACGTTTTAAATGATTTGTCCTTCACGAAAACACGAGATGTATCTGTATATGTAACACACAGTAACATCTCATTCAAGATGCATATATTGATTTTAGTAGTTTTGTTAAAATTTGACACTTATGTTACATTTTTTTAAAGTAGAAAGAAACTTAAGACTTTTATGAAAATTATGCAACGTATGAAAATATATAAATGATATTACCAAGATATTAAAAATAAGAAGCCAAAAGCTTAAGATTAACCTTATAAAGTTGATTATAAAATATAACTAATATCAAATAAGAACACAAAGTTTGCTTAAAATAACCCATGGCTATTCATATTTTTCTAACTGTAAATCAATGGCAATAAATTTTGAACGAGACACGCTATCAGGCACCGTTTGCAGTTTCAATATATAGAGTTTATAATGAAACATTACATTTTTAATTTTAATTCAGATGTTTAATTTGGGCATCTTGTTTAAATCAACAAAATATCAAATAACTTTTATTTTTAAATATTTTGGTTTATTATTGTTTTATAAATAAAACCTAAAGTAATTAATAATAAATGACACGTACAACCAAAATTGTGCGTAAAATTTTTTTTTTTTAGCCGCAATTTAGGTCTTACTTGTTTCTCGAAACCAATAAGTGATAATATACTCAGTATTTATTAATATTTATATTTAAAAATACTACAATAGTGTATGCTACTTACAGATATTTGGCAATAAAAATTTAAAATACTCTAACAAATGTATTTTATGCTTATGTTGGTAGTAAATATAAAATATTACAGCATGCTTCTTTTACAATAAACGATATTTCATTGTCTTTGAAGCCCGCCAGCTGGCGTAGTACTTTCAATGTACATATTTTCTTTATCTCGACTTTTCTTATAATTAATAACATTATATTTAAAAAATGTAAATAAATGTAAAGCGAAGTAGAAAACAAACTTTTGCAGAGATACGACGATAACCGTGACAAAAATCGAAATAATATATATATAATACAAAATACACAAAGCATTGATTAATGAAAGTAAATGCACATTTAATTACTAAATTATTTTGTTTTTGAGGGGTACAGATATAAATAATATATTTCCATAAAACTCGTTTATATATAGCAACACTTTTTTAAAATGTCGAGTAAAGTTGAATGTTCAATGACTATGCATGCATAAGTAAGTACGACTACGGGAACCCGCAGCCTCGCGTGACTCTTTTATTGTAAATATTCAAAAACTATACCAGTTACAAAACTGCGGAATACAATTCGATACAAGGGAGATTTGTTTCTTCTTTTGAATAAACTTTTTATAATGTATTCGAGCCATAAAGTATGTTTTATCATATCGAAGAACTTTATTAAGTTAAAAAATATTTATTGTAGGTCTGTGTTTACAATAAAAGACTTAGTGGCTGCAATATCTTTGAGCGGGCACATTTTAATTTACGTATCTGGATAGTATATTTTCTATTAATAATGAATCACATAATATTTTATTTAAATTATATTATTGCAAAGTTTTAAATAAATTCCTCCTCTTAGGATTGGTTTTCACAAATAACAACTTCATAAATACTGTTTATATATCCTAGGGCTCGACTTCAATAATGGCAGAGGGAGACGCTTGAAATATTTTCAGTATTTTTAATCATTTATTTACTTTAGAATAAGTAAATAATGCAAATAGAATTATTATTTTGATGGGGATCCCATACGATCCCATCCCATTTATATGTAACATCCCATTTATATGTAACATCCCATTTATATGTACCGATTACTCTTTTGCTTCATTTCAGACAATTGCGATGACAACCTTTTTAAGGGACTAGCTTTATTCTGTTCCTTTTGGCAAGATCAAAACAAGTAGATCAAGAAGTATTCTTTAAAATCATTTTACCTACTTTGTGTCTAAGCTATACTACCATGTAATATTCTTTTCCATTTTTATAATTTATCTAATATCTTCCTTTTAAAAGAATGTGTTTTTAATACATCAACAGCAATATTAATCTCATTTTCTTTTTTTACACAAATCTTGAAAAATAACTTTTGCACTATTATTTGATTTAAAATATCAGAAGTCATGACATAATTACTGACTTTTAAAAAAGAAGCTGCGTTCAACTCGCGTCCCCTCGATGAGATTAAACTATTAAAGTAAACTGAATCTGCATTTGTGGAAATAAAATAAAATTGTAAATGTGAAATATAGTTTTCTAGATATATGAAAAAACCTTTCTATATTTAAAGGAAAATAAAAAATAATAAAATAAAGTATATTTACGGTAAGTATGTTTTTAAAACTAATGGTGTATGTATGGCTTACTTGCTGCCTGGTGGAGATTGCCTTACTTAACCAATTTTGATGCCACTTTCGTTTCGTGTTCTATAGTTACTGGCGCCACAATGGTATGACAATATATTAAACAACATAGGGTCATGGAAGAAAAATTAAAAAAAACACTTTTCAGTAAAATCACTTTCAGTTAACTCGTAGTCTTTATTACTCTTCAATGTTTTAAGTGACAGTGTTTATATATTTTTTGTTTATATGTCTGCCTGTTGTGCTATAATTGCTTATTACGATGTTAATAATCAACCGATCATCATTTAGAAAGAAAAGATCATACATACACTACCTTTCAACAAAAACTACTATTATCGAAGAATATTGACATAACAAGACTGTTGTCTGTTATCTATACAGCCTCTGTGGGAAATGCCGGTGGTAAAACCTATTACAGTAATAATATTTGGATACTTACAAAATATTTATATGTACCTACATTTATAAGAAAGACAATATTACTTTTTATTGTATCCTTGTTCGAATTTAACATAGAATTAAAAAAATTAAAACATCTCATCTGTTCTTACAGTGTTAATGTTTTTTTAATGAGCAAGGGTTTCATTAACATAATATGTTTTCTGCGTCCCTTTGTTAAAGCAGGGCATTAAAGAATAACGCCTGAAATTTCAGTCTAGACAAATGTTTTTTCCTCTATAACAGTTAGCGTTGTCTACTGAACAACACAAGACTTTCATTTATTAATAATTTGTATCAAATTAACAAATATAAACTTTTAACAAAACGGCATTTCTATTGTATCACAAAAGTTAAATAATTTGAGTGTAGTAATATTATTTTGAATATGTATGTGATATTCGTAGAAATATGTAATCATCTAATTAGTGTATAAATAATAAGTACATATTTTTAGTTGTTTTATTGTTACCTATCTTTTTGTTTTTGTGTTGTTTTTACAAAATATACATAACGTCACAAAACTCTATTATCAACATATTATACTATACACATTAAGTAGGGATACCCAGAGGTCACAGGTTCGACTCCTAGTCGTGTTGATGATTTTTGTTATTCTATATTTATTTAAATTTAAATAAGCATCAACTTTAATAAAATTATTATTGTACATTTTATTCTCACACGAACAAACAAACACATTACGATTATATACAGTATTATTCCGTATAACATCAACTAAATAAGATAATATGTAATCCTCGTATAGTAGTGAAAGACTTCATTTATTCTTTAAAAGATATTGATTATCAAACTGCTCTTTCATATGAAGGTTTTACAATCAATGTTCGTCAAAACTAATTTTAACAAATATTAATATATATATGATATTTATAATGTATACTTCATTATTAAAATCGGACTACAATTCGTTGTGGTTTAATTTATTCAAATTAATTTTTAATTTATTTTTAATCTCATTAGTAAAAATAATATATTTAATTCTTTTGGAGAAATCTGATTTTATGGCTCACGCAACGTCGTCCATTTCTTTAGGAAAACATATTAAAAGAAAAGAGGCGTGAAGTTATTTTACTTTTATCTTTCCAAACCCAATAAAAGATATTTCACACAATATTAGTAGTGATACGGTAGCTCAATTGGTAGAGTGACGGAACGGTTTCCAGCGTTTACCTGCCTTCCTACGTTTAGCTGTCGCAGGTTCGAATCCCTGCCCGTATCGGTTTATTTTTCGTTCTATATTTATATAAATTTAAATTAGCTTACCATGGCTATACATGTTTATAGATTTTTTTAAACAGTAACCACAATATAAAATATAAACAATACTTCTCGTCAAAAATCGTTGTGAAAATCAATCTTGAGGGACTGAAACATTGTGTAAAGGGTTTCATAAAAAAAAATATTTGAAACGTTGCAACAAATCTTTTTAAATATTATAGTATATGAATCACCACGAACACAAAATAATATCATCTAGTTATCTTCTAGTTTAAACACACAAAACATTTTTTTCTATGTAACTTGAAATTGTTTATCATAAAACATATTTTATCACCAGAACGGGTTATAAAAAGCTTATTCAAAAGAACAAACAACATCTCTCTTGTGTGTCATATTGTATTCAGTTTGTAAATGGTATAGTTTTTTTTAATTTTTTTTTCAAAAAAAGAGTTACTCAAGGTTGCGGATTCCTGAAGTCATGTTAACATATTCATGCACGTTACGTAGATCGGTTACGTAGATCTTTATTTACGATTACGTAGATCTTTACTAAACCTTTTTTTAAGTATTACGAAATTTTAATAAGTTTTTCGAAATATATATTTTTTTGCATCCCTTTTTTTGTAGTTGCTTATATCTAGTATCAGTATTATTATTTATATCTCTACACTCCTTATGCTTTATTACTTAAATAACTAACACTCTATTTCACTTAGTTTTATTATGTGATATGGTACGTCTATTAAAAGGCAAACTTTTCATATTTCAATGTGTAATAATGATTGTATTATTAATAAACTATTAATACAAATTTTCTAATTCGAGAGAATGTATGATATACATTTACAATTGGATTTTTTATTAAAGGTAATACCAACTGCTTTTTAGTTGAAAGCCTTGAGAAAGGTACAAAACAACAAACTAGTACTACTAACAAAAATAAATATTTCAGCCGACAGTTGTTTCGACAGTCCTTATTACCTCTAAGTACACATTTAAACTTCCCTTTGAGCAGTGAAAAGGTCTACTAGTATTTTAACAGCTGCTCCCTCCATTATGTTGTTGTACCACTGGTACATGATGGTATTTAAATGATTAAATTTACGTAAAACATATATAAACATATGAATAATTGTTAATGAAAGAGGAACAAAGAAAGAGGAACATCCAGTAGGCTTAGTCAAATCGATACTCACTATTATTGCTCCCTATTTAGCAATAGTATTTAACAGATATATTGACAGCGGTGTATTCACTGATCTCAGGAAGTACAGTAAGACAATTCCAATATTTAAAGCAGGTAGTACTATTGATCCCTTTAACTTTAGACCTATTTCTATGCTGCTTGTTTAAAGTAAATTAATTGAAAAAAATATTATAATCAATTAAATTCCCCTGTAAACATGTAGGCAGTTTAGCTTCACAAGGTTTCACTCAACAACCAACACTACAAATACGTAATCATTTATCTTTTAATGCAGATATAAAGTTTATGCAGAAGTTGTTATACTTAATTTAAAGTAAAATAAAAATAAAATTAAACTGAGTTTTGCCGATTGTTTACTCGTTGCTGGATTCGATAAGAGATATAACATATCGATTATAATATCCGTTTGTCCAAGTTTGAAAAATATTTTTCTGTTTTTATTAAGGTTCAGGTAAATAATATTAGATATAACTAATATTATTTAGAATAATTAATTAATATTTTTTTTATTCTATGTTTCCGAATGTTAAACGATATTTGAATTTTAAAAACATACAATTCATCTGTTTTAACAGTGATACATTTTAATGAAGCAATGGTTTCATTTACATAATATATTTTGTACATAACATATCGTGTTTAAACAGGGAATAAAGAGAGAAAGATGTTTTCAGTCTAAATGTTGTTTTCTCGATGCCACCTAGTACTTACTGTCTGCTGAACATATCTTTCTTTTATTTTAGGAATTTATGTATTTCATAAAATCTACAAATTGTAACTTTTTGCATAACGGTATAATTATGTATGTGGTTTATGTGGTTTAATTCTTTACAGTATTTTTCGGCATAACAACACAGAAATAATAAGTATTTATAATTAAATTTACAAGTCTACCGTCGACTAGTAGTGACCGTGAACCTGTGCCTTCATTCATTCTTAACGGGATATTGATTATCAAACTGCTCTCTTATTTGAAGGCTTTAAAGTCAGTGTTTGTAAAAACAAATTAGAAGGGAGAGGTGGAAAGTGGGATGAAGGTGGGAGGGTCGAAACCCTATTCCCTGACACCATTTATATTGTAAGCAAGATATTCCGATTTGAAGTTTCTCAAAAACTAACCTAAAATGTTAGTAATTAAGACTTCTGTGACGTCTCCGGGGCTTCAGGATGGCCAGCCCCTTGCGTAACACTGTACTGAAACCCACAACAGAGTATCCCGGTTTCAACACAGTGTTACAGCGGGTGGAGGCTGCCCTCCTTTCGCGCTTCCGGATTTACAAAAACACTAGGGGTAGGACAGACAAGACTACGTGGAGTCGGGGTTGACAGAGTCGGTTTTGACAAAAAAAGTAATAAATATTTATAATAATTATTAATTTTTATTAATTAGAATTAATTTATTATTATTAATTCATTATTATATATAATGTTAGCTTTTATACATGTAGTAGTTTGGTTTTGACTAAAAACAAAGATATAAGTTGTTGATTTGACTAAAACAATTGAATCTCTGTATAGAAGTTTAATTGATAAAATAAATGTAACATTAAATACTGATTTGACTAAGAATAAGAAGTATATAAATCGCAGCTCCGTTAAGAGAAGGCATTGAAATTGGGAGTACAAGTTGTGGGGTGGTAGTATTGTGATAAAAGTGTAACAGTTATAATTAACCGCTGAGTGTGAGATCGAGAGACTAAGTTGTGTAACAGTGATAGTTAAGAGTTTAAATGGTAAACAGTTTAGTGTATTTGTGAACAGTGTCATTAAAGTTTTAAAGAATAGAAGAACTGTTGTTGGCGATTCTTTTAGGTAAGAGAGCTCTAATAGTTCAGAAGTGGGATTCACTCGGGCATTAAAACCACAAACTACCTACAAGATAAGTTTATTGAAGCTACAAAACCACATCAAGCAAAAAAATGAAGTGATATTATTATTTGAAACGCACACTACAAGATAATAACAATGAAGTTCCAGAATCAATACAATCAATCAATAGTTGATAATCAATGGTTGTAAATCAATCAATCAAGTTAAATTTGCTATCTCAAAACTTCAAAATTGAGATCTACCCACATATCAAGAAAATCGAGTGAAAATACCTATTTAATCGCTTATGCAAGTCGTTTATTAGATTATGTGACAAACCATTGGAAGAATTCTACGAAAGAAGGAATCGTCGCTAATGAAGAAAGAAGGAAATGAGAAATTATGGCGGTGACAACGCGGCGCGGATGGCGGTGATGGCGCGGGGCGGATGGCGATGAAGGCGCAGCGCGGTTGGCGCTGATGGTGTCGATGTTACTGATGGTGTTGATGGCGGTCGTGGCGATGGCAGCTATGGTAGCGGTGCTGGCATGGCACGCGGCGAGCAACACGTTGATGTCCGCGCAATTTATCCATCATCGATCACGTCACAGCATAAAGGTGATTCGTTTCGATTTACATCCAATTTTTGCCTTAAATACTCGCTAGTTAAAGAAAATTAAGCGATTAAATATAGTGGTAAGCACTTTATTATTATTGTTAAGATAACTAGTATTGAGATTAGCGATCAACCTTCACGATCTTGTTTTTTAATTTTTACTGATAATTATTTCACTTTAACTTGACGTATTTTGTTACGTATTATGATAAGGCGCGAAATTATTTTATCAAGGGTTTTCGTAAACGTGAGTGTTTGTTTTAAACTTGGAAAACAATGTTTTAAACTTTTATTTTAAATATTTGTTTAATTAATAATGTTTGTTTTAAATTCGGTATTCTTAGCTATTATTTGTGCTTATTTATGTATTAATTCAATTCGGTATTATTTATTATATTATTATTTATGTATTAATTCAATTCGGTATTCTTAGCTATTATTTGTGCTTATTTATGTATTAATTCAATATATTTAATATGTAGAATACATTAAGATGATAAAAGTAATTACTTTGGATAGTTTTCTAAAAAGTTTTTATGTGGATAAGGGTTTTGTTGTCTGATCACTAACATGAAGCCGATAAGCCAACTTCCGAGTAGTATTTGGTACATTGAGGATATTAAACTGACTATGACTAGTGACATCAAATGCTCACATGAGGCCGATAAGCCAAATGATGAGTGTAGCATTTGAGGTATAGGGACATCAAGCGCTCACATGAGGCCGATAAGCCAATTTTTGAGTAGCGTTTGAGAAGATCAAATACTCACATGAGGCCGATAAGCCAACTTCTGAGTAGTATTTGGTACATTGAGGATATTGAACTGACTATGACTAGTGACATCAAATGCTCACATGAGGCCGATAAGCCAAATGATGAGTGTAGCATTTGAGGTATAGGGACATCAAGCGCTCACATGAGGCCGATAAGCCAATTTTTGAGTAGCGTTTGAGAAGATCAAATACTCACATGAGGCCGATAAGCCAACTTCTGAGTAGTATTTGGTACATTGAGGATATTGAACTGACTATGACTATGACTATGATTATGAATTATGAGGCAACATTTTTTGTGTCTAGTAGATTTTTTTTGAAAGAGGAGATTTTTTTTTTTTGCTGAGCCAGATTGAACACGTAATCAGACAACTTATACCAATTGATCATTATAGTTAAAATTGTTAAGTCTATAAATTTCAAAAACATTGTCTAAATTGGAGGACCAATTATTTATATATGATGGCCGAAAAATGTACAAATATTAATGTATCATAATATATAGACTTTAGATTAGATTCTGTGACTTTACAATTATAATAATTAGATTTACAAATTACTTCAGAATTAAAATTGTAAGTAAATGGTTTTTGATAACGAGCGGACTCGTTATGTTTAGGATGGCCGAGCTGTTAGCTTTTATACATGTAGTAGTTTGGTTTTGACTAAAAACAAAGATATAAGTTGTTGATTTGACTAAAACAATTGAATCTCTGTATAGAAGTTTAATTGATAAAATAAATGTAACATTAAATACTGATTTGACTAAGAATAAGAAGTATATAAATCGCAGCTCCGTTAAGAGAAGGCATTGAAATTGGGAGTACAAGTTGTGGGGTGGTAGTATTGTGATAAAAGTGTAACAGTTATAATTAACCGCTGAGTGTGAGATCGAGAGACTAAGTTGTGTAACAGTGATAGTTAAGAGTTTAAATGGTAAACAGTTTAGTGTATTTGTGAACAGTGTCATTAAAGTTTTAAAGAATAGAAGAACTGTTGTTGGCGATTCTTTTAGGTAAGAGAGCTCTAATAGTTCAGAAGTGGGATTCACTCGGGCATTAAAACCACAAACTACCTACAAGATAAGTTTATTGAAGCTACAAAACCACATCAAGCAAAAAAATGAAGTGATATTATTATTTGAAACGCACACTACAAGATAATAACAATGAAGTTCCAGAATCAATACAATCAATCAATAGTTGATAATCAATGGTTGTAAATCAATCAATCAAGTTAAATTTGCTATCTCAAAACTTCAAAATTGAGATCTACCCACATATCAAGAAAATCGAGTGAAAATACCTATTTAATCGCTTATGCAAGTCGTTTATTAGATTATGTGACAAACCATTGGAAGAATTCTACGAAAGAAGGAATCGTCGCTAATGAAGAAAGAAGGAAATGAGAAATTATGGCGGTGACAACGCGGCGCGGATGGCGGTGATGGCGCGGGGCGGATGGCGATGAAGGCGCAGCGCGGTTGGCGCTGATGGTGTCGATGTTACTGATGGTGTTGATGGCGGTCGTGGCGATGGCAGCTATGGTAGCGGTGCTGGCATGGCACGCGGCGAGCAACACGTTGATGTCCGCGCAATTTATCCATCATCGATCACGTCACAGCATAAAGGTGATTCGTTTCGATTTACATCCAATTTTTGCCTTAAATACTCGCTAGTTAAAGAAAATTAAGCGATTAAATATAGTGGTAAGCACTTTATTATTATTGTTAAGATAACTAGTATTGAGATTAGCGATCAACCTTCACGATCTTGTTTTTTAATTTTTACTGATAATTATTTCACTTTAACTTGACGTATTTTGTTACGTATTATGATAAGGCGCGAAATTATTTTATCAAGGGTTTTCGTAAACGTGAGTGTTTGTTTTAAACTTGGAAAACAATGTTTTAAACTTTTATTTTAAATATTTGTTTAATTAATAATGTTTGTTTTAAATTCGGTATTCTTAGCTATTATTTGTGCTTATTTATGTATTAATTCAATTCGGTATTCTTTATTATATTATTATTTATGTATTAATTCAATTCGGTATTCTTAGCTATTATTTGTGCTTATTTATGTATTAATTCAATATATTTAATATGTAGAATACATTAAGATGATAAAAGTAATTACTTTGGATAGTTTTCTAAAAAGTTTTTATGTGGATAAGGGTTTTGTTGTCTGATCACTAACATGAAGCCGATAAGCCAACTTCCGAGTAGTATTTGGTACATTGAGGATATTAAACTGACTATGACTAGTGACATCAAATGCTCACATGAGGCCGATAAGCCAAATGATGAGTGTAGCATTTGAGGTATAGGGACATCAAGCGCTCACATGAGGCCGATAAGTCAATTTTTGAGTAGCGTTTGAGAAGATCAAATACTCACATGAGGCCGATAAGCCAACTTCTGAGTAGTATTTGGTACATTGAGGATATTGAACTGACTATGACTAGTGACATCAAATGGTCACATGAGGCCGATAAGCCAATTTTTGAGTAGCGTTTGAGAAGATCAAATACTCACATGAGGCCGATAAGCCAACTTCGGAGTAGTATTTGGTACATTGAGGATATTGAACTGACTATGACTATGACTATGATTATGATTTATGAGGCAAAAATTTTGTATCCAGTAGATTTTTTTTTTGAAAGAGGCTGCTGAGCCAGATTGAACACGTAATCAGACAACTTATACCAATTGATTATTATAGTTGAAATTGTTAAGTCTATAAATTTCAAAACATTCTCTAAATTGGAGGACCAATTATTTATATATGATGGCCGAAAAATGTATAAATATTAATGTATCATAATATATAGACTTTAGATTAGATTTTGTGAATTTACAATTATAATAATTAGATTTACAAATAACTTCAGAATTAATATTGTAAGTAAATGGTTTTTGATAACGAGCGGACTCGTTATGTTTAGGATGGCCGAGCTGTTAGCTTTTATACATGTAGTAGTTTGGTTTTGACTAAAAACAAAGATATAAGTTGTTGATTTGACTAAAACAATTGAATCTCTGTATAGAAGTTTAATTGATAAAATAAATGTAACATTAAATACTGATTTGACTAAGAATAAGAAGTATATAAATCGCAGCTCCGTTAAGAGAAGGCATTGTGAAATTGGGAGTACAAGTTGTGGGGTGGTAGTATTGTGATAAAAGTGTAACAGTTATAATTAACCGCTGAGTGTGAGATCGAGAGACTAAGTTGTGTAACAGTGATAGTTAAGAGTTTAAATGGTAAACAGTTTAGTGTATTTGTGAACAGTGTCATTAAAGTTTTAAAGAATAGAAGAACTGTTGTTGGCGATTCTTTTAGGTAAGAGAGCTCTAATAATAATTCAATCACAAAAGTCATTTATCAAGTAGCCGCCATTTGACATTCGGAAATCTAAAACAACAAAATTGTTACGAATTTTATTTTTCTAATTAAATTAAAATAAAATACTAATATAATAATATACATAATTGATAAATACATTACATAGATGTGCAATGTTATTTAAACATTGTGTTTTTGTCCTAATATTAGTGAAAATATGATAAGTTACTCTCACACAAAAAAAAATATAAAAAACTACTTGTTCGCTCGGGCTGCGAATGGTGTTATAAGAGAGGAAAGACCAACTCCTTTTAAATGAGACGATTTTCAAACCAAAACTCCAACGACAGGATGAATGGAAGAATGGAAGAATGGAAAGCCGACCCGAATTGTTGATTATAAACAACAGTTTGTGTTGAAAATTTCAGAATACTAACAGTAGTGTGGAAAGAAAATTCGGAATTTATAACACCTTTTATAAACTGGAAACTATCAGTCGGTTATGAATATTATAATGTTCTCCTATATTTAAAATTAGTATTTTCGAATTTAAAATAATCTGGTTTTAAAATTTAAATTTATTCTATTCTGTTTCATTCACTTATCTCACTATTCTCAAGTCAATATAATCACATCTACTCAGTTGAATAACCTCGTACAGCTTACGTTTAAAAATATTTCCACAGCTACTTTCTTACAGTCTTGTGTTAGAAAATAGTTTTAGAATTATGTACTGTTTATTTTCTTTATATCTCAAGGTATTTGATTTACATTTTACTGTGAAATACAATACAAATGGAAGATTAAAGCAATCTGCAGTTCAATAGTGTGGAAGTTCAGATTGAGATTGGTAAAAGAAAGCTTAACTTTACAACTAACAATAAAGAAAAAATATACTTAAGGGAAATTATTTCGTATGTCTGTCTTCTTTTCATTCAATTTATACGAGATACGAGGAAGTTGATCTGCTTTCACTTTGCGTAATAAAGAATAAAGTAAAAAGTCAATACAATAAGAAAATGTCCATGTCTGTCCCAACTTTTACCATTTGCAAATAAATAATAACTTCGGTACGAACACAGTTAACTACATCACTTTTTTCATTAGTATTACTTCAAGGTTTAAATTTATTATTTTAACAATTAAGCTAGCATCTAGATCTCTTGCAGATCATAAATATTTCTGACTTAATTTCAGTAAATGCTTTTTAAAGAACTGCCTATTAAGAGTTTTACATAAGAATCTCGCTGCATATAATTTTATATATTTTTTAAATAAACACTTTAAATTAAGTAATTACATTTGCCTTCTAGGTTTTTAATATATTTGTTTTTTGTAATAATTCCAGGTTTAATATTACGTATGTAATATTAACTTTTAAGGTTAGTTTTAACGTACTTATCGTTTTTTTTTATTATTCTAAGTTTATACATCTTTTATATACAATAGTATTATTTTTCTTTTATTTAGAACAATTGTAGTTCTTTGTAGTGGTTACTAGGACCAAAGAGATTAAACTTGCACCTGTAATAGTAAATAAACAAAATAACACAGCTTGTAAGAATATTTATTCAATGTTTTACAATAAATAAAAAGAGAGACTTTGCGGGGTTTTTTTAACAGTAACATTTAAGATATTTATTACAATTAAAGTTTAAAGTAAATTATGTATATAATTATAATCAAAATTAATTATATTATATTTTTGGTAAATTTACACGTGTAATTTAATAGAGATTGAATTTCTTGTTACGCGGGTATATAATTTTACTAATTAACATGTTTAGACTACATAGATGCCTTATTACTAAATACATATGTATAATAAAACATGTAAAATTATCTTATTTTAAAAGAATATTAAAATTACATAGGTAATTTCAATATATTTTTAAAATATGTCAATTTCCTATGTTTTGTTTTACAATAGACATGAAATATATTGGTGTGTATTATACACATTATAATAAAAACTTTAGAAGTAGAAACAAAGCATCTGTTTTTGTTTAGTATACTTAGTCTGGCCATAAATACTACTACGATTAAAAATAAAAAAAAAAAACACATTTGAATTTGGAATCTGTCATTTTTATACGATTCATTGTGTTTTCTCATTTTGGCGCACATACATTGTACAATATAATGCGATATTAAAATGGAGTGATAAAAAGAACAGAATCGATGTGATTGCATTACACTAAGTGGGTATGGAACCAAATGCATTTTTTAAAACTCTCCATACACTTGGTATTAGTTAAATGTTTGTGTACCGGGCTATTAATAGGTACAATGAGACTTCCTCTGTTTGTGACAGAAAAAGATCTGGCCGTCCACGTAGTGTTCGTACGAAACCACCTTTTTCAGGGAAAGAATTCGAAGAAATGCAACAGAAAAAGCAACAGATTTTATCTCGGGTAATGAAGATAGCACCTAGAACCATGTCGCATATTTTAAGAGATGACTTAGGACTTGCAGCCTATAAGAGAAGCGCTGGTCATTTCTTAAAATAGTGAGTTACATATGACTTAAAAAGAAATTGTAAGTTATGCTATGTATATATATACATTCCTATATATTTTTACTTATTAAAACCACGGAGTTTTCAATTAAATACTATTACATACAGCTGTAACGCAGTCTAATTCATGATGTTATATAAACTATAGGGTACAATCGTTGTTCTAGCACGATCGCTGCAGTTGACCTGTCGTAGTAATCGTTGGTATTCTAAGAAATTATTTAACGTTTTTAAAATAAGCACGTAACTTTATAAATAAGAAGTGTATACATATTATAGCCATCCTCTTTAATCAATTAATACATTATTTTCGCTTTGTACTGTACTATAGTATCACAATCAATGACACAATAATAACATATAACGTTATTTTTTGTAAATTAAAAAGTAGTTTATGTCATTACTTGGTTCTTCGAATTCAAACTCAATGGCCAGCGATTCGTCACAATGAATCAGTTCATTTTTCAATGTACCTAACCTTTTTAAAAAGATCGAACATAATGGTTCGGCTATCTCTCAACTCGTCCTAAATTAATCGTTTGCTTTTTTACAACACTAGCTGTTCTCCAAAACTTAAAATAATTATATAATTATCGAGTACCTAATATTATTACAGTTGTATATGCTTGTTCGTTCTTGTTCAACAGTTTTTCATGTGCTCTAAAAATTAAATAATTTAAATATATTATTAACAATAACATAAATATATTAATTGAAGTGTATGAATTAGACCTTAAAGATTAGACCTTAAATGGAAAGCAGTCTGATCTCTGACCCTATATTGTAAGGGCTTAGTGTGTACTGCCAAATGTATTGAGGAAAGTTATATATGTAAGTATGTATCGATATATATGCTTGAAGCCGATGCTGCAAGTCATCAAATCACAATTGAGCGTTGCTAACCAATATATTAAAATATGTGATGATTAATATTTAAATATTATGTGTTTTTTCCAAACTTGTAAATATTTTCAAAATCATGTATATTTATCCAAAGTCAGTTACTATATTTTAAGAAGCTGTATTGCACAGCGAACTGCTCACAACTTTGAATTTTAGATCATTAATTAATTTATGATGGGAGCAAATCAAACTAAATTAAAGTATTTAAACGTAATACTCTTATTGTTGTAACAATGGTAAACGTATAGCAGGTTTAAAATAATAAAAAAACATTAAAGGAAACTCATTGATTATTAATTTAAGGAATACTTTATTTAATTTAATTAACCTACATAGAGAAAAATAGACGTATTTTAAAAATCAAACCATATACATTTATTTTCAGACGTTTGGCCTTCATTGGACCAAAAGCTAATTATTTTCAACAAATCAATATAATTGTCAAAGTATGCTCATTAATAAATACGGTTTTATAATAGTACACCTATTAGTTCAAATATAACAGGTATTTTAAATAATAGGTGCTAACATTTCTGTAAATTAATTCAAGACGGTTCAAAGAAAGCATTCTGCTTTTTCCAGACAATCTCTATTTGATCTCTTTATTTACTCTTATATTTTAATCTAATTACATTCTTCAATTAGTGAATTTGTTTAAAATGCTTTTTATGCTTTTCAACATGCTTTTTTACGTTAAGTAACATTCCAATTATTTCTGGTTTATTAACACTGAATTTTATTATAAATATATAATGGTAATAAATGGTTTTAAAAGGGCGTCTGCCCTTTTTAAAACCATTTTTGGGTTTTAAGATTATAATTACCTATAGAAAGAAGTTAAGAATCTTTGCATACATCAAAATAATTCGAAACCTATTATTAATAAGTCATTATTACTAAATTATTAATAAAAAAATCGATGAAGCATATTTACAATTAGATTTTATATTAAACATAATATCACCAGCTCTTAAATTGTAAGCCTTGAGAAAATTATAAACAAAACTATAATCCATAAAAAAAATATTTAAGCCGACAGTTGTTTCTACGCTTCAATTCTTATGAAGCCGCAGACCGAGCCTGGGTATTACTTCTTAGTGCACATTTAAACATCCCCTCGAGCAGTAAAAGGGTGTACTGATATTATAACAGCTGCTCCCTCCGTTACACATAATAAAACATATTATTTTATAAGATATTGATCTTTACACCAAAAATAGTACTTTATTAAAATCGAATTTCAATAAAATATGTGAATGGTTTCATATTCATATCCATATTCTATTCAAATAGAATTTTATAGAACTTGGTATTTTCAGCGATTCCGTGCGGCGGTACAACAAAAGGGTTTCTAATTGCACATTTGAAATATATTTTAGTGAGACAATGTAAAAAACCGTGAAGGGTTTTTTTTACTATATTCTAAGCATTTTGCAATAAATAATTTCACATTAAAAAATAAGTTTCAAATCTCTATTTAATTCCAAAATGCGTTCCAACATAATATTGTTAATGTATGTAGCTGTAATGTACTATTAAAAAAGTCTAGGTTTATTTTAATTTGAAGGAAAAAAATCAGCTTCTGCTTCTTTTTGTATTATTTATGAACCACATTGACCTCTGACCTCACTAAATTGCAATTAAATGAGTTTTGTTCACTAGTTGTTAAATTTTGTAGTTCGTATTTGTTTATGAGCTTTGTAAACGATAGTATTTTTTTTAGTTATTTGAACAATTTCAAAGGCATATATTAATATTGTATGAAACATGAAAAAATGTTAATGAAAAAGAAACAGAGTGTTCAATAAATATTATATTATAATATTTATTTGCAAGGTTCAAAATGTACATGTGTATTTATGTAAATTAATGTCACCAAAGAAAAACATTTTGATTGAAAAATTGTTTTTACATATATTGAAACGTAAAGACTATATATCCGAGTTACGAATATGTATTTTTCTACAATATACCGGGATCATATATAATACAACGAATACCGGGATCTGCCGGCTTAAATTTACTTTAAATGACGCTATAGATTTAATCACATTTCAGGATTTTATTACATTTTTAGGATAGAACTCATCTGCCTGGACCGTAAGTATTTTATAATTAGATAACTATAAATTTAAATTTTAAAAAACAGCATTCAATGTTTTTTTTTTAACACTTATTGTAAATGTCGCACCTTACATTGGTTAGACGATAAATAGTTTTAGCTGACACTTCGCCTAATTCTAAGACCGTGCAATATGCGTGTCCAAATCATTTGGTTTATCGGACGTGTTTAATTAAATCCTGCTCAGGAGGAGAGTCAATTTTGAAAATAACTATAATAAAACATTATATAATACAAAATATATTTTAAGTATTATATAATAAATGCCAAGGATTTGATCTGCTCCAATGTTATAATAAAATAACAGTGTAGCTGTAAATCATAATAATGTTCGAGATCAATGTTAATAATATTAAATGATAGAGTTTTACACTTTGCGAATAATAATATGTATATTAAAAACATAGAGAGATTTTTGCGAAGACAAAATAAAAAAACTACTCTTGATATTATATGTGATAACTATGAAACTATAAGAGATAACGTGACGTATATCCGTTCACAATATATAGTCTACCATAATTTCCGCTAACGGCTCCTAGCTGGCGCGTATTCTTTACACAATACATAGGTTGAATATCTCGTCTAATTCTTTTGTAAATGACTTTTTAACAAACCCCAAACTATGTCTATGAAAGTTTTAGATAGTAAATTATTTGTAATCGATATGTATTTAAAGAAAATCACAATCTATTATTTATCCATCAATAATTTCACAAGAAACATCTTGTTGCTAAGACTTTTTTCTTCTTTAAAACAAAAGATCATTCTAGAATATTGGGATCAGTCATTCATAAAATAGCTTGCTTATTATTGATGCTTATTTCACTCAAATCACAATGGTCTTACGTTTTTTTATTTTTTAAGCATTAGATGTATTCTAATGACATTATTTTTTATATAATTATTTAATGGAAACCGGCTGAATAAAATAATATACATAAAATTACATATAACCATCATATATACATGTATTGTATTATATATGTAGTCAAGAATCCTAAGAGTTTAATGTTTAATGTATTTACTATTACTACTGCTACTGTTTATATTTTGTTTTGATAATTCTACATATCGAATATTTTGTAGATTCGTGTTCTTGGGAAATTAAACCAAATCATATGACAAATGTGATACATGCTCACTATTTAATATAAATTTTCAAGCATAAGAAAATCTAACTAGAAATATGACTGACAAAATTCATCCTTAATTGTTTTTTAATAATAACTTACGCAGCTTGTGAATGCGGTTTTATTTAAAGTAAAATATTAAACCACAGCGATGAACACTAATAGTACTTAAAAATGACATCAGGACTACTTCTGGTCTAACTAGGAACGTAGAGTATGGTTACTTACATACTAGCACATTACGATTTTATACAGTGTTATTGCGTATAATAACACAGAAATATGTAAATTATAATATATAATTAAATAAACTTACAAGTCTACCCTCGACTAGTAGTCACCGTGAAAGCCTTCATTCATTCTTAACGGGATATTGATTATCAAACTGCTCTCTCATTTGAAGGTTTCAAAGTCAGTGTTCGTAAAAACAAATTTATAACAAATATCTACATGTATGATAAGTTGGTGGGTGTATATTATTATTATAAACCCGACTACGACTCATTGTAGTTTAACTGATTCAAATTTGTTTCTCATCCATTTAAACTATAATCATTTTAGATAATATAGCTTTATATCAATCTTAATCTTTCTCTCACTCTATGTCGCCCCTTTCTTTAAGTAAATTTTACAAGTTAAATAAAAGGTATTCGTTTTTTTTTTCAGGTTTTGGAAATTAAAAGGTATCTAACCTATAAACAATATTCATCAAAAATCATTATTTGTGAAATCAATTGAGTTGAAATATTTTGTGTCAAAGGATTTATTCTTAAAAACAATTTATTTGAAAATTTCTAGAAATTATAATTTAAACAACATAAAATGTGATTGAGAATTAATTGAAAATAATTTATTCAGATATATAAATTCAAATTGGCAGGCTCTTAGACGAGCCAATTACCAAGTCTTTTATCATGAACACATGCAACAGATATCATTTATGTAAGATAAAATTATTATAAAAACATATTTTATCTTCAAACGTTTTATAAAACGTTTAGAATCGTATCAAATTGTATTTTGCAGTTTCTAACTGCTATAACTTTTTAAATTTTTACAATAAAAGTCACGCGAGGCTGCGGATTCCCGTAGTCGTATTTACATATGAATGCACGGTAGAACTTTACTAGAGTAAAATTGTTACTGAATATAGACAATTTTTTTGGAAATGTAAAAATTTTTTTGCATGGAAAGGAAATGCTCCTGATTGGACTCTCATGATAGACACGTATGAAAAGCATAACAAATTCCCTGGGGATGTTAGTGTTTCGTCATCCAAACCGGACTTATTCCTGTATTCTAAACATCTGAGGCGCGTGATACTTGTGAAGCTTACTGTTCCCTGGGAAACAAACATGACCAGATAACACACATTTAAGCTTAATAAGTATTACGAACTGACCAACGAACTGTCCAGGAATAAATTTATAGTTAGTTTGTACGCGGTAAAAGTGGGGGCGAGAGGTATAATAGCAAAATCTTTCTATAAGACCTAAGACCTTGGCCTTTCTAGAACAAGCACCCGTTCAATTCTAGAACGTATTTCAAAGGCGGCATTTGTAGGTTCTTTCCAAATTAGGTTAGGTAGGAAGAGGAGTGTGGATAGTGGAGGCGAGCGTGTATGCGCATAATATAGGGGCCCGTTAAATCTACACCTGAGTCGCAAGTCCCAGGCACTCTTTGCAATCCTCTCCATGCAACGACACCCGCACGATGAATACATGGAATGGAATTTACGACATTAGTCTGAAATATTAAAAAAAAAACTTTTATTTGTTTCTAATATGATTGATCTTCCTAGGATTAATATACTTCAAGGTTAGTTGTTAATAAACTGAAGTTAAAACTTGGATCAATAATAATGACAAAAGTGGTGTAACTGTGTACAGACCTATGTTTTTATTTATTTGAAAATTTGAGGCACTCTAAGACGCATTTGCCTATTGTGTTCGCTTATAACTTTATTATTTATTCTTCAAAGGGACAGCAAAACAACTTCCTTACATTCCTTTTATTTGGAATGTGAGGAAGTTGTTTTGTTGAATGAAACGAAATCGGACTCACAAAACAATTTCTCTATAAGTGTACTTTTTGTCTTTTGAAGAACGAAACACTAAATATCAGCTTAATTAATTAGCAGAATGCTTAATTCACCGAGACGGACAGCGATACGGTAGCTCAGTTGGTAGAGCGACGGGACGGTTTCCCAGTAGTCGCGGGTTCGAATCCCTGCCCGTATCGGTTTTTTACATTCTATATTTATATAAATTTAAATAAGCTCAACATGGCTATACATGTTTAAAGATATTTTCAAAAATTTATTTCGGTAGTGGCATCTTTTCAATGTTTATCTATACTGCAAAGTTAGAAACATTGGTTAGGATTGTCGAAAGAAACCTAATAGATGTCACCACCGTCCCGATAAAGACGATCACATATAGAATGCTTAATTCACCGAGACGGACAGCGATACGGTAGCTCAGTTGGTAGAGCGACGGGACGGTTTCCCAGTAGTCGCGGGTTCGAATCCCTGCCCGTATCGGTTTTTTACATTCTATATTTATATAAATTTAAATAAGCTCAACATGGCTATACATGTTTAAAGATATTTTCAAAAAAGCTTCATATATATTATAAATGCAAGAAATAAAAAATAAATTCGTAACGCCTACATTTCAACTTCAAAAAATTAACAAATCTTTCATGGGCTCAAGCTTATTATATAGAGTTATTTTTAATTAGTTGACCACCTCTTGCAGGCATCCTCTCTACATCAATCCCAACAACATTTGTTTTAAGACTTTTTAAATGAATGGTTTAAAATATTGAAATTATACCATACAAAATTTATTTGTTCTCTCTGAACTGACACTAACTCTGAACATCGGTATGGTAAATAATGAATGTATTGTAATGTATTTGTATCCGTTTACGTACTGATATAACTTTTATATGAATGACCCAAGCAGTTGTAAAAAATCATAATGAAAAAGAAAATATCTGAACTTCTTGATATATGTTTTTATGAAATATTATCAAACACAGAGGTATATAAAGCATATAAAGAAAATGTATTTTCAATTTAAAACTATTTCATACAGCTGCAAGGAAGTTCCAAGTCCCGATATTTTATCGAATGTAAGTTTTTCCAGATACGTACTCAGAACGGTCACTGACGTTGAAGCAATAGTATTTGGTATTCTAAGGACTTATTCAATGTTTATAAAATAAGTATGTTAGTGCCTTACAAATGATCAGTATACAAATGTTATAGACATCTCCTGAGAGATACAATATATCAATTAATAACATTAACTTCGCTATCTTATACTTATAATTATACTTATAGGCGGAACTAAAATTATAATTATAGGCGGAAGTGTATTTTATATAATGTTAGCAATATTCGAACTAAAAATTTGAAAATTTTTGATGGTTATAATGTAAAATATTATGTGTTTGTACTAAAATATTAACAAATTTGATATTTTGAAAAACAAATATATTTTCCTCGGGCCAGTTACTGTGTTATTAGAGGCTAAATCTATGTTTGTAGATAATTTATCTACAAACATAGACATCCAATTAATGTAATTTTTTGATCATTTATAAATATAAAATTGATAATAAATAATTGATTTTGAATTCCTTTTCAACGAAAAAGCTTAGTTTTAAAATTTTCTGTTTTAGGTGAAGTTCCAATATTTTAAATAAAGTAACCAATTCAAGATAACCAACCAACAGCATTACTGTTATATATGTACCATGGTCCAAGTACAATAATATTTATAGAAATATCGTTCGTAAGTAATGACAGTAAAGTCTATTATTGTTTGTCATAAAAGGCAATTATGTACAGTTTCGGGTGGAAAACGTTAAGTCTCTAGGGTGTGATACGTAGATAAAACAAATCGCCACATACTCTATCAGGCTGTATGATAACAATCAAGTGTCTATTGAGTGCGTTAGCTAGTTATGTTTATATTCCATTATAATGTATATATATCTATAACAATGTTTGTCTTTCAGCAAATTAATAATAATAAATTTTACTATGTACATTATATGTTAGTAGCAAATATAAAAATATAGATATTCATGATATATCTCTGTTCATAAATAGTCTAGCGTGGTTTGGTTTTCCAATTTAATGCTCCGTCGTTTCCTACAGGTACTAATACACTAGTTTTTATTAAAACTACGGTGGTTAAGATAAGCAGACAGACCGCCTGAAACTAACGGGTTATTGTAGTCTGTAATAGAGATATCAACCGTATCATTTGTTAGTTTATTGATTTCGAAAGCTCTGAGCTTAGGTATGTACGTAATATGTACATAAAATTAATTCACTCAGGAATAGCGACTAGTTTAATAGTCTATTGTGCTTTGCTACAGTTTTTATTCGCAGTTATAATAGTAAATTATATTTTAACAATACACGATAACGTCAATTATTATTTCTAACAGCAGTACTAAATAGCAATTGGCTGTACATTATTTGAAAATATCTATAAACAAGTTTGGCCATGTAAAGCTTATTTAATTTTTTAAGTAAATATAGAATGAAAAATAACCGATACAGGCAGGCATTCGAAACCGCGATCTCTGGGAAACCGTCCCGTCGCTCTACCAATTGAGCTACCGTGTCGCTACCCATCTCTGTGAAGTAAGCATTCTATATATGATCGTGTTTACTGGACGGCTGTACATGTCTTAAGAAATACAAAAATATGAATTAGTTGATTTATTTGTTTAGTTAAAAGTTGTTTTTCTTTTTAATATTTTACGTTTCATATGCTTGCTTAGCAACAACCTTGTTCTCGTGAGATTGATAAAAATCTGAGCTCAACACATGTTACTCCGTTATGCTTTCATAAACCTATCTGTATATCTAATGGTTTAGGTTAATATATTCGGTTTTAGGTATATATTCGAATATTCGAATATTCGATTCGAATATATTCGAATGATCGTATCTCTCGATCTCCACAAAAAGATTAAATGAAGTTGTCATTGTGACCTTGACGTATTTTTACTCAATGTTCGGTTCGAGGGATAGTTGTGTCAGGATGAGATTGAGGTAAAGTCTTAGCTTTTCCAATATATTTCTTTTTTTAATTTTTTTATGACTTTTAAAGACTATAATAAAATAGATACAAACGTCCATAAGCCCAATTAAAACTATTTACAACGTACGTTTTAAATATACGTATGTTATATAAGCTTGTTACCTACCTAGTAATTTTAAGAAAATAAATTTATATGTTCCTACTATATATAATACTCCTTACTCTTCTGTTTGAAATCGGTTAGGTTGAGAGCTTTGGGTATTTTTCTACGTCAGACACGCTATACAGCCTACGGGTATAAAAATTAAGAAATAGATGCAACCCTTGCTTTATTATAATAACATTATCTAAAACATCAAACAATATAAATAAAAAATAAATTTTAGGAATGAAAAAATCTTTTTAAGGCCGTCATCGCAAATATCTGATTTAAGACGAAAAGAAAGTAATGGCTACCATTCGTTGTGATCCTTATTAAAAGACAAGGCAACAAGAAAAATGAACTGAGTCATTGACTAATGTTTGGTTCTTTATTTTGTTGATGTTGGATTCGAAAAGGGCTGTAAAATGTCGGTTCTAAACGCATTTTAAACCGACATTTTGCAGAACTAACATACTCATATGTCAGTTTAAAAAAATATTTGATATTTTAAACACATTGAAAAATAATTAACATGTACTAAAAATGATATATATGGAATGGAATAGATAATAAAATAATATATAATATAGAAAATTAAATTAATTAATATTAATATTTTCTTCGTATTTGAATTAATTTGTTATTTTATATATATTATCCATATTATGTTCTCGTCATGATAATGTTATTTCAGTGACATGGCCTTATATTGTGTTTTAACAGAGAATTAAAGGATAACGCCTGGAGCTTTTGCCTAAATAAATGTTGTTTGCTCGATGTCACCCACTGCTGCTCCCTGAACAACCCTGCAGGGTATTAGATAAACAACAAAAATATATATTTAACTATTTGTTACCAGCGACATCGTCTGCATCTTCATCCCCAGAATCAAATAATAAGTCATCTATAATATATATCAATCCATTTAAGTTTTACTATGAATGTAACTTTAACAATCTTTACTAAAATATAATATAATTACTTAAAGTCTGTACCTTTGACCCACATATGACGTTCGAGGTATATAAGTGTGTAACTATTCGAATGTGTAGCTCACTGACACAAACTTAAAACATATTTTGCGACTCCGGACTCTTTTAATTAATCAATTAAAAACTTCGAATGAGTTTGTACTAAAATATTAACAAATGTTATATTTAAAAAAACAAATATATTTTTGTCGGGCCAGTTACTGTGTTATTAGATGCTAAATCTATGTTTGTAGATAAATATAAATAATCAAAAAATTTGAGTAATTGGAATAATTTATTTTGTTAGTTTTTAAATTTTGCGTTTCAGGTGAAGTTCCAATATTTTAAATAAACTAGCGATTCAAGATAACTAACAGCATTACTGTTATATATGTACCATGGTCCAAGAACAACCATATTTATAGAAATATAGTTCTTAAGTTGTCTTAAGTCATTGAAATAAAACTATTTTTACGGATTTATCTGGGGTATAATTAATTAAATTTTAAATTTAACCCAAGCAACGTTTCGAATGCTTTGCAGCCATAGTGTTCACGGTGAGACGAGATGGAGGTGTGTTATAAATAGTTTTATTTCAATGTGCAGTACTCGCGAAAGTCTTAAAAATACTAAGTACAGGCATGTTAGCATTATTACTTAAGTGTTTTATTTATGTGCAGGGTCAAAAAGGTGTTAGCGTTTACAGACACCTTGGAACTGCCAGGGGTTCAGACCCCGAAACCGGCGAGAAAATTCCGGGGTTATAGCCCCCGGAAGTTTCCTAGTATGTTTTCTAGAAGTTTCCTAGTTTCCTGTTCGGCTTTTATGTTTAGTATATTATCTTATCATTGCAGTGCCAGCTATTACAGAACACATAACGAAAGTGGACTTTCTTAAGTAAATTGGTAGAGAAAATCGATCGCATTTCTCCACCAATAAATAGAAGCCGAAAAGAAGTCCACAACTCAAGATAAAAAAAAAGCTGGACAACATCAAAAACCTATTATATTAGATATTAAAAGTTATGTACTGAGTAATGTTTTTTGGAGTGATTTTCCTAAGCTTGATTTATTTATAAAAAAATGCAAACATCTAAAACTTTGTTTTAATTACATTAATTCATCTAAACTGAGTAGTTTGGCGAACTGGAGGTTGGGTCTGCGGCCTTCGTTAGAACTGTTGAGTACTATTTTAACGGAACGGACGGACTGTCATGTACTGGTAAAAGCTCTTTAGTGCTGGTCTGTAATACTTTAGTGCTTTAGTTCCTGATAAGTGCTTTCTTTTCTCGTTACATTTCATTTTCGTATTTCAGAATGGGTTCAAAACTAGTCGGCCAAAAGTCCGATATGTTGAACTATTAATATAATATTTATCCTATTTTTATAAGCTTATCCTGTACAGAACGCATTAAAGAAAACATTAAACATCTAACGATTAAGTCCCTGACTAAATGAATATTGTAGAATATTCATTTAGTCAGGGACTTATTGTTGTTTAAATAACAGAGTTTTAAATCTATTGTAATGGCCTCCAGCATCGCGATTACTGTTTTACAAAAAATACTGGGTTACGAGATTTCTTACCTTCCGGTTTAAAAGTTTGTTTGAAAATACAACTAGATTAAATATACATACTATAGTATACATATAACTAATGTTAAGACAAGGAAATGTAATGAAACAAAAAATCTACTTTACTTATACAAGGCTCCATGTAAAATTCCGTAGTGATAATAGAGACATATAGTTTTTGTAGTTCAACTGCTATGACATAAATCTAAATTAATTTTACCTATAGCTATTTAAAAGAATAAAAAAGGAAAATAAAGATAAGTGAAAATTCCGTTATATCTATCAACAAAAACCATTTTCCTTCTCTCATAATAATTTTCTTTTATTGGATATTACTCAGTAAAAAATCTTCGGAAAGTTTCATTAACATAACATTCAGAAATTAAAATTACCTCAACTGGGATTTAGTAATATTATTTAAATTTAAAATTAACCTTCTTTGAATATACATGGCTATTTGAAAGCAGCTTTTTTCGATGTCATTAATAAGAACGACGTAGAAATTCTGATGTTTTAGAACATATTACTATTTTCTATGATCTTAGGAAACAAAAGAAAATGACATCGCAATTGCATTGTATTACTGTTAATATATTAATATCACATCATCTTAAAAGAAAAGCTTTTAATAAATTTTAAATAAGTAAAAGGATATTAAAATTGTCTTTGAATCTTTGTTTATAGAAAATGTCAGTGATTATTAACGAATATTATGTTAACAAGATGTCAGATAATTATTTTATTAATATAATTGCATAACAGATTATTTTAATTGAATCTTAATTATTTGAAATCCTGTTTTCCTTTTCTCGATGATCTCGAAAACCTAACACTTTGAACCGAAATGAATAATTCTTGTCGCACTGACTTTCCATTTAACTCATTTACCACACGTGCTATAGAACTATGGAATGCATTAGCTATCGACATTAGAAAAGCTTCTTACATCTTGTCTTGTTAAAAAACATTTTCTATCTCAGTAGCTTCATTTGTAAAATTAATTTATAGTTAAAACAATATTTTTTCTTCGTATTTATTCTTAAGAAAATTAATTCATCGGGTTAAAAAAACACAAATTATTTTTGTTCCATCTTATTTATTACTGTTTTTATTATAGCTTTTTATGCAACTTTATTTGTCTATTGGTTATTATAAGTTGGTTTGTTTTGTTTTCATCTTGAAAAAAGGTCTATAATAAATCTAATCCTTTAAAAAGGCCGACATTGCAAAGGACTGACTTGGGACGAAAAGAGTAATTGGTACCATTTGTCGCTATCCCTGGTTAGTCAAAAACTTGACTTTCCTTTTTTTATGTGTTGAATTCGATAAGACATGCAATATGTGGCTCTCAAATCATGGGATTCGACAATGGTGTCGAAGTTTGAATTCTTTATCCGGTTCTTATTTACGTTCTACCTTATAAGATCAACACAGATTCTAGACAAAATTTTATCTATGTAATTACAGACTGATTTAAAGTCTGTACCATTGACCCAAATAAAATGCCTGCACATAACGTCCGAGGTATAAAAGTGTGTTACAATTCGAATTTGTAGCTCATATTTTGTGACCCTAGAACCTTTCTTGACCTTCTTGAATGAATCAATTAAAGATCCTGTTGTGTTGTTACACTTATTAGCGTTGCTTATGATTTGCTATTATGTTATGGCATGAGTCGTCTCCGTATTTTCAAAGTGTTTTAAAGCATTTTTGCTTGCATATTTATTTTATTTTACTTAAGTTTTTTATTTGTGTGCAGGGTCAAGAAAGGTGTTAGCGGGCTCAAAAATATATATATATATACAAAAATTTAATTTAAGTTAAAAATATTTATAACAAATATGAATTGTAAAAAAAAAAAAAATTTGCTCGCTATTAGACGAAGTAATCGCTAAGTCTTTTATTATAAACACATACAACAAATATCTTTTATTTAAAATGAAATTATTCGATATCATAAAACATATTTTACGGTTTAAAACGTTTTAGAAAAGTTTATCCAAAAGAACAAACAAATCTCTCTCGTGTTGCGTTTTGTAACTGGTATAGTTTTTTAAACTTTTACAATGTCACACGTAGCTGTGGATTCCCGTAGACTTATTTACATATGAACGCATTCACGTTGAACTATACTGGCATTGGCTAAATTAAAATGAAAGTATTGCGGAATATAAACGAGTTTTTTGGAAGTGTAATTTTTTTGCTGGAAATTGAGGGCATATTTTTATTTTTGTTCATACCACTTTTATGCTATATAAATACTTACAAATATTTATTTTACATAATGTCCACGTCTTAAAAGATATAATAAATTAGTAACAAAACAAGTTTTAATCAAATCAAATCAAATCAAAATGTCTTTATTTGGACATCACATATTAATCAAAACTGACATAAAATAATAAATCTATTTTATAAAACAATAGAAAAAAAATAATACAAAAGAGAAAAAAAACAATATTAATACAATAACAAAGAAAGTTATAAAAAATGATGCCCAAATCGGAGAGCCACTCAGCTATTGTAGAGGAAACGGTCCCCTACGCTAATTTTCAGTGACCGCCGTTTAGTGACATTTCGATAATCATTTAACAATGTTTGACAGAACAATCAAAATACTATTTTTCAACATTTGAACCAAAGTAGAACGATAAACTACTACGACTACATAATATAGTATATTCAAATAGGGCACACATGGCCTCGTTTACAATTTAGTCTTTACCATCCATAAAAAAAAAATTATGAAGGCAGAGTTAGTTAGAGAAAATATATATTTAAGATTGTTTATTATTTTATATACCATTGAAAAACTTCCTTATCCTATAAGCGACGGTTATATTATTTTAAGAAAAATAAATTTTAGCTCCTTTTAAAATCGTTTGTTTTGAAAGATGTTACTAACTGCAGGAAACAGAAAACGGATGTCTATACGTTTAAAGAAAACACCCCAGCGTGTGGGCATTAGAGAAACTATGATATATTGCATAATGCTATAATATTTTATGTTTACTCCACGCCCCAACATAAACATAAAATGCATTTGTTCTAGTATTTCAAATACTTTATAGTAACTGTAAAAAATTAAAAATTTCTTTTCTAAATAATGCAAATGAAATATTTTTAACTGTACCTAGAGAAAACCTTGTAAACCTAAGAATTATGACGGCGCTTAAACAAAAAAAACGGCAAGTGCGAGTCTGACTCACGCAAGAAAGTTTCAGTGCCAATACTTATAAAAATATTAATGATTTAACAAAACAAAATATCAGGTTTTCGGAGTATTTCCTTCATATATGCAATAAAAGATTCTTCAACTTTCAAGTTTCTAGGTCGACTAAGTACCCCTTAGGTTTTGATTCCCTAGGGAGTAGTTGGGAGGTTGAAAATATCGGGCTCTAAAGATGTTTCTTTTGATTACGTTTGATTACGATCCTTGGTGGTAGACCATAACATCGGGTCGCCGGCAAAGTTACCACCCATCGGGCAAAGTCGTGCCGCAAGGCGACCTAGTCGTGTTCCGGCACGTTGCTCGATGAAGCCGTTAATGGGAAATGGGTCTGAACAGCTGCGGTGCGTTGGCGAACCGGTTTGACGTCGAGTTGGTGTTTGTTTTGTCGGGTGTCTAGTCGAGGAGGGTAGCGGGATCCGAAGCAACGGCTTTCCACTGGCCGCCCGCAGATAGTTGGGGGCCCAATTAGTGGGTTAGCCACCCACGAAAGGCTGCCCCGCCAGCTGCGAAAAATCCCAGGGTGGCTCCATCGTGCTGGTTGGCGACCAGACGAGGAGGCCCGATGGCGATCCCTGGAGGGGTTCGGGCGTCCCCGCAGTCTCCAGACTAGCCTCCCAGTGGCAAGACATCACCAATTTCGACGTCGGGTTCGATACGTACCGCCTCGTTCAACTGCCATTTCCCATCCCTATTCACTTTTATTTTATTTTTTTTATGAGTAAAGTTAAAAAGAAGAAAATGTTTTTACAGCGGTTGCACTCCTCCTCATTTAAAGTGCACCTCACTAATATCAGGGGTTTGCACTCTAATATCCTAGCTGTCCATCACCACCTGGAGACTGAGCAGCCGCACCTCTTCTTTTTGACGGAGACGCAGATACAATGTCCTTTGAGCGCTGCGCACCTGCATTATCCCGGATACACGTTAGAGCACAATTTTCGCTCACGTGCCCGAGTCTGCGTGTACGCGCGGAACGACCTCTGTATCCAGCGTCTCCGTCACCTTGAAGACCCCACTTTTTCTTCTATATGGGTTTTAGTAGACACAGGAAACGAAAAAATCCTGTATTTCTGTGTCTACCGTTCGCACAGCGGTGACCAGGAGACAACTAGATTATTTGAGTATCTCGGTGAGGCTGCTGATATGGTTTTGCATCAGTACCCTTCAGCGCAGCTTGTTTTTCTGGGGGACTTTAATGCTTGTCATCAAGACTGGCTGTTCCCGTACCAGAAAACCGACCATGCTGGAAGAGAAGCGCGGAACTTTGCGTTGTCCTTGGACCTCTTTCAGCTGGTGAGGCAAGCGACAAGGGTACCAGATGTGGTAGGCCATACAGCCAATTGCCTGGACCTTCTGCTGACAACTGATCCGGACAGGTATCGTGTTGAGGTCACCTCCCCCTTGGGAACCTCCGATCACTGTCTGGTGAAATCTGTGTTTACATATTCCCCACCAGCTTTCGAACCACATGGTGTTAGGCGAGTATGGAAATACAAGTCAGCAGATTGGGATGAGATGCGGCACTTCTTTGCATCTTATCCTTGGCGGCAGGTCTGCTTCTCTTCTTTGGATCTGTCGAGTTGCGCGGATGCTATAACCGATGTGGCGCATCAGGCAATTGGAGTATTTTGTTCCTTTTGCTGAAGTTCCCGTCGGTGGCAAAGCTCGCCCATGGTTTAATGCCGAATGTGGTCATGCTCAAGACCGAAAACATTCGGCATACCTCATTTGGGCTGATGCTCGAAGCCGCAAAACTCCGGATGTAAGTACAAAGAAGAGAGCCTTTAACCAAGCTGCCAAGTCCTACAAAAAGGCATTGCGGAAGGCTCGTCTCGATCGAATCGCTAAGAATGGCGAAAAGCTCTCTGTCAGACCAACTGGCAGTCGAGCTTTCTGGTCTCTTGCGAAAGCGATCGAGTCGAATTTCTGCCAACCCTCACTGCCTGCTCTGCTGAATCCGGATGGATCCCTGGCCCATACAGCAACAGAGAAAGCGAATGTATTTGCTTCTCTGTTTGCTGATAATTCGCATCTAGATACTGGCAATGCTTCTCCGACACATCTTCCTCACTGCGGTATTTCGATGCCTGAAATCCGCATCACTAACAAAGAGGTATGGAGAACATTGTGTCGTTTAGATGTGAATAAAGCCAGTGGTCCTGATGGTATACCAGCCATTCTGCTCAAGACATGTGCAGCTGAGTTGTCTCCTGTACTGACACGTCTGTATCGCCTCTCTTTCAAGACTGGAATAGTGCCGAAATCCTGGAAGCTTGCCAACGTGCAACCCGTGCCCAAAAAAGGCAGCCGTGCTGATCCTGTCAACTACAGACCGATTTCAATCACCTCCATACTCTGCAAGATTATGGAGCGTGTATTGAACTCGCGCCTTCTAGCATACCTAGAAGGTAACGATCTCCTCAGTGACCGACAGTACGGGTTTCGCCGTAATAGGTCTACTGGGGACCTCCTAGTGTATGCTACACACATTCTAGGCGAGGCCATCGAGAAGAACGGAGAAGCGGTCGCCGTCTCTCTGGACGTCTTGAGGGCATTTGACAGGGTCTGGCATGCGAGCCTTATAAGCAAGCTTTCAGCGTACGGTATATCTCCTGATCTGATCGGCTGGGTAACGGACTTTCTGAGCCAGAGATCTCTCCGAGTAGTTGTCGATGGGTGTTCCTCGGAATCCTTGACAATAAATGCCGGAGTGCCTCAGGGGTCCGTTCTTTCTGCAACTCTTTTTCTGCTGCACATTAACGATCTGTTGAAGCCCGGTATCTATGGGTACGCAGACGACAGCACAGTTGTAGAAAGATATCTGCCGAGTACTCGGGCTAGTCGAGATCAAGTACAGTCTGAAAGAGAAGCCATGGTGCAGCGTCTGAATGACAAACTTCAGGCAGTCTCCGCATGGAGCAATGCCAATCTTGTCAAATTCAACGCCACCAAAACGCAGACGTGTCTGTTCACCGCCAAAAGGAGCCCTTTCACCTTGGCTCCTACTTTCCAGAATGTATCCTTGGAATACAGTGACCGGCTTCAGTTGTTAGGCTTAGAGATTTCCTCGAACCTCAACTTTGGTCGGTTCATTGAGTCCAGAGCAAGAGCAGCAGCAGCAAAGCTTGCCGTTCTTGCGAAGGTTCGGCAGTACTTTACACCGGGACAGCTTCTTGTTTTATACAAAGCACAAATCCGGTCGTGTGTAGAGTACTGTGGCCACATATTTGCTGGTGCCGCAAAGTCTCATCTTGCGGTTCTGGACTCAATTGAGAGGCGAGCAATGAGGCTCATAGGAGATCCCGAGTTGGTCGAAGCCGACCTCCAAGGCCTTGAACACAGGCGTAGAATTGCTAGCCTCTCAGTGTTCTATAGGATACATTTTGGTGAGTGTGCGCAGGAATTACACGATCTAATTCCCCCGGCCCCCTTCCATCATCGGACTTTCCGACGCACGGCAGGAATCCATCCTTTTGTTGTGGACATTCCACCTGTCCGAACGAAGCGCTTTGCTTCGTCTTGTTTACTGCGTACAGCAAAGGATTGGAACAGCTTGCCTGCGTCGGTATTTCCGAAAGAATACAATGTGGTTAAATTCAAGAGAAGAGTGAATAGGCTGCTAGGGTATTGCGCCTTACCACCTTAGACTACATTCCACTTACCATCAGGTGGAATGTAGTCAAGCATTGCCCTAGATTATATAAAAAAAAAAAATAAATAAATAAAATTTATTTGTTACAGCTCAAAGGTATTATAGACTTGAGTTTTTAATATTAATTACAATTAGATACCTCTACGCGTTCACGAGGAAAGGAGTAGTTTAAACATATTAAAAATATTTGTATTACTTATATGTTGTACGTAAAAAAATATGGTTTAGTTAAGAACATAGTACAAACGTTTTTTTTTTAAATATAGTCTTATCATAGGGTAGAATAGCAGAATATCATACAAATAGTAATATCTTTAATGTGAAATATTTTGTAATAAGCTAAAACATTTTAATTAAGTCATTCTAAGTTATTTATCCATTGAAAATAATGCTAAAATACCCGAAGTAAATATAAGCGAAATGTACTAATTAAAGCTAGTTATGAAACTATGTTATAAAGAAATTATTTAAATTTATTGTATCATCATAAAATTAAAATTTAAAAAATTACATGAATCATAATACTTAAAACCTTTATACGGATTATATTAAACTAGATGTAAATTGCCAACATATATAATCTGGGCAAGGGTATATATGTAGACGTATGTCTTATAACTCGATGAATATTTTTTTTATTTACAACAGCTTCACCCTTGTAAAATGTCTAAAAATACTGGAAGTTTCTGTCAAGAAACATTTGTCTGGAGAAACACGTAAGACCTAAATTGCGGGTAGAATTTACATAAAATGTGCCTAGAATATTTTAAAATAAAAACCTTAGATGCTTTTGTTGCTTTACCACATGATGCCTAGATGAATCGTATAGGTAGTCAGAATACTATAAAGGTAATGTTTATAAATAGTGTAAATTACTTGCAAACTGTGCCTGTGATAGTGTGTCTTGTTAAAAATTTATTGCAATTGGTTTATGCAGAAAAAATGTATAAAATAATGTAAAACAACATTAATACTTTATTATTTAAAGTACTTCATACACATTAAATGTCACATTAAACACAGCAAATACCGTTGAAGATTATATTGTTCTTGAAGTTTATCACTGATTCCGGAATTCATTTTTATTTTAATAATTAAATTTTCAATTTTCTGCCACGTTCTTAGATAATAATAAATAATATGTTTATTTTCAATACAGAAGCAATTATTCTGTTGATCCAAAGCAACATTAAACATCTCGGGTGGGAACTGGGAAGGTTGCCATATGAGATACATACCTAATACTCTCAAGAGACTGATAAAAACCAATCTTATTTTTTTCAACAATGTGATTGAATTTAAGAAAATTTGAAAAAAATATCGAAATTTCTTATAATCTTTATTATGTAACATTTAATACTCTACTCAATACTACATTGTAGGGAAGTACCATTTTATAACAGATCATAAGAGAGGTTGAATCATAAATCTACTTTTCATTTTTCAATTTTCGCGCTTTTAAGTGTTAGCTTTTATATAATTAGGAGGAAGGTCTTGATAAAAAAATAAAGGTATCAGTTGATGGTTTGACTAAAACATGTAACGTTTGTATGGAAATTCGATTGACTGAATAAATAATTGTAGTATTGGATATTGATTTGATTAAGAGTAGTGAATATATAAATCGTCTCCCAGCTAAGTGATGGCAATGTGTGATTGAGAGACTAAGTTGTGTAACAGAACAAGTATAACAAAGTGTAACAGTGATAGTAAAGAGTTTAAATAGTAAATAGTTTAGTGTGTTTGTAGGCAGTGCCAGTAAAGTATTTTAAAGTGTATACGTCTCGTATGAAAAAACTTTGCCTAAAATTAAATTAAAAATTGAATATTATTATATAATAGTTTGCGCAGTGTAATTTGAAATGAGTTTGTTAATATTTTAATGAAACATTAACAAATATTTTAATTAATTAGGTATGATTTGAATTAAATAAATTTAATTCAATTTTCATTATCCAATTTTTTTTTCAAGAGAATATCGGGAAATTATTAATATTTAATTTCATGTTATACTTCATTTTAAATAATTTAATTTTAGGCTGAGCGTTGTTTAGGTTATTAACAAATTGTGATTGATTCTATATAATTTATATTTTCTATAATAAAATCTTATTTAAAAACATGCCAGTAAAGGCAGAAAGGCTGGAAATAGTTTTTTTTAAAGCACTTATTGTGATGCAGGCTTTTACCGAGCATTATAATGGAATGCTTATTTCATAACACGGTTTTTTTTTATAGTTTACATTCTTCTATAGAGTATATAAACTGCCTTCGAATTTTTATTTATGTTACATCTTATTTACTCCAATATAAAAAAAAAAACCTCTTGGCTTGTTTTACATTTTCCGTCCAATTTGCATTAGAAAGCTTTAACTCAAGCAAATACAAGATCCCCAAGTCAAGCGGATTTAAAGAAATTACACATTAAAACCGAGGTCGCTCTGATGCGCCTGTACTTTGTTATGAGTCTTTCGTAATCATAAAAGCTTTATCTTGTCACTTTGTATTGTATGAATGAAACGGAGGAGCTTTCTATTGTCATTTGTATTCCTCTTTCAGTTTAAATGGCATTCAATAATTTTTTTTTATTCTTTACAACTTTAGTGTCACTAAAATATATTTATGATATTATATTTTATTTTTAAATATTAACTAACTGTAGTCGTGATCCGACCAGACGTTTTGAAAGATAATAGGCAATTAATTATAAAATGTATATCCCCCAAAACATGCAAATTCAAATTCAAAATATTTTATTCAAGTAGACATTTACAAGCACTTTTGAATCGTCAATTACATTAAATTGGTCAGTATAGTCAGTCTGTGAGTAAGCTATCACCAGCTCGGAATGCTGTTCTGCTGAGAAGAGCTGGCTAGAAAATCAACAGTTACTCTTTTTAAATGAAATTTAACAATGTTTGACTTATACATTATAACATCAACCCTGCAAATGACCCAAGTTCCAAACATTTCGATCAACCAAAAATTCTTGAATGTTGTAATAAGATTTATTTAATAATATGCTTTTAATTTTAGATTTAAAACTAAAAAAAAGAAGATCCAAGATATCTTGTGGAACCTTATTATACAGGCGTACACTGAAGCCCATGAACGATTTGTTAACCTTTTGAAGTCTAAATTTAGGCGTTAGGAGTTTATTTTTATTTCTGGTATTTATCGTATGTCTGTCGCTGTTTTCAGTATAAATAATTAAATTTGGACGTATATATAGTATGTTACTAAAAATGTATTGAGAAGCGACCGTAAGTCCACCGACTTCTTTAAAAACATCTCTTAGGGAGTCTCTAGCTCTTAAGTTACAAATAGCCCGTATAGCTCTTTTTTGTAAAACAAATATAGAATTAATTTCGGCAGCACTGCCCCATAATAAGATACCGTAAGACAAAATACTATAAAAATAACTAAAATAAACGAGTCGTCGAACAAACGTTGTTGGGATTAATGTAAAGAGGCTGCCTGCAAGACGTGCTAAACTTATTACAAATAACCTTGTATAATTCATGTTAATTAGTAAAATTATATTCCCGTTCACAAATAAACTCAATCTCGATTACAATTACATGTATAAATTAATCTAAAATATATTAAACTTTAATTCTTTATTCGATTAATTTAAACTTCTATAAAAATAAATGTCTTTGATGTATCTTTATTACTGTCAAAGAAACCCCACAAAGTATTTCATTTTATCACAACATTGAAAACATCTTCAGATACTTTAATCTCTTTGACCCTTGTCATTACTATAAAGAACAGCAACCGTTCTAGATAAAAGATAAGATATAGAAAGTGTTAGTCATATTTATTTATAATAATTTAAATGGTAAATACATTGGAATTTACATGTTTTAGTTCATAAGTTTCAACAGTAGCGCCACCTACATAATTAATTATGGAATATTATTTAATATTTACTGTTAAATGTTTTAAGAATTAGAAGCATAGAATATTTTAACATAATGTTTAATCTTTTATTAATTATTAGAACTTATTATAAGGTATAAATAATATCATCTGTAAGTTGGTTATGAAATTGTAAATTACCCTCGCCTAAATATTATAGTGTTAAAATATTATAAAACGAGTTGTAAGGGCTGCTCTCGCCCATTCTATTACAAATGGTTGGATATTAAACATTGAAGTGCAAGTACTGTGTATTACTAAAACAAGTCTTAACAAGTCAGAAGTATTCGACCGCTGTAATATTACGCGCCACGTGTCGCTATACACCGTTCGCAAGATATCCTGTCCAAGAATTCTGATGAAGATGATGTGCTGCCACTGCCGTTGAAAAGCCATGAAAATAAGAGACGACGTTAAAGTTAGTATTTGGGCCTTCTCCGAGTGCTGCTGTAGTAACCTCAAGCGACAAGGAGTCGTAGATTTAAAATGATATTGCAAGTACGTAAGTTTTTTTTTTTCTTAATACCCACGTTTTGCCATCTGCTTAGCAGGCTAATTATCTAGCTGGTTATTTGGCAGCATGCTCAATATAGAATATTAATAACTTTGTAGCTTGAAGTTAATAGCACTACTATTAAATTCTATTCATCATATATATCATATTCACTATTAACCATATCCTGTTAAAGTTCAATCAAATGCGAAATACAATAAGAGCCTGAATATTTACCAAAACTTTACAGTGTTATTAATACAATATCTCTCCATACATGTTTACATCGCTTGGAGTCTTTGGTGAAGACGTACGTCGGAGATGGAAAACTCTATACGGGAATTCGTTGCTATGTTATGAAAATCAACAACATATCAACATCTACTGGAAGAAGCGGTCAACCAAGTACTTTCTTCCTGATCGCGGGATGGCAGTGCAAGCAAGCAGCACTATACAACGATGGACCTGAATACAACGACAAGGTGACAGACAAAACTTTATTATAAGAACCTAGCCCTAGAAAAGTTTTGCATAATTAAGTGACCATGTGATTTATAATATTATTGTTACTACGTTTACCAACTTTCAAAGCTTTTAAGACCCAGTTGTAGGTTAGAGACGCGATTTTTTTTTTCTTTGCTTTTATTAAGTTACTAGCTGTAGGCCGCGGCTCCGCCCGCGTGTAGGTCGCTTTTCGCGTAATCTGTGGAAACTACAATTATCCAGACCTATAATAGACTTATAGTTAATTCTATAGTATCCTATTCAAGTGGAAATTTTATCTATATAGGCATTACATTGCTACGATATCAAACTGAAAATAATAACATACATCTACATCACACACACACGACCAGGAGATTATTCAGATATACGTATTAAAGCATATGGATTCGAAATATTATGTTTTGACAATATAAGTATAGATATAGATATAGAAAATCAAATGCTGTTTAGAGCAAGGTTGTTCATAATTGAATGTCTGACATTTAAATAATTTATTTGGATAAGGAATAATATCGTAATTATTAAAACACCTTCGAAAGTGTATATTATTTTAGAGCTAATTTCATAACCATAGAAAACGTTATAAAGAGTCAACCTTAAAAACTAGATATATCTTGTCGCGGACTTCTTTTTAAAACATTTAAAGAGAAACAATTTCATAGATCATCATTTTTGCGTAACTTTCACCGTTTTCTGTTTATTTTTTTTACACCTTGCGTTAGAATATTCAAGTTTTAGTAATCATCCCTATTTTTATGAAAATGAAACATAGCCTATGTCACTCGGGAATAGTGTAGCTTGCCAACGGTGAAAGAATTATTAAAATCGGTCCAGTAGTTTCGGAGCCTATTCATTTCAAACATACAAAAAAATAAACAAACCTTTCCTCTTAATATTAGTATAGATATAACTGACGCGGTAGTTGAGACTTTGAGACTTGCAATATAAAAGTAATGTTAGTATTTTAGATTACGATTTCGGCTTTAATGTCTTTATATATGACATAGAAGTGAACACTCTCAATGAAGGGGTAATATTCGGTTTACAAAATGTATGTAGGTTATTTAAAGAACGATTTCTTAAAAAAAAGAGTATATTCAGTTGTAAATGATTAAAATATAAAACCCAATATTAAACAAAAAGAAAAGGAATAACGTTAGATATTTATATATATATATATTTTTAAAGTAGCACTTAACATCATAAAACTATTTTCAAATCGTAATGATCCTTTTGTTTAAGATAGTAAATAGTAAGTAGTTCCTTATAGTATATGGATATATATTTACACAATATGAATAGATGAAGTATAATTTTAATTTATACAGATTAAAATGTAGACTTGTCTCCTTTCAGAGAAATTAAAATTCTAGAATATCTTATAGATAGACTTAAATAAATATGACTCGGTAAATATTACACTCCATAAATTTGGTAGGGTCAGATCTAAATGGCCTTGAGGACCATATGGAAATATTTTGCCAATGCTTTGACGCTATAAGGGGTAGATTTAGATATGTTCACATTTATTAAATAGGTAAAGATTTGAATTCACGATATTATTTTATTACTTCTGCAATATGATTCAATCTGCAATTGATATAAATCAAATTTGCTTTAAAAAAACATTTTTTAGGTGGGTAAAAATAAAGTTTAAAAACGTTTAAAATCTGAACCGGTACTGTCTAAATATAATCCCGAACTAAACAGACTAATTCAATAATAACGCGTATGAATATGAAGCAATGATACTGGTATTTATTATTAAAACATATTTCTATTATCTTTTATTTGACCGTTCAAATTATTTACTGAGTGTTAAGTTCTCAGTAGTAGGTATCTGTACGAATTTATGATCTTAAATTTTGAATCGATTATTGAAAAGGTAAAACGCAATAGGTATTCCGAAATAAATTCGTTAGAATCGATAAATTATTTCAGAATGATGATAATATAGGTTTAACATTTAGATCGATTTTAAACTACACCAATAAACGCGTACATTTCGTATTAAATTGTAAAAAAAATAAAGCAAGCAATTAGGTCTTCTAAATCCCTATTAAAAAAAAAAAGACTTTAAACGATATGCGTGGCACTCGATTATTTAATTTTCGATAGTATGTTAAAGAAGAAAAGAAATAACTACGATGAATTATCTTACACGCGTTTTTGAACTGTCAAATCGAGGAATTATATAAATCCACAGTAAAAGTTTTACTAAACAAGAAATAATTGCATACCTAAACAATATACCATAATTGACAGTTCAGACAGTTCAAATTAGGTATTTCAAATTGATGAACTTTAAAAAAATATATAATTTTCTAGGTTATGACTGTTTATTACTTAAAAATAGAATTATTATAAAACATGCCTCCTAAATATTCTTATTAGCAATATGAAACATAAACACGTTAGACTTAAAGACTCTGGTAACTTGAACTCTAGACAAGACAAACATAAGAAAATTAGCAAGGAATATATATTGTCGTACCTTAGGGTATAAGAAGTAATATTATATATGGCACGGCCTCCTAAACCCCAAGCCCCAACCCCCTAAATTTCCAAGAATCGTATTATTTTCAGTATAACGTTTGTAAAATTTAATGCAGTTGAATTCTATTAAATAATTTATACTGTAGATAATAATAAAACAAAAAATAAAATACGTTTTGAATAATTGTATCATTCATTGTTTCGATTATATAGTAAACTAGATGTAGGTATACAATGTACAAAATTACGATTTCAAACTCTGAATAAAATTAATAACACTTTTATAACAAGTGATTGAAAATTTAATGGACTTACGTTTTAATGCTTTATAAATAAATTAGTTAATCATTAGTTATTGATTTAGTGCAAATTAGAACAATTGGAAATAATAATATAAATAGTAAACTTCTAAAGAAATATGCTTGGTTTTATAATGTTCTCCAATTGTATGAAAAGTATCGTTACATCTTCAAAATAAAAATGAGGACTATAAAAATGTTCTATTCCTACTAATGATTATTTTTTTTTAGTTAAGAATATTTTGAATATTGATACGGACAGAGTAAATAATGTAAAAATGTAAAAAAAATATATATTTATTTATAAAATCTTTATTATACAAAGAAATTTATACAATTGGCGGACTTAATGCTATAGCACTTGATGCCTACTAATTATCTAGAAGTACCCTCGACCCCTAACAATATATTACAATTTCTTAAATAAAAAGAAATATTTATTTTATTTATTTTATTTTAAAAAACTTATTGCACATACAATTATTACAAAAAAATACAGTAGTAGGATGTTGATACAGTAAGAAATTTTTGTGCAAAGGCGGTCTTATCGCTTAAAAGCGATCTCTTACAGACAACCCTTGATGAGTAATGAATATTTGCAAGGTCATAGAATAGTGCACGCATACTACGAGAATAAGAATTTATACATAAGGACACAATAAAAATAAAAACTATCGTTTTTAATTATATAAGTAATTAAATAATGATTATATATAAATATACACATACGCACATACATATACATACATATATCCATATATATAAATAAATAGAATAAAATAGATAACCTATATAATATATGGTATACATACTTATGATAAAAATATATTTTGCGTAGATAAATAATATTGCTTCAAACGATTTTTCAAAATTGACAGTGATTTAGAAGTTTGAATTTCTAACGGTAGGTCACTCCAGAGTAATATAGAGAAATATATATAAATATTACAATTGTCGTGAATCTTGAATCGTGTTATGGTTAATAACTAAATGTAGCTTCCTTATTAACTACCTTTAAAGTATTTAAATTTTCTAAATTCGGGTGAATGAACATTTTCTTAAGATGTAAAATTTAAAACTGTTTCGATAAAATACGAAATCATTTAAAATTCATTTTTCTTTAAAAAAATATAAAGAAACTAACCAAATATAACAATTCAAACGTAATACAAAGTAAAAACAACCTGCTACTTCCAACAAAACCCATGCATAGTATGAATTTCAAAGTCATATATCTCTGTAGTCTGATCATTAATATAGCCTAACAAAATGAGCTTGGTTTGCTTTTATTAGTTAAAGATTTATTTGCTTAGAATGAGTTTTAAAAAGTTAAAATTAAATATATGTTCATAATAATGATATTAATAAGTAAATTATTGAATAATGTGTTGAGTACCAAGTTGGTGTGTTACGTGGTAAAAATAAATGTAAAGTACCATGTTGGTGTAAAAATGATAACGTAATAACATGTTTGTGTGTCCCGTAGTAAAAATAAGAAATTGATGCCATGTTGGTGTGTCCAATAGTAAAGGTAAGAATGAAATACCATCAATGGTTGCGTCCCGTGGTATAAAAAAAATAAGAATAAACTACCATCTGTGTGTGTTCCGTTGGTAGTAGTAAAAGTATAAGAAATACCATCTGTGTGTGTTCCGTTAGTATATAAAAAAAATAATAATAAGAATAAACTACCATCTGTGTGTGTTCCGTTGGTAGTAGTAAAAGTATAAGAAATACCATCTGTGTGTGTTCCGTTGGTATATAAAAAAAAATAATAAGAATAAACTACCATCTGTGTGTGTTCCGTTGGTAGTAGTAAAAGTATAAGAAATACCATCTGTGTGTGTTCCGGTGGTAATAGTAAAATTGAGATATATCCCATGTTGATGATGTGTGTCCATGGGCACCAGATCATAACGGCATGTCCGTTGATCTGGCTTTTTGTAAGCAGCCTGGTTTGTCCGGTGCAAAGAGAACAAGTATTTATGATAAAAACGATTATTATTATATATTATTATTATATTAACGAGTATTTATGATAAAAATTATAATTATATTACGAGGACGTAATAAGATGTCAAAACGGCCGATAGTAAAGTTATATGTTGTATAAATGTTATGTAATTTCGCACATTAAAAGTATAATTGGATGTTTTTTTCTTGATGCATTGTATTTTTAATAATTTGTTTTTCTCTATAACATTGTAAGATCCTGAATTCAGATGACCATTTGGTCTACTGGTCCAGAATGTTTATTAAATTAGAAATTAGTCATTTAATATATGATGGTTGGTAATTAAAGAAATTAATGATACAATTACGAGGTCGTAAGATTACAAATCAGGAAAGGCCGAGTGTTAGTCATATTTATTTATAATAATTTAAATGGTAAATACATTGGAATTTACATGTTTTAGTTCATAAGTTTCAACAGTAGCGCCACCTACATAATTAATTATGGAATATTATCCTCTTTCGTCCGACTGTCATTGAGAACAGACGTGTTATCGTTTTAATTCGTAATACTGTTATTCTAAGTTTTTCAATATTATAACCTACTAAAATAGTCCTAAAGTCGCAATTACTAGTCGAACAGTTAAGTGATTGGTGAGATAGTGGAACGCGGAGTGCTTGTGCGAGGAGGACAGCAGTTGCGGCCATAATTGCTTTCTCTGTCTCTGCACGCTACGTGGGCCGATAGCAGGCACGCAGCGTAGCGCTTGCTGCGACACCAACGTCACTGTCCACGTGCTACGATTCGACGTAACTGACTTCACCTGCCGTTTCGCGGAGCCGCCACCTGTCAGCGCTACGAGTAGTTTTGTTATCACAACATCACTGCCTACAAAGAGCGAGTCCTATTTTATTATTTTAATATGAATACGTTACGCACTCCGCCGCAGGGTTTGTCTTCTTCCGACTCCAATATAAACAAGTCCGTTACCAGCTGCTTAACGACAACACCTAATACTAATGTCACGCTAAGAGGTAACTCTAAAAGAGTTAGGATAGACAATGATGAATATACCAGCCTCGACTTGTTCAAAGAAGAGATGAGAGATATGTTTTCTAGCTGGATGAAGCAGCAGGATGCAAAATTCGAGAAACTCGATAAAGGACTTGCGAAGTTAGAAAATGTCGAAAGGGGATTATCAGACATAAAATCTGGCATAAAAACATCAAACAATGATATAGAAAAATCTTTAAGCGAAGTTTCCGGACAAATTAAAGACTTGGACAAAAAGATTGACATGTTGGAGAATGAACGTAATAATATGCGCACAAGAATTGATGAACTAGAGGAAAAATATGAAGGATTGGAACGAGTTATTAGAAAAACAAGCATCGAAATTAGGGGGGTACCTAAAAAGAAGAAGGAAAAGAAAGAAGACCTACTAAATATGATCACGAGTATGATTAAAAACATCGGAATTACTGACTGCCCTACTAACGAAATTAAAGATGCTTACAGATTACCATCTAAGGAAACCTCGATGACCTCTACTGTTGTCACTGAGTTTACCAATATTTTTGTTAAGGACAAATTTATAAAAGGAACAAAACTGTTTAATAACCAAAAATCTGGCAAACAAATTACCACAAAACACCTAGGCCTTGAAGGGGCTGAAATAACATTATTCGTCTCGGACCACTTGACACCAAAGGCCAAGCGACTTCACTTTCTGGCACGCGATTTTGCAAGATGTGAAAATTTTCAGTACTGTTGGACAGCCAACGGACGAGTTTTTCTACGAAGAAAGGAAGGTGAAAAATACGCATTGGTTAAGAACGAACAAACATTTCAGCAACTACGTGAAGCCTACAAAGCCACAAACAAATAACTTTACCCCATCAGGTTTTGTAATGTTAAAATTATATTCAAATCCACACTTAATTACATTTATACTTACCTACAAATCTACACAAAACACTACCTCTCATATAAAAAGTCAACATACGAACACACTCTGCGCATTATCCACACTCGCAAAGTTACACACGTCTAGCAACCAACTCTACATGAATATTTTGTCATACTCGAAAATAAATAATAATGTATTTAGTAAAAAAATTATAAGCATCTATTATCAAGCACACTTGAAAAAGAATCAAACCCGTACATCACTCCAACCCTATTCAATTACGTTTATTTATGGCTAGTCAATACAACCTGAGTGAAGACCTCGACAAGACTGAAATTATTTCCAGCACCAAACGAAATTTCCCTGAAGAATGTTTAGCTGATATTGGAGATGCAGAATCACAACTAACAATAGTAAGTCAAAATATACGCAGTATACAAAAAAATTTTGACGACTTTACAGTTTTCTTATCAAAACTAACATTTCTACCGGATATAATTGTATTAACGGAATGTCGACTAAACGATACTACACCACTTTTTTATCTCAACCACTACACATGTTATTACTCGAAACAATACCTAAATCAAAATGACGGCATTGCCATTTTTTATAAAAGTAACTTACATGTAATAATTGAAGAGCCTAATTTTAAAGATGCTAACTGTCTTCTTATTCACGTTAGTAAAGAGTACACAATATGTGCTATCTACAGGTCCCCATCTATTTACAACATTCAGAACTTTATTGACTCTTTAGAAAAAATTATGCAGACATGTCCACACCTCAATAGCATCATTATAGGGGACATGAATATTGATATTTCACCCTCTACTAGAGATAGGCGTGCTTCCGATTACCTAGATATAACAGGTCACTATGGCTACTACCCGGGCCACCAACTCTCCACACACGATCATACTTGCCTAGATCATGCAATGATCAAAACTAAAAAAGCAGCTAAGATAGACATATGTGCTTCGGGAATAACTGACCATGACACAGTCATCGTGAGTATTGCAAAGCAAAAATCATGTTCTATACCTGAAACCCAATATAAAACTAAAATAGACTATGTTAGCTTGGCAAAAGCTGTTTCTGACTGTAACTGGGACTCTATCTATTCATACTCTGATGTTGACAAAGCACTAACAGATTTTACAGTGAAGTTAAGTAAAATAGTACAAGATTTCACAAGCACACATACCGTTAGAAACTCAAAATGTATAAAAAAGCCGTGGCTAACTAAAAGTTTACAGAACTGTATCCGGAAAAGAGATCTTTTGCATATAGAAGCAAAAAAACAACATAATAAGAACAACTCCACTGTTCAGCAGCGATACAAAAACTACCGAAATATGTGTAACAATTTAATAAAAAATCTAAAAAAAAACCATGAGAAAAAGACTTTGAATGATGCTAATGGAGACTGTAAGAAGACTTGGATGGCAATAAAAACCATTTGTAATATAAAAAAAACTAACTCCAATAACTCAGAACTCTTACATACCTGTTCTGACCCCTGGGAGTCCCTAAACCGGGCAAATAGGTTTTTCACCACAGTGGGTGAACTACTAGCCGACAAAACTCTTTCAGCACTTAAAAAAACTGAATCAGAACTGGCTAACTTATCCGGATCCTTGTACAAAAATACCTCCCCTTGTAAATCCTTCTATGTGAGCCCTACCGACAGTTATGAAGTTATTAAAATCATTTCCAACCTTAAAGATATCTCTGCACCTGGATGGGACGGGATTACCAACAAAATTCTAAAACTTAACAAGCCTCACCTCGCTTCTCCTATCGCATTCTTATGTAACTTAAGTATCTCTTCTGGAAGAGTTCCGAATGCCATGAAAATGGCTAACGTGTGCCCTATTTTCAAATCTGGTGACAAAACATTAGCAGAAAATTACCGCCCCATCTCCCTCCTTACATCACTAACAAAGATTCTCGAAAAGATCATGAATAGAAGACTCTTAAATTTCCTAGAGAAGAACGGCATTCTATCAGACAACCAATACGGCTTTCGCAATAATAAGTCAACGGAAGACGCAGTGACCAATCTAGTTGACTTTATCGTAACTAAGCTAGATAAAGGAAATAAGTGCACAGGAGTTTTCCTAGACCTTGCGAAAGCTTTTGACACCGTGTCAAGAAGTGTCCTCCTCCAAAGACTTGAACAAATAGGAATACGAGGCACAACTCTTAAATGGTTCAAATCCTACTTAAGTGAAAGAACACAAAGAATTGGCATAGGTGAACATCAGAGCGATTACGCCTGCCTTAAATATGGTGTACCGCAGGGAAGCGTACTAGGGCCCAGCCTCTTTATTATCTATATTAACACCCTTTGCTCCTTGCCACTCCATAAAGCTAAGATATTTACTTATGCTGACGACACGGCCATAGTTTTCTATGATAAATCATGGGAAGCTGTGTACAAGGCCGCTGAGAATGGAATGAATCAGGTCGCAGTCTGGTTAAACTATAATTTGTTAACACTTAATGAGGACAAAACTAAAATTATAAATTTTAGTGTCACTAAAAGAAACTCTTGCCCTTCACACCTATCGGTAAAATTACATACGTGTAAAAACACAGGCAAAGCGTGTTGCTGCACAAGTTTTGAACAAGTGGCTTATATAAAATACCTCGGTATCTATATTGATCAACACCTAACCTGGGCAAAACAAATTGAGCATGTTAGTGGACGTGTCAAAAAATTATCTCACATTTTCAAAAAAATGGGCCAAATTGCTGACAAAACCACCTTGAAAATGATCTATCACACATTATGCGAATCTGTAATAAATTACTGTCTTACATCATGGGGAGCGGCACATAACACAAATCTAATTAAAGTAGAGCGTTCACAACGGGCCATCCTTAAAGTTAGTAATAAAATGCCCTTTCGCTTCCCCACGGATAAACTGTACCAAGAAACCGGTATTTTGAGTGTCCGCCAACTGTACTATATGGCTGTAGCTATAAAATTCCATAAAACGGCTTACGTAAACTTAGTACCTAACACTCGGTCTAGGAGGAAACCCAAGTTTCGTAAACCCAAAACTATCTTAAACTTTGGCAAAAGATGTTTTTCTTACATGGGTCCCTACATATACACAAAATTAAATAATTCATTGAATATAATTCAGCTGACCAGACCAAAAGTTAAAAATCTTATCAAAAATTATTTCAAAAACATGGACTATAATAACACAGAAAATTTCATTAGAATATTATAAACAAATTTACTTTCTGACACACACTAGTAAAAATACCTTATAGACGTACACTGCACATCGATATGACACACACACGCGCACGCACACACACACACACACACACACATGCACACACAAACACACACACACACACACACACACACACACTAACACACACACACACACACTAACATACACACACACTAACACACACTAACACACACACACACCTATTATTAACGCACACTTATTAATAATTTGTATTAAACTTAATTAAGTAATGTTACCTATCTTACCTGTATGACCTTACCAAGTCATACATACATGACCTGTACCCACGCTTTTATGTATTTTTGGACGAGAGGGACTAGTCTCCACGACACAGGGAATCCTAGTGTGGAGGCTAGTGACCTATGTACAGAACTTCTTTTTTGAACAATAAACATTTATTATTATTATTATTATTATTATTATTTAATATTTACTGTTAAATGTTTTAAGAATTAGAAGCATAGAATATTTTAACATAATGTTTAATCTTTTATTAATTATTAGAACTTATTATAAGGTATAAATAATATCATCTGTAAGTTGGTTATGAAATTGTAAATTACCCTCGCCTAAATATTATAGTGTTAAAATATTATAAAACGAGTTGTAAGGGCTGCTCTCGCCCATTCTATTACAAATGGTTGGATATTAAACATTGAAGTGCAAGTACTGTGTATTACTAAAACAAGCCTTAACAAAAGGTAAAATTAAAAAAAACTATAACCTTAAAACGAATAACCTACCAAAGTTTTTTTTTATACTATTACTGTAAATTATAACATAGCATAGTACTTATACTTATACTACCTTGAAGAAATATGCCATTATTTTATCTACAAACTATCCAAAAATTATATAAATTTTTCTAAAGTCTGATTCTTATAACTTAAACATCTGAAATATTTATGAAAATTTGCTGTAGGTCAATACACTTCAAAGTTAAGTTAAGACTTGAATTAATAATAATTTAAAAAAGGATATATCTGTGTTCGTAACTAAGTTTTTATTTATTTGTAAATGTTAAAATTTGAGGCAGACATGGACGCATTTGTTATTGCATGGGCTTAAAAGTTTATTCTTTATTTCTCAAAGAGGCAGCAAAACGTCTTTCTCGCAATTCGTGTACTTCCCTAAAAGTGTACTTTTCTTTCTTTTGAAGAAAACTACACTAAAAATTAGTTAAATGCAGTTTCATTTGGATATTTATAACCAGTTTCATTGAATGTTATAGAAATTCTGATTTAATTATTGTCTGAATTTCCAAACTATTAAATTGCAGATAACTTCCAGACTTAATTATTTATTTTATTTCACTGTAAAATATATACTTTGAAATGCGAGGAAAACATCAAAAAGATGCTTTTCGTTCGAACATACGACTGTAACATAATATTTTTGCAGCCACTTTTTTAAACAAGAACTTCAGAGTTAATAAACGTAATGTAAGCTATACGAGGTTATTGAACTGAGTGGATATTATTAAACGGGTTGAGAAATAGAAAGAAAAGTGAATGAAATAATTTAATTCAGGTTAATAGAATAAATTTAAATTTTATCAGCAAAGTGTATGAGATTTAAAAAGATAAATATGTTAAATACATTAAAAGGTTGTTAGTTGATGCTACACACACACGCATATAAGTTACACTCTTAAGCAACTAACCGTTCCCAGATGTTTAAAGGTGTTACATGTTTGGAAAATTGGTTCAAAACTAGTGATACAATTTTGGACCGTTCAACAAAACAGTTTGCAGTAACTGTTATTTATAGTTACCTACAAACTTAACACAAAGGTCACTTTTTTATTATATGATATTATTATTATAGAGACCTAATATATATTTTTTTATTCTATTACGTCAAGCGACCATAGACCCTGTGCGACTATTTTACATCTGACAAATATATACTTGACATTAACATGTCAACGTTAACAACAAAGTAGTGTGTGTAATGTTTCCCATAGTAGTGTGTGTAATATTTTTATCATTAATTTAATGTATAAAAAGAACATTATTATTGAAAATTATTAGCTTTCTGCACTTCTCTTACACATAAACTATAACTGTGCCAAATTTCATACTTCTCTGACCCCGCCATTTTCTTAAAAAGGGGCCTAAAGTTTTTGCTTCACGTATTAGTATTATGATGATCAAAATATATTCGGCATTCTTTATTTTTATTTGCAAAAAGCATAATAGAGAAATATGATCTTTATATTCATAGCGAATGAGTATAAACACTCTACAAAAATAAAACACATCTGTGATGATCATCTAATTTACATTTTTATACGTAAAAAGAAATTAAGCAATATTACCAAGATATTACCAATAAATAAATTTAATAATTTGAGGCTCAGGGAGAACCTCAAATGATTTAATTATTTTTTGCTGTATACAGTCTAGACCAATCTATTTTCTAGTCTTTGTCGCAGACTTCTCTCCACTTTTGATCAATTATCTCTCGATTAATGTTTAAGTTTGATTTAATTTGAAGTTAAAGTTGATTGTTTTTCTAATTAACAATAATCTGACTTTGGGTGGTATTTGGACAGAATAGTGAATGCGTGATAAATAACCCACAACAAAATATTAACTATTATAGTAGAATAACTGTTTCATTTAGAGCTAATGGGATTCTTTTAGTGCTTTCTTTGATTAGTTATTAAATCAATTTCAAGGGTACTGTACATTAGTATTATATCGAGGGTACCGGCTAAGGAGTTGTTATAACTATTTAAACCTATAAATGAGTATGTAGGTATGTTCCTTATAAACTCCGAGACGGCTGCAGCCATGTCAACGAAATATTCAGAAAATCTTTAGAATTCTATAAAGTTTGGTGGCAAAAGCGGCATGTTTTTTTTCAAACTGTCTAGGACAGTTTTTTTAAAACTATTGTTTAACGCTATTGGTTTTTACATTGAAAAATTTAAGGTCAATTATAACGCCATGGATCTATCCATGTACCTTCTCGGGAAAATCGTAGATGAAAATGAAATTCAGGATAAATAATAATTATTATTAAGGTGATTTCGATATACATTGAAATATTTAGGTTCAGATCTCACAATTCTTTGCGTACGTTTTTGCTTGGACGTATCAAATATCCACTTACACGTGATATACACAAAAACGAATAAACGAAACAAAGAAAATCAAACAATTTAGTTAATTGATATATATATTTTTATTCTTCTTTCCTGCGATCGGTTGTAGTTTAAGTATTTAAAACTATTATTTTTTTCTTTTTTAATTTACATCTAAGGCCAAGAAAAAATATTAGTTATTAATATTTATATTTATTTAAATGAATTAATCAAATTGACACTGCAATATCATTCTTCAGTAAGCTTTATTCGATTAAATTGTTTAATTAAGACTGATTTAAATAATATTTTCAAATCTATAGCAAACAAAGTGATAAACGTCGTTAGCAAGCTTCAAATTGTAATAATTGAAATAAGAATTATCATCCACCTGCCCTTATTCCGATTATTTGAAGTCGGTGAAATATCTTTTAATTTCATTTTCATATCATGCTTGATCTGATATTTGGCAGTCCTCCAGAACTATGCGTAGTAAAATACGGCATTCAAAAAACCTATAATTGAGAGCAATTGACCTGATTTTATTAAAGTCTTTATTGCTAATAACACGTAATGTTTGATATTAAACTTCAGAATTTTTTAATGCATCTTAAGTATATTGGATAATTAAATTCATATTAGTACTACAACTCTCGCATGTACATATTTTTTAATACAGGTTTATTCTAGGTGTTTCTAACCAATAATATTTTTTATAAAGAAAAATATCTTGGATACCATCGGTGGTAACTACAGCAACCGTTCAGAATATATATCTACAAAAACTATTATATTCCATAGAATATCGTGATTTGAATGTTCTGACAAATGTTGTTTTATACTACAAAGTTATCAACAGTTGAGTATTATGTTTGAAGGAAGCCTAGTAGATTTCGTCTTCTTCCTAATGAATCTGAGCATATTTAGAATGACAGATTAACAAAGGCAGGTAGCTCAAATGGCAGGGCAATGAGAAGGTATTTCAGAAGTCGCATGTTCTAGTCCTCCGCGAGTGGTCAAAGTTGTCATTCTATATTTATTTAAAATAAAAACAAGTAAATATCATTCAGTATAGATCTTGCTTTATAAAATCTTTGATTTTCAGTGATAATTTATTTCGGTGAATTATTGCATGCTTTGAAATAATTACAGTATAAAACCGAATATTTTTAAATATAATAATTATATTTTACGTTTTATAAAAGTTTTAACTTTATACTTCGACTTCAATGTTATTTCCAAAATGTAAAGAACGTTTTATACAAATTCTAACCCCAGACCCTACATCGAAAGACGGAGAAGGTATAAGTAAGTTCTTTGTAGTCAAAGCTAGTTTGATTTTGGCAGCTAGCCGACACATTGTTCACAGCAGCACACTCGACAAAAAATTCTTAGCTTTCTGATTCCGACAAGGTTTATTAATTAATAGAACATTTGAGCATAAAATTATCACGATAAATGTATTTCATTCTAGAATGTATACATCAAAATATCTTTTGTTGTTAGTTTTACCTAAAAATTACTTCGATTTTTTTAGTACTAAACTTTAAGGTTTGTATAATAAATAAAATAAATGCATTATTAAATGCTAAAACGTTTTCATTTCGAACTTGTTAACTGCTATATTTACGTTACTTAATTAAAAGCCTTCAGGAGCAAGCGCACAGTGAAGTTTCGAATACTAACATTTATTCAGTCGGCGCCCATCAGATATTATTGTACCATTTCCTGCGTCAACCCGCTAGAAGAGTTTATAATTCACAATGTTTATGTTCTCTTCACATATGCAAAAAATACTGCAGTCTGCATAATATTATTCGTAGTAGAACTATAGTAAAATTAGAACATAATGCTTAATATAATTAATACATTTTTAAAACGTTTTATTTACTAAATATTTATTACTACACATTTTGAAGCCCCGATTCAAAAAGAGAGGTGTTATAACTTTGACATCTATGGCATCGTAGCAGTCAATGCGTGGGCGGATTTGATCGCGGGTTTTTTAATCGTCAGACTGGTTCGTCGAGATTCTTAGCTATATTTGGTTGAAATAAAGCAATCATATCAAAGACATTAATCTTTTATTGGTGCTGGTAAAAGATTTTTATGGAATACTAATAATAAAAACCTACTCGGGTGAAAATTTGTGTGTTCGAAGTTTCGTTAATTTAGTACTATTTAGAAACCAATAAAAACATTAAAAAGATAAAAAACCCTCCGATATAAAAACGCTTTAAAAACCTTTAAAAAGAATTAAAATATTTTTATTATATACTTAATGAAGTCTTTGCGTCGGGCGACCGCTCTATAAAGGAACAAAAGGGCAAGCAATGCAAGTAAAATAAGGCAAATAACGAAATAACGATATAAAATCGTATAGTCCTCATTCATTAGTTCGGAAAACTTAGTGAAATAGACATCACGTGCAAAGACTTAGACTTACCAGAATATTAATTAACAGAATTAAAATACCAGAATACTTCAGCAAATACTTTATACATTTTATATTTATATTGATCACAACAACTTGATACATTTTGGAAGCTTCCAGAAAGCTGTTATGTAACTTTTATTACTTAAATACATATCTATATTTTTTATAGCATATAAGATCACTATAAATAATACCAGATAACAGACTCGAGCACACAATTTCTATTTTAAAAACCCTACAAAGTTCTCGTCTTCCTGCACTAAACAAAACTTTGAAAACACGTTTTAAGCATTGATATAAAAAAATTATAAAAAAACAAATTATATATTGATTTATTTAAGAAACTCACAACAATTATTGCTTTATTTAAATAACTCACAACAATTATTGCTTTTTTTAAGTAACTCACAACAATTATTACTTTATATAAGTAACTCACAACAATTATTGCTTTATTTAAGAAAGTCACAACCTAAAATTCGTTAGTTAAAAACAACATACATGATTATTGCAGTTTAAATTAGTATTTATAATAGTGGTTGTAAGCACAAAAATACATAACTACATAAAGTTTGCAAAATCTTGTTACCTAAGTAAACTTGAAAGGAAAATTAAGATAACTTAAAATTAAATAAAATCTGTCAACAAAAACCAGCTTCCTTTCCATTTAACAATTTAATTTTATAAGATAATAACCAGTCGAAGTACCTCTAAAGTTTTATTATGATTCGTAAAATTATGCAAACTGGGCCTTAATAATAAATAAATAAAACCCTTTTATACTATATCTTATCTTTAGTAGGCAAATTACATTATTTAATATAACTTAAAAATAAAAACAGATTATAATCTACTGTTTGTCGTTTAATCTTCTTTTGGAACATCTCTGCAGGTAAGGGCCTTCTCCAAGGATGTCCAGTCTTCTCAAGACTTTCTAAACAAATCAATCTAATGATTTTTGAACCATTTGGAAACTACTAGGTATTTCCATATTGGAAAATCCGGCTTCCTTTTTTTTTAAATCGGCCTTTCTCCTCACATGTTAACGTACCGTCAAATCATAATCCCACTTACTCACATATTAAAATTTAAAACCTTTACAAAACTAAGTACATACATATACACATTACATACACAATATAATAACCACTTGGGTTTCTAGTAAGAGTGACATATAAATATTCTAAACATCAGAAGTGTATGACATGTTTGCGTAAAATAGAATAAGTATATTAGAACTTGTATGTGAAGGTTTGTCAAACATTAATATTCATACATTCATTCTAGTAAATTGCCAGCATGTATGTGAAGGTAAAAAAAACAAATTTTGAGAATTTTAGGAGCAATGCAAAAATTTGAAGTAAAAATACCTAATGAAAAATGCATCATAGGTCCCTGAACATAAACATGAGCATACTTTTAGGTATATCTTAGTAAGTATATATGTAACTGTTTTGCGTAGACAGAGAATGATAAAAAGACTTTCGTCGTTTAGAAACGCTATTCGTAATATTTGTTTTAGTTTCGTAAATTAAATGTCACCAAGTATGCACTATTGTTCAATATGATGAGAAAATGGCAGCACTGCAATAAGCCGAAAAGGAATGACATTCACTTCACTAATATATATTGCCCGCTTTTAAATAATGATAGCAATCACCGAAAGACCTACCTAGTTATTCAAACTTACATCCATATATATGTATAATATAATCTATGTAGCCTTGTTGCAGAATGTTAACTGTCTTTTGTTTTTGTACACAGCTTTTGTGCACAGCACATATATCATAAACAGCTGAATACTGGGGTGTGTTCCTACAACGCAAATCTGGCAGATCGTGTTATTTACGAAATATGCAAATATATTTTATTATGTAAGAACTAGCTGGCCATGTTTATAAAAAGTTATATTATAGAATTTTCAAAGATACTTAAGCTTACATATTTATTTAAGAAACAAAAATGCTTTGTAATCTTGTATATTTTTTTAATGCAATAACAGCTAAAGTAATAATACATATATTTTATTAAAATAAGTAACAATTGTATAAACATAAATAAGCATATAAATTAAATCACCACGGAATTAATAATATGAACCCAAAACTCTTCTAACCCATCTTAGAGAGTTAATGATAAAATAAAACGAATTTTAAATATAAGTATGTTTATGAACTATAATGACACAACGCTATTATTATTTTGCTCGCAGCAAATCAATTACCATGAATATTGAACGAGACACGGTTTCAGACAGTTGTCAGTTAACTATAATACTAAGAATTAATAATAAAACAGTATCAATTTAATATTAAGAATACCTCAATGCCATTTTATTGTTACTAGTAATTTCAAACATCATACAATAATTTCAAAAACCATACAATGTGAAATCAATTTTAATATTTATAATAATCACATTATAAATAGATATGTAACTGTCACACACGAGAGTCAAGCAAATGCATATTATGCTTATAATGGTACTGAATATAAAAAATACAGAATATAGCATTCTTTTTACATTAAACCATATATCACTGATCCGCTAATGACTGCCAGCTTACGTTTTTCTTTCAGCGTAGAGATTTCCGTTTTCTCTCCCCTTCTTGCAGTTAATGGTTTCTTGAAAATATAAGACTTCAATAAGCGATGAAACTTAAACTCATTTTCTCTTCTAAATTATTATTTAGAAGAGAAAAGAAGTTCACCTATTGGTGAACTTCTGTCATAATTATTTATGATAAAAAGTGTTTTAAAATATATATTAAAACCACTTATACACAACGCAGTATTTTTTCAAATTCAATTTTAATTTGTCTTTAACAATTGTCTTACATTAGATGTAATTTATATAAAAACCTCATATCAATTCAATTGTATTATAGAAAATTAAAAACATTGGTAAACGCAACTAAAAACAAATAAATTAATATAAATAATATTCAGTTACTATTACATTATATACTCGTATAATTTCGAAAACCGTACATTTTCTGGAATAAATAATTTTATTTGGGACATCTATAAAATAATTTAAAAAATAAACATAAATAGAAAAGTGACGAGCAATAAAATAATTAAGTCTCTGAAACCACAAGGTTTCAGAAGTATTTTCACAAGTATTCCACAGTACTTCCTTACTTAAGTACTTTATTTAGTCCAGTAAACTTTAACGTGCATTCATATGTAAATACGACTACAGGCTTTAGGTTAGCCTCGCATGACTCCGTTTTTGTAAAACTTTAAAGCTACTACTAGTTTCAAAGCTGCAAAATACAGTCGAGAATGGAAGAGATTTATTTGTTAATTTGAATAAGCTTCCTATTATACTTTGGGACCTAATTTTTTTGTGATGTTAGCTTATTATACAACTCATTATGCTGCCCTATTATAATTTGCGAGTTCTAATATTTTTTTGTATGTGATGTTAACTCATTATATAACTCAACATAAAGAATGCTGCACTTTCTGGAAAATAATCGTATTTTTACTGGAAATCATAAAATCTGATTCAGTCTATAAATTAAATACACAAAACTACGGGATTGATTTAATTAAAAATTGTTACTATGACGCTTTGTTATCGAACTTGTATATTATTATGTACCCCGGAATCTATATAATTTCTCGAGAACACTGCCTTTGCTTTGAGCAATAATTACTACGCAATAAAACTTTGCACAGATTTTTATAAGATTAGATTTGGTGTCGTTTTATTATTTTATCGATCAATGCTTTTTGAATTTAACATTTTTTTTTAACAAATAACAATAATTGGTTTAACCTACAACTACAAAAAACTATATAAATATATAAAATTAAAAATAAACCGATATGGGCAGAGATTCGAACCCACGACTACTGGGAAACCGTCCCGTCGCTCTACCAACTGAGCTACCGGATCGCTATCCGCCTCGGTGAATTAAGCATTCTATATGTGATCGTACACCATCACCACCGTCCCGATAAAGACTAACTGCAAAAGTCAATATTAAATCGTGTTGGCTAGCATTAGCTAACACGATTTAATATTGACTTCGTTGAGAATCATATATTAAGTTACTAAAAGACAAATCATTAGTCACATTGATTCAGTTCCTATTTTCTTCCTAACTTTTTATAAAGAATCACAATAAATGGTACCATTTACTCTCTTCTCGTGCCAAGACAGATATTCGCAACGGCAATATTTTTAAGTCTTTATATTATAAGCTTTATTTCTTGATTTTAATACTACTCAATGAATATAAACACTGTATTTTATTCTTTGTTGAAATCTAGTAATATATTAAAAAAAACAATATAAAAATACAATAAAATAAAAAAACATGATCTATTTAGATCGAAGCCTTAAATATACATAAAGCTAAACATATTGGAGTCCCCCACCCCTCTCACACGCGCAATCAAAATATTTATTCGGAAAAAATCCTCAGGCTATTTATTTGCAAGTATAATTTATGGATGTATTACGATTTTATTTACGATTTTTTTATTATCAAAGTCAAGATACTACGATTAATAATTTTACCCATAACTCTTTGCTCTGTGTATCTCGCACTACTGTAATAAGTAAATAAAGATTACATGTAATAAATACAAATAGAAACTAACTTTATATAAAGTTCAAAGGGTAGTTGAGAACTGAAAAGTGATGTATGAATACCAATGACAACTTTATTACTTCTCTCCTGTTCGTAGACAAATGTTTTGCACTTAACTTCTGTCTCAGTGAAATGTATTTTTACGGATACAAGTCTTGGATTATTATTATTCTCATGATGGACACGTATGAAAAGCATTACAAAATCCCTGGGGATGTTGGTATTTCGTCATCCAGACCGGACTTATTCCTGTATTCGAAACATCTGAGGCGCGTGATACTTGTGGAGCTTACTGTTCCTTGGGAAACAAACATCCCAAGGGATCACACATTCAAGCTCAATAAATATTACGAACTAACCAACGAACTGATCAGGAATAAATTTATAGTTAGTTTGTACGCGGTAGAAGTGGGAACGAGAGGTATAACAGCAAAATCTCTCTATAGCCTACTTAAAGATCTTGGCCTTTCTAGAACAAGCATCGGTTCATTTCTAGAACGTACTTCAAAGGCGGCATTAGTAGGTTCTTTCCAAATTTGGTTAGGTAGGGAGAGGAGTGTGGAGGGTGAAGGTGAGCGTTTTTGCGCATAATAAAGGGGCCCCTTAAACCTACTCCTGGGTCGCAAGTCCCAGGCACTGCTTGCACTCCTCTCCTTGCAACGCGATGGGCCCGGCACCCGCACGGTGAATCCATGGATTGCTAAGAAGCTTCGTCTGTGTCGTAAAATACTGAAGGTACGATTTAAATTTATTTACAGTAAAATTTATAATAAAGATAAATAAATAACAGTCTAATAAAATGTTATAATAGTAAGCACATTAATCTTATTTCTTTTTTCTAAGAGACCACAAATAATCTTATGGTTTAAATACATTTACGGATTTTCCGAACCAATTTAACTTTTATACTGACTTTGGGAACTCTTACTTTTATCTGTTTCGAAACTTCAGAAGTCATGACATAATTAATCACTCTGAGAACAAGCCGCGTTAGACTCGCGTCCCCTCGCTCTGATAACATTTAAGTCAACTCAATAATCTACATTTTGATTATATATGTTTACATACATAGAAATTCATATGCATAAATATGAAATATCAATATTATTAAGTATTTGTATCTAAAATGTGTTTGAATATTGATTACAATGGTATGTGTATTAGAAGTATATTAGCTGAATAAGAGTAAATATATATGTTGTAAACATTAATTTATTAATCATTTATCATTTAATTCACTTTATACTTATACTCTCTTATTACACGGGTCTATTTGTACAATATATGAATACATTTTGAGAATAAATATTTTTTTCCACATAGTATACTTATGCTTTCAAATGAAAAGTAATTTAATTCTTAGGTTCCAAGTTCCCTCATGAACCTGTCATTGAAATATTGAAATGAATTATATTTACTCTGTAGAAAACTATTTGGTATTGTATACATCTTTATTTTACTTCTTATCGACGTATATTTCGTTAATTTCAAGGGATAAAATAAAGAAGAAAGAAGAATTTCGAAATGATTTATTGGTACTTCGTCGTTGTGTTCTTTATGTATGATACGAATTCCAATTTCTTCAATGTTATAAGAGACGAAAAATTATTATTTTTAATGGCACTACAAGTAGCTCATCAACTATCATGGCTTTGCCTCTTTCGTTGGCAGCGCCGTGTTAAACAATCAAATTCTCGTTAACATGATGTCACGCTCGAGATCTCATTTTCGTGGATTTATTTTGATTCCAGTATGCTATTAGTCGACTGTTCTGATGGATGATCTTTATTATTCTTGTATTTGTTTAAAATTTGGTATATTTTGTAAATTTTTACATTTAAATCAATAAATACAAACCATTAACTATGTTTTAAGAGTTTAATTTACGATCACATTTTCCTTTAATCTATTAGTAATATCCTGCCCTACAGATTAAACATAATTATCATATCAACTGTTTATCACTTCTAAATGAATGCATCGTTTATTGACACGGCTGACTCAGCAAGTAATTTGATATCAGTGATCATCTCTGATAACCTGACAATGCTCACACATAACAATGGCTCTATTCAGATCAAATTGTTATATATGTCATATTTAATAATATTATTTCCCAGCTATAGAAGGAAGATAATAACTTGAAATAATAATAATAGACTCGCTTATTGCATACAATCTGTTTCGATTCTTCTATTCTGTTATTATAATGGAGAGATGATTATATTTCTATAATATATTTTCATACCCTTAGGCTATCTATTGTGTTTGAATATAGAAAAACATGGCGGAATACCCGAAGTCCATAGTACGTAAGTAAATGTTGGTTTTGCAAAGTTAAGTATAAAACGCCGCTTGTGAAAAACTACTGAAGTCTATCAGTAAAACCATATCAAAGTAATCTTAACACAATCAAATATGTATTAATATATTTACAAAGACATCGTTATGTACAGGAAAATAAGAGATATAAAATGTTTTGTGCAAAGAATACCCCCAACTGAGAGGCGTTGGCGGAAACGGAGAAATATTATTCGTTTTTATATTTGTTACAATTTAATATAAATAGTACATTCATATTTGGCTACATTAAAGCCTATATTAAATATCCTCCCATATATTATTCATATTTTTAACTCATCCGAAGATATTTTAATACCTTTTTTGTAATATAAGGGGACGAAGAAAGTTCTATTTGGATAGAATTGTTTTATACTTAACATTTACCTATAAAAGATATTTGTCGTTTTAAGGTCAAATAAGGTCCTAAAAATATTAGGTTTAATCAGATATATAAAAACACAAAGTAGGTAGCAGCTGTTTAAAATACCAGTTGACCTTCTTTACAGTTTGAAGGGATGTTTAAATGTGTACTTAGAAGTACGGGGAGTCGGTCTACGACTTTATAAGAATTTTTGAGTAGAAACAACTGTCATTGTCGTCTATATTGAGAGTGTGTGTAATGATATGTAAAGTGTATCATTGTATGGAAGACAAACTAAACCAACCGAAGACAATTGATTTCGACGCTTTAGAGAGTTACATGGAGTTTACACTGTATTAGTATTACACTTAATATAAAATTCACTTTATAAATACACTATATTTTTTTTACTAAATAAATATATTCGTTTATGTATGTAGAGGTTATTAATTCATTGATGGATACAAACATTTTTAGTTCATATTTATTTTGTGTGGTTTTTATTTTTTAAGACAAAAAAAAAAGTTTTTAAAATAAATTATCTTTTCATAAACCAGACTAAAACATAATTATATTTTTTTAAACTAAACTAATACATGGATGAATCGTGTAAAATACAAATATTACTATGTACTATAGCATAGTGAAAGTATTATATTTAATTACTAATATTTATAACAAATTCACTTATCTTTTTTAATATTAAGGTTTCAAAGTTGAACATAATCCAATATTAAATACTTAGAAATAAGACGATTATCACACCACAAAATGGTACAATTTTGGCAGACGCCGGGAACTTGTTGTGTGATATGTAGCATCCAATAAGAAAATAATTGGCACAGAAATATTGACCTAATTCTGAATTGCTTCTAAATTTTATATAAAGACTCCCTATGATGTTTTTTTTATATCTTCCATGTACAGAAATGGATTAGTGACAATTTTATTATATGTATAAATATAGATAAAAAAAAGATAAATTTAGGACATGCGCCAAATAGAGAGGTAGTCGAGCTATTCCTTTCGGCCCTTATATAAAATTTATTCATTACGACGAATCGCTAGCTCATGAGTTAGAATTCAAAAAAGCTACTCAGTGTTATACAGTGACGGAGAAAATTAGTTATTTTTTATTATTTTATCATACCTTGTTTAGATTTTATAGAGATACAATATGAAGTCTTGGTTTTTTAATATTTAAATATTTTAATTATTTATATAGTATCATTCTTTACATACTAAGTATAACACCGACAATGTCACTGCAGCAACCGTACAAAATACGTGTATAGAAAAACTATTAAATTCAAAATAATACAATGAATTTTGACTGCTTTGTAGCAAATAACATTTATAATTGAAAACATATCTTTTTAAGCTATGCCTAACTTAATATCTAATTTTATAGACTCGTAAATATTTCTGGCAGTGCAAAGTTTTCATACAATTTCACTTGTGTTACTTCCAGTCAATAAATTTTATTTCATTCTAGTTCAAATAAAGTATTCATATGCAAATATCAATAGTAACGACGACCAGGTAAAAATTGGAACGTTTTAGATAGAATGGAAAAGTAAAGTTCAATGACCTATTTTAGAGCAGGGTCTGACTACTGTTTTTTTCCACTTAAAATTGAGATATAGATTCTAAATGATTGTATTTATGTGTGTTAACTGGTAATTATGAACTTCAATAATTTTTATTATATTATTACACGAGTTAATTCCTCCGTCCCCCTTCCATCACCGGACGTCCCGACGCACGGCAGGTATCCATCCTTTTGTTGTGGACATTCCACCTGTCCGAACGAAGCGCTTTGCTTCCTCATTTTTAGTGCGTACAGCGAAGGACTGGAACAATTTGCCTGCGTCGGTATTTCCGGCCAAATATAATGTGGGTGTCTTCAAGAGAAGAGTGAATAGGTTGCTAGGGCAATGCGACTTACCATCTAAGACTACATTCCACTTACCATCAGGTGGAATGTAGTCAAGCATTGCCCTAGATCATATAAAAAAAAAATATATTAATTTTTAAACTAACACTCATTACCATATTAAAAGTTTTATACAATAGAAAATTAATACTTAAGACAGTATTTATTGCAAAGAACAAAAAAATATATATTTTTATCTTATTGTCCTGTCTTTTTATTATGAGTATTATTATTTAATATTATTTATAAGTTCCCTGCACAATAATAATGAAAACAGACATTTGACGGTAAAGTACATACAAATTATTTTAACGTATTGAGTCTCATATACTCGTATTGAATGAGATGAGTGTCTGTAACATAAACCTACATCTTGTGTTCCAACGTCAGGTTCATATTTATAATGTAATCTAATATAATCGAGTAACATTTTATTATTTTATTATTACTATGATATAACATTTCATAAGAATATTCAACTGGTTTACATATCTTATAGTGTAAAAATATGCGCATATTTGGAAGATAAAACGATTTGCCGGGTCAGAGTGTTAGGTACTCCCCAGAGACTTCACCCGTTCTCATTTAATATTAAATATATCAACATAACTGCATTCACTTAAAAACTATATTTCTATAAATGTTTTAAAGTGAACTGGGATACATACTTTAATATTCCACATTCTCTTAAATCTAAATCTGAATTACTTTGAACTCACTAAGGTATTCCCTCCTCTTTCTTTGAACCGAACCAAATATAGTAATTAACTAGCTGTGCCTGCGACTTTGTACGCGTAGATTTCGATTTTGATAAAACGTACCATTTGTACTTGCACATGTATGTAAAAACTATAAACCTTCAAACTGGTAAGCAGCAATGGTATGACAATAAGAGATTATTAACTTCTTTATTTGTTAACCAATTGTTAAAAAAATAAACAAAATGTAAAGTGAATGCCATGACAATAGGTATATTCCCGAAAACTGCATCCAAATCGATTAATCCGTTTCTGATATTAGCGTGCACAAACATACAGACATACAGACGAACAGAAAATATGAAAGAACATTGTTTTGGGTACTCTTGCTTCTATAAAGGTCCCCCTGTATGAATTTTTGAAAGTGTTTTTTTTGTGTTGTGTGCACAGCTAAAATACAAACAGATAAACAGACAAAGATTTTAAAAATGCTGAAAATATATTCTGTTAGTTATCACTTCAAATCCTGGTATATTTTTTAAAATATTTTCAATGTTCAAAGATCCTCTGCAGATTTATTACATGAATAGAATAAGATTTACATGGTACCTTTTACGTAATTAATATAAATTGACATAACTTTTTTTTTCTTAACCGATTTAGTTGAAATAAACACTAAATGTTAAGTGAAGACTGTAATAATATATTCCTAAAAACCACATTCAAATGGGTTAAGCCGTTTCTAAGATTAGCGTGCCCAAACATACAGACATACAGACAAACAGACAAACAGACATACTGAAAAACCATTGTTTTGGGTTCTCTTGCTCCCTATAAAGGTCCCCTATGATGTTTTTGTTTTAATATTTTCCATGTACAGAAAAGGGTCAGTGATAATTTTATTATATGTATAGATTACGTAACGTAGATAGAGATATCATGCTCCATCTATAACAAATAGTAACATACAGATATTTGACTAAGAGTTTATTTATGTTGATGATACTATTTTTGTATTCATTATTTACATCTAGCACCTGCATCTAAAATTCGCAAAATTCCTATTTACATTTATACGCACGCTATCCCTTATATATTCATACATATTCGACTAGAAACTCTATTTGTGTTTATTATATACTAGATGTTGTTAACAACTTTATCAGTGCTGCTCGACATATTTTTTTTTATATAAAAAAAACTCTGCTCTAAAAATAATAGACAACAATTAATCAAACCAATGTCATGAAATACATCAAAATGATTAAGTGGAATGTGCTTGGACATATAAACAAAAAGTTATTTTATAACGTCTGTCTGTTTAACGGTTAAAACGTTTCATCTTTAAGTTTTATGTAATTTCTTTACGAAACATAAGCTGTTGTGTTTTTATAATGGGACATATATATATTGTAATAAAATTGTAACTTTGTAATATTATTCCACTTTTTTTATAATGACATACTATACAAAATAAACCTAATATCCTATGTATAACCGAATTTTGTGGTAGAAACTTTCTACTTCGTATTATGACTTGTGACAAATATTTTGTTGCACCAAATATAATAAAACGCTGCAAATAATGGCAGAGACACTATATGAGGCTTGCAAAGATCTCTCGAGTGATGGATAAATTCCGTCATTTTTTTGACACAAATATATATTATTATTATTATCTTATTACAATACAGTATGATTTAATATAAACGTCGTTCGCCATGCCGATAAAGATGATCATATAGACAATAAGGAAAACGATAATATAGAGAGAGAATAACGTTACGGTAGCTCAATTGGTAGGGAGATGGAACGATTTTACAGAGATGGGGGTTTGAAACCTTACCCGTATCTGTATATTATTTCACATTCTATATTTTAAAATGTCTATACATGTTTATAGACCTTTTCAAATATGTAACACAGTGATTTAAACAAAAAATACTTAATCTTACAATAATGACACTATGTAGTACTACTATGTGTTAAGGATATGTTGCATAATGTATGTATAAATATTTTATCGAATACCTAAAGTTATAACCTATGTCCACATCATCTTAATCAATTTGATCTTCTTTCTAGTTAGTTCTAATATACTGATAATTTGCCGCATAGACCGGCAGCCGCCAAACAATTGATTCTGAATGATCTGCAATTTATCTCCTACTATTATTAGTTGATTAATTAGATATCATAATCACAGTGAATGGAACAGTCAATAAAGTATCATTGGACTTTTTGGCTGACCCAGCAGTTGTTTTTATTTTTTATCATATTTATATCATAATTAAAAAGCATACCTGTAGCCTAATAACTGATTTGAACCATAACAGTAGCCAATTAACTTCTAATAAATTGTGTTTATTTATTTCATTTAAAAAATCTACGTTAAATAAATCTAATGAATTAGACATAATAAAAGTCAAATTATATTATTAAAGCTGAGTGCAGAAAACTCAGCAAACCACTTATCTCTAAAATGTCTTGGCGAATTAAATATAAGTGAAATGTAAGAGGTACTTTGACCGAGTATTATCGTACCAAGCAGATTGTTTTGAGGTAGGGAAAATGGTTTTTCTTGTCAAATATAATTGAATTTTCAGTTATCTTAATTAGCCGTTTCTATTTATATAAATAGCTACAAGATAGGGACAAAAATGTATATGTAGAAACCATATATTTTTATAGTAATCTTAGATTGATTATCAAGGCAATCAAATAATTTGTGTTTGATTAAAATTTTTGGATTTTAATATATATAACTTATATTATCTACATAGCTGTAGTTAATTAGTTAATTAATCATCTACCTCCACCAGTTTCTAAGATCCCGAAAAATGGAGATTTCAGGAAGAAGTTTTGAGGGTCAAGAAACATTGTAAGCTTAAGAAACTATTAAATTATACAACGTTTTATTGCATATCCTTGTGTTGCAATGTTTTCTAATTAATATTCGCATATTTTCTTTAAATAAATTACTTACATCTTACAGCAATATATTTTTTATTTAGAATTTAAATGACATCTTTCACTAGACGTTAAATCGTATAAATTAATAGTTAAGTATTTGAAATACACTCCAATATTACTAATGGTAGCAGCAAACCTAAGCTCAGATTCACCAAAATACTCAGTTTAGACAAATTAATGGAATTAAATTTAAGTTTATATTTGAGTATTCGTTTCTATAAGTAAATAGTTTTGAATTAATGGACAGCAAAAATAAACATTACTCAGGAGTTGCAACAATATTGACTATAGGGAATATAAGATAATAAAACCTGGTTTTATATACAAGATGTGATAAGATTAGTCAAAGAATATAAATTACTGTGACCTTGTATTCAAAAATATCTGGCATCCAATAATAAGCGTCAGAGCGTATAAAAAAATTACTTGTATATCTATCGCCTTTCCGATATTGCCCAAAATATATAAAATTATTGAAATAATTAGTATTTGCTGAAGTAAATACCTGGTTTACGTCTAATTATTTCATTAAATTATTAATACAGAATACATGAGTATCAATTAGTTTGCATATTGTTCAATTAAAGTATTTTGTTAATTTTTAATAAATACAAGAAATATAATATGATAATAAAAAATATCAAGAAAGAACATTATATAAAAAATCCTTGTTTTTATAGTTTACTAGAAAACTTAGTTCATTTTCCTTAAGATATGTAATTAAATTTTTTAGCTTTGCACTTTTAAAAACATTATATATTATACCTAGTATACATTTAACATTGTTTTTGATAAATAAATTGAATTAGAATCTGTTCTATTATGTTGAATCAGAGAATGAAATAATATCTGATGGAATCGAGACTAAATAAATGTTTGTATTCACAACTTTACTCTCCTCCGGCTTTTGAAAGCTTTTAACTAGAATATTAAAATGCAGCAACTAAAATGTTAAAAATAACTAACAACTTAATATTTTTGAAAGTACATCTTAGTTATTAAGTCTATTGTTTCTATGCGTGAAGCCTTAAATCCTTCCTAACTGAAAGCTCCTATTACAACGATAGTGTTATACTTAAATGTGTTTATTTCCTTTTATAAACAAGGTTGGCATTAGAAACTAAGAGAGACTACGGTGAACAACGTGTCGGTTTGCTGCCAAAGTTATATTAGCGTTATTATAAAGATTACTGCATTATGCTTAATACATTAAAGTGTCACGAATTATATCAAAGCTTGTTATGCTATGAAATCTACTATCTTTATTGCCTTCTAGGATAAATTATTTTTTCACATTTTCTTAGCTTAGCATTAAATATTATATAATAATAATTATTTCAAATTCTGTATTTAAACTAAACAATTTTAGACAGATCGAAGTAGTTTATGTTTAATTGTTTTGAATTCATTTATTTCATAAAGTACGACGGGTTGAATTTAATGGATAAGACAAAAATATAAATTACCATTAACCTTTTCAACAACAATTTACAAGTGCTTTTTGGTCGTGTACCTACTTGAGACATACATTTAAAGAAAAGTTTTCAAACGACTTCTTAGTTTAAAACACTGCTCTCTTGCTGTTTATTTGAATCTCAACAAAACCAAAATTTCTTAAGAATGTAAATTTTTAAAAACATTTTATGAAAACCTACAATTAAAAAATAATTATTGACCTTAGTCAACACTCTAGTCTACTTTAAAATAAATAAAACTAGTATCTTTAAGGCAATTAGAATAATAATGTAGTAGATTTGTAGTAGGTAATTATAGACTTGGGCATTAAATGTTTCATTTGTTAATAAAATAGTCTGGCGATGTTCTTTTCAACTAATTTATTCAGTAACAACTCTAAAAGTGTTAATGTGTAACTGGTTATTTTTTACAATATTTATAACAAACTAGCTGTTCCCAGCGGCTCCACCCGCGCTATATATGTATATATATATATATATATATATATATATATATATATATATATATATATATATATATATATATATATATATATTTACTCAGGTACAGTACTTTTTAGGGATAGCTGTTGCCCGCGGCTCCGCCCGCGTGTAGGTCGTTTTTCGCGTAATCTGTGGAAACTACAATTATCCAGACCTATAATAGACCTATAATAGTTTTACGCTCCAGATTATATATAGTCCACTTGTAAAAACCGCGTTCATATCCGTTAAGTAGTTTCGACGTTATAACGTACCAGACAGTCAGAAAGAGACAAAAATTCCAAGATTTATTTTTTAGTTTCTGTTACTCATTTTGAATTGATGTACAGACACTCGATTTTTACTGTCTTATTATATATTTGAGATTAATAGTTAAAACAATACAATTTTTGAAATCGGTCCAGTAGTTTCTGAGCCTATTCATTTCAAACATACAAAAAAATAATCAAACCTTTCCTCTTTATAATATTAGTACAGATATAGAAAATCCAATGTTGTTTAGAGCATAATTGAATGTCTGTGACATTTAAAAAATAAATTATTTGGTTAAGGAATAATATCGTAATTATTAAAACACCTTCGAAAGTGTATATTATTTAAGAACTAATTTCATAACCATAGAAAACGTTATAGTGAGTCAACCTTAAAAGCTAGATATATGTAGTTGCGCACTTCTTTTTAGAACTTTTAAAGGGGAACAATTTCATAGAACATCATTTTTGCGTAACTTTCCCCGTTATCGCAGCGCACGCAGTTTTTTATTTATTTTTTTACACCTTGCGTTAGAATATTCAAGTTTTAGTAATCATCCCTATTTTTTTGAAAATGAAACATAGCCTATGTCACTCGGGAATAGTGTAGCTTGCCAACGGTGAAAGAATTTTTGAAATCGGTCCAGTAGTTTCGGAGCCTATACATTTCAAACATACAAAAAAATAATCAAACCTTTCCTCTTTATAATATTAGTACAGATTATACATTATATAGGTACTACATTATATTATATATTTAGTATATTGTATGTAAGATATACATTTAATTTTGTTAAATTTTAATATTTATCATGGAATGTTTTTTAATCTTTAAAGGTAACTAGTATACGATTTGTTTCTGTAATGTGTATTATGCATGCATGTGACATATTATTGTAATATTGCTACATATAATATTATTATTAAATAGTAATTTGGTAAGTAGGATATTATTATTTATGTAACTACATAATACCGTTGATAAATGTGCGAAATATTGTTGCAGCAATTAGATTTACGAATTTAGAATTATGTAGTAACTTATATATCATTGTTATTACTGGTATATTATTAAGTAGTAAAAGGTATTGTTTTGACAAACTATCAGAAGATATCCTTAAAGAATTAAATTATTATGTTTACATATCTATTTCGGTAAGCCATAAATGTGTGAACTAGAATTGTTATAAACATATTTAGGCATTTATAAAGGTTTTGTACTATTATATTGTTATTATGATATATTTAATGATGTTTAAAGTTGTAAATATGCCGAATCTCTAGAAGCTGCTGTAGGCGCTTCTGTCGATGTTAGGATGTTCCCCAAAACCTTTCAATAATATACATACCATATGGCGTCATAATGATTTCTTTTTCTTCATCTCTACACTGCCACAATATTATTTCCGACTTTTGCCACATTTCATAGTCAGCATCAACCACGTTTTGATCCACAAACAAACACTTCTAAATGTAACCTCAAAAACATTTTAATAGAATCACGTAAGTCATTTAAATATAATTTTTACAGTCCACATAGAGGGAGATGCGGGCAACAGCATGTATTATATTAATTATAAATGCAATAAATTTTGTTATGTGCAACAATTGACCGTTCTTAATTAAATTAGAACTCTCAATAGTCTAACAAAAACAAAGCTGGGAGTTACCTCAATGTCCATACTTCCATAATAATATAAAAAAATTGAAAACAACTCTGTCGGTCTATTACGGTTTCACGGTTAAACCAATGAAACATAAACATAGATAAGATGCTGGGAAAGGATAAACACTACTTTTTACCGCGGATAAAATATATCATTCCCACGGGAAACAACGTAAATTGGAAGAAAAACACCTCGGCGATGTTACGTTGATAAAATGTTGTAAAAAAAATGTTTTTTTTAAGTAGATCTAAAAGATTTAAAAGGTCTCGACACCATATATCTATTTTCGGTAAGTAAGCCAAAATAAGGCATTTTATCTAAAAAAAAATAAAAACGCTCATCTATTTTCTAAAACAGATATATACTATCTTTTATCACAAAAAACAAGGTATAAATAGTTAAAAAAATATATTAAATCATATCAATTCAAATTCCATTTTTTTCTTTATATGAGTAATAAAATAATAATAATATGACTAATAAACATACCAATTATATATTTATAAATAATAATTGTAAGTACTATTTGTTTTTGTTTGTTCCAAAAGTGCCTTTAAATGTAGGTATATTTAAATGTAGATTATTAAATTTAAAAAGTTTAATCAGATCGAGGGGACTCGAGTCTAACGCGGCTTCTTCTCAGAATTATTAATTATGTTATGGCTTTTGAAGTTATGGAACAGATAGCAGTAAAAGTTGTCAAGATCCGCAGTATAAAAGTTTAATGAGATCGGATATAAATCCATGAATGTATTAACATCATATTATTTTCGATGTACTTATGGCATCACAACATTTCATTAAATAGTTTTTTTCCATACTTTTTTTGCTATATAGTTTTAGTGGAAAGTATTTCATAATACCATTAAAGTAAATCATTTAGAACTCGTAGCTGTAAGAAGACATTGAGCTGAGAAAGAAGTTAAATGCGATACATTTGTCAACAGACAGGGGAGAAGTAATAAAGCGGTCATTGGTATTCGAAGAGCACTTCACAGTTCTAAACTGAACTTAAGTAACCTTTATGCTTTATATAAAGTTAGTGTATAGTCGAATTGATTACGTGTATGTGACATATTTTTATTTGTAACTTTTATTTAGGTAGAGATGGTTATTTATTATATTATTATTGGGATAATATACCATTTACTCATATAAAAGAAGGATAAAAAACTTACGTTTAAGTTTAGTAATCGTGGTACCCTGATTTTAGATAATAAAGATTGCAAATTCGTGTTACGTGTTTAAATTATACGTTCAAATAATGAATCTGAATATGTATTTCCTTTTGGAATAATGTCATTGCGATTGCGATTGGAAAATTACAACAATACTTAAAATATTAAGTTTATTATTAAGTAAATATGTTATACAATATGACTTAAATAATATATGATTATAAGTAAATATTATTAAATAGAGTTCAGATTTACTTCCAGTTTAAGAATGATCTAGCTGTGTCAAATAAATAAAATTCCTTCCTCATCCTTAGATATAAATTAAAGAAAGAAAATAATCAACCTTAGTAAACCTTAAATTAACAAACCAAAATATTTCGCAGAAAGATAAATGAAAGCATAGATCAGTAGACTATATTGTTTGGTTCACTTCATTTTGTTTGATTTGTGTTTGGGAGTAGAACGTGCAAGTTGATATTTGCAAGCAACAACGTACTGCTGAGATGTTTGCCATCTGAATCGGAATATTTGAATCCACTATGTACTGCTTGAAAATAATGACTTTGCTACGCGACGTTCCGACCATCGCTCAGTACTTCAAGGGGCTTTCCCAAAAGTACTTTGAACGTGCTGAGCGACACCCGAACCCACTGGTGGCTGACGCCGCAGAGTATAGACCACGTAAGACTACTTTAGTCAGAAAAAGAAGACCCAAGTCGGTACTCGTTGACCCCGACGACGCGTTCACAGTAGGTAATAACGTGTACGCGTAGGCATAATTGACACCACACAACATACAGACACACACCGTCTGTACCGGTATAGACGAGGTCCCAACTGAGTAAGTGCTACGTTGCTCCGGCGTTCTGCCGTCGGAGGACGCTAGTGTCCAAATTTCCTTAGCTTCCCTCCTGACTAACGTCGCCCCGAGCCGAGGTCCGTGTCTCAATCTGAGACGCTCTCGGGCCGTCGTTCCCCATGGGGGCCCATCTGGCCCCCTCTTGTTAAGGGTGGGTCCCCAGACCCACCCGCTCCCCCGGTGACGCTGTAATAGCCAACAGGGCTAACAGCATAGACAAACAAAAAAAAAAAAAAAAAAAATGACTTTGCTACAAATATCACAGTACAATTATTTCTATAACTCCAAAAAATATTTATTTATATTAGTACCATTTTGAATCTAAACCAGAAATCACTTGTTTACTTACTTCAAATGGAAATGTCAAGAGGGTCTATTTTGACAACATAATGGGGGGAAAAAAGTGTCTTCCTATTTTATATGTAAAGTCGACACATTTCTTCAAAGTTGATTTACATTTATTTATATATTATAAACAATAATAAAACAATCAATATAATTTTATAACTTTTTGCCATATAGTAGATAACTATCTATTTTTTTTATTGATTGTGGTAGTTCACACCGTTGCTGTAGAAAATTTGGAACTTCTATAATAGTTTCTTTCTATTGTAGTTTTGGCAGACTTTTCTTGATTTTAACCTGACAGAGCCTAAAGAATTCTGTGTAGGCCGAAACATGAAGAAATGTGAAGATGCAAAAACAGGGCTATACAGTGGATGCATTAAAATCTCTTAAAAAAGGGGCCGTTTCCATTACGGTTTTAGGTTCGTTGCAGAAAGCTCGAGTGGCACCCAAATATAGAGCTTTATTGTTTAGCTAGTTTTTGCAAATGGGACAAAAATCCTTTGTGGTAAATATCCAGTTCTTCAGCTATGTTGTATCTACTGACATGTCGATCTTGGTACACTTTTTCAAAAATTGGCGCTCATTTTTTTTGAAACAAAGTGAACTGAACGAGGCTCATCTTTGACATCGAAGTTCCCGGAATAAAAACGCTTAAACCAACTTTGTGCTAATCTTATTGACACTGCATGAAGTCCTTAAACATCACAAATTTTATTCGCGGTTTGCATTGTTTTTTTTTTTAAAAAAAAAGCTTTAAAATGTAGCTAATATATTCATTACATCATTTTGACAGAAAGAAAAACAAATAAAATGGAGGGAAACATTTTACTTCATTGCTTCCTTTTATTAAATGTTATCGTTTTTATGTCATTAAAACCAGCTACATAAAAATGGTACAGCCAACAAAACTTTTATTACAAGTACAACATACATACTTTATGTGAAAAAACGTTTTCCCTAACCTATTATATATCAAAATTAGCTTTTCTGTAACCGTTTGCAATATAATATTAGAGCTATAAGGTTTCCAAGCGCGGCCTGGTCTAACAAGAACCATCTATATATCTTGATTATTTTTTGTCATCATAAATAGTTAATTAAAAATCAGAACTTGACTGTGGAACAAAGAAAAAATTTCAAATGCGAAAGATAACATTTTTAAGCACTTTATTACACTATATTTACATACCGTCCAAAGTTTATGAAGGTTTTAGTTATAGTTTTTTTAATGTTTTCTCACGTTACATAAGCTACTTATTTCACAAGTTCCAACTGTATTAAGATTATTATCTTTTAATTAAGAAAAAACTACCTCTGTAACTCGACTACTTATTTTAACTTTAAATATTCTTATTTTAATACCATATAGAAGTTTTTTCTGGGAAAGACTTATTTTTTATTTTAGAGCATTTAATTTTACTTAAAACGCTATTTGACACGTTACATAAACTAATTATATTAATATTTGTGATGCACATATTAACATTTTTTGGGATACGCATACGCACAATATAAAAAAAAATGCGTTTTTTAAATTTATGGAAAACAAACTAAACGGGTAAAGTGATATTTTGTTTCGCTTTTTTATTCACGCATTAATTTTGTTTATAATGTTGACCAAATACTGCACAAAAACAAGTTACTGTCAATTAAAAAAACACTTCAACTTTTAATCTCGCCATAAAATTGTATTTAATAGATGGTCTCGGGATCTCATCCAATGCTAATACCCTTGAGTCTGAAGTAAAGTAAAAATAAATCGACAGATAATTGCTCGGAAGTGTAGACTGGTCTGCAGTGGAAACGAGATAATATATCAGTCTAGACTCTGCTGCATTTATTATATAAATAGAAAAAAATAAAGAAAATCATTTGTGGTACAGGGAATCTGGTTAAGGGAATATTGATTAAAAATAATTTTAAAAAAATCGAGTAAATATGTTAAATACATTATCATTACTGTTTTGTTTTATTTGTCTAGTTGCTGTTACATATTGCTCTTTCAGGTTTTTTACGATACATTAGCAGCACAGCCTTCTCAAGAGCTTCTAGCACAGGGTTCACTGGTAGGTTTCAGACAATTGCCTGCAGTGCACTGCATCGCTCTCTCTCATCGATTCCAACTCCGACTCACTGCTCTCCAATATTTCAAATGTAACAGTTGCTCCTTCTAACCATTGTGATCACGTAACTAAACTAAATATAATATTAAAAAACCTTTCACTTGTTTCACTTTTATCAAAATCGCAATTTTATTTTAGCGAAATATTTTCTTTAGGTTTGTAAAAGCTTTCGCCAAATTAATAAATTATATCTTGAAAATGGAATTTATTGAAAAGCTAGTAAATTTCTATAAAAAGTGGCTTATGTATTGTGATTGAAGTTAATAATTATTATTTTGTATTTTATTGTCTAATTATTTATTATTAAATATGTACATGGTATTTAAATTCTAGCTATATAAATTCTAGCTATATAAAAACTTCTAGCTATATAAACAACAATATAAGGGTAAATGTTTTTGTTGTAAAGTTCAGAATACTACCAGTATCTTGGAACTAATTTTCGAAACTTGTAACGCTTTCAGTAATCTGAAAACTGTTACTTGCTCATGAGTATTATAACTGTCTATGTTCTCCTCTATTTAACCTATTCATCATTTCAAATCTACAGTTTGTTGATAAAATTAAAATTTATTTACATTATTTCATCCACTTATATCACTATTCTCAAACAGGTACAATCATATCTACTCAGTTGAATAACCTCGTAAAGTTTACATTAACTTTATTATTTTCTTTCAGCAAAAACGTGGCTCCAGACATATTAGTTTACCTGTGAATTTTCTGACTTAAAAACATTTTTGATTTTCCTTGTTTTTCAATGTGTGTGTACATTAAACGTTTCACAGTTAATGTTTAAGTTCAATAGCTTGGAAATTAGAATATATAAAAAACTTCTAATATAAAAAATATATATTTAAAAATAAAGAGAGAAATAAATATTTTTTAAGAAGTGAGTGTACTGGAATTAAGATTACAATTTGAATGTCAGAAAGCTTTACCGCCTTATATATCGCACACTAAGTACACTCTACATAAAAAACACAACGCTATTAATCTCCCCCGGTAACGCTGTAATTACCAACAGGGCTAACAGCATAGATAGACAAAAAAAAAAGAAAAAAAAAACGCTATTATTTTCCTCGCAGCAAATCAATTTCCATTAATTTTCAATGAGAAACACTTTCAGGCACGGCTTGCAACTAACTATAATATTGAACAATGAAACAGTAGCTTTATAATATTCTAATTGCTTGTGCTTTAATTTGAACACCTTGTTAAAGACAAAACTACCAATAGTTTTTTTTTGTCTGGAAAATTATTTAAATTTTAAATGTTTAACATTTATTTCTTAATCTTTGCAGTATATTCTGCCTTATAATCAATCTATATTTTTCACTAAATTATTAATTAAAAAATACTGAATTAATTATAGAAGTCTCTTTCAATATTCAAACAAAAACAAATGATCAGCCTAATACTTATTGGCTAAGCGAACGAAGGCAGTTGATTTGAAACTAGGCTTTCGTAACTGTAGGGGTATATATGTATTCGCAACAACTAGTATATTATTATATAAAATAACAAACGATAAATATAGAAATATAATCATAATAGCTGAGGCATTCGTTCCTTTCGATTCTTATGTATAGATTCGGACATGGAAAAATTAAGATATTATCTTGTGACACGTCGCCTTCTTTTGAGTTTTTTATGTTGGATTTGTTTTTCTTATTGTATGTAGAATTTGAAGGAGATAATGAAATTATGAAAATTAAGAACTTGTTTCGATTTGACCACAATTTAGTTATTAATTATCAGTTTAATAATGTCCAGCACTACTACCGGCTACAAGCACTAAGTCATCTTTTAAAATACTCGACATGTTTCTAGAAGCCATATTAATTTCCCGAGATAAAATGTTTTGCTGACGCAAAGCGGACGGGATTTCCTCATATTCTTTCTTTTATTTGACTTTGACGTTCTTTTTGATTTGACTGCTTTTTTTACACGAATATTACGTGGACCGCCAAATCATTCATATGGTATAATTTAAAAATAAAAATATGTCACATAATTTTGAAATAACATTTAAAAAGCGTTAAATTTAAAATGATTATTAGTTGATTCAAAAACGTTTATTAAATACGTAATCAAGTAAGCTAGCCTGTGTTTAATTAACTTTTAACTGATCTATAGAATTTTGTTACTTACAATGGCGCATTCAATTTGATCATTGTATGTAAGTAACTTTGTACATTAATATCTTTAGTTTGTTATTCGAAGTATGTAGGACTTGGTCATAGCAGATCGTTTAAGCTCGACTTTTGGATATATTATTTAAGCATTTAAAAACTTTCTTGAATGGTTTCATTATATTTTACATTTTATTTTATTCTAATGTTTTATTTCTGCAATATATATACAGAGAAATATGAGGTGGTCATTGATGATAATTTACCAAAACGGTTTTACCATTTCAGTAAGAATTTAAACAGACAGACTGACTTAACAAAGGGTTTTATTTATTTCATTAACAGAATATAAGGTTTTACAACCTTGATAAAGTTGTTATTATCAACTGGCTCTAAAATATTAGTATACAGTGTATACTATACACGATTATATCAAATGTTTGAGAAACAAACGAAACTAACTGTCGGTATTTTATTACTTATCATACAGTTTTCACACGAGCGTTTAGTGAATGAGTATTCCTTTATAGTTCACAAACTGAGGGGCTACGTCACTTTAGTTTATACAATAGTATTAATAGAAACATATTTTATGTCTCATCTGAAATCAGAATGGGAACTCCAATACTTACTTATAACCAAATATGTTTTGTAAACGAGGTTAATTAGGTAAAATAACATACATCTGGATAACTTAAAATAATCATAAAATGTTAGTTGTTTGGTTGTTGTTTCGAAAAAAATCGACTAAACATAATTATGTAAAAGTGTAAAAGCGTGTCCAGACTACTTTATTAACAGTAAACCATTTATTATCCCAGACTATAATGACGACATTACAAATCTACCAATTTGTTTTTCTAATTACTTAAAAAATAATAGTTTTATTTATATTTAGGTAGAATAAAGTCTTGACTTATGTCTGCACTTAAAAGGCGAGTAATTTTAAATTTAAATTTCAATGGAATAAGTTTCACAATTAATATGTGTAATATCTTTAAGTATTATATGCATTATGAATTCAAAGTTTTGAAGAAGATTCATAAAACAGTACGTGAGGAGTGCTTTAAGCTTATGAAGTTTCTTGAACTTTACTTCGATTCCAAGTCATAAGTACTAAACTATAAAGCGGTTGTAAATTCATTTGGTAAGATGGAAGAGAATATATAAATTTATTTTATTAATTTCAATTATTTTACCCTCTACGTACTTTATATCAAAAAGGTATTAAATATTTTTATATCGATAAACTTTACAATCTATTTAAGAGTGTTTTATTCGACTATAGACTAAGAAAATTACGTCATCGATAATTAATATATTTTTTTAAATTTGGCTCTTTATTGGGTTACATAAGTATCTTGAACACTTAGAAAGTATAATATAAAATGAAAATTATATCATTATTTAACTACTCATTTTTTTCGCATCATGTACCAAAAAAAAATAATACAACGGTTTTACATAATTTGTTAAGTCTTATTACAACATGAGTCGTCTCAATGTACGCTAGTATTTATAACTCAATAAGTACTTATTACTAAGAGGCTAATTTAGTTTTGGCAACGAGTCGACGCTTTGGTCACCGCAGCGCACTCCACAAAAAACCTCCTAGCTTTCTGATCTCGATAAGATTAAAAACGCTAAAACCGCTAGCGTACGCCGCAGGTGACGTCCCAAAGAAGGTCACACCGACGTACAGGGCCGAAAGAGGCACGCAAATCTGCGACGCTTAAAACTCCCCATGGGTGGAGGAAACCGGGTAGAGGAAACCGGTTTCAGCTTCTCCTCTAGAGGAGGCAAAGAAAGAAATTCTATCTCTACCTACCCTCCACCTCACTACAGAAGATCTCCCATTATCGCTACACCTTCGCGTAGAAGGAATTCCGCAACCTCCTCGCCCAGACTAGAGGAAAGAGGAAAGACCCCGGTAAAGAGGTCCTGCGCTGTCCCCCCGCCCTCAATGCCCAGGCCAATTTTCCAACTATGGAGGGCGATGAAAAGAGGTCCAATCTCACTTCCGTAGGTAAACCCCCCCGAAAGGTATATATATAAGGTTAAAGCGAACCCGAAAGAACTCGTTAGCCGTTGTTGTCCAGGGAGCATCGGCCCGTATCTCTTCCGATGCCGCGGGATGGCAAGGGTAACGGACAGGCAAACGATGAGGTTCCCGACTCCAATACATTAACTACTTACATGAATATAAAAAGCTCTAAAATATCTCTTACAAGCAATAACGATAACGACCGATAATCTGATTGGTAACCCAAATAAAGTAGCTAATAAATAGCATCTAATTATGGATAATTCCCACATATAAGGATTCTCATATCCAAAAAGAGGTACAGAATACGTCTCTTGAAACGTATATATTTTAATACTTATTATACTACCGATTATTTCTAAATTTTAACATATAACTTTTAATAACTCTGAGTAAAGACTAACTTTAAGTTTAGATTTTCACTTCATATAGTCACACTAATATTATACTAATTAATATTTTAGTGTTGGAGAAATAATATACTGTTTGAAAATATTTATAAACATGTATAGCCATGTTAAGCTTACTCAAATTTATATAAATATAGAATGAAAACTTGGAAACCGTTCCAGTAGTCGCGGGTTCGAGTCCCTGCCCGTGTCGGTTTATTTTTCATTCTATATTTATATAAATTTGAAATAATATACGTTTGCTTAGTTTAATGTTCAATCGCAGACAAAAAGACAGAGGCGAAAAGGTACCTTCCATTAATTATAATTGTTTATTATTAAATTACCCCGCATATATCACAGATTCACCCTTAATTACTTCACACCTATTTATTATTTGCATTACTTACATATTTTCGGAAGTACCTACTATTTAACTATAGACTCGCTACTAAAATCTTACAATAACATAATAAGTATCTTATGAAATAATTTATTCCTCAGTTGACTGACTCCAAGTCATGATGTGATCATGGGATCCCAAAATCGAAGGCCATCCACAGTTACAAGCATTTTATAGAAAATATATTTTTCTATTACTATTCAGGTATTGAAAATCTGGTTCTATCGTTTTTGTCTTCTCAAAATAAACCTGTCATGTACACATAAATAGGAAAACTAGATAACAAAAAGAAAATTAATAAATAACTTTTTGAATTTTAGATGACATTTAACTTATCAACAATCAGATTGTATATATTTACAAACTAAAATTATTAATTAAAACAATTAAAATATTTTTTGGTTGTCTAAGCTAACATAGTATGTCAATAGAATATTTTTATATGCCGTAGATTCGATACTGGTTACTTATCTGTTTATGGTCGGTAAGGTAGAGCTTCGGGTATTTTTCTATGTTTAAACACGACTTACAGTCTACGGGTATAAAATAAACATGTAAATGAAACCCTTGCTCCATTATAATAACATGTTCAAAAACATAATACCCGATTTATACGTTATAAATAACAAACTTCTATTTTAAATTGGGGTAATTACGAAAACACGAATATTTCCTAGTAGGTACTTTCTTTACTGCACATTTATTATTTATTAGTAATTATAAACAAAGTTATTATTATTATTATTAGAGTAAAATATAGTTAAAAATACTCCGTATCAAATTTACGTGTGTACGTAGATTTAGGGTCAGAACTAAGGAAGAAGCACTTTAAAATAAATATCCTCATTTACGGTATGTTTACATATTCTTTAAAAAACATAATGACTACTTTATTTATTAAGTTAAAGAAACTGAAAAGTCAAATAAAACACCATTCTGCTTTTGCAGTCAATCTCTTTTTGATTAGGTAATACTTTACTCGTTATTACATTTTTCTCAAATTAAAACACTATTAATAAAATGTTCTTAAACTCCATTGTAAGTATTTTAGTCCTTAAAGATGGAATTATGTAATTTAATTTGTATAATGGCTGTGCTGCAAAATAAAATTCACAACTTTGTAATAATTTTCGTGAAAGGGTAATATCAACTGCTGTAGAAGTCATATCTAAATACAAAAATACTATTAACGGACATAAACTATTAAGCCGACAATTGTTTCTGCGAATAAATTCTTATGATGCCACAGACCGACGCGGCGCTCCGTAGTATTATATAAGTACACATTTAAACGTCCCCTCGAACTGTGGAAAGGTCTATATTTATAAGGTTGTATTTTCACAGATGCTCTCATTTTGTGTTTTTAATTTTCTAAATAAAGATAACATTTTCAGACGGTAGAAATACGTAGGTTTATACTCTATACTTGTACTTTATACGAATATTTTAAAACATAAATCTCAAATACAGATAAATATACAAAATATATTGTTATAGTAATATTAACAAAATAAAAAAAAATTGGCGTTAAAAAATAAATTAAAAACTTATTATTGAAATAACTATAATTCTTTGATCCTTTTGATTTATCTACAAACATACATAAAAAACAGTTTTCTCGAAGATCCAACAACAAATCAACATACTTGAAGTAAGCTTATTAAACTGATGTAATTTTCTGAAGTTTGAGGTTTAAGAAAACTAATTTAAAAATATGAAATAGGGTACTGTTCACTTTCAAAAATAAATTTAAGGGTCACTTACACTTCATTATTAAATGTACTTCATAAACCAGTTTGTAAACCGTTTCATATAAAGGGTTATTTGTAATTAGTTGAGCACCTTTTGCAGGCAGCCCCTCTACATCAATCCTAACAACATTTGTTCTACGACTTTTTAAAATTAATAGTTTTAAAATTTAGTTTTTCCCATACAAAATTTATTTATTGCCTCTGAACGTGCTTTAAACTTGAGCAAAGAGAAGCCACGCAACTTGTCAAAATATGTGCCAAGGCCACGTGCATCGGGGCGCGGGGTGGCGGGGTGACGCAGCGGCGGCTATGCACGTTAGAACTTGATCATTTTCTAAGGTGTAATAAAAAATAGCATCGTTTTCCACTTTTATTTATTAAAATATTTTCTACAATAGTCGAAACACATATTGTCTAACTGTTTAAGAATCTAATGAAAAAACAAAATCTCCAATAGAAGTTGTCCACAAGTTGAATGTCTCAATATTTTTATTTGGTTTATGAAATAAGGGCACTGTAACGAAACCAAATAAATATTATTTTTACAGTAACTTCTCTTTAACTTACTTTATACATATCATATTATCTCGTTTGTTAATATTTATATCATGACAATAAAACAATAAGTTACTTACGAATTTCTTTACGAAGTTACTAGAAATTGCAGTCAGTCACAAATAGAAGCGTCGGTATACAGAAACAATCCAGGTAGTTAATATAAAATATCAGTAATACTACACACTTTCATCACCATAAATCTCAAGAGACAAATGAAATATCAATTATCAAATAACGAAGATAATAATATCAAATTACAAATTACTTGACATTTGGTTGGTATTGACACCAACTGTTGGTGTTACCTTTTTTTTTTTTTTTTTTTTTTTTTGTTTGTCTATACTGTTAGCCCTGTTGGCTATTACAGCGTCACCGGGGGAAGAGCGAAGAAAATAGTAACAGTATTTAAAATGGCTCCATCTTGTGATCCCAACCATAAACTTCATTCAGATATCCGACAAAATAAAATATTAAGAAACACCAGCAGGAATAATAGGAAGTTTATTTAAATTACGTCTAAATTGGCCTTTCCTCGTTTATGATATTAATAAAACTGAAAAAATGAAAACTTTAGTCTTTATTAAATATGTGTGTGTGTATTAGTGTATACATGTAAGAAGTGAAACTTCTTTATGACATGTAAATATAATTCACATTTTCTTTTAAATGTGACTTAGAAATAAAGATGGCGCGTAACAGAAAAACGTCATAATTTTCATTAATATTAATTAATTAAAACGTAAGAAGTGAATCGACTGTTTCTGACTTATAATATTCTCATAGAAGAAACACATAAGTACCATAAAAACAGACAAATGTACACAACCCACTTTAAAAATAATAACTTTAGGCTTCTTAACATGTTGGATCGTCACTATATCACGAATAAAATTATTCTTCATCATGGTTTCTGCTGTTTCGAGTTGTTGTTTGTTCTAGGTATAGCAAAACAGACCTTGTAAAGATCAGGATCCCAATGCTCCATTTCTCAGCCAAAACTTGTATTTCTTTTCATTCTTACTTCTTCTATTTCAGACAGTCAATGTATTTTAAAAATATTATAAATTACATTGCATAATTTCTTCTTCATGTTATAATCTTGAATTTATTTATTAGTTTCAATAGCAAGTCCATAAAATCGTATTGTCCAGTATGTAATTACAATTCATTATTTAATTATAAAACCCTAATCCGATAATTTTATTTTTGGTTAATGTAAATTGTGTTTTGTAATCCACATACTTGTCATTTTGATTATTTATTATTTCCATAGCAACATGGTGTAAAAGAGATGAAGCTATACGAAAAAAAATTTATTAAAATTACTAAGGAAATTTACCTCAATTTTTTTAAATTCTGTTGCGGGGAAAAAAGATAATTTTCTATATACATGCTTTCTATATATAAACATAACTGACTAATTGTAAAATTAAAATCATTCGTTAGAAGAGTACAAATCAAAGACTAAGATATCAAGTCAGGCAGAGTGAAGGAAAAGAAAAAAATAAAAATCATGTAACAAAAACTATTTTATAACAACAACATTTTACATAGATTTACATAGAGACCTTGATATAGCTTAAGAACAAAAATACAGTAAGTACTTATTAATATGAGAGTAGTTTTATTTTTTGCAGCGAGCAACATTGATCACCGCAGCACATTTTATGACTTTACGGACACAACTAAAACTTTCTTATAATAGAAGGTTTGTTTTATAGATTTTGCTCATAAAATTGTTTTTTTCTTAGGTTTACTAAATATTGTTATGCTGTAATAATTCATTTTATAAAGATTCTAATTTTGGAAGACTTTTTGTGATATGAAGTACTGAATTGATTTCCTTACAATGTCAGAAATTTATTAGAAATAATTATAGAAATATTTATTATAAACCATTGCAATATAAGTAGAAAGTGAAGTAATTAAGGTAGTAGGTGGTAGAGCCTAGCTGTAGTTATCTGGCTGCAGCTCGTATTGGGCTGGCTCGACCGGGGAAGGACCACCCTCTCACAGAAGACCGACGTGTAGTAACCAAATTCATTTGGTTATGTTTCGTCGGTGAGTGAGAGAATCCGGAAGCCCAACCCCCCCCCCCCTCCCCATGCCAAACATGAAAGCGATGCTAAAAAGAAAAATACCCCAGGAGATTACCGGCTTTGATGAAGCCGGGGACCCCCTCCCCGAGCAAAATCGGGGAAATGATTCTCGGATTTTGCTCGGGCTGCCCGTCGTATCTGGGGCGGGCAAAGTATCGCCTTTTGTGTTTTTAGAGGGCAAACGACGAGTTAACGCAGCGGCACCCCGACCCACTTTAACTGTGGACTTTTGCAACATCCGGGGACTTCATTCCATCTTGAACCTAGCGACACAGCGTACCTATCATACCCCGGGTATAAACTAGAACACCATTTTATACCACACGCCGGAGTATCTGTGTTCGTAAGGGACGATATCTGCTACCGTCGCCTTCAGGTTTTTGAAGGTCGGGACCGATCTGTACTCTGGCTGCGCGTGGACATGGACGAACATGTCAGAGTCTACGCGTGCCTCTACAGGTCCCATAGTGGTAATGCAGAAACGGATCAACTCTTAGGCCATGTTCAGGCGAAGATTGACGATCTGCTTTCACAGACTCCCTCCGCCGAAGTCGTAGTCCTCGGGGACTTTAATGCGCACCATACCGATTGGCTAGGGTCACGTGCCACCGACTACGCGGGGAGATCTGTGTTTGACTTTGCTCTGGCAAATGGTCTGTCCCAATTGGTAAAGACGCACACTCGTCTGCCAGACGTGGACAGCCATATACCCTCTTTGTTGGATCTTCTGCTGACTACACATCCCGGAAAGTACCAAGTCACTGTCGAGGCTCCCTTAGGGTCCTCTGATCATTGCTTGGTACGGAGTGTAGTGCCCATGGAACGCCCAGCTCGCACAAGACCTGCGACTCGACGCGTTTGGCACTACAAGTCAGCGGATTGGGATGGAATGCGATCCTTTTTTGCATCCTACCCATGGGGGCCGATTTGTTTCCCTTCCAATGATCCTAGTGACTGCGCTGCGGCTGTAGCTGATGTGATACTTCAGGGCATGAAACTATTTGTACCAAGCTCTGTGGTACCACTTGGTGGCAGATCGCGGCCTTGGTTTGATGCGTCAGGGCTGCAGCAGCTGACAAACGGCAGGCTTATCAGGCTTGGGCTAATGCGTTAGTAATCATCCCGCGGTGTCCGAGCTTTATGCCGGAAATAGTTTTTCGGCAAAAACTCATCCGAAAAACCCTCCTTTCCTTGGAAGTTCATAAGTCGAGTGGGCCAGATGGTATCTCTCCAGTTGTGCTACGAATATGTGCCCCTGAGTTGACACCAGTGCTAACGCGTCTATTTCGGTACTCCTACTTGAAAGACGTAGTCCCGGTCTCATGGAAGCGTGCCCTTGTCCATCCGATCCCTAAAAAAGGCGATAGCTCGGACCCAGCTAACTACAGACCTATCGCCATTACCTCTCTTCTCTCCAAAGTAATGGAGAGCATCATCAATAAACAGCTCTTAACCTACCTCGAGGATCACCAGTTGGTCAATGACCGGCAATATGGCTTTCGCCATGGTCGATCGGCTGGTGATCTTCTGTTGTATCTTACACACCGTTGGGGAGCTGTTATTGAAAGCAAGGGAGAGGGTCTGGCAGTTAGTCTGGATATGGCGAAAACCTTTGATCGTGTATGGCACAGGGGGCTTCTTTCGAAGCTACCTTCCTATGGGCTTCCCGAGAGTTTATGCAAGTGGATCACCAGCTTCCTCACTGGGCGGAGCATACAGGTCGTTATCGACGGTTTTTGCTCGGACCCTAAGCCCGTGAACGCTGGTGTACCCCAAGGCTGCGTGCTATCCCCAACTTTGTTCCTCCTGCACATCAATGATATGCTGGATATCTCCAACATACATTGTTATGCGGATGACAGCACTGGGGATGCGGTATATTCCGGCCGTGCAGGTCTCTCTCGGGAAAACGTCGACGAGTGCCGAAAGAAACTTGTGTCTTCTATAGAGACTTCCTTGGGGCTGATCTCTGTACATACTCTGTAATACATTAGTCTCTATAACATTTCACTCAAATAACTTTCGTTGATTCATTTATTCGTTGAAAAGCCACTATCTCCAACTCGATTTTCTGCTGTTGCTTCACTTTAAGTACTTCTAATTATTAGAGATAGAATTATGTAATGTTATTTGAATAATGTCCGTGCAAAATATAATTCATAGTGTTAAAAATATTCTATGAAGACTATTCACAATTTTACTAAAAGGGTAATATCAACTGCTTTAGAAGTAATAGCTAAATACAAAATACTATTAACGGAAAAAGCATTTAAGCCGACAGTTGTTTCTTCTCATAAATTCTTATAATGCCACAGACCGAGGCTTTGTAAGTACATAAGTACACATTTAAACGTCCCCTCGTACTGTGAAAAGGTCTACCGGTATTATAGCAGCTGCTCCCTCCCTTGTATTTGTGTATATCTTAAATATAATATTTTCAGAAGAAGATTTTTTTTTAAATTATAGTTGTTGAAAGTATAAATATAGTATTTGAAATTATAGTATCTAAAGTATGGTATAAATATAAAAACAATATTTTTTATTAATGCGTGAATTTTTGGCTTTTCACAATAAAATGAAAAAAATAATTGTTATCAGACCGGTCATTCCAAATTTAGAGTGTGCATTGATAGAATGCCCAACATATAATAAAAATGCATAATTATTATTATCTTAAAATGTATTATTATCTTATTTTTATTTTGTACAAGAAACAGAGCAGCTAACTCATCTTTTTAGAAAAATCAACAAAGTATCTTACGACTTGAAATTACATCGTGATTAGATGAATTTAGTTCACTAGTTGTTAGATGTTTTAGTTGGCATTTGTTTCTGGAACTTAGTGAACATTGAGATTTAATTGATTTAGTACAAATTCAGCTTCAAAAGTACAAATTAATATTGGATAAATCATTTATTAAATTAAATAAACTTAAGACACTTTATAAAAGTTTTATTTGCATATGTTTGTAAGCATTTTAACGTATTCCAATTGCAATTCTTTAAACAAATATTGTTTTAATGTTATTCTGTTGATTGACTTTATTTTTTAGCAGTTTAATTGGAATAAAATTGTATAACAGAAAAATATCAAAAAATGTATTGTTCTTAACAAATTTGCAATACCTTTTACCGTCCTAATCTTAAAATAGCAACTTACTATCCTTGGTTTATAACTATCATTAAATACTTAAAGAAATATCGTTCTTAAAATTATAGTTCAGTCGATTTTTGCTTGACGTTAAATTCAATACGTACAGTTTTAACTGTATACAGTTTGAGTCATTAGGAATTAGGATAAAAATTTAGTTTCTATAGACTAGATTAATTAGTAACTTTTGTATTTCAATAAAATGTATAAATGTTATTAACATATTAAAACTATTCAATACTCTTTTACCTTCCTTTCTACCTTCTAGTGTAAGCTACACATATTTTAGGCAAAGCTATCAAAAAGAACGGAGAAGTCTCTCTGGACGTCTCGAGGGCATTTAACAAGGCCTGGCATGCGAGCCTTATAAGCAAGCTTTCAGGCGTACGGTATATCTCCTGGTCTGATCGGCTGGGTAAGGAGGCCTTTTACCTTGGCTCCTACTTTCCAAAATGTATCCTTGGAATACAGTGACTGGCTCCAGTTGTTTGGCTTAGAGAGTTCTTCGAACTTTAACTTTAGTCGGCGCATTGAATCTAGAGCGAGAGCAGCTGCAGAAGAGCTTGCTGTTCTTGCGAAAGTCCAACAGTACTTTACACCGGGACAGCTTTTTGTTTTATACAAAGCACAAATCCGTTTGTGTACTGTGGATCTTACAGTACAACTTGCCTGCGTCGGTATTTCCATCTGAATATAATGTAGGTGTATTCAAGAGAAGAGTGAATAGGTTACTAAGTCAATGCGCCTTACCACCTATGACTACATTTCCACATTCCATCAAGTGGAATGTAATCAAGCATTAACTTTGACAGTATAAAAAAATAGTATAACTGTACCAAAATATTAAAGCTTTCATTTAATATAATCAATGCATCTGCCACTACTATTATGTTATAGATGCATAAAAGCGACCATCATCTATTGCTAATATACAAAAATGCAACAGTAGAACATATCATATTCAAGTAATAGCTCCAATCATTGTCAGCTGATTAAGCTCACATAACTAAAACCCAAGATAATGTAATCTCTGTTATCATAATGTGTAGTCACCTTACTCGGTTCATCGGCTGTGTTTAATTAACTCATACTTAATCAAGAGGGGAATAATTCATGAACATCGTCTTAATATCATAGTATGTAAAATATATTAATCTTTTATTACGGCAAATCAATAATGCACTGCATATATTATATATGACTTATAAATACATAAATATTATTATTCATGATATTTCTCCGTCCACTATACACACTCTATTATCGTTTTCGTCCGTCCTTCGTCCGTCCTTCATCCGTCCTTCATCCATAACATAGATTTAATTTTCCGCGAGATCCTGTATTTTTTCTAATATTAAACAAGAAGGCGGTCTAGTTAAAAATTAACATCGCCTGTAAAACAAGAGGTATCACTTATACACTGATACTACAAAGGTAAAAACTTTTTCTAGCTTTTAGTGAAGTTAAGAACAATTATTACACTTTAGATTTACCGACTCATTTAATATAATGCGCCATATTTTACTGTATTTATTTATTTATTTACTTTAATATTAGTAAATTAATTGTTAATAAAACACGGTAAAGAAGAGCTTTTGTAAATAAGAACAATAATAATTTGCATGAACATTTTTCTTTCCACGCCAAAACGTAATGATTGAGTTCACTTATGATGTTTAATCTCATCGAGGGCACTTGAGTTTAACGGAGCTTGTTCTGAGAGTCATTAATTTAAAATCGTCTTTTAAAATTTAAAAACAAATAAGAGTTTAAGAGTCCCTTTTCAAGACCCTTGAAATAATAATAATTGATTTCGGAATATCTCTATTGATGTATTCAAATCTCGGTATGTTAACGGATTCTAAGAAAAAAAACATGATGAAATAAAATCAAATATATTTTATGATGGATTTTTGTTTACAATTTTTTTAGGTTAAGTTACAAAGTAGTGACTATATTTTTAAAACTCTTCTCAGTTTTAAGCTTTAAGTCACCTTTGCACTTCATATGAACATCCACAACTTCTGATGTGTAAAATCTTTCCTCTCCCTTTCTCACCGTCAAAAACTAAAAAGTATTCTTATTTGGTTTATTTTATTGCTGATTTGGGTTACTTTTACCGCTATTTCAATTTGATTATCGGATATAATATATTTTAACAAAATATAAAAAGGAATAACATAATAATAGAGTAATAATTAAATGTGTCGAAAGAGCGGCTGTTTAAAAAAGAAACATTTAATTAAATGTTTCTTTTTTAAACAGCCGCTCTCACGAATTTCTGACATGGGGCGAGAAGAGAGTAATCGGTATCATTATTTTCTATTTATATCAGGTTAGACAACATAATAAAAACTGAGTCGTTCATTGTCACTAATGATTTGCCGTTATTAAATATATCGGCGTGAAATATAAGATCACTCAGTAGGTTAACAATTTATGAATATTATTATTTAAAATGAGGATTTACGTTACTTTAAATTTCTTTTCAGTTGTAATAACTTAAATAAAGACTTATATTGACTTTTTAAAATGCGATTGTGATTGGCTCATGTAATCGTTTTAGTTTTACTTTAAATTATTGTCATGTTTACTAACTAAATTATAAATGAAAATTTTTAAATAATTATTCATCAATTAATAATAAATTTTAGTCTTACAAAAATTTGCATTAAATATTGGAAATTATTCATTATGCAATTGTAATACTAAGACTAACTTCATATTATTGAGTGATAGCCATGGCTGGAGACGGTCTAGGGAATATAATGTAGTAGAATAGGGAGCTCATATATTATATAATATATAACCCATATATGATATAATTTTTGATCCAGTATTCTAACAGTACGACTGTCTCTGAAACGTTGTAACGCTGCCCGTTGAATAAACTAAGCTATAATTAATTGTGAAATTTTATTTGGAAGATGTAATAACCACCAGCAAGAATTATGACAGTGATGGCAGAACCGGAAGTCTTTTCTTCGATAAATATAAAGTAAGGGTAATTTTTTTTTATATATATTTTTTTATCTTAAAAAAAAATGTGTCAATCTGTACACAAAGTTTTTATTTTCACTGAATGTATATACTTATAATTTCCTTTTATTTTGGGAGTGCTGGGGTGTATTGAAACTGATGTGGCCCCTGAAACAGATATATAGCAATATACAAATCTAATTTATTTAATAAATTACACCACTTTCAATATAAGTATAACTTATAAGTCAAAGCATTTCTAAAACAATGATTATTATAGCTTAAAATAATACTATACATATAAATTAATAAAAAGTGTTTTATCCATACATCATGGCTATTATCAGATCTCTGGAAAAGTTTGTTACCTGGCAACTTTAGAAGAATAACCTCTTTGTTAAATGGGACGCAATCATTTGGTAATGAAAAATGCGCCGATGCGGCTATTGCAAAGCCTCAAAGATCTCCCTCTGCCTCCAAGATAAAAGTGAATGTGAAAAAGGGAGGCAAGATGTAAATGCACTTTTTAACACTAACATAAAATAGCGTAAATATGTTAAATTATACCATGGACGTGAACATGGCGTAGCTAACTACTTTCATGTATATAAAGTCCTAGTAACAGCCAATTATCAGATGCATTTTAAAAAACTGTTCCCCAATATTTGAAAATAATAAGTTGTTTCAAGTTTGACTCAATTATACAGTTTCCCAGAGGTCGCGGGTTCGAATCCCTGACCATACCTGTTTATTTTTCATTCTATATTTATCTACTGTTATTATAAATGCTAATGTAAGTATGTTTGTTACGCTTTCACGCGAAAACTACTCAGCCGATCAAAATAAAACTTTGTACACATACTTTTGGAGGTATTAGAAGTAATATGGGATACTTTTTATAATTTTTGTTTTTTTTTTACGGGAAGTCAAAAAACTTTATGGAAAGTTAAAAACATTGTTTGTCAATAAACACGTGGACAGAGTAGCGGGCAACAGCTAGTATTATATAAATTTAAATAAGCTTAACATCCCTACATGTTTATAGATATTCTCAATGATATATAATATACAAATTATATGTGTTTGGTATAAATTTATAAAATAAAATTAAAATATTTATTTTTACATTAATAAATGTTTTAGTAGCCCTGTCTTTATGAAGATACCGAATTGACTTTGCAGACGTCCTTTCATCTTACATTATATTAAGATCTTTCAGTGAATTGAAGTGATGAATTAAATATTTAAAAGAGCGTCTGATCTAAAAAAGAAATAAAATAAATAAATTCAAATTTAACTTGTACGAGCTCATCTTCAGAGTAAATAAATGAAATAAATGATATATATTAAAAAGATTAGGCAGACGTGTTTGTTATTTTGTTTGATTATTAAAAGTGTTTTCAACAAAAATATGACGATTGTTCATAACATGAATTCTAATGTTTTGTAGTTGTAATGCTCTTATGAGGGATATATATTAAACTCTTTACTGAGGGAGTCTAGGATAGGATGATTTTTTTATAATTTTTGATTGATTCAATACGTCGGGATCATATGAAACATTTAATTCAGTATACAAGAGTTATATGTATATATATGAAAATATGTATTCTATATTTAGTGGAAACTCTACGGATGTATGTGTTACGTATTTGTTATATTTATAAGTTTTATGTAATTGTTTGTTTCCCTTTAAAATAAATATACATATATATTTTTTTTTATCTGTACCACCTTATAATCATGTATATATAATCATAGGCAGTTCTACGATGTAACTTTTCACCTGATTCACATTTATACCTAAAAAGAATGTGCTCATATTTCGAAGATAAAACGATCTGTGGAGTTTGCCTATTATGAGTAGGCACACCCCAGGAACTTCACTCTTCAAATAAAATTATATTGTAAATAAAATAAAAAGAAATATTATTAGCTGTCTATGATACACATACATACATACAAAAATATAACTAGTATATTCGTGTTCATGTTTAGAAGACTTTATAAATTTTGCATAACGTTCTTTTGTACTTGAACTTTTGTCAAAAAATTTCGCATAAAATACACACAAATCCATATTTACAATTGTTCATACATTTGTATACATACAGGCTTGTGACTAAAATGAAATTATGAATATTAATGCTGGAAAAACCGACTCCAACTTGCCTTTTTTTATATGATTGTTCTTTTCACTCAAATATATATCTTTAATATTTAAACATGACACGTCACTCTTACGTGTTTATATAATAATAAAAATAATATAATAATAATAATAAGAATCTTTTCGAACGAACAAACAACAAAAGTTTAAGTTTTAATGCAAACTTAAACTTAAGCTTACGATCTTTATCTTTAGTTATTTATTACTTCTCATCATCTCGTACAAATGCAGCTTAGACTTCCAATTTATTTATTACTTGTCCGGAAAATTTATCACGATCCTCGACCGACGTCTACGAACTCTTTAATAGATTACTGAATCTGTTCGTCTTTGTTTCGTTCCATCCATCTGTTTGTATGACTCACTACCAATAATTGGTTGAACTGAATGATCTGAAAATGTCTAACTTAATTAGATATAGAAAAAAGAGTTATTAAAGGAACTAGATGACCTTCAAAATGTTGGAGACGTATAAAAGTGGACGAAGTCTGTGTGCAGCAGTTAAATATTTATACAAAAATAATTGATAGCGCACCTGTTAAATATATTATTATTATTATACATAAATAATTATGAGAACATTGCAAATAAAAGAAAATTTCACTAAAAACATTACTATTTTAAAGATTTGTTTAATTTATAAGTAATACGTTATAATTTCCTAAACTAAGATTGTTTCAAGATACTCAAATTAATTTTCTTACTTAAATGTGGTAATCGTAAAAGCTGTTCAGGATAAGGGCTTTGTTATTTGTTACATTTTATTCTCGTTTTTTTTTACATATAATCTAAATAGATCATTTATAAATTACTATCGATTACGTCAAAATAAGAACCCCAAATGGGATAAAAATTAGTAAGGATAGTAGAAGGTAGTAGTATTCCAAAATAATTGACTGCTTTTTAAGCCTATTTAAATAAGCTTATCCTGTATAGAGTAAATAAAAAATAAAATAAATAAAAATCATACGAATAAGTCAATGGATAAATGAATTTAGTTTAGAATAATTATTTCGTTTCTGAAGTAATAGTATTTTATAGTTTTTGTAATGACCACCAGCATCACGATTACTGATTTACATAAAAAATCCTGCCTATGAGATTTCTTGAATTCCAGTAGCTAATAGTAACAGTTGAAAATACCACTCGATGAGGAATACATACATATAATTAATATTAAGACTAGGAAATGTAAGGAAGCACAAATAAACATTCTATTTACAAAAATGCTAAGTGTAAAAAATTATAGTTTAATAGGTAATACATGGTCGATGTCAGAGTAGTAACAAAGCGATCGTGAGACAGAATAGCATGCAAACTATTAGCCTGAAAAATATTTTTGGAATCTCTATCGATATAAAACAATTGTTCTATGTGTAAAAAGACCAACATTTGTGCAATAAAACAAAGACATTTTAAAAAATGTTATGTCTGATAACGAATTGCTACCCGACCCCTCGTTATGTACATATATTGATAGTCTAATTGTTTTTTAATCTGATTGAATTCAAAACCTCGGGTTTATATAAAATGTAATCCAGTATACCAAAGCTATATTTCATTTTTAATCTATACCAACCCGTATAATCTTAGACTATGAAATAACTTTTCACCTGATACGCATATTTTATAGCGAACAAAAGATGTGCGCATATTTCGAAGATGAAACGATCTGTCAAGTTTGCATATTACGAGTAGGTTTACCAAACAGACTTCACACTTTAAATAACAGAGTGAATAGTGTTGACAGAAATAACATTACATCCCTACGATAAACATACATAAATACAAACGATAAACATACAAACATAAAAAAAACATTGCATGTCTACTATAAACATATACACACACATATGACTAAATGTGTAGTAGTTACGTAAATTGAGATTTACGTAACTTCTACTCAATGTATATTTTATTAATGATAATAGGAATATATGGATGTTTGCAGTTTTACTGATACCATCTTTAACAAGAAATTCAAATATTGTTCCCCAAAATCTTGCCGTTCTTAAATTAATAGAAAAGAAAAATAAAGATAACTGAAAATTACATTACAATTGTAAATAAAAATCTTTTTATTTCTTCATAACAATTTACTTTTATAGGAGATTAGTCAGTCGAAGTTCCTCTAACCTTTCATTAAAATAACATTCGACAAAGTTATTCCGCAAGCTTGGCTTTAATAAGTTAAAAAGATTTACTTTAACCGGCTCTTTAAAGCAACCTTGTGGCTTTTAAGACATAACATTTTTTGTAAGTATCTATTTTCTCTAAAACAAACAGATCACGTTGTTACGTAACAATATGGTTATTGATTTAGTATTTAATATGTTTACTAAGAAGAGTATATATTAAGAGTTTAGTATTAGAGTATTATTAATACAATAAACAAATCTGCATATTGCTTATAATCAATTCTATGTACAGAAACTACATTAATAGGGTTTGGTCGTTTATTAAATATATTCGCAATATTTATATATGTATTTCTATGTCTTCTTATTGTCTATCGCCCTTAGCACAAGCAAATAATTTGCTTACCTAGGGGTTAGATCAATTGTTATATTTGTTATAAATTGTATTGTATGTTGGATGAATAAATCCTTAGTATATTTTGTATGTGATTGTTAGTCGTAGACTCAGTTCTCATTCTGTGTCTACGCTATTCGTTAGCATCTATTTGATTTGCTTAATAAGTGTGCCTCATTGTACTTTTCATTTTGAGGTTCCAATTCTTTCAACCATACAATAAACCGATTCAGTTTAGGATTATATTTTGGCGCTGTTAAAGGATGACAGAAAGCACCCAAGGGAATACAACGCTATACAGATTTACACTTAAACAAATATGGAAAACATAATCCAGGAACCCTAGTTTACATTCATAGAAATATAGTCCTTATATAAATGCAGTTTAGTTGACTATCGTTTGACATTATATATTTGAAGCTTTTGTTAAAGACAAAGCATGTTGCCGGGCAATTCTACATTTATATTATTACCACATGTTTTAAAAAAAATTCAAATCCAATGTAACAAACAATATTACTATGCTGTATATTTTTATATTATTCTCAAATATTTGGTATACAATATTTAAAATACTCAAACAAATACATTTTATGTTTATGTTGGCAGTAAATGTAAATTATTGCAGCATGTTTCTTATACAACATACAATATATTTTTGTTTCTCTAATGCCTGCCAGCTGGCGTATTTCCTTTTAGCGTACAGATTTCCGTTTTCTCTACTTTTCCTGAAGTTAATGACATCTTGAAAACATATGACTTTAAAAATGGACAAATTTCAATTTATTTCTGTTTAAAATAACAGCAGCTCAGTAAATAAATAAAGAAGTATTTCATTTATAGTTTTAATTCAAATTTAAAAAAAAAATAATTAAAAATTTAAAAAACCCCCGATACAAAAAGACCTCTAAAAAGAGTAAAAATAATATTTTGATGTACTTATTGAACTCGTTGTGTCGGGGGACCGTGGTACGTGCGCTCATAGTGTATATATTACGAAGTTAATCATTGAGGACTTAGACTATACGATTCGATATCGTAATTTCTTTATTTGCCTTGTTAACATACTTGCATTTTAATTTCTTCCTTTATTAAACGGTCCCCCGACGCAACGAGTTCAATAAGTACATAAAAATATTATTTTTACTCTTTTTAGAGGTCTTTTTGTATCGGGGGTTTTTTTAATTTTTTATTCATTTATTTTTTTCTGCTTTTTAAACTTATGTTACTAATTTCTAAATTGTACTAAATGAGCTTAAAAAAAATCAATTATTTAAGTAGGAAAGATTTGTTTGTTTCTTTGAATTGAATAGGCTCCGAAACTACGGGACCGATTTTAAAAAAAATCTTTTAGCATTAGAATCCTATATTATGATGTACATAGGTTATATTTATTAAGAGAAATATATATCATATTTAATAAAATAAGGATCCACGTGAAAGTTTCGACAATGTAATAAATTATAAATGTATTAAGTAACATGATTCAAGACTTTTTCATATGGGTAGGTAGGTAGGTAGGTAGGTTTCATATATACAAATATTAATAAATATAAACATTTAGAATTAAAATGATTTACAATCACTAATAACACTATGATGAAGGGATTTTTATTATCACTAGCTGTTGCCCGTGATTCTTTATGACTACGATCATAAGCCATATAAATATATTTTTACAGTCTCCGTGGACGCAGTCACGGGCAACAGCTATCCCTAATAAAGTACTTTACCTCAGTACGTAAGTGTAAAAACCTTTTGGCATTCATCCTTTTGGCGACACCGCTAGGAACACCTAATTATTGCATAAGAACCTTTTCCCCGCACGAATAAAACGTCAATATCTTGAAGACGAATATTTATATTTCAATCAAACATGGATAAAAACCATATCTACGAGCATAGCCTTCTTTTAAAAAAACCGCATTCAAATTCGTCCACGCGTTTGGCCGGAAATGGCCGGCCGGCCACAGACAGATACACAGATACACATATACACAGATACACAGATACACAGATCGACAGGTCAAACTTATAACACCCCTCTTTTTAGTCGGGGGTTAAAAAACCACTTTTAGATATAGTCACTCCGAAGTAACATTTTAATTACTTTTATTTATATTAAATGTATACATAAAAACATAACACAAGTTAGATAATATAACATGAATATAACATAACAGTGGCTTTATATTATAACTTAGTATAACATAAAAATTGGATAAAGTTATATTTACATTCAATCTTTAAGTTTGTATGTACAAATACGAGTTTGAGGTGGTGCAGACGATGTCACTAGTAACAACTAGTTAGATATATAAATCTGTTATTCAGCAAGCAGCAGTGGGTGACGAGGAATGAAAATTTATTTAGGCGAAAGCTTTAGGCGTTATCCTTTAATTCTCTGTTAAAATACGATATAAGGTCATGTCACTGAAATAACATGACTTTATCACGACAAGAACACTTGGATAAAATGTATTAAATAACAATTTCCTATTTAAAATGTAGGTAAAATGATATTTAATATTATTTTACATGTTTTATTTTCTATAAAACTAATATTATTTTACAGATCATTTATCTCATCTCTGTAATTTATTAGTTATTATTCAGTGTATAGAAACTATAAAATATTTTTCTAAACTGTTTGGAGCCGACATTTTGCAATTCTTTTCGAATCCAACATCGACAAAATAAAGAACAAATCATTAGTCAATGACTCAGTTCATTTATATTGTTGTCTGTAAACTCAACTAAAATATGTTGTTGTTTCTTGTTTTCTTATTAATTTGTTTATTAAAGTTAAATATCTCAATACCGAGGTTATTCTCAGCAATAAGGTTTTTCTCTACAATTCGCGGAGATAATAAACTTTATATTATTGCACCATTATTATAAAAATATACAATATAACATGTAATAAATACAACTACAAAATAACATTACATAAAGTACAAAGGTAAGGTTAAGTTCAGTTTAGAACTAGGTACTAACTATAAAGCGTTCTTTGAATACCAACCACCGCTTTTGTTTGTCTGTTGCCGACAACTGTCTTGAACTTATTATTTAAGCCAATATTATGTGTCCCAAAATGATAATTTAATAGAAATTTAATTAATAAATTAAATTTTGTTGAATTAAAAAATCTTTTAATATATTGGGTCCAGTTAAAGTTTTAATATATATGAATATATAAATATTCTTCCTATATTAAATAGAAACAAATACTTAATAATATATTACCTAATATATTTTTTTGGAGGTATGGATTTGTAGGTTTTTGTAAGTAACACTCGTGTTTTTGTAATTACCCAAATTTTAAATATAATTTTGTTATTTAAAACATATAATTCGGGTGTATTATATTATAATGGAGAGAGGGTTTCATTTACATGTTTTTTCATAGCCGCAGGCTGTATAACGTTTTTGAACGTAGAAAAACATCCAAAGCTTTCAACCTAACTTTAAAAAGATCAGTAATTTGAGTATCAAATACATAAACCTAGCACATAAAATATTATTTAAAATTTTAACAATACTATCCTAATTTAAACGAAAAAAAATGAACTGTGTAAATTTAAAATTGTAATTTGTAAATTGTATACAGACTGATTAATGATAAGTAATATTATATTATAAAATATTAGTCTTAACTTAGCTATGTTAGGTTTCTAATATAAATAATGGTTTTTGTTCATTTAGTTATTAAATAATTAGAAAACTTTGTTTATTTTAAAGACAAATAGGTACTATTTAAAGGTCTATACTTGATGTTTCGTTCTTAGGTCAATTAGATATATTTTTATATTTGTTGAGTTTTATATGTTAAGTTTGGAGAGTGAGAAGACGAACAGGATTCAACCAGATTTTCCATTCACTCATTCAATGATTTCTCGAACTCAACATCGAGTAAAAGCGCGTTAAGGAATTCGTCACAATGACAACTTCATTGCTCTTCCCACTTAACCTCTTTATGGAAATCGAGAGATACGCTCGTTCCAATATATTAACTTCCATATCTCAGATATACAGATAGATTATTATTTTATTTCGATAGTTTTGATTTGATCTCAGAAACTCTCTGAAGCTTAGATTAGTCTCAATCTCACGAGAAAGCACAGTTACAAAGCATGGAAAACATAATATATAAAAAAAAAAACTACTTTGAACTATGCAAAAAGATCAAAAAATTGTGCTATCAATAAATATTTTTATATTTATTATTTTGTATAGCCTGTTCCTATTTAGTACTGCTGTAAAAATCAATTGACGATATCGTATATTGCTAAAATATAATATAACTACTACTAATAAAGCGTATAAAACTGTAGCCAAGCCCATTAAACTAATAAACTAGTCGCTATATCTAAATAAATAATAATTATAAATAAATAAAATAATTATATTAATAATGATATAATAATTATAATAATAATTATTATTATTATAATAATTATATTTAAATATACCTAGAATCAGATCTTTCAAAATCAATAAACTAAGGACAAATGTAACTTGGGTGAAGGATTTTCTCAACAAAATGACATGACAGGGTTGATTACCTTTATATTACAGGTAACGGTAGGGTATAAGGGGTAATATAACTTCCGGTGGGCTGTCTGTTTATATAAACCACCTTAGGATTATGAGAAATAATACAGGGAAAGACGGAACATTAAATATATGTTATTTGTAAAGAACACGCGCCAGCTGCCGGACGTTATCGGAAAACGATTCTAGACTATTTGTGAACAGAGATATATCATGAATATTTATATTTTCATATTTATTACTAACATACAGTATATCGAATATATTTTATTCTGACGTGTTGAAGTATCAATTCCCTCTCAATTACTCCATTAATTATCATAAAATTCGTACCTAGAATAAAAAAAAACCTGATATATATCATAACAATACTATCAACAAATTTTGCAAATTCAATCCTTGCCAAAAGTCAGAATATTTGTTAAGTTAATTGGTACAATTAATAATTTTCGACTTTTATCCTGATAACACTTGAAGGTTATGTATTTCATTATGTGATGTTCATAAATTAATGACTTATTCTCCTCATTATTATGTAAATGAAACATGGTCAATACATAACATATTAAATTATCGTTTTTAAAACAAATATTCAATCGATATATACGATACGATTAATATTGAAAATTCGATTGAAATAAAAAATATATAAATATCTAAAACCGAAATTACAACGTGATCAAAGTTAATGGATTTGAATTACAGCGCGTCTTGTTCAAAATTCATTATTTTTAATTTACTGAAAGAAAGAACGAACATTTAATAATCGTTATTAACTATATATAGCTATTACATTAATACATAAGATAAAAATGAAAAAATTTATTTCACCGCCCCGTTGCATTGGTCGAGTGGTTAGCGGAGACGCCTAACGTGTCACGGCGAAACGGGGCTCGGGTTCGATTCCCGGCAGAGCACAGGCATTTATGTGATGAACATAGATGTCTGTGTTTCTGGGTTTGGTCGTTTATTATATATATTCTCAGTATTTATATGTGTATTTCTATGCATTAGTATCGTTGTCTAACACCCTTAACACAAGCAAATAATTTGCTTACTTAGGGGTTAGATCAATGTGTGTAATTTGTCCCGATATTATATTATTATAAAAATATAAAAGTTACTAACTACATGATTGTTATTATTCATCCTAGTCGGTATATTGCAATCTTTGTATATGTACCAGAATTCAGAGACTTACACTGATTACAACCAAAACTCTACATTATTAAAAAATATGTCAAACAATAATCAACTTATCTGCCATTGCATAAGAACGATATTTCTAAAAAATATGTTTGTATGTGGATCAGGTTACATACATACAACAGCAATACTTTTAGTTGGTTATCTTTGATCGCTACTTTATTTAAAGCATTCGAAATCTTCTGAAAAGCAAAATTTTCAAATAATAGTTGGCATTGAAATGAATTAAAACCCAATTATTAAAAATACTCCAATTCATCATAATAACAACATAAAACACTCGAATTCATCATAATAACAACACAAACATAAAAATAAACATTGGGTTATCATTATTTTAATAGTCCGGTCAAATTAGACATTCGGTGCTACATAAATTCGCAACAAGCTGAATTTCGGTACAATTGTTCAAAACACGATTATAAACAATAGCTGAAAGTTCCCCATCATTCCCGTGTGTGGAAAATTTTTTATTCAAGGTCAAATGTCAAAAAAATGAGTTTTTCGCGATTTTCAGCAAAACGGTAAGTTTTATCAGAAAAATACTTCAGACTGAAATTGTAGATCATTAAATTATCTATAAAAAATATATCAATACTTTTTTTCTCACGAGACACCGTTTCGGAGATATCGCAGTGTAAAAAGTTGTAACAGTTGCAATTGTCATAAAATGCACAAGTTTCCACGCCACCTATGAGGTAGTACTTAGCGCGTTTTTTTTAACCTGGTTTCCCCAGTAGGCCTACTCCAAAAGTCAGTAATTATCCAGTTTAATTGAAACTATCGTAACTAATTTATATTAGTCAGAAAAAAAGCGATGTTGATAAAAAAAAAGTACAGACATTTATTAGTCGGAGTCGTAATTTTCGAATTCTTCTCGATTTTCTCCTTGTTCATTTTCTTCTGGTTCATCCTCGTCTTGGGTGCAAGTAAATTCAGCCAATAACGATGTATCGCAAGTCGGCTCGTTGACGTCGAACGTATCATCAATTGTTGGTGATTCAACATTAGAGCACTATTTGCCTTGGCAACTTGTACACGCCATAGAACAGAATAGACCCACTTTTTTGCAACTACATTTAGCGCTGCATCCCTTTTTGCAGTTGCAAAAAATTGCGTTTAGCAATTTTTCCGGCGCAGGTGGAAACAGAGTTGGAACTGGTTCCAATTCATTATTTACAAACTTCCAACCCCAGTCTGTTGGGTCTTTCTGACAACCAAGCCACACTTAAACTTGGTAATACCTATACCTGAAAAAGATGTTGATGAGCAGCAGCCGACGTTGGAGGAAGACAAGCTAACTGTACCTGTTTTTTGCTTTTGGTGTTTTTGACGAAACATGCATACCGATGTTTATCTAAGCACGTAGTTTTTTTAGGAGCCCCGTACATCGAAAGAAGAAAGCGAATGCCACTTGTGATGATCTCATGTTGAGTTGAATTACAGTTTTGAAAAACCTCAGCACATTCAACTAAATTTTGTTTTTCAAACATTTTGAAAACTGTCGTTTTACCCCTCCTATAAAATGCAGATGTCGTATCACAGCCTGTTATTGCATGCAGAAATAGTATGTGATTTTGACTCTTTGCAAAAGAAGATAATAAGCTTTTAGAAGTATATATTTCCGATTGATGTTGAGCTTTTCCTGGTTTTAAAAAGAAAATAGTTTTTTCAGTTGGAGTTCTTATAGTTATAGCTGATGTATATTTTATATTTTAAGTGCAAGTTACAATGACCGACAGAAAAATATTTTAACCTATACTACATAATATCACAACTCTAGGGATGAAAATACGTGACGTACTCATGCATGTGATGACAATTGCAACTGTTACAACTTTTTACACTGCGATATCTCCGAAACGGTGTCTCGTGAGAAAAAAAGTATTGATATATTTTTTATAGATAATTTAATGATCTACAATTTTAGTCTGAGGTATTTTTCTGATAAAACTTACTGTTTTGCTGAAAATCGTGAAAAACTCATTTTTTTGACATTTGACCTTGAATAAAAAATTTTCCACACACGGGAATGATGGGGAACTTTCAGCTATTGTTTATAATCGTGTTTTGAACAATTGTACCAAAATTCAGCTTGTTGCGAATTTATGTAATTTCACCCTAATTTTTTGGTCTAATTTGACCGGACTATAAGTACTATTTAAAACAATTAAAACAATGTTCTTAATGAACAAAAACAAATCTCAACAAATATCTAAGAACTAGTCAACTAAGCTTATAAAAGTACTAAGTAATTTCGTGTGGTTTGAGGTCATGTTAGTTATTAATATAATATAAAATAGCTGCAAGGTACTTTTTCCTTTTTAAAGTGAAACTATTTATATCTAAACTTCTGTTTGAAAAAAGTTCAAATAACACAGGTATTTATTAAAGTACAAACCATCATTAGGTATATATTTTACATAATTTCCATTGTTCTATTTGTCGTTTAAAAGCTAATATCTTGTAAATATCATATTTTTTTAGAAATATTAAATACAAAGAATGGAGTAGCTGTTGAAATACTAGTTATTGCGTTTCACAGCTGGAGGGGACGTTTAAATATGTAATTAGAATAAAACTGAACCTCGGTCTGCGGCTTCATAAGAATTTATGAATAGAAACAACTGTGGACTTTAATGTTTGTTTCTGTTAGTATATTTTAATAAATATAGAATGAAAAATAAACCGATACGGGCAAGGATTTGAACCCGCAACCTCTGGGAAACCGTCCCGTCGCTCTACCAATTGGAATACCGTATCGCTATCGAACCCCTTGCCGTATCGGTATATTTTTCATTCTATATTTATTAACATTTTAATAAGCATATCATGGTTATACATGTTTATCGCTATTTTTAAACACTATTATATTTGTTGATAAATTTCTCAAGATTTGTAACTCAAGAATAGTTGAGTTTTAAAGGAAGAAACATAATTTTACCGCCAGGTTTTAAATTATTTTGATGAATCCAAAGATTTTACAAGTTATTCTTAGATTATTATAACATATTGAAAGACTTAAATCTTATTCTTAAAGTAATTTTTGCAAAGTTTTGCTAATCGGATAACAAAACTCTATTCTTAATATATAAAGTAATTTCCTGAAGTAGTTTAATTTAAAGCACAGATACAATAGTTTGAAAATGAATAAATGAATTGATGAATGTAATTTCAATGAATAAAGTATTATCGGATTAAAGAGAGATTGTCTTCAAAAGCGAAATGGTTTTTGTAAACAGTTTCGAATTTATTTACAGAAATTTAATTCTCTTTCCAAAAAAATATTTTGTTATATATTTAATGAGCACATGCATTATACGTTTAATTAATTATTATATTCACTCCAACTTTAAACAAACGGGAAGTTATTTTTATTTGTCTCTATGATTGAAAATATCAATAAAAAACAAACCGATACGGGCAAGGATTCGAATCCGCGACGTCTGGGAAACCTTCCTGTCGCTCTACCAATTGAGATACCGTATAGCTGTTCGTCTCGGTGAATTAAGCAATGTATAAGGTATTGTTTTAATCAGGATGGTGGTGACATCTATAAGACTTCTTTCGAAAATCCTATTTTTTTTATTAAATATATATATTATATAAATTTAAACAATATCTTTTATAATTACTCATTATTGTTATCTTCGTTTTAGAATTTCCTTTTATATTATAATAAAGTACGTCTCAGCGATGTTTTTAAGATTAAAGTTTTTATATGTTTTAAAGGGTAGACAAAAATCATTTGGGACTGTATAAATCTCATTTTGATGCTACTTACAATATATACAAATGTTAGATTACTTCTTAGATCGATCAATATCTACTTTTATCATTGTTATGTCGCCAAGAAAAAGATACAAATAATTATAAAAATTATATCAAGTAAAACACACAAACTCTTACTTTTACTTTTAAAGCAGAAAATGTTAATTTTACGACAGTTTCAGATTGTAAAAAAAATATATAAACAGTTATATAGAAAATATAAGTAATGTATATTTATAAATAGACAAGCCTCTGTAACAATAAATGTAATCTTATTTAACATAACGAGTTCCAACTCACAAAAATATATTCATCACATTTGATTCATTCAATGTATTTTAATCTTCAATTTAAATAAAAGTCTAAAATGTATCTTATTACTGTTTTTGTAAGTCCGACAAAAAGTCTTTTTATCCCACCAATGAAAAGGTCAACTGTCGAGTTGAGTCAGTTAGTTAATATATAAATACAGCTGCTCTTACTCGAATCCACTTAATCCTTGTCACAAATATAAATGACAACAGCTGTTCAAAATAAAAGCTCAATAATGTTAAAAACATTTAGTAAATGTCAAGACACTAAACAAAAAATTACTACGACGTTACCCCGACTATAAGATATTTTTTTTTGTAGACCGTTATAATATATATTCGGGTTATATAGAACTAACGTCTCCTCACACGCTCTAGAGGGAAATTATATTTTTTTTATACAACTTTATCAGAAAGGTAATTAAAATTGTTTATTAAAAGTTAATAAAAAGTGTGGCTTACATAAAGTTCGAATCTTATGTACGAACTGTAAGTACTGTAATGGAAGATTTTTAGAACTTAAGTATATTTAAACACAAATATCACACATACATCTTTATATGTCAATGATAATTTTCCGTAAGAGGAAGAATAGTGTAAAAGGTGTGTAGTGCTGGTGTTTGTGGCTAAGATAAAACATAAAATAAAAAGATCGACATACAAAACAAAATGACGAACAAAATAGTTTTCTTTCACGTCTTCTTACATTTTTTTATATCAATCTAGATCTGAAGTTCCGAATCATTAATTATTATATATTATTACCTATTTGTTTTAATCATATGTTATTTGATTAAAAAAAAACGAGTCTAGTTACAAGTACACTCCTAATTAAAGATTCACTGACATGAGCCAATATTAAAAAACTACTTTAGATAACTTGCATAATTAGAACCGAAAGCGAGTCACTAACTTCAGAAGAAAGCATTCAAAACACTAGAAAGGTTCAGTTTTTAAATTAAACAACATTTATAGTTCAATTTAATTTATCCAAAATATAGTATACTTCATCGTAAATAAGATATTTATCCTAATGTTGGAAACCTGGCATTTACGAATTCAGTAAACATCTTTGACAATTATCTTACTGAAAGTCTAACTTTACAGATTTCAAAGTTTCCTAAGGCTCTGGAATACGACATGACTTAACTATAACTAAAGACTTATGTAACAATTCATAGTTAGTAACAACTAGACTATGTACATCCAAAGTTTTAATTATTATATATATATTTTTTTAATTGCAAATAAAATTTATTACTTTTACAGTATGTTACTTTTATACACAAATTTAAACAATTAAAAATATAAAAAAACTTATTCGAAGTGGTGTCCATTGGCTGCAACACAGTCCTTTAAACATTAGGGCCAGTTATCAATTATGTCACGCGCTCTTTCCATGAGGAAATTCTTCACTGCCAATCGTATGGATTGTTTTAGGGACTCCAAATTATCATGGCATTTAGAGCAAGCTGTACAATCTAAAACTGACCATAAATCATAATCCAGCGGATTAAGATCGGAACTACACGACGGCCAGTCTTGTGAAGTCCGAGACGCTCGCTTCCAACCAAGACTGAGTGGACCGAGCTTTATGACCCAGCACCCAGTCTTGCTGGAAGGACCATACTTGGTTATTGAACACGGTGTTATTAAGAGGCTTAACTATCTTCTCAAGAATGGTATCTTGATACACTTGTGCCGATTTTTTGATACCTTTTTCACAAAAGTATGGCTCAGTCACTCCTTGTGGATGGCCACATCTTTCTCTGTCACAAACAGAGGAAGTCTTATTGTACCTATTACATTCACCGCTGAGCAGTCGACCGGGACACATGTCCCTTTTACCTGCTCCGCCTATTTCTTTATAACATAGTTTCATAACTAGCTTTAATTAGTACATTTCGCTTATATTTACTTCGCGTATATTAGCATTATTTTCAATGGATAAATAACTTAGAATGACTTAATTCAAATGTTTTAGCTTGTTCCAAAATATTTCACATTAAAGATATTACTATTTGTATGATATTCTGCTAATCTACCCTATGATATATGAGACTATATTAAAAAAAACGATCGTACTATGTTCTTAACTAAACCATATTTTTTTACGTACAACATATATGTAATACAAATATTTTTAATATGTTTAAACTACTCCTTTCCTCATGAACGCGTAGAGGTATCTAATTGTAATTCATATTCAAAACTCAGGTCTATAAAACCTTTGAGCTGTAACAAAATAAATTTTAATTTAAACGTAACCAAAAGAAACATCTTTAGAGACCGATATTTTCAACCTCCCAACTACTCTCTAGGGAATCAAAACCTAAGGGGTACTTAGTCGACCTAGAAACTTGAAAGTTGAAGAATCTTTTATAGCATATATGAAGGAAATACTCCGAAAACCTGATATTTTTTTTTGTTAAATCATTAATATTTTTATATGTATTGGTATTGAAACTTTCTTGTGCGAATGAGACTCGCACTTGGGCGTTTTTTTTGTTTAAGCGCCGTCATAATTCTTTGGTTTACAAGGTTTTCTCTAGGTACAGTTAAAAATATTTTATTTGCATTATTTAGAAAATAATTTTTTAATTTTTTACAGTTACTATAAAGTATTTGAAATACTAGAACAAATGCATTTTATGTTTATGTTGGGGCGTGGAGTAAACATAAAATATTATAGCATTATGCAATATATCATAGTTTCTCTAATGCCCGCACGCTGGGGTGTTTTCTTTAAACCTATAGACATCCGTTTTCTGTTTCCTGCAGTTAGTAACATCTTTCAAAACAAACGATTTTAAAAGGAGCTAAAATTTAATACCGTGTTTACCGATACTTACAATTGTTCATTTACGAGTAGTTGTTATTTTTTATGTGAAGAGGGAGTTAATAAAGAAGGGTATATAAACTGCGGTTAGGACGATATTCGGGACAGACACTGCTGGATAGTACCAAGGAAGGATTAAATACAAGTATATAAAAGTGAAGAGTGAGTAGTGAAATCTGTGAAACAATACAAATGGACGTAGCCCTTATACTTGAATGAATCAATTAAAGATCCTGTTGTGTTGTTAGTGTAACAACACAACAGGATCTTTAATATGTACAAATATACAAATAAGCAACGCTAATAAGTGTATTAGCGTTGCTTATGATTTGCTATTATGTTATGGCATGAGTCGTCTCCGTATTTTCAAAGTGTTTTAAAGCATTTTTGCTCGCATATTTATTTTATTTTACTTAAGTGTTTTATTTGTGTGCAGAGTCAAGAAAGGTGTTAGCGGGCTCAAAAAAATATATATACAAAAATTTAATTTAAGTTAAAAATATTTATAACAAATATGAATTGTAGAAAAAAATATAAAAAATAAAAATTTGCTCGCTATTAGACGAGGTAATCGGCAATTCTTTTATTATAAACACAGACAACAAATATCTTTTATTTAAAATGAAATTATTCGATATCATAAAAAATATTTTACGGTTTAAAACGTTTAGAAAAATTTATTCAAAAGAACAAACAAATCTTTCTCGTGTGGCGTTTTGTAACTGGTATAGTTTTTTAAACTTTCACAAAAAATGTCACACGTAGCTTTGGATTCCCGTAGACTTATTTACATATGAACGCACGGTCACTTTGAACTATACTGGCATTGGTTAAATTAAAATGAAAGTATTGCGGAATATAAACGAGTCTTTTTGGAAGTGTAATTTTTTTGGCTGGAAATTGAAGGCATATTTTTATTTTTGTTAATACCACTTTTATGCTATATAAATACAAATATTTATTTTACATAATGTCCACGTCTTAAAAGATACAATAAATTAGTAACAAAATAAATTTTAATCAAATCAAATCAAATCAAAATGTCTTTATTTGGACATCACATTTTAATCAAAACTGACATAAAATAATAAATCTATTTTATAAAACAAAAGAAAAAAATAATACAAAAGAGAAAAAAAACAATATTAATACAATAACAAAGAAAGTTATAAAAAATGATGCCCAAATCGAAGAGCCATTCAGCTATTGTAGAGGAAACGATCCCCTACGCTGATTTTCAGTGACCGCCGTTTAGTGACATTTCGATAATCATTTAACAATGTTTGACAGAACAATCAAAATACTATTTTTCAACATTTGAACCAAAGTAGAACGATAAACTACTACGACTACATAATATAGTATATTCAAATAGGGCACACATTGCCTTGTTTACAATTTAGTCTTTACCATCCATAAAAAAAATATTTTTATGAAGGCAGAGTTAGTTAGAGAAAATATATATTTAAGATTATTTATTATTTTATATACCATTGAAAAACTTCCTTATACTATAAGCGACGGTTATATTATTTTAAGAAAAATAAATTTTAGCTCCTTTTAAAATCGTTTGTTTTGAAAGATGTTACTAACTGCAGGAAACAGAAAACGGATGTCTATACGTTTAAATAAAACACACCAGCGTGCGGGCATTAGAGAAACTATGATATATTGCATAATGCTATAATATTTTATGTTTACTCCACGCCCCAACATAAACATAAAATGCATTTGTTCTAGTATTTCAAATACTTTATAGTAACTGTAAAAAATTAAAAAATTATTTTCTAAATAATGCAAATAAAATATTTTTAACTGTACCTAGAGAAAACCTTGTAAACCAAAGAATTATAACGGCGCTTAAACAAAAAAACGGCCAAGTGCGAGTCTGACTCACGCAAGAAAGTTTCAGTATCTACCTATAAAAATATTAATGATGTTACAAAAAAAAATATCAGGTTTTCGGATCATTTCCTTCATATATGCTATAAAAGATTCTTCAACTTTCAAGTTTCTAGGTCGACTAAGTACCCCTTAGGTTTTGATTCCCTAGGGAGTAGTTGGGAGTTTGAAAATATCGGTCTCTAAAGATGTTTCTTTTGGTTACGTTTAAATTAAAATTTATTTTGTTACAGCTCAAAGGTATTATAGACCTGAGTTTTGAATATGAATTACAATTAGATACCCCTCTACGCGTTCATGAGGAAAGGGGTAGTTTAAACATATTAAAAATATTTGTATTACTTATATGTTGTACGTAAAAAAATATGGTTTAATTAAAACATAGTACGATCGTTTTTTTTTAATATAGTCTTATCATAGGGTAGAATAGCAGAATATCATACAAATAGTAATATCTTTAATGTGAAATATTTTGGAACAAGCTAAAACATTTTTATTAAGTTATTCTAAGTTATTTATCCATTCAAAATAATGCTAATATACGCGAAGTAAATAAAAGCGAAATGTACTAATTAAAGCTAGTTATGAAACTATGTTATAAAGAAATTATTTAAATTTATTGTATCATCACTAAATTTAAATTTAAAAAATTACATGAATCATAATACTTAAAACCTTTATACGGATTATATTAAACTAGATGTAAATTGCCAACATATATAATCTGGGCAAGGGTATATATGTAGACGTATGTCTTATAACTCGATGAATATTTTTTTTATTTACAACAGCTTCACCCTTGTAAAATGTCTAAAAATACTGGAAGTTTCTGTCAAGAAACATTTGTCTGGAGAAACACGTAAGACCTAAATTGCGGGTAGAATTTACATAAAATGTGCCTAGAATATTTTAAAATAAAAACCTTAGATGCTTTTGTTGCTTTACCACATGATGCCTAGATGAATCGTATAGGTAGTCAGAATACTATAAAGGTAATGTTTATAAACAGTGTAAATTACTTGCAAACTGTGCCTGTGATAGTGTGTCTTGTTCAAAATTCATTGCAATTGGTTTATGCAGAAAAAATGTATAAAATAATGTAAAACAACATTAATACTTTATTATTAAAAGTACTTCACACATATTAAATGTCACATTAAACGCAGCAAATACCGTTGAAGATTATATTGTTCTTGAAGTTTATCACTGATTCCGGAATTCATTTTTATTTTAATAATTAAATTTTCAATTTTCTGCCACGTTCTTAGATTATAATAAATAATATGTTTATTTTCAATACAGAAGCAATTATTCTGTTGATCCAAAGCAACATTAAACATCTCGGGTGGGAACTGGGAAGGTTGCCATATGAGATACATACCTAATACTCTCAAGAGACTGATAAAAACCAATCTTATTTTTTTCAACAATGTGATTGAATTTAAGAAAATTTGAAAAAAATATCGAAATTTCTTATAATCTTTATTATGTAACATTTAATACTCTACTCAATACTACATTGTAGGGAAGTACCATTTTATAACAGATCATAAGAGAGGTTGAATCATAAATCTACTTTTCATTTTTCAATTTTCGCGCTTTTAAGTGTTAGCTTTTATATAATTAGGAGGAAGGTCTTGATAAAAAAATAAAGGTATCAGTTGATGGATTGACTAAAACATGTAACGTTTGTATGGAAATTCAATTGACTGAATAAATAATTGTAGTATTGGATATTGATTTGATTAAGAGTAGTGAATATATAAATCATCTCCCAGCTAAGTGATGGCAATGTGTAATTGAGAGACTAAGTTGTGTAACAGAACAAGTATAACAAAGTGTAATAGTAAATAGTTTAGTGTGTTTGTAGGCAGTGCCAGTAAAGTGTTTTAAAGTGGATCCGTCTCGTTTGAAAAACTTTGACTAAAATTAAATTAAAAATTAGGTATTATAATATAATAGTTTGCGCAGTGTAATTTGAAATGAGTTTGTTGATGTTTTTATGAAACATTAACAAATATTTCAATTAATTAGGTAATTAATTAATTATTAATTTCATATCAAAAACTATATATAAAGAAAGGCCAATGATTTATATTGATAAATTTAATTCAATTTTCATTATCATTTTTTTTTATTAAATAGCCGTTATCGTGATGCAGGCTGTTAGCGAGCATTATTATATAGTGTTATGTGAAACATTAAAAAGCTTGTAATGCTTATTTCATGAAACGGTTTTTTTTCTAGTTTACATTTTTCAATAGAGTATGTAAGCTGGCTTCGATTTTTTATTTATGTTACATCTTATTTACTCCAATATAAAAAAAACCTTTTGGCTTGTCTTACATTTCCCGTCAAATTTGCATTAGAAAGCTTTAACTCAAGCAAATACAAGGTTCCCAAGTCAAGCGGATTTAAAGAAATTACACATTAAAACCGAGGTCGCTCTGATGCGCCTGTACTTTGTTATGAGTCCTTCGTAATCATAAAAGCTTTATCTTGTCACTTTGAATTGTATGAATGAAACGGAGGAGCTTTCTATTGTTATTTGTATTGTAATCCTCTTTCGAGTTTTTATTGACATTCATTAACTTTTTTTATTCTTTACAACTTTAGTGTCACTTAAAAGATATTTTTGATATTATTTTATTTTTAAATATTAACTAACTATAATCGTGATCGGACAAGACCTCCTGAAAGATAATATGCAAATAATTTTAAAAATTATATCCACCAAAACAATAAAATTTCGCAGAATTATACATTATATAATTCATGTTAATTATTTAAATTATATGTCCGTTTAACAAGAAACTCAATGTCGTTTAAAATTACAGGTGGAAATTAACCAAAAATATATTAATTAACCTGGGATTCTTCATTCGATTAATTTTAACTTCAATTAAAATAAACAAAAAATATTTCAATTATTCAGTTCATAATAAATGTTTCATTTTATCATAACTTAAAAAATCTGTAGTTACTCTAATCTCCGATAATATAACTACTATAAAGGACAACAACTGTTCTAATCAAAAGATAAGATATATAAATGTTAAAAACTATAGCATTAAAACGAATAACCTACCAAAGTTTTTTTATACTATTACTGCAAATTATAACATAACATACTTAATCTTACACTACCCTGAAGAAAAGTGCCATTATTTTATCTACAAATTATCTAAAAATTATTTAAATTTTTCTATAGTCTGAATGAACAAATTAAAAATTTTAAATATTCATAAGAATTTGCTGTATGTAGGTGAATATACTTCAAAGTTAAGTTAAGACTTGAATTAATAATAATTTAAAAAAGGATATATCTGTGTTCGTAACTAAGTTTTTATTTATTTGTAAATGTTAAAAATTAAGGCAGACATGGACGCATTTGTTATTGCATTGGCTTAAAAGTTTATTCTTTATTTCTCAAAGACGCAGCAAAACAACTTTCTCTCAATTCAAATAAAATAATGAAAAGTAGACGTACATACAAACATATTTCCCTATAAGTGTACTTTTCTTTCTTTTGCAGAACGGAACATTAAAAATTAGGTAAATAGAAATTCAGATATTTATAACCAGTTTCATTGAATGTAATAGAAATTCTGATTTAATTGTTGTTGAAATGGTTTTAAAGTCATTAAATCAGATTTCATATAAATCTGGGTCTGAATTTCCAAACTATTAAATTGCAGATAACTTCCAGACTTAATTATGTATTTTATTTCTCTGTAAAATAAATACTTTTAAATGGGTGATGTTACATAATATTTTTGTAGCCACTTACTTAAACAAGAACTTCAGAATTAATAAACGTAATGTAAGCTATACGAGGTTATTCAACTGAGAGGATATGATTAAACGGGTTGAGAAATAGACAGAAATGTGAACGTAATAATTTAATTCAGGTTAATAGAATAAATTTAAATTTTATCAGAAAAGTGTATGAGATTTAAAAAGATAATACATTAAAAGGTTGTTGCTGTAATATTCTTAAGCAACTAACCGTTCCCAGATGTTTAAAAGTGTTTCCTTTTTGGAGAATTGGTTCAAAATTAGTGATAGTATTATGAACCATTCAACACAACAGTTTGCGGTTTCTATCTGTTATTTACAAACTTAACATAAAGGCCACTTTTTTTATTATATTAATTTTTGTTTTTTATTCTATTATTACTATTTGACATCAGCCAAATATATACTTGACATTCACATGTCAAAGTTAACAACAAAGTAGTGTGTGTGATGTTTCCCATAGTAGTGTGTGTAATATTTTTATAATTAATTGATTGTATAAAAAGAACATTATTATTGAAAAATATTAGCTTTCTGCACTTCTCTTACACATATACTATAATTGTGCCAAATTTCATACTTCTCTGACCCCGCAATTTTTTTAAAAAGGGGTCCAATGTTTTTACTTCACGTATTAATATTATGATGATAAAAATATATTAGGAATTCTTTATTTTTATTTGCAAAAAGCGTAAAAGGGAAATATGATCTTTATATTCAAAACATAATTTATAAACACTCGACAAAAATAAAATACATCTGTGATGATCATCTAATTTACATTTTTATACGTAAAAAGAAATTAATCAATATTACCAAGATATTACCAATAAATAAATTTAATAATTTGAGGCTCAGGGCGAACCTCAAATGATTTAATTATTTTTTGCTGTATACAGTCTAGACTAATCTATTTTCTAGTCTCTGTCGCAGACTTCTCTCCACTTTTGATCAATTATCTCTCGATTAATGTTAAAGTTTGATTTAATTTGAAGTCAAAGTTGTTTTTTTTCTAATTAACAATAATCTGACTTTGAGTGGTATTTGGACAGAATAGGGAATGCGTGATAAATAACCCACAACAAAATATTTACTATTGTAGTAGAATAACTGTTTCATTTAGAGCTAATGGGATTCTTTTAGTGCTTTCTTTGATTAGTTATTAAATCAATTTCAAGGGTACTGTACATTAGTATTATATCGAGGGTACCGGCTAAGTAATTATTAAAACTATTTAAACCTATTAATGAGTATGTAGGTTGTAGGTATGTTCCTTATAGACTCCGAGACGGCTGCAGCCATGTCAACAAAATTTTTAGAGAATTCTATAAAGTTTGGTGGCAAAAGCGGCATTTCATTTTATTTTTTCAAACTGTCTAGGACAGTTTTTTTAATACTATTGTTTAAAGCTATTGTTTTTTACATTGAGGAATTTAAGGTCAATTATAACGCTATGGATCTATCCGTGTACCTTCTAGAGAAAATAGTAAAAGAAAATGAAATTATTATTGAGGTGATTTCAGTATAGATTCAAATATTTAGATTCAGATGGCCCACCTCTTTGCGGTAAGTTTTTGCTTGGACGTATCAAACATTCACTTGCACGTGATATACCCTAAAACGAATAAACGAAACAAAGAAATCAAACAATATAGTTAATTGATATTTTTTTTATTCTTCTTTCCTGCGATCTATTGTAGTTTAAGTATTTAAGGTGATTATTTTTTTCTTTTTTAATTTATATCTAAGGCCAAGAAAAAAAAATAGTTACCATATTTATATTTATTTAAATGAATTTATCAAATTGACACTGCAATATCATTCTTCAGATTTAACTCGGTTTAATAATATTTATTTCTAAGTAAGTAAGCTTTATTCGATATAATTGTTTCATTAAGACTAACTATTTAAATAATATTATCAAATCTATAGCAAATAAAGTGATAAACATCGATACCAAGCTTCAAATTGTAGTCAACGAAATAATCATCCACCTGATCTTATTCCCATTATTTGAAGTCGGTGAAATATCTTTTTATTTCATTTTCATATCATGCTTGATCTGATATTTGGCAGTTCTCCAGAACTATGCGTTGTAAAATACGGCATTCAAAAAACCTATAATTGAGAGCAATTGACCTAATTTTATTAAAGTCTTTATTGCTAATAACACGTAATATTTGATATTAAACTTCAGAATTTTTTAATGCATCTTAAGTATATTGGATAACTAAATTCATAATAGTACTAAAACTCTCGCATGTACATATTTTTTAATACAAGTTTCTTCTAGGTGTTTCTAATCAACAATATTTTTTATAAAGTAAAATATCTTGGATACCATCGAAAGAAGCCTAATAGAATTCTTCGTCTTTCTAATGAATCTGAACATACTTAGAATGACACTTTTTTATTATTATTATGACAGATTACCAGAGGCAGGTAGCTCAAATGGCAGGCCAATCAGAAGGTATTTCAGAAGTCGCATGTTCTAGTCCTCTGCGAGTGGTCGAAGCTGTCATTCTATATTTATTTAAAATATAAACAAGTAAATGTCATTCAGTATAGATTTTGCCTTTATAAAATTTTTGATTTTCATTGATAATACATAAAATAATTACAGTATAAAACCGAATAATTTTAAATATCATGGTAATTACATTTTACGTTTTATTAAAGTTTTAACTTTGTACTTCGGCTTGAATGTTATTTCCAAAATGTAAAGAATCCAATTCAATCCAATTTTTATCCAATTCTTAACCCAGACCCTACAGGGAAAGACGGAGAAGGTATAATTTAGTAACTTCCTACCACTTTGGTAAGTACTTTGTAGTCAAAGCTAGTTTGATTTTGGCAGCTAGCCGACACATTGTTCACAGCAGCACACTCGACAAAAAATTCTTAGCTTTCTGATTCCGACAAGGTTTATTAAATAATAAATAATAGAACATTTGAGCATAAAATTATCACAATAAGTGTCTTTCATTCTAGACTGTATACATCAAAATATCTTTTGTTGTTAGTTTAACCTAAAAAAAGTTTATGCACTTCGATTTTTTTAGCACTAAACTTTAAAGGTTTGTAATAATGCATTTATTATATTTATTATATAATAAATATAATAAATGCATTATTACATGCTAAAACGTTTTCATTTCAAACTTGTTAACTGCTATATTTACGTTACTTAATTAAAAGCCTTCAGGAACAAGCGCACAGTAAAGTTTCGAATACTAACATTTATTCAGTCGGCGCCCATCAGATATTATTGTACCATTTCCTGCGTCAACCCACTAGAAGAGTTTATAATTCACAATGTTTCTGTACTCTTCACATATGCAAAAAAAATACTGCAGTCTGCATAATGTTATTCGTAGTAGAACTATAGTAAAATTAGAACATAATATATGCTTAATATAATTAATACATTTTTAAAACGTATTGTTTACTAGATATTTATTACTACACATTCTGAAGCCCCGATTCAAAAAGAGAGGTGTTATAACTTTGACATCTATGGCATCATAGCAGTCAATGCGTGGGCGGATTTGATTGCGGTTTTTTTTTAATAGTCAGCCTGGTTTGTCGAGATTCTTAGCTATGTTTGGTTCAAATAAAAGCAATCATATCAAAGATATTAAGCTTTTATTGGTGCTGGTAAAAGATTTTTATGGAATACTAATAATAAAAACCTAATCGGGTGAAAATTTATGTGTTCGTAGTTTCGTTAATTTAGTACTATTTAGAAACCAATAAAAAACATTAAAAAGTTAAAAAAAACCCTCCGATACAAAAACGCCTTTAAAAAGAATAAAAATAATTTTATTATATTTGATTATATTATATTCATTAAGTATAATGAAGTCTTTGCGTCGGGCGACAGCTCTATAAAGGAACAAAATGGCAAGCAGTGCAAGTAAAATAAGGCAAATAACGAAATAACGATATAAAATCGTATAGTCCTAATTCATTAGTTCGGAAAACTTTGTGAAATAGACATCACGCGCAAAGACTTAAACTTACCAGAATATTAATTAACAGAATTTGAATACCAGAATACTCCAGCAAGTACTTTATACATTTTATATTTATATTGATCACAACAACTTGAAACATTTTGGAAGTTTCCAGAAACCTGTTGTAACGTATGTAACTATCTATTTATTATAAGTATGATTTGTATATCGTAGAGCTTTTATTACTTAAATACATATCAATAAATATTTATAGCATATAAGATCACACTAAATAATACCAGATAACAATCTCGAGCACACAATTTCTATTTTAGAAAACCCTACAAAGTTCTCGTCTTCCTGCACTAAACAAAACTTTAAAAATACGTTTTAAGCATTAATATAAAAAAAAATAGAGTTATTTAAGAAACTCACAACAATTATTGCTTTATTTAAGAAAGTCACAACCTAAAATTCGTTAGTTAAAAACAACATACATGATTATTGCAGTTTAAATTAGTATTTATAATAGTGGTTGTAAGCACAAAAATACATTATACATAAAGTCTACAAAATCTTGTTACCTAAGCAAACTTGAAAGGAAAATTAAGATAACTTAAAATTAAATAAAATCTGTCAACAAAACCGGCTTCCTTTCCATTTAACAATTTAATTTTATAAGATAATAACCAGTCGAAGTACCTTTAAAGTTTTATTATGATTCGTAATATTATGCAAACTGGGCCTTAATAATAAATAAATAAAAACCTTTTATACTATATCTTATCTTTAGTAGGCAAATTACATTATTTAATATAACTTAAAAATAAAAACAGATTATAATCTACTGCTTGTCGTTTAATCTTCTTTTGGAACATCTCTGCAGGGCCTTCTCCAAGGATGTCCAGTCTTCTCAAGACTTTTTATTTTAAACAAGTCAATCTAATGATTTTTGAACCATATGGAAACTACTCTTTCCATATTGGAAAATCCGGCTTCCTTTTTTTTAAATCGGCCTTTCCCCTCACATGTTAACGTACCGTCAAATCATAATACCACTTACCCACATATTAAAATTGAAAACCTTTACAAAACTAAGTACATACATATACACATTACATACACAATATAATAACAACTTGGGTTTCTAATAAGAGTGACATATAAATATTCTAAACATCAGAAGTGTATGACATGTTTGCGTAAAATAGAATAAGTATATTAGAACTTGTATGTGAAGGTTTGTCAAACATTAATATTCATACATTCATTCTAGTAAATTGCTGAACGAAAACATGAGTATACTTTTAAGTATATCTCAGTAGGTATATATGTAACTGTTTTGCGAAGACATAGAATGATAAAAAGACTTTCGTCGTTTAGAAACGCTATTCGTAGTAGGTATTTGTTTAAGTTTCGTAAATTAAATGTCACTAAGTATGCACTATTGTTCATTATGATGTGAAGATGGCAGCACTGCAATAAGCCGAATAAAAATGACATTCACTTCACTAATATATATTTCCTGCTTTTAAATTATGATTGAAATCACCGAAAGACCTACATAGTTATTCAAACTTACGTCCATATATATGTATAATATAATCTATGTAGCCTTGTTGCAGTATGTTAACTGTCTTTTGTTTTTGTACTCAGCTTTAGCTATAAACAGCTGAATACTGGGTTCCTACAACGCAAATCTGGCAGATCGTGTTATCTACGAAATATGCAAATATATTTTATTATGTAAGAACTAGCTGGCCATGTTTATGAAAAGTTATATTATAGAATTTTCTAAGATAGTTAATTTTACACATTTATATAAGTAAAAAAATATGCTATGTTATCTTGTATATTTTTTTAATGCAATAACAGCTAAAAGTAATAATACATAAATTTTATTTAAATTAAGAACACTGTATAAAATAAATAAGCATGTAAATTAAATCAACACGGAATTTATAATATGAACCCAAAACACTTAGAAACCCATCTTAGAGAGTTAATTATAAAATAAAACGAATTTTAAATAAACATTCTAAGTATGTTTATGAACTATAATGACACAAGGCTATTATTATTTTTCTCGCAGCAAATCAATTACCATGAATATTGAACGAGACACGGTTTCAGACAGTTGGCAGTTAACTATAATGGTAAGATTTATTAATAAAACAGTATCAATTTAATATTAAGACTACCTCAATGACATTTTTTGTTACTAGTAATTTCAAACATACAATAATTTCAAAAACCATACAATGTGAAATCAATTTTAATATTTATAATAATCACATTATAAATAGATATGTAAGTGTCAAACACGAGAGTCAAGCAAATGCATATTATGCTTATAATGGTACTGAATATAAAAAAATACAGAATATAGCATTCTTTTAACATTAAACCATATATCACTGATCCGCTAATGGCTGCCAGCTTACGTTTTTCTTTCAGCGTAGAGATTTCCGTTTTCTCTCCCCTTCTTGCAGTTAATGGTTTCTTGAAAATATAAGACTTCAATAAGCGATGAAACTTAAACTCATTTTCTCTTCTAAATAATAGGTGCGTTGGTTTAACTTCTTTCATAATTATTTAATGATAAAAAGTTTTTTTTTAATATATATTAAATCCACTTATACACAATGCAAGTATTTTGTCAAATTTAACTTTAATATCCGATTAAAACAATACCAACCATTTTACATTTTTTTCATTTATCATACATTAGATGTAAATTATATAAAAACCTCATATCAATTAAATTGTATTATAGAAAATTAAGAACATTGGTAAACGCAACTAAAAACAAATAACTTAACTTAATTAAAATAATATTCAGTTACTATTTTATTATATATAATATCGAGAACCCAACATTTTTTGCAATAAATAATTTAATTTGTGACATCTATAAAATAATATAAAATATAAACATATACAGAAACGAGAAGCAATAAAAAAATTAAGTCTCTAAAACCTTGTGTATTCCACAGTACTTCCTTACTTAGGTACTTTATTTAGTCCAGTAAACTTTAACGTGCATTCATATGTAAATACGACTACAGGCTTTAGGTTAGCCTCCGCCTGACTCCGTTTTTGTAAAACTTTAAAGCTTCTACTAGTTACAAAGCTGCAAAATACAGTCGAGAATGGAAGAGATTTATTTGTTAATTTGAATAAGCTTCCTATTATATTCAGCGACCTCATTTTTTTGTGATGTTAGCTTATTATACAACTCATTATGCTGCCCTATTATAGTTTGCGAGTTCAAACATTTTTGTATGTGAAGTTAACTCATTATATAACTCAACATAAAGGATTCTACACATTCTGGAAAATAATCATATTTTTACTGGAAATCATAAAATCTGATTCAGACTATAAATGAATACACCAAAACTACTGAATTGATTTAATTAAAAATTGTTATTATGACGCTACAACTACAAAAAACTTATTAAATATAGAATGAAAAATAAACCGATATGGGCAGGGATTCGAACCCACGACTACTGGGAAACCGTCCCGTCGCTCTACCAACTGAGCTACCGTATCAATGTCCTCCTCGGTGAATTTAGCATTCTGTGATCGTCCAACATCACCACCGTCCCGATAAAGACTAACTGCAAAAGTCAATATTAAATCGTGTTAGCTAGCATTAACTAACACGACTTTATATTGAATTTTGCGTCCCTCAACGAATCATATATTAAGTTACTAAAAGACAAATCATTAGTCACATTGATTCAGTTCCTATTTTTTTCCTAACTTTTTATAAAGAATCACAATAAATGGTACCATTTACTCTCTTTTCGTGCCAAGATATTCGCAACGGCAGCATTTTTAAGTCTTTATATTATAAGCTTTATTTCTCGATTTTAATACTATTCAATGAATATAAACACTATTTTATTCTTTATTGAAATCTAGTAATATATTAAAAAAAAGAAATACCAATATAAAAATACAATAAAATAAAAAAAACATGATCTATATAAATCGAAGCCTTAAATATACATAAAGCTAAACATATTGGAGTCCCCCACCCCTCTCACACGCGCAATCAAAATATTTATTCCGAAAAAATCCACAGGCTATTTATTTACAAGTATAATTTATGGACGTTTTACGATTTTATTTACGATCTTTATTATCAAAGTGAAGATACTACGATTTATAATTATACCCATAACTCTTTGCTCTGTGTATCTCGCACTACTGTAATAAGTAAATAAAGATTACATGTAATAAATACAAATAGAAACTAACTTTATATAAAGTACAAAGGATAGTTGAGAACTGAAAAGTGATGTATGAATACCAATGACAACTTTATTACTTCTCTTCTGTTTGTAGACAAATGTTTTGCACTTAACTTCTCTCTCAGTGCAATGTATTTTTACGGCTACATGTCTGGATTATTTATTTGTTTGCAGGTAAACTGATAATAAAGATAAATAAATAACAATCTAATAAAATGTTGTAATAGTAAGTACATTAACCTCATTTCTTTTTTCTAAGAGACCACAAATAATCATATGGTTTAAATACATTTACAGATTTTCCGATCCAATTTAACTTTTATACTGACTTTGGAAACTCTTACTTTTATCTGTTTCGAAACTTCAGAAGTCATGACATAATTAATCACTCTGAGAACAAGCCGCGTTAGACTCGCGTCCCCTCGCTCTGATAAGATTTAAGTCAACTCAATAATCTACATTTGATTATATATGTTTACATACATAGAAATTTATATGCATAAATAATGAAATATCAATATTATTAAGTATTTGTATCTAAAATGTGTTTGAATATTGATTACAATGGTATGTGTATTAGAAGTATATTAGCTGAATAAGAGTAAATATATATGTTGTAAACATTAATTTATTAATAATTTATCATTTTATTCACTTTATACTTATACTCTCTTATTACACGGGTCTATTTGTACAATATATGAATAGATTTTGAGAATAAATATTTTTTTCCACATAGTATACTTATGCTTTCAATGAAAAGTAATTTAATTCTTAGGTTCCAAGTTCCCTCATGAACCTGTCATTGAAATATTGAAATGAATTATATTTACTGTGTAGAAAACTATTTGGTATTGTATACATCTTTATTTTACTTCTTTTCGACGTATATTTAGTAAATTTCAAGGGATAAAATAAAGACGAAAGAAGAATTTCGAAATGTTTATTCGTACTTCGTCGTTGTGTTCTTTACGTATGATACGAATCCCAATTTCTTTAATGTTACAAGAGACGAAATATTATTATTTTTAATGACACTACGTGTAGCTCATCAACTATCATAGCTTTGCCTCTTTCGTTGGCAGCGCCGTGTTAAACAATCAAATTCTCGTTAACATGACGTCACGCTCGAGATCTCATTTTCGTGGATTTATTTTGATTCCAGTATACTATGAGTCGACTGTTCTGATGGATGATCTTTATTATTCTAGTATTTATTTAAAATTTAGTATATTTTGTACATTTTTACATTTAAATCAATAAATACAAAACATTAACTATGTTTTAAGAGTTTAATTTACGATCACATTTTTCTATAATCTATTAGTAATATACTGCCCTAGAGATTAAACATAATTATCATATCAACTGTTTATCACTTCTAAATGAATGCATCGTTTATTGACACGGCTGACTCAGCAAGTAATTTGATAAACATATCAATGATCACAAGATAACCTGACAATGCTAACCCATAACAATGGCTCTATTAAGATCAAATAGTTATATATGTCATATTTAATAACAATATTTCCCAGCTATAGAGGGAAGATAATAACTTGAAATAATAATAATAGACTCGCTTATTGCATACAATCTGTTTCTATTCTTCTATTCTGTTATTATAATGGAGAGATGGTTTTATTTCTATAATATATTTTCATACCCTTAGGCTATCTATTGTGTTTGAATATAGAAAAACATGGCTGAATATCCGAAGTCCATAGTACTAAGTAAATGTTGGTTTTGCAATGTTAAGTATAAAACGCCGCTTGTGAAAAACTACTGAAGGCTATCAGTAAAACCATATCAAAGTAATATTAACACAATCAAATATGTATTAATATATTTTCAAAGACATCGTTATGTAAAGGAAAATAGGAGATATAAAATGTTTTGTGCAAAAAATACCCCCAACTGAGAGGGGTTGGCGGAAACAGAGAAATATTATTCGTTTTTATATTTGCTACAATTTAATATAAATAGTACATTCATATTTGGCTATATTAAAGCCAATATTAAATAAACTCCCATACATTATTCATATTTTTAACTCATCCGAAGATATTTTAAAACCTTCATGTAGTATAAGGGGACAAAGAAACTTCTATTTGGATAGAGTTGTTTTATACTTAACACTTACCTATAAAAGCTATATGTCGTTTGAAGGTCAAATAAAGTCCTAAAAATATTAGGTTTAATCAGACATATAAAAACACAAAGTAGGTAGCAGCTGTTTAAAATACCAGTAGACGTTCTTTACAGTTTGAAGGGATGTTTAAATGTGTACTTAGAAGTACGGGGAGTCGGTCTGCGACTTTATAAGAATTTTTGAGTAGAAACAACTGTCATTGTTGTCTATATTGAGAGTGGGTGTAATGCTATGTAGAGTGTATCATTGTATGGAAGACAAGCTAAAAAAACCGAAGACAATTGATTTCGACGCTTTAGAGAGTTACATGGAGTTTACACTGTATTAGTATTACACTTAATATAATATCCACTTTATAAATACACTATAATTTTTTTACCAAATCAATAAATTCGTATATGTATGTAGAGGTTATAAATTATTTGATGGATACAAAGATTTTTAGTTCATATTTATTTTGTGTGGTTTTTATTTTTTAAGACAAAAAAAAAAAAAATTATAATAAATTATCTTTTTATAAACCAGACTAAAACATAATTATATATTTTTTAAACTAAACTAATACATGGATGATTCGTGTAAAATACAAATATTACTATGTACTATAGCATAGCGAAAGTATTATATTTAATTACTAATATTTATAACAAATTCACTTATCTTTTTTTATATATTAAAGTTTCAAAACTGAACATAATCCAATATTAAATACTTAGAAATAAGAAGATTATCACACCACATAATGGCACAATTTTGGCAGACGCCGGGAACTTGTGTGATATGTAGCATCCAATAAGAAAATAATTGACCTAGAAATATTGACCTAATTCTGAATTGCTTCTCAATTATAATCATATATGATACATTTAGGATTTGCGCCAAATAGAGAGGTAGTCAAGCTATTCAAGCTATTTCGGCCCTTATATCAAATTTATTCATGCGACGAATCGCTTGCTGATGAGTTTGAATTCAAAAAAGCTACTCAGTTGGATAAATTGACGGAGAAAATTAGTTATTTTTTATTATTTTATCATACCTAGTTAGTTTAGTGTTGTTGTTCTTGGTTTTTAATATTTATATATATTAACTATTTATATAGTACCATTCCTTACATACTAAGTATAACAGTGACAATTTCACTGCAGCAACCGTACAAAATACGTGTTTAGAAAAACTATTAAATTCGAAATAATACAATGAATTGTGACTGCTTTGTAGCAGATAACATTTATAATAGAAAACACATCTTTTTAAGCTATGCCTAACTTAGTATCTAATTTCATAGACTCGTAAATATTTCTGGCAGTTCAAAGTTTCCAAACAATTTCACTTGTGTTCCAGTCAATAAATTTTATTTCATTCCAGTTCAAATAAAGTATTCATATGCAAATATCATCAATAGTAACGACGACCAGGTAAAAATTGGAACGTTTTAGATAGAATAGAAAAGTAAAGTTCAATGACCTATTTTAGAGCAGGGTCTGACTACTGTTTTTTTCCACATAAATTTGAGATATAGGTTCTAAGTCATTGTATTTATGTGTGTTAACTGGTAATTATGAACTTCAATAATTTTTATTATATTATATTAATTTTTAAGCTAACACTCATTACATTATTAAAAGTTATATACAATAGAAAATTAATACTTAAGACAGTATTTATTGCTAATAACAAAAAAAAAAAAAATATCTTAATTGTCCTCTCCTTTTTATTATGACTATTATTATGAAATACTATTTATAAGTCCCCTGCACAATAATAATAAAAATAGACATTTGACGTTAAAGTACATATAAACTATTTTAACGTATTGAGTCTCATATACTCGTATTGAATGAGATGAGTGTCTGTAACATACACCTACATCTTGTGTTCCAACGTCAGGTTCATATTTATAATGTAATCTAATATAATCGAGTAAAATTTTATTATTTTATTATCACTATGATATAACATTTCATAAGAATATTCAACTGGTTTACATATCTTCTGGTGTAAAAATATGCGCATATTTGGAAGATAAAACGATTTGCCGGGTCAGAGTGTAAGGTACTCCCCAGAGACTTCACCCGTTCTCATTTAATATTAAATACATCAACATAACTGCATTCACTTAAAAACTATATTTCTATAAATGTTTTAAAGTGAACTGGGATACATACTTTAATATTCCACATTCTCTTAAATCTAAAGCTGAATTACTTTGAACTCTTTAAGGGATTCTCTTCCCTTTCTTTGAACCGAACAAAGTACAGTAATGAATTACGTAACGTAGATAGAGATATAAAAATAAAGAAAACGGTTTTAAATTGAAAATGAGGAGGAAAAAAAGAGATCTTATAAAGAAACTTCGTATAGCCAAAGCCTTAGGCGATAATCAACTTAGTCACCAACTGTCTAGGGCATTGCGATCAATTCTTAAACTTATCCAAGGTATAACAAATCAAATAACGAAAAATCGTGATAGCTTTGATCGGGCAAAACATGAAGTAGACTTTGATAAAAATCCTTTTAAATACTCAAAAAACATTTTCAAAGATCAAAAAGGTAAGCTTCTCTTGACCAACGAGCAAATTTTCGACCATTATAAAAGCACATACGAAGTGCCAGAAAACCAAAGACTATATGGGGATCCAAACGAACACAAACCTGAGACTCCTACTGAAGATTTTCAAGCCAACCCACCAACTTTGGAGGAAATCAATAAAATAATTAAAATGAAACCATCTAAGTCAGCACCAGGTCCGGATGGTATCCCTTATATAGTTTACAAAAAATGTCCGTCGCTCCATAAACATCTTCTAAATATATTCGGTAAAATCTGGTCAAGAAAGCAAATACCGGTATCGTTTGGAAAAGCCCTTTTTGTCCTCATTCCGAAAAACGACAATGTCAATAATCCCAAGGATACTAGACCGATAGCCCTAACAAATACAATTTCCAAAATATTTTTCTCTTTTTTTACAAACTAAAATGACGCAATTCATGATTAACAATAGATATTTCAGGCCTAATCACCAGAAAGGGTTTTTGCCCGGAATTTCTGGATGCCTGGAACATAATACGTTAATATCGGAAAGCCTTAAAGATGCTAGAACTAGCGAGAGACAAATTACGGTTTGTTGGATAGACTTAGAAAACGCCTTTGGGTCGGTACGACATGAACTAATGATGTTCGCGCTTAAATGGTATAACTTTCCTACGGTAGTTCGCGACATGATTGCATCATATTATTCAAAATTAAAATTCTCTATAATTTTTAATGAAAACCATTCAAAACCACTTAATTATAACGTTGGTTTATTTCAGGGCTGTTGTATTTCTCCTATTATATTTAATATAGTTATTAATATTTTAATAGACAAATTAATTAGAAACGAAAAAAAGTGGGGCTATCGGTTTAAGTTCAACAACAAATACACAGAATCCATACTAGCTTTTGCAGATGATCTCGCGATACTGACAGGTAATCCGAAACAATGTCAGGTACTTTTAAATGTAGTTGAGGATTTCTGTACGTGGACGGGCGGATTGAGGACAAAACCAAGTAAATGTTTTAGTCTGTGTCTGGGTAGACGGAATACCAAATATACCTCTTACGATCCGGGTCTTATAATAGGCGGTCAGTGCGTTAGTACGGTTACGGAAGCAGCTCCGTTTAAATTTTTAGGTAAAAAAATCGATTACCAAGGCCGTACTCCATCGTTGGATGTAATAGTCGATAGCTTTTTAAACGATCTCAAAAAGGTAGACAACCAACCAATAAGTAACGTCAAAAAAGCTTGGATTTACGATAATTATTTAACATCACGTCTAAATTGGCCTTTCCTCGTGTATGATATAAATAAAACCCTTTTGTCAAAGTTAGATGCAAGCGTCATGAAGACATTGAAGTTATGGCTCGGGTTAGCGCACTCAGCGGACTCTTCAACCTTATTTAGAGACCGTAACAACTTTGGATTAAAATTAAAGAAACCATCGGAGCTCTACAAACATCTAAGAGTTACCAAAAGACATATCATCGGAAAATCTAAAGATGATACTGTAACTTCTCTCCCAAAAGACAAAGTTGCCTCAGAGCTCGAGTCACGACTTCAATTCCATAAAAAGTTTATGATAGGTGCTCAAACAAATAAAGTAGGGCTAGGATCAAGTAGGAAAGTTCAAGACATAGACATAACAAAATCTTTTATTCGACAAGACGAAAACGATAATTACCGACTCCACGCGATGAGCCTAGAAATTCAAAACGAATGGGTGACCATAGGAGATTTTTGTATTCCACTAGCTTTGAAGTGGCGCACCTTAATTAATGATTGGTCCCCAGCATTATTAAAATTCTATCTTAATGCATTCCAAATGACTCTCCCAGATCAAAGTAATTTAGTAAGATGGGGCAAAGCCACCGAAAAGTCTTGCAACATCTGTGGGGAGGCAATAGGAACCGCGAAACACCTATTAGTAGGGTGTAGGGTACTTCTAGATAAAGGTCAATACTCGCGTCGCCACGACAAGGTATTAGAAATTATACGGGAAGCGGTTAGTCTTTCAGTAGCAAGAGCGCGGAAGGGTATAACAACCACCGAACGATCTATAGAATTCGTAAAAGAAGGCTCCTCCAAAAAATCAAAAGCGAAGCCTTATTCAATATTAGGCGCGGCTCCTGATTGGATTCTCATGATGGACACGTCTGAAAAGCATTACAAAATCCCTGGGGATGTTGGTGTTTCGTCATCCAGACCGGACTTATTCCTGTATTCGAAACATCTGAGGCGCGTGATACTTGTGGAGCTTACGGTTCCTTGGGAAACAAACATCCCAAGGGATCACACATTCAAGCTCAATAAGTATTACGAACTAACCAACGAACTGATCAGGAATAAATTTATAGTTAGTTTGTACGCGGTAGAAGTGGGAGCGAGAGGTATAACAGCAAAATCTCTCTATAGCCTACTTAAAGATCTTGGCCTTTCTAGAACAAGCATCGGTTCATTTCTAGAACGTACTTCAAAGGCGGCATTAGTAGGTTCTTTCCAAATTTGGTTAGGTAGGGAGAGGAGTGTGGAGGGTGAAGGTGAGCGTTTTTGCGCATAATAAAGGGGCCCCTTAAACCTACTCCTGGGTCGCAAGTCCCAGGCACTGCTTGCACTCCTCTCCTTGCAACGCGATGGGCCCGGCACCCGCACGGTGAATCCATGGATTGCTAAGAAGCTTCGTCTCTCTATCTACGACAAATAGTAGCATACATACAGATATTTGACTAAGAGTTTATTTATGTTAATAATCGTATTTTTGTATTAATTCTTTACATCTAGCACCTGCGTCTAAAATTCGCAAAATACCATTTACGTTTATACGCATTTATATTCACACTTTCAGAACGTTGTCGTTCTGAAAGTGTGAATATAAATGCTTGACAAACCTACACATACAAGTCCTAATAAAAATACATAAGTACTAATAAAAATGGCGTTCGCCATGCCGATATTTGTGGTAAAATCTTTCTACTTCGTATTATGACTTGTGACAAATATTTTGTTGCACCAAATATAATAAAACGCTGCAAATAATGGCAGAGACAGTATATGAGGCTTGCGAAGATCTCTCGAGTGACGGATAATTTCTGACATTTTTTTTACAAAAATATATATTATTGTTATTATCTTATTACAATACAGTATGATTTAATAGAAACGTCGTTCGCCATGCCGATAAAGATGATCATATAGACAATAAGGAAAACGCCATGGTAGCTCAATTGGTAGAGTAAAGAGACGGAATAATTTTACGGTAGCTCAATTGGTAGGGAGACGAAACGGTTTCCCAGAGATTGCGGGTTTGAAACCTTACCTGAAAAAATACTTAATCTTACAATAATGACACTATGTAGTACTACTATATGTTAAGGATATGTTGCATAATGTATGTATAAATATTTTATCGAATACCTAAAGTTATAACCTATGTCCACATCATCTTAATCAATTTGATCTTCTTTCTAGTTAGTTCTAATATACTGATAATTTGCCGTATAGACCGGCAGCCGCCAAACAATTGATTCTGAATGATCTGAAATTAATCTCCTACTATTATTAGTTAATTAATTAGATATAATAATCACAGTGAACGGAACAGTAAATAAAGTATCATTGGACTTTTTGGCTGATCCAGCAGTTGTTTTTATTTTTTATCATATTTCTTTCATAATTGAAAAGCATACCTGTAGCCAAATAACTGATTTGAACAATAACAGTAGCCAATTAACTTATTTCTAATAAATTGTGATTATTTATTTCATTTAAAAAATCTACGTTAAACAAATCTAATGAATTAGACATAATAAAAGTCAAATTATATTATTAAAGCTGAGTGCAGAAAACTCAGCAAACCACTTATCTCTAAAATGTCTTGGCGAATTAAATATAAGTGAAATGTAAGAGGTACTTTGACTGAGTATTATCGTACCAAGCAGATTGTTTTGAGGTAAGGAAAATGGTTTTTCTTGTCAAATATAATTGAATTTTCAGTTATCTTAATTTACCGTTTCTACTTGTATAAATAGCTACATGGTATGGAAAAAATGTATATGTAGAAACCATATATTTATTACAGTAATTTTAGATTGATTATTAAGGCAATCCAATAATTTGTGTTTGATTAAAATTTTTAGATTTTAATATATATAACTTATATTATCTACATAGCTGTAGTTAATTAGTTAATTAATCATCTACCTCCACCAGTTTCTAAGATCCCGAAAAATGGAGATTTCAGGAAGAAGATTTGAGGGTCAAGAAACATTGTAAGCTTAAGAAACTATTAAATTATACAACGTTTTATTGCATATCCTTGTGTTGCAATGTTTTCTAATTAATATTCGCATATTTTCTTTAAATAAATTACTTACATCTTACAGCAATACATTTTTTATTTAGAATTTAAATGACATCTTTCACTAGACGTTAAATCGTATAAATTAATAGTTAAGTATTTGAAATGCACTCCAATATTACTAATGGTAGCAGCAAACCTAAGCTCAGATTCACCAAAATACTCAGTTTAGACAAATTAATGGAATTAAATTAAAGTTTATATTTGAGTATTCGTTTCTATAAGTAAATAGTTTTGAATTAATGGACAGCAAAAATAAACATTACTCAGGAGTTGCAACAGTATTGATTATAGGGAATATAAGATAATAAAACTTGTTTTTATATGCAAGATGTGATAAGAATAGTCAAAGAATATAAATTACTGTGAACTCGTATTAAAAAATACCTGGATATTCGTGTCCAATAATAAGCATTAGATCGTATAAAAAATTACTTATATTTCTATCACCTTCCCGATATTTCCCAAAATATATATTTATTGAAATAATAAGTATTTGCTGAAGTAAATACCTGGTTTACGTCTAATTATTTCATTAAATTATTAATACAGAATATATGAGTATCAATTAGTTTGAATGTTGTTCAATTAAAGTATTTTGGTTATTTTGAATAATGAAAGAAATGAATGCATTGCAAGAATATGATAATAAAAATATCAGGAAACAACATTATTTAAAAATCCTTTTTTTTGTAGTTCACTAGAAAACTTCTTAGGTCATTTTACTTTAAGATATGTAATTAAATTTTTTAACTCTGCATTTTAAAGAATATTATATATTATCGTATACATTTAACATCGTTTTTGATTACTAAATAAATAGATGTAGTAATAGTACATAATAAATTTTGAATCAGAATCCGTTATATTAAGTTGAATCAGAGAATGAAATAATATCTGATGGAATCGAGGCTAAATAGATGTTTGTATTCACAACTTTACTCTCTGGCTTTCTTCCTCTGGCTTTTGAAAGCTTTTAACTAGAATATTAAAATGCAGCGACTAAAATGTTAAAAATAACTAACAACTTAATATTTTTGAAAGTACATCTTAATTATTAAGTCTATTGTTTCTATGCGTGAAGCCTTAAATCCTTCCTAACTGAAAGCTCCTATTAAACAATAGCTTTACACTTAAATGTGTTTATTTCCTTTTATAAACCAGGTTGGCATTAGAAACTAAGAGAGACTACGGTGAACAACGTGTCGGTTTGCTGCCAAAGTTATACTAGCGTTATTATAAAGATTACTGCATTATGCTTAATACATTAAAGTGTCACGAATTATATCAAAGCTTGTTATGCTATGAAATTTACTATCTTAGTTGCCTTCTAGGATAAATTAATTTTTCACATTTTCTTAGCTTAGCATTAAATATTATATAATAATAATTATTTCAAATTCTGTATTTAAACTAAACAATTTTAGACAGATCGAAGTAGTTTATGTTTAATTGTTTTGAATTCATTTATTTCATAAAGTACGACGGGTTGAATTTAATGGATAAGACAAAAATATAAATTACCATTAACCTTTTCAACAAGAATTTACAAGTGCTTTTTGGTCGTGTACTTGAGACATACATTTAAAGAAAAGTTTTCAAGCGACTTCTTAGTTTAAGACACTGCTCTCTTGCTGTTTATTTGAATTTGAAACTCAACAAAATCAAAATATAACAAAATAAATATTTCTTAAGCATCGTTAATTTTTAAAAACATTTTATGAAAACCTACAATTAAAAAATAGTTATTGACCTTAGTCAACGCTCTAGTCTACTTTAAAATAAAAAACTAGTATTTTTAAGGTAATTAGAATAATAATGTAGTAGATTTGTAGTAGGTAATTATAGACTTAGGCATTAAATGTTACATTTGTTAATAAAGTAGTCTGGCGATGTTCTTTTCAACTAATTTATTCAGTAACAACTCTAAAAGTGTTAATGTGTATCTGGTTATTTTTTACAATATTTATAACAAACTAGCTGTTCCCAGCGGCTTCACCCGCGCTATATATGTATATATATATTTACACAGGTACAGTACTTTTTTAGGGATAGCTGTTGCCCGTGACTGCGTCCACGTAGACTGTAAGAATTATATTTATATGGCTTACGATCGTAGGCATAAAGAGTATAAGATTTTTTTAAATCGGTCCAGTAGTTTCGAAAGCCTATTCAATTTAAACAAACACGTGACGTGGCAGTTTAGTTTACAGACTATAAAATAATACTCACTCACTTATCAGTGAAAACTGCGAGAAAAGTAATAAAGACAAGATACCAACAGTTATATTTTTTTACTTTGCTTAGTAAACATTTTATATTATCATGTATATTGTTATATTAGAACCAGATAAGAATAACAACTTTACCAAGGTTGAACCTAACCTACTACTAAAAAAATAACTCTGTGTCAATTTAGTTATATAATCAAATATACATTCCATTCAATGAGAGAATTTGTAGAAATCAAACATTAGAGTAGAATTACATCTAAAATACCTTGAATTAATTTATTCTATTGTTGAGCTCAAACGATTCAACAGGTCTACGTACTATGAATAACATACTGATATTCTTCAAATATATGTATTTACATTCGGTAGTATTAAGTACATGTATTTACATTAAAGTATATTTTAAAGTATATTATATTTACATTAGGAGGTATTTACCTCCTCGAGAAAACAAGTAAAAAAATTTCTTTTTATATAATGTAATAATTTATTATTTATATGGTTTTATATATTTATTTGTTATTATACATTATATAGGTACTACATTATATTATATATTTAGTATATTGTATGTAAGATATACATTTAATTTTGTTAAATTTTAATATTTGACATGGAATGTGTTAAAATCTTTAAAGGTAACTAGATTTGTTTCTGTAACGTATATTATGTATGCGTGTGACATATTATTGTAATATTACTACATATAATATAATTGTAATATTACTACATATAATATTATTGTAATATTACTACGTATAATATTATTATTATATAGTAATTTGGTATGTAGGATATTATTATTTATGTAACTACATAATACCGTTGACAATAAATGTGCGAAATACTGTTGTAGCAATTAGATTTACGAATTTAGAATTATGTAGTAACTTATATATCATTGTTATTACTGGTATATTATTCAAGTAGTAAAAGATATTGATTTGACAAGATCAGAAGATGTCAATAAGATATTAAATTATTATATTTACATATCTAAATCGGTAAATGTGTGAAATAGGGCTGTTATAAACATATTTAGGCATTTATAAAGGTTTTGTACTATTATATTGTTATTATACGACGTTTAATGATGTTTAAAGTTGTAAATATGACGAATCTCTAGAAGCTTCTGTCGATGTTACTACGTTATAAATATTACTGTAAGCTTCTATTAAAGATAGTCTGTATTGGACAACTGGCAAGATAAGTGATTTTTCTACTTTTAGTGTTTATATTGTACGTAATATCTGTTTGTGGGTATTTCATCGTATTGAGTTATTGGTAATTGTGTCTAAATAATTAGACAGTAATAACTATATTACTGTATTTATTATATTCATGTACCGAGAGTCATTTTGTAATATTAAATAGTATATTTGTTTAGTTATTTCCTTTCTTTAAAACTTATCCAGATAATGCATTGATGTATATTATCATTTTATAATGTGAAGTAGCTTGATTAAATACCTTAGTAATTTAGTGTTCTTTAATTGTACAATCTGATAATATCTAACACATGTATGATGTTTCGCTTTGGAAAGCTTCAAAATTTTCCTACATCTGAATGTTGTAACAGAATAACACATAGGCTATAGGAATCTTAACTTGGTTTTGTTTGTGACATAGCATAAGTTGTAGCACGATTATGTGATTGCCACGGGGGTCACTTTTTTAATTGTTTGGTTTACTAAATTAAAAAAAAATCAAGAACGTTGAATACTTTAGCCTCAAACTAAAACATCTGCAGAAACTAGGAAATATGTTCCCCAAGACCTATCAATATCAATATCAGAATCACAGGTATGTAAATAAGTCATCTAAATATTATTTTTACAGTCCACGTGGACGGAGATGCGGGCAACAGCTAGAATTATATTAAATTTAAATTAAATAAATTTTGTTATGTGCAACAATTGGCCGTTCTTAATTAAACTAGAACTCTCGATAGTCTAACAAAAACATAGCTGGGAGTTAACACAATATCCATACTTCCATACTAATATTTAAAATTTAAAACAGCTCTGTCGGTCTATTACGGTTTCACGGTTAAACCAATGAAACATAAACATAGATAAGACGCTGGGAAAGTATATACACTACTTTTTACTGCGGATGAAATATATCATTCCCACGGGAAACAACGTAAATCGGAAGAAAGACACCTCGGCGATGTTACGTTGATAAAATGTTGAAAAAAAATGTTTTTCTTAAGTATATCTAAAAGATTTAAAAGGCCTTAACACCATATATCTATTTTCGGTAAGTAAGCCAAAATAAGGCATTTTATTTAAAAAAAAAATAACACTTATCTATTTCAAAGTAACTTTACTATCAAGACCATTGTACGGAAATAAACTTTGCCTTTTGAAGTATGTTGCTTGGGAGCATAATTTAAGAAATACGGGAAAATGAATATCATCGAGGCCTTCGCGCACCACGCACCTCAACATTGATAGCAAACTGTAGTCTTTAGTAATAATATGAGTGTTTAAAGTTTAAACCTGGCTATGCTATATACAAATCAGATATATACTATCAAAACAGATATATGCTATATACAAAACAGATATTTACTATCTTTTATCGCAAAAAACAAGGTTTAAATAGTAAAAAAAAAATATGTGTGTTTCACTTCTTACATGTGTACACTAATACACATTAGTGTACACATGTAAGAAGTGAAACTTCTTTATGACATAATTTTTTGAAAAATGATTCACTAATTACAACTTTACAGGAATGGCTAATTAAGCTAAATTGGATAAAGTTTAAGCAAAAATAAAGATGGCGCGTAACAGAAAAACGTTACAATTTTTTGACATTGCTATAAAATTTCTCCCATCCGTCGATATAAAAGGTTCACTTCAAATATGGCGCGTAACGGAAAAATGTGACTTAGAAATAAAGATGGCGCATAACAGAAAAACCTCATAATTTTTTGACATTGCTATAAAATTTTATCCCATCTGTCGATAAAGAAGTTTCACTTCAAAAAGATGGCGTGTAACGGAAAAATGTGACGCGTAACGAAAAAATGTTACACTAAATTTTTTTCCAACCCCGATAAAGAAGTTTCACTTCAATTTCACTTCAATGAATCATATCAACTCAAATACTATTTTTTTTATATGAGTAGTAAAATAATAATAATATGACTACTAAACATAATATTGACTAATAAACATAACATTTTTCAAAAGCATATATGGAACATTTTAATAAATAATAATTTTAAGTACTATTTGTTTTTGTTTTTTCCAAAAGTTCCTTTCAATGTAGGTACATTTAAATGTAGATTATTAAATTGTTTTAAAAAGTTTAATCAGATCGAGGGGACTCGAGTCTAACGCGGCTTTTTCTCAGAATGATTAATTATGTTATGGCTTTTGAAGTTATGGAACAGATAACAGTAAAAGTTGTCAAGATCCGCAGTATAAAAGTTTAATGAGATCGGATATAAATCCATGAATGTATTAACATCATATTATTTTAGATGTACTTATGGCATCACATTTCATTAAATTGTTTTTTCCATCCTTTTTTTGCTATTTAGTTTTAGTGGAAAGTATTTCATAATAATATTACGGTAAAAGTAAATCATTTAGAACTCGTAGCTGTAAGAAGACATTGCGCTGAGAAAGAAGTTAATGTGATACATTTGTCAACAGACAGGGAAGAAGTAATAAAGCGGTCATTGGTATTCGAAGAGCACTTCACAGTTCTAAACTGAACTTAAGTAACCTTTATGCTTTATATAAAGTAAGTGTATAGTCGAATTGATTACGTGTATGTGACATATTTTTATTTCTAACTTTTATTTATGTAAAGATGGTTATTTATTATATTTTTATTTGGATAATATACCATTTACTCATATAAAAGAAGGATAAAAAACTTACGTTTAAGTTTAGTAATCGTGGTACCCTGATTTTAGATAATAAAGATTGCAAATTCGTGTTACGTGTTTAAATTATACGTTCAAATAATGAATCTGAATATGTATTTCGTTTTGGAATAATGTCATTGCGATTGCGATTGGAAAATTACAACAATACTTAAAATAGTAAGTTTATTATTAAGTAAATATGTTATACAATATGACTTAAGTAATATAAGATTATAAGTAAATATTATTAAATGGAGTTCAGATTTACTTCTAGTTTAAGAATGATCTAGCAGTGTCAAATAAATAAAATTCCTTCCTCATCCTTAGATATAAATTAAAGAAAGAAAATAATCAACCTTAGTAAACCTTAAATTAACAAACCAAAATATTTCGCAGGAAAGATAAATGAAAATATAGATCAGTGGACTATATTGTTTGTTTTACTTCATTTTGTTTGATTTGCGTTTGGGTGTAGAACGTGCAAGTTGATATTTGCAAGCAACAACGTACTGCTGAGATGTTTGCCATCTGAATCGGAATATTTGAATCCACTATGTACTGCTTGAAAATAATGACTTTGCTACAAATATCACAGTGCAATTATTTCTATAACTCCAAAAAATATTTATTTATATTAGTACCATTTTGAATCTAAACCAGAAATCACTTGTTTACTTACGTCAAATGGAAATGTCAAGAGGGTCTATTTTGACAACATAATGGGGGGAAAAAAGTGTCTTCCTATTTTATATGTAAAGTCGACACATTTCTTCAAAGTTGAGTTACATTTATTTATATATTATAAACAATAAATAAAACAATCAATATAATTGTATGACTTTTTGCCATATTGTAGATTACTACCTATTTTTTTTATTGATTGTGGTAGTTCACACCGTTGCTGTAGAAATTTTGGATTTCTATAGTAGTTTCTTTCTATTGTAGTTTTGGCAGACTTTTCTTGATTTTAACGTGACAGAGCCTAAAGAATTCTGTAGGCCGAAACATGAAGAAATGTGAAGATGCAAAAACAGTGCTATACAGTGGATGCATTAAAATCTCTTAAAAAAGGGGCCGTTTCCATTACGGTTTTAGGTTCGTTGCAGAAAGCTCGAGTGGCACCCAAATATAGAGCTTTATTGTTTAGCTAGTTTTTGCAAATGGGACAAAAATCCTTTGTGGTAAATATCCAGTTCTTCAGCTATGTTGTATCTACTGATATGTCTATCTTGGTACACTTTTTCAAAAATTGGCGCTCATTTTTTTTGAAACAAAGTGAACTGAACGAGGCTCATCTTTGACATCGAAATTCCCGGAATAAAAACGCTTAAACCAACTTTGCGCTAATCTTATTGACACTGCATGAGGTCCATAAACATCACGAATTTTATTCGCGGCTTGCATTGTTTTTTTTTTAAAAAAAAAAGCTTTAAAATGTAGCTAATATATTCATTACATCGTTTTGACAGAAAGAAAAACAAATAAAATGGAGGGAAACATTTTACTTTATTGCTTCCTTTTATTAAATGTAATCGTTTTTATGTCATTAAAACCAGCCAGATAAAAATGGTACAGCCAAAAACGTTCTCCCTAACCTATTATATATCAAAATTAGCTTTTCTGTAAACGTTTGCAATATAATATTAGAGCTATAAGGGTTCCAAGCGCGGCCTGGTCTAACAAGAACCATCTATATATCTTGATTATTTTTTGTCATCATAAATAGTTCATTAAAAATCAGAACTTGACTGTGGAACAAAGAAAAAATTTAAAATGTTAAAGATAACATTTTTAAGCACTTTATTACACTATATTTACATACCGTCCAAAGTTTATGAAGGTTTTAGTTATAGTTTTTTTAATTTTTTTTCACGTTTCATAAGCTACTTATTTCACAAGTTCCACCTGTATTAAGATTATTATCTTTTAATTAAGAAAAAACTACCTCTGTAACTCGACTAGTTATTTTAACTTTAAATATTCTTATTTTAATACCTTATAGAATTTTTTTTCTAGGAAAGATTTTTTTTTTATTTTAGAGCATTTAATTTTACTTAAAACGCTATTTGAAACGTATAAATAAACTAATTATATTAATATTTGTGATGCGCATATTAATATTTTTTGGGATACGCATACGCACAATATGAAAAAAATGCGTTTCATTAATTTATGGAGAACAAACTAAACGGGTAAAGTGATATTTTGCAACGCTTTTTTTTCACGCATTAATTTTGTTTATAATGTTGACCAAATACTGCACAAAAACAAGTTACTGTCAATTAAAAAAACACTTCAACTTTTAATCTCGCCATAAAATTCTATTTAATAGATGGTCTCGGGATCTCATCCAATGCTAATACCCTTGAGTCTGAAGTAAAGTAAAAATAAATCGACAGATAATTGCTCGGAAGTGTAGATTGGTCTGCAGTGGAAACGAGATAATATATCAGTCTAGACTGTGCTGCATTTATTATATAAATAGAAAAAAATAAATTAAATCATTTGCGGTACAGGGAATCTGGTTAAATTAATATTAATTAAAAAAAATCGAGTAAATATGTTAAATACATTATGATTACTGTTTTGTTTCATTTGTCTAGTTGCTGTTACATATTGCTCTTTCAGGTTTTTTACGATACATTAGCAGCACAGCCTTCTTAAGAGCTTCTGGCACAGGGTTCACTGGTAGGTTTCAGACAATTGCCTGCAGCTCACTGCATCACCCTCTCTCATCAATTCCAACTCCGACTGACTGCTCTCCAATATTTAAAATGTAACAGTTGATCCTTCTAACCATTGTGATCACGTTACTAAACTAAATAGAATATTAAAAACCTTTCACTTATTTCACTTTTATCAAAATCGCGATTTTATTTTATATTAATATTTTCGAAAAATTTTCCTTAGATTTGTAAAAGCTTTCGCCAAATTAATAAGTTATATCTTGAAAATAAAATTTATTAAAAAGGTAGTAAATTTCTATAAAAAAGTGGATTATGTATTGCAATTGTAGTTAATAATTAATATTTTGTATTTTATTGTCTAATTATTTATTATTAAATATGTACATGGTATTTAAATAACTTCTAGCTATATAAACAACAATATAAGGGTAAATGTTTGTGTTGTAAAGTTCAGAATACTACCAGTATTTTGGAACTAATTTTCGGAACTTGTAACGCTTTCAGTAATCTGAAAACTGTTACTTGCTCATATATAATACTACTAATAATAATAATACTCATATATAACTGACTATGTTCTCCTCTATTTAACCTGTTCATCATTTCAAATCTACCGTTTGTTGATAAAATTAAAATTTATTAAAAATATTTAATCCACTTATCTCACTATTCTCAAACAGGTACAATCATATCTACTCAGTTGAATAACCTCGTAAAGTTTACATTAAGTGTATTATTTCTTTAAATACGAAAGTGGCTCCAGACATATTAGTTTACCTGCGAATTTTCTGACTTAAAAATCATGTTTAAATTTTAATGGATTTTCAATGTGTGTACATTAAACATTTCACAGTGAAATAAAATGGAAATGTCTTAGAAATGAAAGACTGAAATTTAAATACAGTTCAATAGCTTGGAAGTTAGAATATATATTTTTAATTTTTACTTGTAATAAAAAAATGGTTTCATTGTAATACGAACATCACATTATTTTGATAATTAAAATGAATTATACACTGTATACTGCTATGTAATATTAATATTTTATTAATGGAAGATGGATATGTACGTGACATACATTTTAAAATTATTTGCATTCTCTTTTCAGTATTGATAAAAAACTTATATTGTAAAAAAAAAAATAAAGAGAGAAATATTTTTTTTAAGAAGTGGGTGTACTGGACTTAAGAAGATTACAATATGAATGTCAGAAACTTTACCGCCTTATATATCGCACACTAAGTATACTTTACATAAAAACACAACGCTATTTTCCTCTCAGCCAATCAGTTGCCATTAATTTTGAACGAGACACAATTTCAGTAGCTTTATATTATTCTAATTATTTTATTTGCCTTTATTTGAAAACCTTGTGTTAAAGACACAAAACTGCCAATAGTTTCTTTTTTGTTTGGAAAATTATTTATATTTTAAATGTTTAACAATTTCATTATTTATTATCAATTTAATAATGTCCAGCACTTCTACCGGCTACAAGCAATAAGTCATCTTTTAAAATACTCGACATGTTTCTAGAAGCCATATTAATTTCCCGGGATAAAATATTTGCTGACGTAAAGCGGACGGGATTTCCTCGTATTCTTTCTTGATTTGACTGCTTTTTTTACACGAATATTACGTGGACCGCCAAATCTTTCATGTCGTATAATTTAAAAATAAAAATATGTCACATAATTTTGAAATAACATTTAAGAAGCGTTAAATTTAAAATGATAATTAGTTGATTCAAAAACGTTTATTAAAAACGTAATCACGTACGCTAACCTGTGTTTAATTAACTTCTAACTGATCTATAGAATTTTTTTACTTACAATGGCGCATTGTTTGATAATTGTATATAAGTAACTTTGTACATTAATATCTTTAGTTTGTTATTCGAAGTACGTAGGACTTGGTCATAGCAGATCGTTTAAACTCGACTTTTAAATATATTATTTACGCTTTTAAAAACTGTCTTGAATGGTTTCATAGTATTTTACATTTTATTTTATTCTAATATTTTATTTCTGCAATATATATACAGAGAAATATGAGATGGTCATTGATGATAATTTACCAAAACGGTTTTACCATTTCTGTAAGAATTTAAACAGACAGACTGACTTAACAAAGGGTCTTAATTATTTCAATAACAGGTTTAAAGGTTTTACAACCTTGATAAAGTTGTTATTATTAACTGGCTTAAAATATTAGTATATAGTACATTCTACACACGATTATATAAAATGTTTGAGAAACAAATGAAACTAACTGTCGGTATTTTATTACTTATCATACAGTTTTCACACGAGCGTTCAGTGAATGAGTATTCGTTTATAGTTCACAAACTGAGGGGCTATGTCACTTTAGTTTATTCAATAGTATTAATAGAAACATATTTTATGTCTCATCTGAAATCAGAATGGGAACTCCAATACTTACTTATAACCAAATATGTTTTGTAAACGAGGTCAATTAGGTAAAATAACATACATCTGGATAACTTAAAATAATCATAAAATGTTAGTTGTTTGTTAGTTGTTTCGAAAAAAATCGAGTAAAAATAATAATGTAAAAGTGTAAAAGCGTGCCCAGACTACTTCATTAACAGTAAATCATTTATTATCCCAGACTATAATTACGATATTACAAATCTACCAACTCGTTTTTCTAATTAGCTAAAAAATACTAGTTTTATTTATTTTTAAGTAGAATAAAGTCTTGACTTATGTCTGCACTTATAAGGTGAATAATTTTAAATTCAAATTTCAATGGAATAAGTTTCACAATTAATATGTGTAATATCTTTAAGTATTTTATGCATTATGAATTCCAAGGTTTGAAAAAGATTCATAAAACAGTAGGTGAGGAGAGCTTTAAGCTTATGAAGTTGCTTGAACTTTACTTCGTTTCCAAGTCATAAGTACTAAACTATAAAGCGGTTGTAAATTCATTTGGTAAGATGGAAGAGAATATATAAATTTATTTTATTAATTTCAATTATTTTACCCTCTACGTACTTTATATCAAAAAGATATAAAATATTTTTATATCGATAAACTTTACAATCTATTTAAGAGTGTTTTATTCGACTATAGACTAAGAAAATTAAGTCATCGATAATTAATATTTTATAATAAAAAAATCTCTTTATTGGGTTACATAAGTATCTTGAACACTTAGAAAGTATAATATAAAATGAAAATTATATCATTAAGTACTTATTCTTTTTCGCATCATGTACCAAAAAAAATTAATACAACGGTTTTACATAATTTGTCAAGTCTTATTATAACATGTGAGGTCTCAATGTACTTTAGTATTTATAACACAATAAGTACTTATTACTATGAGGCTAGTTTAGTTTTGGCAGCGAGTCGATGCTTTAGTCACTGCAGCGTACTTGACAAAAAAACCTCCTAGCTTTCTGATCTCCATAAGGTTAAAAACGCTAAAACCGCCAGCAACGGCTAGCGTACGCCGCAGGAACGTCATCCAAAGAAGGTCACCCCGACGTACAGAACCGGAAGAGGCACGCAAATCTGCGACGCTTGAAACTTCCCACAGGTGGTGGAAACCGGTTTCAGGTTCTCCTATAGAGGAGGCGACGAAAGAAATGCTATCTCGACCTACCTTCCTTCTCGCTACAGAAGATCTCCTATCATCGCGACACCTTCGTGTAGAAGGAATTCCGCAGCCACCTCGCCCAGACTAAAGACCCTGAAAGAAAAGAAAGACCCCGATAAAGAGGTCCTGCGCCGTTCCCCTACCCTTAATGCCCAGGCCGATTTTCCAACGATGGAGGGCGATGGTCCGATCCCACTTCCGCAGGTATACCAACCCGAAAGGTAGCCAGACCCGGTCAGACATGAACCTAGCATGAACCTCCATGGCAAACCCCACCACGCTGGGTATTAGACAAGGGTTAAAGTGAACCCGAAAGAACTTGTAAACAGTTGTTGTCCAGGGAGCACCGATTCGTATCGCTTCCGATGCTACGGGATGGCAAGGGTAATGGACAGACAAATTACGATGAGTTTGTCGACGTTAGCCCTCCAATACATTAACTTCTTACATTAATATAAAAAGCTCTGTAATATCTCTTACAACCAATAACGAAAATGAAACCCTTGCTCCACTATAATAACATGTTCAAAAACAAAATACCCGATTTATACGTTATAAATAACAAACTTCTATTTTAAATTGGGGTAATTACGAAAACACGATCCTTTCCTAGTAGGTACATTCTTCACTGCACATTTATTATTTATTAGTATAAACAAAATTATTATTATTATTATAACAGTAAAATATATTTTAAAATACTCCATATCAAATTTACGTGTGTACATAGATGTATGGTCAGAACTAAGGCAGAAGAACTTTCAAATAAATATCCTTATTTACGATATGTTTACATATTCTCTAAAAAACATAATGACTACTTTAGTTAATTAAGTTATAGAAACTGAAAAGTCAAATAAAACACCATTTTACTTTTGCCGACAATCTCTTTTTAATGAGATGATACTTTACTCATTATTACATTTTTCTCAAATTAAAGCATTAATAATAAAATGTTCTTAAACTCCACTATAAGTATTTTAGTCCTTAAAGATGGAATTATGTAATTTAATTTGTATAATGGCTGTGCTGCAAAATAAAATTCACAACTTTGTAATAATTTTCGTGAAAGGGTAATATCAACTGCTTTAGAAGTCATATCTAAATACAAAAATACTATTAACGGACATAAACTATTAAGCCGACAATTGTTTCTGCGAATAAATTCTTATGATGCCACAGACCGACGCCGCGCCACGTATTATTTTATAAGTACACATTTAAACGTCCCCTCGAACTGTGGAAAGGTCTATATTTATAAGGTTGTATTTTCACAGATGCTCTCATTTTGTGTTTTTAATTTTCTAAATCAAGATAACATTTTCAGACGGTAGAAATACGTAGGTTTATACTCTATACTTGTACTATATACGAATATTTTAAAACATAAATTTCAAATACAGATAAATATACAAACTATATTGTTATAGTAATATTAACAAAATAAAAAAAAATTGGCGTAAAAAATAAATTAAAAACTTATTAATGAAATAACTATAATTCTTCGATCCTTTTGATTTATCTACAAACATACATAAAAGACAGTTTTCTCGAAGATCCAAAAACAAATCAACATACTTGAACTAAACTTATCCAACCGATGTAATTTTCTGAAGTTTGAGGTTTAAGATAACTAATTTAAAAATATGAAATAGGGTACTGTTCACTTTCAAACATAAATTTAAGGGTCACTTACACTTCATTATTAAATGTACTTCATAAACCAGTTTGTAAACCGTTTCATATATAGTACAAAATCCTTCAATTTGTAATTTAAACGTTAAGTTCAAACTTGAAAATATTATTTATTAGATTTACAAAAATACAAAGAATGCAGCATCTGTTAAAATTTCAGACCATTTCACAACTCGAAGGCACCTTAAAATATGTTCTTTAGGAGTTTCTAAAGAAGGAAGGTATACAAAGCATATTCCATGTATAGCAAAAATATATCTTCATTGCCCTTTAATTACATCCAAATTTATTAAAATTACTGATTAAATTTACCCTGACTTTTTTAAATTCTATTAAGGGAAAAAAGATAATTGTCTATATACTTTATATATGCTTTCTTTATATAAACATAACTGACTAATTGTAAAATTAAAATCATTCCTTAGAAGAGTACAAATCAAAGACTAAGATATCAAGTCAAGCAGAGTGAAGGAAAAGAAACATTTTCAAATCATGTAACAAAAACTATTTTATAACACTTACATTTTACATAGGTTTACATAGAGACCTTGATATAGCTTAAGAACTAAAATACAGTAATTACTTAATACTTAATATGAGAGTAGTTTATTTTTTGAAGCGAGCAACATTGATATTCGCAGTACATTTTATGACTTTACGGACACAACTAAAACTTTCTTATGATAGAAGGTTTGTTTTATAGATTTTGCTCGTAAAATTGATTTTTTCTTAGGTTTACTAAATATTGTTATGCTGTAATAATTCATTTTATAAAGATTCTAATTTTGGAAGAATTTTTGTGATATGAAGTACTGAATTGATTTCCTTACAATGTCAGAAATTTATTTGAAATAATTATAGAAATATTTATTATAAACCATTGCAATATAAGTAGAAAGTGAAGTAATTCAGAAATATCAGAATTTATAAACAATATGCTATAAATTTTAAGACTTCATACATGACTCTGAAATTTTTTCTTTTGAGATTAATGTGTTTTAAAAGCTCTTAGTCCCGGATACGTGCTTTCTTTTTTCTTGGTTACATTTCATACTCGTATTTCAGTCTTTCCTTAATGTTTCATCAAAAAACTACTAGAAAGCTGCAATAATATGGTTAAAGCCAAGTTTGCATAAGTTTGCGAATAATAATGGAATGTTAGAGATACTTTGAATGAGTATTATGCTATCAAAGTAAATTGAGAAGGAAATATGAGGAAAGGAAAAGTAAACGGAATGTGTAGACAGATTTTATAAAATATTCAGTTATCTTAATTTTCCTAACCTAAATAGTAATCGGATTGTGGACAAAATTCACTTAATTTCATATTTTAGCTGATAACATTTGTGTCTTTGTTGTTATGGATGGATTCCTACTATTAGAGTTGGAGCCTTCGCATAAAAAAATAAAGATTTTTTTAAGTCATTCAGTCATAGACATATAAAGATTTTAAAATTTGTTTTAATGGTGTTCATGTTTTTGAAATGACGACAGAAAAGACCTTGAAAGTATGTTATGGAATATATCATTTCTCTTATAAAAGTGTATTATAGTTAACTTTTTCTCTTAGCTTGCAATTAATGATATCTATGAAAACTTAGATTACAAAAACTGAATATAGTGTAGTTTGTAGTTTAAATTAATTTCACAAACATAAATAAATAATAAACTAAATAACTAAAAATCACTGACTAAAATCCATCCTTAAATGAGGAAAAGTATTCTTTAAAAAATACCTGCAATACTTGGATAAGTGTTAAGTTTGAAGAAAGATTTTTTTTTTAATCCTAAAGAAGTAAAGTAAAATGAAATTGTTTTGTATGTTAAAGTTGCTCCTGGTTATATAAATTTCTGATAAATTGCATCTACCGTCTTCATATTTTTGTATGAAAATATATCAACATTATGTTATGGTTTTAGATAGGAAATACAAATAGTGACTAAAGACTTATGAGACTGGTTTATCTCATGCACACACAAATGTTTTTTTCTACATATACATCCTATTTTTACTCGTTTATTTGTAGTGTTAGGGGATTTTGTATGTTATAAAATTATTAAATTAGTCTGAACCAGTTTTAAGAAAAAATATTTATATAAATATCGCTGAGACATCCCTTTTATACTGAAAGAATGTAGAAAAGACGATCAAAACAGTTATAATAATCAAAAATTACTGTTGTTATTGTAACAATAACAATAAATATTAAAGACAGTCCGTATCAAATTCATGTCAGTATGGACAGAACTAAGGCAAAAACAATATAAAATAAAAATACTTATAACATTTATACATTCTGTAAAAAATATAAAAGTTACTATTATAGTGATTAAATTCTCAAAACAAACACCATTCTACTTTTGCAGAAAAGCTTTTTTTAATCAGATAACACATTAGTCTATTACATTTCACTCAAATAACTTTCGTTGATTCATTTATTCATTGAAAAGCCACTTTCTCCAACTCTGTTTTCTGCTGTTGCTTCACTTTATGTACTTCTAATTCCTTCAGATAGAATTATGTAATGTTATAATTCATAGTGTTAAAAATATTATATGAAGAGTATTCACAATTTTACTAAAAGGGTTTAAATAAAGCAGTTGATTTTTTTTTTAAAGTAATAGCTAAATACAAAATACTATTAACGGAAATAAGCATTTAAGCCGACAGTTGTTTCTTCTCATAAATTCTTATAATGCCACAGACCGAGGCTTTGTAAGTACATAAGTACACATTTAAACGTCCCCTCCAACTGTGAAAAGGTCTACCGGTATTATAGCAGCTGCTCCCTCCCTTGTATTTGTGTATATATTAAATATAATATTTTCAGAAGTAGATTTTTTTTAATTATAGTAGTTGAAAGTATAAATACAGTATTTGAAATTATAGTATCTAAAGTATGGTATAAATATAAAAATAATGTTTTTTATTAACGCGTGAATTTTTGGCTTTCGACTATTAAATGAAATAAAATATGGTTAACAGACCGGTCATTCCAAATTTAGAGAGTGCATTGATAGAAAGCCCAACATATAATAAAAATGCATAATTATTATTATCTTATTATTATATTATTATTATCTAAAAATGTATTATTATCTTTTTATTTTTTACCAGAAATAGAGCAGCTAACTCATCTTTTTAGAAAAATCAACATAGTATCTTACGACTTGAAGTTACATCGTGGTTAGATGAACTTAGTTCACTAGTTGTTAGATGTTTTAGTTGGCATTTGTTTCTGGAACTTAGTGAATATTGAGATTCAATTGATTTAGTACAAATTCAGCTTCAAAAGAACAAATTAATATTGGATAAATCATTTTTTAAATTAAATAAACTTAAGATACTTTATAAAAGTTTTATTTATGCAAATGTATGTATATGTAAGCATTTTAACGTATTCCAATTGCAATTCTTTAATCAAATATTCTTTTGATGTTATTCTGTTGATTAACTTTATTTTTAGCAGTTTAATTGGAATAAAATTGTATAACAGAAAAATATCTGAAAAAATATTGTTCTTAACAAATTTTCAATACCTTTTACCGTCCTAATATTAAAATAGCAATTTACTATCCTTGGTTTATTACTATCATTAAATACTTAAAGAAATGTCGTTCTTAAGTAATTATAATTCACTCGATTTTTGCTTGACGTTAAATTCAATACGTACAGTTTTAACTGTATACAGTTTGAGTCATTAGGAATTAGGATAAAAATTTAGTTTCTATAGACTAGATTAATTAGTAACTTTTGTATTTCAATAAAATGTATAAATGTTATTAACATATTAAAACTATTCCAGACCCTTTTACCTTCCTTTTTACCTTCTAATGTATGCTACACACATTTTAGGCAAAGCTATCAAAAAGAACGGAGAAGTCTCTCTGGACGTCTCGAGGGCATTTGACAGGGTCTGGCATGCGAGCCTTATAAGCAAGCGTACGTATATTTATTTCAGGCGTACGGTATATCTCCTGGTCTGATCGGCTGGGTAAGGAGCCTTTTCACCTTGGCTCCTACTTTCCAAAATGTATCCTTGGAATAAAGTGACCGGCTCCAGTTGTTTGGCTTAGAGAGTTCTTCGAACTTTAACTTTAGTCGGCGCATTGAATCTAGAGCGAGAGCAGCTGCAGAAGAGCTTGATGTTCTTGCGAAAGTCCGACAGTACTTTACACCGGGACAGCTTTTTGTTTTATACAAAGCACAAATCCGTTTGTGTACTGTGGATCTTACAGTACAACTTGCCTGCGTCGGTATTTCCATCTGAATATAATGTAGGTGTATTCAAGAGAAGAGTGAATAGGTTACTAAGTCAATGCGCCTTACCACCTATGACTACATTTCCACATTCCATCAAGTGGAATGTAATCAAGCATTAACTTTGACAGTATAAAAAAATAGTATAACTGTACCAAAATATTAAAGCTTTCATTTAATATAATCAATGCATCTGCCACTACTATTATGTTATAGATGCATAAAAGCGACCATCATCTATTGCTAATATACAAAAATGCAACATATCATATTCAAGTAATAGCTCCTATCGTTGTCAGCTGTTTAGGCTCACGTAACTAAAACCCAAGATAATGTAATTTCTGTTATCATAATGTGTAGTCACCTTACTCGGTTTATCGGCTGTGTTTAATTAACTCATACGTAGTTATGAACAATTATAATTGGATAATAATTATGAATTGGAATAATTTATGAACATCGTCGTAATATTATATTATATAATATATATTAATCTTTTAATACGCTTATCAAAAAAGCACTACATATATTATATATTTCTTATAAATATATAAATATTATTATTCATGATATTTCCCCGTCCACTATACACACTCTATTATCGTTTTCGTCCGTCCTTCGTCCGTCCTTCATCCGTCCTTCATCCATATCATAGATTTAATTTTCCGCGAGATCCTGTATTTTTTCTAATATTAAACAAGAAGGCGGTCTTGTTAAAAATTAACATCGCCTGTAAAACAAGAGATATCACTTATACGCTGATACTACAAAGGTAAAAACTTTTTCTAGCTTTTATTGAAGTTAAGAACAATTACTACACTTTAGATTTACCGACTTATTTATTATCCTGGGCTATAATTTACTGTGTTTATCTACTTTAACTTATTAATTGTTAATAAAACATGGTAAAGGAGAGCTTTTGAACAATAATAATTTGCATGAACATTTTTATTTCGACACCAAAACGTAATGATTGAATTCACTTATGATGTTTAATCTCATTGAGGGCACTTGAGTTTAACGGAGCTTGTTCTGAGAGCCATTAATTTAAAATCGTCTTTTAAAATTTAAAAACAAATAAGAGTTTAAGAGCCCCTTTTCAAGATCCTTGAAATAATAATAATTTCGGAATATCTCTATTGATTTATTCAAATCTCGGTATCTTAACGGTCTCTAAGAAAAAAAGAATTATATATATATATATATGATGAAATAAAATCAAATATATTTTATGATGAGTTTATGTTTACAATTTATTTAGGTTAAGTTACAAAGTAGTTACTATATTTTTAAAACGCTTCTCCGTTTTAAAGTTTTAAGTCGCCTTTGCACTTCATATGAACATCCACAACATCATGTGTAAAATCTTTCCTCTCCCTTTCTCATTCATTGCGTCAAAAACTAAAAAGTATTCTTATTTGGTTTATTTTATTGCTGATTTGGGTTACTTTTACCCTTATTTCAATTTGATCATCCGATATATTATATTTTAACAAAATATAAAAAGGCTAACATCATCATAATTGAGTAATAATTAAATGTGTAATTAAATGTTTTTTTGAAGTGAAACTTCTTTATCGGGGTTGAAAAAAAATTTAGTGTAACATTTTTTCGTTAAGCGTGACATTTTTCCGTTACGCGCCAGCTTTTTTCGTATAGCTTCATCTCGTTTACACCATGTTGCTATGGAAATACTAAATAATCAAAATGACAAGTATGTGGATTACAAAACACAATTTACATTAACCAAAAATAAAATTATCGGATTAGAGTTTTATAATTAAATAATGAATTGTAATTACATACTGTACAATACGATTTTATGGACTTGCTATTGAAACTAATAAATAAATTCAAGATTATAACATGAAGAAGAAATTATGATATATAATTTATAATATTTTTAAAATACATTGATTGTCTGAAATAGAAGAAGTAAGAATGAAAAGAAATACCAGTTTTGGCTGAGAAATGGAGCATTGGGGTCCTGATCTTTACAAGGTCTGTTTTGCTATACCTAGAACGAACAACAACTCAAAACAGCAGAAACCATGATGAAGAATAATTTTATTTGTGATATAGTGACGATCCAACATGTTAAGAAGCCTAAAGTTATTATTTTTAAAGTGGATTGTGTACATTTGTCTGTTTTTATGGTACTTATGTGTTTCTTCTATGAGAATATTATACGTCAGAAACAGTCGATTCACTTCTTACGTTTTAATTAATTAATATTAATAAAAATTATGACGTTTTTCTGTTACGCGCCATCTTTATTTCTAAGTCACATTTAAAAGAAAATGTGAATTATATTTACATGTCATAAAGAAGTTTCACTTCTTACATGTGTACACTAATACACACACACACATATTTTTTTTTAACAGCCGCTCTCACGAATTTCTGATATGGGACGGGTTGAGATTAATCGGTACCATTATTTGCTATCCTTTATATCAGGTTAGACAACATAACAATAACTGAATCGTTCATTGTGACTAATGATTTGCCGTTATTAAATATATCGGCGTGAAGATAGGTAAACAATTTCTGAATTTTATTATTTAAATTGAGGATCGTTACTTTAAATTTCCTTTCAGTTGTAATAACTTAAATAAGTAAATAAGGAATTATATTGACTTTTTACTATGGGTTTGTGATTGGCTAATGTAATCGTTTTAGTGTTACTTTAAATTATTGTCATGTTTACTAACTAAATTGTAAATGAAAATATTTAAATGATTAATGATCAATTAATTTTAGTCTTGCATTAACGTGCATTAAATGTAAGAAACTATTAACTATTAAGATCTGCAATTGTAATGCTAGGACTTCATATCATTGAATGATCGTCATGGCGAGAGACGATCTAGGGAATCTAGAATATAATGTAGTAGTATAGAGAGCTCAATATATTATTATGTATTCCAACAGTACGAATGTCTCTGAAACGTTGTAACGCTATCCGTTAAATAAACGAAGCTATAATTCATTGTGAAGTTTTATTTTGATGATGTAATAACTACCAGCGAGGATGGCAGCTATGCTGACTTAACACTTTTTAAAAACAGAACCAGAGGTCTTTTCTCCGATACATATAAATTACGAGTTTGAATCTTTTTGTCTAGATTTTGTTTTTTTTACATTTTTCACAGATTGCCAGGTAAATCGTATCCTCATTTGTAATATATTTGTGCGAATGTGACTTTGTTAATATATATAAACATTTTAATATAATTTACCTTTTCCACGTGTTCTAGAAAGATTATTTAAAAAACAAAGAAAACTCACGCCCTCAATTTTACTGTGCAGTTTAGTAAGTGGAATACTTTTAAACTTTTACAAAAAGTGAGTTACGAGTTGTTTGGGCTACCGTAGTCACAGTTACATATGCATGGTCACGTTAACTTATATACATACGATACTTTTTATAATTTCATTTTATTTTGGGAGTGCAGGGATGTATTAAAACCGATGTAGCTCCTGAAATAGATATATAGCAATATACAAATCTAATTTATTTAATAAATTATACCACCGTCAAAGTATTTCTAAAACAATGATTATTATAGCTTAAAATAATACTATACATATAAATGAATAAAGAGTGCTTTATCCATACATCATGGCTATTATCAGATCTCTGGAAAAGTTTATTACCTGGCAACTTTAGAAGAATAACCTCTTTGTTGAATGTGACGCAATCATTTGGTAATGAAAAATGCGCCGATGCGGCTATTGCAAAACCCATTTACTGGTGTGATCTCCCTCTCCCTCCAAGATAAAAATGAATGTGAAAAAGGGAGGCAAGATGTAAATGCACTTTTTAACACTAACATAAAATAGCGTAAATATGTTTAATTATACCATGGACGTGAACATGGCGTAGCTAACTACTATCATTTATATATAGTCTTAGTAACAGCCAATTATCAGATGCATTTTAAAAAACTGTTTCCCAACATTTGAAAATAATAAGTTGTTGCAAGCTTAACTCAATGATACGGTTTTCCAGAGGTCGCGGGTTCGAATCCCTAAACGTATCTGTTTATTTTTCATTCTATATTTGTCTACTATTATTATAAATTCGAATGAAAGTTTGTTTGTTACGGTTTCACGCGAAAACTACTCAACCGATCATTATGAAACTATGTACCCATACATTTGGAGGTATTAGAAGTAACATAGGATATTTTTATAAAAATTTTTTTTTTTTTTAGCGCTAAGTTAAAAAAATTTTGCCAGATAAAACATTGTTTGTCAATAAACACGTGGATGGAGTCGCAGGCAACAGCTAGTATTATACATACTATACTATACATGTTTATAGATATTTTCAAACATCAATGATACATGATGTACAAATTATATGTATTTAGTATAAATTTATAAAATTAATATAAATATTTGTTTTTACATTTATAAATGTTTTAGTAGTCCTTTCTTTATGAAGATACCGAATTGACTTTGCAGGCAGCCTTTCATCTTACATATTATTAAGATGTTTCAATGAACTGAAGTAATGAATTAAATATTTAAATAGACCGTCTGATCCAAAAAGAAATAAAATAAATAAATCCTAACTTAACTTGTATGAGCTTGACAGATATATGTAATATTGATACATATAATATTGTTATTATAGTGTAATTCTGTATGTAGGTAAAATAAAGATATTATTATTTACGAAACTTCATAATACCGTTGACAATAAATATGCGAAATATTGATGTAGCAATAGATTTAAGAGTTTAGACTTATTTAGAACTATATATCATTGTTATTACTAGTACATTATTAAAATAGTAAAAGATATTGATTTGACGAACTATCGGAAGTAGCCTACCCCACAATGCTTGGAGTCCTCCCCGACTCCCGGCTTCATTGACTGGACTATAATATAGTTATTACTGTGTAATTATTTAGACACAATTATCAATAACTCAATACAGTGAAATACCCACAATAGTTATTACACACATTATAAACAATATAAGTATAAGAATCACTTATCTTGCCAGTTGTCCAATACAGATTGCCTTTAATAGAGGCTAACAGCCATATTTATAACATAATAACATCGACAGAAGCGCCAACAGCAGCTTCTGGAGATTGGTCATATTCACAACTCTAAACATCATTAATTATCTCATAATAACAATATAGTAGTACATAACCATTTTAAATGTCTAGAATATTTATAACAATCTTATATCTTTCACACATTTACGGCTTACCTAATAAGATATGTAAATACAATATATTTAATATCTTCAGGCTACTTCCGATAGTTCGTCAAATCAATATCTTTTACTACTTTAATAATGTACTAGTAATAACAATGATATATAGTTCTAAATAAGTCTAAACTCTTAAATCTATTGCTACATCAATATTTCGCATATTTATTGTCAACGGTATTATGTAGTTTCATAAATAATAATATCTTTATTTTACCTACATACAGAATTACACTATAATAACAATATTATATGTATCAATATTACATATATCTGTCAAGCTCATCTACAGAGTAGATAAATTATATATATTAAAAAGATTAGGCTGACGTGTTTGTTATTTTGTTTAATTATTAAAAGGGTTTTCTACAAAAATATGACGAATATTCATGACATGAATTGTAATGTTTTGAAGTTGTAATGCTTTATGATTTTTGCTTGATTCAAAACGTCGCGTCGGGTTCATATGAAATGGAATCCAGTATATTAGAGTATTATATATATATTTATTTGTTATTTTTTTAAATCAGTACTACCTTATAATCATGTACATATAATCATAGGCAGTCCTGAAATGTAACTTTTCACTTGATTCAGATTTATAGCTAACAAAAGTGTGCGCATATTTCTAAGATAAAACTATCCGCTGAGTTTGCGTATTATGAGTAGGTACACCCCAAAGACATTACACTTCAAATTAAATTATATTGTGAATTGAATAAAAGAGATATTATTTGCAGTTCATGATACACATACATACATACATACAAAAATATAGCTAGTATATTCGTGTTCATGCTAGGACGACTATACATTTTGCATTACTTTTTTTGTACTTGAACTTTTGTCACGGCGCATAAAATACTCAGAATCCATGTTTACAATTATTCATACATTTGTATACATACAGGCTTTTGACTAGAATGAAATTCTGAATATTGATGCTGGAAAAACCGACACTAACTTGCCTTTTTTTATATGTTTGTTCTTTTCACTCAAACATATATCTTTAATATTTGAAATCACTCGACAAGACATGAGTCACTCTTACGTGTTTTTTAATTTTTTTACGTTAATCAAGAATGAATTATAAAATAATAATAATTAGTATATTTTCGAACGAACAAAGAAACTGCATTAAAACTTAAGCTTAAGATCTTTAAAGATAGCTATTTATGACTTCTCGCCACCACAGACAAATGCAGCTTAGACTACCAATATTGTCCGGAAAATTTATCACGATCCTCGACGCACGTCCACGAACTCTTTAATAGATTAATTAATCTGAACGTCTTCTTTTCGTTCCATCCATCTGTTTGTAGCACACTCACTACCAATAATTGATTGATCTCAATGATCTGAAAATGTCTAACTTAATTAGATATAGAAAAAAGAGTATAGTTATTAAAGGAACTAGATGACCTTCAAAATGTTGGGGACGTATAAAGTGGACGAAGCCTGTGTGCAGCAGTTAAATATTTATACATAAGAATAATTGATAGCGCACCTGTTTAATATATTATTATTATTATACTTAAATAATTATGAGAACATTGCAAATAAAAGAAAATTTCTCCAAAAACATTACTATTTTAAAGATTAGTTTAATTTATAAGTAATACGTTATAATTTCCTAAACTTACATTGTTTCAAGATACTCACATTAATTTTCTTACTTAAATGTGGTAATCGTAAAAGCTCTTCAGTCCAGGATAAGTGCTTTGTTTTTTGTTACGTTTTATTCTCGTTTTTTTTTACATATAATCTAAATTGGTCATTTATAAATTACTACCTATCTCGTCAAAATAAGAACCCCAAATGGGATAAAAATTAGTAAGGATAGTAGAAGGTAGTAGAATTCCGAAATAATTGACTGCTTTTTAAGCCTATTTAAATAAGCTTATCCTGTATAGAGTAAATAAAAGATAAAATAAATAAAAATCAAACGAATAAGTCAATGACTAAATGAATTTAGTTTAGAATAACTATTTCGTTTCTGAAGTAATAGTATTTTATAGTTTTTGTAATGACCACCAGCATCACGATTACTGATTTATATAAAAAATCCTGCCTATGAGATTTCTTGAATTCCAGTAGCTATTAGTAACATTTGAAAATACCACTCGATGAGGAATACATACATATAATTAATATTAAGACTAGGAAATGTAAGGAAGCACAAATAAACATTCTATTTACAAAAATGCTAAGTGTAAAAAAATATAGTTGTAATAGGTGATATATAGTCGATGTCAGAGTAGTAACAAACCGATCGTGGGACAGAATAGCATGCAAACGGAAATTGCAAATATTTTTAGAATCTCTATCGATATAAAATAATTGTTCTATGTGTAAAAAGACCAACATTGGTGCAATAAAACAAAGACATTTTTGAAAAATCATTTTGTCTGATAACAAATTTCTACCCGACCCCTCGTTATGTACATATATTGATAGCCTAATTGTTTTTTAAGCTGATTGAATTCAAAACCTCGGGTTTATATAAAATAAAAGCTATATTTCATTTTTAATCTATACCAACCCGTATAATCTTAGACTACGAAATAACTTTTCACCTGATACGCATATTTTATGCCGAACAAAAGATGTGCGCATATTTCGAAGATGAAACGATTTGTCGAGTTTGCATATTACGAGTAGGTTTACCAAACATACTTCACACTTTAAGTAACAGAGCGACTAGTGAAGACAGAAATAACATTGCATCCCTACGATAAACATACATAAATACAAACGATAAACATACAAACATAAAAAACATTGCATGTCTACTATAAACATATACACAAACATATGACTAAATGTGTAGGTAGTTGTTACGTAAATTGAGATTTACGTAACTACTACTCAATGTATATTTCATTAATGATAATAGGAATATATGGATGTCTGAAGTTTTACTGATACCATCTATAACAAGTAATTCAAATATTGTGCCCCAAAATGTTGCCGCTCTTAAATTAATGGGAAAGGAAAATAAAGATAACTGAAAATTACATTACAATTGTAAATAAGACCCTTTTTATTTTATCATAACAATTGACTTTTATCGAAGATTAGTCAGTCGAAGTTCCTCTAAACTTTCATTAAAATAACTTTCACCAAAGTTATTCCGCAAGCATGGCTTTAATAATATTATTATCTAAGCATAATAATTAATAAGCACTGGTTAAAAAGATTTACTTTAGACGGCTCTTTAAACCAACCTTGTGGCTTTTAAGACATAACATTTTTTGTAAGTATCTATTTTCTCTAAGACAAATAGATCACGTTGTTACTTAACAATATGGTTATGGATTTAGTATTTAATATGTTTACTAAGAAGAGTATATATTAGTATTAAGAGTTTTGTATTAGAGTATTATTAATACAATAAACAAATCTGCATATTGCTTATAATCATTTCTATGTACAGAAACTACATTAATATATAAAAACAATTAAGCGGCCATTTGCACTGAACCATAAATGCTTATGAAGACACCATCCACCACTGATAGATCCTGATACCTAATGTGATAGTAGATCATCACGCAAAGAAACAAACAACGTTGATGACAGTATATGTAGTATAAACAGCATTTCTGCAAAAGCCCTTTAAAAAGTTAAAAAGTATAATAAATAGCAAAATTTTACATCACAAAACGTTACTTAGTGGTAAAAATTGTACACCTACGAAAAAAATATTTTACACTTAACTAAATTAAATTTATACCTAGCTCTTACACTATTTGTTCATATAAAAGTTTATAAAGGTTGCAGTCGATTTGTTATATTTGTTATAAATTGTATTGTATGTTGGATGAATAAACCCTTAGTATATTTTGTATGTGATTGTTTGTCGTAGACACAGTTCTCATTCTGTGTCTACGCTATTCGTAGCATCTATTTGATTTACTTAATAGGTGTGCCTTCGTGTACTTTTCATTTTAAGGTTCAAATTCTTTCAACAGTGCAATAAACCGTTTCAGTTTAGGATTATATTTTGGCGCTGTTAAATGATGACAGAAAGCACCCAAGGGAATACAACGTTATACAGATTTACACTTAAACAAATATGGAAAACATGATCCAGGAACCCTAGTTTACATTCATAGAAATATAGTCCTTATAGAAATGCAGTTGAGTTGACTATCATTTGACATTATATATTTGTAGCTTTTGTTAGACACAAAGCATATTGCCGGACAATTCTACATTTATATTATTACTACATGTTTTATAAAATGTTCAAATCCAATGTAACAATATCAGTATGCTGTATACTTTTATATTATTTTCAAATATTTGGTATACAATATTTAAAATACTCAAACGAATACATTTTATTTTTATGTTGGTAGTAAATATAAATTATTGCAGCATGTTTCGTATACAACATACAATATATTTTTGTTTCTTAATCCCTGCCAGCTGGCGTATTTCCTTTCAGCGAACAGATTTCCGTTTTCTCTACTTTTCCTGAAGTTAATGACATCTTGAAAACATATGACTTTAAAAATGGACAAAAATCTAAATTATTTCTGTTTAAAATAACAGTAGCTCAGTAAATAAATAAAGAAGTATTTCATTTATAGTTTTAATTCAAATTAAAAAAAAAAATACTTTTAGATATAGTCACTCCGAAGTACATTTTAATTACTTTTATTTATATTAAATGTATACATAAAAACATAACACTAGTTAGATAATATAACATGAATATAACATAACAGTGGCTTTATGTTATAACTTAGTATAACATAAAAATTGGATAAAGTTATATTTATATTCAATCTTTAAGTTTGTATGTACAAATACGAGTTTGAGGTGGTGCAGACGATGTCACTGGTAACAACTAGTTAGATATATAAATCTGTTATTCAGCAAGCAGCAGTGGGTGACGAGGAAAGAAAATTTATTTAGGCGAAAGCTACAGGCGTTATCCCTTAATTCTCTGTTCAAATACGATATAAGGACATGTCACTGAAATAACATGACTTTATCACGACAAGAACACTTGGATAATATGTATTAAATAACAAACTCCTATTTAAAATGTAGGTAAAATGATATTTATTATATTATTTTCCATGTTTTATTTTCTATAAAACTAATTTTATTTTACAGACTATTTATCTTATTTCTGTAATTTATTAGTTATTATTCAGTGTATAGAAACTATAAAATATTTTTCTAAACTGTTTGGAACCGATATTTTGCAACTCTTTTCGAACCTAACATCAACAAAATAAAGAACAAATCATTAGTCAATGATTCAGTTCATTTATATTGTTGTCTGTAAACTCAACTAAAATATTTTGTTGTTTCTTGTTTGAAGTTTCTAATTAATTTGTTTATTCAAGTTAAATATCTCAATACCGAGGTTATTAACTTCGGCAATAAAGTTTTGCTCTGCAATTCGCGGAGATAATAAACTTTATATTATTGCACCATTATAATAAAAATATACAATATAACATGTTATAAATACAACTACAAAATAACATTACATAAAGTACAAAGATAAGGTTAAGTTCAGTTTAGAACTACTAACTATAAAGCGTTCTTGGAATACCAACCCCTTTGTTTGTCTGTTTGTCGACAACTGTCTTGCACTTATTATTTAAGCCAATATTATGTGTCCCAAAATGATAATTTAATAAAAATTAATTTAATAATTAAAATATATTGGGTCCAATTAAAGTTTTATTATATATGAATATATAAATATTCTTCCTATAGTAAATAGAAACGAATACCTAAATAATATATCAATATATTTTTTTGGAGGTATGGATTTGTAGTTTTTGTTAGTAACATTCGTGTTTTTGTAATTACCCCAATTTTAAATATAATTTTGTTTTTTAAAACATATAATTCGAGTGTTTTGTTCGTGATAATATTATAATGGAGAGAGGGTTTCATTTACATGTTTTTTCATGGCCGCAGGCCGTATAACGTTTTTGAACGTAGAAAAACATCCAAAGCTTTCAGCCTAACTAACTTTAAAAAGATCAGTAATTTGAGTATCAAATACATAAACCTAGCACATAAAATATTATTTAAAATTTTAACAATACTATCCTAATTTAAATGAAAAAAAATGCACTGTGTAAATTTAAAATTGTAATTTGTAAATGTATACAGACTGATTAATAATAAGTAAAATTATATTATAAAATATTAGTCTTAATTTAGCTATATTAGGTTGCTAACAAAAATAATAATTTTTGTTCGTTTAATTATTAAATGTAAACTTTGTTTATTTAAAAGTAAAATAGGTACTATTTAAAGGTTTATGCGTGATGTTCTTTTTAGGTCAATTTGATATATTTTTATATTTGTTGAGTTTTATGTTAAGTTTGGAGAGTGAGAAGACGAACAAGATTCAACCAGATTTTTCATTCGTTCATTCAATGATTCCTCAAACTCAACATCGAGTAAAAGCGCGTCAAGGAATTCGTCACAATGACAACTTCATTGCTCTTCCCACTTAACCTCTTTATGGAAATCGAGAGATACGCTCGTTCCAATATATTAACTTCCATATCTCAGATATACAGATAGATTATTATTTTATTTCGTAAGTTTTGATTTGATCTCAGAAACTCTCTGAAGCTTAGATTAGTCTCAATCTCACGAGAAAACAGTTACAAAGCATGGAAAACATAATATATAAAAAAAAACTACTTTGAACTATGCAAAAAGATAAAAAAATTGTGCTATCAATAAATATTTTTATGCTTATTATTTTGTATAGCCAGTTCCTATTTAGTACTGCTGTAAAAATCAATTGGTGTTACCTTATACTGTTAAAATATAATAAACTACTAATAAAGCGTATAAAACTGTATCCAAGCCCATTATACTAATAAACTGGTCGCGATATCTGAATTGAAATAAATATATTTAAATATACCTAGTTTCAGAGCTTTCAAAATCGATAAACTTAGGACAAATGTAGCTTGGGTGAAGGATTTTCTAACTAAATGACATAACAGGGTTGATTACCCTTATATTACAGGTAACGGTAGGGGTATAAGGGGTAATATAACTTCCGGTGGGCTGTCTGTTTATATATGCTACCTTAGGATTATGAAAAATAATACAGGGAAAGACGGAACATTAAATATATGTTATTTGTAAAGAACACGCGCCAGCTGCCGGACGTTATCGGAAAACGATTCTAGACTATTTGTGAACAGACATATATCCTGAATATTTATATTTTCATATTTATTACTAACATACAGTACATCGAATATATTTTATTCTAACGTGTTGAAGTATCAATTCCCTCTCAATTACTCCATTAATTATCATAAAATTCGTACCTAGAATAAAAAAAAACATGATATATATCATAACAATACTATCAACAAATTTTGAAAATTCAATTCTTGCCAAAAGTCAGAATATTTGTTAAGTGAATTGGTACAATTAATAATTTTCGACTTTTATCCTGATTACACTTGAAGGTTATGTATTTTATTATGTGATGGTCATAAATTAATGAGTTATTCTCCTCATTATTATGTAAATGAAACATGGTCAATACATAACATATTAAATTATCGTTTTTAAAACAAATATTCAATCGATATATACTATACGATTAATATTGAAAATTCGATTAAAATAAAAAATATATAAATATCTGAAACCCAAATTACAACGTGATCAAAGTTAATGGATTTGAATTACAGAGCGTCTCGTTCAAAATTCATGATTATTAATTTACTGAAAGAAAGAACGAACATTTAATAATCGTAATTAACTATATATAGCTATTACATTAATACATAATATAAAAAAGAATATAAAAGTTACTAACTACATGATTGTTATTATTCATCCTAGTCGGTATATTGCAATCTCTGTACGAGTACTTTGTGCGTATATGTATCACAATTCAGAGACTTACACTGCTTTTCACTTTTCAACCAAAGCTCTATATTATTAAATAATATGTCAAACAATAATCAACTTATCTGACATTTCATAAGCTCGATATTTCTATAAATATGTTTGTATGTGGACCACATATATAAACGCAATACTTTTAGTTGGTTATCTTTGATCGCTACTTTATTTAAAGCATTCGAACTCTTCTGAAACGCAAAATTTTATAATAAGCGTTGGCATTGAAAGGAATTAAAAACCAATGATTAAAATTACTTCAATGTATCTACAAACATAAAAAGAAACATTGGATTATCATTATTTTATTGGGATATTCAACAATTATGCACTTTCGTTAATATATCTAAATGTTTTTCCCCATACGAATTTTCATCTTTGAAGCTATTTAAAACAATTAAAACAATGTTTGAGGTCATGTTTGTTAAAAATATAATATAAAATAGCTGCAAGGTACTTTTTCCCTTCCAAAGAGAAACTATTTATATGAAACTTCTCTTTGAAAACAGTTCAAATAACACAGGTATTTAGTAAAAGTACAAACCATCATTAGGTATATATTTTACATAATTTCCATTGTTCTAGTTGTCGTTTAAAAGCCTATGTCTCGTAAATAGCATATTTTATTAGAAATATTAAATACAAAGAATGGAGTAGCTGTTGAAATACTAGTTATTGCGTTTCACAGCTGGAGGGGACGTTTAAATATGTAATTAGAATAAAACTGAACCTCGGTCTGCGGCTTCATAAGAAGAATTTATGAGTAGAAACAACTGTGGACTTTTATGTTTGTTTATTTTAATAAATATAGAATGAAAAATAAACCGATACGGGCAGGGATTTGAACCCGCGACCTCTGGAAAACCGTCCCGTCGCTCTACCAATTGGCATACCGTATCGCTACCGAACCCCTGGCCGTTTCGGTTTATTTTACATTCTATATTTATTAACATTTTAATAAGCTTAACATGGTTATAGATGTTTATAGCTATTTTTAAACACTAGTATATTTGTTAATAAATTTCTCAAGGTTTGTAACTCAAGGGTAGTTGAGTTTTAAAAAAAGAAATATAAATTTACCGCCAGGTTTTTAATTATTATGATGAATACAAAGATTTTAGAAAATATTTTTAGATTATTACAACATATTGAAAGACTTAAATCTTCTTCTTATGTAATTTTGCAAAGTTTTGCTAATCGGATAACAAAATTCAATTCTTAAGATATAAGAGTAATTTCCTGAAGTAGTTTATTTTAAAACACAGATACAATAGGTTGAAAATTAATTGATTAATGTAATTTCAATTAATAAAGTATTCTCGGATTAAAGAGAGATTGTCTTCAAAAGAGAAATGGTTTTTGTAAACAGTTTCGAATTCATTTACAGAAATTTAATTCTCTTTCCAAAAAAATATTTTGTTATATATTTAATGACAACAAAGGGAAAGGGATTTTTATTTCTTTCTATGATTGAATATATCTATAAACATGTATAGCCATGTTAAGCTTATTTATTTTTTATAAATATAGAATAAAAAATAAACCGATACGGGCAGGGATTCGAATCCGCGACGTCTGGGAAACCATCCTGTCGCTCTACCAATTGAGCTACCGTATAGCTGTCCATCTGAATTAAGCCTTGTATATTATATTGTCTTTATCGGGACGGTGGTGACATCTATAAGACTTCCTTCGAAAATCCTATTATTCATTTTTTTTATTATATATATATATATAATAATAATAATAATAATAATAATAATAATATCAGGACAATTTACACACATTGATCTAACCTCTAAGTAAGCAAATTATTTGCTTGTGTTAAGGGTGTTAGACAACGATACAAATACATAGAAATACACATATTAATACTGATAATATATTTAATAAACGACCAAACCCAGAAACACAGACATCTATGCTCATCACATAAATGCCTGTCTCCGCCGGGAATCGAACCCGAGCCCCATTGCGCCGTGACACGTTAGACGTCTGCGCTAACCACTCGACCAACGGGGCGGCGAATTGTTTAAATTTGTATAAATTTAAACAATATCTTTTATAATTACTCATTATTGTTATATTCTTTTTAGAATTTCCTTTTATATTATAATAAAGTACGTCTCAGCGATGTTTTTACGATTAACGTTTTTATATTTTAAGAGTTCTTTATGAAACTAGGAGCCACTAATTGAAGGATCTTACAAAAAAACTCCTTTACTACAAATAAATTTAAACAGATTAATATATTTAGTTTTAAAGGGTAGACGAAAATCATTTGGGACTGTATAAATCTCATTTATATGCTACGTACAATATATACAAATGTTAGATTACTTCTTAGATCCATCAATCATCTACTTTTATCATTGTTATGTCGCCAAGAAAAAGATACAAATAATTATAACAATTATATCAAAAACACACAAACTCTTACTTTTACTTTTAAAGTAGAAAATGTTCATTTTACGACAGTTTTAGATCGTAAAAAAATATATATATAAACACAGTTATATAAAAAATATAAGTAATGTATATTTATAAATAGACAAGCCTCTGTAACAATAAATGTAATCTTATTTTACATAACGAGTTCCAACTAACAAAAATATATTCATCTCATTTGATTCATTCAATGTATTTTAATCTTCAATTTAAATAAACGTCTAAAATGTATCTTATTACTGTTTTGTAAGTCCGAAAAATCTTTTTATCCCACCAATGAAATGGTCAACTGTCGAGTTGAGTCAGTTAGTTAATATACTCGAATCCACTTAATCCTTGTCAGAAATGCAAATGACAACAGCTGTTCAAAATAAAAGCTCAATAATGTTAAAAACATTTAGTAAATGTCAAGACACTAAACAAAAAATAACTACGACGTTACCCCGACTATAAGATATTTTTTTTGTAGACCGTTATAATGTATTCTTGTTATATAGAACTAACGTCTCCTAATACACCCTAGAGGGAAAATATAATTGTTTATACAACCTTATTAGAAAGGTAATTAAAATTGTTTATAAAAAGTTAATAAAAAGTGTGGCTTACATAAAGTTCGAGGCTTATGTGCGAACTATAAGTACTGTAATAGAAGATTTTTAGAACTCAAGTATATTTAAACACAAATATCACACATACATCTTTATACGTCAAAGATAATTTTCCGTAAGAGTAAGAATGGTGTAAAAGGTTTGTAGTGCTGGTGTTTGTGACTAAGATAAATCATAAAATAAAAAGATCGACATACAAAACAAAATGACGAACAAAATAATTTTCTTTCACGTCTTCCTACATTTTTTTATACAATTAAGATCTGAAGTTCTGAATCATTAATTATTACATATTATTACCTATTTGCATATTTATTATATATTATTAATATAATATATTATTAATATGTTATTTGAATCGAAAAAACGAGTCTAGTTACAAGTAAACTCTTTCCTAATTAAAGATTCCTAATAAAGTTGAAACTTGAAAAAAAGGTGAATAGTTCACTTACGTGAGCAAATATAAAAAAAACTACTTCAGACAACTTGCATAATTAGAACAGTAAGCGAGTCACTAACTTCAGAAGAAAGCATTCAAAACGCTAAAAAAGAATTTAACTTAAGAGTTTTTAAATTAAACAACATTTATAGTTCAATTTAATTTATCCAAAATATAGAATATTTCATCGTAAATAAGATATAATAATAATAATAATAATAATAATATCAGGACAAGTTACACACATTGATCTAACCCCTAGGTAAGCAAATTATTTGCTTGTGTTAAGGGTGTTAGACAACGATACAAATACATAGAAATACACATATTAATACATAAATGCCTGTCTCCGCCGGGAATCGAACCCGAGCCCCATTGCGCTGTGACACGTTAGGCGTCTGCGCTAACCACTCGACCAACAGGGCGGTTGGATTATTTATCCTAATGTTGGAAACCTGGCATTTACGAATTCAGTAAACATCTTTGACAATTATCTTAGTGAAAGTCTAACTTTACAGATTTCAAAGTTTCCTAGGACTCTGGAATACGATATGATTAACTAAAGACTTATGTTATTAATAGTTAGTAACAACTAGACTATGTACATCCAAAGTTTGAAGTATTATATATACCTAGTCTTGCTATAAATATTGTAACAAAGAAAAAATATATTTTTTTAATTGCAAATAAAATTTATTACTTTTACAGTATGTTACTCTATTACAAATTTAAAACGATTAAAAATATTAAAAACTTATTCGAAGTGGTGTCCATTGGCTGCAATACAGTCCTTTAAACATTAAGGCCAGTTATCAATTGAGGCACGCGCTCTTTCCATGGGAAAATTCTTCTCTGCCAATCGTATGGATTGTTTTAGGGATTCCAAATTATCATGACATTTAGAGCAAGCTGTACTCTCTAAAACTGACCATAAATCATAATCCAGCTGATTAAGATCGGAACTAGACGACGGCCAGTCTTGTGAAGTACGAGACGTTCGCTTCCAACCAAGACTGAGTGGACCGAGCTTTATGACCCAGCACCCAGTCTTGCTGGAAGGACCATCCAGAAGGATCTTTCTCTGGCAGAGGAAGTCTTATTGTACCTATTAATATCCCGGTACACAAACATTTGACTAATGCCAAGTGTATGAAGAGTTTTAAAAATTGCTATTGACTCCATACCTACTTTGTGTATTGCAATCACGGCGATTCTGTTTTCTTTATCATCCCACTTCATTTAAATATAGCAAAATATTGTACAATTTATTAGCGCCAAAACGAGAAAACATATTGAACAATCGTATAAAAATGACACATTCGAAATTCAAAAGTGTTTTTTGAAATAATTTCTTGTTGCTGATATTCTTATTATCACACGTTATCTCTTTTAAATAATCTAAAATAAAAAAAAACGTATAAGTATATTTGAGATTATTATTTACGAATCTCTATAAAATGTATCTATATCATTTTAAAATTTGACACCTAGGTACATATTTTTTTATGAACACCATTTCAAAGCGTGGGAATAAAACTAAAATGTAACATATATTAGTATTATTTCAACTTATTACAATACTATGAGCAAAAACGGACCAAAAACGGAAAAAAACGCTTTTTTAAATATAAACCGCTGAAGTTGAAAGTTCAAAGAAATTTAGTAAAGTTTTGAATTTACTTCCATATTTCTTTCCACTATGATTGGTTTTACAGATTGTGGCATGACTATACGAGTACATAAAATATTATTAGCTAGAGTTGAATCCTTTTTATCTATACATACCATTAAATTGATGTCTGTCTTCATGTGTAATATTAGAATAACTACTGCATACAGTACAGTACTTTTAGAGTTCTTTTAGCGGTTTGTCTGTTCTGGATAATCTTTGATAAGAATAATTTTCAATTTTGAAAATATTGCTTTTGAAGTTTTTAGTACGCATATGGTAATTCAAAGCTGAAAAAAAATAGATTGACGTGTTAAATATATGTTTTAAAGTTAGCTTTATATAGCAGATATCTGTCTCGGTGAATTAAGCCTTCCAATAAAGTTGATCTATCGGATCTCTATAGAGTTTCATTCGAGTCTCTATCGAGTCTTAGGCGGGTCTCTACCAGGTCTCTATCGGTTTGGTGATAGACTATACCGTAGCACAATTGGTAGAGCGACGAGAAGCTTATCTCAGAGGTCGTGGTTTCGAATCCCTGCCCGTATAATTTCATTTTTCATTTTATATATATTTAAAATTTTAATAAATAAATAGTATATAAAAAAAGCTTAAACAAGGCTATACTTGATTTTAACTCGGGAAGGCTATTGTATCGCTATTGAGGTATTTTTCAGTTTTAATGTGTTTATTGGTAATTGATATTATTGTAATTGTTGTATTTTAGTGGTTTTATTTTAACACTTTCAAACTACGTATCTGGTTTTTTCCATTTATTATTTAAGCGTTAACTGTAATTTCATATTTATTTATTTCTGTTACGGATTTATGTTACTGATTGATTTATTTGTATGTACTGTAAGAGTACTACTACTACAAGACTTCTAGAGTAGCTACAAGAGTAGCGACTCATGGAATTCCCTTGCCGTTCCGTTTTCTCACGAAGTTCCGTTCAACTTTTAACTCATACTTGGCTAACGACAGGTCTATTTCCTTTATCATACATAATGTAGTACGTAAATAATATTACTATAATATAGGACCGGTTTCAATTACGTAATATATTTTCTACATATCCATTTATCGTGTTTAGGCGGAGACTAAAACGATAACGCCTGAAGCTTTCACCGTAAATGAACTTTGTCTCTTTGACGCCCTGCGCTGCCCTGTTACTGCCCTGCGCTGACAGCTGAACAACCAACCTACAGAAACGTACACGGTTTTCTTATGGTTAATTTATATATTAAACAACCTTGCCAGCGTCATTTATAATACACCTGTAAAATAAATTTATATTTAAGGGATTACTATGCACAAAGATTAAGTTCAGTTCAAAACTGAGAAGTGTTCTTTGATTAACAAGAACCTCTTTATTACTTCTTCTTTGTTCGTCGACAAATGTACTGCAATTAATATCTTTCACAGCACATCGGCTTGTGTTATAGTGTAGATATATAATGATCAGGCTTTATCAATTAATGTTTAGAATTGTCTTGTATAATAGTAGAATTATGATCACATTTAAATTCAACTACATACGACAAGAGGAGGTAGCAAGTAATCTGATAACACATATCAATAATATCTTAGTTATGTGTACACACACACACACACACACACACACACACACACACACACACACACACACACACACACGCATACACGCACACACACGCATACACACACACACACACGCATACACACACACACTCATACACACACACACACACACACGCATACACACACACACACACGCATACACACACACACACGCATACACACACACACACACGCATACACACACACACACACACGCATACACACACACACGCATACACACACACACGCATACACACACACACACACAAACACGCATACACACACACACACACACACACACACACACACACACACTCGCACACACACACAGAGAGAACAATGCCATAATATTAAAATAAAAAAACGGGATACGGAATCTATTGCTGCATATATTCCAATACACAAAATAAAAAATAACAGTATCTTCAAGTTGTAAAGAGTAGACAACTTGAAACATAAATAATAAAAACCCTCTTCGTATATTGCATACCATCTGTTTTTGTTTAGTTATTACATTACACAATTTTTAATATCACTTATTATGTTCTGTTTTTAAGCAAAAGGTAATAAAGTTATAATGGCTGAAATATCTACCCTTGCGAGTTGCGATTAAAATATCTGGAAAAAGAATAAAAGAACGAAAGAATAATAAAAGAGAGCTTATAATAATACAGTTTTTTAATATGCATAAAAATAGAAATACCTTAATTCTATACAAAGGTATTATTTTCCCAATCCAAAGATATTAGTAGGTAACGTATAAATATTATTTGTATTTTTTGTAATAATCCCAGTTTGAAATATATAAGTTTGTTATTTATCGTTGTGTTATAGTTGGGGTAATAATTCGGGTATTTTGTTCGCAATAATGTTATTATAACGGAGGAAGGGTTTAATTTACATGTTTTTATATCCGTAGGCCATTTACGTACCTACCGTTGTACATACAGAAACACATAAAACTTTTCTCCTATAACAATAAGTACCAATAAATAAAATAGGCAATTAAAGGCCTCTTTGTCCCAGGCTGGAGCACGATATAAATATTCAATAACAATAAAACAGCTAAAAGTACAATATATATATATATATTAATAATGGTTAAATAACTTCTCGAAGATTAAAAAAAAAACGTCATTGCCCTTGCCAACAGGCAACTTTTATAGTCAAGGTGCAATTTATTATACGTATTTAATTCTTATAGGCATTTTATTAAGTTACAAATTATATGCATAAGTGAAACCTTTCAACAATATTCTTGATATTCAAAAACTTAGTTCTTTTTAAAATATGCTATTATTAATAATTTATTAATTGCAAACAGCACTACTCCATAAAAACCTATTAACTTTTATTTTATCTGAGGTAAAATAGGAAATAATATTTCTTATGAGTAGACCACTGCATTAAAAAAATTTCAACTCAAATTCTCTTCTCCACAATTTCGAAGAATACGAATCCAGCATGAAGTAAGAACAACATCTGGTGTTTTGTCACAAACAATATGTATATAAATAGACACGTTACATATTTTAAAAACTTTAGAAAAAATCTTTAAATATATAAAAAAGCTCCATTCTATCTAGATTAAATCTAGACTATAATAAAACTCTAGTTATAATATTTTCAGATTGAATTTTAGAAGTGTTGTAAAAATTAAGAGATATTACCGTGTGTCAAAGTTATATTTACTAAAATATTCTATAAAAGCCGTTTAAGTTTAAAACTTTTAGTGGCGCGGGCTTATGCTACGGTGAGCCATGGTGCGGCTTGCGCCATGGCGGGCACTCCACCATGGCACTTGGAGGCCGAGGTGCTATCCGCCGTCTATCACTGGACGGCGGATAAGAGGGCGCGGGGAGAGCGCCCCGCACCAGAGGAGAGGGCCGCCGTCCGGCTGGCGGCCCGCGAGAACGTTCTCCACCAATGGATGGCGGAGATGGCTGAGGCCAAATTCAGACGGTGGAGTCTGGACGCCATCGGTCCAGTCATGGAGGCGTGGACCGACAGGGGGCACGGGTTCCTCACGTACCGGTTGTCGCAGGTTCTTTCCGGGCATGGTTGCTTCGGGAAGTTCCTGCACCGGATAAAACGTGAGGAAACCCCGGCGTGCCACCAATGTGGCGCGCTTGTTGATTCGGCGCAGCACACCCTAGTCGAGTGTCCGGCCTGGGTGGAGCAGCGCCGACGACTCCAGGAGTCGGTAGGCCCGGACCTAACGCTGCCTGCGGTAGTTACCGCCATGTTGGGCAGCAAGGAGGTCTGGGTGGCTTCCTTCTGCGAGGAGGTCATGTCGCGGAAGGAAGCGGCGGAGCGGGCGCGCATGGACGATCCCCTTGCGCCCCCGCACCGCAGACGTCGAAGGGGCCGGAGAAGACGGCAATTTGAACTTCTCCAGCCTGGTGGTGGCCAGTGGGCAGGGGGTGTGGGGACACTCCCGCCCACATTGAACATGGCACCACCCGCGTCGGGTGGGAACGACCGGGCGCTCCTGGTCGCTCCCACAGGCCCCCCCACTCAGCTAGGGGGGCAGGTGGGGTCCGTCGTGTAAAAGACGGGCCGTCGCCGGCGGGGTCGTGGATGAAGGGCTAGCCGTACCCACGACTCCGCCAATAAGGCGAGGAAGGAGCGCCGCGGGGTTTTTAGTGGGTACACCGTGTTCGGGAGTCCCACACACGCCCCTCGCTTCCCCCGCGAGGGGTACGGTGCGTAAGGCATGTTCCCCGCGGAAACAAAAAAAAAAAAAAAAAAAAAAAAAAAGTTTAAAACTTTTACTTTAGACTAATTTGATTAAAATACCATCTAAGCTTAGAATATAATACATATATAAGAATATGTTCTTAGCATTGTAATTTGAGTGAACTGATGATCCGATAAGAGACAGGCAATTTATAAGAGACTGGGTTTAGGAAGGTTCTATAGAATGTTATATTATATTATAGTAAGTAAGTTATGTTAATAAAACCAGCATAAGAACGCATTCAAGGAAGAATTGAGAGTTGGAATCTTTCTTTGTATATAATTTATTAAGTCTACTTAACTTAAATAAACGTTGCAATAAATGAGTGTTAAGTATTATAAAGTTGTTAAAGTTTTATATTTTCAAATGTATAATTGAAAAAAGGGATATTTAAAAAAAAGGTTTTATATATAACGTGGAAAGGAAAATCTCACTCTTTTTTATATTTTTATTTTTACTGTAAAATATTATAAAAAGTAAACTTGTGTTACCGTTAGTGAAGTATAAACTCAAATGAGTTGAAGATTCTGTGATACAATTATAATCTCATAAGACTCGACTATATTTATATATAAGAACCTTCTATTTAATTACAGTTAGGTATTATCTATAACTGTAGGTGTAAAGTATTTCCATTGCAAGTAAGAGCTTTTGGTCGGTAAAGGTCAATGTCCTGAAAATATTCTGTCTAATTATATATACAAAAACACAAAGGACTGTCTGTTAAAATACCAAATGACCCTTTCCCTGCTCGAGGGAACGTTTAAACATGTACTTAGAATACTACAGAGCCTCGTCTGCGGCTTCATAGGAATTTATAAGAAGAAACGACTGTCGGCTCAAAAGCTTATTTCTGTTAAACGTATTTTTGTATATTTATATTATTTCTTAAGGTTTACAACTAAAGAGCAATATAAATATAGTAAAAATTTACTTGTAAATACGTTTTATAGAATATTTTTAACACAATTAATATCATTTTTCAGCACAAGCTTTTTTTTATTAAAGTAAAGTAACATTCGCAAGAGACAGAGAGACAGTCGCAGTGAATAAATGTATTCACGAATGTAATTTGAGTGAAATGTAAGTGACTAAAATATTAACCGACCAAAAAAGATTGTCTGCAAAAGATAAATGGTGTTTGTGAGCAGCTTAGCATTAAAATACAAAAATCTTATTCATTCTAATGGCTTTTTATTTCCTTGGTGGTAGACCATAACATCGGGTCGCCGGCAAAGTTACCACCCATCGGGCAAAGTCGTGCCGCAAAGCGACCTAGTCGTGTTCCGGCACGTTGCTCGATGAAGCCGTATATGGGAAATGGGTCTGAACAGCTGCGGTACGTTGGCGAACCGGTTGACGTCGAGTTGGTGTTTGTTTTGTCGGGTGTCTAGTCGAGGAGGGTAGCGGGATCCGAAGCGACGGCTTTCCGCTGGCCGCCCGCAGATAGTTGGGGGCCCAATTAGTGGGTTAGCCACCCACGAAAGGCTGCCCCGCCAGCTGCGAAAAATCCCAGGGTGGCTCCATCGTGCTGGTTGGCGACCAGGCGAGGAGGCCCGATGGCGATCCCTGGGGGGGTTCGGGCGTCCCCGCAGTCTCCAGGCTAGCCTCCCAGCGGCAAGACATCACCAATTTCGAAGTCGGGTTTGATACGTACCGCCTCGTTCAACTGCCATTTCCCATCCCTATTCACTTTTATTTATTTTTACCATGAAGAAAGACCAAAAAAGAAAAAAGTTTGTACAGCGGTTGCACTCCTCCTCATTTAAAGTGCACCTCAGTAATATTAGGGGTTTGCACTCTAATATCTTACCTGTCCATCACCACCTGGAGACAGAACAACCGCACCTGTTCTTTTTGACGGAGACGCAGATACAATGTCCCTTAAGCGCTGCGCACCTGGATTATCCCGGATACACGTTAGAGCACAACTTTCGCTCACGTGCCGGAGTCTGCGTGTATGCGCGGAACGACCTCTGTATCCAGCGTCTCCGTCACCTTGAAGACTCCACTTTTTCTTCTTTATGGGTTTTAGTAGACACAGGAAACGAAAAAATCCTGTATTCTTGTGTTTACCGTTCGCACAGCGGTGACCAGGAGACAACTAGATTATTCGAGTATCTCGGTGAGGCTGCTGATATGGCTCTGCATCAGTTCCCTTCGGCGCAGCTCGTCTTTCTGGGGGATTTTAATGCCTGTCATCAGGACTGGCTGTTCCCGTACCAGAAAACCGACCATGCTGGAAGAGAAGCGCGGAACTTTGCGTTGTCCTTGGACCTCTTTCAGCTGGTGAAGCAAGCGACAAGGGTACCAGATGTGGTAGGCCATACAGCCAATTGCCTGGACCTTCTGCTGACAACTGATCCGGACAGGTATCGGGTAGAGGTTACCTCTCCCTTGGGAACCTCCGATCACTGTCTGGTGAAATCTGTGTTTACATATTCCCCACCAGCTTTCGAACCTCATGGTGTTAGGCGAGTATGGAAATACAAGTCAGCAGATTGGGATGAGATGCGGCACTTTTTTGCGTCTTATCCTTGGCGGCAGGTCTGCTTCTCTTCTTTGGATCCGTCGAGTTGCGCGGATGCTATAACCGATGTGGTGCATCAGGCAATGGAGTATTTTATTCCTTTTGCTGACGTACCCATCGGTGGCAAAGCTCGCCCATGGTTTAATGCCGAATGTGGTCATGCTCAAGACCGAAAACATTCGGCATATCTCATTTGGGCTGATGCTCGAAGCCGCAAAACTCGGGATGTAAGTTCGAAGAAGAGAGCCTTTAACCAAACTGCCAAGTCCTACAAAAAGGCATTGCGGAAGGCTCGTCTCGATCGAATCGCTAAGAATGGCGAAAAGCTCTCTGCCAGACCATCTGGCAGTCGAGCTTTCTGGTCTCTTGCGAAAGCGATCGAGTCGAATTTCTGCCAACCCTCACTGCCTGCTCTGCTGAAGCCGGATGGATCCCTGGCCCACACAGCAACAGAGAAAGCGAACGTACTTGCTACTCTGTTTGCTGATAATACGCATCTAGACACTGGCAATGCTTCTCCAGCACATCTTCCTCACTGCGGTGTTTCGATGCCTGAAATCCGCATCACTAACAAAGAGGTATGGAGAACATTGTGTCGTTTAGATGTGAATAAAGCCAGTGGTCCTGATGGTATACCAGCCATTCTGCTCAAGACATGCGCAGCTGAGTTGTCTCCTGTACTGACACGTCTGTATCGTCTCTCTTTCATGACTGGAATAGTGCCGAAATCCTGGAAGCTTGCTAATGTGCAACCCGTGCCCAAAAAAGGCAGCCGTGCCGACCCTGTCAATTACAGACCGATTTCAATCACCTCCATACTCTGCAAGATTATGGAGCGTGTATTGAACTCGCGCCTACTAGCATACCTAGAAGGTAACGATCTCCTCAGTGACCGACAGTACGGGTTTCGCCGTAATAGGTCTACTGGGGACCTCCTAGTGTATGCTACTCACATTTTAGGCGAGGCCATCGAGAAGAACGGAGAAGCGGTCGCCGTCTCTCTGGACGTCTCGAGGGCATTTGACAGGGTCTGGCATGCGAGCCTTATAAGCAAGCTTTCAGCGTACGGTATATCTCCTGGTCTGATCGGCTGGGTAACGGACTTTCTGAGCCACAGATCTCTCCGAGTAGTTGTCGACGGGTGTTCCTCGGAACCCTTGACAATAAATGCCGGAGTGCCTCAGGGGTCCGTTCTTTCTGCAACTCTGTTTCTGCTGCACATTAATGATCTGTTGAAGCCCGGTATCTATGGGTATGCAGACGACAGCACAGTTGTAGAAAGATATCTGCCGAGTACTCGGGCTAGTCGAGATCAAGTACAGTCTGAAAGAGAAGCTATGGTGCAACGTTTGAATGACAAACTTCAGGCAGTCTCCGCATGGAGCAATGCCAATCTTGTCAAGTTCAACGCCACCAAAACGCAGACGTGTCTATTCACCGCCAAAAGGAGCCCTTTCACCTTGGCTCCTACTTTCCAGAATGTATCCTTGGAATACAGTGACCGGCTTCAGTTGTTAGGCTTAGAGATTTCCTCGAACCTCAACTTTGGTCGGTTCATTGAGTCCAGAGCAAGAGCAGCAGCAGCAAAGCTTGCCGTTCTGGCAAAGGTTCGGCAGTACTTTACACCGGGACAGCTTCTTGTTTTATACAAAGCGCAGATCCGGTCGTGTGTAGAGTACTGTTGTCACATATTTGCTGGTGCCGCAAAGTCTCATCTTGCGGTTCTGGACTCAATTGAGAGGCGAGCAAAGAGGCTTATAGGCGATCCCGAATTGGTCGGAGCCAAACTCCAAAGCCTTGAACACAGGCGTAGAATTGCTAGCCTCTCAGTATTCTATAGGATACATTTTGGTGAGTGTGCGCAGGAATTACACAATTTAATTCCCCCGTCCCCCTTCCATCACCGGACGTCCCGACGCACGGTAGGTTTTCATCCTTTTGTTGTGGACATTCCACCTGTCCGAACGAAGCGCTTTGCTTCCTCATTTTTACTGCGTACAGCAAAGGATTGGAACAGCTTGCCTGCGTCGGTATTTCCGACCGAATACAATGTGGGTGTCTTCAAGCGAAGAGTGAATAGGTTGCTAGGGTAATGCGCCTTACCACCTAAGACTACATTCCACTTACCATCAGGTGGAATGTAGTCAAGCATTGCCCTAGAGAATATAAAAAAAAAAAAAAAAAAAAAAAAAAAAGAAAAACAATGTTTTTTAATTAATGAGAAAATCTTAATTTATAAATACCATGCCCGATATAAGTTTATTCATTATACATTGTTTTTGTTTTAGCTACGGATGTAGATAAAATAAGAAACTATTTCGTGTGGAGTGTTTTTTAAATATACATTTTTGGTTCGAGATAAACCATAATTTTTAAAATAATAATATAAGGTTTCACTTCTTCACTTAGGTAAAGCTTAGCTTAGGTACGTAATTTGTAAGAAATATATAAGTCTGATTTACATTGATTTATTTGCATTAACGGGTATTAAAATTATAGATTACATTTTTGTCAAATAAATACGGCAGTATGACAGTAAGTGGGGCCGCTTAATATTATTTAGGGAAGATCTTTTAAAAAATATATACTTTAAAATTAGGAGTAAAGCTTCACTTCACATTATATATATTTTTTTAATAAACATTCACGTGCAAGTAATATTCATGCATTGCATTTTTCCTTTTACCTGATTTCAGTTAGTACATTTTTTTACTAAGTATATTAACTTCATAGTTTATTTATGAACAGAATATTAAGAAATATGACGCATTAATATTAAATTTATTGGATCAAAATCCTATTTTTGAAAGATATTAATAACTGCAGGAAAAGCGAGAAAATCGACTTCAGTAGGAATAGCGTCAGCTGGAGGCCATTAGCGAATAATTATAATACCTACAAATTGTTATTGTAGAAATTATAGTTTATAACATACATTTCTTGAAGGTTTTATTGTATTCAAATTTCACACATTTGTATATAATTACAGCAAAATACATAATTTTATTAAAGATTTCAAGATTTTTCTGTTATAATTTCAAACAATGTTATATTACTACGCAAATAACATACGACTTTTTTATATAAAACTGATTGACGGACATAAGACATCCCTTCGAATGATTCGTTGGAAGGTTAAAAGTTAAAGACAAAGAAATCAAGTCAAGCGTTTTTAAGAAAAACGCACATTGAAACCTGTGAATGTACTTTGTTGAGTCTTGTGTAATCATGAAAGCTTTGTCTTGTCACTTTGAATTTTACAGTTAAAGCGAAGGAGCTTTCTGTTGTCTCTTTCTATTTTGATCTTTAGGATCTTAAATGACTTTAATTTACTTTTTATAATACAAATATAGTATATATATTCGACTAAATAGTTGCGAAATATCTTTGGTCTTTCAGTAAAATATAGTTTAAAACTCAGACTTTAAATTTTAAAAGTATGTATTCAAAGCCGGTTAGATTTTTATTTATTATTTAATTTAATTATAATTAACGACCCTTTTTATCAGATAGAGTAAAAACAATCACACAGAAGATCAAGGATTTGATGTATTCTGTCCTTATAATGTGTGAGAACCAAACAACAAATTATTTAAGCCGAAATAAACTTGATAACACATCGACATAGTGCTTATTATTCTAATGAAATAAATCCATCAAAATAATAAGCTTCGTATGAATATGAACCTGAAACCTAATGTGTTATCCACAGATTGTTGTTCCCACATAGTAAGATAATATGATCTATAAGGCGGGAGTTGTGTTCTTAAATAAGAAAAAATAAGAAAGAATAATGTTTTATATAACTAAATATGCATAATATTTGACTCGTAAACTAAAGATGGCATATACTTAAATCCTTTGTTAAGTATTCAATTTTTGGTAGAAAATGAACAAAGTTTGAAAATATAAGGGAATTGCTGAATTGATAATGTTCTGAGGACTAACTTTTTTAGCCATCTGCCTTTATAATAAGATATAAGTTTTTTAATAAAATAATACCAGGTAAAGCACTTAATAAAAAGTATTACATAAAATAGAACGGTATCAGCATTTTTTAAAAATGTGTTAAAAATGTATTTTTAGCACCATTAAGTAAATTTAATATTAACACTATGTATACTATTTATAAAACACACATTAACATACATTTTCGGAATTCATATACAAGGTGCAATATAAAATTATTTCCATACACATACATATTCCAAGCGCCTTCCAAAATTGTAGAGCAAAATATCCATCGTGAAAATCATAAAACTTTTCAAGATTCATTATTTTATTAAGAATAAATGTAACCAATAAATAATCCTGAATTTTATAGACTTTATAATCGTAGTAGAAACTAAATTATTTTCACAGACAGACAGACACAAAGTTACATTCAAAATATTTAAACTCTATTATACTGGAATGGAACGTACGCCAAATTGGATAAAATTTGGCGTATATTCCATTCGTGGAAAGACACTAAACTAATTGACCTGTAATACATTTAAATTATTAACTAAACTAAAGCCACCATCAAACCATATAACATACTCTTAAACTATTGCTTCTACGAATACGTTGTTTTAATATGACATTTTATATTTATTATATACACAAAATATATCATAATATTATAAATTATATATAGATATTGTATATCCGTTGAACTTTAACAATAGTTAACATGATTGACAGATTTACTACTTTAAAAATAATACAAAGTGACGCACGTTATTAACTGGAGGTCAATGATTGCATTATGCGCACGCGCACGTTACGTGACAATAAAAAATCATATGTAAATAGCGATTCTTTTGAAACGGTGACAATATGTAAATATTTGTATCCATTATTTGCAACTGTTTATACAACATAGTTACATTTTAAAGATATAAAACTGAAGCTACTGTTAAATACATGGATATCTAGATTCTAGTGTCCTAAATTTTATTGATACCAATATTTTATCAAAAGAGGTTTGTTTTAATAAGAGCTATTATTATACAAACTTTATGAGAAATATTTTTTTCAATCATTTAGATGACGGCTATCTAAAGCTTACGTGAAGGTTCTCACGTCAACCTCCTCGCGAAGGGTTGTCGCAATTCACGAAATATGTTTTCTATTGTTATTGTTGTAAACAACATAAAATGCGGTATTACATTTAATAAGTACGATAACATATTGTGCATTGTTGTCGAAATATAAACGATAATAATAAACTCATAGAACATAAATAGCACATATAAATATAAATTATAGGTGAAATACAATACAATGTATTGTATTGTACATCATTGAAAGTTACTAATAATAATAAATAAATTTAACATTCGTGGTTTTTGTTTGTATTATTAATACTAATAAAAACGAATAAATTTAACAATATATGTATCTTATTATCCTCTATTGCCAACCCTTTGAAAATGCAATGTTGAGTTCATAGCACTAAACGCACGGTTGAAAGTGAAATTGACATATTTGGGAGTAAACGTGACTTCGAGCATGAACCCTTTTTGCTCACTAAAGTCTCTTAAAGGTTGATAAAATCTTGGCCTTTACGTAATAATATTAATTATATGTAAAATATTAAAGGTACTTTATTAGACAACATAAAATTTCTAGATTGTGTATATAACTCTTAAATTTATGGCTAAATCGCGTAACAGTTGTCATATAACAAGATGTTGAATGGAACTGCACACGTGAGTGGAAGCATGTGTTCCCACTGACCTATTACTTGAAATAGGGGTCAACGAACTTTGAGCATATCATTTTAAAGCCATTATACTGTAGGGGAAAATGTTTATTTTTATATATAGTTTCTTAAGTTAAGTAAATATTTATTACAATTTGTTTGTTTTACACATTCTTCGTTTTTAAGGTCAGAGTTTTGTTTAAGATTTTAGTATCTCAGTTTTTTTTTATAAATAAAGTAGATAATGTAGATTTAAAAAAAAGTCCTTTAATTTTACATGTAATTAACCAAACAATGTTTTAAAAAATGCATTTGTGTGATCATCATTCTCGAAATAAACTCTTGCGCATACAACCATAGATAAAACACGTATTGTTACTTGGAATATATTATAAAATAATAAACAAGGAAAATTAAGCTATTAGCCCATTGTCTAGAAATAATAGGCTATGAATTAGATTAATCAACGTAATCAATATTACATATTATCTTTGTATTGCATTATATAAGATTTATTGAATTATGTAACACCTTAGGGTAATATTAGTTATTGTTTTAAAACAGGTTATTCAGACGTCCCTTCAAATCTTTAAAAATAGATCGTTGCAGTCCTTATCATTTTTTTTTTATATTTTAGTCTGGAATTGGACTCTGAGCGTCTGACCTCTTTAAAGTACGAACCTTTTATAATAATTATTATCATTAGATATATAATAATTAATATCGATAATTAATTAATAATATTAAATAATTCTTAGGTTATTGCAAAATAAATATAAAAATATCTTCCCGATCAATAAAAGAGATGAACCACTCCTTTTATCCCGTTATTGATAGGAATTATATCCTTGAAGGTCAATTATAACCATCAAGGTCCAAAGTCCAGGTGTAGTGATGTTAGAATGACATTATCTCATGTGTCATATCGATATATTTAATAAATATTTATTGTTATATTCGTTTAAAAAATAAACAGAAAAGCAAAACATTATACTGAAACAACAGAAACAACTGTTACAAAATAAAAAAAAATCCTGGGCCAACAAGTATTTCTTAAAACAAAACAAAGAAACAGACGCCTTATAATCAAACAATCTATATAACCTTGAGTTCATCGATAACTTTAATACGTCAGACGCAAATCAAAACAAAGGGACCAAAAAAACAATATAATATATCGATACATCAGCATCACTATTCGTACAGTAGACACCGCACTACCGCGTATACCGGTCACTTGTGAATAAATATTGTAAGCGAAATGCCCTGTGCTGTGCTGTGAATAAATATTGTAAAGATGTCTAAAACTGTGCTAGCAAGACAATGCCTGTAAGGTTTTATTTTATTTTTTTTATATAATTAATTTATTATTTATTTATAAAAAAGAACCTATGATAATTAATATTTTTGTTGTTATTTAAGTTTTTAAATTGTAAACAAAGATCAAGTTAAGTGTATTTTTTATTAAAACAACGCATTAGCAACCAGATATTTTGAATTTAAATATTTGCAAGAAACGAGTTTAATAAATAAATGTAAATATTTACATCCCTTTAAAAATATATTAATTTATTATATCAGTTATAATAGTTTGAAAGTTGTGGTTATACATATATATTTTATGTATAATATATTTATTTTAGTTTTTATAAATTTATTACTTTATTATTTTTATTTTAATAGTTTCTTTATTTTTGTAAATTAAGAACAATGTTATTGATTTAACTTAAATTGAAAATTTGACGTTGGCGTAAAACTATTTTCCGTCTACCGTCATGTCAGTTTTTAAATCAATCAAGTATATTAAAAATATTTATACACAAACTGACAATATATTCTATAAGTTCAACAATGTTTCATATTTTTAAATCTTATAAGGTGTGACTTCTTCAACTTACAATATTAAGTTTTTTAACAATTTTAAGGATTCACAAAAGGTCCGGAATCCTTTTATAATATTGATACGATATAAAGAAACCTTAAAGGGGAGACCCTTAACTATTTACACAAATAGGCAAACTTTATATGTAATATAGAACATACTGCGCCATTAAAAGTATTTATAATTCTGAATGCATTAATATTCATAGAAATTACGACGCAATTAAATGTATCTTTCATAGTATTTTTTCCAGTAAGTAATTAAATAAACAATTGCCATACTGTAGAAATACTTTAATAGCTCAATTGGTATTCACACAAGACAAGGAGACACACAAACAACAAACCCCATACGCACAAATACTTAAATAATGATCTCAAAGGTTAGTAAATTCCTTGGATGTCCTTAAACTTGGCTTTATAAATGTAACATACTAAGTTAGCATAACTGGCTGCATTCTGTAGCACTCACCTTGAGACTAATTAATTATCAACGGAAATGAAACTCTATCTCGCAACAATTAAGACTAATTTTCGAACTCGCAATTGAATAAGCGCCTCATTGCATCCTAAATAAAAGAACATCGGTTCATATAAATTACCTTTGGCAGACTGACATGTACTAACATGTACTTATTATAAGGGATGATTACATATAGCTGGAATTGGGCTTGAAAACACTGTTAAGGTAGGTGCACATGATTATTTTATCATGTACTAGTTATTCCCTGTTATTCCGTCCGTTGATTACCCAGAAAAAAGGACGTTACTTGTTAGGACCAATGACATTTAAAACCCTTTTTAATAATGGCTGTATGGGTCTTAGCGTAATATTCAGATATTATATACATTTGCTTGTTTCAGAGATTGAAGCTCAAAAACAAACCAATTTATTTTGACCTTTATTATTAATATATATAACTAGCTCTTGCCGCGACTCCATCCACGAGTTTATTGACAAGCAATGTTATCTTTTTAAATTTTTCAACTTACAGCAATAAAAATATATAAATAGTATCCTATGTTACTTCTAATACTTCCAAAAATGTGTACAAAGTTTCATAATGGTCAGTTGAGTAGTTTTCGCGTGAAAGCGCTACAAACAAACTTACATTCGCATTTATAATATTAGTAGGATTAGATCTATATGAACATATTTTATATGTATTGCATTTTTACCTAATATATTCTAAGCAAGTAATAAAATATTTTATTACGGTCCGTGCAAAATTAATTTTCCAATTGCAGTACACACAACACTCAAGACCTAAAAATAAATAAGGTAAAACAGACCAACTTGTTGGAAACTGTGGCATTATTATTATAGCAATTATTATTATGGGAACATTTATAATTACATTTCAACATGTATCTTTCTATACTTATATGCATGCAGAGATACTAGTGAGCGAGTTTTCTAGAGCTTAAATGAGTCATCGTTTACTTATTAGTTGTTTATTTGTTGTTATTGAAATATTAATATTACTTTTAAAAATATGCATATATTTAAATGCATAATGCAATATGCCAACCGTATAATTGATTATCAGCTTTAAATCAATTTAAGTATTGTTGCAGTTATAATTCTCTACAACTAACCGATTTAAATCATTAGTACCTACTATTGTAAATATTAAAAAGTAATTCTATAAATAATAATCATATTTAAATTATAAATCATATACAAAAAACTAAATTCTATAAATAATAATCATATTTTTGCAGTTTCTCTCGTCCCAGACGCATCTCCACGTCATCAGTCCAGAGAACTTCGACGTCTCCTCAGCGTCGCAATGTGGCTGCACCAGCTCTCATAGCCGATACCAATCTTAAGAAGTTCTCAGACATACCAGGGCCTTTGGCTTTGCCCATGTTGAGACACAGTGCTCATGTTTTGCCCAGAATTGGTAAGTAATTTTACAATTTTTATTTTCATTTGAAAATATTTTTGTACAATGATATTTTTTTATAAATCGTTTAACCGATTTTTTATGATCATCATATATTATATGATTATTAATAATAACATCTCAGAAAAAATTACACATATTAATCTAACCCCTAAGTTATCAAAAATTTGCTGTGGGCATAACTCCATTATTACATTACCTAACAAAAACAATATATATACCGAATAATTAACAACACATCTGACCACAAAAAATCAATACGTACTTTGCTTTTACTTTCATATAATATATATAATGAAAGGATATTAATAACGAATAGAGAAAGTTGTTTGAATATTAACGACGCAACTGGTCTCTACGGCTTCCCGTGTCTGGTCTAAGAGTGATATCGTCCTATAAATTACAACGCAATTGTACAAGTCTTAACTCCACGCCATTATTGAGACCGGTATTCTTGCGTATATACCTACGAGCTAAAAATAGAAATCTTTTATCTTTTATAGGATCTAGATGTCCCTTTTGAACTAAGTATAGAAGTATTTTAAATATAGAAGTAGATTATTTCAAATATTATTAATTAGTTACTACTTAATTCGAATAGAATACTTTACTTAACATTTTCAAAGATAACTTAGTATTTTTTTATTATAGAAATGATTTTCTACTCGTACAAGTTCGTCCATATATATACGATTTAAGCTTTTCAAGACGCTGGTGATTTACTTGAATACATTTATATTCAATGACAATACAATATCCAAATTTGAATACCGAAGTGAGGATCCGAGATGAAGATCAGATATTGAATTGCAAACCTAGTTGGTATATTTGGCTACGTAGTATTTAGATGACCGTGTTTTGATAACACAGAGACACTTCATGATTTAAATTAAACTATTACGACGACTTACGACTATACGACTTTTGTACAACTTTGTTCAAATTATTTTGCAATAAATAAAAGAGAAACATTTAAAAAAAAAATAATTAAATACAAGAGAGGACTCGAACCCGCGATATCTGGGATGCCATCCCTGTATAGATGAGGATATTAAAAATTAAATGAAACTATAGCACAATTTAAACGTAAGTTAAAATTTTATTTTTTTTATTAAATGTGTATTACTCCTAATATTCTTAGCATTTAATAGTATTTTAAGAAAGTCGTAAAAGCAGTATTTGAATGTAAACAGCTTTATCAGCAATTAATTAAAACTCAGATAAAAACCATTTCGGGTAATTATAAAGAAGAAAAGCCCTTTTGTTAAACCAAAATGACTCTCTCGGGACATTAAATCTAATTTTGGGTCATTTTACTCTTTATAAATGAAAGAATTCATTTGTTCTGTAAGTCCCAAGTATTTTTTCTGTATATTGTCGTAAATACTCCTAGTGTTTTAAAACCGTGGGTGCTTGCTATTATTCAATAATATGGACTTCGCTCGAAGCGGATGGAAACGTTTAACCGATGAAGCAATTTACTCTGTACAATGCAGTAAAAGCCAGCTGTAGGTTTGGAAAACAAATAAACGTCAAAATTCAAAATTGGAAATTGATATTTTTTTGTTTCCTATTGGTTTAAGAAAAAAACCCAAGAGACTTTTCAATTATAATTATATCCTGTTATAAGAACAAATAATACCATATTAACTAGGTACAATTTATACTAATGTTAATTCTATGTATTTTGTCGGTCTGTGGCATCATGGCTTTTAAACAGATTAATCTATTTTGTTTCAAAAGGTAATTTTTTTCGGAAAATAACTTTTTTGAGAGTGCTTTTAGGTATCATTCAAGAAATTGTTTTTAATCCGATATAAGATTATCAGCTCATTTCAAGTGGTTGGGGCGTTTTCAGTGGTTTAATGTTATTTCAAGTACTAATGATACATCTAATTGACGTGCAATGTGCATTCGTATAATTAACGTAATAAAAATACTTCATATTTATTTTAGACTGATGATTTTTACTTAATATTTTTAACTGTTAATGTTAACATCTAGACGGTACTTTAACATACATCTAAGTCTTTATGAATCAAACAGAAATCCCGAAAGGGATAAGACTTCTTATTTATATTTTACATTTATCTCGCCTCAGACCCAATGGAACCTTCCAGAATAATATTGATACTTGTAATATTTTTACAAAACTTTTGATGAATATTTCTTTACAAACATCGCAGGGTCTTATTTTGATAAGCTTTATTTCTTTATTATCGTGTGACCTATGTGTATCGTTAAATTATTTTGATGAACTGTTTATACCGTCTGTACATATTGCAATAAAATTTACCGGATTATTTTCCAACGGAACTTTATTGCTTATTATGTACACCCAAATATGTATTATTTGATTTCTAGAATCTTTATAATTTGGGCAAGTATATGTATTTTTTCTTTGTGTTGTTGACCCTTTCAACTATGATTGTTGAATGTAATTTTGAGTAGATTACTCTTGTTATTTGGTGTTCAACTTTTATAAAGTATTCTTGTATGTTTTTTAAATAAACATGTTATTACGTTTCGTTAATATCTTGAAATATTATCAAAAATATATTGTTAAATTGCAACTTGTATTTGTGTAAATAAATAGTAAACGTAAACTTGATTTGTCATCACTAATAAAATATTCAAAACACGTCATTATCTATTTATTAACGTTGGCACATTTGAATAATGTTTTATTGAGACATTGTGTTCTCAGCTTACAGCCACGTGCCTGTAAAAATAAAACATGAACCTGATGATTATAACTAAACTAATTGTTTTATTTTAATACGGAAAGGACAAATAACGCAATGTGTGATAAGTTTTAAAAACAATGTCTAAGATAAAAGTTTTTTAATGTTTAAACTTTAAATATTAGAAGCGTTAGCGTATTCAAAAATGTTTTCACATTTTCACAGGGAATTGGGAATTATTTGATGCATTCAGATCAATACATATTCCTATAGGTACATACTTCCTATACATATTCAACTGGCAATTCGAATATGGCAAACGAGATTCTGTCAAAAACATATGACAGCTACCTTAAGCGATTTCGTAATTCACTATGGCTTGAAGACGATTTACTCTCGTCTGAAAATACCTTAACGTTTGTGAAGCCATTAGTTTCAACACATTTACAAAAGTATTAGTTTTCTCAACAGATGATATATTGAAACTAAAATATATTGGATAATTATGCTATTTAGTTATAAATTTATTATCAAAACAATTAATATTACAAAAAATATATACTAATAACTGTTTTAGTCATTGTAAAACGAGGCTACATAAATAACTATATTTATTTATCTGTTGAAAATTCTAACCAAAGGAATGCTTCTCCTCTAGGTTGTTTCCACCACACAGTCGGTCTGGGACTGCTGGAAGGGCTGCAGCAGCGTTACGGAGACCTGGTCCGGCTTGCTAAAGCATCCAGAACCCGACCCGTGCTTTTTGTATTTGATCCTGAACTTATGAGAGAGGTATGTTTTACAGACACAAACTTTTATATATTTTTCACAAGACAAATATTTGTCAACTCAAACTACATTTATATTACAGCTCTAAGCTGATTAGAATCTAATTATATAACATTGCTATATTCTGTGCTTCAACAATACTATAACTATACAGAGTACCTAATAACAAAAAAAATACTTTAAAAAAATATTTTGACCTAGATTATCAATAGTTCTTAACTATAAATAACGGTAAATCTAAATTCACCTACTTATTTTGACCATATGTATATATGAAAAATAGGTGTGTACATAAACTTCCAATGAGATATGTGTTCAAATAAAAAAACATGTGTTAATTTAGAAAGTTACTCCTTTGAGTAAATTCATGTCATTCTAAGATAAATATGTGTCCTAGTTACAAGTGTGTTTAGGTACAGCTGGTTAACTGTAAATTTTGGGTGATACATAACACAGCATTTTTATTTTATGACAAAACTATTATAACGAATGAAATAATAAAAAATATGTTTATATTTATTTACTACATTCTTATGACTTGGTATATAAGGAATAGTAAATAGTAATCTGGCTGAACAGGTTTTTATAGCCACAGTTTAGTGAAAACTAGTAGACCCGTAAATCAAGTTATGTCAATACGCTAAGAAAATAATATTTTAACGTAAGTCGTAGCTTTCGATAAGTATAACGCGAAAATAACATAAATATTTTTAATAATATTTAATATCATAAAAACAACATTGTAATTGCCTTATTTATAAATAAAGTAATTTGGATTCTGTTTAATAATATAAAGTGGTATTATTTGTGTCTCATTTCTCGTTATATCATATCGGTTTCATATGTGTTGAAGGACCTTTATATGATAAAGGCTAGTTTTAATCCCGGAAAATCTTATTATATGAAATCGTGTATAATCTTTTAATTGTTTTCATAAACAAAGATTTTTAAAATTAATTAACAAAGCATTACTCGAACCTGCAACCTGTGAAAAATCGTTTTGATAAAAACCAGTAATTGAGCTACGGTGTCGCTACCTGTCTCGATAAATCTGGTATTCTTAATATAATCGTTTTATAATCTTTTTCGGAAAGGATTACGGTTTTCAAGAGTCGTTGTTTCATATCTTACCCGTGTTGATGAAGGTTTTATTATATTTTATTTTAAATGTTAAAAACAAACCCCAAAATCATATTAAGCCCTCATAGGATCAACCCTGGACTATTAAACATAAAAATGTTTAATACTATATAAAAATTTGATAATCTTTCGCACACGCACATACACAACCACGCATTTTGTTACGGGACGATTTCCTTCCTCGAAGCCTATTTAAGCGATTAAGGATATTTTTACCGAAAATATAAAGATACCTCAGCTTTAGGCAAAAACAGTTTAAACATATAAAACCAATAGTATGGAACATTTGAATTAAAACATACTTATGAAAATAATTATTTTTAGTGTGTATATAGTTATCAATAAAATCAACACTGGCTTTCTGCTGTTGACGTAATGAGAGGTCGTGAATGTTTAAATTAAACTTAAATGCCGTATAGATTTATCGCGACGTGTTATTTTGAATAATTACATAATAAATGTTATTATTCCTAGTGTGATCGCAATCGGACTAAGGATTATTATTCCTAGAAGTTATTGCGTCGTTATCGTCATTGGATGTTTAATATATTGTTAGATAGAGAATTAAATCCATCCTATTCTATCCTATTCTTTTCTATTCTTCTATTCTAATCTATTCGCAGAGATGAAACTTTTGCCAATAACTATCAAGGAAACGTTTTCAGTTTTTTTTTTTCGGTACATATTTCTACAATATGGAACTTCATCTACGAAAGCAATAACTGAAATATATATAATGTTTCTTTATCATTAGTTTCTAGTTTTTAATATAAAAAGGAGTAAGACGAGGTACGGCTTGTTTTGTTAGTTTAATAACATTTTATCTAGTAGCAGCAATAGTATAAATATACTTATATCATATAGGTACATAATAATATTTTATTTTCTTACGCTTATTATATGCATGCGAGTTATACAAAATAATATAAACATAATAGTAGTATTTAAAACTATTAAATATGAAAAAAATATTACTTCTAAATATTAAAATTGTTTCATTTATACATTACTTCCGCAGTACACAAGCGTATGTGTGTGTACTGTGTAGTCAAGCTTCATTTCATTTATATATTATTTCTGCACTATACAAGCGTATGTGTGTGTAGTCAAGCTTTATCCATTTAGTGATACGATTTGATACACATTGGAATCGGAAACGCGTGTTTTAAATAATAAAAACTATTAGATGGTGCTTAATTTATGTAATAAGGCCATTTTCGCTACATTTTTGATTAATAACGGATACTTATCTCTTCGTTTTTTAAGTCAATTGATTTTGTTATTTGATACTACAGTATATGTTATCTATTACTTATCATACAGATATACACACATACCAACTTTTCACGTTATAAGCCCTGCTATTAATAAAACTTAAAAAATTACATTTGAACATTCACTGTGGATTATTTTAATGTATTGGTAAAATTACGACAATGTTTTAGTGATTTCAATATAACCAATATTATTATATACTTTTCAAGATTTTATTATGTAATAAAATTATTTGTAGACATGTATGTGCATCTTCATTATGCTAATCCATTATACATAACATCTTTAGTAATAACAAGCAACATAATAAGGTACAGAAATAGAGCTATGTGAATTTGAACTATTGACGACTTAAATACTTTTAGATTTATAAACTGGTTTTTAAATACGCATTCGTTAATTTAATGAATAAACATGGTGATTTCGTTGACTCGTAAATACACAAAAAATAACAAACGCTGGATATATTTATGTATAGTTACTACTTTAAATAATACAGCTTATTAATACAGCCAATATAATACTGAAACTGGAACAAATTAATTTTCATCGATTATAACAAATATTATCAATTGACTTTTGACTTGTGTCCAACTCAAAATATTTACATCTAAAAATACACCACAATGTTTGATAACCTTGTTTAATACTTTAAACTTAATTTTCTTAACATAATGTAAACAAACTATCTAAATTAAATTTTATAAATTTTAAACAGTTATGGATAAATCGTAGAAATGAGCACTAAAACACCATCTCTTGATATATTTTGAGTTTATTGACTCATATCAATTTATTCAATCGATTTTAATTTCTTTAATACATGTATTATCAAATACTCGTAATGTATTCTCTATTGATAAATATAAAAGAACATTAACCTCAAAGTTTTTAAGTTTTAAGCATCTTGTCCAAACGGTTTATATTATGCATCTTTTACATACCTTATCCTTTTATCTGTTTCTTCAAATTTTTTTTCTTCTTTCTTTTTCTGGCTTTGTTGTTTCAAAAATACAACTGTATTGATAAATGAGTATATAGTTTCATTATAACCTTGTTATCTATTAGATTAATAGGTCATTGCCCGCTCCCAAAACTATTACACTAGTCTAATGATACAGAAAAAATGGCCTCCATAACTAGCAATTTTATCCTACCAGGATCTCTAGTTAGAATTGTACGTTTTTATACCATCTTTTCGTGGAACACCCTTAAAATATTAGTTTTAACGAAGTCAGGCAAATATATCTTTGAAAATATCTATAAACATAAATGGCCATTACAAGCTTATTTATATTTTTAAATAAATATAGAAGGAAAAATAAATCGATCGGAGAAGGATTCCAGCTGGTGACCCCTTTCTTTCCTAGAGGACCTCTAGAATATTTCATTCTCTTTTTATTTATTAAAATATTCAAATGTAAGTAAATATATCTGCCTGTTATATTTTAACAAAGAAGTCGTCTTTAACTATTTGAAAAAGAACCTTGACCACATTTCTCGGTAACTTCTGAATATCTATTTATATTAATATCAGGTGTACGAGAGCAACATGACGGAGCCGCCTGAATGGGGCAGGTCACCTCTGACTGAACAACGGAAACAAACAAACACACAGTGCCCCATGCACAGGTGAGACATTCAATATAATAATAATAATATAAAGTATTTATCGCATTGAAGTTCTGAAAAATAAGTAGCTACTACTATGCGCATTCTTAACCTTAAGGCGTATAGACACAATTTTGAATTAACAGACTAAGGGTTCATCCCCATCCGTGCAATTATTTTTTTTAATTTTAAGGGTTGTACGTCTTAAAGTAAACATAATAACATGTATGTGTATAGTTAATTATTGTATTTTTGTAATATTTAGTGTTTAGTATAATAGTGTACTTATCGTTTTTTTATTATGATATTGTACGTAATAAAAAATCTTTGGCAGCAATTTAAATTTGTTTAATAGAAATTAAAATATCTTAATGAGTGATAAAATTTGTTCCAGTAACGAAACCAAAGCTATATGGTCTGCAATGCGGACGTTGCTGCAAGATGATACGTTTCTCAGAAATTATGATCAAGCCTTTGATGATATAGCTTCTGACTTTACACGAAGGTACGAGCGGAAACATTGAATATAAACATAACATACAACAGAATAACAAATAATAAGTATTATGACCAATAAGAACAAGCTTATAGATTAACGAATGAATGATGATGAACGAATGATGAATGAACCCATTGAATTATCATTTTGACAGTAATGAATTTCAGAACATTAACTTGTATTTAACTTCTAGACTTGAAGAACTCCGGCATGCAGAGAACGCACTAAACGAAGAGTTGCAAACGGAAATTCATCGCTGGGCGATGGAAATCATTGGAGTCATGATGCTGGGAATCAGACTCGGATGTCTCGACGGTGCTGTGCATGTACCTAGTGAGGATAATAGGTAATTGACCTCCACACCCAACAGACATCTAAAAGTACTTTATACCATAGGTATAACGTTATTGTTGTAATGAATTTATGAGTGTCCTTTTTATTCTTAGAAATAAAGGATACAGGTTTTATAAATTACTTACTACGACTAACGATGCATTACCAGTTCATCGACCAAAAATAGATATTATAATAATTAGTTCAACACCTGGCACTACTCCTTCATATATGAGGACAAATGAGGAGTAGTTAGAGTTAGAGAGCAGGAAGAGTTAGCTTGCCTTATGCTCGTTAGAAAAAAAATAAATAAAAATCTACATAATATTCGTAAATCATTAAATACTTTAATACAAAGACTCATTACTCTCGAGGGCCTACTTCGAAACCGATTAGTCGAGAATTTTTCGACGGGAACCCTCGTTCTGTTATTAATACCCTAAACTTTAAAAGAACCAATGCTTTAAAGATTTATCAATAACACGGCACAAAGTTCGTATAAAAACTTTTGAACATAAATTACTAGATTTGACAGAGTTTAGAACTTTGGGAATTACAGAGAAATATTGAAATATTTTTCTAGTCCCATTAAAAGTTTGTAAGTTCCAAGCCGTGAAATGGTTTTTTCTTTAAAAGGTTTATAAGAAAGACCTAAATAATAATTTAATCCAACTCATTTATTTCTTTAGGAGGCCAGAGAAAACATCTATGGATGACCACATCAAGGACCTCTGTTCTTTATCAAAGCGAAGTGAACAGGAACTGACTCCAGCAGAACGATTCGTTCGAAGTTCTTTAGATATTGCGAATGAAAACTATTTAGTTCGAAGTGAACACACTTTAAAGACCGACTCGCCGATCTTTAATGAAGCCTTGAAAACTTTTGACAAACATTTTATGTGAGTACTATATTTGTAATATTTTTGTCTTGCTTCGCAAACAGTAGCGAAATATTTTGATAAAATAATAACATTATCATCAAGTCATTTTAATATTATCATTTATTACTTGATAAATATTATGACGTCCTGTTATCATTTTAGATGCAATAATGAACTGTGTAAACAGTCGCGAATGTCAATCAACACTTATCTGTACATTGGCCATATTAAATTGCATATGTACTACTATATTATATTATTTTCAGCCTCACAGATCATTTCCTAGTTCAAGCGCTAGATAAGCTTAATAATGAAGAATTAAAGCCGGAACAAGTGCTTTTAGAGAAACTTCGTCCACTGGAGAGAAGAATATTGCCCCTCGCTGCAGATGTGTTCTTAGCTGGCGTTGATCCAGTAAGTACTTATTGTCGTTATTTTTTCTAATAATTAATATTTAATATAAATAAAAGTAATCAAATTTGAAAAGCATTTCCTAGTATTTAATGTTGAAAATATCGCTTGGTTATTTAAAGCAAAAAAAGGGATTATTAATTTTAATGTTCTATTAAATTCAATCGTGTAGTTTTAAATATTATTAACAATTAATTATACTTTTTTTAAAACATATTAATATAGTCTTTTTATCCAGACCATGCTTTAAAGTTTAATATTACAAAACATATTTTTAATCAATCATAAGTTTTACTTAATCTGAAACATATTTAGGAACTATTATTCATTCGTTAATTAAAATACCTATGCATCTGTTAAAAGCTAGCTCAATCAGCGGTGAGCACTCTGTACGAGCTGTCCCTGCATGCGGCGCGGCAGCAGCGCGCGCACGACGAGGCAGGCTGGGCGCGCGCGGCGCGAGCTGAGGGTCTGCCCGTGAGTGAACTACCCTACGTGGCGGCCTGCGTGCGCGAGGCTGCTCGCCTGGCACCCGCCACCGGAGGCGTCGTGCGACGTAGTCACGGGGAGCTGCGTCTGGATGGATACCTCGTCCCACCAGGAGTAAGTCACTCAGTAGAGCTCATCAATGTAAGGTCTACGGGAAATTAATTTGATACTATTTTTATATATAAATTATCGCAATAATAAACCATCTCTCATCTCAAATAGTACTATAGTATTTACAGTATTCTGGAAATATTTTTGTAACCAAATTTTATGTTGATCATTAAGACAGACCAGACATCATTTTTCACAGTAAAAAAAATATATTATATTTTGACTCCAATATACAGATTTAATACTTTTTATTGTATCTATATATTAAAAAGGTATTTTACTGTTGTGACGCCTCTTTGTTTCAAACCTCAAAATTTTTTGAACATTTTGATGCGTGAGTATAGTTATATGCAAGATTTTCATAAGATTTATTTAATTTTAGGTTGACATAGTCCTTGCTCATGGGGTCTCGAGCAAATTAGAAAAAGAATGGGGAAGAGCCAAGTCATTCATCCCTGAAAGATGGCATAGCGATGGTTGGCAGCCATTGAAGGCATCTAGAGCACATCTATTCGCTTCAATGCCATTCGGACAAAACTGTCCAGCTTCTGGCATTGTCGGCAAAATGCTATCCAGCTTAGCGGTAAGAGTCTTAGACAAGTATAGAATAGAATGGCACGGACCGCCACCCAGTTTAACGACAGCTGGCGTTAATAAAATCCAAATGCCGTATTACTTCGTATTGCAGAATGCTGGGTAATATTTTGCCAATGACTGGCGATGCCGGCAATTGTTACTGGCGCCAATTAGCGTTAAAAGTACTTTATTTTAAGTGAATATGGAAATCTGTGATGTACCAGTTTACGTGCTTCTTGTGTATTATAGTGCAAGTTGTATTGTATAATATAAGTTTTTAATTAAAAATCCCGATTTTAAATTCACAAAAACAATTACATAAATATTACATTTCATGTAATTAAAATTAATTACTGCATTGTGATAAAGTTAATGCTATTGGAAAAAAGATGATAATATTTTAATATTTTCATTTATTGAAACTCTTAATGTTGTTTTGATATTAACTTTAATTTTACAAAAAGTATGTATTAAAACTGTCCTCTTATTTATACGTAACTTCTTATTAAATTTTACACTAACAATATAACAAGGTAACATATAACATCAGTATGTTAATTCTTTGAAAACATAAGTACAAAACATAACAGAAATTAACACTTTTTAAAATAATAGTTATTAAGGTAATTAGAATAATGATATAGCTTTAAATAGAATATTTTCAATAAGAAAATGTTATAATTTAACACGAATTAATAACAAATAAAAAGAAATATATCATACCCTATTGTTTCATTAAACCTTATATAAAAGTAGGTCAAATAAGTCTGAAAGTAAGCTGAAAAGAAATGTAAAGAAAATGATTGAATTATAAAGTAAAGAAATCTGAGAAGACTTTCTGAAACGCATCCATCATTTGCAAAGAACGAAAAGCAATTACTTACTTTGAAGCCGGCTTTACAAAAGCTTTTTATGTGTTATAATAATATATATGTAGGAATATAAAACCTTTTTTAATGTTTTACTTATTAAATTGATGTTTATATGGTATTTTACAAACATAAGTATAACAAAAATTTGGTACAAAAATACGTAAAAGTAAATTATTTCACGGTCAGGATGACCGCCTATTATTAGTTTATTTTTAAAAACAAATTAGTGTTGTACTCTCTCTATCTCTATAAAAATACATAAGGTCTTTTTAAGGATACACTTTAGTCGCAAAATTTTGACAGCTTTTCCACAAGTCACCTCAATTTTTTTTTTGTTACTTCATTGAAAAGAAATGCTTTGTTATAAACACTCTTATAAAATAATCATAGCAACAAGTAATTTAAACCGTCTTTAAAATATTATATTGTAATATTATATATATGTACTGCTAAGATAGAATTCTAATTTAACACGATCAACTATCTCAGGTATGTTGTCTTCAATACAATCTTATATCATTGAAAAGGTATATTGCATTCCAAAATAGTCAATAAAATTAATAAGCATTTTTCTCCGGATTCAATTGTAGTTATAACTATTAATGACTTACTAACTTATATAATAATTCTAACCGAAGGAAATTGGTCTTTATGTGTTCTTATGAAAGGAAAACCTATGTAGTAGTAGAGAAATATTTTTGCCTTTTAATAAATTATTTGGCTGAATGAGTAATACACAGTACAAATGTAGGTAGTCATGGTAACAATGAAAAATTTGATAAATTATTTTATTTTAAGAAGTTTTGGAAAGAAAATGGCGAAGTGTTACAAGTATAGAGATATTACACATATTAATTCTATGGTTACAAGCGTCATTGCAATAGCATCTGAGTGGTGGAATACTAGTACACAAACACAGAGCTAACTCAAAATTTAAAAATAAAAATTAAATGAAATAATAATAGTAATTAAAGTTGATGGCTCGTTATTAGCCAAGTACAAAGTATATTACGACATACGACAGCAAAACAGTGAACATTCATTAATATTTACATATTACTTTTTAAATGAAGAGACATTTCATAGATAACTAAATGTCCCTAACTTAAGTAATAAGAGACAGTCTAGGAAGTTCGTCGTAAAGTGTGAAAAGGGGTCGTAAAAGTTAATGTTCTAGAAACGATCTGCATCGTTACGTCATTTCTATGTAGTCTTTCCCTAAATTACCACTTTTTCTTAAATATCATTTACACTCCTTTATTACTCGTAGGGAATAATGTATCCTGTACCTTACATATTATACCTTTTATTCAAATATGTCAAAGCTTATTAAACAATAATTATTATAACATTTTACGTGTAAGCTTTCAAGAACATTCCAAATACTTATTTTATTGATTTATTATTAGTCAAGCCCATTTGCTTGACTGAACATTATTTAAGTAAGGTTGAATTATGTAAAGGCTTGTAAGAATATATAATTAAGTACATCAACTTTGTAATAGTTTTCGATAGACTTAAGTGGCGCCAATTTGCAATTTTATTACATTGTAGTCAACTTTATAACTATATTTAAACCGGCTTTTGTGAATATAAAACGGCTTGCAACTTCTGTAATTTTTATTCATAACTATTATTTCCCCGCGACTCCATTCGCCCCGACTACAAGAATGTGTTAGGTACATATTCAGATTGTTATTTCAGGATTAATCGAACCCGGTAAAAGTATAGGATTATCTCCTATAATTGCATTTTTTATCTAGCATTTTCAATTTACATGTGTTACTTTACTTATTTTGCGGTAGTATGCGTTAAATTTTTTCTAAAGCAATTTCATTTTACTTCTGTTGTAAGGGTCGCTTCTGGTCTTATGTAAACATCGTAACCTTCTTTAATCTTTCCCGGAAATTTAACTAATAAAGGCAAAAATAATGTATCAATTCCAACTAATCATTTCAGGGAATAGCACATCAAACAAATATATACCTCAGGCTTATTATTAATATATATAAAAGTAAAATTACAGCCATTAAGCCATTATTCATTGGGCCATCCAAATAGAGTATAAACTCAATTATCTTTAAATACTGTTGTAACAATTCAATCCATCTTCCAAGCGATATAATTTATGGAGACGTCAGTCGTAGGTAATGGATCTGTCACTGAAGATGTTTGATGTCACACATTACGTACCATCCCTAACTGACCACTAGAGCTGACAAAAAGGACAGTTATTAATGATAAAATATATTCTAACTACTGTGATATATGTACTGTAATTTTTTAAGTGGTACAACAAAGCATACTGTCTCACATCTGATCTGATAATATTAAATCATCTGATAATATTAAATGCCTGTAAAGACCATGAGAGGAACTTAAACAATAAATGCAATACTGGAAAACTATGGAATCATTATTATTCAACTATTGAATTGAACATTATTTGCTTTTTCAATATTAATTTACTTGTAAGATAATTCGGTCTTAGAATAATAAACGTAATTATATAGATAGATTTTCGGTTTTGTAGATTATGGCGTAAAAAGAATGGATTTATAAAATAACAAGATGTTGATAAAGCACTTAATAAAATGAAGTAATCACCATTTTATTCTATATTGCTGATATCTTTATAACAATCTCGTTTCGTTTAGAGTTTACATAAAAACGGCGCCTTAGCGTTTTTATTATGATTAAACTTTAAGCCCAGTGTGAACCGAGCATGTGTTCATAACTTTTATGGTTTGTATGATAATAAATTGTATAAGGTTTAATATTTTATGAATATCCCAACGTTTCAATATTAGGTCTGAAAATCAAATCCATGATGATACAATATTAACATAACAAATCAACTACATATTAATATTATTTCCATAAACTTTTCTTATTAAACGCAATTAGATCTCGCTTTAAACAATTTTATTGAATTAAATATTTTTATTTATTTATTTAGGACCACTTACAAAACACAATTTTTAAGTTTTACAAAAAAGATTTTTTTTTTTGCTGAGTGTTGTTTAGTACTAATAATTACCTAACGCTACTTATCCTACTATTACAAAATAAAGAATAATTATTAACAATAAAAATATACAAATGCAAACCAAAAAAACAATTACAAATCTCTTACAAATTACCAGACATTTTGCTGCCAGAAAAAAGAAAATAAACATTAAAATATTTTAACATATAAACAACAAAGTAACAACAGCAACATATTATAATACTAAACGTGATCGATAATGCAGAACATAGTGATTCATCTTTATTAAAAAAAATGGTTTATATAGAGGCGATGTAAAGCTTGCCTCAACTTTTCTTTTAAATTTTGGCAGATTGTCTGAAAAAATGTCTACGTCAGTTTCTCGTTTTTTTCTTAGTAAGTTATATTGTCCAAATAGCCTACCCATGGTAGCATTCTGTCGTAAATTTGTTTTTGAAAGTGGAATCGAAAATGGAGCATATTTACTCGCACGGGGAAGCCTAGAGGGTGCACTAAATATAAAGATTTAATTAAAAAAAAACACTGCCATGTAACATAAATAAAGTTGTGAATAATTCGTCAACAAAACCTTGTTAAAACGCCTAGGTTGGACACATTTCTAGATTTCCCCGGGGCTAAAACCATATCATGTATACAGTATTTCTACCTTTATAAATTGCAATTTTTAGAACAGAACAGAACATTGAAGTGCTTTTCATGTTACTACATTAGCCATCAACGTACATACTGAAAATATAGGTACCAGGTAACTGTTTTTAAGTTTCTAGTGTGAAATATTCATACGAGGCGTGCTGGAAAATTCATACCTACCTTCTGCGTACGTAGGGTTAATAATTATTGTTTTTTACGTCAACTTAAGCACTAGGTAGGCGGACTATATAGATCAGTCTCCAATATAGAAGTAAGCGTAACCTATTAAAAATAATGACATTCATTTATTCTACTCATCATATATTTTATATAAATTCTCCAGGGTCGGCGCTAAATGTTATCAGTATGATCTCTACTTTTATTGTTACCATAGCCAGATCTTACAGCACCCTCAGGGAGGGTTGGTCTATTTTAAGCTGCGGCTGCACAGCTCTATCTATCTAATCTCTATCATTATTGTCTTATTCTAAAATACGACCGATTCACTTATACTAAATGACTTGCAAAATATAGCAATCAACAGTCTTGCTTAAATAAAGTTAAATCAGTGCTAATACTACTATCAAATGTGATATTTTATCTGCTAGCTAGCATGTATATAGATGTAATAATTAATTTTAAGTCATAAATGAGATTGTTTCTTATGTTATTATTACTATTTTAATAGTTAATATAAAATGAGAGGGTCGAAACTAATACATCAATGCCATGTCTAAAGTCTGAAAAGCTAATAGGGTCAATACCCACATTACCGGAAACCAAATTGAGTTTCCGGGTAAGTGATTACATACACATAGGTATATTGTAATGCCTATTGATTGCTGGGAAAATGAATACTAATAATAAAAGTACCTATAGTAGCACATAAATAGATTATCACAATGGTAAATCATTTATTTAAACCTCAATAATAATATCAATTAATTAGTACTTATTAGTTTATGGAAGGCTATTGGGTTCTGTACAGAGGATTTATCAACCAATTCGTTTATTATTTTTTAATCTGCCACCGCATAATTAGTTTTTAGTGTCATCTATACCTATAATAAAATAGTAATCTATAATAAGATTCTAACAAGTAAAATTGTAATAAACATTAACAAAATACGTTTTTAGCAAGAAATTCTAATTATAGATAATAAACAGAAAGAAACCTAATGTCTATATTTATTGTACTAAATAAATGTACAAAAATATAAGATATCATCTGGAGTAAATAGATACATACTATGACATTTAATTCATTATTCAAATAGAAAATAAATATTTACCGATGAGAACTTTTTATTAAGGTTGTAACTAGATAAATAACTGAGTTTATTTTCAAAGCTCTCTAGCAGGTTCCCAGTTAGTCATCAGAGTACAACGTAAATACTATACAACTTCAGAGATGGATATTGGTTAAGTGGGGTTTTTGTTATCCCCGAGTGTCAGCCATATTTCTGTGAAAGAGGGGTCAAAATATCGGCACAAGTGTCTCAAAAAACGATTCTAAAATATTTAAAAATGTTACTAACACCATGTTTCGTTAACAAAAATGTTCCTTTCAGCAACACTCAACACTGGGACATAAAGATCGATCGATCGAAGCGTGATGTAAACTAAATTTCCGGGATTATTTATCAACCTGTTTTTTTTAGAAAGTATGGCAAGCTCCAAACGCCATTAATTTGGAATTAACGGATAATTTGGAATCCTTAAACAATCATGAGATTGGTAACGAAGACTTGGCCTCTAAATTTATAGAACTATATGAAGGTCAATGGAGATCATTTTGAGCTTCATATGTTACTAATGTTATTACCTACATACTTAATTATAGAAACGAACATTTATTACAGTATTAAAAAAACAATGGTTTTCCATTGTCTCAATATCTTTGGCAAGAATTATAACACATCTATCAAAAGTTTTAACATATAATAACTCTTATATCACAATAAAATATTATCTATAGAATAAACCTAATATTTGACACTAAGTAAGTAAGTAGTAAAATAAAATAAAGAAGTAAGTTCTAAAATAAAAAAACATAAATAAAGTTTATGAAAAGATTACCATTGATGTCTTATTGTGTAAAAATAAATTATTAATTCTTACATGTACATCCTAAATTTTATTATAAATTGTAATCTATCAAATTCCAGGACATAATATATATAGTGATTATAATTTTTTTTTTTACAGTAATGGCATAGTGGAATATGATTCATAATCACATAAATATAGGTGTCCAAATCTTGATATGGGTCAAGAGTCAAGACAAAAGTATGTTTCATTTCATTGTATAACGAGGGTAGTATGTGATGGATACAGGATAGTGTCAATTTAATATGTTTGGCGCGAATACGGCGCCATCTTTTCACGTAGATACTTTATATTCACATTTCCCTCACGTTCCCTTGAGACCCGTCGTGTTGTATGTCATTTCACACACTGTTGTAAAATGTAATCGAATTATAAAATTTATAATAAAAACTGGTCATTTACACTGAGATTATCGTCAGCAAAGACTATAAATTGAAGAAGACATATTGTGTTTTCAAAAACAAGAAAGATAGCTTATGGATTTTTTTTAAATTAAAGAAAGAAAATACTTTCACATTTGTTTCTTATGTGATTTTTTTCTGTAAACTCTAAGTAGTGGAATACTTTAATTAACTGAAAATTATTTGGGTTGAACTTATGATCACGAAACCTTTCTAGCGATTATGATTCTTTTACGTCAAGGATTTTTAGATTAAATGACAACTAATTTTCTTAACCCAGTAATGTATATTAAAAGAAATAATATTTACATTTTACTATAAACTTAAAAGAATTATTGAAGTTATGGCGCATTGAAGTTATGGCTCGGGTTAGCGCACTTAGCGGACTCTTCAACTTTATTTAGAGACCGAAACAATTTTGGATTAAAATTAAAGAAACCATCGGAGCTCTACACACATCTAAGAATTACCAAAAGATATATCATCGGAAAATATAAAGATAATACTGTAACTTCTCTCCCAAAAGACAAAGTTGCCTCAGAGCTCAAGTCACGACTTCAATTCCATAAAAAAATTATGATAGGTGCTCAAACGAATAAAGGGCTAGGATCAAGTAGGAAAGTTCAAGACATAGACATAACAAAATCTTTTATTCGACAAGACGAAAACGATAATTACCGACTCCACGCGAGCCTAGTAATTCAAAACGAATGGGTGACCATAGGAGATTTTTGTATTCCACAAGCTTTGAAGTAGCGCACCTTAATTTATGATTGGTCCCCAGCATTATTAAAATTCTATCTTAATGCATTCGAAATGACTCTCCCAGAACAAAGTAACTTAGTAAGATGGGGCAAAGCCACCGAAAAGTCTTGCAACATCTGTGGGGAGGCAATAGGAACCGCGAAACACCTATTAGTAGGGTGTAGGGTACTTCTAGATAAAGGTCAATACTCGCGTCGCCACAATTAGGTATTAGACATTATACGGGAAGCAGTTAGTCTTTCCGTAGCAAGAGCGCGGAAGGGTATAACAACCACCAAACGATCTATAGAATTCGTAAAAGAAGGCTCCTCCAAAAAATCAAAAGCGAAGCCTTAATCAATATTAGGCGCGGCTCCTGATTGGACTCTCATGATGGACACGTATGAAAAGCATTACAAAATCCCTGGGGATGTTGGTGTTTCGTCATCCAGACCGGATTTATTCCTGTATTCTAAACAACTGAGGCGCGTGATACTTGTGGAGCTTACTGTTCCTTGGGAAACAAACATCCCAAGGGATCACACATTCAAGCTCAATAAGTATTACGGACTGACCAACGAATTGATCAGGAATAAGTTTATAGTTAGTTTGTACGCGGTAGAAGTTTGAGCGAGAGGTATAACAGCAAAATCTCTCTTTAGCCTACTTAAAGACCTTGGCCTTTCTAGAACATAATAAAGGGGTCCCTTGCACTGCTTGCACTCCTCTCCTTGCAACGCGATGGGCCCGGCACCCGCACGGTGAATCCATGGAATGCTAAGCTTCATCTCAGTCTGCATTTTTAAAATTGATACTACTCCTTTAAGGATTTATTAACTTCTCAAATAGTTGATAGCACAATTATTTATTAGCTTACCCGTTGGTCTAAATTCTAATGGTTAGCGATCTTGTCTTATGAGCTACAATTATTGACTTCCACGCCCATACGAGGTATTCTCTAGAGCTTTAAAATGTTTGTTTATCAACAAAAACAACATAATATTCGGTGCCATATGAGTAAAAATTATCTATTTGAATTGTCGTTCGTTCAGTAGCTATTATACCAATATCAACTTTACCCAAATCTCGAAAAGGGGGGTGTTCTCCGAAAAGCGTGGACATCTGGAACTAGACAGATTTTTTCTTTTGGGAATCTTTTGGTGGGTCCAAAATATGATCCACATTGAGGGATGTGCTGATTATAATAAGCAATTAGACGAAGGCTCAAGATGTCATCACAAGGAGAAAAGTTATATACCATACCATGTAAAGAAGCATTCAAATGTACATTTAAATAAAACCAGTCCTAAGAGGATCAGTAGTAGCTTCTTACAATAGGGATATTAAATCAGACACTCAAGTGCTATATGTATATTTTCATTTAATATAAAAATTATAGATATCCACTATATATTTACATAAGTAAATGGCAAACAATAGATCCAACGTCACAGCGAGTTGTGAATTTCTATTTAATACTGTGTAAAGCAAAACGAGGGAACATTTGTCGGAAGCACGTCTCGTTGATACTAGTCACCAATTAAAAAAATATTTATAACTTTTAGTTTTATTTCCCTTCTTTGGCAATTTTCGTGAACTATATCTATAATTGGGTGATTTGTTTTTATTTATTCTCACTATAATATTGCTCAATGTACTAGTAGTCAACGCTAATAAAATCAGACTTGAAATTAATTGGATCCCTATCACAGACTAGACAATTTATCAAGAAATTTTACAAATGTCATAACTTCATAAACATTTGGTAAATATAATAAAATAGATGGTACATACAACTTGGTATATATTAGGGAATACTATAAACATTTCAACTAAAAATTCACCAAATGCTTATAAAGCTAATTATTTTATTAAACAGGGATCTTGTATACCATTTTGGAAGTAACATCAGTTTCCACATAACATAAATAAAGTCAGATCTTTAAAAAAAAATAATGAATTTAGATTGCACATTACGAACCATAACCAGCATGTACTTAACTTATATGAATAATAAACTTAAATGCGTATTAGGATGCTAAACGGTCCGAATATATCTAAATTGTACAATTTAATTACAAAAAACGTTCCGCAATTACAAAATGTATGATATGTACAATAAAATACACTAAACTAATCTACACTTAACTAACTAATGTACAGCGATTTCGTCTTTTTACATACTCACTGACATACCCTAAATTTTAGAGCACTATATACACTGTTCGCGAGTTTATTGCCGTCGGTCTATAATACGTCGTTAAGACCAATGCATATCTATCTGGACGTGACTATACACCGAATAGAATTAGAAAGTTACTTCATTCTATTGTAATCTATATTTCCACAAATTGACAGTCCAAGTCCCCGTGGGGCCAGGTGAGGTTTATTATAGCTTATCTAAGCCAAGCTCCGGTTCCGGTCATGCTTAATATTAGCTATTCTGAGCGCGGCGCCATGTCAGTCTCAGTCCAGCTGCTGCACTTGTAGTACGGAGGTGGGCGGTGGTATTGATATTTCGTACTTGATGAGTCCGGCCGTGCCGCGACCCGTCGATAGAACGAGACCTCCCACTTCTTTTACGTCACCGCTGTAAATGAAATAATTCATTAAATGATGTTAATAAAAAATAAATGGACGTCTGTGCATGTATGTATGTGTTATGTGTGTGGATTTGTGATAGTGAGTTTCGGTCTTCATAGCTCACGTGTGTATGCTGTGTTTGATGTGTGTCGGATGTGTGTATAGCGTGTGTGTGATGTGTGTATAGCATGTGAGATGTGTGTTTGACGTGTCTGATGTGTGTATGACGTGTGTGATGTGTGTATGACGTGTGTGATGTGTGTATGGCGTGTATGATGTGTTTATGGTGTGTGTGATGAATGTATGGTACGTGTGATGTGTTTATGGTGTGTCTGTTGTGTGTATGGTGTGATGTGTGTATTTGGTATGTGTGATATGTGTATGGTATGAGTAGTGTGTAAGTTTGGTGCGGTGTGTTCGTGGAGAGTGGAGTTCTGTGTGTGGCGTATGGTATGTTTTGTGTGTGGTATGTGGTGTGTCTTATGTATTATGTCTGTGTAACGCTGTAGGTATAGTGCGAGTGGTCGGTATAGTGTGAGTCGTCGGTATAGTGTGCATAGTAGGTATAGTATGCGTGGTGTGTGTGTACGTACGCGTGGTGTGTGTGTACATACGCGTGGTGTGTGTACGTACGCGTGGTGCCTCTTGTGCAGATGTCCTGGCAGTGGCTTCCCGTCCCTGGACACGATGTGCAGTGGCGACCCGAGCAGCGCGCGACGGCCGCCCACTGTGCCCACTACTATCTGGTTACCAATCACTTGACCGGAGCGGTTCGTTACCTGCAAGTAGACAACACAAGACATTTAGTCATAACTTACATATCACAGAAAGGTTAGGATTTTTTAAAATCTATAAATTAGGAACGTTACCTTTATATAATGTATGCATAGAAATATTGTTTTCTCTCTTGCTATAGTCAAATAGACGCACACTCATACTTTGAAGAAATGACATCTTTACCGATTATACATAATAAATTATGATTGTGTTTCGACATTTTTTGTTTATTTACCATATACTAAAATACACAAAAAAATAAAAGCATAGGTTTCCTTAAATGCTATGTCTCATATTTAATAATTTTCTATTTGATTTTCTATTTTCTAATGTGATATTTTTTGTGCAAGATTCAAATGTAAATGGTAGTAAAAACCAAACACTGACATGAAGTATGTAGCATAGTTATATTATAAGGCTATTGGGTTTGGGCTTACCACTTGTATATGTGTTGGTTGTTGATGGTCCTGCTGTTCTAATTCCAGGTTTTGGTGTTGCACCTGGTGCTGTTGCTGCTGCTGCTGTTGTTGTTGTTGCTGCTGTTGCTGTTGCTGCACCTGTTGCTGGACCTGCTGAGCTACCTGTTGCGCAGCTTGCTGTGCTGCTTGTTGGGCTGCTTGCTGTTGAGCTTGTTGCGTTGCTTGTTGTTGGGCTTGTGACTGCAATACATAAATATTTTTGAATACTTATAATGTTAAAACTGACCAACATACATTTTAGATGTTTGCCGTGTCGTTCTATGTTTATTAAAATTAAATCATGTACGTACATTCCTGGGAGGTAAATCCATATGCTGCCGTTGATGTAACATAAGGTGATTCTTTTGGAAGAACGCTTTTCCGCACTGATCGCATACATGAGTGCGGAGAGTGCAACTGCCGTCTGGATGCCTAATATATAACAAGTTAACATCAATTACATATAACATACATACAGTAAACAAAGAAATATACTAAATCTAAATATATAAAAAATAACAAACTTAATCGAAATATAGAGTGTATATGAAATGGATTAACGATACCTATATCATAAGTATATTAAATATAATAAATATTTTAGGAGATCACTGGTAACGTCTAGATTTACTAATGTGTAGGGAACACAAATAAAAATAATAATAGAAAATAAGTAAAAATATTTTCGTATTATGTATTTGATAAAAAATATTATTTATAACCTATCAAAAGTAAATGATAGTTACCTTTTATGATGGGCCAATAAACCATGTTTTGCCGCAAACCCTTTACCACAATCAACACAGAAGTGTAGCTTCGGTCGCGGTGTCGTCATGTGGTGATTCTAAGAAAAAAATGTTCAGATTTAACATAAATATTGTATTAATATTGTTCAGTAACTATTCAGTAAATTAACGAGATACGATTTTCTATACAGATATAACATTCACTCACCGTTGCTATGACCTGAGTATGAACTACATTACTAGGGTTGGACGATATTATCTGGATAGGTTGGTCTGGAAAAAACACACTGAGATTAGTTTAATAAATGAAACCTGCACAATAAAAAAAAACTTATAATTTATATGTGAGCTGTCTTCAATTTTGAGAACATTACTATTTGAGATCTATATAGTACAATAAATTTATAACTTGCATAACAACATTAAGATTCCAGTATTTTGGTGTATGTGTGGTGTATTGCTTGGTGGTTGAAGGTGTGTTTGCGTGTTCGTGCGTTTACGTACATGCGTCTGTGCGTATGAGTTTGTGTTTGTAAATGCTACACGCTAAATGTATATTATAGTGTATGTGTGTATGCTTATAAGTGTGTGTGCTCACTGTGGTGCACGAGGCTGGGCTGCAGCGCGGCGGTGAGCGCGCACAGGTCGGTGACGCAGGTGCGGTCTCCGGCGTGCAGCCGTACGTGTAGCGACAACGCCTCCTGTACAACGTACACTCACATTATACTTTACGTACATGGCGGACATACTTATATGCTCTTAAATAAAAACTTAAAATATTTTTAAAAGTATCTCAATAACATTTAAATATACGACTTTTTTATTTTATATTATAATATAAGATCTTATAGACAAAAGGTAGACCAAAATTTGTGACCAACAATATATCACATTGTTAGAAGGTTTTATTGTGCTAGTGTATTTATAAAGAAAAAAAGGTACAAGCATTATACATTCTTCCAAGTCGTTGAAAAATAATTATACATAATGTGAATTTATTTAGATTAATGTTTACCTTTGTATTAAAACAAGAACCACATTCTGGACATGCATATCCTGGTGAAGTCTTTTCGGTGATAATTTGACCGTCCGCTCCGATTACTTGTACTATTTGTGGTTTGAAATCATCTTGTTTTATAACTGTTGTTTGTTGTTGCTGTTGTTGTTGCTGTTGTTGCTGCTGCTGTTGCTGCTGTTGTTGAGCCTGCTGTTGCGCTTGTTGTTGTGCTTGTTGTTGTTGTTGTTGCTGCTGTTGTTGTTGCTGCTGCTGTTGTTGCTGTTGCTGCTGCTGTTGTTGCTGCTGTTGAGTTTGTTGCTGTTGTTGAGAGGCAGTTAAACAATGCCTTGTTATTTTCAAATGCTGTTGCAGTTCAGATTTACATTTGAATGCTTCTCCGCATTCTAAACAAGCCACCGCCCCTTCTCCTGTATGAATTCTAAAAAAGATACCACACTTTAGAAAACTCTACTTTCGTAAAGAATAATAATTGGCGTCTATATTACTTACTTCAAATGAGCCACGAGCGTCCGTTTCTGTAGGAATTCCTTCCCACAAACGGGACAGGCGTGCGGCACTCGACCATGCACTCGTCCGTGATTCACGAGCTGGAACTTCCTCGCGAAGGCAACTCCGCAGTCGGGACACACGAACGGAGACAGCGAGCCGTGGAAGCGACTGTGCATTACTAGATGTTCCTGAAAAATTTTTTTTTTGTTCTGTGAACTTCTAAATAATAAACATTGTATACATAAAACATATTAATAATAATAGCATTTATTTAAACATCTAATTCCTATGTACATACACATATCATTAATATATTATTCTACTTTGTTATGTAAATCAAAATGTAAATATTTTTAAAGGTCTAGAGTGGGTATAATTTAATGAGAATATTAATATTATATTTGTCAATTTAAAAATAAAATTGTGGTAGCTAACTAACTATTATGATATGAACAGGTACCAGGTACCTCAAAATACAGTGAAACCGATGCAACAGACAGACCTTCTGCGCAAAGCTCTCCCCGCAGTCTCCGCAGACGAAGGGTCGCTCGCCCGCATGGTACTTGCTGTGCGTGACGAGGTGGCGCTTCAGAGGGAATCCGCGCCCGCACTCGCCGCATACGAACGGACGCTCGCGGCTGTGCACCTTTGGATCATATGTTTATTGTACTTGTTTGTACGTGAGCAGGGGAAGAAGAAACTTAGTAGATTTTCGAACCCAGAAAATAAACAGCAGTACATGCAGACATTCAGACATAAATATTACTTAAATGCACTTAATATTATTATTACATTGAAAAAAAAATCTGTTTGTTTAAGTTATTGTTCCACATAAATTTTTTTATTGTTGTTTAGTTTCATTTAAATAATAACCTTAAAATGATATGATGATATTTACTTACTCTAGAATGTGTTACAAGATGATGTTTAAGTGTGAAGGCCATTTTACACTCATGACATCTGTATGGTCGGTCCGCAGAATGTAACAGCAAATGTGTATTGAGACAATGCTTTCTTGCAAAAGCTTTTCCACAATGGCCACATACATGAGGCCTTTCACCTAAAAAAATATTTAGCATATTTAAAATATATCAATGCCATATTCCATTTGTAAAATTGGGAAAAAAGTTATTTAATTAGTAACAAATAAAAACAATATTCACCAGTATGTACCCTCGCGTGTGTAGTGAGATGATGTTTCAGAAGAAACGACTTCCCACATTCCTCACACGAGTAAGGTCGCTCTTTCACTGGAGGCATCGTCATCACAGTGTTGCTCATCATATCGGTCTGAGAATATACCGTCTAAAACTCTGTTATTATAGTATTTGTATGTTTCATTTTTTTCATGTTGAAGTTACATAATAATTGAATGCAACATTTCTTATTTAATTTTATTTAATCAAGAAGAACTTTAAATTTATCTATGAACTTTTTAAAGCTTTTTTAAATTTAAGAAAGCTATTGATACAGGCAGAATTCAAAACTGCAAACCCAGAGAAACTATTCCAACAGTTTGCAATTTTAGTTGTTGAGAGTCTACCTGCTCTAATAAATTTTGAATTCTCTATATAATAATCTTTATTGGGACAGAGACAATAAGTATTAGACTTCTATCAAAAATCCTAATCAGTTTCTTTCTAACTTTGCATTGCAGTATAAAGAAATATAGAAAAAATGCAAACAACCAAAATTGTTTTTCTGTTAATTCATTTTATCTCTAAAATTTATACAATATCATATACTTTTAAACATTTTTTATAACAATTTATATTTTGGCACATATGTAACTATTGGATTTTTTTAGGTTCTCTTATTTATAAATCCCTTATATCAATACTTACTTTTGGAGAATTATTAGCTGTGCCTGGCTCCTGTTTAGCATGAAGCAAATGATGCTGATGTACGGTTGTTTGTATTGTTTCTGCTTGCGACTGTTGGGCGGTTGCCTCAGCTAAACTCTTCAAGCTGCCATTTAGTAAAGAATGATTTAACTGAGATGCATCTATCACAGGTGTGGCAATGCCTTGAGCTTGCAGAGCCCGTTTCATTAATATCTCATTACATTCTTCTGCAGTCAGTTGAATTGGTCCAATTGGAGTCATAAATGGTTTGGCAGTTAAGTGCGTGGCTGGAATAAAAAATAGGTAAATAGTAATATCTGTAATATATTGTAAGAACAAAATACAAAATAGTTATCTCAGAGTAATGCATACTTGAGGTTTCTAATGTAAATTTTCATTTTATACTATTCTAGAAAAACAATGTTAACTCACTTATTTACTTTTTTTGTGTATTGTCTATAATAATAAGAAATTGTAAACCCTTACACTCACTCTGTATTGTCGCAGTCTGGTTTGGCTGTGACACCCTGTTCATAGTGTGTGTTGCAGAATCATTTAACACAAACATGGCTCTCCTAGCAGTTCCTGGTGTTCCTGCAGTGACAACCCTAGTTACCTGAGTTGCTGCATTTGTTACTGCTACTGCTATAGTACCCACTTTCTCTTGTACTTGTGGAGTTTTGTGGGACATTACAGTTAGTGTAGTTTCAGGGGAGACCTGAAAGAAATAATCATTTCTCTGTAGTCATTTTATTTAAATTTAACTTTAATGTATCATAAATATTTTGGAATATTTAACATCACATTATAAATCTAAATAATTAATAAAGACTAAAAAATTCATTGCATATGAATTTAAATGTTTTCACAGCAATGTTTATTGTGCATATTAATCTTTTTTGTTTGTACTAAAAAGTTTATCCTTATTGTTATTCAAATTTTAAAACAAAACTAGCCAATTAATCAGTAATTCAAATAACATAGAGCTTTCTTATGATACATAAATAAATATTGTTATTATATTAGAAAGTCCTTTCTTATTATAAAATGTTTTATAATTAAAATGATATGTTACTATTTTATTATAAACCCACCGTGTTTCCCAATGTATAACTTAGACTGCCTGGAGTCTCCACTTCACACTTGGTCAGGTCCGCGGTACTCGTGAAGCCCCACGAGTAACCGAAGCCCGAGACATTACTCGGCGTTGGCATACACATTTTCACTTATTGTTATCCACTACATTCAATTATACCAACTAACATTTATAACACATTGAATGGTCCGATAGTAAACACTACTCATGACAGATTTGCCATTACGATCATGTACGTACGCTTTCACACTAACGCACAACGCACTCATCAATCTAGCGGCGAAACAACTAGACTCGACAAATCTAACAAAAAATCCGTTTATTTTTTTTACAAAAGATAAAAAACTAATAACAAACGTTTATCCCCGAAAATGTTATAAGCTAAACTCATCGAGTTGATGAAAAAGGCGGCATAGGACGCTAGAAGCTACATTGACACGCAAGTAATCTGACCATAACGGCGAACGCAACAACTTTTTAGTTATGTAATAACACTTCATAATATAATTTACTACCAAGAAGTAACATGAAAACCTCATTAATTAACTAGACTTACTGATTATACGAAAACAATAATTTTATCGCACACACAAAAAACCGGACGCCATCTTTTTGTTTATGGCTATTTTTTTATATTATTGCCATGATTTTGTGAATTACACTTTTTTTTATTTGCTATAATTAATGTTATCGACTGAAATACTCACGAAAGTTTGTTTATGTGTTTCAATGTTTTATTTGGTACACTATTTACTTAGAAAAATTACTTTATTAGTACTACATACAATTTTATGTTTTTAGCGAAAAAAGATATTAAAAAATATAAAATGAACAAATTTTTTATCAAAGTAATCATATAGTAATTGCTATAAACATTTTGCATTATAAGCATTTATTTTACAATAGATAACCTTGTTTTTATGTATAATAGATTAACCTTCAAATAATGCCTCCATCTACGAATAAAATCGAATTCACAGAATATAATAACCAAACTGCTTCAAGACAGGACTACTAATGTCAAGTGTCACTAAATTTGTAGGTATCTTGTACATTGTAGGCAAATTTGACATTTGTAACTTGTTTCATAAAATAATACTTTTAATAATTACCTTATGCCTTTTAACTATTGTTCATAATTCATAACGTATACAGTTCAAAAGTTTGTTAATAAATTGTACATAAGGTCTTAGTTCTAATATTCAAAATGAATCCAATGTCGATGGACAGAGATGAACCTACTTCTTTGTCGTCGGTTTCCACAAATCATCCCTTAGAACAGTTCATATTACTAGCAAAAGGTGCTAAGGGCTCGGCATGTGCCGAACTCATTAAGCAAGTGCTCGAAGCACCAGGAGTGCATGTATTTGGCGAACTTCTTGAAATGCCAAACATAAAAGAGGTGAGTTAATAATTGTACATATTATCTTATTACTTTTTTACTTGTTTTATAACATTCTTGCTTTACGTTACAGTTGGAGACTGGAACTTATGCTACACACTTCAAAACATTAAATTTGTTTGCTTATGGCACTTACAAAGATTACTTAGAAAATAAATCAGATTATTTAGAACTCACCCCGGTACAATGTAAGAAGTTACAACATTTAACCATTGCAACTTTAGCCACTCAAGAGAAATGCATCCCTTACAGTGTTCTTCTAAAGGAATTGGATATAAAGAATGTTAGAGATTTGGAGGATTTAATTATTGAAGCTATATATGCAGGTTAATATTTTTAATTAAATGTATTTATGCTGTACTGTATCATCTTATTGGATAGACATTAAAAGTAATAAAGAGTGAGCTTATTAGGGAATCATAGTAGATATATAATGGATGAATAACTATTTTGATATACAGTTTTAATCATTAAAAGATATTTTGTAATCATAAGATTCTGTAACATGATTTAGATTAAGTTACATGTTGCCATTTAAAAGGAAAGTTTGAATAAAACTGCTCTATCTTAAATGATTATGCTTGCAAAAACTGAAATTTAAACTTGCCGATTTATTAATTTTCTTATAATGATATAATAAAACATAAATATTATTTAACATTTCTATCAAATAATTTCAGACATAATCCATGGAAAACTAGATCAAGAATGCAAACGTGTTGAGGTAGACGTAGCCCTTGGACGAGACGCTCGGTTAGAGGATGCCACAGCCATTGCAGATGTTTTAGCAGACTGGTGCAATGCTTGCGAAGCAGTTCTTAACTCTGTGGACCAACACATACAGAGAGCAAATCATCATAAACAACAATCAATTAGACATCAACAGACTATTGAACAAGCGGTTTGTTATTACATTTAAAATTTTATATTTTTATTGTAATACAGTTAGCTGTGTAAAGTTCATCCTGTTTTATGGATAACATATTTCATGCATTAAAAATACTGGTAAATACCAGTAACTTATACAAGTATAAAACATTAATAGTTTATACTTTATTAGTTTTGCACTTAAATAGTTTTATTTTAACAGATTGGTTTTATTAAGAAGACATTAAAAGCGCAAACGGAGAATGAAGAATCTGCATCAGGTGGTGGAAGTGAGACACACTCTGCTACTAAAAAAAACTCTAGTAAGGTTCCCAAATATGTATCAAGGAGTGGAAAGTTTTGGCAGAAAATTACATAACTGTCTTTTTAATGAATTGTAATATAATAAATGTTTAGGTACTGCTTGCTACTTTATTTTTGTTATTAATCCACCTCAGGGGCTGTCAATAAAATAATTCACACGATAAAGGCGAGGGGGTCTACAAAGTGTCACATCAAGTCACAAGGGCGAGAGGAAGAGTCATAAACTTCGTGAGGCCAGATCTGTTGCTAAAAAGCAGTAGCAATAGAAGCTAAATTTTACTTGGAAACATTTTAAATAAAAATCATTATTGAAAATGCTGTTTTAATCAAGTTTCTTAAATATTATCTTGAAGTGACAATTGTAAATAAAGAGGGGTGGGATTATATTTATGTAAGTAATTGAAAAACAAAACTATGTAATTAATTTTGTGCGGCTTAAGTAGTAGTTGTAGTTCGAGTGCCAAAACGTCACTTTGAAATAAATTCTCTGAATATAACAAAAGAATTAGTTTTCCTACTAACCACTATTCCTAGGTGAACTTCAAATTTGTAACTAGTAAAACGATCGAGTCGGGTTTTTTTCTTAAATATAAGTCTTATTAAATATTTTTTTACAAGTCTTTTTCATCAAGTCCTTTTTGTTCAATTTCATTTATAGTTTGATAATTAAAAAGCCTAATTAATATTTCATTTAAAAAGTGTAGGTATAAAATATAAATTATAAAATAAACCAATAAATTTTAGGCTAGTAACACAGTCCATTGATTGTCAAACGCGTGAATGAAATGAATGTAGTTGTAGATCATTGCTAGAGACTGAGATAGAAAATTGTGACGACTCACGACACAAGTTTTGCTCGAGGTTTGCCGATGTCCGAATCTCCGATGTGTCGCCGTTCGACTAGAGAGTTGAGACTTCGAGCGAGTTTCGCCATCCGAACAACTGTTTTTGACGCAGCAGCGCAAACAAAGTGCGCAGGCAGTGCAAACGATTATCACGTTAGCAGGCCGCTGAAAAGTGATGTAAATAATACATAAAACTCCCAACATTGTAAACAAAGACTATCCCGTACTTATGACTATTTTATTATTAAAAATCGTGTCGTGAAAGTTTAAACAACTGTAAATAGATCAGTGAGAAACTACGACACAAGTGATAATTGACTTCTATAATAATAAAATGAATTCGTGATTTGTCGATTATATACAAGACTTTTTTTTGGAAAGAGACAATTGTTTTTTGGAGTATAATAACTCAAGGGTCTCCGTGAATTGGATGAACAGAAAGGCAAGTATGCCCTTTAGATAGGTCATCATCAGGATTTATGTATTCATCAAACATATCACAATAACAAACAAAACCATTGTTACTTTCTAAATGTATATACGTCAAAACCGTCAGATAACGTGGCTACATTTTCTTTTCTCGAAATCGAAGGTATTATAAAATAATTAGTCCATGGCTATTTTTATTTCGTTTGTTAAATCGATACAAAAGAACTGATGAGGTAAACACGCTACGTGCGGTTACGTACCTACATGATACATATATAGGATTGTCCTTTATGTTCTTTGTTGTTAGATCAGTCAGCTGTTCGAGCTAAGGATGCCGGGGGAGGGGAGCAACTGGTTCAACTGGTTTATACTCGCGCTCTTATGTATTATATTACATCACGTAGATAAATAATAAATATACACTTAGCACTATGCAACTCTATGTATTGCGAAGTGCATGGTGCATGCATTGTCGTGTCGTGCATTAATTGGCGTGCTTTACACTTTTTTCTTTGTTTGATGCGTCTAGTCTTTCCAGCAACTAGGTATTTTATTCGATCCTTGTTTGTTATTGGTGTTAGATGAGGGTTGATGAGATACGTGCCTAGTTTCAAATAAACTTAAATTAATTAAAATATATATTATTTTCTTTATGTACTGTGGGTAAAAAGTAAATAACAAATATTTTTACATATAAATAAACACTACACAGAACATACCTACAAGGTAGGTATGGCTATAAGTATGTTGATATAAATCACAAGCAACGCAAACACCGCTAATCTCGTCATGTGGGAAACGTCTTAAATATGCAATGCACAATGCACAGTGGAGGCTTCGGTTCCCATAATGCGATACAGCGTTGTGACGTCACTAAACAAATAAGCCGATGTATTATGTCACCCGCATTTCCTATAACTGAGTATAGACTTGCATACAATCTATGTCAGTAGGTAATAACCTACTTACTACATCTCCATTATGGGAAGAATACCTAATAATTGCCAGTACCAGAAATGGTATTCATTATTTAGGGCTAAAGGTAGGGGGTAGTTGTTTGCCAAAACATTCTAAAACATTTAGGTATTTATACATAAGTCCAACCCTATCACCATCCCATCCATTCCTTTGCATTTAATTTTTATGTAAATTAATCTGGAAATATAAGATAGGGTGAGTAGGTATATACTATTGTAAACCTCTTCTTGTGGAGTAATAAAAGGGTACAGTGAAATATAATCTGCATTTTTTTCCAACAGATCATCATCAGCTAAGATATGTTTTACATTCGATTTTAAATATATCTATATCTTTTTAAATAAAGAGATACACCACTCAGAAGCCGCAAGTGTCACGCGCACCTACGGGTTCTAAGCCTCTTTTAGCTTGATATAGGCAAATAAGATTGTATGCTAACTCTAATGCACTACAAAAGGCATAGTGCATTTTGTATTCGTATGTAATTCAAAATAAAATTACAAACATGATAGAATATTCATGTAAATTCAATTTAATTACACACTCTTTTAGTTCAAGAAACGGTAACGTCCAAATTTAAATAAATTATGGGATACCAATAGTGTTTTCTGTTATTTCTTCACCTCACCTTCAGCTGATATTGAGTTAAAATTACCAAGAGTTTAATTTGTGGTTACCATGCGCCGGCACACCGCACAAGCCGCCTTAAATTGAATTGTCCGCAATCGCTGTATCTGCGGTTTCCTCTGAATACATATTACATATATTCAGTTTCATCTCAGGTTACGTTTACTTGTGTTTCATTTACTTAGAAAGCACAACGAACTTTGTTCATCATAAACAAAGCCCTTGTTGATATCAATTTCGTAGATAAACTTGTTTACTAGAGGACTAGACTATATCTTGTTTCAATAATATTATAGTAAATAGGTATATTACCATCGGTTTAATCATATTTAAATCATGTTCATATGTGTGACAACTGAATTAATTAGTTTACAAAAGATCTTTAGTTTATATAACAATAAGACATTGTAAATACAATAAAAATATTATGAATGCCAGTTGGCTCTGTAGTATGTATGCAGATGTAGTCGTTCAATAACGGTACATATATTAATATAATTAGAAATCTTTCTAACCATATGTTTTTAATTATAAAAATACAAGGCTTCCTCTAAAACAGTATTGTGTGCGTTGATTATGAAATCTAGAAACAGATTTACAAAAGTTAACAATAATTCTACAATTTTACCACAATTATCATTTGCTTGCCCAGGTGATTATCCAATATAATATACAAAGTATTATCTAAGTAAGTGTGTACAATACAATATACAAAGTATAATATATAAATCTTGTATCTTAAGTCACTGTATTTATTTTAATATATTTTCTACTCCATTGTGTTCATTTGCAATTTTCTCATTCAATATCTTATTTTTATTTCAAGAGAAACACTATCTATTACAATAGCCCGTCTGAAACGGAGCTTTGTCAGTTTCAGAACACGACTGCCATTGAGAATTTACTTATAAATAACAGTTATAATTCGTGAAAACAACAACCTATCAAATCTCTTGCTTATTTTACATTGAATTTGAATACCAACAAAACATGGTAGTTCTGTATAACAGATAAAATACAATGCATTATGCGTAATCTTATAATAAAATTATCAAATACATTCACCCTAAATTACAGACATGTGTGTCATCATTATTATTTATGAATAGCCTCTATTTTAGATTATTTCGTTTATTCAAGATACAAGTTTATCGATGTGAGCCGGGCCATTGCAGTTTAAGTATTATTCGGAAACAGTCCAGTGACGGGGTCTATTTATTTTGTCCAATAAATAAACGGTTAATCTAAACATAACTGGTACGAAAGTGGGCCATCTAATCACTGAACTGTAGCTTCCTCTTGCAACATTACAGCTTCATCACGATCTGTTATTTTGGTGGCTAATAAAAGTCAAAAGTAAACTGCTACTGAAGTTTGTACTCACTGAAATGTATGTTAATGTTCATAATATCGGAAACGGTTTCGTAAATTGACAAAACAAACTAGCTGTTCCATTCTACTTCGTCCGCGTGGACTATAGTAGGAAACCCAACCCGTTTCCCAGCCCCATTTTATTTTATTATTTGCACTGCTGCTTTTGGACTTTTAGTTCCATAGATTGGTAAGTTCGGACGAAAACAAGACATAGTATTATATATAGATATATATAATCTATGGACCTATATATATATAATGTGTAAAGCTACAAAGTACTTAAATAATTATAATTTCAAAGTCACCTCTCTAGTGTCATACACTGTCTGGTAAAACGTAGTTCTAGGTACTTTAGAGATAATGAATGATGAATAAATAAGATCTGTGAATGCACTTTCAATGCACAGACCTCACCCCTAAGTATCCTAAAATAACTGAGTAGGTAAACTGAAATTAGCTATTAATTATTCTCTATTCAGTATGTTTGGTGTAGAGCATATAAGAATTTATCTATATGTAAAGGTAAACAATATTTGATTAATTATTTACCTTTACATATAGATAATTTATTAATTTAACATTTATATTAATTTATTGAGATTAAAAAATATATTAATCGATACGCAATGTAATCTGTTATAATTTTGATTGTAGCGGATGACAGTTCCACTTCCCGCCTCTAATGCGATCGGTGACATATCTCATACGTCACTGTCAATTTATAAGATATTTGCAAATATAGCTGTTTAAAAAATGATATATTGTCCTCATAACATTTAACTTAGTCAAGTACAAATATTTTTCAGATTTATATAATAATATGATTTCATGAAATGCAACAAAATCTTTAACCTTTCATAAGACAATGGTGAGTCACGTAACGACGGTTGTTAAAATTGTTATTGCATTATCGTGAAGTCTATTATTTCTTAAACGATTCCAAAATGGCCTGCCGTTGACGGCGGAGTTATTATTATTTTGCATTATTTTTATTGCCCTTTAATGTATCAAAATGTGTTTGTATTCGCATTCAATCAATATGAAATCGCGTTAATATGAAATTATAGATAATCAAAATATCAGATTACCTAATAATTTAACAACATGTCTGAAGAAAATGACTTCATATAATTAATTTATACTTTTTGGATATCAGACTATATTATGAGCCTCTAAGCTGGAATGAACTACAATTCAACTGACATATTGGAAATAAAGTTGCACAACAGGTTACGTAACCCTTCAATGCACTCACCTGCTGTTTTTATATCGCAACCATTGTCTTATAAATGTATTGTCACATTTAACTCCTGAGGTCGTGACTAGTGGGTTATTTTAATGAACAGGATGTACTAACTACATGTACTAGAATACCTAAAGTAGTTCATAGTGGTTTCGACCAAACCATTTATCTGCCAAACCTCTGCATTTCAACGAATGAATTTCGTTATTTGCTCCAGAAATCGCCACGATTCGGTCTGAACGTCGAAAATACATATAAATGAATTACATTTCATCTGAACTTGCTCAAAGTTTCTCATATATTTTTCATAAATTGTTTGTGTTTTGTTCATAATGCATGTTTATAAAACTGTATTTGCTGTAACTGTAAATATTACTTTTAAGCATAAAAAAAAATGTTTCCATAACAAGTAAATGAAAAATTTTACCTAATAAATTACTAATAATAATATTATAATCATAATTCATATCTAAATATAAAGTGAAACCCCGTTCTTGCTTTATTAAAATGAAAAATATTGTGGCCTCTTAGACATTTTTTCTCAAACATTTTATTATTATTTTGGTAAATGGCGAATTTTTGGCCGCACTCTGTAGTAGTACCTACCTACTTTTGCTTTGTGCGTCATCTCTTTGGACGAATAACTATTGTACGTAAAATAATTTGATATATATCTCGTGGAGAGATTGGCAGACCTCGTTGTGATTGACTTAAATAAAAAATAAAAGAGCTTATAATTATTTTATTTTTTTTACTGTTCGATGTTTTATGTACAAATCTTATTTTTCTTTTCAAGTAGGAATGATAGTTTCTTTGAGAGCCAGCGCAGTTGCTTATTAAACGTTGACTACGTGACTAAACCATTCTGTATTTTTTTAAAGCAATAATATATCGGCTTTTTATGTTGATTATATTAATTCATTCAAATGCATTATTGAACATTTACATTAGTTATTTTATAATTGTATTTTATCAAAATAAGTAATACATCATTCCTTATATGCTATTGTTTTTGGAATATATTTTACGTATGTAATGTGTACTACTATTTATATTTTTTATTAGGTCATTATCCAAACTATTTACGTCACAATCACCCCGATTAGTGTTGCCATACTAATTAAACCAACGGGACTGAAATAAGTATTCTTTTGTAGTTACATAAAACCATAAACATTACAATTATTTTACCATTAGGACTATTGTCCATATTGTCTATAGTCTATAATGTCCAAATTGCCTATAAGAATAATCCGTATTTCATATATTTTTTTCGGTTTACAACAAAGGTTTCAGGACTACTGAAATGACGCATGTATCAAACTTGGCATACTTGTTAATTCAAAAGCGATTATAAAGATCTCTCTTGAATAGCCGTCTGGTATATTTTTCTTGTCAAATAAACGCCTGGATGAATGATCCTGACACAAGAGCATACGATGTGCTGTAATAGGGTTTAGATTTCATATTCCAGAATAATGCCTGAGATCTATCTTTATTTAGTTATTCAGTTCGAATACATTTTTATTCAAACTTTTTAAAGAAAAAATTCTTAAAAAATATGATGAAAGTGAAGGATAAATTTGTTTCGCTTTGATAAGTAATAGTATTTGAGAAATGTTATTTTCAGAATTTTAGGAATGTTTTTGTTTTACATCTTATTTAATTATTATGTAAGAGTTAATATCCATTAAACTTAGTCTATTTATATTGTTCTTGCTCTGAGCCCAGCTTCGGTCGATGCAGGTCTCAGTAAACAGGTCAAGGCATTGTGAAAGTGTTGAGGCTCTTAAATGTTACACAGACCCGAATAGCAAGACAAAATGGTATTTCTAGTTAAGTCTAGGCCCACGTCTACTTGTTCTATCATGGTATATTTATATTCTATTATATATTTAGTTAAAATATTTACTACGCAATTATCTTAAGGTTTATTTTGTAATCCTCGGATAACATTTATCTAGGGAATACAAGTGCTTATTGAGATATATAATATATTGAGATATATATACAAAATATCTAAATATGAGAGTTATTCCGCAGTTCAAAGTTATCTTAGAAACAATATCCTTAGCATATTTTTAGTTTTAACTGTAGACAAAGTATAAGTACCTATACATATTAAAATGCTTAAACGTAGCCAATATTGTTAAAAGTATAATTATAATGACAATAGCGTTAGATTTAGTTATTAGTAACAGATATATTATGGAAGACGTAATTTTATTGGTTAATATTTAATATTATAGAGTGATGTCACCATGAGTAAAGGTCAAAATAATCAGTATGTATAAGGTATGTGTAGTATTTTCTAAGACTTTGTTTTGTGACTTTGATTTTTAAGTATACTTACAGTACAGTTTCAGTACTCAATGCATTTGAAACGTCGCGTCGGGTCTAATTTAAAATGTAAATTAAAAATTTAATTTATTATACACAAGTAAAATCCTTAAAAACAGTTTTATTTCAAAATATATGTCATAGATCAAAATATCATGGTATATACAATAGAAAAAAAACACCATGTACCTAAGGTTTCCATACCCTGTAAAAAAACACTTTTTTTTTAATTTTTTGTTTTATAGATAAATTTTTGTATTTATAATATGAAATTCATGTATTTCAGTAATAGTACATGTTATTAATAGAGCCAGGTAAAAATTCTGTCTTCAGCGGTTGCTGAAATAAAATTGGCAAATCAGAATCTTCACAGAACGAAGTAATCATAAGCTCGAGCAACGAAAGCTTCTCTGATTATTTCTCTCAGAAACTAATTAGCAAGCTAAAATATTGCTAAAAGAAAATTAAAACTATTTTGTTTCCCAAATACTAGATTTAAATAATTCAAATTGCCATGAAAATGTTTTGGTTTAAGATTATTAAGTATGTCTTTGTTTTTATGTGGCAGTCACGTACGAAGTTTTTGGTGTGTCAAGGGCCAAGGGAAACTGGGGCAAATGCAACGTCACGAATGCGGATAGATGCAGTGATAAAGAAAGTGTACTTCGTAATAATCCCTGATTTAGCTCGACATTATTATTATCTGGGATACATCTTCAATGTCATTCTAATATCATGCAAGTTGAGGTTTATGACATTAAAATTCGAGGTTGTGTCTTAGCTATCAAATGATATGTATTGATTAATTTATACGAATAATTGGTTTGTAAATAATAGTTAATTATTTAATTAGAACTAACTTTATTTAAAATATCTTGTTTTTAAATTGATTTGATAACTGCGCCATCTTATACACTAATTGCAAAGATCTGTTATTTAAAGCGCAAACTGTGGTTAAGTGTGTTTGTCCTTACATAAACTATAGTCAATATTTTTTTGTTTAATAAAAAACATACCTGAAAAGACTTCGATCCCCTTATTTGTTAGATCGAACATCAGGAAGTCAACATAAGTTATTAATACCGATATGAGTCTCTTAATATTTATGACTAACAAAACTGCATGTAAGTGGATTTAGAAAGATTAACGAGAAACAATTTCAACGATTTTTTCACACATTCGAAAAGACAAAGTAATTAAGTATGTACGTCTCTCTCTCTCATCTGACAGCAGTGTTATTTTTTTTAAATGTGTGCCATACGTTAAAATCAATACCAATATTTAATCCTTTATTTAATATTAATGTTTTAATCTCTTCAAGAAGTTTATAATGATCATTAATTCTAGAGAATTTTAGGTATTTTGTTTATAACTATGATGACAGCACTTTTAGCACTTCATAATATCTTATCGACTATTTAACTATGTGTGATATTACATGAGTGTGTGTGTCTGTGTTTACAAACACTAAGCACTATTTATAAACACTAGATAACAATGTTGTTTACTACCGCGAAATGAAATTGAGGAATACTACGTCATTTTCAAAGTATTTTCCGATGTAATGGATATAGAATTGTCTCATTTAAAGAATGTTTAATATTATTTATATTCGCAGATAAAGTTCTAACTACTTTTTTTTTATATATTTTTTTCAACTTTTATATCTGAGACCATACAATAGGGAACATTCACGTTTTTTTTTTGACGTAAATTAATCATTTACCTCTCTATATCGTAGAAAAAAATATAAATAGGCTTGAAAAGATTCTAGTTTTTTTTCAAAATGAAAATTAAAACATTGAGTAAATTTGACCCGTTTAAACACCGCCATTTTGCGCGCGCTTTGCGTGACGTCAAATGATACATCCAGTGAATGCTTACTATGAACTTTTTAGTTATTTCATAGATATTTTAAGTTTTAATTGCTTTACAAGTCATGGAAGAAGATAAAAATCATCTTACGAGTATATTTTTTTAGTTTTTCTAATACTATTTTTGTACCGGAGTGCAAAAATAGTATTAGAAAAACACCCGACAAAGTGTTTTTTGTATTCCAAGAGATAATACAAAAACAATGGTGTACCGTGTATGGTAATTAAAAGGGATAATATATGTCCTAAATCGTGTTTATATGGTTGTGAAGATCAATTTAGCGTAAGTATACTTTATTTATAATAAGTTTAATCAAATAGTTTAAATTTATAGTAGGTAAGTATTAAACATTAGAAAATTTGAGTTTAAAATTAACCTAACCTATCTTACAAATTTCAGTATAACTTTCTATAAAAACCGTAATCTTTTTTTGTTTTACGCAATTTTTATGGTCTGTCGATTTATTTCCGGTTAAGGAAGATACAGCAAATTGTATTGAATATAATATGTGTAACGAAACAACAAGGAGAAAGATGTAATCTAAGTTTGAAGAAAGGAGTTGTTCCTTATATATTTTTGTGGCAAAAACACCAGCTGATAGAATGAGAATGTGCATAGTCAAAAGGCAAAGATTGACATCGGTTAATGAAGCCTCTTAAGAGTTAGCTATCAAAAGTAGTGTTTAAAAAAATTGGTGACCTTTACGAAGAAGTGATATAGGTAGTAAGTCCTAGTACTGCCCATACAAATGTCTGTGATATCAATCAGCCAAGACTCAGTACTTCTCCTATTGAATGTGATGATCATAAGGCAGAGCCTTGCTTTTCACATATTAAAGATAAATTACCAAGTGACTAAGCTGTGCAAGTTAATATTAAACCGAAGTATGGAAGTAAAGGTGTCAATGTAAATATACCTGCTGAAAAACAAAATGTAGCATTGTCACCATTTCCTCATTTAACACACAACATTGTTACACAACAGTTTTAAAAGTAAAACTATCTGTTTTAAAAAGAAAATTGTTTACTGAAAACACAGCTGATAATATTTCTATAGCATCTTATATCTTTTATATCTGCTGATTATCAACCAAGTTATTTATCTGAGTCAAGTGAAGTGAAAAATGATTCAGAGGCAGAAACATTTTAAAAATGTATTGTGTAGTAGCATGCTAACTGCTATTCAAAAAGAGTTTGTAGGTATTTGTTTTGTTAGAGTTGTTTGAGTATTTGGAAAATGTTTTTAAGATTACCTAAACAATTGTATCATTTAATAAAACCTTTAAGCACGAAAATATAGGTTTAAATTATTTATTTTTCTCAGTCACACTGATACCACAGTATGAACTTAAACGCCGATATATTGAATGGCGTGTTAAATGACGTCACATTTCCTTTCGACCAATGGTGGTGGTGGTGGCGTTTTGAAATTTTGAATTTCGCTCCCTAAATTTACACTTTCCATAAATTATTTTATGGCCTTAAATGATTAGTAAATTAAAAAAAAATGATTTTATTATAATAAGATGATAAAAAGTAATCGAAAAAAAAATATTTGAGACCATTTAATTTTTTTTGCATGTTCCCTATTGTATCATGTACAAAAAAAAATAATCATTTAAAAAACCCGCGATACAAAAGACCTCTAAACGGGATAAAATGATATTATTATGTACTTATTGAAGTCGTTGTACGCGTTGTACCTACGTACGTTGGCAGTTTTATCTATACGACGTTAGTAGGTACTTAGACTACTTATTCGATTTACTCAGACGAACCAGGCTTTCGTTTAAAATTATCAATCAATAAAATCCGTTGATTAGTTTGGCTACTATTATGCCACAGTTAGACACACAGATACAAACGTTAAACTTATAATATCCCTCGTTTTGGGTCGGGGGCTTAAAAACAGTTTAATTATCATATTTCAATGAACAATAATTAAATAACAAATATATCTACTGTTATTTTTCACAAGCACAATTTTAAAGTTCTTATGAAAGAAAATTTTAATAAAAACAAAAAATTGCCTCGGTACCTACACGATTTCATAAATATGAACTTTGAACTTCTAGTTCTCTAAAAGCAAACATGATCTATAAATACCGTTCCGTTAAAATTTTTTGATAACTTAAAAAAAATATCAACATCTCTAAAAAACGGCTAATAAAGCAAACAGAAAAAAGGTATTGAACTCCTGACTTTTGCCTATTTAGATATAAATTAAGAAAATAATTTATGTAGTATTGACCTACATGTAAGTTTGAATTAATTCTTGAAACAATGAACATACAAAGAAACAATGTGATTCCTTATTTGTGTTTTTTATATAAATGTATTTTTGTAGCGGAACTGACCTTAATTGTATTTTAATGTAAGTGCTTTAAACAAATTTGTCTCAAGGATGTTTATTTACGAGTATTTTAAGCTCCAGAAATGTTATCTTCCAAGACGTTTATGTAATTAATCTTCTCAAAGTACTTTTGGCGAACATGAAACAGAAGAAACTTGGAAGAATCTATAATTATGATTTGTCTCTTGTTTACATGTTATCTTGCATTGAACTTATGTTTACCTAACATACTTAACTATAATAACTAACTAACTCTTCTATCTTACTTAACTGACTAACTTTTATCGCAAACTAAATAAATGTTTTTTTTAATTCGGAATATTAACCTGCTATGGCTGTACATGTTAAAAGATATTTTCATGTATTTATATTCAACTACAAGATGGCTCTTATAATACAATTATTTAAGTAAATAATATTGAACGACTTCATCTGTTCGCTTCGCCTCAAGGACTCAAATAATATCCATTTTTATCAATATGTTTTTAACAAATGTATACATTTTTAGCTTTAGCTTTTCTATTGGATTAAAGCTTTTTTAGCTTTCCATTTTAGTTTAGCTTTTTTAGTTATCCAATAGCAGTTTTCCTGTGACAATTAGAGAGATTACTATATATAATAAAAATCCATCTATAGCGTTTGTTCTATTGTAGTCATAGCCAAGAATAGTTTATCTAATTTCTCGTGAAAATTAGAAAAATTTCCTTCCAGAAAGTATCCAATATTTTCTAGGGGGCAGTGAGCCAACAAAATAAATATACAAAGTCGTTGAGTAGTTTACACATTTCAAAAACGTGAAAATACATTCTTTTGCTTGATGTTTATATGTTTAAACATTTGTATAATAACACTATTACTAGCTATGATTACAATAATATAAACATTATGGACAGATTTTTATTATATATAGTAAATTCTGTAGTGTTTTAAAATGTTTGGATTAAAAAAAAACATACTGATAAGAATGGATTATTATATGCGTTCTTAGGGCAAAGCGAACAGACGAAGTCGCTCAAGATTGTTTACTTAAATAATTGTCTTTTAATAGGTGACATCTTTATGAAAATATCTTCAATGTACACAAGTACTTCATATTAAATAATATATATATATATATACATATATATATATATATATATATATATATATATATATATATATATATATATATATATATATATATATATCAGTTACTTGTACAAAAAGATTGAGCAAAGAGTAATCTTATACTAATAATGAATAGAGAAAATATTTCACGAAACAGACCTTGAACGCAAACATAAATTATAGAAACAGCTGATCAAAAAAAAATGCTTGTCAAGGCTTATTTTTCTTCTTTGAATCGTGTCTAACGGAGACAGGATATTATTGCTATCATTACAGGAATTTGTCTTATTATGTGGCTTGTTGGCGTTCCATCTCTTCTCTCATCACTCGTGTTATTTATAGGGCTGTGACGCAAACTGCATGATACGTTTTACTCTGAACATGCAACTATTAACTATAAACTATAGACTATCAAATACATGTTTTATTTTAATAGATGGATATTTTCTTTTTATTGCTTTTGTTCTTTGATCTTATGTTTAATGACTTTTTTTTTTCATGTAAACGTGTTTTATTTATTTTTTCTTTTGGAGTCGTGAATTATAAAGATTTGAAAATCGCTAATACTCTTCCTCTATTTAAGCTGTATTTTTTTAAATATAAGTTATATACCCAGTATATAAATTTATTGGAATAAAAAATGTCGGACTTGAACCTGAACCCTCCGGATGTCGGATGTGATTCGATTGTATAACATTTCAATTTATAAATATAAATTTATGTTGGCCTTGTAGGACTGACTCGTGATTTATTGATTAAACTTTGTTCTTTGTTCAGTCCATAAAGGATTAGTCACACGATCCAAGTTTATTAATATCCAGAGCCCATGAACCCTCAAATTGACGAAATTGCATATAATTATTACAGAAAAGTATAATTTTATGGTTCTTTGTAACTGGGCCACAGGTGTAGGTACAGTACTGCATGGGTCGACGATCTCAACTGCCTCGTTCCGCTTTAATAACTCTAGATTTATAGTCCATTATCAATTACCAAGATTGCTGGATCCTTTACATTGTCCAATCACGGCTCAGGTTACACTAGTTAACGTTGCAGTGGACTGGAAATAGCTGGTATCATGTAGGGCAGATTATCTGTTACCAAGTTACTGGCTACCGCTAACTGAATTATACTTGTCGGAACTATTTTGAATGTTATTTAAGATTGTTTGTTTTGTTTATAATATATTGAAAGTTATAAATCGAATTATATTTTATAATGTTATAACTTATAGGGAATATTTTGTCTATCAGTGAATAGTAAATATGAAAAAGTCAGGATTAATTTGAAATTAATTTGTTTGTGACTTGTTTGTATGTATTAGATTTTCGTAATGATTAAAGTAACAAACACTAAATTATGATCATGTGGGTGCGCTGAGATTTTAGGTGAAAGCAGATAGAAAGGCACTAGAAGCGGGCGCCGGCGACCTAGGCCGAGAGGTCAACTCGTGTCATGTCCCAGCGTGAACTAGGTCACAGGTCATATCCACCATCCGGATATAAATAAAGCTTAGAATGATAAACAAAAACAAAAGCATTTTCAAGCATCTCTACTATATTTATGTTTTACTAAAATTTTAGCATCGGAAAATATTAACGAATTTTATTGACAAAAATAAATTCTAAGAGATTTTTCTAAGTAGATTTGATTTATTGAATTGTTTTATTTTGGGTACCATAATAATATTTAAAACACTTGAGAAATGGATAAGGTTTCCAAAAGGTTATAAATATTTATGGATAAAAAAATGTATGAAAAATTTCAATTAAAATACTTTTTTAGGGTCAATTTATAAGCCATAGACTTAAGAAGTTTGTTGGATTAATGTGGCTATATATTTTTTATATATTTTGATATTTAAGCGTTACTTAGTGAAAATAAACTATTAATCTATTTACAAACAGAAGTTGGCTCCTAATTTAAAACAAACTGCAGAATGCAGAGTAGGAGTTGGTTTGATTGAGGACTAAGCTTTTGTTTGCGGTCGGCGCGGCTTTTTGAAATTAAAAGTTGCGGTTGAACATTGTGAAATTCATTTAATACCGCGGCCATTTTGCTTTCATTGGACTTTGCTACAAAGTGATCAGATTTTTTTCTTGATTAAGATTTAAAATAATTGGGGTATTTTTTAAAAATATATACAGAATGAAACTTTTGTCGTAAGTTCCGTCTTACACAATCTTCTACCTAAACAATGATAGCGCGGTAACAGGTCATGTTTGTATTGAGCTCAGTTAAAAATAAACAATACATTACTTTTGAATATAGGCCACTTGAATACGAAAATGGTTTTTAGTAGTTGGGTAATATATAATCTTTTAATAATTTAGTAATTTGGTTTTACATCTTTGTTAAGTATTTATATGCTTTACTTATATATTTTTTAGGATTTAGTTTTACAAATGCTAAGACAAGTTAAGGTTTTCTTTACTCTCGTAAGGTGTGTCAAGATTGTACTCTGTAATAATTAATTACACTTCACCCACCCTTACATTGAGAGATTCTCTCCTTTGTTTCTTTTTTTTTTTAAAACAGGTTGCAGGTTACGTACTACATTTACTGATTCAACTTAAATAAATGTTCTTGTTTCCACCTAACAATCTTTACGAATCTTTTTCCTCAAACATCTCCATAGTATTTTTTATTAACGTATGCGTGTGTGTGTATACAGTCATGAATGCTGAGGACAAACAATAAAAGCAGGTAGACAGCATTATCGCATTACACGAACAAGTTACCTAACAAAGGGTATGTATCCAGTATCCACTTAAAAATAATTGCCCGCGACAGACTTCCCTTAAAATGGTCCTGCAGGAAGGGAGCTCCCTCCAATTTCCCTGGTAAAAGCGTGCACTTGTTGAGTTCCTTTGTTGTCTGGCGCACCACCCAATATTATATCTGCGCTGGTGCAACCGAGCCTGAAAATGAATTTGGTTTAAAGTTTTCAGCATTGTGTATCTTTTAGAATTTCATTCTTTCGTTTATTCTTATGTGGTTCACCATTAATATAGTTTGAATTAGTTTTTTTGACTATTTTGTTAGATATTTTTGCTTAAATCTTTCTTTTAATAAATAATAAATAACATGTAGTTTATATAGCATAGTAAATATAAACTGAATGTTTAATGTTAGTGAAACAAAATCCTGTATTGAGATTCGTAAAATTAGAAAGTCGCGATAATATCTACATTAGGTACCAACCTACCCTTGGAGAAATAAAGTTTAATTTTTATTGGTTATATAATTCAGTATAATGAAGATAAAATCAGCATTACTGCGGCATAAATTGAGGCTACAGCTTATGTTAAAACGTACGAAATCTATTGAGTTTAAATAGCCCTAACTGATTCAGTTCAACGAAACGTAAAAAAAAACATTTAGATTTTTGTTTAAACCCAAGAATAAGTTAACATAAATATAATCAGAATATCTATAACTTAAGCCCAAATAAGAGGTCAATCACCTTTAAACCATTTGTCACGTTTATATCGCATCTAATCGCGATAAGATGAAATGAGCGTGGGATGGATGCAGCTGCTAACAGCGGAATGGACCAATATTATTATTATTACATGTCCGAACACGAGCTTAACTGATGTATAGCTGTCTATCAGACCTTATATAAGAAAATGTTTTACGACAAGCTTGTTAACATAATCAGATTAATTTACAATTCTGTATTATATATTATTGTACTCTACAGTATGCCTATATTATTATCAGAAAAAAATATTTTTTTTCAGTTAATTCAGAAAGAACATGAAAATTATTTGAATAAAAGACATAAGCGTTAATATATAAGCATCATACGATCTTTTAAATCCAAAAGCTATTCTGAAAATTAGAAAAAATATTTTTTATAAAGCTAGAATCTGTTGAATGGTTCAAATTGGATTTTTATTTGAGAAGGCGTATCATCGACTCGATCCAGTACAACTTTCCTGTTTATGTTAAGAGATAATTCATTGGGATAGCAAATCACTGACAATCAATGAAGTCGATTTGTAACAACTTATGTAGGTGATTATTTTTAAAATATATTTTTTGACTGCAATTAAGATACCATTTCAATTTAAGTAAAATTGTAATTTTTATATATCTACTTAATATGATTATGTACATTTTTTATTTTAATATATAAAATATTATAAACTATTATTATTATTAATGAAATAATGAAATAATTGTATAGTCATGTTAATCTTATGTAAATTTATATAAATATAGAAAGAAAAATAAACGGGAAACGAAACAAAACGGGATGGTTTCCCAGAGGTCGCGGGTTCGAATCCCTGCCTGTATCGGTTTATTATTCATTTTATATTTATATAAATGTTTTCTATTGAAACATTTATTTAGATACGTAACGGGCTTATGACGTAAGATAATTTACAATAACGTCTGTATGTACTTATATTTAATGTATATACAACCCATAAAACCAGTACCTAGTACCTACCTAATTATCCTTTATTCCTTGTTTAACAATTAACATAATATCAATATAAAAATGAATAAGGTTAATAAAGTCTAAGTAATGGCTGGTTTGTTTTTACTTAATTATTTTACTTGTCAATATTATCTTCGCTTTATAAAAGAAGCAATAGCTATTAATATTAAGAAATTATAAAATATTTTTTTTTACATATATAAATATATTTTGATCAATTTATTGCATTGTTAGATTTGAAACATAAAATATAATAAAGTTCGTCAATGATATATTTGATTCAAATGAATAAATTCAGAATTCACTTTGGTATTCATTCAATGAAATGGTATGTTTGTGTATAGTATATAATTAAAAGTCTGTTGCTATTTAATATTAAAATGCAAACTGTATACTATTTGTGACATGCCATGTCACTGTCACATATTTATATTATTGAAGATATTCTCTAGTTGTTTAATTCTAGCATTCACTTTCTTGACAATGAATAAAATAAAAACGCCAAATACTTAATATAAGTGTATTTTAAAAGAAAAAAAAATCAAAAAATAATATCGATTATTTAATACCGTAAAGTATAATGTACTGTACATTTATTTTTGATTAAATTATTAACAGAATTTTCTACCACAACATTGTATGCACAAGTGAGCAGTAACACAACACTTGTCATAATCGTATTTACTCATTATGATACCAATTCCGATATTCTATATCCGTGTCAGGGTACGAATTCTTAACTACTATTGCTAGGTATTAACAATTTGTGTTTTAATTTCATTGGTTACATGGTCTAATATCGGTCGGTAATGAACGAAGTCACGAAGACCTTTTTAATATTAATAGTGATTGCCTTACTCTAGAGTATATATTTTAGTTTAACCAAGGAGGCGGTAGCTTCATAATTACATTTGGGTAGTGAAGTGAACTTGACATTATATTTGTTAAAGTTATTTTCATGTCGATAATTTAATTTTGAGTGTCTAGAGAGCACTAAAATAATGGATATGATGTAAATTATACTTAAGTAAAATATATTTATAGGTACCTACTGAGAATAATTTGTTATATCCCTTAAACTTTTTTTAATATTCTTGGTAGAATTAACAAAGTAGAAAATTGTTCAATATGTGAATGTATCATACGTCATAGTTTGACCTGTACATGTACCAAAGGCTTTATGCTCGGACTAGGTATATGCACGTGTTTAAATTTTAAATAATACTCAAGGCATTATCAGCTTAATAATGTTCCAAGCTTCTAAAACGTCGGAGTGTGAGTCCCGTAAACCCGAAAGACCTATTTAATTCACGCTGATCAGTATTGATAAGTGCATATCCGATCACCAGTCCGTTGACACCGCTTTGTCTTCAGAGCACTCGCCACCCACACCCATAGACTGTCGGATGCAGCAATTGTTGAATTAATTATGCTTGTTACATTATAAACACTACATTTGAAAAAGCAGAAAACGAGACAAAAAATAAAGGATTCCATTTTATGTCTGCTCACATAATCTCGATGTTCAAGGGGAAAGAACTTCAGGTACCTTGGGTTGTAGACGATGTTGAATCGATGCAATGTGTATCTTCGTTGAATGCACCGTCGCCTGTTCTCAGTTGGGCACACGCCTCGCTCGCGGTACTGCGCCACGCGCTCTTTCGAACCGCCTCGTGTTTGGGTCCGTAACTCGTTTTAATATTCCTTGTTTTGCGCTGGATTTGCACCGCCACGATACAATAAGGTTAGCTTACAACTTCATTTGTGATATATGGTTTTATTTTCTTTTCATATCATTATTATGTTTTGTATATTTTTATTGAGAACTCAATTAAACCAGTGAATATTATTTGATATTAAATTTTCTTTAATTTAACTGTTACATTTAGAGGTTTTAAAGTTAAGTATAACTTTGTTGTCTTGATGATTTTAACTATCAAGAATTTACGGAGAAGAAAATCTCGTTATCCCATACTTGTACTTACGGTAATAGTTTTTACTATAATTAACTTGTATCATTGAACAAATAATAATATGGTATTATAATCTAATTTCTCTGTAATACATTTCCTCCAGTTTTATAGCATGTTTTTGATTTTATCTTTCTGCTTTATATTTATTTAAAAGCGTATTTAAGGCTAAATAGGTTTTATACCAATAAAATGGTTGAACTTTATAATAATTAATTAATATAAAGTTATGTTTAACAATTAATAAAATTTTATTCTCATGAATTTAAAATTCTATCATTTTCTAATTTTAAGTTTAATAAATGTTTTCGAAGGATCTTTATTAACTTAATATACCTATCAATTAAAATTATAACGTTTTGATAATCATAGCTATCATTAGATCGATGTTGAATCTCTGACGTCACTGATCAATATAATACTGATTGCTGGGAACATCATTTGCAATGACAGTTGTGTGTTTGAGTTGACAGTTGTGGAATATTTAGTTGAGTTCTATCAACATTTTGAAAGTAATGATGGGATGAAAAATACAATAAGGAACAGTCGCACAGATTTGTTTTGTAACAAAATATTCAGTTAATGGTTCCATAATACTTTCATTAAAGTCATTACCTCCAGGTACTTGGTTTTCTAATAAAAAGTACATTATGGCGCCCTAGCCAATAAAATGTCATTGCCATTTATTGCATTAAGACATTCTTTGTGGTAATTATTACTTTTATTGATCGAAGTGAAAACATCAATTTTGTATACAATACCTATTTTGTTACTTAAATTTTTAATACAAAGTCAATTCCTTAATATCATCCCAATATTTTATTATAATTTAATCCATTATATTAAATGAGTTCTGTTTCATCAAACTCCGCCAAGTTTTTTGTGTGTAGGAGTACTTCTAGTTCATTTTTATATATTTTTTATTGTTAATGACATATTTTTTCATAGAGAAGGTAGTTCAATTTCGATTGTTTTTTATTTTGGAAAAGATATTATCATTCTTCAAAAGAACATAAAATCCGTTTGTGAGATTACGTATAACGATCACCAATTACTTATTGATATTGGTTATTAAGTATTTGATCGTAACCGGATGGTTACGATCAAACTATGTAAGGTAATATTGTAAGGATTTACAATATTATATTATACATAAGTTTAAAAAACATCAGAGGTATATTTTGAAATGAACTATTTCACACCAAATCATTGTTAGTTTGAACAAGTGTTTTCACTTTGTGTTCTTCATCAGTTGTTTGAACTTAGAAAATTCAATAAAGTCCTTGTGAATTACTAATACAAAAAATATTATCAAACCTAAGTATTTAAGACTCGTATTATTTATAAGAATACATAAAGTTTTTATATTATAAGTTTCATTTCTGTAACTTGTTGCCAACCGTTTGATTATTGCTTTTTTGTGGTTTCCCGATATGGTCGTATAAATTTTTCGCTTCAGTTTTTTTCCGTGTATTGAACACAATGGCCTATAACCAGCTCTCAAACGACCTCCAGCCGGTATCCATTGAAATCAAAATATTGATTTTATTATATATTGTCTATTAAGTATCTTTGCTTTTGATTGTAATGTAATTCCATTTTTTAATATACTATATAAAATGGTATGTATTGACGATATACATACATATCTATATATTTCCAGTATTTTTTTTTCCACTAGCACAAAAACTTTCTTCAAAGTAAAGATGAGTTCCTTAATTTTGTTTTATTTAATATAACAAATGTTGTTTTTTTAATGAACTATTTAAATATATATCCAGTTCGTTAAACAATCCTATTTTTCCCATCACTATAAACAAACTTGTTTCCGTGTTTTGCCGTGGTTCGAGGGAAATGGAGTTTGCATTCTACGTAAAATTGATTCCATGAAACCGCTCACGTTAGTGATTTGGTTAGAGAGTCATCCAATAAAGTTCTGAGAACTTCGTATTCTGTCCCAACTTCGATGGACTACATTGATGTCACCCTCGTAAAACAATATTGATACTATCTCCATATGTATTTTGAGTGGTAACCAGTAATCCAATAAACACTCGGTTTTTTATTAATTCCAAGGTTTTTGTATACGCTCGCATTTTGCTATATTATATATTTCATTGCGGCTAGGGTTGCCATCGTCTAAAATAAAAAAGCCTGACTCTGCGTTATATTTATTAGGAAGGACATTTTGTACGCACGCACGTACGTACAAAATGTCCTTCCTAATAAATAAACGCACGTACGTAATTTTTAAATCGACATTTCTAAATTTGTCTATTCATCTACTTTATCCACGACGTAATTTTCTTCGGAAATGATTTTATAAAATTCTTTACATGTAATTTTTAATTTACACAATGTGTACATCATCTTAGCAATTGTTTCCGTGCAGGCCTGACACACAAATTTTTAGCCGGACATCTACTGCAAAAAACAAACATGTCCGGCTAAAGCAGGACAGATAGCAACCCTAATTGCGGCGCAAGTAAATTGTAACCAATAATAAATTCAAGGCCGCTTCACGAGTAACATAAACTAGCATTTTGACACAAATTCGATAATACGTAGGTTCTCAACAACTTTATATACTTATAACCTTCAGTCCTGTAATGAATTGGAGAATAAAATAGTATAGAAACAAGTAATTCGATGTTAATACATTTGCCTATTTTTCCCGGTATAATACTACATTTGCCTATTTTTCCTGGTACTACAAATTTTGAGGTCACGAAAACTATGATAGTTTTAGTCGTCAAATCAAAATTTACACATTACCCTAATGATTGCTATAAATCATCCTAAAAATCTTGAGATAAATATAATTTTTGATTCGGCGCCTTCGTAAGTCAAAACTCGTATTAGGGGTATAAGAAATAAAGGGGGAAATATGTGCATACATTTTTTATGCAAGTAACTCTTAGCCTCTATTGCAAATATATTATTATCAATAATACATGTGGTTTGTGTATGCTAATTCAATCAAGGAGTATTGTCCGTTTGGAAGGTCGTGGTTTACAGTCATTGTTATAGTTAGCGCGTTTTCTTAAACACTTTTTAATACATCAACGTAATGACAAAGGATTAATATTCAATGTAAGGCTTATTTTATAAATACTTGACCATTGACATTATAGTGACTGGCGTAACTAATACAAGTGAATGATTGAATGGTTTGATTTGTGAGGCATTTTGCACACAGGTGTCTTTAGATTATTTTTTTTTACTATTAATAAATAATACATTTCTGATAATATTATACCTAATTCATTTGTTTATAAAAGGTAGTTTATTTATACTTGATATGGTCTTATTTAAGTACTAAATGATCCGCTTATAGTTAATTGGAAAATGCTACTGCCTATACAGATAGTTGACATTATTATGCTAGACTAGGGGTCGCTCGCGACTTCGTCCGCGTGGTATTTAGAGTTGCCGCCGAGTTCCATACAAAATTGATATTTAAAACCCTTAAGGGTGGAATTTAACAATCTTTTCTTAGTACACCACTACGTAGAAAAACAAATGTATCCTCCAATTTTACTATCTCTACGACCTGCGGTTTTGACTGTATGCTATAAGTAAGTCAATCAGAACCTATTAGATTATATTAAATTTGCAGCATTTTTCATTGCTGCTTAACTTCTATTAGCCACAGCGAGATGATAAATACCCTATAGCCTTCCTCAATAAACGGACTATTCAACACAAAAAGAATTTTTCAATTCGGGCCAGTAGTCCCAGAGATTAGTGCGTTCAAACAAACAAACTCTTCAGCTTTATAATATTAGTATAGATCGTGAATTTGGACGCGAGACTCCAAAACCTAATGAGACAATTAAAGTGACTGCTTTAAAAAGTTTAAATCAAGTCAAAATACCCTAACTATAATAGTACAATCGTGTAACTGCTTAGATATTAAAAAAAAAATAAAGAGTGAAATGAAACATTAATTTACAAAATAATATGAAAATAAAGTTGAAAATTGAGAGTTGATGAGGTATGTTGATTCTATTAAGTATATTGAAAGCAACCTTGAAGGTTCTGTAATTAAATTGTTATTATGCTGACAACTTGCAAAAAAATATTATTATTTTTATTACCTATATTTTTATCGTCAAGCAATGCTCATTCGGTATTGAAAGTTATTAACCGTTTTCAAATGTGACAGTTGATTGACTCTTGTGACTTTTCTATTATCTCTTTATATATCTCTCTCTGTCTCTATAACTTTCTCTCCATCTCTCTTGAATCGTGTCGAAACAAAACATCCCGCTATTTGTTGAATTGTCCCAATAATATTAGTATCCTCACTGTTACAGAATGATGAATATTATTTTAATTTATTTTACGTGTTCCAAATGTGTATACCTTTTTTAATATCTTACCTTATTTTATAAAATACCGTAAGAGATTTTCTAAATCACAAAATAATTCTGAAAACTGTTATCCTTAAAATGTTTTCATATTTTTTATTTTTTTAATGGCGTCGTTAAGTCTTAACAGCTGTTCATCGTCAACACTCTCTCATCGATCGTCGCGCCTACGCTTCGTTCCGATTTTTTAAACCATTCAGGTTCACGGCTAATTACACTGCTTTACCGCCTGCGTGCCAGCCAACATTTAGATCACGAAAGGTTGACCTTTCACGAGTCAGCATGGGAAATAACAATATGAATATTTAATCGTTTGAGACTAGGGTTAGACAGCTGGCGTACGATAGCAGCCTGATAACAATTGTTATTGTTTTGACGTTTTGTATATATGCGTTTGTGTGAGACGCTGATAATTAAGTGCGCAGTTGTATATGAAAAAAATAGGTCAATGGATTCACTTTGTATTACTTTTTTAAATTAGTATCGTTGAATTAGGTTGCTATTTACTTGGATTGATTAACATGTTAGACGACTGCATTTATAGGTAGTGTTTTCGTGTTGCTATTCGCACGCTATCACGAAGGGCATTTTACTTATGTCAGTTTGCATGTCACAAAAACACTACTAATAAAATTCAATATACATATAGGTATAAGAAGTTAGTTTGAAGTGTTCGTTGTTTCCATTATTTCATATTTTTCTTAAACCCTTGAAGTAAACACATGTTTGTATCAAAATATAGAGATACAGCGTAAGTGGATTCTATTTGCTTAAAATATTCGCATTTCGTTTGTTGGATATAGTAAGCTACTAGAATGTTTACGTGTTCATTCACACGCGTAGTGTAGTGTGCGAGCGGCGTCGTTGCGCCTGCGCAGACGGTCCGCGACCGAGCCCTCTTTGTTTGTTGACAAGCCGAGCGCGCTCTGTTGTGTTGTTTTATGTTTTGTTCGCGCGTGCACCCGATACGCTGTAGTCGTGTGTTAGCCAGTTTCTAACATTTAAAAGAACTTCGGTTTATCGTCTGTTGCTAAATTTAGTGCAGTTAATTTAGGCTTTATCCTTATGCGCGTACATTTTTGTGTATAGTGAATAACGTGGCCAGCTCTGTTGTTTGTGAATATTTCTTCTGCGACTAATATTGTAAAAATTGATCTTTCACAACTGTGCCAAAAGGTAAGATTGGTTTTTATAAACATGTTGTTTTCATGTGGTTATTGTATTTTATAATATATTTATATTAATATAATTTTATAACAGTTATTTTATTTTCTTTTGTCTTCTATGTCAGCTGTTTTTGTTATTTAGTGACTCTCAACTCATAAATTTCCAAGTTTAATTGTCATTTCGATATTAGTATTTTAAAATATATATTTTGACATATTAAACTCATTACAAGCATTATCTTTCAATATTATATTATCGTAAATATATAACATAGTATAGAATGTTAGACATTAAGTCAACCTAAGTCCAACGCGAAACTATAATATTATTACAGGATTTCACTTGTCGTTAATGAGATTCACGTTGTACCTATTAGTCAAGATTAAAGCTGTTTTTTTCCATTTAGATACAGTTATTTTGGCCGGTCGTCTTACGGTACCTCATGTCTGGTTTGCTTAAGTGTGCTTACACACGAAATTCATTGTTCTTATTTCTTAATTATGAGTTTAAGAACTATGTAGAACAATTACGTTAATATGTCATCTTATTAAATTTAAAACTGAGTAAGTTGAATCTTATATACCTATATTTAATCTGTAACTCTTTTCACGAATTATTATTTATGAGTATTCGTAATTTATAAGTTGTATTTATACGATATAATGTTGTATCGTCTCATAAACGCAATGTGTAACTCGCTTAATCTAACGGCGTACTTGTAACTTGTCCGTGATCGTTACTGGTCACAAGATGATTCACCTTTTGACCGACATATGGATCATTAACTATAACTGTCCTAATGTCAATAGCAAAATAATTCTGACACCGTTGCGTGGTTCCTTCTAACTTTCACTATATCGTTATTTGTTGTAACCGGTTATAACCGGTAACAAATGAAACCAAGTTAAGGATTATAAACGAGTTATCTGCAAGTATTTCGTCAGACAACGATAAAATAACAAACAATAGTGGCATGGTAAGGCGCAATATCTTGTCACAAAGACATAAGAAAGTGCTCGGAAGAAAAAAAAATGTTTATTTAATTAAAAATAATATTTTTAATAATATTATTAATGTGCAGTATAAAAACTGACATGTGAAAGATTCATTTTCTGTCTTCTTATATATTTATAAGTTGATATTTTTATCAACGTATAGGGACAAATTATTAAAAATAACTCTTTATTGTCTTTTAGTCTTCATTCCTCTCTCGGTTAATAACTACTAGAATAATTAATTATCTTATGGTAAAAAATCTCGCATTTCATACGATTTAATTGTACTAGATTCTAATGGAATGGCATTAAAGTAATTAGAATAAATTAATACATATGAAAACAGAAAAACAAACAAGGGTAAATAAGTATAATTGTAAATAAAACTAGATTATAAAGTAATGCGCAGTGCATTACACAATTGTTATATTAATACAATATCTAATAAATATAATGAGGAAATTTATTGATAAGAAAAACCGCTAATTGTCGGTTATTTATCGTTAAAAAACACTGTGGCCATGACATCTGTATAAATAGTCTCTATGGAAAGTTATCTTAGTATTAAAAGAGTAGAAATATCTTTACACAATTGTATATGCAGCCATAAAAAGAAATATAATATTTTTATTTCTATTGTTTTCTCTAACAAAATTGTGTACCATTGTTTAGGTGTTACGTATAAGTAAATTACAATTACATACTTTATTCTTGACTTCAATTGATCGTGAACTGCTATTGAAAGATTTTTTTGGTCCTGGTTTTGTAAAAAGCATTTTTTTTTAATTTTATAGCGTGTGTTTTAATCGTTACAATATTTTACATATTCGTTTCAAATCTTCAGTATCTTTCATAAATTTTGATTATTTTAATATAAGAATAATAAATAAATGAGTTTATATTTTAGGAATACGTCAAAATTGTTTGGAGAACTTCCAAAGGAAGGGAAACATTTGCCTGATGGAAATATAAACCCTTTGTTGAAGATCCTTTTTACGTGACTTGACTAACTACGTCGCAAAATATGACGTACACCTCTACAATTTAAATATTCTATTAGTATTAGAACCGCTTGAAATGCAGTACAAAGAGAAATTATTGAGTAGGTACTTAAAAGTGGAACTTCTTGTAATTGTGTGTAATAAATTTTATTGTGTGAAAAAACTCAATACTTTTATATTACCCTTGAGAAATATAAATGAATTTTGTTTTTTGGAATACAATATATTACAGGGTATTATTTACGTGGATTTTTTAAAGGAATAACTAATATTTTGATCATTATTTAAATGACTCATATTGTCTAAACGGTATCTAAGCGAGTGGAACGCTCTTCAGAGCTCATAGAAAATAGCTGTTCCTGAGTCACCTTTATAACAAAGAAGCTCATATTATATATAATATGAACATATAATTACACTTTTATAATATATATAAAAGATTTATTTGTAGTTCAGACTTATATACTTCCTTCTAATTATAGTCTAAACAATACCTTATATAAAACATAACCTATTCTTCTTTCCTGCACGCTTGACAAATTATAACTAAACATTATACCTATATCTACTTCTGGCTATACCTAATACCGTCTAGACTTCAGGATTTCTTCCCAAGTGGTAACAAAGTTCTACATCTTCATAAATCATGTTATCTACAAAGGTTGTACGACTAATTCCTTTAGCAATCCACGCTTGACAGACCTCGGTCTAGACAAACGTTAGTCTACAACCTCACCCGTCTCCCCTCCTCTCCCCATTCTCCGGATTGCACTTCAGTTTTATTTCCTTGAACAATATCCATTGAAGTTGTTCCATCGCAAATCAGACTTTATGAACTTTCGTCTAGACATGCGTTAGTCTGCACTACATCCCTTCTCCCATTTTCTTCTGTCTGCTCTTTTTATTTTATTTCCTTTATCAGCTAAACTAAACTTATTCCCTCGCTAACTAAACTTTATAGACCTCCGTCTAGACATGCGTTAGTCTACACTACTCGCACACCTCCCTCTCTTGTCTCCCGTCTGCATTTACCAACTTTCATAAGAACTGTAGCTATTTTTTTTGTTAGGTTTTTGAACTTATTTAAATATTTACCACGTTAAATTTTGTGGTTCAATATTAACCTATAGGTCATGACGTCCGTATAGTTTTAAATCTTCTATTTATTTACCAAATATTGTTTGGTTTAAAATAACATAAATTAAAAACTTGCTCCTTAGAAATAAATATTCCCTTTTACAATTGCTGAACGTAAAAACTTGTTTTTAAATTTATTCTAAAAACTCTTGTAGGTACTAAGTTTTTACATGCTTCAGCTATTTTTTTTCAACGTCCAGTCACTAAAAAATCGTTTATAATATCCCAAATGTAAATGTCACCATTATGACTAACGCTAAGTAAAAAATATTAACACAAGTTCTGGTTGAAACATATTTACGAAAGAACTTTACATCACGCGAGCTCATAATTTTTCTACAAAGCTAACTTCTTTCTTGGTTTTTATGTTTCAACTACTGGGTTATTTGTGTTTAGTAAAATGTAACGTATTTTGTACCTGCGCAATACTGAATGTTTTCAAAGTTGTTATTGAAAAGGCCAGACGTTTCTAGGTATTTTAAAAATAGCTTTGATAGTATGTATGACCATTGTATCGGCGTCAGAGGTGACGAGCTTAACAATGCGTCTTCAGTGATTGTACACAGCCGCTTTTAATAGGCTCCTTTTTTGAATTTATTCAAATAGCATTGTTAAATATTCTTTACACTTTTCATCCTTAGTAGTTATTATCATTTCGTATGACAATAATAATGGGAATATTATAGTCTTTTTAAAACTCTCTTACGCAGAAGCCTTACATTTGTACAAAGTATCTGTTCTTGAATATTTTGTTTTAACATAATGTCTATTACTACTAATAATATAATTGCCTATAGTGTCTATATTACTTCAAATACAGGAATTATATACAGATCTAATGCGATAATGTGACTAATGCAGCTTTTTCTGGAATGAATTTTTTTAGACTACTTATATGTATTAATTTTATTAATTTAATACGGAGTATAAAATTACTATAAAATGAATATTCTTCAAAATAAAACAAAATATTATGTCAAATTAAAAACCAACTAAAGTCATATAAACATTTTTTTTTTTATTATAATATATTATATATATTATATTATATTTCATGTACAATTAGTTTATGAATATTAAATTGATTACCAAAATTTTAAACATTCAATTGCGTATATAGGACGATAGATACTCGATGACATGTCAGTTTAACAGTAGGGCCCTCGACCTACATTTCATATTATGACGTCACTAATAATATATATATTATTAAAATAATCACTTACAAATATTCAACAATACTCCAAATGATAAAACTAGATATTAATAAATTTAAATGAAAATATGCTTTGCGATATATATTTGTATATTTCCTTCCTTACAGAGAGATTAAATTTAATTATTTTTATTATTATAAAATTAAAAAAATATAGATAAGCTTATTGGTCAATTTAATAAATATTATTATACGATTAGATATTAAGCGAAAGTAAACCACCAAATATAAGTATAATTTTAAATAAACTAAATACGTTGTATAAACCCCAAAACAATCAGTGTGATGTTTATCTATTTGTTCGCGGCTCACGCAAAAACTACAACGCACACATACATACATTGTTTGTAATTACAACAGAAATAGAACTGAACTGATTTTGTCAACATGTGTCGTGACTCCTCATTACTGGGTTCTATGCAGATAAAATCGCAGAGACGCGATAGTTAAGTACAAAATAGTCAATTAGTTGGTATCAACGACCTCAACGTCCATCAATCAATACACCTTGTTTGTTCACCCTTCGTGTATCTTATGGGGTGAATGACTTGTAGTTCTTTGATAAGAAGGAACCTTTACTTGGTGGAAAATTATGGACCAGTTAGACCAAATTATTTGACAAAAATGAAGTTCTATTGGTCTAGCGGTTAGAGGCTGAGAGCTGAGCCAAAGGTCGTGGGTTCGATTCCGGGACAATTCTTTGTGTTATCCAAAAATGTTTGTTATGAGTTTGGGATTACACCGAAAGTTATTTGTAAATTTGTAACACCCCTACGTCAGGGATTTCTAAAGATGGAGTTGTTTTCTAAAAAAAAAAATAGAAAAAAAAGTATTAGTAACATGTTTTACTTATGTTTATTTTAAAATTATCGTAAGAGTGTTTTTTCATAAAAAAAAATCACACTCAACTATTAAAAAATATTATTTCAATTAATCCATACGAAAGTAAAAAATGCTTCGAAAGCTTCCTCCGTGTATTATTAAAATAACTATTATTATTAAAATAACTATTATTATTAAAATAACTATTATGATTAAAAAAACTATTAAAACGTAACGTTTTATTAAACGTCTATAAATACGTTTATTATTTTGCTTTATATATCTCTTTATACAAACCTTTAGAGGTGTATATTTAAACCAGAGCTATTTTTAAATCGTAATATAAACAAAACAATTTTTATATCACCAATACGTCACAGACATACTGATATTGTCTTTGGATCACCTAGACATTGATAACAGTACATATAATATATATATATATATATATACATAATTACATATATAAACTCATTTATGAATATACCTATTCTATTTCAATTTAAAATTCAATTGCACTTGAGGTCAATAAAAGAACATTCTCCGTTATAATGAGAAATGTTATTCTGCATATTTTATACTTATATGAAAAACTCAACAAAGAAACTTCAGAATGTTATTATAAATAGGATAGTGTGTGCCAGTGGGTTTTTTCAATGTGCCTTTATTTCTTTTATACACATATGTATATGTAGGTATATGTGTGTGGGGGGGACATCCACACACACAATATCTCTATTTATCTTTCCTTTATATACACCTGTATACATAGAAAAGATAAATAGAGATAAAAGTAATTAAAAAGTGGAGAGTGTAAACAAACGGTCACAATATTGTTAAACTAACTGCTATATAGGGAGTCCATGTAAACAATACAGCAAGCGTGGTTGGTTTATATTTAAATCTAAACCCTGGAGTGGCAAATTTTAATGCGCGCGCGCATATTGAACTATATTTGTTCGGGTTCATTAACACCGCGCCGCGATCCGGAAATTGCGACCGACGGATATTTTTGTGTTAACAATTACATATATCTATATATAATGCAATTTAATATATTTTTTTCTTAGGATTATCGTCATTGTTATTTTATTATAAAATAAGTGAATCGCTTATTTACTGAAACTGTAAAAGACCTATTTACGCAATTTCAGATACATATATATGTTAGGACATTCAGTTATAAAATGATTATAATAAAAATTACATTCAAATCTATTAAAGTAAATACTCCTAATTAAATAATTAATCCTATTAAAATATAATTTCCTTATAACAATGAATAAAATGTGGTTATTTGTTTAAATCCACTTTTTATGTATATTTTTATGTGAACATTATTTCTCACATTAAAACGTAAAAGCAGTACAGTTATATAACAGTTATAAGTAATTACGTTTTTAACGTCACGGTAGTTATTTGTGATGTTTTGGCGAGAAACGGTATCTCGCAAAAAATAATCCGAGAAAAATGAAACCGTGGAATGTAAGCCATTATTATATTATGTTATTAGTATGGAAAATTTACGTTTTTTATAATCACCAGTCTATATAAACAAACATATCTATAAATCGAAACCAGTTAATTTAAACCAAACCTGCAAATTATAATGTATATGAAGAAATATGTATTAATTTTGTTATTTTAATCAATCATCGATTTATTTATCTTTGAATCTGCAATCTTTTTAACATATAATAAAAGTTCATTGACCGTGAGTGTAATAAACTTGAATTAAGAGTTCAAGGGTTGGTTAAAATACATCTTAAAACATACCATAAAGTTGTGTACGTCTGAAATAATGATATAAAACAGAAGGTATATTTTTTCACAATGTTATTTCTTAAAAACATCAGCAAAAAAAAATTGGTTCTTGCTTTTGTAAGGATTTTATTTCATACGTCACAGATAAAACTGTTTATCTTATCTTTGTTTTTATATATATTTACGTGTTTTGGTTTTGAGATGATAGATAACAAGCCACGTGGAATAAAGAATATAATTAAAGTATAGATGAATAAAAAGTTTACATTTAAGACCTGAAATAATATCTGTACAGAGATTTACAAATCAATGTGACTGGTTATTGTATATTTACTTCACTTGTCATATATCACCATGCATAGCCTTATTAAGCGTAATAAGTTTTAAAATAAATAAAGAATGAAAAATCAAACAATACCAGCAGGGATTCGAACTCGCGACCTCTGGGAAACGATTACGTCGCACTAACAATTGAGCTACCGTAACACTTATAACTTGTTCTATCAACAGAAACTAAAATCAAGGAAGTCTGTCGATTGTTCTAGAAAATCTGGGTCTATGAAATTATTTAGTGGAATTCTAAAGATCAGCAAAATCCCATTGTTGTTTGTCGTTCATTGTGAATGGCACAGCTGATGCGCCATCACTAAAGACCCCATGCCCGGACCACCCGTTAAGTGTGGGCTAATGTCATGATTGGGCTGACAATATTATACGTGTTTTCGCCTCGATAACGATGTAACAAAATATCAATTTTCAAATTAGTATATACATATTATGCATCGGTATATGTCAGGGGTGGCCATCTTGATCAAAACTAAGATCCATTATTTACCGATAAATCTCTGTGGGGTCTATCTTATTTGTTTTTAGGAATTATATACTTCTTGAAATTGTAAGAACAGATGTTAACAGAATTTAAAAAAAAATGTCTTACCGCAATCGACTCGACTACCGACGATCGTCTGGTTGGTCACCCCTGATATATTTTAATTAAATAACTATTTTGTTATAAAACAATGCTGCCATTGTACTATGTATAATAATCTTATATATTTCAATTTGAGGAAGTCTCCTCAAGACTAGATGAAGTTAAGATTCATTCACTTTAGTTAGTTAGTCAGACATTTCCAGGAGTTGGTAACAAAGTCATAAGTTAAGATCAGTTTGATTTTCCAGATCTAACTCTGCTTTTGATCCTTATGGATGCTGTCTTAGACTTTGGTTGAAAACGTATTTCAGGTACATTTAGTAAATCATAAAGTTTAAGTAATATTTAAGATACTTGCAAGTTAATATGTGATACTGAACATAACTAGGCCTTTTTGTAATGTAAATTATTTTATTTAATAAAACCGGTTCTCAGACTATATGACATTTTAAATCACTTTATATGCAAGTTTTAAAGTCAGTAATAATAACATGTGAATATTAAGTGATTTTTTTATTTTTATTGCAGGTAAATATTTCTCAAAGTATTTGAAGGACCTACTTGTTTCAATTAAATTGGATTTATATACAATAACTTTCTAAAATAGTATTTTACATAGACAAGTAAAGAATCAAAAAAACTCTTACTAATTCTTAATTTACTTCTAAAATAAAAAAAACGCTCTTAAATAACTTAGCTATTGACAATTTAAAATATTTTTATAACCGCAACTCTCAACTGCACTTTGTGACCAAGAAACCAAATATGAAGCACCATTGCCAAAATATTTGAATAACTAAGAAACTTTGTCGTTCTGTGACTCAAGTTTAGGTTTTCGCAATAAATTTGACTAAGCCGGTCACCGCCCCGTTCAGTTGTTCACGGATGGATGGCGGCAAATTGAGTGAAGTTAATCCATTTAATTTTCGTTTGAAACTCATATAAAGTATATAGATGTTTATTTTTTATTATTGTTAGCCATAGTGATATTATTTTTAACTTCAAATATTTGAAAGAAACACTGAACCTTCACCCATGGCCATTAAAATGTATGACTTAAGGGGAAATCCGTAGCTGTTTTCAGGCTGTCGTCAACAAATAAAAGAGTATAGAAAAAAGGAAGGGGCTCAGTCTTCCGGTACTCTTACGACGGAACGCTCAGGTTTCATTTCCTCCGTAAAGGTGATGTTATGGTATTGTCATTTCATACAGAAACTGCAATTTACTTTATATATTCTGTACTATTAAAAAAAAATACTGTCACCGGTATAATGTACTAGTAATAAGTTCATGTTAAATGAGGTTGTATGCAATCGATTTTTTTGGTTATTCAAATAAAAACGCGTGTTCAAGGTTTCTCTTCCTATTTATTTTTTTTTTTTAAAGTTGCGATAAGCATTAAATATATATAGCGTTGGGATCAGTACTTTCATTATCACAATTTGTTCTGACAGACTGACGGTTTTACGACGATAATAAAGCTGATATTACAAAATATTAATATTACAAGCCATATTTAATGTACATAATATAATTAATAATTTTGGTTAATTTACTTATTTTCTTATACTAATAAAGTTACGCAATTCGTTCAATATTTAATCCGATTAATGAAGCTATATGTTACTTTTAATTAAATGGAAACTACCGTATAAGAGACAATACGAATAATTTATTCATTTTCATTCATTCATTTCAACTGACTTTTCATTCAATTTTACAGTTTACGTCTGTTCAAATGGGTATTATTTTTCGATTATTTAACTATTATAAGTTATATTTAACGTATTATTTGAAATGCTTTATTTATTATTAAATAAAGCATCTACAAAAGCTAATGTAGGTAATGTATACAAGACCACTTAGATAGTTTTTTCAGATGGAAACTACAAATGCGCAATAAGAAAAAATGTCCTAGAATTATGTAAAATAATAAATAAAATTCAATAAGGTTTTATGAAAATAACAACATAATAAATATAAATAGCAGATTTAAATTTTTAGAGTTAATATAAAATAATTAAAAATGTTAAACTTAATGTAAAAGAGATAGTCTTCCACATGCGGACAGCGCTACAACAAATGAGTTTGTCGTTAAAAAAATCAACGTAACGAGATATTTTATTAAAAAAAAAAAAATAAAATTTAAAAAATAGAAGAGTAATGAAATATTAATGTCTATGTCAGCAATTTATCAATAAAAATTTAAAGAGATGTTAACTTAAAATATATATAATAATCGTATATAAGAAGAATATAAAGTTTAAACCAATGCTTATGTACCACAAGACGTTAACAACCCCCAAAACCTAAATAGTTCTCAAGATGAATAAGACATCGACCTACCTCCCCAAAAAATGTTCTTCACCAAATAATTAAAGAAAAGTACCCACTAATCTACTAATATTAGAGAGAGATAGAAAATATAGAAGGATAGTTATATTTTGTAGACTGGTGTCGCGACGAAAACCGTTAAAATTAATTAATAAATGATAAGAATGACTATATTTCTTTATCTAAATGGAGCGGACTAATGACAATGATTACGCGATAAGCTTATGGACTTGTTTTGGTCATCGGCCTTATTTCGTCAAATCGTTGTGACATATTATTCTATATCTTTGTTATGAATTATGAAATCATTGTGTGTATCAACTATTAGATTTCTACATAGTATATAGCATAAATTTATTATCATTTTACGTACAGTACTTGTTTTGACAATGACATTTGACAATTTGTCTATGTACAAACATAGGGAAACCATAGACAGGCCTGTGAGTGGCACTGTCTGACAAATAATAGAAGAGGCAAGATGACAGACCGATACTTAATTTTATCTAATCACACATACAAGAAAGAGAGACATATAGTTGGTCTCACTTGCTCTCTTTTTTTTCAATGGACACATAAGGTTGGTTTTCCTAGTATATGTACCGACCTATAATAATGCATTTAATAAATAAAAATCTAATTTTAACAATACGCAGTATTTAGTGATTTCAAATTAGTATTAGATAAGTGATAAGACTTGGCAGATGATACCAAAGTTCAAAAAGCACTATAGTTCAGAAAGGTCACGACGTAGGCGGCCGGTAGCATCAATAATTCAATGAATAAAGAATGAGCACTGTATAATAAAATATAAACCAAGTGCGGGAAATGTAAAATGATATTAAATTATGAAAAACATATATCTAGAAGATAATCAAAAATACAGCATATACAATTCATTGACATAATTAATTCTGATAAAGATATTGTTACGTATTTAACTATTACTAAAAGAAAAGCTTTTAATATAACAAGAAATGAAGCTATCAAACAGATATCAAATACCAAACCCGTTCTCTGTAACAGCCAGTGCATCCACGTGCTACAGAATAAATTATAGTCCATTTGCTGAAAGTACGAACTGGTGTAGATTGATTTAGTACAAAGTTCGCTGAAATGTGTTTGGCAAAACCGAATAATATATCTATATGAAATACAATTTAGTAAAGCCATATACTGTTAGAGCTTCAGTGTACTGTGAATTGGATAAAGTTAGGCTGTACTACCAAAAATCTTTATTGAAAACGTTATTACAAACATTTTTCATTGTCAAAGCCCGGAAAAAATTGTTGCCAGAGACCTGGGAAAAGTTGGCGACAGAAACTCAGTAATTCATGTTCTTCTATAACTTAATTGTAATAACTTTTAACTTCTCTCACATCCAGGCCTAGATAATCTAGTTAGTGTGAGTTCTCATACAGTCTAAAAAAGTGCACTTAAAAAGTATAACGTTTGTATTTTTGATCCATCTTAACTGTGCGGAAATCATTGCTGCAATTATTGCGAATCTTATATCAAAGTCAATAAACCTTTATGGTATTGTATATGAATTTTATCTTTATTTCAATGTGTTACAGTTGAAATTTCTAAAGCAATTTATCACTTCAGGTTATGTAAACACAGCTGCAGTAGTTTTATTAAGGGTAAAGCATTTTAATCTCTTTTGCGTGGGTAGTAAAGTTTAAAATTGCTTACAGATATTAAATGCGTAGACGCTTATCTCGTTGCATAAGAACTCGTTATCAGGTGTTAGTTTTAATGACGCAACCGCCCTGAACCCAAAGCCAAAGTATCAACCTATTTTAGAAATTAAATATTTATCAGACATATATATGTGTTTATTTGTTTTTGCTGATAAAATTTTTTAAGATATTGTATTATTATTATTGTAATTTCCTGCTTTTATGACAAAAACAGAATTTATTTTGTGATCTACAAAAAGAATTCACAATTCAAAACACAGCTGGGCCCTTATTCTGTATGATACACGAGATTTCTTACGAATAACGCGTGACGTCACAACGCGCTGTCAACCTAAACGCGATACCTAAACGCGGCAAGATGTGAAATTAAAAATTGTATACAATAACGTATTCGCTATGACCAGTTACGCACCGCGTTACGATAAAATCGTGGAATCGTGTTCACTATGCCAATGTCAAATATTAAAACACGTTGTCAGGTGTTATGGGCTTGTTTTCAAAAGTCAAAATTAACGTGCTTTGAGCTTGCGCGTTTATAATAACGTCAGTACGTTTTGGTACTTTTCTATTAAAATCAATTTATTAATTATTCAATTTAACAAAGTATTATTAAAATTAAGAAATAACGTACATTATTTATAATAATTATAAACTATATTCTTTATAAATGTTGTTATTCTAATAAATGCGACTACTACCAAAGCTCTGTCATTGTTTCGTCGTTATTTTATATTTATGTTCTATGTTATAGGGATAATTTAAAATACCTCTTAAAGAGAGATTTTATTTATTATGAAATTAACACATAATTGTTAACACAATCAATAACACAAAACACTCAAAACTTGTAACTTTAAAAAATGTTTCTCAAATTCTTGTCTATGACGTATAAATGGTCTTCTAGTTTTCTTCAACACCGACTTTGTAATGCAACAATTATTACACTAAATAATATAAAAATCTCAATGTAAATTCTATCTGAAACTTTATTCTCTATTATTTATTTATTTATTTTAGGATATTTGTCTGAGAAAGTAATGTGGTAGACATTACAATGACATAACATTAATATTTGATGACATTACAAGTATTTATGTCAATTTATATACGTCATAACGCGTTCTAAACTTTAACGCGCCACGATATGGAGTTGACAAATTGTATTTTGCACGCCACACGGTGAGTTATCTATGTGCAGTTTTTGATTTCACATTACGGGTACGTCAATGAATCTAACATCGGTTTTTATTCGAAGGTACCGGTTTTAAAAAGATTTTAATTATTTGATTTTACCTTAAATTTATTTTCAAGCTACCGTAAATCTTATTTTATAATGTTATTAGAATTTTTGTAGGTTTGAAACCAAAAAAATAATCTTAAAATCTTTCTAAATTACCGATTAGTTTTAGAACGAAAATAGGAAAAAATTTTAAGTAACAAGTTTTGAGTGTTTTGTCTTGTTTATTGTATTTTTAATTGCAATTTATAATTAGGTAATAAATAAACTCTTTTTTCAATGGCATTTTAAATGATCGTTTTAATACATTACATAACGATAAAGCTACAAAAGAAACATCATACATGTTTTGGTAATGCTCGTATTTATTAAATTAAAAATAATTGTAAAGAATGTAAATTATAATTATAATAAAGAATATAAGTTATTTTTTAACTTTATAATACTTTTTAAAATTAAATACCGATATATTTATTTTTTTAGAAACGTGCCAACACTTACCACGTTTTTTGTAAACGCGCGATTTCACAACATGTTATTTTGACATTTAAAAACAAGCCCATAACGCACGACAACATGTTTTTAGATTTGACAATGGCATAGACAATACGATCCCATGAAGATTTCACGAATTTATCGTAACGCGGTACGTAACGCGACTATTTGCTTATAGAGAATAAGGGCCCAGGGCCCTTATTCTGTATGATACACGAGATTTCTTACGAATAACGCGTGACGTCACAACGCGCTGTCAACCTAAACGCGATACATAAACGCGGCAAGATGTGAAATTAAAAATTGTATACAATAACGTATTCGCTATGACCAGTTACGCACCGCGTTACGGTAAAATCGTGGAATCGTGTTCACTATGCCATTGTCAAATAATTAAACAAGTTGTCATGTGTTATGGGCTTGTTTTGAAAAGTCAAAATTAACGTGCTTTGAGCTTGCGCGTTTATAATAACGTCAGTACGTTTTGGTACTTTTCTATTAAAACCAATTTATTAATTATTCAATTTAACAAAGTATTATTAAAATTAAGAAATAACGTACATTATTTATAATAATTATAAACTATATTTTTTATAAATGTTGTTATTGTAATAAATGCGACTACTACCAAAGCTCTGTCATTGTTTCTTCGTTATTTGATATTTATGTTCTATGTTATAGGGATAATTTAAAATACCTCTTAAAGAGAGATTTTATTTATTATGAAATTAAAACATAATTGTAAACACAATCAATAACACAAAACACTCAAAACTTGTAACTTTAAAAAATGTTTCTCAAATTCTTGTCTATGACGTATAAATGGTCTTCTAGTTTTCTTCAACACCGACTTTGTAATGCAACAATTATTACACTAAATAATATAAAAATCTCAATGTAAATTCTATCTGAAACTTTATTCTTTATTATTTACATATTTATTTTAGGATATTTGTCTGAGAAAGTAATGTGGTAGACATTACAATGACATAACATTGATATATGATGACATATCAAGTATTTATGTCAATTAATATACATCATAACGCGTTCTAAACTTTAACGCGCCACGATATGCAGTTTTTGATTTCACATTACGGGTACGTCAATGAATCTAACGTCGGTTTTTATTCGAAGGTACCGGTTTTAAAAGATTTTTATTATTTGTTTTTAATGTGTGTTTTTAGTAGGTTTATTTTAAATAAAGCGTTACCTTAAATTTATTTTTAAGCTACCGTAAGTCTTATTTTATAATGTTATTAGATTTTTTTTAGGTTTGAAACCAAAAAATAATCTTAAAATTTTTCAAAATTACCGATTAGTTTTAGAACGAAATTAGGAAAAAATTTTAAGTAACAAGTTTTGACTGTTTTGTATTGTTTATTGTATTTTTAATTGCAATTTATAGTTAGGTAATAAATAAACTCTTTTTTCAATGGCATTTTAAATGATCGTTTTAATACATTACATAAGGATAAAGCTACAAAAGAACCATCATACATGTTTTGGTAATGCTCGTATTTATTAAATTAAAAATAATTGTAAAGAATGTAAATTATAATTATAATAAAGAATATAAAATATTTTTTAACTTTATAATACTTTTTAAAATTAAATACCGATATATTTATTTTTATAGAAACGTGCCAACACTTACCACGTTTTTTGTAAACGCGCGATTTCACAACATGTTATTTTGACATTTAAAAACAAGCCCATAACGCACGACAATATGTTTTTAGATTTGACAATGGCATAGACAATACGATCCCATGAAGATTTCACGAATTTATCGTAACGCGGTACGTAACGCGACTATTTGCTTATAGAGAATAAGGGCCCTGTTTGACATATATATGTACATATATTTTATTTAAAATTATGAAAATAACATTAAAAGTAAATTGTTTAAGAAAATTCATTAGAGTTCTAAGCAATTAGTGATTTTTTCTTAAGTTAAAACTAGATTTCATAACAGGATTCAAAATTTGGATGCAAATATTGATCTTGAAATTAATTTGGATGCAAGGTTGGTTCAGATCATCTCATCTAATTATAGTCATCCCGAAATATACAAGGCGTTGGCGTAACTATTCATATCAGATCTCTGCTGCACTTCCTCGTAGCTTGCAATATATTTTATAAATTTAATCTTTGTTTAAGCCTCTTAGATGCTCTTATATAGGGTGGTTGATCATCAGCGAGTGAGTGTTTACATTAGTCGAGTCAGTAGGCTCGATTCCTGAGTAAAACTCTATATTATATTATGTAATAGTCAATAAAAAATCATAATAATAATAATCAGTCAGAATGTAACTTATAACTTATTTGTTAATTTAACTTACATTACCCAATGCTGTTTCTTTGTTGATAAAATAAATTGTAGTGTTTTGATTTTTTCTATAAACATTTAACACCTATTTAAAATGTTGGTATTCTTTTGGTTTATGGTTCAGTAACATGTTGCAATCATATTATTTGTATCTTTATATTTTTTTATTTATAATTTTCCACTTTGAATCCATACCAGAGATCACCTGTGTACCTCAAATGTTAGGAGAACCTATTTTGAAACCATACTTATTGGAATAAGCCCTCTTGTACAAACAATCCCCCGTTTAAAAATAAAGCTACGAAAAAATAATGCATATTTAACTTTTTTAAATTAGTCATCACAATCTCTATATAAAGATTGTAGTCATCATTGATCTCTATAATCTTAGATAAGTCGGACGGAATTTTCTCATGATAAGAGATATCAATTATTGTTCTTATATTTTATTGCTATATTTCCATTAATGAAAAAAATATTTTTCCTAACGATAACATTAAATGGATTGGATTTTGTTTTTATGACTCATGTTTTTGAAATAAAGGACTAAACCGTTTTTAGCTGTAACAGTAGTTTTAACATATACTTAACCTTTGGCAACTACAACGTCATTTCTGTCACTGGAATTTAACAGTATAGTCCAACCAGAGTAGTTTGGCAAGTACACATGTAACGCTTTATAAATTATATTATATACAGTTCTAATATAGCAATAATTTTGTTATACCATGCTGTATATTTTTATAGTATGTTTTGTCAATATATTCATTTTTGCTGAAGATTTTTTTTGTATTGAAATAAATACGTTACTTCCCTTGAATATTACACTGTAAAAAAATCCCGTCAAATGCGAAAAATGTTGTTTCATTACTAAAAATTAAACAGAATTATTTGTATAATAAATTAATTAGCATGAAATATTAATAAAATTGTTATTGTTATTGAAAGTGCACAATAAGTATCAAAATTATTTAAAAATAGTGGAATGGATTTAAATAACAAACCCATTCGAGGCTGACATTTAGCTAGCTCTATATAAAGACTCAAATCTTAACTTTGTGTATCTGAGATGAATAGTTTTGAACCATTCTTGACATCGAAAATAACTAACTATTTTTAGCATCACTACTTGACTTACATGCTCTAAGATGTTTGACCTTCAAGAGACTGTTTTTAGACAGAATTGCTTAAAGTTTTTTTAAATCAGAACTCATATAAACTTATATTTGAGAAAGAAGTTTTATTTCATATAAAAATAAAAAGAATTTTCCGATACAAATTCAAAGTGTATTGTATTTGCCATCCCTATCGGTTTAAGAGGGGCTTTGGTAGATCAGTCGAGACAATTTTCTTATAATTTAATCAATCTTCAAAACGATCCCGTTACTTCCAAAATTTGAAAAATATTAGCAAAGAGATATCGTTTTGTATTTATTTAATTATTGTTTGACACATATTCATATTCTTTAACTATAATAAATAAGGAAAAATAAAATAACATATTGTATTAAACTTCTATTATTTTTCTGTGGCGTAAAAGTGATAAGTTTAATAACATTTTAAACTGTTAATAACCATAAAATAAATTTGTTATTATTAATAAATGTGAATGAAAGCGTATTGCAGGGCTGAAAGTTGTTAAAAAAGTTCCGATTTTAGAAGCTTAAAACATTACAAAGAACAGATGACATATAATTCATTATTCTGTTATCTTAGTAAATAAAAAGATGTTATGCCATCAATTGTTATTCTCGTCGCGTATCTGTCCATCCAAGCTGGTCCACTGAGAATACTAGCAGGATTAGTGCACTAGCTCCTCAACTCGAACATTGATCTCAGTAACTTGTAAGTTCAATAAAAACTTTTAAATTCCTGCTCGACTTCGATCGATCAGATCTGATCTAACTGAATTTAAAATAACTATTAATTTCATTTAGATATTTAGTTCCGATACGGATTTTTTTTGCATTTAGTTCTGATTCAGTATTTAGTGCCGATACGGAATTAAATTATTTTTTATATTTAAATTATTTCCACTTTAACTCAAAATAAATATAAGTCCTTTACTGTACTGACAACAACATGTGCTTTTGGTAAGTACCTTTATGTGTTTTTACGTGAATGTGTGTGTGTGTGTATGGATTTGTGTTTTTGTGAGGGTGAATGTACGTAAATTTCCACGCACACACATACATACACAGAAGTGGATTCATTCGTCCATTTTTGTGCCCCTAGAAAATGAGTAATCAGAAGTTACGGACACCCATTTGCGTCACAAATCGAATACTGTTTATAATTTTACAACAGCTAATAATAATACTAGTCTTCGGTAAAACAAAATCCTCATAAAAAAGATCACTAGCTTTGTATTATACAATTATTTAAAACGAGGAAACAAATTGCTTTAAAATTAACTCAATTCAAATCTTCATTATAATGTTCATTTCTCACACCAAGTTATATTTCTAGATGCTAATTAGTTGTCTTTAGGCTTTCATTGAAGTTATCATTATTACGCTATCAACACATTTTTATCTATTTCATCTTGAGTGATGTGCTCCATTGTTTAAATATACCGCTAAAATTGTAATTCCCAACACAATTCCCGATCGCATCGGTTGATCAAGTGACTCAGCGCTTTGTGCCTAAAATAATAATCGCTTATATACGATGCTTACACATTCATGTGTTGTTTTATAACTTATATGCCTTGGGAATTTCATATAACGATTACATTATATGTAGGTATAGTAGATATACGAAAATAATCTAAAAAAAAATTGACGGTCCTTCGCTCTTGTATAGGATTGAAAATCTCATCAAAATTATATGTTCAGTTATACGACTTGAGATACATATGTAATAAAATAAAATACTTAAAATTTTTGCTGAGCGCACGTTTCATGTTCGCCATTAGTAAATTGCATCCCCAGCAAGTAATATAAATATACAATTTAATTTCCTCTAAAGCTTCTCATTTTAGAAATCTTAAAATTATTATTAAAAGTACTTATATATCGTCGGATCATGTAGAGATACGGTAGCTCGATCTGTAGTGCGACAGGACGATTTCACAGAGGTCCCGGGTTCGTCACATCGATGTTTATCTATAACATTAGTAAGAATTTTCGAAAGAACCCTAATAGATGTCACTACCGTCCGACAGAGACGATCAAATATAAAACGCTCAATAGGTAGAGCGACGGGATCGTTCCTCAAAGGCATCGAATTCCTGCCCGTATCGGTATTCTATATTTATTAAAATAAGCTTCATATATATATATTTAATAATATTTCCAAACTGTCCTTATAATATATATTTAATATCATCATATACATCAGATTTAAACTTCCTAATATAGTTGTGACTTCTACAGAAAATATAGCGACAAAGCAGTACGTGATCGGCTTTTAGTGTCTGATACGACCTCTTTTGGTCCTAACATATTTTATCTCTTTGGTTCATGACTCAGTAACGAATAATACTATTCCATAATAAACCCTATTTATTTGCTATTGTTCTACTAAATTTACCTAATCCACTGCATTCCTAGGTTTAAGCTCAAAAAATCATGAGCAAGCAAATGAGGCTACCTATCTGTCTCTCTTTTTTGCACGATTGACTAGACCAAGATAAGTATGGGTGTCTCATCTTACCTCTTTTATTATTTGTCAGACATTGACACTCTTAGAACTATGACTCTCCTATTCTATGCAAAAAAACTTAACCGTCTGGAACAATGGCGTCGCGAGAATAATTTTGACAATAGCCTTCACCTCGATTTAACTGGATTTAATCCAAATAATCCATTGTGAAGGACGAAAAGCCAGACCATTAGGTAAATGAGTACATGTATTGTCTTGACTAAAATTATGCAGACTTAGATGACGAATAATAATTATTATTTGATAACACTTCGTTATCAGTTAACTATATACAATTCGTATTTTTTCATTGTAGAACATTACATATCATAAAAATAAATGACAAATTTGGTTGTGTATGATTGCTACAAAAATAGTTAATAATAATTGTTATAGTATGTCTTATTTAAAAATAGCATTAGTTTTCGAATTGCTGGTTTCAAATTGAAAACATTTGCATAGATTTCTCGTTTTCTGTATGATTGAATATCATTTGACTTTTGTTATTTCATAAAAAAAAGAACTTGGTTAATTTAATTCTTTAATTTGTGTTAGTTGTTATGTCTTAGCACTTTCTATAATAAAATTTCCCACTGAATTTTATTTTATATCCTAAAATGACTAAGATTATTACTTTATTTGTAACATTAGGATAAACTGCAGTAATGAACTGCTTTCATTCTAGAATAAAATATAATTAAAATAGCATATAGTTAAATTATCATTTACAATAGATAGATGTTTATTCCTCTTGGAAATTAATTGATTGTTGTTTCCTGTTTACATCGATGTTACTAATAACATGCTTGTGACGATTTGTTATACGCAATATTTATTATTTAATTCCTTTTAGTAAGTTTTATTGATATTCAAATACTTAATAATATTAGTAAGTAAATATTCGTAAATAACGTGACATGTTTTTTAATTCTCTCATTGCTTATTTTGCCTTAATTTCAATTAATTTATTTACATCTCTTATCACTTCATTTAATATTCAATGTTCGAAATTCATGAATATTTTATTCAAATTAAATACATTTATTTACATGTTTTCATGAAATCGTTGACCTCTACAATTATTTACAAATTCAACTACAAAGTGAGATATTTAAATGAGCTTAAGATTACATTTTTAATATAATAATAACAAATATGAATTTAATTAATTACTAATCCAAACTAGAAGGTACTTTGTGTTGTTCATAAAACAGTCAACACTAACAGTTTGTTTGTTCATTCGCTAACTAGTTCCATGTGACATCAGTAATTTTCCTAACGATGCCATTCGCTGTAATAACCTAATATCCGTTCTATTTTACTGTTATATTTACGTTTCAATTAAATTCACCTTAATAAACCTACCTAATATATTTCATAATTCCTTTGGTTTCATCAGAACTGCGAAAAGATACACAAGTTATGAAGTAAACTAGCTTACTTCTTGATAGAGCAAGCACTCCTCACTGAAAATTTAAATGTCTTTGTCATCACCGATAAGGTGGAAAGAGACATAATATAGCTGATCTGGATTGAGCTTATCTCTATTGTTTCATTATCCACTCTCAAGTGCACTATTTGACCTTAAAAACACCGATATATTTTTCCACCAATCAGATGAGCACTAGCTCGCTAACAGCCTTTTCTCAATGCGATATTAGTAGTTGAAATAGCGTTAGTGCATTGGATAATGAAATATCTGCTTTAGCTAGGCAGTTCGCAATGAATATGCGTATGAAAAGGTTTCAAAATCCAGCATTTAATTTTGTTCGGAATCAGTAACTTCAAGGCACGTATAAGACAACACGCTCATAAATGTTGGTTTCATAGAGGAAGGTGTCACAAATCGAATTGTGGTCAATGTCCTAAGTCATCAGAGTTGTCTCAGCTTTCGCTATTTAGACGCAATCTTCGAGCGATGAACCTTACATTACTTCTTCAAGTGACTTCACCCATTGTTCCTTTGTAGGCTAATGACTTAGTATTCACAGTTTTATATAAATTTAAACCGACTTGACAAGATAAATCGAATAATATTACATTTCCAAACATTCAGGATTGCCAATTTCTGTTTCATCGATATTCAATTTTCGTCAACGATGTTATTGAATTTCCGAAATATAATACGATTTTCTGAATTATAATTTATTACAATTATATTTTTTGAATTACTAGATTATATTTAAATTTTAACAATTGACAAGGTATATTAGTATAAAAAACACTTCTGTTGAACATACTACGATATTATAATACAGGTATCGTTTTAAAAAAAATATATATGTGGCCAAGGATACCGACTGTGTGATGTAGCCCGTGGTCATTACATGAAGGGGAATTAAATATGGCTATAATACCAAGGTGCACCCAGCCCATACAAACTGTAGTCAATTGACTTTTCATAGTTGAATGTCCCATTTACTACTTTTTTTGTGTGTGTGAGTGTGTGTTATATAATTTTTATATCCTATCTGCAGAGGGTGGCGGGTGGTAGGAGAGAGCGCGCGGCGCGGGGCCCGGGCGCGCGCGGCAGGTGACCGTCGCTCCGCGCGGCTCATGTGGGCGGGCGCGTGCTGCTCGCGCCAGCCAGGTCTGTACTCCTCTCTCTTACACTATTTAGAACCTTGTTCAGTCTGTACTCTTCTCTTTCTTTCACTATTTAGAACCTTGTGCAGTCTGTACTCTTCTTTTTCGCTATTTAGAAGCTTATCGATCTCTACCCTTCTCTTTTTCAGTCTTTTCATTCTCTATCTAGTGAAAGAAATTCATTTTTGAGGATTTCGACCTTTCTTATTAATCTAACTTTTCTTAGTTTTTTTCATTACGATTATTTTTATATAGTTTATTTAGTTTCAAATTCAAATAGGTCAGTCTTGTGTTGGTGATAATTGAAATGATTTTATTGTAATAGTTTCCATGGTAACTAACAAATACCAAGAACAAGTGCAGTGATTGTCACAATTGATGGAAACACAATGGTTACCAATCAACTGCACTTATTAGGGCTTTATTGATGCATTTTAATTGAACGGACAGACATGAGACCACTTAACAAGATGTTATATTTATAGATGTATGTAATAATAAAACATTCAGAACTGTAACAGTACTATAAATCACTTCATACTGTATACAAGTTAATTAATAGATGATTGTGTTTAAATTACATTATATTAGTTAATTTATTAGCTTTATTATAGTTTAAGTTATTTTCTTTTGTGCTATCGCATGAGTGCTGTCCATTGCCCTACGTGCACTATATGATGAAAACCGCGATTGAAATTGTGAACAAATATTTACATTTGTATTGAACCTCACAGTATTCATATTTAATTAATTGAATTAATTATCAAATTTGGCAAAGACGTTTATAAATCAAACAATCTCAATGGCGGTCGGGGGATAGTGCACTTAGGGCAGAGCAGGGGATGTTGACGGGGTGTGTGTTGGTAGCTAGCAGGCACTCATGCGTGAGGGGGTGACTAACCGTGGCGGGGTGGCAGGCGAGGGCGCTACACGCACGCCGGTCAAGACGTTCCAGGCGTACCTGCCGGCGAACCGCACCTACAGCTGTATACACTGCCGCGCACACCTGGCCAGCCATGACGAGCTTATATCAAAGGTGAGACTAATATTTACATACAGACGCACACACGGATAAAAGGGGGGCCAATTGGTGCTCAGATCAACATAAAAATATTAAATTATAAACGCACATAAGGAAAAAGGGGGATAAATTTGGATCCGCCCTGCTTCTAAATTGTTATGACGTTAAAATATTTTTTAATCGTCATTAGATTAAAAATGTCAAGGTTTACATAATTACGGTTTTATTATAATATAATAATTTTTTTCCAAACACATCTTCGACTCAAATTTCCCTATTCGCGCCTTGTGGAAGGAAGTGTTAAATTAAATAAGGAAGCAAAGATAGAGATAGCGGCAGAATTATGTGTATTATGAATTAATTCTTATCCCAGTTTACATGTTGATATTTGTAGTAAATAGGAATTTATAAAAGTTAGGGAGGCATTTTAAATACGATAATATGATCAAAGTGAAATGTTTGATAGAATAGGAGGAGAATGGACTTATGATGTGAGTAGAGGAAATGAGTGGTAATATATGAAAAGGTATTTTATCAGATATAAAGAAGGTGAAGATCAGAGGATCTCCTGATCTTATAACGATCTTCTAAAGGTAATCTCTGATCTTAAATAGGATCTTGAGAAGAAGTCTCCTTTACTTTAATATTAGTTTTTGATTTTTAAATATTTAAAGACGACATAAGGATGTTCTTATATTGACATTTTTAAATAACCTTTGTCACTGTCAGAGGATGCAGTTTTAAACATAGGTATACTTGTTCTGAACTAAATATACATAATATATAATAATTATATGATTTCTATATATTCTATAATTTTATTTTATGCCCCTTAAATGTTAATAAACTATACAAAGAACTTAGTTTCACATTTACTATTTAAAATACGTAAAATAAGAAAGTAATAGTTCTACACTACTCCTTTGAATAGTTAATATTAAGTATTATTCTAATTACATTCAAAATGGTAATCTTGAAGTTCCTTTTTCCTACTTTGGAATAAATATTTTATCTTTAAACTTTAAGAAACTTTGCAAACGTATTTCATAAGTTGGTTCTTATTTAATAATTTTCTGAATAATTATATTTAAATCATAAATTACAGCTATAGTGTTATATATTACTTACAAGTTTGTCTTGAAATAATTATCGTTATAACTTTTTAATTAAATGATTTATAACGGAATATATAATTTTGACAAATCTAGTATAAATAAAAATTAAAGAAGCGTGTATGAATCATAGATATAATCTCTACTCTATGGTATGAATCTACTCTACTACTCTATGGTATGAATGATCACTTGAAAATACCTTCAATGAATTTGTTCTAATTTTTCAAAGGCGAGTTTATATTTGCGCTGTTTTAATTCCACCAGGAAAAGCCTGAAATTTTGACGGATTGGATATTTCTATAAAGAAACTGTAATAAAAGAATATGAAATTAATTTTGGCACTTCCGTTCACACCTACACGTAAATACATAATTATAAGAAAAAAAATTAATTGGTAAATTGCATTAAGGCAAAACTGCGTCTAGTCGCTAGTTATTAATATACTTTTCAGTTGAAACCCCTCGAAACTTTTAATTAATTACTAATTAATTAACAACCACTTAAGATTTTATTTTATATTTTAACTTTTATAATTTGTCCAACACTCAAGACTTCGTGATGTTAAATTAACTCATAAAATAACTTGGCTTGTTATTTTTAGAAATTTTATATCTTTTAAAATTTTTCAGTCGTTTCAAGGCAGCCAGGGGCGCGCGTATCTTTTCAATTCAGTGTAAGTATTAATTAGAAATGTTTTGACTATTTTTAACTATATGTACATTTATTTAATATTATATAAAAGAATGATACAACTTTTGATTACATATGGAATATAAACAAAGATGTTTTAATATCTAGAGATTTCATGTCTCCATGAAGGTTGTAAGCAATTTCTATCCAACAATGTACGCGACAGTGAATTTAAAATACTTTCATTATGTCCCATTCATGTATATTTCATTTGCCCGCATTTTATGTTATCCTTGAACGTCTTTATATTTTATTCAAACATGCGCTGTATTTCGTTATTGTAAGTGAAATTGAGTTGTTCGTAAAACAGTTACACATAACGTGACAATAAAATTCACTTCGCGTCTAACACGTTTTTAATAAAGTCTTCATCGGCGCTAATTGTGCACAGAATATTTAAACTATGTCTTGGCACAGTTTATAAATTAATAAGTCTTTTAGTAAAATGATCTGACAATACGATTTTTTTTATTATCTGTCATTTCAACTAATCAGAACTAACAAGGTATTTGGCATTTGGCAGTAAATTAATATTAATACACCTCCGAGACACTGGGTAGTAGTTGATTGAGCGTTGGGATATTAACGTGAATTGGGATATTGTATTATTATTTATGAAGTCTAGCAGCTAAGGCTATACTAGATTTGATCTAAAACATTTATATTATTTCGTTTTGTTTTTTTCTGTAGGTTGTCATTTGTCACAGCTATTTTAAGCGTATTTGTCACCAAACGGTATTGTGCCTCAAGACAAAAAAAAGTAGTTTGTAATAATTTGTTTGTTCGATCTGTCAGTGTGAACGTGGGGTGCGGCCAGGCGGAGGAGCGCGTGTTGTTGACGGGGCTGCACGCCGTCGCCGACATCTACTGCGAGTGCTGCAAGACCATGCTGGGTTGGAAATATGTTAGTATTGCTGTTTCCCTCACTCCCATCTCTATCTTACTCTATCTACCCTCTTTAGCTGCTGCGTTATGTTGAATTTATTTTTTCTCTATTTGGTACACTCCAATCACAGTATATATATAAGATACCAAAAAATATATTTTTTTTTCAGGAGTACGCTTTCGAATCAAGTCAAAAATACAAAGAGGGCAAGTTCATAATCGAGCTAGCTCACATGGTCAAGGAGAACGGGTGGGACTGAACGCGGGGAGTGAGTGCTCGGACTAAAGTGCTGTGACACGGACTGTCAATTAACCGGTTATCGATACTCGGTGCCATGTGAACTACCGATATGAACCCGTGGCGCCAGCTCGAACCTTCGTGATGACGTCGCCGGCGAGGACGTCTCGCCCCGAATGAATTTGTAGTTCCCGCGAATCGACTATCATCGAAAGAGATTATTTTTATCATAATGTAATATTATTATTGGGATAGGTGACTGTCGATTCGCGGGATTTAGGCTTCGTTATGTAGTTTAGGAGTGTTCGCGGGTTTTTGTCACGCGGGTTTCAAGTTGTGGGAGGATATTTAGGTTCAGCGCTTGAGCACCAGATGTCACTTGTATAAGAAATCGATCTCAGCCGCCCGGCGGTGGGCGGTGGGCTTACAATTTATATTAATTTTAGTTAAACTATTTGAGTTTCGCCGCTTGGACTCGCGGATTATCTTAAGTTGTATTAGTTTTATATTTACATATAATTACTGTATTGAGAGAACACTAATACTTTCTCTTGTCCCCTTAACCTGTGATAAGTATGTTAGAATAGAGTTTGAAGTTTCTAGAACGATTTTCTCAAGAATTGCTCAGAGATGTCATAAGTATGTTCCTAATGATTTCAGCTGTACAAGATTGCTTTATTTTTCGTTTTTTTTTTCGAGGAAACTAGTCGAAACGTAATATAGAGAGAACCTGTTCGTTTTATTTGCTCCCGATATTTTTAGTTTAGAAAATTCGACTATTCCTCTGTTTTGGTTTTATAATATTTTTATGGAGGAAATACTTACTATTATTAAATTTAATTTGATCTTGTAAAGTGATAAATGGAGAAAGGAATCGATGGAATCGAGTTAACTTTTTATATACACGAATGGTTTAGAGCGAGTTTTATTATTCATTTATTGTTTCCATTAAAATGTAATAATTATTAGAGACATTTAACCCCGTATATTTATCCTAATATGCATATATTCATTTACATATAATTATGTTATCTGTAAGAAAATGCATGAGCTTCGATAATCTATGGATATATCGATACTGGAATTGCCTGTTATGTCACGTGCCTTGCAATGGCAACGTATCGACAACGACACCAACAAGTCAACTATACTTATAGTGTTGCCATTTCAAGATACCTTTGAATAGAAAACAATTGAACATTGACGTCCGAAATGATTTAAGGTTTGACCCGACTATGACTTAGGAAATTACAAATATAATATGACAACACTTATCGAAATTTGAGACTGACTGTCAAAATATTTAATCATATATATGAAAAATTAAACATTCTTAAATCAAAAACAGGAAATCCAAAAGAAAAAAAGTATAGTCGGGTTCAAACTTCCAGTTAAAGTTAATTAAATTTACACAGCATCCTAATTGTAGTGTAAATTTAATAATCTTAATAACATATAATAGAACATTTGCCATCGTTATATGAGAGCGTTGAAACTGCCACTAGAGTTATACATATTAATATACATAATATAATAATAAATCAATCTAAGTGACGCTCTTTTGACGGTGAATTATTTTTACAATAAGTAATTTAAATGGCTTCAGTAGTTTTCTAATTCTATGTGGATTGTTTACTACAATATGTATACCGGAAGTCTTTATGTAAAAACTCTAGAATTATACCAATTTAACTTACTTGGTGTTTTGGTGTTTTTACATCTAGACGTGACACCATTTTTGTTAATGATAATCTTATTATGATACTTCAATTTTTTTGGGCCTAAAAGTCTGATTTCTTTAATATGACGACGGCTCAGTTTGGCTTTAATAATAAGTGTTAAATTATAAACTAGCTTGTTCTGTGATGTTCCCATGCCGTTTGAAACCGTTCGATGACATCACCTGTGCTTTTCTTTACAGCACGAAAAGCACTCGTTGAAACGTTAAATGATAAAACGTTATTCGTTATATTCCGCTTTTAGACGCTACAAAACTATTGGTGTTCAATATGGTAAATGTATTTTGTGATAAATGAGATCAGATACGTCTTATTAAATAGTTGTAAGGTTAATTGATAAACGCATTGCAAATTCACATGTCTGTTGTGTAATCGTATATCTGTTAACATAGGATATAAAATGAGTACATATGCACAATGTTCCATGAAAATTTAAATAGACCTTTAAAAATAAAAATATTTATCGATACATTAATTCATCGACTTTGTTCCTTCATTATTCAACTGCCATAACAAAGTACAATTTGTGGTCCTTCAGTAGATTTTCATGAACATTATGCAATTACTAATCGAACTTATTGAGATTGTCACAGTAGTTTGTATTTAACACTCTTAGACCTAAAGTATTTTGATCTTTGCCGTTCGACACAAAAAAATATCATTGATGTTAAAAAAGTGAGAAATTAAAAAAAAAATAGATATCTGTGTGATGCATAAAGTATTTTTCTACTAAGTCGTTTAGGAATGCTATTAGATATTTTTGGACCATTGTTAAGATTGCGATCAGTAATGTAGAAGATGAAAATGCTAGTTTTCGTGCATGTTGGCCAATTTCGGTAATTAATGTGATAAGATTTACTTATGCCCTTACCTACTGTGAATTATAATATACCCTTAGAGTACTCATTCAATGTCGGTATTTCGAAGGCGAATAGATATTCACTTCATTACTTATTCATCATTCACACCTTCGGTCATCGTCATTCATTTCAAATTTCTGATAATCGCCCCATGACTGTATCATGTCTACATTAAACAGTACTATTAAAACATTCATTCATTTTCATTTCAAATATCAACCACTAGCCAATTCATTCACTTAATCAATCATTCATTCATAAAGTCAGTACTGAATGTACTCTCCTTGTCAAATACCTTCTATTCCGGTCTTGGAGTGTTAAGCGGCCGGTGTTGAGGCGCATCACAACTTACCAAGTAGAACTGCTTAATATTTTTGTATTTTCCTAGTATGTAACGAAGCATATAAAGTTACGTGGTGTCTACTGATTGTATGCATTATATAGATGAGTATTTCGTAAACATTTGGTTGAAATAATAAGTGCGTAATAAAACACTTTTTCGTATTAAAAATTCTTTTATTTTATAACCAACTTGTCAAACTGATCCTTTCATATTTCAACAACGTATCAACATTTTAACAATGTTATATTACAGTAACTCTTTTGTACATTACAAACATAACATTAATGTTAAAACTTCAAGTTGATATGAAATCCAGTCAGCACTCCTACATACAATTATTATTATGATAACAGTTACAATAATTACCACGATTGAAAACCGTTGGAAAATCAATGAACTGATCTACAAAATAGTAAGACCAATTAAGCTACTAAATTATATTAAATAAAATATTTTCTTACAAAATTAATGAAACAATATTTAATTTCATGAAAACCTTGAAAGTACAGTTTGGTTTAACTAGATTACCTACTAGATGAATTTTAATGTCATCATGACTATATAAAAAAAAAAGTTCAAGCTACTAAAGTATGGTAAACAAATAATTATTTTTTTACAAATCAATAATTCAATCCTATTAAGTTTCATGAACATTTAAAAAAAACTCGAAAATTATTAATTTACTAGATAAATTTAAAGTCATCAATTCTATATTAATAAATCAAATTTAGGACACATTCCTTATGGAAATGCTGTACCATCTTATTCCAAATTCTTTGTTTTTATTATGTTTAAGTTTGCTTGGTTCTGGATTAATTTAGAAGGTAAAAGAAAGATTGTTACATGATAACTGACAGACTGTACCAATGTAAAAAAATACATATACGTAGTAAAAAAGGACAAATTATTATGACAATAATTAAAATACAATGAAACTAAGAGGGCTTTTGCTAAGAAACATGTAATTAAACAATAGTTTAATTTTTGTTTCATCTTGAAAAACAAATATATTTGTTATATCTACCTGGCTGGAAAAAAGATATGCACTAGAACCTTATAAGAAAAACTAAGTTAGGTTTATTTTAAAATATTATAACCACCCTGTTACCGAGAATTAATACGAAATTAATTCTTTGTTTTAATTGTTCTTTGACTGAAACAAAACTGTCTTTTTAATGTTTTAAATTGAAGTGGTATTTGTTAATGTAAATGCCTGGCTTATAACAAGACGTATTCACACCTAAATATGGTTAAATTATTGACAAACCTATAATCTACAGGGTTGTAAAATATTAACTGTAATCATTTTTATCGCTCAATAAATCAATACCTCTTACAGACATACATACATTTATCACAGCATTCAAAACAATATAAAATCAATTTCAACATCATAAAAACAAATTTCTAAAATACAAATATTGTAAATTTAATAATCACTTTATTATAAAAATCATTGAATTTTATTAGCAATATAATTATAATTTTCTTGCACTTCATCTTTTAAAATCACCTTAGCCTGCTGTAACTGCGTCTCGGATAGAGTTGGTAATTTTTTTAAGAACATCTAAAATAAACATGAATATTAACATTAAACCATTTTAAAATGTGGTGATTCAAATACATACTTTATGTCATGGAAATAATTAGCATGTGCCTTTCACCTTTCTGGTCATGAGTTCCATTCCATGTACTTTTCTCATATGTTCCTTGAGGACCGACATCCTTGGGTATCTGAAATAAGTCATTTGAGTTGTCAAATGCTTAACTTTTGTTGTTGTTGTTGTAACGTTGTTAATCACTTAAATGTATGCCTGCTGATCGCAAAGGTTTGGTAAACACAAGTGTGTGCGTGGGCATGTATGCGTTAGTACGTACAGCTGCTAGTTTGCTTAGTCAGAGTGCATGTGTGTGTGCGTTAGTATGTACAGCTGCTAGTATGTCCGAGTGCGTGTGCATAAGTGTACATTAGTATGCGCGGCTGTTAGTGTGCTGTGTATACCTGTTTTCGCACAGCCTGCATGCGGCGGGAGGCGGCAGACGGCGGTGGACGCGGCGCTCGTGCAGTAACAGCGCCGCCTTCTGAGCGTAGCGCTTAGGACACTCTGGACACGGGAACTTCTTCTGAGCTGGAATACACATATATTATAATTTTCCGTTATACTTTTATCGAGCGGTTAAAAATTATACTATAAATGAACTAAACGTCACTCACGTAGATGCGTGTTCAAGTGCGCCACGAGCGCCGCCTTCATGTTGAAGCTGCGGTCGCAGTGCGCGCAGATGAACCGGGCGTCACTGTGCTTCTTCATATGTCGCTGTGTCAATAATAATTACGATATATTGGAAATGAGGGGCTAAAAATATTTTCCTTAATGATATTTGAATGACTTAACCAATATTTATAGGTTCATAAAAACGATAAAGCATAGCCATAGACACTAATTGGAGAGTCATTTTGTTAATACTTTCTATATTTGTCGTACATACGTACTTAAGTTCAAAATTCTCAAAAACATATGATACTAAATAATTATTAATTGTACATCTTAAATGTCAGTTGCTTAAAATTAATTATTGAACCCACACTTAGTACTGTGCTCGAGGTGTAGGCGCATGGACAGACCGGACAGCGGTATGGCCTGAGCCCTCGGTGTAGCAACTGATGAGCTTGTAAGGAGTACTTGGTTGAGAATGTTGCCGAACACTCATCACAGTTAAACCTATAATTGATTAAAATATTAAAGATATTACATGTGCCTGTTACAATTTTCATTCATTTTCTTTTGTTATTACACAAAATATATTTTTTGATGTCCTAGTAATAAGTATACCAAACAGCGAAGAGGTATATATTGGTGGTGACTTTAATGGCCATGCAGGAAGAATGAATGGAGGGTATGAAAGAGGTCACGGAGGCTGGGGGTATGGAATACGGAACAATGAAGGAGAGGCCCTCCTACAAGCGGCTACTGCATTTGACCTGGCAATAACAAATACATGGTTCCAGAAACGAGAAGAACACCTCGTTACATACAAAAGCGGCCTGAACAAGACGGAGATTGATTATTTTCTAGTAAAAAGGAATAGAATCAACTGCGTCAAGGACTGTAAAATATTGCCAGGTGAAACACTAGTTGCACAACACCGGTTATTGCTAATGGACATACTAGTCCGAGTCCTTGCCAGTAAACACCAGAACCGCCCCCCACCCAAAATAAAGTGGCATTTGCTAGGAAAGGATCAGTATGCATGTGAGTTTAGGAAGCAAGTAGTTGACAATATGGTGGAAATGAAGGATATGAAAGAAAAAAGTGTGAATGAGTGTTGGAATGAAATGGCAAAGTGTATCCGAAGTGTAGCGAAGGAAGTTCTAGGACAGTCTAAGGGTAAAGGAACCATAGATAAGGATACATGGTGATGGAATGAAGACGTCCAAGAAGCATTGAAAGAGAAGAAGAAAGCATTCAAAGAGTGGCAGAGTGTGGAAGTAGGAGACGAACGATTAAAAGAAGATAAGAAAAAGAAGTATAAAGAATGCAAGAAAATAGCTAGAAGAGTTGTTGCGACCTCAAAGGCTGCGAACCAAGACGACGAAGGCCAAAAACGACTCTTTAAATTAGCTAAAACACGGCAGAAGAATGCGAGAGACATTTCACATATTAAGTGCATAAAAGACGATAGTGGAAGGGTATTGATGTATGGGGAGGAGATAAAAGATCGCTGGAAGGGATACTTCGAAAGGCTGATGAATGAAGAAAATGATTGGGACAGAGTATTAGAAGATCCGCCGTTAAACATAGGTCTGGTGAGGGAAATTTGTGAGGAAGAAGTGAAAATGGCCGTAAAGAGTATGAAGAATGGAAGAGCGGTGGGACCAGATGAAATACCAGTCGAAGTGTGGAAATTGTGTGATGCGGATGGAAGGAGGTGGCTGACTTTATTCTTTGGTAAGTTGCTGCACGAGAACACGATACCGGGTGAATGGTGCAGTAGTACACTAGTGCCCATCTTTAAAAACAAGGGTGATATTCAGGATTGCAATAACTACCGAGGCATAAAGCTTATGTCACATACGATGAAAATGTGGGAAAAAATACTTGAGAAAAGAATAAGAGAAGAGAGTAAAATTACCCAAAACCAATTCGGGTTCATGCCGGGCCGAGAGACTACGGATGCCATTTTCGCTCTTCGCCAATTATGCGAAAAATACAGACGGGTTCACAAAAACTTGCATATGGTGTTCATAGACCTAGAAAAGGCATACGACCGTGTACCCCGAGAGGTTTTGTGGTGGACCTTGAAAGAGAAAAGAGTGCCAGGTAAGTATGTGGAGCTGATTCGTGCTATGTACATTTCATCCTGTACACACGTGCGGTCGTCCGCTGGCAATACCGATGAATTCGATGTGGCTGTAGGCTTGCACCAAGGGTCAGCTCTAAGCCCCTACCTTTTCCTGTTGATTATGGACGCCTTGACGTCAGACATCCAGGAAGAGGCACCCTGGTGCATACTATTCGCCGACGACATCGTTCTCGTTGGTGAAGATGGACTCGAGGTACAGAGTAGACTAGCGTTATGGCAACAGAAACTGGAGAATTTTGGCTAAGGATCAGCAGAACAAAAACAGAGTATTTGTTCTGTGACTTTGGCGGATTATCCGGTCCTGTTGCTATCATGCTAGATGGCGTAGCACTGCCTACTTGCTCGGATTTTAAGTACCTCGGTTCACTCTTGCAGGGGGATGGAGATATAGACCGCGCTGTGGAACACAGGATCAGCTCAGGATGGATGAAATGGCGACAGGTCACAGGTGTAACTTGTGATCCCTGAATGCCCATCAAATTGAAGGGGAAAATATATAAAACAATTATTAGACCTGTCGTCATGTATGGATCGGAATGCTGGCCTGTTAAGAAAAAGGATGAAAGGAGATTGCATGCAAATGAAATGCGGATGTTGCGATGGATGTGTGGAGTTAAGAGAATGGACAAGATACGAAATGAGTATATAAGAGGAAGCATGAAAGTAGCACCAGTGACCGATAAGATGAGAGGAAGACGATTAGCATGGTATGGACATGTAATGCGGAGGGACGAAAGACAGGTTGTGAAAAGAGTATTAGATCTACATGTGGAAGGATACAAAGGTAGAGGACAGCCCAAAAAGAGATGGATGGATTGTGTGATGAATGACATGTGTTTGAAAGGCGTGGGTGAGGAGTTGACGGCTGATAGAGATGAATGGAAGAAAAATACATACTGCGCCGACCAAAATAATAGGAACAGGGTAGGAGGATGATGATGACAAAATATATTATTAACATGTTGTAATCTGATATAATATTACTGGCTACATCATATATTTTAAAAAACCATTTTTAGTACACAACCATCATTTTATATCTTTAATTTTACATTCTTGGTCATATAACAAATATGATATATAGTATATGATAAGTCCAGCTGGTAGGTACCATCTGAGCTATGGTTATGTATGTTTCGAAATTACTGTATTATATATAAAATCACAACTTTTTAATATATGTGTAAACTTATATTACCTGCGAGGTTCGACTTCTTTGAATATAGGAATAAAGGGTCTAGAACGTCCCTTCCGTCCTAAAAATATTGCACGTGCTTGTAGCACAATTGAGATGTTTGCAGCTTCACAACGCTTCTCATGCTTGTACAGGTTTGTTGTGCTGTTATATAAGAATTCTGTGAATTATGTTTCCTATTCAATTTGAAAAAAATATATATGGGATGACTGTTGTTGACAATATTTGGATATCATTAAAATATTACTAGTTTTATGCAAAATATTATTTTTTTTCAAAATCATTCTAAGATACTATATATATATATCCATATAATTAAAATACCTTCTAAAATTAGCTCCACAAGCATAACAGTAGAGGTATCTCTCTCCATGCTTTTCTTGATAATGTCGTCCCGCTGCTGGTATTGATTCAGTATGAGCCTTACATATTACACACCTGAAAAAACAAACATTTTATATTATTTAATTACATACTTTATTACCATTTAGCATCTTTTCTTCCTTATCTCATAGAAAATATTGCTGATTATTGAAAAGAAAATTACTGACAAGAAAATTTTTGTATACAAAGTTATTTAATATTATTATAAGACATTAAATAATAATTGCATTCTTGTAATTTTTAATATTTAAATCAACTTAATAACTGAAATGAAAAAACATACTCAAACATTATTCCATTCATAACATAATAATCCATAGGCGGAGGGGGCGGTTTAGTTGCTTTCATTATTTCGACCAAACATTTCACCAACAATTCTTCGTCATCCTCAAGCTCTTGGAACTGACCTGTTAGCTCTTTTATGTAAGACCATCTTTCGGATGGTTTTAAGCGACTCCTTTTATTTATTTTGGAACCTTTGATTTTTTTCTCTCCATTTATGTCATCAACTGTAGCCATCTCTTCTTCATCCTCTCCCTCAGATTTCATAATGTATTCCTCTTCAAATTCACTTTCAAAGTCTCCATTAACATTCAAATTATCATCACTGGTATCAAGTTCTTCTTTTATACTTGGGCAATCTATATTCAGAAGCTCACCAAACTCCTTTGCTTTGTTAAGAACCTCCTCAACATCCTGGACTTCATCCTCATCTTCATCTAAAACTTCCTCTTTGATTGGTATCAGCGCGGGAAGTGCGGAATCACTTTCCTTACCAATAACTACGATAAACATGTCATTGTCTTCCATTTCTGTTACCTACAAACGTAAAAAAAAGTTTTTATATACAAGATTTTAACGTTTTTCTGTTGATAAATATTATTTCACTATTGTGGAATAAAATAGTTAATTGGCGCAACAATTTTGAAAATAAATACACATTACACAATTGCATTTCTTATTTTTAAATATTAGGCAAAAGTTCATCGACATTCATCTTTTTATTGACAATACCAGATCCAAAAACGAGAAATAATAGAGAACGTGTAACGTCTGAATAAATAATATATAGAAGAACTAAAAATAACAATTCTAATTAAAAAAATCTATAAATATTTGTAAGTAATCAACAGCATTCTGAAAATAACAATGTACAAATATTTGTCTACATTTGACTTTTTCTATCAACATTTAGGGTTTAAAATATACATATATTCAAAATAAACGAACTTTTTAATAACTTGCTTAATGTTTGGTTGGCAAAATGCGATCCAGCAGCCGTGAGATTAGTTAATTCAGGCTTTTTCCATAGATCCTTTGCCTGGCAGGATTTTTAATTTAATTTTAGATAATGTGTCAAAATATGACAAGTTACCACAGATAACTATAATTTTAATACTAATAATCACAGACTACACTTTATTACTTTGGAATATTCTCTAAAATTACAATTACATTTTATCATTCACGACTAACCTTATTTTCTTAATATTATTTGACTTGATTTGTATATGTTACATTTTGTAAAACTATGAACAGAAAATAATAATGTTGGAGCAAAATAATATATAGTTTAAGCTTAAACTATATATATGTATAATATAATAAAATTTACCATATGATGCAATGCGATTTACATGCAAACTTGTAAATAACTTAATTGGTAAAATTCATTGGTTATCGATAAACTGAACGTTTACATAAATATTCTCAACAAGTAACAACTTACAACTGTGAATGAAGTATGAACTGTCAAAACTCAAAAGGCGAAAGTAGCAACTAGCAACTCGTTACTAGTAACCAGATGTTTTGTCCTCGCAAAAGCCAACAACATTTATTTGAGAAGTTTTTTGATAATACAGCTATCCTTTTAGTTCAAATATTCGAACTTTATATTAAGTAACACAAATTACTATAAAGTTAGTTATAAAGTAATTACAATATGATATCTTGTTTTTTAAATCTAATAACAACGAATCTTTCAGATCTAATTATTCCTTATATATTACCAAGACTTCCTACTCATCTGGATTCGAATGTATTCCTACATTTATGATTCTACTACCTCATATAAATATCAATAACTTCATCTTTAATTCTGGCGCTAAAATAATTGTAAAGAATAATATGGGTGAAAGTGAATTATATTCACCCTTACCTTATACATGTTCCATTTTAAAAATAAATGCAGTTGAATCTTCTCTACAGCAAACGTTGTCCAACTTCAGAGGTATATTACGTAAATTAGTATATAACATAATTACATAAAAAGTAATTTTATATATTATACCTTTAATTTAAATTTATTTTTAGACTTGGTTACTGAGATTGAGCAGTTAAATGTAGAAAACAAGTATTTAAAATCATTACAAGAAACAAATAAAGCAAACAAAGAAAGGTAGTATTATTATCCTGTAAATATAAAAAAAAATGTTAAAATCTTTTTTTTAATTTTTTACTTTTCACACAATTTAAAGATATTTCTCTATGTTTATTTCAGTATACCTTGTTGCAACTGTGAAGCCCTTCAGTTAGAAGTTTTATCAAAGGATGAAACTTTTGATGCACTTTGTGAGTCATTAATTATTATATATTTTTTGAATACCTGCAGCTTTTATTAAGTTTTAATTAATTTATGTTCTTCTTCAATAAACCATTTTAATAACAGAATAGTAGTGGATGATTTATTTTATTTATTTATTAATACTTTATTGCACACAAAACCTAAAAAAACAGAAAAAGAAACAGATAAAAATGCACAAAAGGTGAGCTCATTTCTAGGTGTGGAGCTTTCTTCCAGCCAACCCAAAGATATGATGTTTGTCATAGAATATTGGAAGGCATCGTGTATAATATATAATTAAAAAAAAAAAACAATAAAAAAAGATATTATAAAAAAATTATACATATATCTAAATAAAACAAAAATAGTATAAATATATATATATATATATATATATATATATATATACACATTATACATAATATTAATTATCAATAATGATATTTTTAACAACTAGATAAATTAAATTACATGTCTAATTATCTATAATTACCAGTTGCAGTTATAAGAAAATTATGTGACACACAAGATTTATCAGCTCTACAAGCAATAAAAGAACTCTTAAAATCAAATACCAAAACATCAAAAGAGAATATACAGGATAATTCAAATTTAAGTCCTAAGAAAAATATTGAAAATATAAATGAATCAATATGTGAGATAGAGGGTACTCCAACTGGATCTAAAAGCCCCATAATACAGGGTAAGAAAGGAAAAACTCAGTTAAGCTTGAAAGATAAAAAGAAATGTCCGGAGGAATGGTATGTATTATTTATTTGACATAATATAGAATCTATGGGAGGCAAACAATAGTTTGTGTTCTACTAATTTAATATAATAAGGATTTTTTTTTAATGAACTTTATTTCTTTTATTATAGCTGTATAGATGCAAATGTTTATTTTAATGTATATTTAATAGGAAACTAAAATTTTTATATAGAGGAGAGTTTACTTTTGAACAACATTTTATATATTTCTTTTGTTGTGTACAATAATTATAAATAAATTTTGATATTGGTATGGGATTACATCTTATAGAAGTGTATTACATAGATATATAAATGAATATTTTTTTATTATCCAGGCCAACCCCAGAAAAAAAGAACATAAAGCTATCATTCCCAACACCCACCCGAACCAAATCCAGTGGTCGGTTGAAGCAAGCCAGACTTAGCTTAGTTAAAATTAAAAGTACCAATGTTGTAGACCTTACTTGCTCTCCGGAATATATGGGGACAAGCTATAATGAATCACATAAGATACAGGTATTGTGTACAGTTCCTGGATAACAGAGTTTTTCTCTATGGTGAAAAGATTTATTAATTCTAAAACTACCACTTATAAAACATAAACTCCTTAAAAATTGGAAAATTAGAGACAAACTAATTACATACAAATAGCACATTATTATATTTTTAGACTAGTTATTACTATAATTAGTCTGTTTTATTACAAATTTCTTTACTATTGAATTGATAGTGTTCACATCAAAGAATTCCTCCTAAGATAAGAACCTTTTTTAAAGTTGTATTTCTCAGTCAGCATTAAATTTTATTTTTATAAGGATTCATTTAGGAACTAATGTTCATATAAATAATATCATTGGTTTGATTGGTGGTGACAGTGTCTTATACACCTTGTTCTTTTAACAGAGTTTATTAATTTAGTGCTATTTTTGATAGGATTCCTTAGTACATTCTAATACTTTGCCATTATTGGTCCAATCATTTGCCACAACTTTTCTTTTGTAACATTGATGTATATTGTGTTTTTTTTTTATTTATAGTGTAATATTAAAAAGGATGTTATGGACAATGATGACACCATTCCGCCTTCGCCCACAAGTGGTGGGCCAGTCAATCTTCCCCTCGTGTGTGTTGAATATTAATATAATAACATGTTATTTGTAGAATCATATACTATTAATTCTTGTATCACTTTATTTCAGTAATAAACCACAGACTAAAGATAGTCCAAGCAGATTAAATAAACTTCAAATGTCAATGAAATTAAATTTTGAAGCTGACACAAAAGAGAATATGGAAAACATAACATCGACTGATATTAAAGGCGTTGATGATTCCATAAATCTTTTACAAAACTATACCAAAAGGTAACATTATCCAGGAAATAAATTACTTATCTGCAAAATTTGCTTTCGTTAACAAAAGAGTTAGTTTCAAATATTATAGCATCATAAGATAATATAACATCAATATTAATGAAGTATTTCATTAACAGATTAAAATGTCCAAATGAAGAGAAGTTCAACGACCCACATGCAAATCAAAGCATCTTGCTATCCTTGTTGAATGAAAAGAAATCAGATAATAATACAAACACTAGGTAATCTTTTTCTTGATTATAATTATCTTGAATTATTGAAAATAGTAAATTAATATCAATAACCTTATTTAAAAGGTTTTGCTATAATATTGCATTTAACTTTACTTCAGTACTTCATCAATACAATAGTTCAGTTCGCAAAGTAATGGCATACTTTAAAAGTCGCAGGTTCGAAACCTGCTCATGGTAAAAGTTCTTCATTGTATAATAAATAAAACTAATAAATTTATCTTCAAAATAATTTCAGTCCAAACCGACGACCGTTACTTGAAAATCGTAATATTATTAATGCACGTGATACTGTCTCAAGCGTGTGAGTACTTTGATAAAGGTTAGGTTGTAGAACGCTTTTCTTAGAGGACCATTGAATTATCCAATTCGTAGAACACTATCTCAACTAGTATACTAAAATCGCATTATGAAAAGGTGTTAGTATGCTAAGCTGCCATCTGATTGGTGGATATCTTTACTATTTTAAAGGTCAAATAGTGCACAGTAGATTGGATAATGTAATGGGCGTGCAAGTATTTATGTAGGATGACTCTTTTATCGTAAAATTAATATTTGTATGGACTATTATTAGCATAGTTCTGATTAAGTTCAGACTTCATAACATTGAATGAAAGGCTTAAAAATATATTACCCAATTCGGAACCTTCGTAATAAATTTCGTAAAGAATAAATTTTCGTAATAAAATAACGAATAAACCGATTTAAAAAAATGAAAAATGCGGGCCGGGAATCGAACCCGCAACCTATGGAAAATCGTTCCGTCGCTCTAACAATTGTGCTACAGCATCGCTACCCTTTTAGGTTATTTAAGCATTCTATACGGGGTAATTTTTAATTAGTTGACCACCTCTTGTAGGCAGCGTCTCTACATCAATCCTAACATTTGTTCTACGAATTTTTAAAATGAAGTTTTATAATTTGATTTTTTCTGAACTGACATTAAATCTGAGCGTAGATATGGCGCCCCAGCGGTGACCTTTTAAGTACTTCTTGCAAAATACAGAGTAATAAGTAAAAGAGGAAGCAAATTTTTTTATGTTTCGTGTTTTTAAGTCGTAGAACAAATGTTGTTGGGATTTATGAAGAGAGGCTGCAAGAGGTGGTCAACTAATTACAAATAACCCTGTATATGATCCTCTTTATCGGGACGGTTTATACCTATTTTCAAACAGTATATGTTTTCTGGAACACTAATTATATTTTACACTAATTATATAATAATAATAAATTACAAGAATTCTACCCTTGCATATTTTTTTTGACGAAATAAAGTCAGCAGGTAGATGTTATTGCAATTTAAGTAGTTTGCTGATCACTTCTTACATAATGTGTGCTATTTGTTTGTGTGCTGTATAGCTTGTTAGCTGATTCATTTTGTTTGGTTTTTTTTTGGGTCTCGTGACTTACAAACTTTTGTATGTTATTTTTATTAATTGATATAGACATATTATATATCAATAAATATGTGTATATCAATATAATAATAATAAAAAAATGATTATTATTTAAAAAATATATCCCGTACAACTTCACAAGTATGTTTAAAAATAAAGTAAACAACTTCAAAATAATTTTAATGTAATTTTAACTGACGTTTATTTATTTTTATTTATTTATCAATGTTTTTCAAATATTAATGAATATATTTTTCTTTACATACGGTTTTAAAAACCATGTATATAAACTAAATGCTATAAAAATTTTTCAGAAGTAAACCTAAAATAGAACCATTATATAAAGAACCAGTGGTGAGGAAAAAAGCCGAAAAAAGAGCCCTGCCTGGCTGGAGCTGTGACGAATGTAGAGATGTAAGTTACTTAAAGATATTATATAACTTGATTATTAATTAATTATTTAATCGTATTATCTATATATTTTATAGTAAAGCTTAGCTAGTATTTAACCGCTTTTATATACGGGCTTGCTCTTAACTTAATATATTGGCGTACGAGCGAACAGTTATGATAGATACGTTTCGTACTAGTCGAATGTCGATGCCCAAAACCCTTCGCTCCTAGCTTACCAGTCTACTGCATCCTTCCTCTTTCTTCAGACAATGTGTGCTATATTCTATAAACTTCAGATATTTTACTTTGACTGCAATAAAATATATACCTAATGAAATGACATTGTATCTAATATTAACAGATTTATTTTCTTTATTTGCTTTATTGAAAACCTTATTATTATCTTATGAACTTCTTAATAAGTTCAATCGATAAGGTCACATAAATGGTCTACTAACAATAATATAAAAAAAATGTTATAAACTTTGAATAAAACCAGTATAATTAAAAAATATATATATTTTAAGTTCTTCGACGAGCTATATAAGTTCGACCCGGAAATGTTAGCAAAGAAAATGGACGAATGTTCAAAACACCGCGGACGAAACAACCCCGCGCGCCCCAAGACTCCCGACGGTTTCTGGAACCCGCGCTGGGACGTACCGGATGACACTGAGGAGTTCAATAGAAGAAATAACGTCTGAATAAGCCTTACACTCTCTTTTAATGTACACATACTTTAAATATTAGTTAATGTAATATGTGTATACTGCATGAGATGCTACCTTCAGTTAAAAGTATTTTGTGAGAACTATTCTTTTGATAAATAGCAACTGTAAACATACTTTTAAAAAAAGTAACGACTAAATGACTATCCTCATATCAGCTATTTGTTTCATTCTCAAAATAAATTTGGTAATACCTGTTCAAATATTATGTAAAAGATTTATTCTATTTGACAATAATTTGTTTTTAGTAATCTTCTTTCAAATATCTATGTATAACTTAATTAATATATAACTAAATCTGTGATAAAATATTTATTTAAACTCCTTTTATATCCTTTTAAATACTGTTCTGTGTAAAGTATGAAAATTGTAATAATATATATTATAATGTCATTTTATTATCTGTAAATATATGATTTTTCTTACCTGTTGTTTTATCATTATTTTCAATGAGTGTTCTTGATTATATGATGTTGAAACTCATGCTATGAAAATAAATCTTTAGTACAAATATATAAAACCCTACTACCATCCATAATATAAAATAAGTATATTTGTAAAATAATAAAATTTCATTGGGCTTCATACATCTTGTTGAGAGTGCAGTGTACTTGCTGACTCATAAACTGAATTTGGTATGTACCAGTGCCAACACTTAAAATAAAATGACTGGCAAAATTATGCTATTAAAAAAAACAACACTGTTTAGAGAACAATTTATTTCCCAATAAAACAGATATTACAATTTGTCACTAGCTTAAGTTAAAAGGAAAGTTGAAAGAAATTAGTTATTATTATTACAAATCAACTAAAAGGAAATCAATATATTCTCTGTTAAATCTATTTTACCAATTCACTGATTAGTTTAAGAAAAAGTTCATAAAATTCTGCAATCATTAAAAAAAATAGCATTAATTTACATTAATTTGAACTGAAAATGTAAGGTTATTTGATATATTTTATAGTTTTATTGCTACAACAAGTTCAGCCAGGCCTATGAGAGTTTTTTAGCTTTCTGGTAGAGTGTGTCAACAACCTTGCTCATGTGATGGATGGTTTCTAAAACAGTTTCATATGTCTTCTCCAGGGGGGATTCATCAAAAACAATTAAGACACCTTCTCCCTGATCAAGTATGCCATTTAGCTTTTTATCCAGTATCATCTGTGACAATTTCTTTTCTACTTGTATGACTGGCAGACGAATGCACTTAGCTACATGGTCAACTTGAACTCTCATATAGGGCTCCACAATGCGACATAAATTCTGTTCTAACATGGTATCATATAGTGAACCCAGGTGAGCTCTCACTACTGCATCTTCCTCAAGTTCTGGTTTATAAGTCTTTAATGCGGCCTGAAAATCTGCAAGTGATCTTTTGTGAGATGCAGTTGCCACAGCTCTCATGGCTTCCAACTCTTTACCTGCATACTTTAAGGCTGCTTTACTACTGCAAACAGTAGCCACTTCCTCCGCTTGGCTTAACATGATTTTGGACAACAACATGTATTTAAGTGCAGTTAGGGCTTTAGGACTGTCGGCACCATCATAACCTTCAAAGGCTTCATAGAAATATGAGTAAGCAGTTTTGAAATCTCTTTCATCAGCAGCATGAAGTATACCTGACTGCAAATCCAGTGCTGCCTGCATTTTAGGAGGGCAATAGATGGCATTTGCTGTGGTTCTTGCTGACGTCAATGAAGCGCGGGCCTTAGGTAAATTACTAAGAGCATGATAAGTTTTGCTCTCCAAAAGAAGAACTTCAACTAATAAATTTTTATCATCTAATTTCTTGAGTTCTTTCAAAAGGGCAGTGGCTAAGTCTAAGGCCTCTGTATACATACCTGTATCGAAGTAAAGGGCGACGAGCCTGGCTTCGAGGGACTGTCTTAGAAAGGTTCGACGTTCTTCTTTTGCCCATTCTATACACTCTTTGCATAACTGCACCTCAATACCAATACCAGCTTCTAAATCGAGGAAGAAATCAACGAGAGAACGTACCAACTTGGCTGCCTTAGCCTTACTTATAAGACTTAAAAATGGTCTGGTCGCTTTTATTAATTCTGCCAGCTCCTTGGCTTTACCCTCTTTCTTGTACTTTTCTCCGAGGTTTAGTATGCCTTGTTCCTTGGCTCTGATATTTTCCTCGTCATCTTCGGGGACTTCGCCTGTGCTAACCATTTTGTCGGTCATGCGTACGTCTTCGTCTCTATTTGAAGACGAAACGCGAGATCTCTCAAACAACATTGCACCAGCCATTGTATGTATGTTTGCTATTTAAAACGTACTATAAAAACGACACAACAACAGCTACACTAATCTTTGTAATTTTGTATAATCGCAAAGTCATCGACGACCTTTTTGGAAACAATTGTAGACGCGTGAAGAGTTGCCATTACGAAACGCATAAAATTACCTTTCTTCTACTAATCAATTTAATTATTTTTTATTATTTTCACGAATATTATTAAATTTTATCTATTATATTTAATATTTTACATTAAATATAGGTAAAAAAAACAGAATATGTTTAAAATAAAATATTTTAAAAATAATTTGAGTTTGTGCCAACACAACTTTGATACAATGTATAATATTATTTTTTTAGTTAATAAATCAAACAGATAAAATTATCTGACTTGGTTTGATTACTACACATGTAATTTGAAATATATAAAAAGTGAAAAATTAATCATACCTTTTTCGGCAGGGCATCTTACTAACATTGCTAAATATGTTATATACATTTTGACCATATAAACAAATTAATTTAGGTGGTTGCATCTTTGAATCTATACTGCAAAGTTTGAAACATGGATAAGTATCTTTGAAAGACTGATATAGCCACCGCCTTCGCCATTATAAAAGACTATTACATAACATATAAAGTAATAAGCGATACGGTAGTGTGACGAAAGAGTTTCCCAAAAGGTCGCGGGTACGAATTCTGCAAGTGTCTATTTATTTTTCGTTGTATATTTGTTTAAACATAAAAAAAGTTTAACATTGGTCAAAATGTTTATAGTCCATGTCAAATATGACTACTTCGTTGCATAATTTAATTTTAAAATTAATAAATTATGGAACAAATTCGAATTTTAATAATTTGTAACAAATACAAAAACTAAATATGACACTATTGTCATCAGCTATTACTAAAGGAAAGTAATTCAAAAGACTTGTGTTTTTAGTTTTACTTTGAATAAAAAACCATCCTAGACCGAGAATCTAAAAATATCAGTTTGAATTTAATAAAGAATGGCAAACAAAGAATCCGTAAAAGTAATAATGAATAAAGAAACCAGTGATAAATTCCTTTTTGACATATCAAAAGAACTAAAATTCTTCTATGAAACTCCTGTAATTTTATTATCAAAGCAAGATTACGCTGACAATATATTTAATGCCATGTGCTCTATGCGCACAGCTCTGCAAAGTGAATCAAAAAGTAAAGTGATGGACATAATTGTTGATTATCATTTGCAATGGTTACATGCTGTAAAGGCTATAGAACAGTTTGCTAAAAGGTTAAATGATCTATCAAGAGACGAAGTATATCAAGCCATTAGCTTCACTATAGACGCCATGGCAAATCGCCTAAAATACTATCAGAGATATATATCGGCCTATAGAACAACACTTTCAAATGATGATCAAGCAAATCTATTGGCCGATGTAGAAATAATACAAGAAATGCATAAAGAAGTGACACGATTGCTATTAGAAAAACTTAAATGTTTTAGATGTTTTGACAGTGAAGATGAATTTAAAATCAAAGTAAGAGACGCAATAGAAGATCTTTTTAATTGGGTAGATAAAATAAATGATGGGTTGTCAATGCAACTTACTAAATATATAAACGTAAATGTACCTCATTTGAGTGGTGATTTGAGTAAGACTTTACAGCAAATTGTGAACGAATTTCAATCTTCCAAATCTACTCAATCTCGAGAATTAATAGACAGTTTACAAAAAAAGGGAAAGGAATTAAGTACGATGATTCGTTGTACTGCCGTTCACTATTTGGAAATCAGTAAAGTAGAAGAGAAAATTTTCGTATTGGAAGATCGTATTACCAGAATGGAGAATGAACCTATTTCTGCTGCGATAATGGCACTCAAACATAAAAAGGAATATTTAGAAAATCGGCTGATGTCTCTCGAAAACTTAAAAACTACACTTGTAAAGTTACAAGAAAAAACAGATGTTAAATTGGATGGGGTAGATGGTTCTCTGTGCTCATGTGAGGATTTTTTTCAATTGAGAATATTTAACCACGCCCTACCCTCCGAAAAACGAGAACATTTAGTAACTGAGTTATGTTTTTTATGGGATATGGCTGTTTTTGGTGAACAATGTCATAAATCAGTTATTTCAATATTAAGTGCAGCCGATATGAAAGAAGAGTTTACTGACGAACTTGGCATTTTTTACATTGATGAGCACAGCCGTAAAATATACAAATTATCTGACCATGAGATCCTTTATCAACAAAATGAGCAATGTAAATTAGTACCTTTGACGGATGATGCCGAACATATTTATTTTTATGATGAATGTGGACGATACTTTGTTGACCAGAAAACTCGACAACGAGTTTATAAAGCTCATGAAACGGCTAGCGAGTACATGATGGATAATTCAGGTATCTTGCTTAAAGTTAAAGAAGAACGTGACGGAGTTATTTACTATTACGATAATTGCGGGAGGTACTACATCAATAGTGAAGGTATACATGTTTATAGAGAAGAAGATACAGTCAGTGAGTATGAGAATGATGGTCTAGGAAATTTGGTTCGTATTCGAAGTCATTTAGATATTTTTGAACCATGTCCAGATGACGTTCATGTAACAGAAGATTTTAAGTATCTGAAAACAACCGTAGGAAAAGCATTACGGGAATGTATTGCTGATGTTATTATACACCATCCGGCCGATCCCATTAAATATTTATCAGATTGTCTTATTAAGTATAGAGAAAATATGGAGATGAAAGAGAAACGTGCTCGAGAAAAGGAAGATCTTGACGCTGAAAGGGAAATACGTATAGCTGAAGAAAGGGAAGCAGCAGAACGTGCTGCAAAAGAAGCTGCACTTTTAGCACAAGGTGGAAGTGAGGCTAGTTATGATTCTAATTTGTTTAAATATGCTTCTATGCATCCCGATGATGGTGATATCGTATCTGTTGGAGGAAGTACAATTAATAATTAATATGCTTTCATAAGTAACTCTTTTTTTCTTCTTAACTTAATTTATTTGCATTGTTTTAACATATATTTGTTTTCTTTTTACTTTTGACTCTTTTTATTTTAACCTTATTTACATTAAGGAAGTGTCTATTTATATGACAATCGGACGAATAATTTTATTTTTATTTTTTACAACAATAGTATGAACAACTATTAATTCATTGCCCGAAAATTTTCAAAGTAAAAAATCACCATAAATAATAACCCCACATATAAACCTAAATCTTTAAAATGTTTTGAAAGTATCTATTTGTACGATTACCGTTCAAATAATATAAATAAACTGTATAAAGAATACTTTGTTTAGGTTAACTAAAAGATTAAAAGTATGTACAATTGGTTAATATTTATTTATTAAATTTATTATAATATTTATGTATCAAATCGTTCGTTTATAGAAGCTTTCATTCAGACTAGTTAATAATAGTTAACATATTCTTAATTAAAAAATGAACCAAAATGTATTTACTTGTATTCATAATTATAAATTTACTACAGCTAATAGAGGTATCTATTCATATGATTGATCGTATGAACAAAAATAAAAATAATCTTGGTATGAATAGTAACATCTTTAAATTAAAGTAAATAAAAGTCTTTCCAGCATTAAGTAACATTTTATTTTTCCATTAAACTTCTCATTTCCCAGGTTCTACTACACTGTTGGTATATTTTCATACTAGTAACACCGTTTCAGTGACAGCTGTCTGCTGTAGTCGGCCATATTGCAATTTCTGAATTTGAAGAATTTGTTCATTCATAATTCATATAGTTTGTGATAGGTGGAAAAGATTCACAACGATAAAAGGTTATTTTAAAAATACTTTACGTTTTAATTTTTAACGTTCAACGTTTAGGTATTACAGTCAACGTCTTCAAATATGAGTTTAAACCAGTTAAAACAATTTGTAGTGTCTACGTACTTCCTACAGTGATTAATCTTCTGGGGCAAAGCTTTTAGTATTTTATGTAAATTAGCATGGATTGGTGCGTAGTGACGTATAGATGATTGAATGTTATTATCACACGTTAGTATCATCGTGCATTTGGATTGAGTACAACGAGCCAGAGGAGTAACTAGCGAACAACTAATGGCATATAGTCTTTAGTTTTATTTACTTCTGTAATATGCCTCCTCCACCACCTCCCGGACCTCCGCCACCTCCTGGGCCACCACCGCCTCCTATGTTCGGGGGCTCGAAAGGTGGTGCGGCCGATAACAGAGGTGCTTTGCTGAGTTCAATAAGGCAAGGAACAAAACTAAAAAAAACAGTGACAGTCGACAAAAGTGGGCCCTGTATAGCAGGAAAGACGTTAAGCACCAATAGTGGTTCGCCTATGGGTAATGGTGTAAGAAGTGGAGGTCAAACTGTTAATGCAGGAGGAATGCCAGTTTTAGGAGGACTCTTTGCTGGTGGCATGCCCAAGCTTAAGCCAACTGGTAAACTAACTGGTAAGACTTAATATTCATTATAACATATAATTCAAGAGTAAAGTGTTTATTCTCTTAAGTTATTAGGAGCATTAATTTGGCAACAGGTGCGTATGAATCAAATATAATGTGATTTATAAAATATATTTTTATTTATTTTCCCAAACATAGAATACAATGAATCATACAACTATTAACAATTTAAATAAATAATTGGTGGAAGGACAGGAGACCAAACTAGGTAGGCCCTGTAATATGGACCTCCCAGTTTACCTTACCTTCTAGACAAATATGTATCTCATATGAGTAATTAGTTTTGTAATTTCTTTACCTATTCTGTTTTAGATAAAAATTATCCTTAACACAATAGATATTATTATCATATCTACAAGAACTTATTTTATCAATCTAATTAATTATAAAAGTATTTATGGTTTTGTCCATACATTTACTTTATTGTATATAAAAGTTTTATGAAGTAATTTTGTTGCATCTTATTAGTACATATTTATTACCTACATTTGATTAAGACAAAACATGTACATAATAATCAATAGATTTTATCATCTAAGGTAATTAGTTCATTACATTATAAATACCTGTCCGATAATTCAAACCCTATTCAAATGTTAAATTTAAACTTCATAAAATTTTAACATTTAACATGATTCAACATTTGCATACTTAAAAAAAATAATGCACCCTGATGAGTTACTAAAAAAAAGGTAATTAACTGAGTTCTCTTCCGATTAATATAAATCATGGTTATATCTTAATATTTATATAAAATATAATAATAGTTGACTATTATTTATTTTTGTAGTTGTCAAGTATTATTTAATATATTTAACATCAAATCATCCAAATATGTATCTTTTGTATTGTAGGCACAACACCAAATGGTCAAATCAAAACTGATGCTCCAAGATTTCCTCCTCCACAACAAAAGTCTCCTGAGAAGACCAGACCAGACCCATCTAGGCAGTTCCATGGATCTAACATTGCTGCAATATCTGAGGCCCTCACCTCAAGGGAGGCTCCACCCACAAGACCTATGGTTAGACGGCAGCCAAGTGAGGTTAAAACTCGAGGCCCTCCTCCTCAACCTCCAATACAGAAACAAGCTATGCCTTTGGTAAGTTTTTCATTGGTTATGATATCAAATGTTCACATTAGTATAAAATATTATAAGGTTTGTATTGTACTGGATCAACTGAGTTTAATATTTATTTTTAATCATGATATAATAGATAAAGAATTGTTTTTTTTTAAGATTAAAGTAAAATAATTTTTTACTGTTTTATATTAAATTCTTGAGCAAACAATGTTTTGGATTCTTTCACTGATACATCATTTAGAAAAAACTTTTTATTCTGCTGAATATAAGAGTCCCAATAATTTAAATAAATGGTTATAATATGGCAAAAATTCCATACAACGAAATTTATAAATGTCGTGTACAGTTACAATTCATAATATAAACCTAAATTAGGTACTTTGTTTGAAATAATATTTATCTTTTATGAACAACTAAACATATGGCCAATAGTTTATTTATTCTGACCCAAACAATGTTCTAAAATAATCATAGGTATATATAGAATATTATTCTCAATAAATCTCCCACACGCGTTCTAAAGGCTAAAATTAAAATAACCTCAGTGTGTGATAAATTCAAATTTGTAGGTGGGGTCGATTTTGTAAGTTATTTATATTCAAATTTTACAATCTTTTCGCAATGTCCGCACGTAGCATGAAGACGTTAGACATATAAATTATTAATTATAAAGAACAATCGATGATTTTGATATCATTTTAAGGCGTTGCCATTTTTAAAACGTTTGAACTAAGCGGTTAAATTTAGTTGAAAAATGTTATAACTAGGATGTGTCAGGTTCGTTCGTTCAATACATTCATAGGTTTATTTATAATCACCCCGTGTGGTCTTGACCTGTTAGAACGAGTAATTAGGGTCTTTTGGAATAAAGCAGTAGGTTTAGAAAATAAGCATAGTTTCGTATTAAAAATCCTTGTTAAAATATATTTTACCGACATATGGTGTTATCAGTGATTAAATAATTACATACGACTATGTATCTGCTCACAGCCTTATAAAGTACAAGTTTATATTTTACATAAAAAGAAAGGACAGTGTTGGCTCTTGCCTAAAGTGAATTTCGAAAATATTTAGTTCATAGCAGACCTTTTTTCATTCTTTTTTTTTATAATCATCATTACTTCCAAAATATTTTTTTTTTATTATAGTGTTAGGTTACAATCAAAGTAGAAGATTAGAGAAAATCGAATAAGAAAAATACATACGCAAATTATACTCAATATCAATATGATATCGTATCTTTGAAGCTATCAACATTATCTGAGTTATGTATTATCTGATAAAGTAGTGTTATATATATGAAAAAAGAAAATTTAACGTAAATTAATATTTGAGTACAAAATGTATTAAAAATGTTAAACTATTTTTTCGCTATTACGAAAATATACAAGCATAGATAATAGGATTACTGAGAACCCTTCTGCAATCGTCGTATTTGAAGTTTTTTAATTTAAAAAGATAATTACTTTTAAGCATACAACCATTTGACCTCGTTACATGCAAAATGGATCATTTTATATGGGATGCTTAGACTATAAAAATGTTGTTTATCACTCAAACACTAAAAGCAGAAAGTTGATATTGCGTAATCTTATTTTGTTTTATCAGTTCCCGCAATCGGTGATAAGGTGCAAAGATATTTTAATTATTTTTTGATATTATCATGGGTATTGAAAGCTATTGATTTTTTAGTGCACATGTTATTTGGTGTACGCATTGATTTTTTTAAATTTATTTAATGCTTTTTTATTCAGGGTTAAGACCATAAAAAATATACTGAAAAAAGTTAATATTATTAATACGTATTAGCGATTTACGTTTCTGAACATGTCGAAAACTAGAATTCTTAAAGATCTTAAGAAATTAAAAAAGGGTTAAAGGTAGAATTGAATTTTTTTAATAATTGAATACAATCAAATGCAATACGAGTTAACTTCTGGTAAATTAAATATGTCTTAATAGGTATAGTGATATGTCTTAGTAATTATAGTACTGTTTTGATGACCACAGACTATATTATACCTAGACAGAAGGTGAAAATTCATACGTTGTCTTTAATATGAGTCAGTATAATTTTGTCCTAGACATATCAACGGTATCTCTATTTCGATAAGAAAATTAAATTATAGTTAGTTACATAATATATTATATTTATTATTAATTTCCGTTACTATGACCTTTTTAGAATACTTTTTAACTTGATTAGATATAAAACAACATTCTCTAAAAAGTTTTTTCTCATCATCATTCTTTTCTACGTGCTGAAGTGCAAATATTTACTATGTTATAATTTAAATAATATATATATATATATATATATATATATATATATATATATATATATATATATATACCTTTTTAGAATACTTTTTAACTTGATTAGATATAAAACAACATTCTCTAAAAAGTTTTTTCTCATCATCATTCTTTTCTACGTGCTGAAGTGCAAATATTTACTATGTTATAATTTAAATAATATATATATATATATATATATATATATATATATATATAGACAATAATAAAACTTATATTGTAATGGTTCTTTTATACAATTTGGTGCAAATAAAAGTTGTCGTATAGAAGACATTCAACTTTCTTTAAAAATATTGACAGTCTCAGTTAACATCGAATTTAACAACTAAAAATAAATACAAAATCAAACGTTCTGGAGTTTTTAAAGTAATTGTAGGTTATATAAGTAATTATAAAAAAGATTTGGGCTACAATCAGTTTTCAAGTATTAACACGATAGCTTAGTTGTCAAATGTATAGCACGACGCAAAAGTCACAGGTTCGATGACTGCTCTGTTTTTATTTTTTTATCTATTTCATTCCTAATTCGTTAATGATAGATTGTACAATTTATTGTATCAACTGTAATCTTTAGCTAAATTGTATATGAGTCATGCTTGTTGATGCAATACTTATATAAACACTGTAGCAGGTTTGAGGTTTAATGTCACCTTATAAAGATTACTTTCAACTGTACCTGTTTTCATGGTCGTACATTTTCACTCCAATTAGGTTTTATAATTTAGTAATAGAACGTTTTAAAAATAGTTTCTACAAATAAATGCCTCTATTACAAAAAGCGTTGTACATTTTAAAATAATGAAAACCTATTACTGAAGCTTTAAAAACGGATCCTATTTCTAAGAACAGTTTAAAGGTAGTTCAAAAGCACCAAAAAGCTTTTATTTAAGTACCGAAACTTACAAACAGCCAGACCGTAAACTTCATGTAGCGAGGAAAAGAGTTCGACCTCAAATGTCTAGACTCTTTGCTACCCTTGGGTCAATAATACGTACGTTCGTCGCTAAATTGATTTTGTGGCTGGTTATATTACATTGTATAGAATAATAACGGTAGTTATGAATAAAATACGGAAGTTATTTGGAACGATTTAATGACCGTCTGGATCAGCAAGTAGGTCTTTCACCGTTGCCTCCATTAGTAGATATTCTTGTTTCCATTTAAAATATGTAGTTACAATATGCTGGGATTTTATATTTCACAAAAGGTAGTATTTTGCAAAGTTTCAATCGCAGTAGGTATATTTTTACATAAAAGAATATTGTATTATATGTATATTGTGGAAAGGTGGTTGTTAGGTACAAAATTATTAAATATAATAGCGAATGTCTCTAAATATTTTTAATAATTATAAAAAAATATGTTTACGTTTTATTTGTATACATATTACAATTTATCCTATATTCTCTACACAAACTATTTTCAATAAAAAATCCTATTGCACAGCATTTACATGCGAAGAGACAGTTAGACTCGAAACGCTTGCCAACTAATTTGAGGAAGATTATAGTGCCAAGAACGGAACCCTCAGCAAGCCTTGCGAGTTTGAAGAGGCTGTTATATGTTCCTATGTTTGCTTATTAGAAGTATATTATGTTATGTTAATTTTCTATAATTGTATAATATTAAAACATATATAAATACGAATGACATATCACATACCCGAGTGACGCATCGCGGATAGTTCTCAAAAACAACTAAAAGTACATTTACATTTTTATTCCAAGGGTTAAGAAGATCTTAGGATGATATTACTACAGTTTCTCAATGTCAAGGTCTAACATTACTAGCATTGTTTAACATTTCAATGTTATAGGTAGAGGATTGCATTTGTCCTTAACTTTTTCCTGTAAAGCTCTATTAAGTGATCATTTGAGTCATCAATATGAGTCAAAACAAATGATTCACACGACCGCAAAACATATCCGATACGACTTCAGGTCAAAAATCAAAAGGGAAATACGCAGTGAGGGAAATAAAGCGTCTGCTTTATTGTAAATTAAGAAACGGATATTTAAAATATACGTGGAATATTCCATTATATATACAATTAAGTAATATATTATTTAATTATTAATCGTGTTAGAGGAAATAATTTACAAATTGTAACCTGCCATTTGTAAATGAGTCAACAGAAACTACATATTACTTACGTCTGTCCCTATTACTCATGGAAAACCACACCTCGACACACTTTAATAGACTTTTATAAGGTGTGAGTTTTTTGTTTGATGATTTTATTACAACATTTTATCCTTTAGAGTACAATGAACTAAACTTCCGCAATAAATGTTTTTATGAATGACATTCGTATCATGAGGTTTTTATATTATTGTTACAGCTGTTACCATAGTTGTAGTTTTCCTTTTATAAGTTATGTACCTACTATCACAACATTTTACTAATTTCTCAATTTATTATTGTACTGTATCCCTAGTTTTGTGTTTACGAAAAGTATGAGAGCTATCCAAATTGTAAAAAACATTAAAAAATATATATTTTTAACCTCCAACTCAAAAAGAGGGTTGTTATAAGTTTGACCTATCGATCTGTGTGTCTGTCTGTGACAATGTAGCAACCAAACGCGTGGACGGATTTGATTGCGGTTTTTTTTAATCGAAAGCCTCGTTCGTCTAGACGATTCTTAGCTATGTTTGGTCGTAATAGAAACAGTCTTCTCCAAGATATTGAGGGTGAAAGCGTCTTATGCAATATTGATAGAAATACTTAAGCAAGTAAAAATTTCTGTGTCCGTAGGTTCATTTAGTACAATAATGAAACCAATAACATCACTTTAAAAATCAGAAAAAAAAATTAAAACCCGATACAAAAACATTTCTAAAAAGAATAAAAATAATGTTATTATGTACCTACTTATTGAAGCTATTACGTCGGGGGACGTAAGTAAATTACCAAGGCAAATAAAGAAATTACGATATCGAATCGTATAGTCTAAGCCCTCGTACCTTCGTAAAATAGACACTACCGTCAACGTAGGTATAACGGTCCCCCGACGCAAGGACTTCAATAAGTACATAAACATATTCTTTTTAGAGGTATCGCGAGTTTATTAAATTTAATTTAGTTTTTTCTTTAATTATTTAGGACCATTCTATAAATCAAAATCTAAATATTATATCATAGAGTGTATAATATAATAATAAATCAAAACATAGGATTTTATTATTTAGTATACTCTCATAGTTTTCGTAACGTTAAAACTCGTACTAAGTGTAGGTACTGTAAATATGTCTTAAGACTTAAAGTTTCATAACGGTTTTACGTAGAAATTAGATTTTTAGTTATAGATAGTATTCTATGTACATGTATAGTATATTAGTCACCAACTAAGATAATAAGTTTGTTAACTAATCTACATTATAAATTAGAGGTCTCTTATCATGATATGTAGATAGTAATTACTTTTGCAAACAATATTTTTTTTGTCTAATAAACGTATTTTTTCTCGCAAAATGGAGGAAGTTTATAAGATTTATATATTACTGTTGTCATGGGTCAGATGTTTATTTGTTTTATACGAAAAATTTAAAACAGTTCATTCCATAATAATTATAGAGTAACGTAGCCAACGTTTTATCAAAATCTGTTCATTCATAATTTCAAGGGTTTTCAAATGTTGTTTGCTGTTACAGAGTTCATCAGATTCCGTGCTTACAACAGGGTCGATATCGGAACGAATCAGCAGTCTGCAGCAGGCCTCTGACCAGACAGTACCCCCAAATGTCACCTCAACATTACAAAGGAATAGGAGTTCTCTGCATTCCGGTTCTCAGATGTCGTTGGGTAGGTTTTTTATTAAAACACTATCAATAACTACATATTTAATAAATAAATAAATTCTTTCTTTCTTTCTATTTATGTATTCTTCAATTCATGTATGGTATGCATGTTCTTAATGTTCTTTTATATTCTAGGAGGTTCCATGACGTCACTGTCTTCACCACCAACTGCTTCATCGCCCTCATCATCTTTATCAACATCAGATTTGTCCGATCGCCCGCGAATCAGCCACGGCAAGCCCAATCTGGCCCCCAAACCTCCGACGTTGGCCCCTGCACCGGATAGGCCTTCGCCACCGCCCAAAAAGTTGATCGTTAATGGAAAACTAGCAGCCAGAGCGCAAAGTATGAGAGCGCCAAGGTGAGTTTTTATTTAAATTATTTTGTTAACTGCTTGCTTTTCAATCTCTGATTGTTGATATATTTTGTTATTCTATTCAATGTCTCATTAATTATGCTTCGTATCGTCGGCAGGTCTCCCCCGGTGTCCCCCCCCTCACCAGCGAGCGCGCGCCCCCCCCCGCCGGCGCACCCGCCCGTCGCCACCAAGAACCCCGCCTCGCATTTCGGTATGTATTTGAAACACTTTCAGAAAAGACGTCTTATTAGACATAATTTTTATTGCAACATGCATATTACTAACCTTCGATATTATATTTTGGGCCTTAAAAGTGATGTACGTAGATTAATGCGATCAATAAGACTTATCTAAGATTATCACCACTCGCAGGCACCCTACGCGCGCCCCGCGGCTTGCGCCCCCCGGGTGTGTGTCCCCCACCGCCTCCGGGTGCTCCGCCCCCGCCGCCGGCTCCTCCAGCGCGGGCCGGCTCGCTGGCTCACCCTCCGCCCCCGCCGCCACACCATCGTGTATACGTGAGTATCAAGTTCAAACGGAATGGCGGTCATTAACACAATTTAAAAAAGAAAACATCTCATTCGACTATACTCCTCTGGATGCCGTACAAATATAAAAACGTAACCGTAAAGGATGTGTATCTTCCTTCACCCAGGGCGGTGGTGGGGAGGAGGCGCCCGCCCCGCCGGTGCGTGGTTCGTCCATCCGCGCGGAGCTGGAGGCGCGCTTTGCGGAGATGTTCAACCCCCCCGCGGCCTTCCCTCCCCCGGGGCCCTTCCTGCGCATCGACAAGGCGTACAGCAGCGCCACCGTCGGTAAGTACGCGGGACTGTAGACCACGTCCGGCGGGTCCCGCGGGGTCACGAGGGGTCACGAGGACTGTGTCCCGGTATTTAATATCCGTCTTCGCGATACGAACGTTGACTGTATTCGGTCCTCTCGCTTATGACCGTAGAGATGTACTCGAGCAGACGGATAGTTAAATGAAGGAAACGGGAATGTACGAGTAAGTTCTATTTGATTCAGAAAGCCTTTAATTTCTAGTTGTCTCTTGTGCATGTAAAACTTACTTGTAGATGTCGAACAAAATTTTCATGATATATTTAATATCGTATGATAAAAATTCCATTTTAAAAGACTTAAATTTTTTTATGACAATTATTTTACTGCAATTGAAACTTTAAATCAAAGAACAGTTGTATTGAAATGGTGCAACTGATATCATATTCTAGAAGTACTTATCTATTTTGGCGTTACACCAAAAACCTTTTATATTGTAATATTTTTACTTTGAATACATACAAATCTTTAGAGCGAAACGCACATATTTTTTGCTCTTGGTAGTCATAAAAGGTATACAAATATTATAGTATTATATTGTACATACATGTAAGATTAATAGGTACAAGTTAGTATTTGTCATAATAACGTTCACTGAAGTGAATATTGCTTGGGAGACCAAACTTTCGGAATTGTTATAGTTTAAAGAGATTATATTGACTGTTATGATGCATGGTTGTATGCATGTGTGATGTCTTCGTAATATTTGGATTCTTTATATTTTTAATACAAATATTTTAATAAGAACGAGTCCTTATGATATATGAGAAATTTTATTTTCTTAATGTTAGTATATTTTGTAATCTTCCCTTCCTATGAGTGCAGCAAAAATTATCATTCTAAATTTATATTTTTTCTTATTGGCAATGTGAACACATCGAATTACATTTCATTTTCATTTCATAATTCATGACAAAGAAATCATGGGATTCGTTTTATGTATGTTTGGAGTCAAGTTAGACCAAATACGTTAAGTAAATTGATTACTAAATTCAATATTAGTGCTTTAGGGGATTGTTTTTATGTTGAGTCATTATATTTATCATATGATTGTAGTTAAAATTTATATTAGAATAATTTGGATTCGGCTCGGGCGGTATTATACGTGTCAAATTGGTATAGCTATGTGAAATATCTGTTTATTTTTATTAATTATGCCCGAATTACATTGCACATAAAAAACTATCTTCTGTTTTCGCTCAATTCTACTTTTATTACCTTTGGTACGTATAATTTGTGCCCGAAGCCCTTGCATGTAGGATTTAATGCCTAAAACTTATTACTATGTAGTTACTAGTTAAACATTTCTGTTGTGATTCTTTTGTTAATTTAGTAAGGTGCCATTATCGCAAATGTTTTGTAACATCGATCCTGCTTGACCATTATTGTTTAATTTAACCACTAGCAAAAATCTCTTAACTGTTGTCCATGTTAACATTTTTATGAATGTTCGTTACATTTTCCCGCCAATTGTCGTTTATGACAGTTGGAAGAAGAGCTGCCATTTTCAATTTTATATTTTTTCACAGTTATGAGGTTTTAGTGGATGCTTTTGCATCTAGATTCAGCTATTGTGATACAGTGATGTATGATGCTTAATTATTATATTATATTGAACAATAAAAGAGTAATAATTATCAAAGTATTGTCAAATATTTTATTGTTAAACCTAAAATGTGTTGTGAAGTTGCTTCACTGTGAATGTCCTTGCTTCGAAAAAATGTAGGCATTAATTCAAATGATTTATGTCATCACAAATGATATAAAAAGAAACTGGATAACCAGCAATAAAAACTGCTTATGGGATTAAGTAGTACCTACTTCATAAGGTACTCGTCCTCAGTAATAAAATCAAAACATATGAAGCCTGCATGATGATGGGTAAGTCTATTTTAATATTAGGAAATGGTTAAAATAAATACTATTAAGGCATTCATGAAGCATGGTTACTCTCATTAGCATGATTTTATATTTAAAAAGTACATGAAAGTAGTGTGTAAATTATTGTTCTCGGCTATAATTTCTTCATACTATCAACATGCATTATTTGTGTTCTTCAATGCATTTATACATCATCCATCGATCCGTCCTCACGTTTCAAGAGCACGTTTTGCATTTAAACTCACCACATACGCACGTCAGCATGAAGGCATGAAGCACCCATCCCAAACAATTATTGCCAGTTTTTTTAGTAATTTAGATAATTCGACATTCGTTACTTAGTCTTGAATTACTTGTAAATATATCACGTGTGTTACTTTGTATATAACCATGTCGCCGTGGGACCGGGCGTATTTAACTGATCAATTGAGAAAAAAATATTTAATTTACTATCACACAATATCAGAAAAAATTCGCCCGCTCTGCACACATTTAACTCAGCATGTACATAATTTGAGCGGTGTGGTGTTAGTGAACAAGGCTCCGGCGCCGGCTCCGCCGCTGCGTCTGCCGCTGGAGGGCTGGTCGGGCACGTCCAGCGCGTGCTAGCCCGCGCGGGGGGCGCTCGGCCACGCGCCCGCGCCCGCCCGCCTCGCCACCACGCACACCTCACTCCTCGCCCGCGCGCACCCGGCGCACGCACTGCTCGCCGTCGCGCACGCGCTGCTGGGACCCGCCAGCACCATCGCCGCCGCCGCGCACGCAGCCAACACCTCCGCCCCGCAACAGACCGCCGCCGTTAAGGTTCCTGACCCGCGACCGGCTCTACCCATCGACGACCCCGACGACTCGCATCTGCCGATCGAGCGAGTGTCGATGCCCTCGGAGGACGTCAGCGACCTCCGCGACGTGGTCGATGCTATCAACAAGTTGTGCGACACCATGAAGACTTCATGCGACGATCGCGAGGACGTTATCGATGTTCGCGAAGTTGTCGGCGAGAATGTTTTCGATGTTCGAGAAGTTGTCGGCGAGAATGTTTTCGATGTTCGAGAAGTTGTCGACGAACTGATCGAGCCCACTGAGGTTGTGATCGAAAAGGTTGAGACTTACGTCGCGGAAAAATGGACTGCAGTAATCGAAGACGTTGGATCTGTTACCTCGGAACCTGGACACTTCATTGAGGAAGTTGAAACAAGAAACATCCGATCACATGCAACAGAAGAACCGATGACGGTTAGATCCGACCCTATAGAAGAAATAGAAACGGTCGCATCGGACGCCGAAGTAGTGACTGCGGAGCCGATGCAGTATGAACCGACGAGCGAGATGTACTTTACGGCGTCGTCGGAAGTGTCTTTACTGTCCGATATGGACGTGCAAGAAAGGTTAGGTTTAAGTGACGATTCAGATAAGAGACGGGACGATAGGATCAGCGTGATGGCCGGCCACGTGGCTGCCATGAGAGAACATTTTGAGAGCATGACCCGAACTAACACGCCCTGTCCGGACCTGTTACGGTCGTCTTCGCCTTCTATCGAAGTATTTAGAACTGTTACAAATTCGCCAGATATTTAAGAAACAATTTAAATTTGAGATTCAACTGTCAATGTACTACATATATAAGTAAAAATTGGCTTAGGTTCCTAGATATTGGTTGCCATTACATTACCTTAAATATAAGCTTCAATGTAAATCTAAAATATAATTTCTAATTACAATATTAACTACACTAAAATATAACAGTGGCATACAACAAATTTACAGGTTGTTAGTGTAGTGGCACTCAATGTAAGTAGCTTTAAATAACATTTAGTTAGATGCAAGTCTGGTCTAATGGTGTTTGACATTTTTATATACTTACCATGTTAAAGTTATTACTTACCGTATTTTATCTCGTATCCTTCGATTTCTTCTCTTACGGTGCCATAGATTCGATTGAGGATCTCTAGGTTAGATGGTTACTATACCTCTAGTACACATTAAGATATATTGCCAGCCCTCGTATACAATATAATGAACTGCCAATCGTTCTTAATTAGAAGGGTTGTGATTTATTTTAATCAAACGAACACTTACATATCGAAAAAGATTGGTTAGCATTAGTTAAGTAGCCACAATTTACAGGCATATAGAACTAGTTAACTGTTTGGGAAAATTATTATTAATGTAATATTTGTGTCGTATTGTGATTTTGGAAGCGCTCAAATTTTGTAGTTTTATAATGGACATTATTAATTAGACCTTCGAAAACTATTTATTCAATACAATTTTCAGACCAAATAGTGCATACGAGTCAAATCGCTTAGCTGCTATATATTAAATTTCATGTTTGTATCTACTTGTATTTATGAAACTATTGTATTTTCAAGTGTTATAGGAAGTTATCATATAAAGAATTTAATTATTTGTTGAACACTTAGTTTTAATAGCAATATTTGTTTACTTATATTAGTTGACATCGGTTTAATGGTGATACTAATTTAGAATTTATTAATCCTGTCGTGGTAGGGTTTGATATTTCTTCGGATACATTAGTGGTTAGATGCGAAATAGACGTTATGTATACAATCGAGACCTTTTATTGTAACAATTATTATTATTAATATACCACACTATCGAGTACAGTGAAGTTTAATTTAAAACGGTAAAGGTAAGATCTAGTTCGGAATAAAAAAGTTAAAGTATATAAAAGTATACCATTCTCTAAAACCGAGCCCGCCGTCGCCGGCGCCGATCCGCGAGGGCGGGCTCGACAAGCGCTAGGTACTAAGGTGCAGATCATGTCACAGTTAGCCGGATGGCTAACGAATAAAAAGCGAACATTCAAGTCGAGAGCATTTATTGAGTAAAACGGTCAAAATTCTACAAGAATAGGCAAACGTCACAACTTCACGTGGAAACGCTTAAGAAAAAAAATTTCAAGGCAATATACAATTAACGTATCGTCGTCATCACACACACGTCGGAACGGAACTCAACGAGTGGGGCTCGGAGGTCGCGGGAGTGAGGCGGTCGCGTCCAACAACGCTCGTTGTGACGGCGAGCCGTCGCCTGCCCGCGCGCAGGGGATGCGGCCGCCACTCCCGCGCTTACCTGCCGCCGCTAGCGGTAGCGCGGCTGCATCACCACGCCGCCCATGCCGCCCGGGAACATGCCCATCGGCATCACGCCGCCCGGCAGCAGCACGCCTGCAACACGCGCCAGTGAGCGGGGGGAGGGGGGCCCGCCCGCCCCGCCGTGCACTCGAAGCCACAAACTACAGTACGGTAATAGAACAGGGTACCCACCCGTCGACCGACCGCAGTGGCGCCGCGCCGAGGAGCGTTAGCGGGTGTTAGTGTAAGGGGGGGAGCTGTTATATAATAGAGGCTAGTGATACGTGACGGACGGACTCCCCGGTCCGGTCCGGACGTCGCTCTCCGTCGTGTTTTTTATCGATCGTGGTATTTAATGCTTTTATGCCATTCTGGAACAGCCGTGGAAAATAGAAATAAAATTACACGAAGTCTAAAAATTTATTTGAGCTCTAAATGCAACAGATCACTCCATTTTCCACGCCGATATGTAATATTGTATTAAAACTAAATTGTACAGTATTATGACAGAGAGTAATCTTTTGTTTGACTTACTACGAATACATTGAACTTATTTAATAAACCACCCACTGAATAACGTTTATAAATAATTAACTCCTACTATAGAACTATGATAACAATAAAACTGTCTTCATTATCGGAACACACTTAAATACAATGACAATAATTATAATAATTGGAATGTCCAATTTGCAGTTTCAGTCGTTCATGATTATATGATATCCTATTGTGACTATTAAAACTGTCATTAGATTCTAAATTCATAACAAACTTCGATTATTTTAACATCAAAAATACAATTTGATAAAATGTGATTTTCATATAAATTGTGCTAAAATACTTGAATTCAACTCTTAACAATATTATTATAATATTTAAATTGTAGAATTATCTGAAAATTTTAAGACTATGAATAAAATGTTACATTAGGCCATACTGAATACTTGAGGCGTGTGATATGATATTCGCTAGTCGTCCTACAATAAAAGGTTAAAATAAAAAAATCCAGTGTAACCAAGGAACGATACACACATGTTTCAATCCACAGGCGATCAGCGAGGGGGTGGCGGTATTATACGGTAGAATTGGGGTTGCAATAGTATTCTAATAAAAAATATATGTTAAAAAAATAAGATTTGAAGTTTTTTTTTTAAATAAAATATCACCTAAGTGAACGTAACAAAAATATTGTATCCGGCCTACGCGACAACGTAGATCAATGAACTCAAAAGGGCCTCACACGAACACGCAAGTAGCGGTAGCGTGTGGGTGAGGTCAGTCGCTATACTGACCGGGCTGCAGCGGGCGCATGAGGTTGAACTGCGGCATGACGGGCAACATGCCCATGACGGGCGGCACGGACACGGGCACGCCCACGCGCATGGGCTGCTGCAGCACCACGGGCTGCATGAGCGGCCGCCGCAGGGCCTGCTGCCGCGCCGCCGCCACCGCCGCGGACATGTGCGCCGCCACCTGCGACATGTGCGTGTAATGCGCCTATGAACAATTACACGTTACTAGCGTTTACAAGGTGCAGTATAAGTGGCATTTCATATATGATAAGTCTAAATTAATTATCTGATTATGTTGAGTTGCCGCTCCGTTGCGGAACGCGCGTTTAATAAATATTAATTTTCTATTGAGATGCGACTTGTTGAAACGAATCGAAATAGGTATAGGCGTGTGCGTGAACAACGGAGCGGCTACTTTAATAGTTCTGGGCGACTACGATAAACAAATCTACATCTGCCCTATATATAAATGAGAAACGTAAAGAGCTACACACCTCGGCTTGACTTGTAGGCGTTATCATAGCGGGGGCGCTCTGTTGCACTTGTGCATCCGGTTTGGGCTTGGGTCTGTATTTAGCGTTTCTTGCTCTTATTTCTTCTAATGAGACGTCCTCGGGAGGATGTATTATCTTAGAGCCGGCCCCCGTCGCGGTCACGAGTGGACACGCGTTGGCTGCCGGAGGTCTGACATCTCCGTTCTCTTTGGGATCCGAATTTGAGGTGGTCGGAGGTGCACTTATTGTAGCATTACTGTAAATACAAATCCAATTATTATCGATTTAAGTACAAATCATATTATTATTGTTATAAAATGGATATTTAATAACTATTTCAACAATATAACTTCTAAAACGAAACTTCTGCTTTTAAATAAAGATGCAGATAAATGTTAATACACACCTATATGCAGGAAAGGTTGGTTTGTTTGGCGTCGACGTCGGGACGCTCGCAGCGGGGAACAATGGTCGCATACCAGGCATCATCATTCTACAACAATGGAAAACACTCTTAAATTGATTGTATAAAGAACATGTAAAAATGCAACATAATCATAATAAAAGTACAGAATACTACTGAATTTGCAAAATTATATAGTGATTAATCATAAATGTAAACTACAAACCACTTGTTTTAACTCTATAACAATTATTACAGAATCTTTTTAACTGAAATAAACTATCATTTAAAAATATATACATGATACTAGGAGTTGAACATTTCACGTAACATCACAATTTAATAACAAAATATACTAAGTTATTATTTGCACGGGAAAATGAAACAGGAAATAACAAGAGTTATTTAAAAATCATTAGGTATAAATGTAAGTAGCAATTATAAAATGCACTCAGAGAATACAAGAAAAGATAACAATTGTTAGATAAATGATTAGAAATTATGTTAATTGGTTATTATTAGTAATAACATTATTGTTACTATTATTTTATAGATTTGAAAGATATTTATGATAATTATATGAAAAGAATGAAACAGTATTCAGTGCCTCAGTAATGCTTAGATATCTTTGAAATTACCAATACAGGAAGAAACTTATAGTATTGGCAAGTTAATTGATATTAGTCATATATAAAATATAAAACACTAGAGATACTTTTCTAAAATAAAGCAGTCAGCAGATAATTTTCTGGGCATACCCATGTAGTTGGTAGAGTCTGGGAATAAAGGACACTGCACATTTAGTGAAATTGGAAATATCACATATTTATGAATATAAATTTTGCCTACCACACTAACACAATCAGGTAAATATAGCACTATTACATTAAACACAAGTGTTTTGTAAGCCAGATCTTTTGTAAGAATTTTATTTGAATTTCTAAAATTAAGTAATTTTTCCTATTTTAATTTCTAAATTTAGTTATTTTTCCTTATTTGTGCAACTCCAGTAACCAAGAAAAATGTTATTGAGATTACATGTTGAACTGAGAAAAACTGAATGAGGAATAACTGAATTGAGGAAATAAGATTTTTTTTTGCCCTACAATCACAAAACTTGGTTCAATAAGATTTATAAATGACCTACTAGATAAAAAAATAAGAATCATATAGGATTATAAGTAACTAACTAAAAAAACAACCGAATAAAAGTAGTTAATAATTCTCTACTAAAATTAAAACAGTGAATTTTTAACTTACCGAGGTGAATGCATGAAGTGTGGCATCATATGGTTCATTTGCATGTGTCCAGGATACATTCCAGGAGGTATCTGTCCCATTGGTGTTGGTAGAATGCCAGGATTCACTTGTGAGGGTCCCGGTCCCAACTGAAGTGGAATAATCATTTTTGTATATAACAATACAATACTAGTTTTTATTTATCATAATATTTGTTTCAGGGTTCAATTATGCAAATCACAAAATACTTTGTTCCTCAAATAGTGGTATTAGATTTAAAAATAAGATTTCTAATAGCAATAAAAATGTTTAACTTCCAGTAACTTTTGTTTGCCCTATAATATGAACATCCATAAATTAAATAATAAAATCTAATTAAGTGCAAAAACAATTTAACATACATGAGATTGTAAGGAACCTTGTTAAGGTTTATTTACAGTAATTATGAAAGTAAATTGAATTTCATTACTTACTTTATCCTGTTATCCAATTAACCTAATACTGAGTAAAAAAGATTTATTCTTACCAAAGCAGGAGTAGCTTTTCTTTTAGCTGCAGGTTCATCATCATCACTGTCTGAACCTTTCCCCCCACCTAAAGGATTGACTCTGGGTAAAATTTGCACAACAAATGACTCAAAACCTACCTTGTTGGAACACTAACGCTACACATCAATTTACATCTATGGCTACAGTGTCCCAAGCAAAAGAAATTCAAGATAAAACATGATTGTACATACTTTATGATCCGAAAACAGCCAAAGCAAATAATAAAAGTTTTTTTATACCTGTCTTCTGTTTTTCATGTTCCTTAACATCTTCCGGAGGAATACCTTCCATTCCATATATTTCTATTTCTATATTTGACCTATTTGGTAAAGAATTTGGAACTTTGTCTATGGCTTCTTTGTGAACCTGAAACCATGGCGAAAATGAATACATTTACGTTTTAGATAAGAAAATCTTAGCAGAGCGCTATAAGGACGGGTATTTGCGATCAACTATTGTAGGAACACTATATGGCGCGTAAGGCGTGCCAAAATATCTCAACCTATAAGAAGACGAGTTAAAAAAATACTGCAGAGCTAACGCGTGGGCGGGCGGGGCGACTGCCAAGTATATAGGGCGCACGTACCTGCATGCAGTGTATTGACAGTCCTGGTCCCGTGTACAATTTCTTGTGACATATGTGACATTTAAAATGCTTCGCTTTTTGATGTTGTATTAATATCTTTTCATCGTCAAATTCTCTGTTGCAATACCTAAATAGCGCTAAGAAAATAATTGATACGCAAAACACAAATAAAATGAAATTTAGGTCAATGGCTCTATCATAAGGTTGCTCTTAAGATGTAGCACGTAAAGTTAAAAAGGATACCAGCACCAAGGTTTAGATGCCTTCTTCTTCTTTCTACCCATTGCTATTTACACTAATGAACTTACTCAAAATATAAAAATATCACTAAACAATAAAACAACACTTAAATAACATAGACTAGATATCACAGTAAAAAGTATTTTATATTATTTCAATTATCGTAAATTACAGCAACGCAAAATTATTCATGCAATGCAAAATGGCGGACAACACGAAGTACGAACAATAAAATGCTCAGCAGTCAGCACTCAGCAGTCAACGCGCTGATCGAAACGATAGACATGACATAAGACAATTCACGTTGCATAGATATCTGTCGCCGTCATTAAGAGATGACACATAGAAAGTTTGCCATTATGACAAAAGAAATAATATATATATATGTATTTATAAAATAAAATACCTAACAAAAGCCGAGAACAGAAAGAGAAAAGGAAAATACGTAGATGGGCCATTTAGATAAACAGTGAACTTATCAACTGGATTGTTTATGGTTTTTCATCTTTACCAACACTCATTCTAAAAACAAAATAAAAATGTAAACACACGTTATACAAGTTATTATTAAATGATTTATTTGAACATGTTACTAAAATATGTGTGTTTTAAAAACTGTCAAATTAATGTGTTATAGATTTTGAGTTAATAACATACATTCTATAATATAAGTTTTAATAAAATATTAAACAATATATAGATACTTAGAGGAAAAAAAATCGAATCGGTCACAATTAGGGTTTAAAGTAAATACAGACAGCAAATGAGATAGAGGCTTAAATATTTTCTTGCTAGTACGTACTTTCTTTCATCATCACTAACTTATCTATTGCTTTGATGCCTGTTACCCTCATAGTTACTACGTGATAAGATGAAACAAATCTTTAAATCTTTGACAAAGTATCTTAAACATATAGATCTCAAAGTGGTAAGTGTACTTTATAGCTTGAAAGCAGGCCTTAAAGCGAGTAGCCTGTATTTTCGTATGAATTGTAATACTCTGGAGGTCTTAAAACTTTTAGACCATTTTAATATTCGCTAAAGTAGTTGTTTGGCTTGTATTTTGAATCTTGGAAATAAACTCCAATCTAATTTTGCTTTTGATCTGGTATATTAATAATTATGCTTCTGATTTCGCTTATCAAATCGTTTATAAACATGTTAATATGACAATTACATGAGTTCCAGACTTCTAGAGAGAACAGGGTACAATTTAAATATATAGTCTGGTTCAATATCTGTGGGGATATAACGTTAAAGATTACCTACTTATATGGTGAATTGTACAAATTGAAATCTTGTAGAACTAAATAACAATTCATTAAGTCACCACAACAGCGCTAGGGTCGCACTTAGTGAAGTATCATTAATTTATTTATTACTTATTTATCGAATTAACATGTTAATTCCTATTACTGGAAAATATTAAAAAAAACACATTACATAGAAAAGTGTTACCTCAAGTATTCCTGCAAATTCATGTAGTACTAACATCACTTTTCAACCTCCACTTGTGGAAGAAATCAAACCAACCAAAAAGCATTCCAATAGAATAGACACCAGACTGGAAGGCTAAAGATTGGAAGACACTAAAAACTTTTTTCAAATCCAATGCTTTGACTCCAAATAATTAGGTTATAGTCAGGGGGTCAAATTTTAGAATTTTAATTTTTTTTCTTCGGACGATAAAGAAATTTAAGAATAAAATGCACAACGAATGAAGAATCAAGATAATATATAATCTATATAAATGATACTATATAGTTGATAGTATAAGTGTATATCTATTTAGTTGATAGTATAAGTTACAGGCTAAAATCAAGACCGGAATTACCTAAACGGATACAAAACACAATACAATACATCACCAAAAATAATGAATAATAGCTTAATTGCAGTAATATCCTTTATTAATTAATATAATATTGACATATAATGTGATTATTTTGTTTTTTGTATTTGTAGTTGTAGTTGTAGATTCTTAAAAACGTGTTCACATAAGTTTATACTTTTTAGACCAGGGATTTGATTAACTTTGCACAAAAGCATTATATCATAGTAGTTTATATGAAAACAAATTTAAAATGCCAAGAGGAATAAAAAAGATAACAAAACTTTACTCTTACATTTAGCTAATCAAAATTCCTGTAGGGATAAAATATGCAATGAGTAATTTAAGCGTAAATTCAAAGTAACATAAAATAAAAGGAGGTTCATGCCAGGAAAATAATAATAATTAACCTTATTCGAAGAATAAGAATTAGAATTATTTTGTTGTTAGACGGCGCTAAGTTCTATTTTCAAAAATAGTAGTCATTAAGAATGCCTAATAGTTCTGTATGTTTTCAATTCTTTTTGTATATAGGTCTTTGAGTTACACGGTATTGGTACTCCTTTTCTCTACCTTTCATAGTTCTACTATTAATTTAAAAATAAGTTCTCCATTAAATAGAAAAGCAATTTATAATGATAAGGGTTTCCTTTCATCGGTCTATTGACAATGCAGATTGAACACGTTTTCTTGAACAATGTACGAGCAGTTTCACAAACTATTGTGACTATTGCATTATTGTGTTTAGACATGTGCGTTTTTCAAATTATAACTTTATTAAAATTCCAACGCAATTTGATTCTTATATTACTAATAGTATTGAGTAAAGAAATTTGTAAAATCAAAATGAAAATCATAATCAAATTCGTGTTATTTTATGCCCAACCTACGAAAAACTATTTATCATAAATATTTATTCTAAGAAGGACGTACATTCTACTACAAATTTAGTTTATCATGAAATTCAGCAATGGTCTCTTTACATTTTACAATTTCAGTCCAGCGAGTTTTGACGTTCCGAAAACTAGGTATTACAGTTTTCGAAATCGTCGATACAAATCTATTGTAACTTAAAAAACATATTTAAAAAAATATATTTATCTTTAATTATTTAGGGAGATTTATAGTAATCATCAGTGTTAGCTTTTATCATCGCTGTGTTTTATAAATAAGTTTATATAACATTTTATTTTAGTAGTACAAGAACATGAATGGGTAAGAATATTTGTATCAGTTTGTTATTTATCGTAAATCCACAAATTTCCAGGAAATGATAAGATCTGTCTCGGCGTAGATCTGAAAAGTTATTTAAAAATATTTATTGTTTATGTTCATCGTCTATTGATGCATTTTGAAGCAAATATTGAATTTTTCGTCGTGAAAGGATAGAAGTTCGCTAATCTCTCTTGGATCTATTTTGTTTAAACTTAGAAGTAAATTGAAGTCAATTCTAAACTGTAAGCTTGTTACGTTACGTTAAGGATGTTTTTGTACGGCTAATAAAAAGCTGTAATTACTTTATTCAGTTCTAAGTTTCTGATATAAAAGTTATTGTAGTGGTTGAATATCTAAATTATAACATTATTTTAATATCAATATTATTGTATATCAAGATTATATCTTTGCCGATTACTTATACAGCTTAAAACCCACATAACCGTCTCGACTATCATATCCTTGGCCGGGGTTATCCATAAGAATTTCTAAAAAAAGAAATTTAATTTAATAGTTGAGCAGTCTTACAAGCCGAAAGTATCTACTAATAATATTAGGAAATCGAATGACTCGCTTATGAAATATGTATCATATAAATAAAATAAATAATACATAACACACATCTATAATTGTCAGAATGTCACGGTTTATAAGATAGTCGCAGTAATATTTAGTAACCTAATACCTAAAACCACGTTCATGTATGAGTTATAGCTAATCAATTTTATTAAAGAAAATAAGAAGCTTGTCTTCTCTTGAGTAAGCCGGTGACATTCGGGCGAAATGTTAGTGAACAGAAATGGTTGTTCAATATCTTTAATTTTCTAATAACTTGAAATCTTGAAATAACTTAATCTTGAAATAATTTAACCTTGAAATAACTTATTACAGAAATAAACAAGCACTAGTCATGCATATTTTTTTTATATAGTATTATATTATTAGGAATGTAAGGCACACACGATAAAACAATAGCTTAAACAAAACAAATACTTGTATAAGGTTTATATTTACCGGGAGGCGCGGCTTGGGGACATATTTACTTATCTTAACTATATCATTTATTTGCCACTTTGAAGAGTCTGTGCGGTCCATGCACCGCGCATGGTCTACCGGCATGACATCCATGCTCATGAGTCGTGGGCGTGCTAAAATACAGCTTCATGATTGGTTGGTTTAAAACGTTCTACGTCATTATCATCATAGTTGTCAAGTCTTCTGGATTACTTTTATCAAATCTCTAAGCTCTTTCGAATAGCGTTAAATTGAAGTGTCATCCCATAAGACAATATTTTTATATAAATGTACACGAAGTATACAAGGATAATTCTGTCAATATTATCCATGTTTTGGTAAAAAATAAATTGAAATTATAAAAATCTAGAGTAGATACTTATACCTAATTAAAAAATCCAGATAAACGCCTCGTGCAGGTATATACTAAAATATTTTAAAAGTTTTTCTTATCTTTTTTATAAAAAGTCAGTGGAGCTTTTATATCACAATAAAAATATTTTGCTATTTTTATAAATACGAAACGATGTCCTTGTTTTGAAACAATAAATTATCCCGTCGAACTATCTGCTTAGGGGTCCGTCATGTTGCCGGGTATAACAAATCAATAAAAAGATACAGACAGATTGTTTCGAGTTAATAATATTTTATATCTATAAATAATTTTTAATCTTTTAAAGTTTCAACTAAAAATAGGTATCAATTTTAATTTAATGTGCATATAATATTTAAAGACAACAGGAATACATATACCAGGATGTTTATGACAAAAATGAAGTATTTGTAAATATTTTTTAGTAGTTTGTATATTTTAAAGCACAACATTTAATGTTTATGTAACGTGTTATTAAATAAAAAATGATCACTTTGTTTTTGAATTATCAAACTGTAGTATTCTTATCATAACATCAGTTTTAACATTCATTATTATATATTTACGAAAAACTAACTTTTTTGGCATTCTTTTATATCCTTTAACTAGTTATTGCTGACATTTAAATGTCTGTAAATAAAAATAAAAGATATATAAAACACGCTAGTACACTTCATATGACGATAGTATTGACGTAAGAAGACATATCGTATCGACGTAAGAAGTTGGTTTGAGATTTAAATATAATAATGTTTTACATTAATATTATTTGTTTTTTGGATGGAAAAAATGAGTGACAATCTATATATTGTGAACCGAACTTAGAAAGGCAACTGAGATTGTCATCTCAGTATATCAATGCGGTTACAAATTACGAAATTAGCTGTTTGATAACCCTTCGTTACGCCATTTCCGATAATGAATACCATAATTGAACTGTCAGAATAGAAGTTTCTTTTTTGTTATTGCTTAAAATAGTTAGTAGGGAAGCCAGCCTAAAATGTGTCCATCAAAAAAAAACAGAAAGCAAATGAGGCTATCTACCTGTCTCTCTTTTTTGTATGATTAGACAAAGATTAGTCCATACTTCAATACGTCTATACGTCAATACTGGTTGCTCATCTTCCATCTTTTACTATTTATTAGGCACTCGCACTCACACGCCTACCTATGGCTCTCCTACTCTATGTAAAGAGACTATGGTAAAAGCCCTGCAGGAAAGCTGAGAGACTTCCATTTATATGATGAGTATCTATAAATAATGTCTGCTAAAAACCAAGGGATGTCCTCAATCCCTCAGTTACGTCAGGGCTAATAATCCTGCAAATTTTTATTTAGAATTTGTGGCCTCATGGCCACATACTCATACTCATGTATAAAATACTAATACTTATGTCTTTAGCTGATTTTAAAATCCGATAATATATTTGAATCATTAGTATGTGTTTTTAATATATAAAAACACATACTAATGAACTCCTTACTACCTTCATCAACTTAAAGGTTTTATGAAAGTTTTATCGTTTTAATAAAAGACTACAAATTGGCTTAATATTAGATTATGCTCTCTTGTTTATGATAAGTACCTAAAACACTAATATAATTAAAATATTTTTTGATTACCAGTTTTTATAATATTTGAAAGATCAAAAGTTCCAATACTATAAAGAATTTTTAAATTTGATATTTCCTTAATTATTATACTAAAAATGTAGATTTTATAGTCAAGAATTTATTTTATGATTGAGGAAAAATTTTGCTGTCTTTTCTGTTGCCTTTACAAAATTATAGCAACTTTCCGAGATATCTCCAAACCTGTCATGACTTGTCTGTCTCGTAACTAGCGTCCGTGTTGAGTAAAAAAGTAACCATCGCATTCCTATTTAATGTGAAGTCAATGAACAGAGATTTTATTTACTTTGAAATGTGTTAATTTACAATTGAAAATTATAAAAGACTATAAGTCAATTTCAATGTCTTACTAATCCTATAGAGGGTCATTTTTAATAAGATGACCACCTCTTGCAGGCAGCCTCTCTACATCAATACCAACAACATTTATCTACAACTTTTTACAAGTCTTGATAAACAACACAAAAAAAAAACAACAAATTTTGGCTCCCTCTTTTACTTATTACTCTATATATATAAGAAGTACTTAAAAGGTCAACGCTCGGCCGCCATACCGACGCTCAGAGTTAATGCCAGTTCAGAGACAACAAATAAATTTTGTATGGGAAAATTTAAATTTTAAAAACTATTAATTTTAAAAAGTCGAAGAACAAATGTTGTTTGGATTGATGTAAAGAGGTTGCCTGCAAGAGGTGGTCAACTAATTACTAATAACCCTGTATATTTAATTTGATGACCTGGTGGTGTAGTGGCGTAGTGGTTAATGACTGCTGAACCAGAAGTTGTGAGTTCGATTCTTTGTGTGATTAACAGTTTGTTGTTGTGTGGGTGTATTTTGTATTCGTTAATTATATGTCATTGAAACCCCCACGATGTAGAAAAAATATGATCTCTAAAATGTTGACGATATACAGAATTTTGGTAGGGTCTTTAGAATTTTACATACATGCATAATAATCTTAACCTAGGACAAATAATTGTAAGTCTTTATTTTGAACATCATTTGCTAATGAAGAAATATTAAGAACAGATTAATAAAACGTTCTTTATTTTCAAATACAGCATTAAATCAACAAACAGACGTACAATGATATCTTTATAGCATTCTGTATACTCAATGTAATCTCATTTAATACACATAAACCCAACATATGATTATGTACTGAATTTTGACGTTTATTTGTATCATTAATTTTCATTGTAATAATAGTACACAAAATATTGATCGTAAATACACTATAAAATATAATATGATATAACATAAACAAAGAGTTTAAATATTCAGTTGTGTGACAAAGATTCCTGTCTAAACAAAGTTTGATTTAGGTTATGGGTATCTGGTTCCAGGTTTCACAGTTGGATGAAATACATGTAAGTTGACAAATTAAACAGTGGTGTTTTGGTCTACAGTTTTTATCCAAGGGTTGAACCTGATCCACGTATTGGTGTCTACCTAAATGTACACCGTCTGACATTTCACTTGGAGTTGGACTTAAGGAATCAGGTGTTCCAGATCTCACTGAAGCCTACTCAATCAATCAATATTCTACTAGATATTTAACGGACCCAGACATTAAACCGACACATTAAAGTATTTCGTGATAAAAGTATTATAACGCAGAGAAGCCTATGTATGAACATTTCATTGTATCTGGTGCCTTTAAAAGAATAGAAATTTTAGTTTAATATTGAAACAGTTATTACTTAAAAACTACCTTTTATGATTGGTACTATATTTATATTTTACGTTTATGGTACTTATGTAATTTATTTTTTATCGAGGGTGGTGAGACCATTCTAATAATAAACCACAACAATAGCATATTATTGTACGTATTGTATTAATTTCGTATCGAACACATCTAGGGAGTAAGTAGGTATATGGAGTCACAGATATAAAAGTTGGAAAGTCGTTACAATAATTTAAATGTGGTAAATAAAGTTTATGTAAGAACTATTCACTATGAATCAGTAAAACTGTACTCCTTTGAAAGTTGATCTAAAGTTTCAACTATTACTTACTTTCGCTTTGGTCAATACAGATTATTAATCTTATTGTTGATAATAGTTGTTAATTTTAGTTTTTTTTTAGGGTTCCGTACCCAAAGGGTAAAACGGGGCCCTATTACTAAGACTCCGCTGTCTGCCCATCTGTCTGTGTGTCTCCAGGCTGTATCTCATAAACCGTGATAGTTAGAAAGCTGAAATTTTCTCAAATGATGTATTTCCGTTGCCACCATAACAACAAATACTAAAAATTAAATATTTAAATATATATATATAATAAGGTGGGTCCCCATACAAAAAACGTGATTTTCTATTTTAGATGATTACTATCATCTATAATAAAAAATCGCCGGAACCCTTCGTGGGCGAGTCCGACTCGCTCTTGGCCGGTTTTTATTATATAACAAAGAGACCAATATTTACAATGTTTTTATAGTAATGTCATCTAGTATGCATATAATTAATATACACTCTATGCCAGTAGGAAGATTAACGTAGTAACGAGTTTTGATGTAATGAAAACTATGACAGTGTTCGGAAACTGTCATAATTATCGAACCCTCAAAACTAGGGGCACTTACCTAGCTATAAGCAACATTTTATCAAAATCTATATAGATTTATAAACATTTTACAATTTTATGTTAAAAAAAGCAAATATCATTTGAATCTAAAAATAATAATTGTAATCTTAAATAATAATTTACTAGCTTTTGCTAGAGGCTTTATCTCCTTTCAAACAGCATCACCCGCATCCTTGCTATGGAAATAGAACCTGATTATTATCTCTTAAGATGTTCTGCGATAATGACGTCTTAGAGCTTAAAGATAATTATAAATCCGGAATGTATGCATAACTTTGTACCTTCGTATAAGGCAATAGTAGAAATAAAGATAAATATAACCCTGTTCAATTAGTTTATCTTTAATAATATCAAAACCATTTAAAACCAATTAAAAAAATACCATATCTAATGCCTGTCTTAATTGAGAATATTTTGAATACTAAATTGTGAGCATGTTAAAATATATATACATATTAGTACATAACGGTTATACATATAAATGTGGATTTATATTGTATTTTTTTTATGTAATTTGGTTGAATACGATATCTCGAACACTAAGACTTGTTATGAATTATATTTTATTATATTTATTATTAAAGTGCATTTCTATATTACTACTACGAGCCAATTCATTGATTGCATCTCTAGTATTCTATACATGTACGTACATGGTTACATTTTACACTTATATTTCTAAATCATTTAGATTAACTAATAAAAATAAATAAATAAATCTAAAATAGATGAATGCATTTATATTTCATAAAAGTTAGGGTCTAGGTATAATAATTTGGTTTTAAACGACAGACGAAAAATGACTTCGCTATTATTAAAATATAATGCTTTGGTTTTGATATAAATGCTTTCCCACTTGTAAATTAATCCTTAAATAGGTACATTTCAAATATAATCTAGATAATATGCAAATCGAAGTACTACTTCAATATGCAAGCGATAAGGTTCGTAATTCACGACACAATTCATGCGAAAATAATTATTATTCTTGATTTAATTTCAAGTTGTGATGTTATTTTGGACAGTAATGATTAATATATATAATAATTAATAAGTGGCAGCTATTTTACCGTCTACATTAAATAAATAACAAATATTGTGAGTTACTCGTGACATACTACTTTAATTTTTTTACGACTAGCTGTTGTCAGCGACTTTCATTCACTCAAAGTAAAGCAAGGTTAATAACAAACAAATAAACAAAACTCGTCCATTTAGTGTTATTGAAACTAATAAACTTCATTTTTCTCTTCCCTAAACAAAACAAAATTTGCAGTGTAATTCCTTTATATTCCAATCTAATCCGTCGGACATTTTTTATTAATGGACGAATAAACAAATTTACAAACACAGGAGTATTTGTATGTAAGTGTGTAGGCTTTCAAAGTACTATTAGGTAGGTACTTATGTATAAGTACTTAAGACGTATCAATTACTATTGTAATAAAATGTGTAATTTAAGTATTTGGCCTCATCACTATATTATTACGTGTATTTGGATGTTGACTTGAGTTTAGGGCACTATAAAATAGCTTACTCGGTCTCTGTACCTTTGAGGAAAAACTAAACTTTATACTCAATATTTCGTAAACCGACCTCAATACAGAAAACTGGTGAATTAAGATTTATAATTATTCTCTAGTTGAACAAACCTTAATCGAGCTAAGGAAAATATTCAGGTGTGTAGGTTTTAGTAAACGACTTAAGCAGTTCTTTTATTATCCAATCTACCAATCGCTAGGTCAACTAGTGTACTAACATTGCATTGTTAAAAGACTGTTGGTGAGCTAATACTCCTATCTGATTGATGGACACTGTTGCTCTTTTTTTTTTAGGCTGAAGTAGAACACTTTAAATTCGGTAATGTAATAGGCCTATTCGTTGCTGTCTGATCTCCCATCCGAATGTCCCATGCCTCATATTAAATTTATTTTTTGTTCAGCATTAACAGGCAAATATATGAATCTGAACGATGAACGAAATGTAAGTTGAGATATGAGATAGTAATTATAAGATTATGGATAGCCTAGGAGATTAGAATTAAAGGGGCAGTATGTAATTGGGCAGTGACAGAGCTATTGTGTCGGCATTGAAATGTTTGGTACAAACGTGTGGCTCAAAGACATGAGGAACAAGTGATGAGGAAAGTTATGAGTAGAAAAGGAAGGAATCAAAAGAAAAAGATCTAAGAAAAGATAAAGGTTTTGTGCGAAAGTGGGTATATACATATACATTTGATGTGAGAAAGTTGTTTACTTATAAATATGTACGGCACATGTTGACATATGGCTATATAATAATTAAAAAAATATAAAGTTTAAAACTTTTATTTTTAAAGATTTATTATAACCATACAACTGGCAACACTTAGCAATCGGGTTACGGGTAATGTGACGTTTCAATTAATATTAAACTAAAAAGATTTCTTAGGTTTTAATACAAATTTTGTATATACGAGTACAGTTATAGAAAAACTATTCTCTTTTTATCTTAAACCATAATGAGACTTAATGAAAAAAATAATTATGTTATTTTTTGTGTGCAAAGTATTCAATGACTTGCCAAAAGACGCTGAAAACATAATTAACATTTTTGGAGACTTCTTGGACACTTCTTGGCTTTGAATTTACCTGTTTGTAAATAATTATACATGAAAATAGTTTTTAAAATTTGAGTTTTCCCATACAAAATTTATTTGTTGCCTCTGAACTGATATTAACTCTGAGCGTAGGTATGGCGCCCGGGCGTTGACCTTTTAAACGCTTCTTACAAAATACAGAGAAGTAAGTAAAAGAGGGAGCAATTTTTTTTTTGGTTTCGGTTTTTTTGTGTTGTTTATCAAGATTTTTAAAAAGTCGTAGAACAAATGTTGTTGAGATTTATACAGAGAGGCTGCCTGCAAGAAGTGGTCCACTAATTACAAATAACCGTATATCTTTGTAAGTGTGTGTTATGTGTATATATACTATGTATGTAGGTACTTTTTGGTATAAAAATAAACATTTCTCAACAACACACTTTACGTTAAAGCATTATCCGATAAAACATTTATTGTGTAATGTAATTACTAATTAGATTTTATCGTATTCTAATTATTAGTTTGAATTAAATAATAATTAATTAATTATCATAGGTACTTAGAAATAAGGTGTTGCTGTATGACAATACTATATAGGTACAGGATACCAATTTGTTTAATATTGAAAACAAATCGGGAAATTAAAATTACTATTCTATAATACCGTAATACATTGAACAAAACTTTATCTTTTAAAAATTCTTCAACTACCTATCTTCTATCTTTTAAAAGTTTTAAACTGACTTGTACTGAATCCTTTAAATCAAAGCCTCAAAACTTTTGGCATGATACTGTCATGTCGATGACAATAGAAAACCTGTTGTCAGTTTTGTTCAACATCCTTCCAAAACGGGAATCAGAACTGGTCCCATTTCTTCATGTCAATAATTACGTCGCGTGAATACAAAATGAGAAGTGCGGTATTTCCCAAGACATTCGAATATATTAAGATTATACTGATGGTATATCCCAGATAATAAATATGACCACAATGCGTTGTGAAACAATGCATGGTGATGTAACATAAAAACTAATTCTACAACAAACAAAAAGTTTATATAGGACTTATATAAGATACTTAGTCTATCCATAAATACTGTTACAATTAAAAATAAAAAAATATTACATTTGAATTTGGAATGTCATTTTTATACGATTGATTGATTGTTAAAGAGAACAGAATCGCTGTGATTGCATTACACAAAGTAAGTATGGAGGGGAATGCAATTTTTAAAACGATCCATACACTTGGTATTGGTCAAATGTTTGTGTCATAGCTATTAATAGGTACAATGAGACTTCCTCTGTTTGAGACAGAAAAATCTGATCGTCCACGTAGTGTTCGTATGAAAAAGCTGGTCAAAACAGTAAGGGAAAGAATTCGATGAAATCCTGTCCGAAAGCAAAAGATTTTATCTCGGGAAATGAAGATAGCACTTTGAACCATGTCGCGTATTTTAACAGATGACTTAGGATTTTCAGCCTATAAGGGCCACTGGCCATTTCTTAACTGATAAATTAAAGATGAATAGGGTGGTAAAATGTAAACAAGTACGGAAGCGGTACGCAAATAGAGGTCACAGAAAAATTTGGTTTATGGATGAGAAGATTTTTGCAATTGAGCAACATTTTAACAAACAAAATGACCGTTTTTATGCTCAAAGCTCTAAGGAAGCTTCCCAATTAGTCGACAGAGTGCAACGTGGGCATTATTCGACTTCAATGATGCTTTGGTGGGGTGTTAGCTATGAAGGTGTGACTGAGCCATATTTCTGTGAAAAAGGTATTAAAACATCGGCACAAGTGTATCAAGATACCATTGTTGAGAAAGTAGTTAAGCCCCTTAATAAAACCATGTTAAATAACCTGGTCTTTCCAGCTGGTTAAATAACATGGTCTTTCCAGCAAGACTCGGCGCCGGGTCATAAAGTCTTGGTTGGAAGCGAACATCTCGGACTTCATCAGAGCTGAAGACTGGCCGTCGTCTAGTTCCGATCTTAAGCTGCTGGTTTATGATTTATGATCAGTTTAGGACAGTACAGCTTGCTCTAAACGCCATAATAATTTGGAGTCCCTAAAACAATCCATACGATTCACAGTGAAGAATTTCCCCATGGAAAGAGTGCGTGCTTCTATTGATAACTGGCCTCAACGTTAAAAGGACTGTATTCTATCCAATAGACACCACTTCGAATAAGCTTTTTATATTTTTAATTTTCAAATGACCGAACCGAGTTTTGACAACGCTCCAGATTATATGTAATCCATTTTTGAAAAACGCGTTCAAATTCGTTCAGTACTTTTAAATGTATAACGTACCAGACAGACAGACAAAAATTCCAAAACTTGTTTTTTTGGTTTTTGTTACTCGTCTTTAATCACCTCTATCAGTTTTTTTTGGAAAAATTATTATTGTACAGACACTCGATTTTTACTGTCTTTTTATATGTCTAGATTATTATTATATTAAATCGATAAAAATAAGAAAGATATTTATGTAAATTTGATTCGTATCAATATGTTGTAAGGAAATCTCAAAACTCACGAAAACGTCAACAGAAGTGGAGTAAAGATAAATTGATAGTATTATCAATATCAATATCACAATGTTCTTTTCTTATACTGAGAATATGTCGACATGTTTAAGTGTGCATTGTACGTCAGAACTACCATCTGATTTGTAGATCGCTTCAAATTATAATTATAACGCGACTTTACTTACATTCATTTGGTTTTAGACATAATTATAAAAGTATATTTGTTGGTAATAATAATCCATTATCATCCTGCTACTATTCTTTCACGCTCTTCCATCCACCAACTCCATGGAGATTAGCTTCTTTCATTTTTGCTTTATTCTCTTTTCGCGCACAACATCAAGGTTTTCTGCCGTTACCCTCTTATCTCATTGAAGCTAAAACTTTTTCCGTTTGAATCTTTTCATCCCTTCACATTATGTGACTATATCACATACGAATGATTCTTATCTATCCTATTACCAGGGCGACTTTCAAACTGCTGATAAATCAACATTACTTATTTATATTGCAAAGAAAATATTAATTGCATAACAATAACTGACAGACAGATTTATTAAACTGTATTATGTATATAACATTATATATGTCATATCTCTATTATCAGGTTTAAAAGTTATTTTCGAAAGATAGCAGTGAAGTGGACGTTGGATAATGAATGCGGATGAAACCAGAATCCAGCGCATAAAATCTCTTGGGAGGTAGTTTAGTTCTTGGATGATACGCCCTTCAGATGCATCTTAGAGGTCTTACAGAAACACCTTTAATGTGAGGCTTATATAACAAATAGGATTACCTTCATGTCTATGAACTGTGAAGGCGAAGTAAACCTTCAAATAAAATAACTTAACCGTATTCTATACCTTGATATCATAGTTACAGTTCTTATTCTATCATTGGCACTTACCTATATTGCGTTTTTGTGGTATCTTTGCATTTGAAACGGCTTCCAAATTAAATAATAATGACATTCCAGGTAACAAATACATATATAAATTAAACTGCATGTCTGTTACTTTTCAAGTTATTTAATTAAATAACATAGATTTTTTTATAATATTCTCTCTCTTAGTTCTATTCATGACATAGGCTGTTAAGTTATAACACAGAGAAGTTATTATACTGTATATATTTAAATGGACAACATATTATTGACATAAGGTAAACAGACAAAGTTGCGGTCAACAGCTGGTTTTAAATAAAATAAGAATATCGTGCAGATGATGAATTATAAGACACGCAATCGTCACTTCATTGTAGTATTATATTTATATGTTGTTAATTTTAAAAAACAAAATTTTGTTTGTTAGTTTATTTTATAAACAAAATAGGTATGTACTTATTTTTTTTATAAAACAACTGGTTAGGTAGGCAATGTTTAAATGTTTGTATATTTAAAAAAAAAAAACAATAAATATAATATAAACAATACATAAAACTAACGGCTGCCCCATCGCCTTAGTGGGATCGCTTTTGCACTCACCGTGACGCCTCGGCAGGACTCCCGAAATGTGGGTGCCCTAAACAACTTAGAGCACGTTTAGAGCAAACGTGAAGAACGTGTTGAAAGTAACAAAATATTAAAATAGTGTTTATGTATGTAGTTGGTTACAATTAATTTTAATTTGAGTAATAATATGTATATGTTTAGTAGCTATATAAAATAACGAGATCAATAAAGCAATTTTTTTAAATCGTATCAATCGGCCCAGGAAATAATTCTTATATTTTACAAAAACATACATATTACGAATCTCTACCTACCCACTTTAGGTATTTTACGTTGATAATTCCTAATGATTACATTATATTCAATTTTCATCCAAAATTTAAAATCTTAACTTTCAAGTTCTGCGACACAAGCACAGACTTGATATCTTTTAATGAGTCCCCGATTTTTGCACAGATTTAGACAGATTAGTTGTCTTTCTTTCTTTAACTTTCTGACAAACAGATTAATTAAATCTTACGGCTTTATGAGAAGTCGCAATTTATTAATCTGGGTAAATAAGATCACTTCATACTGAACAAACAAATTAGATAAGTCATTTTTATTAACTCTTGATAAATAGTATTACAATAAATGCCTGTAATATGAAACGATAAGTCCTCTTAAATCTGAGCATAGAACTATAAAATCATCTATTTATCTAGTTATTTATAGCATAGTTATTTATAATCTTCCGCTTATGATAATTCAATTAAATGCTATTATAAAATCATGTATTTAGGTAGTTATTTTTAGCATAGGTAGTGGTTTATAATCTTCTGTTCTGATAATTCTGTTCAATAAAATTATAAAATCTCGTCTTTATGTAGTTATTTACAGCATAGTTATTTATCATCTTCTGTCTATGATAATTCAATTAAATAGAATTATTAAATGATGTATTTGTGTAGTTGCGTATAATTCTTCGTTGACGATAACTAAATTAAATAGAATTTTAAATTAATGTATTTATATAGTAGGTAATTTATAACATAATTATTAATAATTTTCCATTTACGATAATTCAATTAAATAGTATTATAAAATCAAGTATTTATGCGGTGTTTTATAGCATAACTATTTATAATCTTCTATTTACGACAATTTAATTTAATAAGATTTTTTTTTAATTTATAATATTTATTAATTATTTAAAAATACAACCCTTGTTAATATATCAGTTAGATATATTACAGTTATTTGTAAATATACGAAGTTGCAAAACTTATATAATATGGCCGACATCATCATTAACTACGACATTTTATGTGGATATGGTATTTTAAACATATTTTTATTACACATTATAAACATTTATTTCCGCTGACTTCAGGACGTCTCTGTAACAATATCTGAAATTTACATATACATATAACAAACAGGTTGATAAGTATCATTATTATGTTTCTCTTCATGATTCATTGCATTCCACAGCTCAGAGTATGTATACAGAACCCACCTAGGCCTAGGGTAATGACACTACAACTTTATACATAAGAAACTATGTACTAGATGTATATAAATAACTTTATATTTTATAGTCTTAACTAGGGAAAATACCCGGGACCTTTACTTGAAGTATTTCACCGGCACGAATCTTGTTTAACGTGTTATAGGTATAAACAAGTTAATAAAATACACAAACGTGATGGTTTTTTACAGCAAGGGTAAAACAGTAATAATTACGGTAATCCCTTTGTAATGACAATAATTCTTTTTAATGTTACATTAACTGTTTACAATAAAAAAAATAAAATAAATGTGAAGCATCGCCGAGTACAATACAATGTATGATTTATCTATAATGTAAACACTTGAAGAAACTAGAGTTCGACATCTAGAGTTAGACAGTGCAAGGTGCACGATGTATTTAAATACTATATCTTGTATCGCGAAACTTGATAAATGTGATACATCAACAGAGGGATAAGATTCACACTCTTGTGTCAATTTCATAGATAATTATCAAGCCCCAAGTCGCGTGCCTTTAAAACAAGGTTGGAACGTACCGCCGCGACAGTTGTCGTCAGCCCTCTCAACGATCGCGGCGTGCGAGCCGGTGACATGACAGAGTGCGAATACGTACCTGAATAAATATCAAATTAAATGTTAAATTATATACCAATAAAGAATATTGGCCAGAAATAATTTGTGCTGTGTTCTTCTTTTAATTAAATTAAAACTAAACAGTGAAAATGGGGTTGAGACCTGAGGACGACAAGAGACCCAGCAAGCTGGCGATTATGGATGACATATCGGATTCCCCGGGTATGTTGTTTTTTTAATATTTTTTATTAGCTGGTGTCAGATTTAGGTTTAAAATTTTACGTAAAATAACATAACTCTCTCTGAGTACCCGCATTTATTAATCTTAAGAATGTAGTAAATAACAGACTGAATATACCTAACTTATTTACTACAAAGTTCTTATTACAAATAATAGGTATACTGACGTTAAAGGTTTTGTACTCTTTCTTTTGCCTCGGGATTAAAACTTCTATATCTCTCACTTTAAATAATAATCATAATAAGAAAAAAATAATAAATAAGGCTTAGTTCAAACAAATATACCAGGTCCATGACCTGTTGGAATTTTATGATAAAATAATAATAATGGAAGGTATATATTTTTTATAATATAATTTCGTCATTATTTAAAATACGTTTTATCACATGTGACTTTAATTTTACCTTCATGCGAATATTTTCCTTTTCATATAGATATATATTCAAATACATGATCCTGCATTAAGCAGGTTGCATGAAATAAGATGATACTTTTTATTTTATTTTTCTTAAGATTTTAATGAATTTTATATTAAAAAAAAAATCCGTCAGAAATAACTTGAATAAATTGCTACATTTAATAAGTTTAATGGAACGAATTTAACGAGTTTCAAACTAATATCGGTCTTTTTAATGATATTTTTAATGTCTTCTTGCTTACTATAATTATTTACACATTTATGTTCACTTTTCAAAAATGTGAAAGTAATTGACTAGTTTTATCTGACAGGTAGATATTTTCTCAAGTTGTTGCAATAAATACAGGTATTTCTTATTTTATATATAATGTTTTATATATAATAGTAGGTATGAATATTATTAAAATGAATGCATAGTCTAATCTCAAGTGCTATAGGTATAATGGAACTAGGAATTAACTTAATAATTATTTTCTAAACGAAGATAAAAGCTACAAATAAACAGTACCGAAGTTTTTCATATAACTTTATGTGTAATTCAATTTCACCATAAGTAATGACAAAATTGTATTATTTACGAGCAGAGAGACTAATAGACAAAATCAAGACTAATAGAAATAAATAATATAATATAGACTACATAATCTATTAATTATTTTAATTAAATAACAATGTTATTATTTAAATACAAATATTAACAGTAGGTAATGTAACACATATTGCAGTTGGTGTGTTGCGTATAAAGTATAATTTTCATATCGAACATTTCAACAGAATGCCAAACGATTCGGTAAATTTTCTTTAAAAACACGTAGGGAATAAATAAGGGTCATAATATTATTATATAATACATTTTGAAATATAACAATTGTGCCCACCGTACCTACGTAGATAGAAATGCTTCCCCACGTGCGACTTACGAAACTTCATTACAAATAAATTTATCGTATAATAGTATCGATAAAGAATTACGAAATATCAAACTACGAAATAATACTTAATTTTTCAATATATGAAAAATAGTGTCAAGGATTTCAATTAATTTCTTTAGATATTAATGATATGAAGGTCGGGTTGTTTGTATCACGTATCAAATTAAATATCATCACCTCATCAGATCATCTTATCATCAGCTCATCAGGCATCTTTAGTTTCATCATCGGGTATCTTTAGTTTCCTATCGTTACTACTTTCTGCTTAATTCAAGTCCGATTTTGAGACTATGTATGGTAATAAGGTTATGGAGAATCAATAAAATGACCAAATCCAAATTGTACATGTGTGACTAAGAAATAAATAACATAAAATATAGTTAAACCATGGTTTAATTAATTAACACTTTATATGGTCAGAGCTAGGTTATAATTTAAACATGATATGGTTTTACCTGACCGTATATATATAAATCGCTTTTTTTATATAAAGTTTTTTAGTAAGAGACGATTAATAATACCCAAAACCGGTAGGACGATTTTAATATATTACAAAACAGAGGTATATGTACCTTTGGTTTATTTTCCGGCTCAAGATAAAGGATGTGGCACGCTGAGAGTAAATAGTGATTCATTTGTCAGTTGGTTTGTCATCAGCCTGGCTTTGTCAAAGAATAATACGGGCGCAATACACAATACACGAGGTACATATTGAACTTGACAAATATCTTTACACGAGTCAGGTTGATAAAAAATAGAACATATTTAAACAAAATAATGTTGTAACACCATAAAAAATAATTTATTACAATACAATATATGTAAAAATGTAACGATTAAATTACTGAATCAATATAATCAATAGTCATTATTTTTATATTGAGTACCTACTATGACCCCGTTGACTTAAGAGGCACTTTATTTTGACCAATGAATTTTGTGTAAAACAATGTATGACTCTCACACCAATAACCTACCCATCGTCGAGCCCTAATCCCCAGACCAAATCCTGTATACACGTCTGATCTGTAAAACCACCCTCTATATTTGAGAAATACTAAAATAATAAACATTCCTAACCGTCACGTAAACAGTGTATTTCTTAAAACATTTTATTTAAGTAAAATTATATTTATTTTTATAATACCTACATGATATGAAATCCAAATATTTATTCATTTAAATGGTTTATGGCATATACCTCAAGTATAAGTTATACACTAATTTTATTAAAATCTTAACAAAATATGCTCATTAAACTGAAAACATACCTCTTTTAATGTTATCTGTACTGATGTATTTCCTCGTATACACACCTGTATTTAAGAAATCGGAGATTCTCAAAGTAGCCAATATACATAAGTAATAAATCGATCTGTCAAACTTATCAAGCACTTGTACTTTTAAATCTGGATTACAAGAAACATATTACGACTTAGAAGTTACGTCTCAATGTCACCGCAAAAAATAAGCAACAACATAGATTAAAGATAAACAGACGGATAAATGTTGATTTTAAATTAATTCTATTTATTTCAATCGTTCAAATACAATTTAATGATTTACAAACGGAAGCGGTACTTACTCATGCTTGTATTCAAGTATGGCGTCTTTTAACCGTTTAGGAGTAATACTGTTATTGACGATTGTTTTCTATTGTAGCAAATGTTATAGGTTTGGATTTATCTCATACTTAAAATAAATAGGTATGTACTAGTTATTAAAATAAGGTTTCAATATACATATATTTATGCGGCTAAATTGATTTAAACTAAATGTATTTTTTTTCCGTTCATTTTCGATTTCTTTAAGGTTCATTCATAAATCGATACATGGCGAATTCAGATTTACGTGAATAGGTACAGAAGAATAAATATATATCAACATTGTTCACTAAAGATTAATTATAAAAATAAAGTTTAAATTTATCGCCATCTTTTATGTTCGAACGCGGTTGGCGATTATAATGAACTAATATTGAATCATGATAAATATTAAGGTTTGCCTTTTTAGTATTTGAAGTTGTTTTTGGGTTTTTGAATGTCATTTTTGTTTTAATTACATAAATACTACAGTGATTCAATATTTACTTTGGGTTGGTTATAGATTAAGAGAATACAACTCGTGTCGTGACAATGGGTCATCAATCAGGTCGAACGTAATTTGTTTTTTTGGCTAAGTATAGGCACTATTCTAAATACTACGCAGTTACCTACACATACTGTGCTAACCTTATTAATATCATGCGTTTATTTATTTAATTTTTCTATGGTGTATCGAAAGTCTTTTCTTCCTGGAAGGTTCATAATCTTTATTGGTTATTAATACTTAGAATAACTAGGTGTCTCAACCAGATACAGGCAATAATTTAAACAGTCAACAAGACGAATCACATAATGGAACGAGTCATATCACTTTGTTGATAAATATCAAGTTGGTAGTTGTGTAATTTTCCCCGCGCATTGAACCTCCTCACGTGCAGAGACGGAAGTACGAAATGTTTCGCCGTTTATCTAAATCCAACTTGATTTGTTTTTACATTTCGTTAGATTCGCTAGATTCGTGGAAAAAATATTAAAAGCGGTTGATTTGTTGTAGTAATTTTTAGTAATTCGTCGTTGTTGACGTTAAAACATTAATTACTGGTAGTGAAATTAGCAGCATGATACACTAGACACTACAATTCTAAAATACTAGACACTACGCTAGAAATTTAGCGTTGTCTAGTATTTTATAAATTCGTCGTTATCGTTTTCCAACAGTTTGTTTAATATACACACCTACAGTTTGTTTATAATTTAAAATTCTTCATTTATTGCTACCACTATAATAAATGGTATATAATTAAAACTATTCTTATGTGAAAGTAGTTTTAATCCTTACCAATATCATGTTTATTTGGTTTAAATAACCAAATTACAGTTACTTCTTTTTACGATAGTTGGAAAATGGAAAGTGAATTATATTTTACACGCGTGAAATAAAACAATCATTATATATTTCTTTAATTTAAATAAAAATGTAAAATGTAATAAAATAATATTTTATTCCAATACAGATCTAATAAAAAGCACAGAGATGTGAAGATTTCAATATTTACTGTATTATTAATATATTAATAAATAGATCTTAAATTAGTCGGTTATTTGCATTGACAACTCAAGAAATGGATTGATTATATATCTTTAGAAGTAAATATTGGTTCAAGGACAAAACTAAGATTTCTTAAAATAGACTATCAGATGACAATCGTTTCACAAAATGTTCAAATCCAATCGAGATTAAATATTGAAAGCTGAAGTGGTTCATAATACAAGTTCAGATAAAGATTGACTGACTGATTGTTTCGTGTTGCGTGAACTATCTAACATCTTAAGAAAAGTCTGCGTGATATGATAAAATTTATTTGAAAAACCGTTGGTATAAAAATGACATTATTTGAAATTCTTTTAATGTAACAAGAAAAATATGGTAGTAAATATTAAGAAGACATTATCCAATCTTACGCTAGGTCAAGTAGTGTACTAAAATCGCATTGCTGTTAGTAAGCTGTTGCTCTGATCTGAATGGTAGATACTACTACGGACAAATAGTGCACTGTATATTGGATAATGTAATGGGCCTTTAATATTTGATTTCAATTTACGTCTTTTGTTCATGATTTTATTGTTTTGTTTTTTATAGTCTTATTATTTAACTGTTACAGTACCTACCTTATGACTTGTTTCTTTCCTATTTTGGCATTTACACGTATATATTAATTATTATAAAATACATATTATAATAAACTGTATATTTTAAATCATATGTAAATAAATTATACATGTTGAATACTCGTGTCTGTCCGTATTTACAATTTCGTTTGTAATCGAAAATTATATAATAATGTTTTGTTTATGACATAGGTAGGTACCTACCCAAATATTCACTTGGATGCTGACTTGAATCATATTGTATAGTTTAATAAGATAAGTTATTTTTTTACCTTCGTAAGTAATATGTGTACATTCCGATGATTATCTTTAAAACATCTCAAGAATATAAAGAAAATACGCACATCTTATTGACTACTTTTTCTTATGCTTTGAAATTGTATTTTTCATTTTTATTTTTGTATCCATGTCACAATACAGCAACGCCACGGCATCCCAGAGGTCCTATATTCCAGGGGTGTCCAACCAGTCGATCGCGATCGACCGGTCGATCGCGGCCGCTAGTCGAGTCGATTCCGGCAAGGCAAAAACTATTTAAAATTTTAAAGTTAAATTTAAGATTTACCTGCCCTAAAGGTCCCTTAGAATATCAGGAAGTACGTAATTATTAAAAATAAATAAAGTAGATCTAATAGCGATTCGTCGGTAAAAAGTCGATCTTAGTTCTGATTAAGTTGGCCACCCCTGCTATATTCGATTCCTTACCTAATTGAATTCCTTAATTATATTTTGTTAATTATAGTAAAAGTTAAAAAAGTATATACCTATATATATTTTTTAGGCATTTATATAGCGATATTGATTCGTAGACCGGATTTTTAATTTAATAAAAAGCAAAAAACTGTCGTTAAAACAAACAAATCAATCTATAAGTGTTTAGTTGCCCTGTAATAGAGATTAAAAAAATATTTATCTTTTTCAAAAAAATTAAAAATGCAGTATTTAGGGCAATTCAGAAAAATTGTCAGAAGAATTACTTTTTTTTAGAGAGATTTGTTACTTTTCGGTATAAAATCTAAATTATATTATTTACTAAAATAATTATAGGAGCCTAACAATCACGCTTAAAATTAAAATCAATTAACAAATACTTTTTTATAAAATTATTGAATATTCTATTTCATTATGCACTACGGATACGGATTTCATTATACTTCTATTCTAAAAAGCGAAACAATTGATTTTGCGGCGAAAATATAACTTAATTATATTAAGTACAAAACATTGCACATATGGGTACTGATACCAACACTTAAGAAACTTACCCAACGTGAGATGGACAGTAGATAAGCTTTAAGGTAGAAAGTGGATGAAGATTATTTTTGTTTTAGCATTATCTTGCTATCTTGCGCAATATGCCAGATTTTACATCATACCTATAGATTTTATTATTTAAATATCAAAACAAGATTTCATCATTAGATAAAAAATATTTCAAATTCGTTCCGAATAAACCAATAAGGATATTAATCAATACATTTATTGTTAATTGAAATTGTGAAACACGTCTGTCCAAGTTTGAGTATTATTTACAAAATGACCATAATAATAATGTTACTGTGACACAGATCTTTTTAAAGAGAAACTTATCGACTTGAGGATTTAGGTCTTGAATGTTTTTAATACCTACCTACTATAATTTAAAAAATCGAAAGTTGGTAGTTATTCAAGTCTCAAGAGCTAATTTTGTTTCATTAATTTATACGTTATATATTATAGTAAATACGTTATTATAGTAAATACTTGGGTCTTTACTATAATGATATAATAATAATAATAATATCGGGACAAATTACACACATTGATCTAACCCCTAAGTAAGCAAATTATTTGCTTGTGTTAAGGGTGTTAGACAACGATACTAATACATAGAAATACACATATAAATACTGAGAATATATTTAATAAACGACCAAACCCAGAAACACAGACATCTATGCTCATCACATAAATGCCTGTGCTCTGCCGGGAATCGAACCCAAACCCCGTTGCGCCGTGACACGTTAGGCGTCTGCGCTAACCACTCGACCAACGGGGAATATATATAATAGGGGTATAACCTAAGATACTTAAAAGATAAAAAAAAATAGCAATTAAAAAGAAACTTATCTGATAGGAAAAACTCTTTTTCCGCATTTTCTAAAGCAATTATAGATAGGTAGCTACCGACGAAGATTATATTTGCAAACAAATGATTCATAATTCATTCTACATTTTATTTTACAAATAATACCATTTTGTATTTGTTTAATATAAAAATAATATTCGCGTAGATTGAAATCTTATTAGGTATGCACTAATATTTACATACGTTACGTTGCGTATGAAATGAAATAGATAGGCGCCGAATACTAGTTTCACCGAATAACCGAATACTGTTCGGTTTAACCTTTACCGAACCGAATATTCGGTCGAACTATTTCGTTTACCATTTCTTAATTTGTTTGTCATAAACAGGTTTAAACATGTACGTTACGTGTGGCTGCTGGCTAGATAAATAAATATGTTGATTAGTGGTTTAAAAATAGTATTTTGAAACTTAAAAATAAATTTTAATTTAGTGTCAAAATATTTTTTTACTATACTAAATACTAAGTGTAGGTCAGCAATAATAAAATAAATATGTTGACTTGATATGTTTTGAAATAAATTTTGATTTGAAGCTAAATTGCTTTTTATTGTTAGGTTTTATTCCACACATTATTTATAAGATTTCTTTGACTTCTAATATGACATAAATCTTAGTTTTGTCTTTTAGTTCTTTATCATGTCGTGACTCGTGAAATAACAAAATAGAAATACTCGAACCGAATATATTCGGCCCCATAACCGAATAATTCGGCCGAATACGAATAGCGAAAAAGATGCCGAATACATCTCTAAAATAAAACTTCAAAATAATATAGTAATCAATATTTTCAAAATAACTAATACCGTTTTCATAATAACGAAGTGTTAAAAAACATAATTACCATTTGATCATTTAAATACAGTATTGTTCAGGATTTATATTTTCCTATTATATTGTCAATATAGGAAATACTAGCTGATGCCCGCGACTCCGTCTATGTGGACTGTAAAAATAATATTTATATGTATCAAAAGATTAAAAACAGGAGCTTCCGTGTCTATTACGTTATGGCGCTACAAGTCATGATATATTAACAGACGAAATAATGTTATATATTTCTGATGTTTTATTCTGGTACATAAACTATAATATTGCGAAGTTTCAACAAAATCCGATCAATAGTGTTGGCGTGATTGAGTAACAAAGATACATCCATCCAGACATCCACACTTATAACATATCGCATTTATAACACATATTAGTGAAGAAAACAATACACTACAAATAAATTTCAACTTCACTTAAAAGATAAGAGAACTGACATAATGGAAAATAATAAAAAGTAACTATAGTATTCAATGAAACAATACGCTAAAGGCTCTAAATCATCTCTCGCCTTGAATTCTGTGTCACGGTTATTTCCTCACACTATCTCCGTAAATAAAACAAAATTTAAATATAAACATAATTAAGTTAAAATATTTTAATATTATTTCGTTCCATTATGGGACGGCATTGTTCTCAATAGTCACGGTCGTTGAAATATATTTCCTGAAGACAAACAGACCTACGGATGCTTGATGACTTCCGGTAAATTGTTCCTTATTTACCTTTGAGGTTATTAGTTAGGGTTGCTATAAAAAGGTGGCAACTTCGCCAGAGTTAATAGTAAGAAATTAAATAGGTACTTACATAAGTACATGTATGAAACCAATTGTCGTGAAAATGACGTTTGGAAAGTGTAGCCTGATAGTGAAGGTATAGGTAGTATTTCAGTGATAAGAACACGATAAGCCATTGTGAAACAATGTATTTCCTTTCTGTATTATTTACTTAATGCTGCAATGTAGAGTAGGTTAGTGGATTTTATTTACTTCAAATAAAACTCCTTATTTAGAATTGTGCATTATAAAAAAAAATCATTATATAGGTATATATATAATAATTGTGTGTGAACTCTCAAACATATAACTAATAAAACAGCCTAAAATTTTCACATTACTACAACTACTACAACTAGGGTTGCCAACTTTTTTTGACGAAAATAAAGTATAAAATGGTTTGAATAGGAAAAAATAAAGTATTTGAATAAAAAAAAAAAGAATTTTTTTAATTTTATTCTTTTATTGCCTTAAAACGTATTTTTATGTGGTTTTACTACAAGCTCAAATTTATTACTATTTTTAAATGTTTCAAAGTTTGTTTGACAATCAACATTGAAATTTAAATAAATAAACAAATCGTTTCTAATTAAATTTATTACCATTTCAAAATGTTCAAATTCAATTTCATTTTTCAAAGACATGCTAGGAAATATGGAAAGCCAGTTATGTTCGCTAAAACCAAACCATTTTTAACTCCCAACTCAAAAAAAGGTGTGTTATAAGTTTGACCTGTCGATCTGTGTATCAGTGTGTCCGTCTGTGGCATTCAAGCCAAACGCGTGGTCAGATTTAATTGCGGTTTTTTTAATCGAAAGCCTGGTTCGTTGAGATGGTTCTTGGTTTGGTCGAGATAGAAACAATCGTCTCCAAGATATTAAGGCTTTATTGGTGCGGGCTCTTATGCAATATCGATAGAAATACTTAAACAAGTGAAAATGTGTGTGTGTTAGTTATCACTTCACATCCTGGTATATTTTTTTAAATATTTTCAATGTACAAAGACTACCTTTCTACAGATTTATTACATGTATAGAGTAAGATTTTAATGGTACTTATTACGTGATTGCCATAAATTGACATAACTTTATATTTCTATAACCGATTTAGATGAAACAAACACTAAATGTTAAATGAAGACTGTGATAATTTATTTCTGAAAACAGTCAAATTGGTTAAGCCGTTTCTGAGATTAGCATGCACATACATACAGACATACACAAACTGAAAAACCATTGTTTTGGATCATCTCTTGCTCTTATAAAGATCCCCTATGATGTTTTTTTTTTAATTTTATACAGAAATGGAAATAACAGAATTCATTTTCAGCATTTTTGTTTGTCTTTTAGTTGTGAACACAACACCAAAAAAAATTTTATCTAAAATTCATATAGGGGGACCTTTACCTAAGCAAGAGAACCCAAAACAATGTTTTTCATATTGTCTGTTCTTCTGTATGTCTGTATGTTTGTTCACGCTAATCGATTTGGATGCAGTTTTCGGGAATATATTGTCATGGGAGTCACTTTACATTTTGTTTTTTTTAACAATCAATTAACAAATAAAAAAGATAATAATCTCTTATTGTCGTACCATTGCTGCTTAGCAGTTAGATGATTTATAGATTTAAAAAACATTGGTAAGTACAAAGGGTACGTTTTATCAAAATCGAAATCTACTTTAGTTAATTTAAAATTAGTTAATTTAAAATCTAGTTTAGTTAATTATAAATCGTTTTGTTCATCTTTTCTAATTCATATGGTAAATAGTTAAATACATACCTATAAAACCCATAATGAGTATTTTGTTCTATGAATCGCAGTGAAGGTTGAAAATAAAGTATTTTCACATACTTTATTTGTATGCAAAAGTATAAAGTATAATCACCAAAAATAAAGTATAATACTTTATTATAAAGTATGGTTGGCAACCCTAACTACAACTACTATAACACATTTTTAAAACAGGCCTCTTTGAGAACAAACCAAATTTCATAGAACTTAGAAAAAAAATATTTACTCAGTATAAGTATACATGCCGCTGGGTCGATTTCACACGATTCAAATTTTTCGTGAATAAAAGAAACTTTACTAATCATAATAAAACACTTGTGTAAATATTATAAAATATTCTAGTAACATTAATCATAATTATTAATCATTAACTTAAGAATTAAAAACATGTGACAGGGAAGCAGCTGACAATTAACATTTCAAGATGGCGGGATTTCAACAGGTTAAAAACAAATGACAGTCGAGCGGATGACAGCTATCATATTACAACAAAATAAATGGATCTATTGACAAATGTTACATAAAACATAATAAATATAATTGAATTGCTGTTTAAACCATTAACCATTGACCACAAAACGATTTATAATTGCTGTTTAACAAACAAACTCGATACTTTCACCTTACGTCTTTCGACTAAGGCCCATTTGTTATTCCTCAAATAAGTTTTTACTGTGGAATAAGATTAAAAGTGATATATTGCATTGAAAAACTGTCCAAATATAAAATTTATTCTCTAGCGAATCTGAGGATACATATGAGGAAAATATCTAGGGACCTATATATTTTTGTACAGAATATTCATCACAAAGTTAAAAATACACTTAAGTTTATTAGGCAGGAGTGTCGAATCCATTAAAATATGGAGTAACGATATTTAGGCATTCATTCTCACACTTCGTCATCACCCATCACGTAATTTTGGAGGGAACCCAACCTTATGAAGTCTTATCACGTGATTTTATTTATTTTTCTGAAAACTGACAGCAAACTTTGTTCATTCATTTGTTTTTCAAAAAAATATATATTTAATAAAGTTTGTATTATGTACAATGCACATAGGATTTAATGTTTAAATATTATAATTTAAGTAAAAAAAATATTTAATCTGTCTGAGAATAGGTACAGGTAATTCATTGAAGTTTTATGATTACATTAATAGCTACAACCCTTCCCGCGTCGCCTCTCCAACTTTGCAACATGGCGTCGTTTAAGTTCAAAAACACCAAGTATATTTGTGTAATTAATTATTTTATTCATTTATACACGATACAAATCGTGTATTATTACCATTACAGTTATAATAACATATTTATTGGTAACCTTTTTATTAAAACACATAAGTGAAATATACAACTTCTTGGTGTGCTGGTGATCAATATTTTTTATATGTGTAGATACTTAAAGAACAATAGGTAATTCTCATTAACACCAAATATTCAAGGCAACATACCTAAGATAAGATCAATATATTGCTTAAATACTTATTCAAGGATCCTTTCATTCTATTTTATTATCGAAAAAATAAAATGTACTCATTTTATAATTAGTAAGTCGTAGAAGATATCCATAAAATGCCATCATATTTATATTTAAATGTCATAATTTCTTATGTAACTTTATCCATATATGAATTTAACATATAATCAGCGTGAGACAATATCTATAGAATTATGTGGGTATAATAAACTCCATGAAAAAATCTGACGATGAGAGGTAATATCAGAAAATCGTTATTTTGACAAATTAACAAACAAATTATTATTAAACAAAATTATTTTTTTAAATATGATTTGTACCTACTTTCTTACTTAGTAAGTACTTATGATGCTTTAAAACCTCTATAGCACCCAATTCATTGTTTTACCGCCATTACTACGTTAATAAGCGGACTTTTATAGAGATTACATATTATGCTACTTTATCCAATTTTATGTAAAGTTTATGTCCAGTCCAAGAAGCATTAATTATATATATTGGATGCTTAATACGACACCTATAAATTATCACGGTAATGATCCATAGTTATAATAATCTAACGAGAAATCTTTTAATATATATATATGAGTGCTAAAAAAACTTTATTAATATTTATATAAAAAAATCTTATTTGGAGGATAGCAGCAATCATTAATAACATCTTCCACCTCTTTATCAATCAGTGACAACATTATTATCTATTTGTCTTTATCCCATTATTATTTTTGGGATCAGTGCATATGTCAATTTCTTCTACGTTAGATCAGTTGAAACTTGCAATTTTGGCATTTTCACGTAGTTCCATGTCTTCTTTGGTCGCTTTCTTCTCGTATACCATTTAAGCTTAAAATCGTCTCGACACATCCTGTCTAAAGAAGGAAGAAGAATTTCTAACCCCTAAATCCTCATGCGTGTATAAGGAGACAAAAGTTTGTAATGCAGTTAATTTTCCAAGTATTTATTGTTAGAATTTTATTAAAATTTATTAAAAGTAGTAAAATATCGTCAGCTACAGCTGTAACAATATATAAGCAAGCAGAGTCAATGACAAACACTAGTTAAAGATATAATCGAATTAATGTTATGGAAGATTTGCAAATGACGCCATAATTGAGAAGATATTAAACAACCACGGCGATAATTGTAGTCTGCAAATTATTAAAAATATTTAAGAATAATAAAGTATATAACACGTTTCTTGTAACTCGTTTTTAAATTTGGGTCAATGAACTCGCTAATTTTAACCTCAAAAGTGACGTTGACATGAGTGATGGTAAATACACCTGCATGTAAATTATTATTATTTTTTTTTAAAATTAAATATTAATAATTGGCAGAATATTAATATTATATTCAAAATGGCTGCAAAGTTACATACTATAAAAGTTTCTTAAACACTGGGCGGACTGTTAGGTACCTTATTTTTTTAATGAAATACCTAATTACATACATATAATAAAATACTAAGAAAAATCTGTACATTAAATATTTTGTTTAAAAACTAGTACTGGATAAAGGATTTGGTCGCCAAAAAAGATTTATTTACTTAAATTGAAATGGGATATTAACATTTAACATCTTAATTAAAAAAGAGCTATAGTAAAAAAATAAATATCTAGAGTAAAATAAAACTTAATAACTACTCTGCAAATAGTGTTATTTTTATGATAATAAGAAATGTGGTTTGGAATCTAGTTCTCCTTGAGTCAAGGAGATGCATTGGCCTCCAGCCCCGCCCTCCCCTGTATCCACTCCTGTGCTACTTATTTATCAAAGAAATTTCTTAAAAAGTTATGCTAAATGTCAAGACTCCATGTGTTAGGAATGCACTTAAAGTTATAATACATAAAACAGGGGAGAAAGCTTATAATATATGCATCGAAAAACAAGAAAAAGCAAATGAAGCTATCTATCCGTCTCTTTTTTTATATGATTATTTTTTTTTTTTAGACAAGGATAGGTTAAGGTCTCTCATCTTCCCTCTTTTGTTATTTGTTAGACACTCGCACTCACCGGCCTATATATGACTCCCCTACCTTATCCTTATAACTCTGTGGGAATGCATCCCAATGTAGACTCCAATGTTCATAAAAACACTAATAATCACCTACCACACGATCTAAGAAGTGACCGCTCCAGACGCTACAGTGGCAAAAATATTTTTAAAAAGTAACAAAAAAAGTAAAAAAGGGAAAAAAATGTTTTTGTTCACTTAAAAATAAATAAAAGTAAGAAAGAGACAAGAACTATTTCGAAATGATACAAGTAATGAAATCAACATCCTTATGTTTACGACGCTGTATACATTAGCATTTCTGTATTTCCCCTGATACTAGTAGGTATATAGAATTTTAAGTGGTGTTGTTAATTAAATTTATATTTTTATACATGTATAAGGTAAATAATTATCATAATACATAAATATCATGCACTTGCTTTTACATTGAATATATTATTTAGTTTACTTAAATTTAAACTAAGATTAAATTACAATCCGCAGCGCAGTTTTAACAAAGCAGTATCTAAAAGTTGAGAGTTTTTTATTTAATTTAGATGGAATACTATTCTTATTTTTTTTAAAATCACATAGCTTCCTAATTGCTATCCACAATTTGACTTATGTTTGGACCATGTTGTCTCTGACAAACTCCGTGGGACATACACAACATTATAAAACATATTTTGTTCCGCAAGTACTCACGACTTACCTAATCATATAAAATTGACTGTCTACATAAACGCCTATATGTTTATGTTGGTTTACGAGTTGCGACACACGTGGATCGAGGTCGCCTGCAACGAAAGTATAAGGAAAACGGATAATTATTGCAAAGATACTAACAACTTACCCAGCCAAGCACTACAGTTGTTAAAACTTTTAGGAACAGTATTCCTAGTAGGTACGATAAATAAGGCAGTTTTCGATCTCGTCGAATCAAAATCCACTGGCATATCTATTTAAAAAAATCTATTTAAATTATATTTATTTCTAACTAGAAATAGATATAATTTTCTTTCTAATAGTTATTTAGGATGATTTTTATCATCCCAAATAACTATTTAGGATGATAGTAATCATCCTAATCATCTTTAGTTATTGATACGACGATTTCTAACTGCCATAGTTTTCGTAACGTCAAGACTCGTACTAGATGTACAGGATAAAACTGGATAAAACTTGTCAGAACGTATTGTTCTCTGTTACTTAAAATTTAAGAAAAAAAATAAGCGAGGAAATCACCTCGCTGCTCCGGTTATAATACTATAGAAAACATACCGGTTGTCTCAATGCCTTTTGCTACTTCAATTAGTTCCAGACAAATATGTGTTCATCATTCTAATATTTTTGTCAAGTTCGGAATTTAATCAGAGAATGGTCAAAATAAAGTAATTGCTTATTCTTGGTGGTTTATTTTAAATTTCGAATATTCTATAAAATAAGTCAATTATACTAGCGACCCCACTCGTGTGAACACGTTGACTCCTAAACCATCCGCTTAACTGGTTCCATCCCGGATACCACACACTTACCTGTCCTACACAAAACTAAAATTCTACGTTACTATTCTAATTAATTGCAATAGTTAAAACAGTGAATATTTAAAACAGATTGCAACCACAGGCTAACTACATAATATGTACACTTTAACTTTAACGGGTAACTATATTGTAACAAACTCAGATATTTGTCACTTTTTCGACAAGCCTACTGACTCTTGTCTAAGAGATTTTTCTTTATTTAGGTAAAAGTAGCTTGCCGCATCGTTACTAATATTATAATTAGGAATGTGAGTTTCTTTGTTTGTTACGCTTTTACGCCCTAACTATTCAACCGATCATCATGAAATTTTGCACGATTTCACGAATAAAGAAAAGGATATACTTTTAACGCGAAACGTAGTACTGTCAGCGAGTGATAGAAAAAATACTTACATTATTTATCTATACCCAAATTTTGACACATGCTAGCATACAATGCATTGAAGAAACCCAAAATTATGAAAATAGATTGTGTATCCTTGTTCAAATTGACTCAAATATTTCTTTTAATTTATTCTCTTGTTATTTTCGCTTGTTATGTTAATGTTTGTTATTTCCAATTATCTGAGGAGTTATTAAACGAACCCAATACTTAGTATAACAGGTTCAAATACAAACGTGACTACAAACACGTTTTATGCAAGATAATAGCATTTCTGATAACTAACGTTTCTTCTATTTAAACGAATTATAATATTTTCTTCACGTTTTAATATTGTACATATTATAATAATAAATATCTATGAATTATTATGAATATTTTTTTGAATTACAAGACGAAAATTTAGAAGAGATCATTCTTTTTGTATATACTAAGGTATCTTCTTAACCACTTAGCACAACTTAGTACGAAAAATAAAGACAGAGCAGTATACCGTATATTAAGTCCACTTCATAAACACGGGCCTATACCTATAATTGGTTTGAGCAGAAAATAAATCTTTAAATATTCTTGCGCGATATTCACAATACGTAAATCTAATGTTAGGTAGTATACACACTTGACTGACCTCGACCTTGAACAATATATTTACAATACATTGATTTGTTTTACAATTTCCATAAAACAAACCACATTACAATTACTTACGGGCTGGTTTTGTGGTTTATATGGACCTGAGTTCCACAGACCACATAGTGCACACCTATATGGCTACCAACCATATAATTGAACTACTATGTGGCTGGTTCAATCTCTATAGAAAAGTAGTTGTAATAATGCAAATACTAAAAATAAAATAAAATCAAAACAATTAACTACAAAAAAATCAATTATAATAAAATACAGTTTATGATTTATGGATATTTTTATCAATGCGATATATTTCATTTGTTTTCAAATTCACTCAATATACCCAGATATGCCAGAAATAAAAGTGTGATTTTAGAGTTTATAAATATTAACTACAAATCGGACTAATTTAGTTGCATAAGAGAATAACAAAATGTTACCTCTCGATCATTGATGTCTGTATTTCTGGGTTTGGTCGTTTTTTATGTATTTGTATCGTTGTCTAACATCCTTAACACAAGCAAATAATTTTCTTTATTAGGGGTTAGATCAATTTGTGTAATTTGTCCTGCGATATTATTATTATTTTTACTTCCACTACTATATACAATTTAAATATAGTTTACATTTTAAAATTCATTGTTCTGGTCTAATAGTTTGTTTTTGTACTTTGTTTGTTTACTTGCCATTGTAACTGAATTTTATTTAAGTCTGCTAACGCTTCGGTGATATGATAAGATCATATCTTTCTACATATACAGCTTATTGTTTTTTATAAAATAAATGTTTATTTTCTTAACATTATTGTCAATTTTCTTAAAATGACGTAAGATTTGTGAAGGAATGAGTATTTTCCATAGAATTATTATACATAGAATAGGGGAGCCATGGGGAAGCCTAAGAGTGTCAGTGTCTGAAAAATAATAAAAGAGGCAAGATGAGAGATCGTTACGTATCTTAGTCTAATCACACATGCCAGATAGAGAGATAGGTAGTTTCATTTGCTTTCTCTTTCTTTTTCGAGCTGGCTTCAATGTTATTAACAGACCCTCAAATAATTTATACTAAATGCATTATAATCACTGAGCGGTGAAGGTTCCATATTCGATGATTAGTTTTTCTTTACTATCAGCGGAACCAACAAGGTTAAAAATTAGTTACGCCACAATCACTATTAATTAATTTCATTTCCTAGGAAATGTGTATCATTTATCTACTTTCTCTGCTTCTGTGAATCGAATTCCATCTAATACGTACTTAAATAATTCCTAAAGATCGTAATCATTTATATTTATGTTGTTTCCAATAGCATCCATTATTTCTTATTACTCTCGACGTTTTATTATTATATTTTATAAATATAAAATAATTTATAAATAATAAAAGTAATGGTTGTTTAGGTTGCTTTGTTCGTTGCTCAATATAAATAATACGTAAACAGTTTAGTTTTAGACTTTTATCTACCACTCACAAATCACCTGGTAATGTTTTAACATTATTCACAGGTACTTTGCAAAACTACTGATTATTATATGTATATATTTGCATTAGTAATGCCTTTAAGAAGTATTTAGATGTGGATTGGCAATGATATTTAATCAAATCATACAATATTTATAGACGGCAATAATTGAAGTTACTAGGACTTAAAAGTATTAGCTAATAGATAAAGATTTTCAAGTGGAAGAAATATTCCTCTTCACATGACACAGGATCTGGAACGAACACTTAGACTCAATCATCTAATCGACATCCTAGAGAGGGAATTCATTCCATTCACGTTTTTTAAGAGGTTGAATATTTTAAAATATTATTCTTTTTATCGAGTCAAGTTAAACTTTTATTCTAGATAAAGTCAAAGTCGTTTTTTTTAATAGACCTCAGTGCACTCATGAAACGTCAGACTCTAGATGCACGGTTATCAAAACACTTTTAAAACTAACAAAAATTTTCTTTAAATTAGTTGATTATTACAAAATACCTTATCTTATAGTGCTTATAACAAAAATTAATAAGTCGGCAATAAGGTATTTATTGGAATTGAATGGTAACAATAATATTTAGGACATTTCTCTTACAAAGTGTGTGCATACCTTTAAATATATTACTTAAATCGCTTACATCTAGACTAAGTACTATTTTCCTGTTTCCATTTCTTGTAAGATAATTATAATCCTACAAACCCTTTCCGATCTCAGAGAGATCTTAGAAACGGTGTAGAAAGTAGAACATTTTCTAGATTTATGTCTCGGTGTCTCCACAATATGAAAAGGATTGTATTTATATGTTACAATTTTCTTACTCTTAGTGGAATTAAAATTAACATTTATTCTGAAAACCAATTCATTATATCAACTGTTGTTTTTTCTTAAGTACTCACAACTTTGTTAAGTACGAGTCATTGAAATAATTTACACAAGTGTTTTAGCGCGACTTATGTAATAAAAGTATACCTTCTTACACTTTAGAAGAAATAAAAGTGTCAAATGATCTCTTACATACGTTTATATTGTAAAATATTTGTGTAGTGATACATTTATTTTATTTATTTTATACCAAAGTTATAACGTACCTTAAGTTTAACTAAAAAAACAAAATAATTGCTTGTTCCTTATTACTGAAATAATAATTTTGTAGTGATTTATGTCATTGTTTTTCTTAATTATACAAATTATTTACATATTTTTGTACTTATATTACAACTAGGTCCAAAGTCTGTTGTAGGCTTTATGATTTAAATCATAGTTTATAATTATGAAGTTGACAGTATTTTTTTATTGATTTCCTGATTTGTTATGCAAAACTTAAAAAAAATTAAACCATGTGACAGGCATTTTGTGTGGCAGTTCTGGTTTATAGGTTTTTATATTGAAAAAAGAACACAATTTAATCATTAAGCGTAGGGTCTACGTGTAAATATTTAACAAACGTAAAATAGTGAATGAGGACAAACTGTACCTACGGTATTGATTAATATGACTTTATATTTTATACAAACAAAGACATATTCGGTTCTAACACCGGTACTGTATTTTATAACATTTATTTTAAATATTAATATAATTAACATAATAGTTCTAAATTTATTAAAATAAATACCAAAAATTAGGACATACGTCTTATTTTCAAATGTATTGTGATTTTTATAAATCATGAATAATTTTTACAGTTGCGTGTTATGATTGCATGACCAAAACACTATTTATGCCACTTCTAAGTTAATTTATATAATTTATTACTTCTAAGTTATTTTATAGAATAATATTTTCATAAACAAGACTAGAGTAGGTTATTAAATATTTTAGTATATTTAATATTTATATTATATATTGTATTTAATATGAACACCATTTTGTTATCAATACTCATAGTCAATAATAGTTACGAAAAATCTATTTTAACGTCAAAATATGTTCTACTATTTTTGTGTAGGGCACAGACAAAGAAATAAAGAAACCAGGGATTTTTTATCTATATTCGGTCCAAAAGATATTTTAAAAGATATTTCGAGTGTACTGATTGCGCATCGTGTGTAGTGAGCCTTAGTATCTTATTGTTATGATAAGGACCACGCCATGAAATATACTGTTAGTTGTTACACAACGTGTTTGTTTTACTAACATTAAAAAGTAATTTCCTGTTAAACCTCCAATCGTCTCTCATCCATTTGTCGCAATTGTAAGTAATGTTGGATTACAATATAAAATTCAAATTGCAATAACAATTCCTTATAAATTATAAATGTTTAAATAAACATCATTAATTATAAATAAACATCATTAATCATCAAATTATAATGTACAATGAAAAAGTTTAAAAATTCATTACGAAATGAAATAAAAAATCTATCGACAAACATCAATCAATCATAACATTTTACGGTAATCTAATCTATTTACCCAAATCTATTTAAAAACTTACAAAAAATTTATTTCAGATTCATGAAAAAGTAGAGAAAGAAACTAAACGAATTCTATTTTTAATAAGTAAAAAAATATAAGTCATGACTCATGACTCGAGTCTTACCTCATAATAATCATCTGGCGAATTAACGAGCGTTAAGTAGCTGCACTAAGTACCTACCTGGAAGTGTGTCAGGCAAGCTATTGTCTTATTAGCGGGGATTGAGTTTCGTTTTGTTACTTACATACTAGACATTAAAAGAGAAATTAGGACAAACGCACAGGTACAAGTATATTCAACTAGATATTAAAGATAAGTCTAAATAAACATATTGTAGTTAGAGAAAATCTATCAACAAAACATAGATCATAATATTTATTAGATAATCGTTACAATCGTCAAAAACTAGATTGTAAAAACAACAATAGAAGAACCTATTTGTTTGATAACAAATAAAGCTACAGGTATATATTCAATGGCGAAGGAAAGATATATATATATATATATATATATATATATATATATATATATATATATATCTTTCCTTCGTATACTTTTTTTTATCTTCTACTTCGTATACTTTATACTATTTTTGTATATATACATTGTATATACAAAAATAGTATAAATTAGAAAATAGATGTGTTTAAAGAAATAACTGAACACTAGGAGTGGGCAGTAATAAGCGTTCGCGTCCGCTTCATGATGATCCAATTCAATTGTAAATATTTCTTTACATGTGTAATGTCCTACCTACTACTTCACATTATATACACTCTATTATCATCTCTAGATGCATAACATGTACATATTATGTACTATACAATAGTAACAAGGTCAAATGAGCAACTAAATATTATTTTGAAAAAATAATTGATACTCTTTTGATTTGGTGCAGTGAGGTGTGATTGTCAAGTTTATTACTATAATAATTATAAAAAACAAAGACAAGATTATACTTTTTTTCCAAATTGTGTTAAAACCATTCTAAAACGGAACATTTTGTTTTCTTTGTTTAACCGCCATCTATGTATGAAAATCGGAATCTCATGTTGAAGTAAATCTAACCAATTCATAACACAGCCATAAGATGGCGGTAGATATTTTTTTTATAATTTTACTTCTCTCTCACAGATGTCGTTACTAAGCCTAAAAAAAACTCGACCTTGTGTTATCACCAGTGACGTTAATTTTGTACGTAAATAAGAGGCTCGTCAGTGATTAATATTACACACTAATCTATATATATCCTCATTCATTATTTACTTAAGTAAAAAATAATGAAGGTGATTAAATATCAGTAAGATTTTCAATGCCCTCCCGAGCCTCTGGAATGTTTGTAGGCACTAGACGAATTACCGTTAGAATTTCAGTAAAGGAAACCTTACGTTTAGTAATTGGTTACATGGACTAACGAACTTAAACTAAGCATTTTTAAATGGAATATTCTAGCACTTTTTGTTATAACGCAGATACAATGAGATATGTCAAAAAAATCTCAGAGGCCGGTGACCGCTGTTTTTTGTTTATTTGATTCATTGGAATCTCGCGCTGATTTATGATCAATGTGCTTTAAATGTTTTCTGAACGTGAACAAGTTTCTGCAAATGATTTTTGCATACAGAGAAAGCCTTTTTAAGTAATAGTAGAAATATAATATCGATTTAAGATTAGTTAATCAAGAATTATTAATATATAGGGACATGAAAGATATCTGTTTCAAATTGAAATTGTAAATTAAATAAGGATAATAAATGTTTTTACGTCCACGTTCTTTTATAGAAATCGAGGTTATCACAAATTCGTTTATGACTTAACTGCTAATTAGCATACAAGGAGTCGTGTGTTTTTAATTGCCTAAATGAATCATAACATAAAGAACTATTATACATATAAATTATAATGTACTCTTTAGTCAATCAATGATCAGACTAATACAACTGTATTTAAAAAAAGATGATGTATTTATTAAAATAACGTAGATTTAGATAACGTAACACTTAATTACTAAAACTACATTTTAATCTAATTGTTGTTAGTAGGTCTAAGACAGGTACTTTTTGTGCTTCAAAATTCATAATAGGAAGAAGAGGGTGGACATTATATTAATCAATTTAAGAGAAGTATATTTTTGTTACGATAAAATGTCTCCACATGTTACTACTATTCCGTTGTTTCTTTTGTTTTTGACAGCATCATCAGCAAGTAGAACAAGGCTCCTAATGATTTCATTATTAAATCAAGTATCTACAGCGCACTTTTTAGCCTAATAAATAGCGAGTTAAAGTTTTCACCAATCAGATGTCAAAGTCAAAGACACAATTCAACATTAATACATTAGTTGACCTATCGTTTAGTAAAAAGTAGGTATAATAAAATGGCTGCATAATTTACTACAAACTTGTTTATTTGGATGTTTATCCGTCAATCTAATATAATGTTTTCTTATCCTCCTACAGTACGAGCAAAGCCACGAGCATACGCTGGTAGTGCATAATTAAATTCGTATAGGTAGTTGATAAATAGTTTACTGCCTACGTAAGTTGAGGTCTATACCTAGTTTAAGCTTTTAAATAGGTATTAGATATTCAAATGTCTATTTGAAATTATTAACACAAGGATCTTCTATCAAAAATTATAAGATAATTTCACATCAAACTCAAATGAATATTATAGTATTTATTACAAGTAATAGGAAAGTTTATTTTGTTTTAGTTTACAAGTAGGTGTATAGTTGATGTTCCGTAGGTGTGCTTGTAAAATGAGTCAGTCTATTATATGAAACAAACAATTGCTGTAAGGTATAACTGTACATCACAGTTCTAGCAATTACTGTAAAAAGAGGTTAGATCTTAGGTATGTCAAATTAAAACATCCAAATCTAAATCATCTTGTTCCCTAATTCCGTGGCGCAAAATTATCTCGACATTGAAGTAGTTTTTGACGTCACAGTACAAATTGGCTAAGTACCTGTACCGATAGTAACATGTATGAGTAATGACATTGGCATATCTCATGTGTAACAGGATAGGACAAGGGCATTTTTTTGTATTGATAATTTAATTTCAGAACTAATAGAACTAGAACTACCTATTTAAATCTCTATGTTATGGAGATCTAATAAAAGTAAAATCCGTTGCAGACTGGGTATAACATTTTCCTTATTTTAAAAGTCACAACGTGTATAGACACGTTGTGACTATTCATGTCCTTCTATAGAGAAGGACATGAATTAATGCATTTATCTCTGAAAACATTATAAATTATGATGAAAAAACTAGAACTGAACTAGCGGTACAATTTCCCACAATCGTTTTCCAGTGTTTAGTAAAAACTAACCAGCTGACGTCAACTCACGCCGGCGGCGCGTGTTCCCCTCCCCCGCGCCGCCGTGTATATTTACGACTCGCGTGGCGCGACGTCCGCGTCCAGTATTCCTTCGTAGTCCGTACCTCGTGTCACGTGCAACCCTCGCGATGACTTACCACCCCGAAATCAATGTTGGTACACACACCAGCGTGACGTAAACGCGTCAAGCTCTTGCGTTTTCTTCTGTGTTCTAATCAGTCTTCAAGTCTTCAGTATCCCCAGTATTTAACCTACCTTTATAAGTTGACAATATGGTTTCGAAACGAGGCACCCACGTGTTGGTTTGGGAACAACCCGGCTTAGAGGACCAGAGGCCTAAGAGCTATAGTGGTGAGTCAGAATGACGTCACAGGAAAACACCCTAGTTTATTTAGGTTAGGTTTAAATTACCGTATTTTCACTGTTCGATATCCTTGTAATTTTGGATAATGTTTGGAGATGCTCGTTATAATATTCTTGGCGTATTTAGCATTGGGTGAAAAAGGTTTTTAAAAGAGACTAGGTAGGAAAAAATTTACTTCCGCGATAGACGATGACGTCGATAGTGATTTTGAGGTACATACCTACTATAGAAATCGTTAAAACACCAAAGGTTTTATTAATTAACAAAATGCTTCTGATGAAAGCCTTTAAAGTTGATTTTATTTTTTATATTTAATTATTTTTAAAAAAAGTAAAGAACCAGTTAAAAATAAATTATTATAATGTTTAGTGCTTCAACACTAATTCTTTTAACAGTAGATACCTACTAGGGTTTCATAAATTGCTAATATATGTTTAAAAGTTAAACGTGATTTATAGTTAAAATACTAAGTACAATAAGACTTCATTCACGTGGACTCGTCTCGCTGAAAGATTGTCTGACCTCGTTTTAAAAATTGAAATCACGGCACTAATTTTTATCAAGAGTACTTACTACCTACATATTTACATCATTTTCTCTTTTAAATAAACCATATTAAAAAAAACCTAGTATTTCTATAACTCAAGCAAATTCTAAAACCAATCTTGAGCTCTTTACATAAGAAATTTTTGTTTTTTGCAAAATATCTTTGAAATTCAACACCACTTTCATAATTTTGATGACTTTTTAAAAGTGCATCATGAGTAAAAAATAGTTATACTATTAGAAAGTGTCACATTCCTAAGAACATACAGAATAATTACACAACGAGAAAAAGATATATACGTACATTCTTAATTAAATAAATAATTACTCATTCTCGTAGAATAAGTAAAATAATTCGCCCGCTTGTCTATAAAAAAAGTATAATTTCATTCTTCACATGAAAACATATGTGGCTTCCTTATCCGAAGAAGAAAAGATCCGCAGAAAAGACGGGGACTTAGTACCTTATAAAATATATTTATATTAACAAACTCTTCGGTAAAAATATTTTTAAGAAAATATTAAATACAAGGCAGAATAAATATTACTACAATTATATTTTATTACTTACATAACTGATTCTAATATTCAGACTAAGTTTACAGAATAAAAAATAAATGAGATATTTTTTTCCCTTTTTTTTCTTAAGACAGTAGGTGCTTACATTTTTAATTAATATAGAGGAAAAACGTATTATAGGTAATATGTAAGCGGAAATCAAGTTCTTAGAATTATTATTACCGTTATTTATCGCAATATATAATAAATACAAATTTAATAAAAAAAAAATATACTTGTATTTTTAATTACATTTATAATAAATGTAATTAAAAATTACTAATATTACTAATAAATGTAATTAAAAATTACTAATATTACTAATAAATGTAATTAAAAATAATATACTTAACAAATTATCGCTTTTTTTTATTTGCGTATAAAGTGTTCCGCTTGTTTAAATTAACACAAAACAAGTTCCTTTTAAATATTTGATAGTTTCTATGGAGACATGTCCATGTATAAGTATGTCTGTTCGCAAACTTAACCATTTGTAATTGACCAATTTAAACAATAACTTTCCAAAGTCGTGGCTTGCGACTTACGAGTGATGAATTTGCTATTCTATAAACGCATTTCTCTTTCTTCCCTCATTGCTTTTCAGTTTAAAGAAAATAATTTTAATTAAATAAATACTAAAAAGTATTATAATATTTACGTTCTTATAGTTATCTAAGCGAGATTAAAATTTACCACAATGGTTCTGGAAATCAGGAAGTATTACGTTTATAAAGAGACGTGTGTCAGAAATTGTGATAGCAATCAGTTTGTTTACATCCACTATCAGTTAGTGATAACGATGAGATATGGTGGCTTAAACAATGATTCTATTAGAATTTAACAATACCAAAATTATGATTAATACGAGACCAAATTTATTTAACTTAAGGTATTAATATTTCTACATTTTAAACCTACATCAAAAAAGCAGGAGGAGTACCTATATATATATGTATGTTATAGGTCTTTAAAGCCTTGGTTGTGCGATAATGATACAGTTTTTTCTTAAATGTACATTCATCTGTGTTGGTGTAATTTGATTTATAATCACTGAAGGACACTATATAATTCACTATTGTGTTTGATCACAGAGTGTGACTTATTTACTTCCGGACTCTGAAAACTTTCTGTCAGGCGAATTGTAAACAACAATTGCCATAATAAACAAAAACATTATAAACAAAATATATATTTTTTGCACTAAACATCTAAAAAATCAATTTTCTATTAAATACTTCTTATTTTGAATAAGTACATTCTAACTTTTTGAAAAAAAAATTAAGTCGTAATTCTTCAATCCATTCTCAAATTTCATAGCTATTCTAAATGTATATACCTATGTATTCTAAATTTTAGTACATAATTTGAAAATATGCTTGAGCAATAAATATAAATATTGTGCAATTTATGACGAGATAATGAGCATATCACGTTGACAATGAAATGAATATATTTTAAGTTTACCTGGAAACTTAACGAAATTGTGTACAAAATATAAGAAAATCACGATTAAATCAAAATTTACTTACATTAGAACCAAAAATACCAATGTCTTTGTCAATTATTTTCATTATATTGACAAGTGACACTAGAAAGAGGTATCATTTTGAATCAGTTTTAAAAATAATAAATCATAGATTATAAACTAAAACACATCAACTATAATTAATCAAAATAATAAACAATCCAACATCCCTTCAAACATTAATAGACTCGCACCAGACGCTACGTTACACAATCACTACGTCACTACAATGAAGACGACTCTAACAGATTACAAAAAAAAATTGCCATATCATTTGTCATGTAGATTGCTATGTTAAACGAACTAAGATAACGTCCTCTATAAACATTAATTGTTTATTCTTAACATTTTTTATATTTGCTTAATTTACGAATGAAGAAAGCTGGAAAAAGATCTTTGATAGCAGGCGGCATAATTTCTTTTTAGCAACGCAGTTGTGTTTCATAAGTCACTTGCTAGCAATTAAAAAATAGATATAATGAGGCCATCTTGTTATTATAAATACATTTTATAAATCCTACATTTAAAAGATTACTGCTATTTATTCAACTTACACTTCAATGAGTCATAAAATAATAAAAATGAAATTATAAACAAAAACACATGAAATGATGATGATATATGTATGTAAAGTCGAGTTTTAAAAGTTTGCGTATAAGAAATTCTAAAAACAAACTGGTTGGATTTAAAAATAAATCAGTACTTATGGGCATGACAGGCGCGTGTTTGGACTTTGCCCTCTTGGAATTTAAAAATATTTTTTAATAAATAATTACCTGCGTTTACAAAAGGTAAATAACCAATGTAGAAATATTTTTTTTAACATACTTTAGGCTCTAGTTGACATTGATAATGTAGTGTATAAATAAAAAAAGCAAGCATTTAGTGTTTCGTTATTTTTCCTTTTGCCACATTACAAGGAAACCTATTGACCTTGTTACCTTATGGAATGTGAGGTATCAATTTGCCAATTACTATGAATGAACTTCATTGTTATCATCGCTTGCAACGTTTTTGGAAGTCATTTGTCTTAAGCATATTGCTTTTTTTTATCTACTATTCGACTACAATTGTAAATTTTAATTCTATAATAAAAAAAAATTCTATGAGTTCAGTATAATATAATTCAGTAATAAACTTGTAAGGCTTCGAATGCCATTTATTTTGTAAAGTAGACACTATAAACGCTTCCTATATAGATTATTAGACATTTTTTTTGACAAAATAGTGTTATTTTTTTTAAACAAAAGATGCTTAACTACTATCAGTTGTAAATGTAAGGTTTTATTTAATATCAATTCAAAATAAGTTAATCAGAATAAAAAAACAAAGATAAAAATTCGGTTAAAATGTAATGCTTTATAAGCATACTTATTTTATAGTAAACAAAACATGTATGTATTTTCTAAATAAGAATCTAGACTAAAACAAACGTGACATTAGTTTGCTAAGTAGCAAAATACTTACATAAGGAAAGATTGCCTATACTTATACTTTTTTCCGTGATAAATATATAAATTTATGTTTATTTTATAAGGATTTAAATATTTGTATTGTGCTGTAAATCAAACCAACATTGCTGACCATGTTTCCGCAGAAGCCGTCGTAATGCAACCGAATCTAATTGAGCCTTATGGGTTTCTTATTACCGACTTTAAAACATATGTACGTCTATGGTACCGTGTAAAAAAAATCTTATATAATAATAAAATACATTATTTCTACGTCAGCAAGTAGTTTAAAAAGTAATTGTTAAGATTAATTAAATATATTCTGTACAAGTTTCCGTATTTAACGGTAGTTTAAAGTTGGTATTGACTTTTGACGTCACTGAGTGTATTTTATTTTTGTAAATTAAGCATTCAGTGGACGCTAATCTGAAATATTTTTTTTATACAAAGCCAATCTTGTCTTCAAGGGATTGATACAGGCAATTTATTTTTCTTTTTTTTTTCTTCAAATTATGACATACATTATAACAGCCTAATTTCTACTCAAGGTTTATTCAGTATAAGATATTTTTTTATTCATACGTATATTTTCATGCATAGTGTACATAATGCCTACAACACAGACGACACAATATGCGGTATCACATAGCAGTTAATTACGGTTATCAGTGTATTTCTCAATGAGTCATCTTAAAAAGACCCAAATTATTTTAACAACTGTTTGAAATGACCACCACTGATATAATAACTTATAATATGGTTTTATAATGTTTTCCTTAAAGAAGTAACAAGCATTGTTATAAAAGCTATTTTATGTATATATTTGACAATGTTGTGCAATATAAATATTCTATAATTCTATTGAACTTCCTGCACCTATAAAAAATATTAGAAAAATAGCTTCTTAGAATAAAACGTGAATTTTATGCATAATTCATGATGAAAATAAAGTTTTTCTCTGTACATACACACGTATCTATTCGTATTTATAAATAATATTTAGATATCAGCTAATTGAATATAGAGACTTTGTAACTGAGGTTTTTAGGTCATATTTAGGTCATATTTTGTATATTTTATTTTTAAGATCAAAGATGCCTCGACTAACGAACCTAAAATATAGGAACATAAATATTACTTCTAATATATCTAAAGTTTTAAGATAATTGACATTTTGGCTGGCAAAGCAAAATTTTAATCTATTCTTGCATTATAATATACCTATGCAAACGTGTCTGAAGTGACGTAGTTAATTTAAAGATTTGCATTTTAATGATATAATAATAGGCCACTGCAAGTAAGTACAAGCCATTAAAAATAATGATTCTATTGTCTCCATATTAAAAATACTTTTATATTCTTTTTAAATAAATGATCACTACTTATTTATTATACGTCATTTGCTTGTCGGATTATTTTTACGCCTTATTTACAATTTCGAATGACTTAACATTTAGTCAAAATGGATCGAAATTTCATTTAACCTTTAGTAGTAGTAGGAATACCAGAGTTCTGGCTCAGCGAGACAGAAACTCTGGTCGTTCTGCCTCAGCGAGGAACTCTGGTATTCCTACTACTTTTAGTATAACTTATATTTTCTTTAACACATTACGTAATTGTACATTTTATGTATTTTTATTCATTACCAATTTCTGTTTATTTTTTTTAAACAGCCACAATTTTTTTTCTATCTAACCTGAAGGTGTCAAAGAGTACCTACATATTTCAATTAATGAGTTTACACCAGAACTTACGTTGTTACAAATATTTAAAATAATTAAATTTAGATAGGTATTATGTTTATAAAAACAATTCTTAAAACGTCAAGATAACAGATTAGCGGGAAGCGATGTTTTTTGGTACTGGTCGTCCGGTCAGATGATAAATCATATAAATACATCTTGCCAAGTGCGAATCAACGAACTTACAGTTTTTATTTATTGGTTTTAGGACCGGATTATAAATCCGGAGATAACTCCTATGGATATGGATCCATTATATAAATATAATGTTCCAGTTTGACAGATATTCTAAAGGAAATTTTGATCTCGTAAAATTTATTCCAAGGTTGAATATCACATGAGGATTGAAAAACTCCTTTTAGAATTGTAAAATCGTATTTACCACTAAAGACTGAATTTATTTAAATTGTATCAAATATCAAAATATATCTACAATATAACAGGCATTATGATAAATATATTTCGTATTATATCTTTTCCAGGCGGCTTAGGCAGACGCCATTTTGTGACGTTCATGCTGTTCCTCGGGATGGCGAACGCGTACATCATGAGAACCAACATGTCTGTGGCGATCGTGGCTATGGTCAACCACACGGCGCTGCCTGTCAAACAAGAGGCTTTGGACTACGAGTGCGGAGATGTTGATTCAAATACCACGAGTGTGAGTATATTATCCCAGAGTACACGTTATTAAGGTCTTTTTCTATTAAATATGGCTTAATAAATATTATTTAATATCTTGTAAGTTAAAACCATAGTTTTCTATTTATTACGAAATGCTCGACGGTTATAATGATTTTAGTAACTTTATATTAATGATTACTATATTTTTCTGTTAGGTGGTCCAATCGCAAGACGGCTCATATGTCTGGAGTTCTACCCTTCAAGGTTACATACTGTCTTCATTTTTCTACGGTTACGTAATAACGCAGATTCCATTCGGTATCTTGTCAAAAAGGTTTGTTATTTGATTTTTTATATTAATAAGTAGAATTGTGTTTAGAAATAGTATTCATTTTAATAAAATAAAAAAATATAATTGGATATTATCTTAGAGTAAATTAAAATGAGGTTTCTTCTTTATTCAACACACACTTCTCATTCGTTCAACATTTTAAAGGTTAATAAAATTTGCATTTGTGATAACCAACAGAGAGAAATGTCTCGTAAAATATGTTTTATTACTGATTGCTGTGGTTTCATGTTAAATTCTTGAGATAACACAAGGAAACATCTTGTGGAGGTCTTATAGAGATGTAGATACATTACCTACTATTTTATTAAGATATTTTAAGACTAATTCAATGTAAGATTTATTGCACTTCACATAATTTAAGCACATACATGTACATATTGGTTACACCTCGGTCCCAATTTTCCACGGGTTTTCAATGTTCGCACAATTAGTCGACGCTGTCAAAACAATTTACAAACCTCGAAATATATTTAAAAAAATACTGTCTCCATATGACGTAACATGGAAAATACCAAATCGAATTCTTGGAAATATACAAAGACATGATCATAAGTCGTCTCTCAGATACGGCGCGCGTCTGTTCCTGGGCGTGGGCATGTTGATAAACTCAGTGTTCGGTCTGCTGGTGCCGGTGGCGGCGGAGGCGGGCGTGGGCTGGCTCATACTCGTCAGGTTCATCCAGGGCTTGGGAGAGGTGAAAATTTTGACCAATTTTGAGTATTTTTAATATTAAATTATTCATTTATTTTAAGTCATTTTCCTTTTCAGGGGCCTATTGTGCCGTGCTCTCACGCAATGTTGGCTAAATGGATTCCTCCCAACGAGAGGAGTAGGATGGGAGCCGCCGTGTATGCCGGTAAGGCTATCATTTATCTCGTTATCTTTTATGGGCTATTGTGACTGCGGTCGACCTTAATACTGTTCTGTTATGTACATGTATGTACGACTACATCTTCGTATTAGAAGACGATCACATTTACCACGTTTCAAATAAAATATGTAACACCGTTAGGTTTTTCAAATCAAAACCAAAAATAATTAACTTTTGAATACCAATATTTTTTCTAACATGTTTCATGAATTATTTCATAATCCCTTTTTTTTAGATTTTTCGATATATTAAAAACTGATTTTATGATCCCCCTCCCCCCTCCAGGTGCTCAGTTCGGCACGGTGGTGTCGATGCCCCTGTCTGGTCTCCTGTCGGCGTACGGGTTCTCCGGCGGCTGGCCGTCCATCTTCTACGTGTTCGGTGTGGTGGGCACGGTGTGGTGCATCGCCTTCCTGCTGCTGGTGTCGGAGGACCCTGAGACCTGCTCCAGCATCAAGGAGGCTGAGAAGAAGTACATCCTCAGCTCGCTGTGGGGCGCCGCAGGCTCCAGCGTGAGTCGACGTCTATGTCTTGAAATGAATGTTAAGATGAAACGTCTTTTTGAAAAAAATCTGTTTGAAATCCGATCTTATTACTAAAGAATCTGATTGTAATTTCCATATTTAAATAGAGAAAAATAGATCAGGATAAATTATTATTTTCGGCAGTCAGTGGAATATCAAATATATATTTCTATTTACGCTTTATAATTATTTTTTATAATAGTGAATGCTATCCACTATTCTTCGTTCCAGTCTCCTCCAATCCCCTGGAGCAAGATCCTCCTGTCCATGCCGTTCTGGGCCATCATGTTGGCACACATGGGACAGAACTACGGCTACGAGACACTCATGACGGAGCTACCAACATTCATGAGACAAGTTCTCCACTTCTCCATCAAGGATGTAAGTATGAGTTTATTATATAAGTTTATGATATTGTATGATATTCATTTATATAAACGATTTTGAATTTAAATACTTCATCTTTAAAATATTAAAATAACTGACATATTTAAAATAATTAATAAAACTAGAGAGTTTTTTTTATATTGAAAACGCTAATGTTTGGAAATATCTTACTTGAATGCTGAATGATTGAAACAAGTTAAAAGGCTATGTAACATTAAACTACGACTTTTACCAACCAATATTTAAAAACCACCACAAGATGATTTTGGAAGGTTTTTTGAAACATATAAAAATTACTGATAATGGTGTATCCCTTAGAGTTTCAATTAGTTCTCAACTAAAATTTCGAACATCCTTCTGTAGTTCACCTACCAAGCAGACAATGTCGCGGGTAACAGTTCGTATGTGTTATATATAACTCGTATGATACATACTTGGACAATTAATTTGACGAGCTATATATAGTGATATAAAACGTCGGTTTCGTCCTCATTAATCATTCGTGCGTCGGGTCAAGAGGCGAATTACTCAATTGGCCTTTGAATCACAGCAGGCGGGTACCGCGCCTTCAATTGTATCTCTAAATACAATAATAAATATTTATTATATATAATATAAGCTAAGAGACATCTTATAAACTTACATCTTCTTTTCTGTTAGGTACATATGTAGGTAAACGGTTAAATATATACAAACATAACATTTCCCGATACGAAAAATTAAAAAGTTTCCCTAAATTTAAAAGTGGTAATAAAAAATAAGTAGTAATAAAGTGGTAATAAAAAATAAGTAGTCCGGATAATCGCGAATCCGTATAACTGAGGGTCGGATGGTTAACTGGTAGAGAATGTCAATAGGAATAGTTTGCTTTTTATTATTCAATAAAGGGTAAATATATAAAATGTAATAATACAAATAAACAAAGTCAAAGGTTACCTTAAAAACAACCGTTATATTCAATTATAATCATATTTTTTTGTAGTCAATCAATCTTATCTGGAATGTGATGTAACTTTCCTATCACCATTCACGAGGGTTGGGTCGATAACGAGTAGAAATCAATGTGATAAACTTAATTAAGTCAAGGTCCACTTATTTATTTTATTACAATTATATAACTATGCAAAGTTATAATATTGTAATAAAAAAATAATAAAGATGTTAAATAAAGTAAAACTTAGAGTTCTATACCTACTTTAGAGTGAAGATATATTAATTTCTGTTAGTAATATAATGTAATAAAATATAACATTTTAAACGTTTTTTAAACTAACAGTCAGAATGGTTGTTAGTTTTATATATTTTATACGGTGTATAATTCATTAGGTTTATAATAGATACTTATCTCTAAGATTATATTAATACTAACTGGTTGTAACGTAAATATTTAAAAATCAAAAACATTAAATATGTTTGTTCTTTACAGAACGGTTTCGTGTCCGCTCTCCCGTACCTGTGCATGTGGTTGTTCTCGATGTTCATCTCGGTGGTGGCTGACTGGATGCTGTCCAGCGGACGGTTCAACCACACGCAAGTCAGGAAGATCATCAACAGCATCGGTATGTATCGCTGTGGTTAATACTCACTAATAACATGGCTACATATTTTCTTAAAGTATCTTTTATATGTGACATTTACTACAGGCATTTGCATCTAAACAAATATTTGTCGCACTTTTCGTTTTGTCCTATACTTTGAATTGCTTTTGATATATTATACAAATCTGCACATTTCTCCAGACACTGATCTAAAGAGTTCTAGATGCACCATAATATTTTCTAAAATGTCCGCAACTTGTCCAGGCGAGTACGGTCCCGCCATCGGTCTGTTCATAGCGGCCAACACGGGGTGTGACCCCGTCGCCACCGTCGCCATACTGGCCGTGGGAGTGGGATTCAACGGCGGTATCTACTCTGGGTTTAAGGTAATTATAACGTTGAATGTCGAAGTAACCAAAAGGTCTAAATTAATAGTAACCACCTATTAATACAATTTAATTTGATCAATTAATACTAAGATAAAAGTATGAGGTTTCATAGATTTAATAAATAACTAAACGTTCGTTCGCAGGTGAATCACTTGGACATATCGCCGCGGTTCGCGGGCATCCTCATGGCGTTCACCAACTGCCTCGCCAACCTCACCGGCCTACTGGCGCCCATCATCGCCGGGTACATCATCGACGGAAATGTAAGCACAACACACAAACAAACACACGAACTCGCAAACATAAAAGGATTCTGACATAATTTTCTAGTGTAAACTTATATAATCGAAAAAAACCTGTTTACAGCCCTCACAAGCCCAGTGGAAGAAGGTATTCTACATCGCCGGTGGAGTTTATATATTCTGTGCCACCTTCTATAATCTGTTCGGGTCCGGAAGGAGACAGGAATGGGACAACCCCGCCGAGGACGAAGCGATAGCCAAGAAGGCCGCCGCCAAGAAGGCCAACAAATTAGAAAAGCAACAACAGAACCAGAACACAGCGGAGACCGCACAATAGCAGGTTTAATGAAACGTCCGGCAACACAACTAGGAATACTGAATTGTCTATGGTTTTTAAGCACGACTCCTAAGTAATCTGTTAAGACAGAATTGAATTTACTCTACATTTATTAATAATATTTACGTATATTATTTTTTATAGAGTTGTGTCTGCACGAGCCGCAGTTACGATACGAGTTCCGATGTCACGAAATTTAAGTGGGACGTTAGTGCAAATTGTTGATATTCCCCTTTAAAAATGCTTCTTAAGTTATTTTTCGTGCAACGAAATTTTTTAACTTTTAGGCGTTTTTTGTGGGTTATTTTTTTGAACATGTATAAAAATTATGCGTTCATAGCCTGCAAATCAAATTTGCACGCATATGAAGCACTTATCCTCGTTGCATTATTATAATTTTGCATGCAGTCTTTTGTTTGTATATGAAATAAACGCATAAGAAGCACATCATTAAGGCTGTGATAGAAGTTGTGTAAACCGGAACATGGAATTTATATCGTAACAATCGTTTTTTAAACTTGCTATTTATTTATTATCGTATTATATAAGTACCATACAAGTATTGTTCATAATTTTATAGCTTGAGTATAGTATAATAGAGACGCGTGAAAGGTATAACTGACGATGGGTCCAAGATTTTAATGTTACCGTCCTAGCCAGTAACTATCAGAAAACCTCGCAAAAATATATAATATTAATTAAAGGGCCATTAGTGGAAATTGTTTATGTCAAAACTATTATAAACACTAAATGGCGAGTATTTATTAATCCAGCTCAATTTTTTTTTTTGAAAAAATAACGCCATCCTCGATAAAAAAAATAATTAAATTTTCCTTTGTCTATGCCTAGTTTTTTGTCAATTGCCAAACGGTAACGAGTTGTGATTTTATTTCCCCTCCCTGTTCGCTCGAAGCGAATGTTGTTGCGATTGTTAACAGTTAAGATAGAATGTAAATTATTTATATATAGCTGTACGTAGACCACGCGGCGCCAGATGACGTCGTGTGTTAGGAGCTAATGTGATCATTCTGTTTTTAAGTATTTTTAAGCAGTTTTATACTGACACTGCACACAAATGAGTTTACATTTTTAATAGCGACAAATATACAAGAATTAAATTATAAATATATGAAATTGACAAAACCATTTTTATAACTATTTAAATATACAATTCTCCTATCTTAATAAAAACCTAAATCAAATTATAATTTGTTTGTGGCGTGTCTAATTGAATATTAGTTTTATATCACGTATTAAGGTATTTTGTTGATATTCTATTGCTAACCGATAATTATGACTCTCGCAAGAGTTTAAAATATATGAAAATAATGTAATGTGTCAAACACTGCATATTATGTGGCGTCTTAATGCCGAGTTTGTAAACTTTACTTATAAACAAATTAGAAATACAAGTTTTTAAATTGTTTAACGTGTTTTATTTAAACCTAAAAAAATACACAATAAAAATAGAAATATTTATTGATTTAAATATACATTTTAACTGACAACTTTGCTGTAATGTTGTAAGCTGAACGCGCCAGTACCGCTGCGACACGGCTGACCTAACATAAGGCAACTTGAAGCAGATCTTATAAAGTCCTTTTTAGAGTTCAGGACGGCTTCTTTCAAGAATATTAACGACGATTCGAAGGACATTTGCTGCAGCGGTGAAGTCGAAGCTTCCATTCCCTTTCTGCTCATAGGTTCGAATATTCCATTGTATGTCATATAATCGGAAACCAAAGTCAAATGACGGGGATCGACTGTGATGCCATAAACGTTGAAGACGTTCTGGATTTCTTTAATGATAACTTTATTTGCCGCTTCTATGCCATAAGTGTTGGCAATAGCGTGAATATCGTTACAGTATAGCTTGTTCAAATCCAACAAGTGACTGTACTTAGACATTTGTACGATGTTAATACCATCAGTTTTAAGATATAAAACCTCTTTCTCTTTGTTTGTAATAGCGCGTTTAATGTTTTTGATTTCGTAAATAACCGACTTCATAGCTGCGTCACGAAGAGCTTGAGAAAGATCAACTCGTAAAAATGAAATTGGGAAGAGTACTGTTAATTCGCACCATTCATGTGTCTTTGTATCATACGTGTAGTTAGTTGCATTGTTTATGTTTCCTACCACGTCGGCCATTACTTTAACTTCCTCTGAATTTAACTCTTCGGTCACTTCAACTACATCATCGTTTTCATTAGCAATGTTCTCAGTTTCCATCTCATCATCAGATTTATCTTCCTCGTCTGACTCTGGATCCTCGTACTCTTGTTCTTCAGAACGTTTATTTCGATTTTTTACCTGAAATAATAATTGATATTTATTAGGCATTGGCAACTTATACGCAGCCGTTATACAATTAGCTTTTAAAATATTTCTAGATACACTGTTTAAGAAATTACTATTTTTTTACACCACATATAATACGTACGTCTGTATTGTCTTCATCGTCATTAGGCCCCTCATCATCAGAACTGTCCAAATTTTGCTCAGCATGACGATCATCAACTTCAGGAGAATAGTCCTCTTCATCACCATCCTCTGCTACGCGACGTTTCTTCTCTTTCTCTGCTGCCCACATAACACCAGTTGTAGCTTTAGCATGCCTTCGAATAACCGAAAACATTTCGTTAAAGAACTTGTTTTGCATGTATTTTATTATTTGTGGCGGCTTTACAGCGTATTGGGTCTTATATTGTGAAAATGGTAAAAACTTAAAGTGCATAGTTGTCTTTAACTGCCGTTCAGGCTTTGTAACAATTTCACATTGAACATCGATCTTTTCTAAAACGTCTGACACAGTTACTTTATTCATTTTTTGTCTTAGTCTTTCAGCTTTTTTATTAAGATCCGGGATGTTTGGTAGAAAAGGTATATCCATGTTTGGAGTTTTTAATTTTGCTGAAGCGGTCATTAGAATTTCTCTTAAACGCGGTATACCTAAAGTGACGTTCATGTCACCTCTTCCAGCAAAGTGGAAGGTGTTCAATGTCATCTGAGTAGACGGTTCTCCGATAGACTGTGCTGCTAACAATCCAACTGGTTCTCCTGGTGCTGCCATAGATGCTAAATATTTAGCATTCATAACTTCGATGAATTTATCTTTTTCCGTGTAACATTGGTTATCTTCACTTCGATTTTTCAAATAGCTTTGAATAATACTTTCTAATTGTTCATTGATTGTACCAAATTTGTATTCAGGTGATAGTTTGCTAGGGATCGGATCCGGACACCGTTTTTTACGGTATTGTTGTCTTTCTTCTTCACTTAAATCACGCCACATTTTTTCCAATTCCCAGTAAAATGGATCTCTTGTTTGATCAGTGGGTAAATCATCTAAGACAACATTTTTTCTGGCTAGGGAAGAAAACTGACCAAAGCCACTAGTACGCACTTTTTGAAACGGACTTCCGTTCTTCTTTTTCCACTTTTTCAAAGATTTTTGAGCCTTAGCTAACGTTTTTATATCAGTCCCTTCTTTAAGTTTCTTAATTATAGATTGTCCAATTACAGCACTTGAATTTTCATCTAAAAATTGAAATTGTTCATTTTTTAAAAACTGACATTTCAGAATATCAAGGCCATCTTCACCATAAGCAAATTGGATAACGCTACTGTCAGCGTCCCTGACTGTGTGATCATAGGCAACACTTAAACCTTCTAAATGTTTAATTAAACATCTTTGCAAATACCCAGATCGACTTGTTTTGACAGCAGTATCTATAAGACCTTCTCTACCAGCCATGCAGTGAAAAAAGAACTCCTGTGGTTGAATTCCAGTCATAAAACGTCCGTCGATAAAGCCGCCTGCTCTTGGAGAAATATCATAAGGTGGAAAACTTGGGAGTGATCTACCAGAAATCATCAATGGTGGCCTCTTGCCTTCCAATTCAATTTGTCCCAATAAACATGAAATTTGCATAGTATTTACAGTCGAACCCTTTGCCCCTGACTGTACCATCAGTTGTAAATTATTGGATGGAAACTTCTCTAAAAGACCTTCTGATAAACATACAGTATTTATGTTATTTGTGTATGAATCCAACATATTTTTGTATTGCCTATCCAGATTAGCACGGAATTTTGGGTCTTTGCTTAACATTTCACCGATTGTTTCTTTTATTTTGTTTTCATCTACATCTGCGGGGATTTCCGTAGCTTTAACAGCGGCAACTCGGCCCGCTTGACGAACCAAGTAAATTATTTCATCACGTTTTTTATTAGCTTCGTCTACAACGAGAATATCTTTTACACCCAGTGTAAAACCTAACCATTGAAGGTAAAAAGTAAAAACTTTTGAGAAAGAACTTAAGAGAGCACTTGAGCTGTCTCCTCCATATAATTCATACATACAATGAATTAAGCCATATGGTGTGGCTCCATAATGTGTCTTATCTAAAACACCACTTAGAAGTTCACCTTTCCTTATAATGACCTCTGCTTCGGACATCATATTTGGGTTAGAAAATGGTGTACCACCAGCATTCCAAGGCCTTGGATCGTCTTTTTGCCATGCTTTTGACCCAATCTTTGCTTTTCCATGTAAAGAGAGATGTGGTTTTCCTTTGGGTATGGTATTAATTATTATAGTAGATAACACTTGTTTACCAGACCAAAGTACATTTGGTTTTAAAATGGTTGGAGGTAGCAATTTAATTTCACCTTTATGATTTGAAAGAGCTTGAAAGACTAGCTGTTGATAATCCGCTTTATTAAAAAACGTACCCCTTAGTGACATCCTGACTCCCGAAATAACATGATCTTGAATCAAACCACTTAAAGGAGTTCCATCTTTCGGTACAAGGTATTGCTTCGTTACTGACATAATGTTGTAAGCTTCACTTCTCGCAATTTCATTTTGAGGGAAATGAGCATTCATTTCATCACCATCAAAATCAGCATTATAAGATTTACAGTTAGCATAGTGTAATCTAAGTGTCTTTTCTCCTTTTAAAATTCTGGCGCGATGAGCCATCATACTAGGCTTGTGAAGAGATGGCTGACGATTAAGGATTAATACATCCCCATTAACTAAATGTCTATGAACTATCTTCAATCCGGAAGACTTATACTCATCTGGAGTCAATAGTTTTTTAGCAAGGCTTTTTCTCTTTTCAATTGAATCTGGTGGTATTCTGATTATTCGACCATTTTTAACTTCTAATTTTTCAGCTCCAGGATGTACATTTGGTCCGTTTATGACCATTTTCCTCAGTTCATCTACATTCCACTCAGTGACAGGGACAGGGTATGTAAGTTTTGTTGCAAAGACATCAGGTATACCAATTTCATCTATATCAACATTTGGATCAGGGGTAATTACAGAACGAGCAGCAAAGTTTACTCTTTTTCCCATCATATGCATTCTTATTACTCCAGTTTTCTTTTCGAGGATCTGTTTCAATCCTTGGCTTGTAGTACCTTGACCTTCACAATGAAGTACTTGGTTTATTTGTTTTTGAAGGTCCTGCCAGACTGTATGTAGTTTCTCAGCTGGGGATTTCCCAATAACACTCTCATAAGCCTGTCTTGGCTGCTGTTCTAAGCCATCTATTGCTTTCTGTTGGTCAGGAGTCATTAGCACTTGTAAAACAGCTCTTGCACTATATGCTGCATGCATAATACCTTTATATACATTTGTTTGAGGATGTTCCATTAATTCCCCATGTAAAATGTTGCAAGGTCTAACATTTGGTGGTAACACAGGAACAACTTGCATAAAAAAAATGCTGGTGATTGGTTTAATATTTGCATACTTTAATATAGGAACACAGTGTGTTAATATATCTCCATCATTTTGTTCTATGGCCTTGCAAAAGCGCTTCAAATCATCTGGCATTAATATTTTAACTCCTTTTCCACCTCCATCAGCACTAATATTGTACATGATTTTGTTATCAGATGTTGTCACTTTGATTAACTTACTTTTACAGTACATACATAGTTTTGAAACATTCATAGCTTTGAAGTAATTGCTAATAATTTTTGATCTCATTTTGTCAGTGTTTTTATTTTGAAATGTCTCACACACTGGATCTTTGTTTTTAAGAAGTTTTTGATACTTTCTAATAACTTTATTTGGCTTCTCAGGTGATGTTTCGCTTTTAAATTCTTTAACATCCCCTATATAATTATCTAGGTCTAAAGCTGCAGTAACATGACCTGCATCCAGTAATTCTAACTGTAACTTTAATATAAACTTCATTCTGTCATCCATTTGTACCTTATAACATTTTAAACAAGAGACACGAAATATTGTGTAAATAGTTTTAATGTATATTGGATTTACTACTATAAGTGGCAGTTCTATGTGTCCGAAATGACCTGGGCAGTGTAAGAGAGAATTAGAGCAAGTTGCACAAAAATCATTTCTGTCTCTTATAGGACCAAGAGCAGGATCGTATAGTCCACCTTTAGTAGGATTGCCCATAGCGTCAAAAGAGGTAGTGTTTGTTATTTTGGTAACACTAAGTTTTTTAATGTCGTCATCGCAAAACATCAGAAATTGTACAGAATCAGGATCCACGGATGTCAGCCCGGTCAATGCAGATGTAAATCTTGAATCAAAATCCATGATTGTGGTCTGTAAAAAAATAAATGAGACATAAGCTTAGGGTTCCTCTTCTAATACAAATAATTTGGATGTAAACATAACCTGTTTTCTCATAATATTCACGTATTTTTTAAGTAACATTAAATGAAAGACTACTTACTTAATATTAACTTCTACGACTTGAATCACTTAATGCATAATAAAATAATCTTAATCTATTTGAATATAACCAGAACTATTTTTGCCCTGGTACGCAATATGTACACACACCACATGTGAATTCGGATTTCGGACTTGTTATAAATGACAGCTGACAGTCGTCACTTCGCAGTTGGCTTAACTTTATCGATAGAAGGCGCAACCAAAAGTCATTTCATAATAAAAAGGAGAAGAAGACTTTATCGATGTTGCAACTTGCAGGATGTCTGTAAGTAATAAAATAAGCTTAATTGAAGGACGAAGTAAAAAGTGGCAATTCTAAAACATGAGATAAGTTGCAAAAGAGGTATAATAACTAAATAACAAAAATAATTCAATTATGTATTGTTTTATATTTTTTTAAAAATTGACTAGTTTTGAAGTTGACTAATATCAATTACGTATATATTTTTAGAAATGGTATTTAAAAGAGCACGTAAACTTATGTATACAGATCGCAGCCCACCATCGCATCCATTACTAAAGGTTACCAATGGTGAAATGGTAAATACCGCTGGTGAAAGTTGATTAAATATTTTGGCAGTACTTAGAAGACATCTAATGATAATAGTAATGCGACAGAACGCCCGGCATCCAGATGGTAGTCGACGGTATGAAGCAGAACCAAATGCTTTCTGAAGTATTCTCGGAGACAAATGGTCGCTAAATGATCTGGTGCTCCATGTGTGGGTGAACTTAAGTCGTTAACGTTAACGTTGGAAGCCTTTAGGCAGACGTAAAGTACTGAATCGCTCTGTTGGCATTACGACGAATTGGTGTTTTAAAGTGGTAAAGACTCAAACCTTCTGAGCATTGAACTGATCATGATTCAGTTTATCATATTGAGAAAAATTCTCCAGGGCGGTCTCAATGGAAAACATAATTTGCTTTCGGCATTCTGTCAATGTTCTCTCGAAACTATGAATTTTGGAAAAGTCAAACAAACCATTGCTATTTAGAAGAAAAAGTTTTAGGGATAGCTTGCATTTCCTAGAAAATATTAGCATTTAAATGTTGGTCCTGACTGCACCAGACAGTCTGCAAACAGAGAAAGATGTGAAGAGAGAATTGTGAAGGAGATTTTGAAGAAAACTGTGTCCGCCTCCAATCGCTGATACCTCAACGTTCCCAAGAGCGAAACAACAGAAAAGATGAAGCCCATAGAAAGGTAGCTCCGACAGTAGCGTTTCATTCCAAACACATCTAAAAACATTCGTAATAGAACAAGACAGTCTCCTTTAAATTTAATTAACACACTAATGGCATAGTTCGTTTGGTTTTTGACACATTAGTAAACTTTTAGGTGCCTTAAAAATAACCAATGCGGAAAGAGGAGAAAATGCAGATATATTCTTCTTACAAAGACAAAAACCACGGCGTGGGGTATAAAAAGTTATATGTATCCATACCCAGAAACTTAATAAGTATGCTGCGTCGTTCATAAGAGATATCGGCGTCTCCGTTTAATAATTTCAGGAAACGCTGCCCCGTCTAAAGGGTTTTTTTTAATTATTTTTTAAGCCATTAATTAGTACCATAGTAGTTGCTTATAGGGATTAAACGGTTTCTAAAATAAAATATTTGATTTGCTTAGACTAAATATTACTCACTTTAAACAATTAATGATGTATCTCATAACATCCAAACGGTTTTCATAAACAATAGCAACATTTTAAATCAGTCAGCCAAAAAGTAACATGGCGGCCCAAGATGAGTTTGACGTATGTGAAAGTTGGGAGGATATGGACGAAATTGGCGTAAGTAAATCTGTGAAAACGGACCCCGCTTTCATGCTGTCCTTTTATGCTTAGATCAACCAATGCATAGTTATCTTAATTGCAGTTGGACCATAAGATCAAGCTGATGTCCAGTGTGCCGCCAGTGACAGCGTTGAAGAGTTGCAAGGTTACTAACGTAATAGTGGAGGAAAACGCGTGTATAGGATCACAGTGCGTGATGCCAGAGCCAGCTATTCGTATATTAAGGCGTCCGTCGTCATTAGCGAACGGGCAACTAAACGGGGAAAACCGGTCACGGCCCGTGAAAACACTCCAACAAAGACAGAAGGAGTATGAAGAAGCCCGCTTGCGAATACTTGGAGAGGCAAGAAGTCCAGAAGACGTTATTGATGATAAGTAAGTGCTGAATATTTCTATGTAACATAAGGTTTTATTTTCTTTCAGAAATAATTAACTTTATTGATACATCTATTTCAGTTTCATCTGATCAGTTTATTTTAATTATTAGTTAAACAGATACACAATCAAAAGTGCTTATTGTTATAACTTAAAACACATGAGTACTAACAGTACAAGATATATGCCACATCTCTCAATTTTTATTTATATAAAAACTGGTTTTCCTAGTTTATTTTTATTTGTTTTACAAGACATGGTAAACAATATATTTTTTTTTTCAGTCTCACTAGATTGCAAGATAAATTACAAGCAAACAACCTAAATGATAATAGTTGTAAAACAAAGAATGGCCACAATGAAAATAATATCAAAGGAAAAGAAAAAAGAGTATTAGCAAGGCTGCCAGCAGGTTCTACTACTGCTGTTGTATTTCCTTCACCCCCACCTCCAGGAGTGCTTGTTATAAGAACCCCAAGAGGACCTGATGGTACCAAAGGCTTTTTAAGAAGGTAGCGTTATGTTATACTGGTTACTCTCATTAATATAATCCATCCAATTCATATTATTAGATAAAATTGTGCTATTTGTTTCATAACATCATATTTTCTAAACTAATTATATTATAGTTATTGCTATTTGTAATAGCAACAACAAGATTTGGTTATTATAGGTAACAATAAAAAGATAAGTTGAACAATCATTTGTTGGATTTTTTCTTGTAATTGAGTTTTTATGGAACTCATTAATCTGTATTGACTGACTTATTTAAATAACTTAGTTAGTAATACAGATTTTATACTCAAGAGAAAAATAACAATAAGTTCTTTGGAATTGTGACATAAATATGATTAAAAGTGTGCTCATTTTGGGGAACAAAGTATATCTAATTGTAATTTATTACTAGTTAGATAGGAATAACGAATTGTCTTAGAACTGAACCCTAATGGTAGAACAGATGGGCTTGGGTGTATAGCGTACCATTGATTTGAATGTTACAGCTCTTTCAAATAAATATATTACGAAGGTATGTAGGGTCTGAACAAGGCCTTAAGACATGGCAACAAATCCTGTGCTATGACATTATGTAATTTTTATATATTTACATATTATAAGATATGTAAATTAGGATAAGAATAAAAGTGTCATTTATTTTTTATATTGTTTTTTGTGACATCATTTACATCGTACAGTTGATTAAAATGTTTACATAGAAATCTTTTAATTCTGGTCTCAGCGGTTGCAAAAGTAGCCTTGACATCAAAAATATTTTCTAACTAGGTCATGTGGATGTCATGAATAATAATATATAAATGGTGCATAATTTAAAACTAGAACAAAATACTAATCACATTTTGAACCACTAGTTATTTAAAGTGGCTTAAAATGACTTTTAGCTGAATATCTGTTATATTTATCCACTATAAGTTGAGCTTTCTTTATCACACTTCTGAACCCCCAAATTCTTAGTGTACAGGTCACCCATATATTGAGCCTATACAAATTGGTTATCTATGGTTAAATAATATAAAAACTACAAGTCCCGGGGTTAATTCATTTGTGCCTCACAAGGGTATAAAATGAAATAAAAACAAATTTAACTAAGTATGGTGTACTGTGTGTATTATGTGTGTACCAAAAAGTACACAATTTACCAAATAGGTAAATAAAATAATTCAATACCATGTTACATTCTTGCCTATAATGTAATGAAGTATACAAAATAAGTGAGTCTGATTGAGAAACAAAACTCAAATTGTGAATACCTTTTAATAGTGTTAGTTATAATACTTGCTATACACAGTCATGTCATTTAAATCTAGACACTAAATTTGAAAGAGCTTAATGATGACTCTAAATATTTTTGTAAATATTATGTTTTATAATTGACTAGCAAATATATTTTTTACATGTGTAATGACATTAAACTTAAGTACATTTGTATTTATCAGAATCAGTTAGTCTTAATAGAAGTGATAGGTTACAGAATTAAGGATAGAGATATATATTTTAAACTTTGGTATAGACAACAGTAATTTATTAAACAATAATGATTTGTCATTCAATTATTTCTTGATTTTTTAAAACGCCTACCTCTATTTTTATTCTGTAGTCTATGGTACTTCTCGTTTTATGATATTATAGCTGTAATTTCTATAAAACTTGTAAATATAATGTTTTGTAACGTAATGTTTTTGTAATTATGGACTATTAGTGCCAACATATTTATTGTTTGTGTTAGTTTATCTTGTCTTTAAATTTATTTTTATATTTGAAGACCACAAGGCATTTGTTTTTCCTATATAGAATATATAAAAGACATACTCTGTGTCCATGACTGATGTTAAAATAACAAAATTATTTTAAACTTTTTCGTTTTAATATAAAGTGTACAGCAGAAATTATTGCTAATAAAGAAAAGGACACAGATGTATTTGTCGTCACTCACAAACAAAGTGCTCGATCAGGAAATTACATAATTGAGATTTCTAATCACATTTTTTTTCTCAGTGAGTTTTTGATTCAGTTCAACAGATTTGCTCTATCAATGTGATACGAAGTCAAATCTTTACTCTTCATTATTATAAGTCATAGTTATATTAGTTTGTCTTTATGATTTACATTTTAACCCAAAATTAATTATTAAAATGTTGGAAAAGATTCATCTTTTTATTTATTCTTTCTTGTGTAACTTACTCAGAACACTAACTAAACCTTACTCACTAAGGACTAAGGAGTACAAACGAAAGCCTATTAACTTAGTAATCACTGGCAGGCGGTATCTCGTCAACGCTGATAGCTAGACAATTGAAGTTTTCACAGATGATGTAAATCTGTTGCCGTTTTAACAACAAATATTAAAACCAGAATAAAATAAATATTTAAGGGGGCTCCTAAACAACCCTGATTTTTTTGCTTGATATTTATTATGCGTGTCCGTTCGTCATTAGGCTGTATCTTGTGTGTTTTAATTTTCAAATATTAAAGGAGGCTCCCAAACAAACCTGTTTTTGTTTCCTTGATAGTTGATATTAATAACGGCAATTTTCAAAATTCAATTCTAGGTTCTGAATTCATGGAAGTCCGCCTTTGTTCATGTGATACCGAAAACATCTCATCTTAAATCTGGATATTAATATATTTCTTGATTGTCTAAAATATTCATAAGGAAAAAAGGTTTGTTTTAGGTCCAGTAGGTAGGTACTGTTGAAAATCTAAAAAGGTGTGTTCTATTAAAGCCTTCCGACAGAAAATGCCGGAGTAGGGTGTATTTAATCTTTTTCTCTTTGCTTTCGCAGTCAATTACAGATTCGCCATCATCGCATCGATCTTATCTAAGTATACCTACTCTTAGTACTTATACTCTTCATAAATACTTCGTCAATTAGTGAATAAGTACTGACCCTTCACTGACAGTTTTTTTTATTAAATTACCAACTTTAAATAGAGAGTAAAAATTATATAATATAGTCAAGGATTATTTATCATTAACGATAAAATTGAGATGTTAGTAGTGTTTTATGGCCGCTTACATATTGACCATAAAAACTAGAATATACTATGTTACCTATATATTACCTACATTTAAAAAATAATACGTTTGATTTTGGAATCTATCACTCTTAAATCTATTGAATGTTTTTACTTTCGTCCTAACGGGTGTTAACCATATTTGTGATATTAAAATGGAATGGGAAGATAAAGACTACCGAAATGAAGTGATAGAATTAAGCAAAGTATGTTAATATGAGGCCAATCCATTTACTAATCCGTTTACTACATTAACTCTCTATCCGCTGGTAATGTTTAAGAAATATTTCTATAATAAATAAAAAGTTCTAGGTATTTCGTAAAATAAATTGGTATTGCTCCTAGAAAAATATTTTACAATACAAAGTGGCGTCCTCTAAACGAATGAGTAACATAAATTTGTTGTCTAAAAATAAATTAACTTAGGTAATCGTCCAATTTTCGTACGATCAGATAACAGGTTAGGGTTTTTTTCGTCTTTCCTCTTTTTTTGTTTTATGTAAGTAATTGGGGTTTTCTTTTTATTAATCTAAGATGTACAATTTTAGCTGTTCTATTAATTAGAGGTTTGTTAATTATCTTAGAGACTATCTTAACTTTATCGGCAGATTGAATTATTAAATTCATCCGAAAATCGGGCGACTAATTTATAATATTCATCCGTTCGATCGAACGAAGCTACTAAATTCATATTTAAAAATTTCGTTATGATTAGTCCATCAGAAGAAAAAATATTAATTATTGAGTAATCTTTAATATCACATATGTAGATCTTGAAAAACTAATAATATTTACGCAATATTAATAAACTCAACTCAATATATTTACATACTGGTTCAAAACAAGTCAAATACTACATTATCAAAGTAGTTTGCCTTAACAGTTGCGTTCGACTAGTTTAGTGCAATTACAGTCAGTTTTATAATAATTAAACGTAAATAAAAATGTCTGGTTTCGATAATCTCAGTGAACGCGATCGCGCTGTTCTAAGGAGCATCTTTGATCCTACGGCTACCATTGGTGATGTTGTCGACAGTGGTGATCATTTTATAGAAGATAAAGGTTAAGCTAATGCTATTTCTTAAAACAATAACTCACTTTAGAACGAGGTACCTAAATGGTGAATAAATATTTCATTGGCTGTTATTAAAGTAATACCTATTTTAACTATCATAACTGATTTTATTTAAATATCTATCTATCAGATAAAAATTGGTATCTATGTACTAATTGTTGCCTGGAAAGATTATTCATTTTTTGATTTTCAAAGAAGACTAGGTACTTACTTAAATTTACATTTTATTTGATAATAATACCTACCCTATATCTACCTCCACACACTAGTTTTAGCGTTAATCGCAAACTAACTTATTAAATTAATTTACACAAAATATCTAATAAAAAGCTTCCTCTATGTTAACTTATACAATAAGCCAATCTTCTATCTAATTTCGTAAATATTATTCCTATACATCTGTTATAATTTATTGTAAATTGCAGCCAATGTACCCAATAAGTAGCATTAATATCTAGTCTCTCTGAAATCTGTAAAACTATTCTAAAGATTGTCCCAGAGAAAGACAGACAATAACAATAAAAATAAAATAAATAAGATTAATCGCTACGACACATTATTACTGACAGCATAAGAACCTGCAAGCTGTGCCAAACCGTCCTATTTTTATATACTTACATCTGTATTTTTAACCCATCTGGGTTATTGTATCTTAAAAAAATAAAATGTGTCCTTTAAAAACCATTTATCAGATACATCGGCAGCTGACAAAGAGTCGAAATCGATATGCCTTCAAGGAGTGCAGTTAGCAGAGGCTGGCAAGTTGAGCAAGGCTTTAGTATTATTGAACAAGGCGGTTGACATCGCACCTACCCGCGCCTCTACTTACAACGATAGAGCCCAACTTTATAGGCTCATGAAGAGAGACGATGGTAAATGATAACGTTTATTTTTATGGAATAATTAATGTTAATTAAGCAACAGCATACAGCAAATCGAAATTTTACTTTTTTTTAAATGTGAGAGTTTAGTTTTAAAAACAAACGAAAACATAATAAAAACATAATTACAATATTAACAGATGCGATAAAAGACCTAGACCGTGTCATACAACTCACACAAGGTAACAACACTCGTACACGCGCCCTCGCTCTCTGTCAGCGCGGCGTGTTGCTGCGCAAGCGCGGTGCCGACGACGACGCGAGGGGCGCCTTCGCTGAGGCCGCTAAAATTGGAAGCGGCTTTGCTAAGAAGCAGGTTTGTAGTGCTTCTTCTTATTGCTTTGTTACTTAACTTAGGTACAAGCCCATTTTGTAAATATTATAAACATAAAACATATTATATATTTTATTAGGCTAAGTATTTTGTTTTAAATATTATCTGTATTTTTACCACTATCATTGTTTCGGTAAAACGGTTTTTTCCATTTCTCTCTGTCTATACATTCTATAAGAAAAGTCAACATTACATTAGTACTATATCTTCAGAATATATGTATTAAATAAAATGCAGTTATTTCAAGGTCTGGTTTATATAGTAACCTGCAATTTAGACTTTATTCATTTTGTAATGATTAATTGCAGGTTGTCGAGCTGAATCCTTACGCTGCGCTCTGCAATCAAATGTTAAGCCAAGTAATGAGAGGAGAGAAAGATATTAAATTGTAAATACCAAATAGTTCATATAAAGTACCTAATGAAGTAATGCTTGAAGTTTATTGATAAAAAAAATATATAAATTGTCTTTGTTTGTTAGGAATTGGTTGAAATAAAACACATTTCAAATCTAATGGATTAGAAATTTATATTATTGAGTACAATCCACGATCACAATCGAGAAAACACACTTCAGACCGAACGATCCGGACCAACGATACCTCAACATTATTGAAAATGACAATATTACATTCGAAAATGGCAAATGTAAACTACAAATCGAAATCTGTCACTACACTAATAATATTATTAATATGCAATAAAATATCAAAAAAGGTTATGTGAGAAATATTTTAAAATGTCAATAAAATGCTCCGCACATAGTCTTTTAAAAAATAGTTAAAATGTAAAATTTGATAATATTAAAACTAGTGAGAGGCGATAAAGGTACATTAATAACGCAAAAAAAGTGCTCTTTCAGAGTAAAATTTTATAAGTAGAAAAATTTCGCGTTTTCAAGAATGCATACAAGGAAAATATTAAAATATATATAAAGTTTACAAAACAATATTTAAAAATTACTTTTGGCACCAGGTTTTAAAATTGTCATAAATATAAAATGGCGGCTCAAACATTTAAATTGGCGCGAAACCGTTCTACTTGTGTGAAGGATGATTATCACAGAGATAGTTATAACGTGACTACATTACGAGCGAGAAATAATGGAGTACTATTTGAATATATGCTATTATAAAAGTTAATAGAACTTCGACGTCGTAAATCATTAATTAATTGATTAAATAATAAGAACATTTCGAAGGCGTTAGGTACAGGTCAAGAATGTTTTATATTCTCAAACTCCTGTGCAGAATAATGGTCATAATAATTTAACGATATGTAACGAACACAAATTGACACATTTTAATATGGCGTGGGCATTTCTATAATATAGACATTATATTGAGTGGCGACAACAATACTACATAGAAGTATATTAATCTGATATTTATTTCACTGACTAACCAAATTTAACATCAGTAACAAAATTATTTCGAATCAAATAAATAACACAACAGAGATCACCTAATAAAATACCATTTATAAATAAAACAAATTGGCCTGTCATAATAATTAACAGTTCACATCACAATCACAAACAGCATATTTCTTTTTGTATTAAAATATGGTTTAATTGCTGGATATATATATACATATGTTGTGTATTAAAAGTAATTCCAAAATATTTTTTAATTTTATGTCGTATCGTTGACGTCGCCTAAAGTATCTGATTCTAAATTCACAAATCTTTGGGAATATTGAAACAATAAATTTATATCTGATAAGGAATTTGAAATGTATCTTAACTGTAAGTTTAAGACTAAGGAGTTAATTCAAAAATATCTAAAAAGATAATTACAGCCTAAACCGGCACCCCGAAGACAAGATCCGAATTTGGCATAAAAAAAGGATAGTGCATATTAAACCTTTACAAGATAAAAATGATCTCACTAATGGTAAAAATAGTTAAAGCATAAATAATATCAAAACTGTTATAGAAGTTCTAAATAACAAATATTATATAATATTTTTACCACTAGTGATGTTACAGTAAACCGGAAATATGCTAAAAATGGTATTCCTACTATGGTATTATATATACATGTTTTGGCACAGGCAACGTGCATAAAATACGAGAAAGACACCGTTAATGCAACACGTTGGAGAGTATACTAAATCCTGTATTACCTACGGGCTTATTATTTAATAAAGGATTTTAGGCCTATGCGTCAGAAACCGCACTACTATGAGAATATCTTAACCTCACACCAAAAAGTTCTAACCGATAAGGTTTGAAAACTAATTAAAAATATTGTTCTCAATAAGGGCGAACTAGCTCTAATATCTATTCAGAAATAATATATTAAAATCTATTTCTTTCTTATATAATATTATTAAAATTTACTTCATCTTTCTGGCAACACATTTGACTAAAACTTACAAATAATTTCAATGTTAATGGCATTGTTGAACATAACATATAAAAAAAACCAATATCAGTAATTCGAAAATTACAAAATAAATCGATATTTAAATACTGTAATATATTAACTTTCTTCAAAGAGATTCCAACACCTCCGAGGTAGAGAAGCTCAAGCATCTATTAAGCTGTAATATTAAATATTCTTTGATATTGAAAACTGAGATGTCAATATACATATGAGATCTTATCTATCTTAAGAACTACAAGTTTTTAAAACTGTTCTATTAACCGACCAAGTCCGAGCGTTGTGATTAACATAAGCTAGCAACACTACGTGATACCACTTATAATATCCACTATAATACCTTCACGGTAACTATCAGAATTGGTGTTTGGAATACAGTGGCGCCATTGCCAAATATAAATTACATTGATTATATTATAAGGCCTAAACAACACATGAACTATAATATGTTAAAATATATTATTCATTGCCCTGGTTGGTCAAAATATAAGGATTTTGTTTTTCCTCATTGTTTAAGCTCACTGTTTTAGATTAACATAGTATAGCTTTTGAGTTGTCTGTCATAAAGATATACAGAGTATTTTAACTAATAGTGTATTAATATTTAATGTGAATTATTTTTAACAAAGCTACAACTACAAGCAAAATTTGCTGAAAAGAGATTTATGAAACATTTTTAATAAAAAAATCTACTTTTTTATTTTTAATCAAATAAAAATAAATTATAGTATTAAAATGATATTATTTTTTACTTGTAGAGATTTTTATTAAAAGTATTTCAATACTAAGGATGTGGAACAATGCTCCTACGCACATAATACATAACTATTCTAACATCTCATTATATTCTGAATTTAATTAATTTTAAATCTTCTGTTGGACGATTTAAAATATGTATAAAATAAATAAAAATATAACCCTAAAAAGCAAATCGTGAGGTTTACAAATTAAATAACAATACCAGTAATGTAAATAATTTACAACTTATTAGATTGGAACATCATAACCAATCAAAAATTACCTTTAACATAATGGAATAAGGTTAGAAATGTTAGAAATGCTCTGAACTAATTTAGACTTAGTTATGTATGTATGTGTTGTACACAGGACGTGCTACTTGACTCCCTCTCCAGCTGTATTTAATATGTTGGCTCATTTTCTGATGAAATGTTATTTCTTTAATAGTTTTATAAGCAATGGAAAATATTAATTAAATATTTATTAGTTTTATATCATAATACTAAATAGCAAGCATAATTTAAAAATTAGAATATGAGCCAACATGTATATTAAATCTATTAGAAAGTAACTAGTATTCGAAACCGTTCCACAAAAATAACTAAGTGTGAACGGAAGGGATTTATTAGAAAATATCCAACATCAAATGAACCTTATTTGGTTTGATTAAAGTTCATTTTCTAATAACTCCCCAATGATAATTATTTTAAATTAAAAACACCTAAAATGTTATTTTATTACTCAATTTAGAATCAACTGCTTCATTTCATTTTAATTCACATTTATGATCTATAAAGATTACATTTTATACGTTTTATTTATTATAAATAAAGTTAGTAAGGCTATTTAGTATATTATTTATTTAGGTTTGTGTTATAATTAGCCGATTTAAAAATAATTCAACCAAATTATATAACATGAAGTAGTGTAATGATATTAATGACATTTTAATTTCATCGGCTAATCATAACTCAATACTTCGAAAACACGCACACAAACACACATCCAAATAAAAACAATGTATGTAAATTGTCAACGAAAATTAATTTAAATGCATAAACAAAACACTTAATATACTATAGACAACGAAAACTTAATTTCAATTATTACGACCGTAATCAAATAAATAACTAATGTTTTACATAATATGTATAAAAAAATATAAGAACTAAACAATAATATTAAGAAGAGATTCCTTTTTAAACGAGTTTACTATGAATGGTAGATAAAAAATTACCTAAAAAAAAATCAAAAATATTTTAGCAACTACACAATTTTGATATAACCTAAAAACAATAAAAAAGAAAGGTGAAATTGAACTTATATTTTAAGAGGTGTATAACTTCTAGCCAATGTAGGAAGATGACTCTTAACAATTTAAAAATAAAGATCATATTGCCATCCACACAATTATTCTAATTACAAACACTGATATGTGAATGAGAAATTATATAGAAACTAACACAAATTGTACCCAATATTATACAAGCGAATATGGATCTAAAAGTGATTACGAATAAGATCAAAATTCGCACATGTATAATATTAGGAAGTAATTTGTGTACACAGACTACAACATTCACTATTACGAAGTGGCCCCAAGATCACGATATTGAAATATTGTATAGTTAAAATAATAATAGACAAATAAATATTTTTCATAAATTTATCATACAAATCGGAATTTAAAGTTTGAAAATGGAAGCTTTTTTGATTGTCTATGATTTTGTCAAAAGAGTCGCTACTTAACTAAATTTACAGAGAGAGTAACTAACGATATACATCCATCAATATTGCTTTGGATAATTCGTTGAGATAGCCATTGCTTATTGCGTTTGTTAAATACACACAATGGATGGATAAAACAATACTAGAGTAATACTCAGGTCAAATTAAAAACTACAAGGATGAGCAAATTATCTCCCAAAGCATTTGAAACTCCTTCGACAGAATAGTTGAATAAGGGAGTGAGTGAGACAGCGACACGACGACGCCGCGAGAGTGACAAAGATAGTCGACTGATGAATTCAGAGACCACTGATGTGGTAGCGTTCAAATCAGTTTCAAAGGTGATGCTTGACCCTGAAAATAAAAAACTTATTATAATTATGCTTTTATTTTTGCAAAAGTATATACTATATGTATGTATAAATATTATATTAGAAAATTAAATAACGTATATCAAGGAATAGTTTTCTATATAGTTTAATTTATAAGACATTTTTAATCGATCTTCAAACAAGTATGGTGGAAAATTAGTTGTAATTATTTAAAATTGTTTTGGTGATTATTATAACATCGCGATTTTCGCAGATGGCGGGGTAAAGGGCCCGTCAACATTCTGGTAACGAACGAGTCCATGACATATAAACGCGATGTCTAATTTAAAACACACTAATAATTTCAAATCACAATCACTTTAGCATTAATTAGTCACTAAATCTAAACAAATTTAACTGTTATCTATATCTACGGCTAGACAGACAGTATCGCGCTGGAGATGTTGTTAGGACGAGCTCCCGTGTAGGGTCTGCAGCCCTCCGCCAACTACCACACTGCGAGTCCGTCCACGTGATCTGTGACGTCACGGCGTCTACCAAGTGATCGCTATTACGACAGTCAAACAGTGACTTATTGTGTTTTAATCGCCGCAATCCGCGACATAAATATTTTTGCTGATATAGTTTTTAGAGGTATTTTTCCAAGACAAGAATTTATGAAGGCTATATTTTGGCTAAACAAAGAGAACTTTTGAAACAAACATTTTAAGTCGTAAGTTTATGAAATCTAGTTATTAGTGCTCACCAGCTCACACGTGCTGCACATACTCCGGGTTTAGGAAAGAGAAACCCATGAACTCGGTCTGGTCAAGGTTCATCATGAACAGCTTGTCAGTGGGAGTCAGCTCGGTCTTCTCTTGAGTGAACTGCTTGTCAAAGTTAGATACGTCCTTGCGATGTTTCTGAAAAATAGATGTTTTAGTTTAAAAGTTGTAGACAAATATGCGTTCTGGTCGTAGTGTACTTTATTATAAATCTTGTTTTTATTAATCAAAGTAATTCTAAATCAGACCATATAAACATCAAACAATATGCAATAGGAGACCATAAAAACCTTCTATAACTGAAACCAACTGCAAATTAATTCTCATAAACATTTTTCTAAGGTCTTTAAAAATAAATACAATAACTCAATTACAGCCTATTCATGAAGGGCTGGTTACTAGAATTTCATAGAGACCTTAAAACATAAGCCCGGGCTAGATGAAGCATTCACTTCAAGAAATAAGATAAAAATATCCTTAAAGGACTCACAATCTTTGGTTTGAAGGGAGGCTGTACGTCTCTCGCCTCGACGCGTGCCCAGTCGATGCGGCGGAAGAAGGCGTGTGTGCGGACATCCTCCTCGCCCCGCAGCGCGCACCCTAGGCGCTTCTGAGGGTTCTTGCTTAGGAACGACTTGCACGCGTCTTTAGCCTCCTGTGGGAGTTATAGATATTTGTTGATTTGATATCTATAAAAGCGGAGACTCTTTTCGAACAGAGATGGGGTCATCGAGTCCAAAAATGTGGCGTTAGCACTGATCGATTACAACGATAGATGAACACAGGTTACGCTAAAGGGTAATATGGTCCTGTGACGTCCCACTAAGGCGATGAGGTCAACCGTTGGTTTTTTAGTGGGTAGCCTTAAAAATGGCAGCGTCTTCTATGCTGCCGGGTAGTCCCACATACCCCCTCGGTCATCACCTTCCTGGCCGTAGGGATGATGCGTAAAAAAAAAAAAAAAAAAAAAAGAAAAAAAAAGGGTAATATGGTAGGTATATGATCGTTGTGGATTACAATTAGAAGGGGCCGGTACTCAGGGAGACATCTACAGAATGTCACATTTTTATGCGTTTTATTTCCATTTATATCTAATTAGCGAATGAAGTTTGGTCAATGGATGGGTCATAAAAAACTTTATTCATATTATTTTCCATATGAGTTTTAAATATAATAGATTATATATATATATTTTAATTTATACAAAACAAAAAATTAACAAGTATATCTATTCCATACTTTATTTTAAATTTAAATAAGCTTATGAAAACATTTTCAAAGATAATTTTAAACAATAAAAGGTTATATACTATCTCTAACAGTGTAAATAACAATATAAGAAAGATTATTTATAAGACCAAATTAAATGTTTTCTTTAAGTTATTATATAAGATTACCTTGCTTAGGGTCTTAGGATACGAAACGCTGTTATCTGTAATGGCTGCAAAGAGTTCCTCTTCATCCTCTCCATCGAATGGTGGTTGTCCCACCAGCATCTCATACAGAAGCACTCCATACGCCCACCAATCCACAGATTTGCCATATGGCTGGTATAATATGATTTCTGGGGCTATATAATCTGGTGTGCCGCAGAAGGTCTTGGTAGTTTTGTCACCTGATATTCCCTCTTTACACATGCCGAAATCAGCGATCTTAATATGACCATCCTGGTCTAAGAGAACGTTATCGAGTTTCAAGTCACGGTAGATTATTCCGCGTGAATGGAGGAAGAAAAGTCCGATAGCGATTTCCGCAGCGTAAAAGCTAAAATTAAAAAAAATATATATCAAAATTACTAATAATAAAAGAAAAATTAAAACACCATATAACAATATTCCCAAAACAAATAATTCCGATACTTTCACTTACACAGCAACAGGTTCCTTGAACTTGCCGCACTGTTGTATTTGGAACATCAGATCTCCGCCATTGACGTACTCCATCACGAAGTACAGACGATCCTAGAAGCAATTATAACATTTTTGACCTCACCTCATTCATAAGTGGGACGTAATTCCAGGAATGCTGATTTTCTTACCATGGTCTGGAAACAAGAATGCAACTGAACGAGGAATGGAGGCTTGGTGCTGAGCGCCAGCACACGTTTTTCCACCATAGTACATTCCACGTCATCATCTTGTATTATAATATCTTTCTTGAGAATCTTTATAGCGTACAACTCGTCGGTACCGCGACGTTCTGCCAACATCACCTACGATACAAAATAATATATCCATACTAATAGGTAAATCTAAAAACTCATAGGTACTTTGAAATGCAATCACGATTTTAATCTCCGGTGCAAAATTGGGTCCAATGGTTTCCATTTAGCAAAGATTAAAATCGATTTATAAAATTTTTCGCTTCTAATATTCTACGTAAAGCGTTACTTTTGAAATATCGAATTGAAATGGACTGTGTGATAGATCGCACAATTTACTTCATACATGGGGCGGGCGCGAATCTATTTAAGGATTATTTTATATTTGATATACAAAAAAAAATATATGGTTTGGATTGCGTTAAATTGAATTCAATTAAGCCGTTTTGGAATTGAAATCATTGCCGATCTCGCCCATACATAAAATATATATAAATTATTCGCGTAATAAATATCACTTTTTTTCCGGAACTGGATTTTTAACATCAAGGAAAAAATCTTGAGGAAATATTGTCGTTTCACCACTTTTTAATACTTAAAAATTTAAGTTTATAGTAGTCTTTTTTTTTACCTTTCCGAAAGATCCCTTGCCGAGCACCATTACAAAGTTGAAATCCGATGCTCGTATGACATCAGCAGCCGCCATGTTATGCGGAACCTCTCTATCAGGAGGAGGTGGAGGTCTGCGCGCTTGTAAGTTGGTGGCTTTCATTTGGTTCTTCAATTGTGCTAAGTCAGCACCTTCCTCTGGTACTGGCACATTATAAAAATCACCTTCCTCTTGAGTCAGAAGTTTGAACCAGCCGTCGGCTGGGGCTTTCATAACCTCAGAAATGCCAAAGGATAGGGATCCCATGAAATCATTACGGGAGGTTCTGTCCCAATCCCAGATCTGGTAAGAGGATTATGTTAAAGACTGATGAAATAACAAACAAAACAATTTATTTAGTATACCAAATATTGTTTGTATTACCTCAATCAGAAGCCGTCTATCTTTATCTTCCGGCTTAAGATCAAAAGACAGCGTTTCATTCCACTCCGGGTTGAGATTGCTGCGGATGGTTTTAGTTTTTTTCTTCACGTTGTCAGAGTCCGGGATCAGCTTGAGCTTGACGTACGGATCAGAAAGACCGTTCGGGTCCATTGGGATTAAGTTGCGGCCCTGTATCACTGAAAGAGGCAGAAGAGTCTACTTAGAAAAGGCATTTTATTTATTGTATACATCTTATTAATTTCATTATTTGGTTCTTCCGAGATAATTTAAATCTTAGTTACCATAATTTCAAATAAAATAAACGAATACATACCTTCAACGGTAAGCTTGTTCCCTACACAGGATACCTTCAGCTGGATCCGTCCGCGGCGTTCGGTGTGATCGCAGCCGCAGAGGTTTGGCACAGACTCCTCGCAACGTTTGTGTACATTCATGTCGCATGCTATAACCAATCACAATTTTGTTAAAATCGTTTGGATCAACTAGTAGCATTAATAAATTTCATATGGCTAGGATATAGCGAACAAATTTAAATATTTGACAGATTTATTTATACATTTCGTAAATAGGCATATAAAACAGTCGATATTGATTATAACAGCGGAATAATACTGTAATAGAAATATTCTTAATACCACATAAAGTAGGATTAATCTACACGAAACATGAACAACATAATTATGTTATTAGACAGACAAGCGGAACGAAAACACAGATATATTCAGTATTAATACTATATAAATAAATAAATAATATTATCTTATGTATGTATATAATATAGCATTAGCATGCATTACTTAAATTATATTGAAGAGAAAGAGATAGGTTAAACTAAAAATGTAAAGCCTCAATTATACATTATAAATTTAAGTATATTAAGACAAATAATTTATAATAGTAAATTAGAATATTAATGCATGCGCTAATTCTTTAACATATTTTTTTTTATATTAGCATCTCTTCAATTTAACAAAACATTTAATTAAGCCTGTTGAAAAAAATCTAAATACAACACAGAGAATAGTATATACAGTGACTTATTGACAGTACCTAGTGTCGGAGTTAAAATAGCTAAGCTAACATAAAACTACAAGTACGAAGCATGAGATCTATGTAAATATGAAGGCATGCATAGAATCCACTCGGTAAAGTAAAAATAAAAAGGATATTACATATTGAAAACCGCAAGAAATTAAAATAAAACTATGGCACGTAAAAGCGATCCCGTTATCATTGGGATGATCCATTCAATATTGAAATGGGATGAGGATACGCTTGAATATCCATTAACCGTGCGGGTGGGATCACACTTTCTAATTTTACTTCCAAATTGACTTGAAATTACTTTCAATCCAAGTCAAATATAGCTTTCATTTCATTTACTTGGCTTGTGCAACAGGGTTGTCTGAATGCTGACATGTAATTCAGACATCTACGACAGTAACATTTTGACAATATCCGTGACATCGATCGATCGCTAAGGGGTTATTCGAGGAGCTATGTTCCTCTGAGACCCATTATGGGTTATACCTCCGCATTTATATCCCTGGTGAGCGATACCGTGGAGTATTGTACCACAATGGTCACAGAACGTTGGAGTAAGAAACGTCGTCGTATTCCATTTGTGAGGGGCGTACGCGGCCTTCGCAAGAAACATTTAGTATTAATGAACACACACACACACACCCAAAAAAAGAAGCAAAAGATATTTTAATGTAAATAGAAAGCTAGAAGAAAATATATATTAAAAATTGTAAGAAAAACACACATGAGCATAAAAATCCACCACCAAGCTGAAAACTAAAAATGGAGAAGCATTAGCGTTAGAAAACAGCGAAGCGTAGCTCGAGGTAGCGTAGCGTTGTACCTTGACACTTGAGGCCCTGGTGGATGAGGCCGTACAGGAGCGAGCCGCAGTGGTCGCAGAAAGTCGGCGACGAGTACGTACAATTGCGAAAATTGTGTCGAGTTCTCGTATCCTGTTGCCGAAATTGGTGTAAATACTCAAACATCTATATTATTCCTTCTCGTCAAGATAATTAAAAATATACAGAGTATAATTTCTTAATTACTTTGAATATACAAGGAGCGGTTAATTACTTTTAAAATGTACTCGTAATATGTTATTCAATGATAATTACGTAAAGATACACGGAAACGTCACCACGGTCATTAATAATAGTTGATTTAGGACAGTCCTTTAGTCAAATGACGCTTACAGTTTTCAGTTGACGTTATCATCAATCAGAAACGATTTAAACATTCATAACCGAAAAATAAAGGACAGTTTGAATGTCTTTTTTATTTCCAAACCTGATTCAAAGTCAGAAAAGTGCCGAAGTTTTGAACATATATCAAAATAAACCACGGTGTTTAAATGTTTGTACTACCTTGTTTTTTCGTTTGTTTGTTTATTTTTCTTATCGGAGTAAAAAGGAAGTTGATAAAAAGAACATACCCGATAAAGACCAAATAAGATTATAAGGTTTATCTTACCACGTGTAATTCTCATCTAATATTATTATTACAGAATAATTAATTTTCACAGAAGCGATAGTCAAATATAGAATTGGATACTAAAGCATGTTCAACGATTTCGCTTTATATATAAACTAAAATGTATTTGCTTGCCATAATGATTAACAGGTTGATATAAAATTTGTCATATATTATGTAATGTTATGTACCCATTAAATTATAAAAACAATAAGGGAAGAAACTTATTTGGTTTCTTGTTTGTTAATAGCAAGATGCCTATCAAAATTTTCAAAACACTTTAGCTCAATAACATTGACTATAAATGTCATAATGACAAATTTTATTAGTTTTACGCAATCAAATTGCCGGTTGAAAGCTCCGTTGTCAAATAAAAGGATATCTTCGAAGGAATTTCCCTGTTCTTGTCATTAAATTAAATTGGAATGACTACAATTTATTGGGTATCGGATTTTTCGGAGTGTTTAACATTGCTCAAGTGTCTAGATAATTTGTGGAAAAGATTTGCTTCACAGAATCTTTTTATCGCTTTTGAAGCTCCGAAATAACATTGATATATTAAGTAATTTACCAAATAATAATTTATATCAGCACAGGAAAGCGTTACAACATACAGTTGTCAACGAAATAAATCAACAAATATTAATTGGTTTGTATGTTTAAATATTAATTGGCGGACGCAAGCAATAACATGTACCTACTAACAAACTCAACAATGTACATAGTGAGGTGAGGTGAATATTAATATTACACACGGCTGGCAGGTGGTGAAATGGATGGTACCTCCACAGCACGGTACAAATTTACAAAGTTTCATGAAAAACTTTTAATGTCTTGGTGTTGAACTTTCATACATAACTTTTCGGTAGTGATTTAGAAATGTACGTACCGATTGAAAATTTTAAAAAGTTAATTAATTTAATCTTAGATTTTTTTTAGCAGTTCAATGAATCATTCTCCTATAGTAGGATGTTCAAATAAAATTTTCTTTTGTTCAATACTGAATTTAACACCCTTTCTAAGCAATATAAATATAATTTAATTTAAGCCCGAAATCTAAATTTCGACATGAAAGATTAACAAAAATCAAAACTTTCTAATTTATAAGGTAGGCTTTTGTATAATACTTTGAGAATAATAAAACGTTTTAAGGCTTATCGTTGAAAAAAATCTATAAATTATAATATTTTCGTGTAAAATAGTAATTATTCAATAGTAAGTACCGCAGTGGGAACACAAAGAAGGCTTTATGTAACATTTAGGTCAGGTTTTATTTTTAACTTTTATAATTACTAGCTCACGACCGTCACTTCATTTGAAAGGAAGTAGTGAACGCCGACCGGCTTTACAATTAAAGTAAAATCAAGGCTATTCGAATTGAACAACTACATCAATATCGATACAGTACAAGATGATACCCGCAGGTCTTTTAATATAACTGTTTTTCTGTTAATGATTATTACATATATTATGAAAATATTCTGATTGTCCGTTTGGGAAATTCTTAACGCTTAGAATTTACATGATTGGGATAGATAAATCTTCATTCTGTTTATAGGTAACATTAATTAAAAATAAAAATTTTTGTTCTGTCAAGTCCGCAAATAAGTCAGCAGATAAATTGTAATGCTACGCAAGTGGGTAATAAAAATTGGTGGGGAATTTGTGAATCGTAAACGAGAGCCGGTGATGTAAATTACAATAAATAAATTTACCCAAATTACATTTAATAAAATTGTTATAAATTACTTTTACGACTTTAAAGTAATGTGATTAGACATTAAATAAAATAAATGTAAATGAAAAACTGATTAAATGAGGTATTTTAGTTGATATATGTTAGAGTATATTAATAGCCCAAAATTTATATCCAAGATTAAGAGATCATGACTAGAGAACAGGTTCATTGTGTGTTTTTGACGTGACGGGTTATATGAAGTAATTACATCGCGTGTGTGGGGTGGCGTGTTATGCTCTGGACGCACTCCACTTTAATTGCCCTTTGTTATGAAAATTTACTAATTTATTGCATGAAGTCAACAATATTTTATGAACAGGCCAATAATCACGCAGTTTAATTGTAATTTTATTGTATATCAATGTGTTAAATTTATTTCATTATAATAACAATTTTGACAAAATATTATTTTTATGAATATACTTTTATAACGATTAAAATATAACAATTTGTTATGAACCAGAAAACCCATTTTTAAGCTCTAATATCGTAAATACATAGAAAGCAAAAAAGAAAATATTATTAAAAATATTTTTATGTAACTATAAACTAATAAAAATTCAATTAAAATATGATAATTGATTCTTAAACTAGAATAGTTTTAATTAAGATATAATATAAGCAATATGAACAAACATTTGGGAGTCAATTGTGTTGGAAAACAAGCCGACGGCTGCCGGCGGTATTGTCGGTACCAATTACAATAATTAATTATTACGTCCTCCAAGGAAAGGACACGTGGCCGTTTTAATTATAAATGGCGTCAACTGTAGCTAGAATAAAAAATAGAATAGATAAATGTAATATTAATGCTATGTCATTCGCAATATTTGAAATTATGTTGTAATGTTTTGTTAAACATTCTGATTGGTTGATTGAGTGTTAAACAGCCAATCACAAGTCATGGTAATGACTGTCAAATCATTATATTTTTGAATCGGCTGTTACCAACGGGTAACACCAAATCACCGACAAAACGTTAATTTCCAGCCGTTATTGTGTTCAAAGTCGGATGATAAAAACTTTAATTCTTAATACAATTTATGTAACAAATCATTTAAGTAATATAAAAAAGTTTTACTAACGTCTGAATCTGCGCCTTTGTCTGCTCCAGGACAAGTGAAGGTAACATATTCGTGGCATCTCTTGTGTACCACGAAACTGCATACTGTAAAAATATATGATAATGTTAATGTTAATATATGGTAAAGTTAAAGATGAAACGGTACCTCGATAATTGGGAAATATTCACAGATTTTCAGTAAATAAAATTTTTCAAGTATAGAGCTTGGCCGCTGTCAAAAGCGAGTATATGATAATTAACCTTGTACGTATTAAAGAACCTTGTAGTCTAATAAGTCTCAAAGAACAAGAGGCTAAAACTAGGTATATATATACAAGGGTATAGATTTTTAGTTAATTTTATGTCATAGTTTTAAATAAACGCCTATTCACCTTGACACTGGAAGCCTTGTTTTCCGAAGCCCCTGTAACAAGATAGAAAAAATAATTTAATAATACTTCATAACAATATTAATATATCATTATATCACGTATTTAAAAAAATATATTTACATATAATTTATATAGAGTAACGTAAATCTGTGTAATAAATCCTAATTGTCTTTTCTCATTTGACTAACAGAGAAACTATTCGGATAGATCTTTGTACTTCTGATTTATGTAAAATAAAGTAAAAAGTATTACTATAATGCAGCCTTATATAAATATTAAATGTATTATGTGAAACGAACTTTATGATAATGATTACGTAAGTAAATAAGAGGTAAAACAAATACTCTTGAGACCAATTTATCTGATATATCTTAAGTATTTACAAAAACTAAGTACGACACTAGAAATCAAAATAATAAAAATTAATATATTTATCTAAATTGTTTTAAACCTATCAACTAAATATGGATAGTTATATTTATAACAATTAAATTAACTACATATTTGAATTAATTTATGTCCCTGAAAAAAGAATATTCTGCTATGCTATAGATATGAATTTAATTTAATTTAAATTGTTAACAATAATTGGTACAGAAATTCTGTGGTCAAAGCAAAAAGACAAAAAACCATCTTAATTAATTTAAAGTAGATACATATTTATATAAAGGTCAAAGTAAATTATGTTAATTAAATCAAATATTTACTTTCTAAAGATTTTTCATGTCTGCGAATAATTAGGTAATAGAAGCGAGGGTAATCTTTGAAATTGCATTAATAAAGGCTAATGCAGTTTCAACCCTATTATATTACGCTATAATATAAAATGCAGTGTACATGAAATCCCATTACCAATATTGTGTGTGACGGTCATCATAACGTAGGGCTGGCACAAACATAAAAAAATATATTTTAAATTAAATTATGTGATAACCTTATATTTGCTGACGTTGTATAAGAAACGTGTTGAGAAAATATTTCTATTTATACACTTCTCATTTTGCTGTTAACTTTGTTTGCGGCGACTATATTCGACTATAGTACGACTATAGACTATAGACGACTATAGTAGGGCCTTTCGAACATGTTCGGAATATTTGGTCAGAATCACCAATTGAATCGGCAAAATAAATAAATAAATAGCGTATCTATACATATTTGTTTTAATTCCAAAAGGCACGTAACCTATAAGCTTCTTTAATAAGGAAAAAAAAAATCTTTATTTATTATATAGTTACAGATGAAACCCGTTTATATTACTTCGAATTAAAAAACTTTAATTATTATATAATAGATAAATACAATATTAAAGTGCCAACCCTAATTCTAAAGAAGGCTGTTCGAGTACATCTGGGATATTTCTTTCAGATTCTGATAAAAAGCAAATTAAATGATACTACGTTGCTCAGTTTATGAGCTATTAAAGGCCCTACCAAGTAATAGACTAATCCAATCAACAGTATGGTGGGGCATCGTATATCAAATAATAAAGAACTAATGGGATTGTATAAAAACGATACGACAAACATAAAAAAATGTATTTTAAAATATAAAAAGATATGATAAACACAAACAAAATATTTTAGAATATCAAAAAAATGCAATAAACATAAAAAAATGTATTTAAAAATAAGAAAAAATTACAAAAAACATAAACAAAAATGTATTTTAAAATATGTAAATGATACGGTAAATATAGAAAAAAAGTATCTTAAAATATGAAAAAGATAAGATAAACATATATTTTTTAAATATGAAAAAATTATACGAAAAACATAGAAAAAAATGAATTTTAAAATATGAAAAATACATTATAAACAAAAAAAAATGTATTATAAAATATGAAGAAAGATACGATAAACATACAAAAAGTAAATGTATTTTAAAATATGAAAAAAATTCGACCAACATAGAAAAAAATGATATTATTAACATTAAAAAAATGCAAGGTGTTTTAGCTATATTTATTTTGTTTGAAAATATCTATATCTCATGTTAAGCTTATTTAAATTTATATAAATATAGAATGAAAAATAAATCGATACGGGGAGGGGAACCGACGGATCTGTTTATTTTTCATTCTATATTTATATAAATTTAAATAAGCTTAACATGGCTATACATGTTTATAGATATTTTCAAACATTGATTTCGGTAGTGGCATCTTTTCAATGTTTATCTATACTGTAAAGTTAGAAACATTGGTTAGGATTTTCGAAAAAAACCTAGCAGATGTCACCACCGTCCCGATAAAGACGATCACATATAGAATGCTTAATTCACCGAGGCGGACAGCGACACGGTAGCTCAGTTGGTAGAGCGACGGGACGGTTTCCCAGTAGGCGCGGGTTCGTATCCCTGCCCATATCGGTATATTTTTCATTCTATATTTATATAAATTTATATTTCTTTTTTCATACATTTTTACTCTCACATTTTTGAACATTAATATACAAGTGTAAGGTTGTGATTTGTAGTATATATTATAAAGCGGAGTACACACCTTCCTGTATAATGAAAATACAATGCTCAGTGATAAGGAAGGTTGCACAATAGTGTAAGCTACAGTAAATGGGACAGTGTTCCTGAACAATCTCTGTCTGTGTCTGTGCCAGCGTGGATGTTGTACTTGATGAGTTGAGAATATATTTCTACAGCAGTAGAGTAATATTAGAAGGCATAATTGTGTTAATTAAAAAAAAATGTCTATTATTTAAGTGTTTGTCTTGTATGTACGTGCATCGTGATTTGTATAAAGTATAAAAAAGTAGTGAAACTTTAGAAGTCAACTTAATTTTTGTTAAATCCGTCGTATAAGGTAAAACAATCTTTTTTCGGTGTACGAATAATGTCTGTAACATTAGAAGGCATATAATTTGTTTCATAAATATATTTATATTATTTATGAGTGTGTCTTGTATGTACGTGCATCATGATTTATATGACCTATAAAAAGTAGTGAAACTTTAGAAGACAAAGAAAATTTTGTTGAAGTTGTCGTATTAAATAAAATATTAACTTTGTCGGTGTACGAATAATTACTGTAATATATCACCTAAAACCAAAACGTAAACAGAAAGGACTGAAAATGCTGCTGTTACCTACAGATGAAACTAGAACGTTGTTCTTTGACAATCAGTGCATGACCAATCAAAAGCCAGGAACTTACAGAACTGGATAGGGTAAAATTATATTTAGTATTATTTTAGAAATATATATCAACAGTACGATATGTTTGTAAAACGTTTTTATTCTTGATATTACGAATATGTTAATACTAACTACTAAAATAAAAAAATAACAAATCAAATCGTTCCATTTTTTAAGTGTATTTCTTTTATTTATTCATCTCTTATTGTTTGTGAAACTTCTTTTTAGCTCCATCTTTACTTGTGTAATTTCTGCTTTCAATTTCTATACTTTTTTCTTAGACGTATTTGTTACGTTTCCTTATATTTTAAATCAATAAATAAATTACTATCAATCATTAAAGACACAAGTAAAATGTAGAGTTGAATGAAAGTTTTTATGATATATTTTTTGTAAAAATTATAGTTAATACTTAAATGACAAGGTGTGACACGTGGAACCCAATAAATCCCTGTACATTCTAAATGTCATATCCAGACGTGCTGGAGCTATACAATAGAGCTCAATTGAACTCTAGAATTGAATCCTGTTCGCAGTAACCAAGTTACCTCAATTACGATTGCTACGACTTCAGTGTTGCTGAAAAGTCTATTGGCTGTATGCTATTAGTTGTTACATCTGTACTGTTGTCATATGTAGAGTATGAGTGTGTTACATATTAGACTTGAGTAATGAATGACAACTAAGAAAACTTACATTTTATTTAATATTTATTTAAAAGTCCTAGAACAAATGTTGTTGGGATTGGTGTAGAGAGGCTGCCTGTAAGAGGTGGCCAGTCATGGATTATAATACTATTTAAATACACATTTTTAAATAATCTTTCAGTCACGTCTTTGTAAAATGAATGAATTGTATAAATTGTAAAATCGTATATTTCTTGCTACGAATGTAAAGAGCTTCAGTAACATAATTAAAAATCTCAGTGTGTGTTTTTGTCAGTAATGCTACCAAAATTTAACTCTCAACGGTTGGCAAAAATCCTTTTATATGTATAGTTAGTTAAAAATGTTTTTTATAGCGATAACAATTTATTCTATAGTATGAAATAATAGGCCTAGTTTATTTCGGATGGGATGTTGAAGTTTCTTTTATAGTGACTCACACGTTAATTAACATTTCAGTAACGAAAGTCGTTACAAATCATACAATACAATAAAAATTGTTTAATAATATAAATAGTATTTAGTAAAATAGCACCATTGTAAATAATTCAAAATTTAAATAAATATTTGTTTATTAAATTATCTTAAATATTATAAGACTCAGATTGTGCTTTTATAAGTAGAAGAGCTTATTTCATTTGGTTGGATCGTCCGGGGTAGCACCACCCTCTAACAGAATAAAGACGTCTAGAAGCTTCTATATCTATATTTATATTTCTTTCTGTGCGAGATCCGGAACCAAGAAAGGGTCTTACAATAAAATCCGTAAACATATCTAGTATACTAATATTATCAGTAGAGTATTTGTTTACTATTTATCGAATCCAGTTAAAAAAAGTATATTATATAGCCTTTTATGAAATCGGCTTTTCTACTACAAAAAGGATTTTTTAAATTTTTAATACGCTATTTACATTTTCTAATATTTGATAAATAATATTATCCCTATTATTATATTACTGGAACATTTAATTTTTGTAAATAGCATTATTCCTTTCAGAAAATTCCGCGAGTATCTGTTTATTTTGCGCTGCGAGTTTAATCTTTTTATTATCTATCTTCCGTTTTAGATAAATCCAGATAACATTATCCGTCCGTCTGTCGGTTACACTGTACAAATATTGCCAAAACTTTAATGTTAGTTGAATCAGTTACGCTAATTTATATTTAATACTATTGTGATTTTCTTTGACTAATATGTTGTTGATTTGAAACTATTATAAATGATATCGAAAATGGATAATTTATATTTGGAAACATCCATAATCATGTGTAGCTATGTTAAAAACTTATTCATATTTTTAAATAAAAATAACAGTTCCGTTTACCAGAAGTCGCGGATTCGAATCCTGTATCGTTTTATATTTCTATCTATATTTATTTAAAAAATGAAACATTTCATGTTATGTATTTATTTTGTTTAGAAGAAACAAAAGTAATACTGATTATAAAGAACTTTACAGAGTATTCTTTAAACATTTTTTATTTATTTCTTTACCCTGTATGTGTGTCCGTCATGTGATTACATGATGTATGTAGTGGTAAGGTTCAGTTAGTTCTGTCAGCGTACACTCGTTACAGAATCGTGGCGCGGACAAATGTCCCGCGGAAAATGAAAAGCGTAAAATAATAAAATATTGCAGAAATTGCCATGAAAATCATTAATGTATCCGTACTATGAGTTTTTCCGTAATTAACTTCGTAGTATATTTTGTCATAAATGTACGATTTACAAATTTTTGATAAAATATATCAAATTTTATCTCTCGAGTAAAAATGTTTTATTTAGTATTGTAATAAATCATATACAAAAAAATAACTTTTTATGATATAATTTTATATGTTGTATATTAATAAATATAAAATTGAAAAACTTTTACTTCCCAATTTATAAATGTATGCCACAAAAATACATCCTATATCCAAAAACTCAAATAAATTTCCTGGCATTATAACTGTTCAAATTCGATTACTGGGCATTGACATCGAATATATAATATATATATTATAATATAAGAAAACGTATTAACAATAAAACGTTGCCGAGCGTGTAATCGTGGTAGGAGGTTGGCAGGAGGCCAGACTGCGACAGTATTATTTCTTATAAAATATCCACTACACGGAGTAGAAATACCAGCTATACACGATTTCGAAACTTAAAATCTTGGAGTACAATTATATAAAGTATAACTTGCCCTTCAGCTCCGCTCGCATTAAAATACTGACAGGTTTTTAGATATTAAATCTTAAACACATTATTCAAAATTGAACTTCTGATTATTCAGATGGAGAGTTATGAATTTTTTATTTTGTATAAAATAAATAAAGATTTGATAATCAACATGTTTTATATATTTTTTCAAAGAAAAATAAAGTAAACATGCTTTACAAGGTAATAAAATTATTTCAGTATCAACACTGAAACTTCTGAAGTTTCAGAAGTTTCTGCGTTAGCTCAGCCCTGTGGTTGAGCTAACGCAAAGAATAATCCAGTCAATTTCTTCAGAACAAAGAAAAACATTAAAATTGGTCAAACAGTTAGGAGCAGCATACCCTAATATCTCATGTAAATATTCTCTTTTATGTATTACTTATAAGATATGTATATGTATTACTTTTTTATTAATATGTACGTATATTATAATACTATATATAATATTCTTAATCTTATCTTTTTCAATTCACGATAAATTTTTCACGTTTCTTTTCTCAAATAGCTTTGAAAGAAATTGCTACTTATTTATTGTGTTTCATGTATTTTTAACTGTAATGTTATGTACGGTAAAAGTATATAAAGATGTCCTGTTGGTGTAGTGGTTAGTGATCCTGACTGCTGAACCAAAAGTTGCTGGTTCGATTCCCGGAGTAATTCTTTGTATGATCCACAGATTAGTGTTACGATCCTACGTGTACTTTAGGCGTCTCCCGCGAAAAAGGGTTAATAAAAAAAAATGCTCACGCATGCTGTTTTCAAATAATAATATAAAATAAATGAAAGTTTTATGATGCTGATGAGTACAAATACGAACGAACACAGAGACACACAAGCATGTTATATATTATTTAACGAATTTGTCTCTTCACATAATACTTACTTGAATGTTAACAAAATTTGTACATGATATTATCACATTTATGTTGCGTGATACAATGGAGCTATCTATTATAATTAATTATCTTTTTTGATAGTTAATGTAATGTTAGTTTAAGCTTGTGTTATAAATTGTTCTCGCAATAACTTTGTGATAAGTAGTTCATTGCATTTGTGTTTATCACGTTATGTTTTGCGGCTCTGGATGACTGGCGTTCACTAGTTTTACTTTAACTGACTTGACTTTACTTTTCTTTCACTTCATATCTTTTTATAAATAATACTATGAAGTGAGTGAAGTTTTTATAAAGAATTTTCTATCACAACAATAACATGATATGTACAATGTAACACGGTAACAAGGGTATAATAAAAAAAATATAGAATTCTAAAACGGACCGATCTAGATTCTACAGTATTTTCATATGATGCTTATTTAAATTTATGTTCCCTCTGGAGCCGCTCGTTTTTCCATTTTCCTTGAAACCGGCAACCGTTTCATCCCTTCCCATTGGAATCCTAATCGCATCTCATCCTATCCTTAAAGCTTTTGTGAAATATTTGATGCTAATTTTCTTTATCTCTTGAGAAAAGTTTATTCTTTTCAACGTTACATACTTTTTTTTGTGTTTTAATATTGTTTGTATCATTTTATATCATTTCAAATAAAAGATGGAATCAGTCATTTCAAGCTCGATATGTTAAATAAATGTACAACATTATGTCTGTAACACGATGATATTGGATGCTACATTTAGTCACAGAAATATCTGTGAATACGCTTTCATTTCAAAGATATATCTGTCATGATATAAAGATGTTTGTAAGAATTTTAAATTAAATAAATAAATAATTTATTCTGGAATGTAGTTACGTTTCAGATTTTTAGTCGACATTTTCTTTAAATTGTAATGTTATATTAAATGACATTCTAGCATTCTTTGCGACCAAATGTATTTACTAATTTTAACTTCAAATACATACAAATTTACTATGATACTGAAAATTGAAGGATTAATATGAGACGAAGTGGGCGTTGGCGAATGTCCAATACAGTGCTTCATAATTTGCGACTGACATGATGATATTGTTAATGAACTAAATGTTTTAATGATATCTTATATTATATTCAACAATAAAATTACACTAAACATAATATACAATTAAAATCAAAACTATAATTGTAAGATAATAAATAACTAGTATAAATTAAATTCAAATATTTCTTTTGATTGACAAGGAATAAAAAACTGAATAAAAGCATCCAGTTCAATCATATGAATAATGACTTATAATTTATAATATATTATAGTAGAAAAATAGATTTATAAGCGGATGTAAGTGTTAAGAGATATAAATTATTGTCATGAATTTAGACTCTTCCAGAAAAAAAACATAAGTTATAGCGGCAAATTTATATATTTTTTAAATATTTTTTGACAGAGAGAATATTGTCTCTACCATTGGTCTGTTCTTTTTTACTGAATCGCAAGATTTAATAGTAAAGAAAAAAAAAACATTGTATTTTTTGAGTAATAGAGAACAATCTCTGCGCTAGAAACTTCGTTATTTTTAACTATTTTTCAATCATTTACATAAATAATCATTAATGTGACCACATTGTTCCGTTGGCAACGCGTCGGCTATAAATCTCGGGAATGTATCTTTGTACTACTAATATCATATGTGTTAATTTTGTAACAATTTTGTTTTTCTTTTCTCTTAACAAATCTTTGTTTTGTATCACTATGTATTTAATTTATTATTTTTAAATTAATAATACAAATGGGTTTTATTTGTTAATGTGAATACTCTGTAATATTTGTGTATTTTGTTTCATTTGTAGTTAAGGATTTATGGGTTTTGATAAAACTAGAACGTACAATTATATAAGAAGATAGTGCAAGACAACGAATATACATAAACCTGTGTTTTATTTAACAAAATGTTAAACAGAAAACAAAAAGAAAAAAAATCAATATAGGTTTACATTTAATAATAAGTCCTAAGATAATAACTTAATAAACTTAATAGTTTATTATGCCATTTAAGGTCTGAAATTAAAATTATCAAAAAAAAAAATATTTGAAGGTATAGGTATAGCACAGAAACAAAAGAGCAAAAGAAGCAAGATCGGCGCAAATTGTTGAATAAAGAATGTGATTCAGAATCAATACTTCTCTGTTAGTGAACACAGCATTTAACTCACGAACATAAAATATGTACATATACTGTTATATTCTATATAATTTTCAATTTTGTATTAAAAGTTAAGCAATGTATGGTGAAATAGAATGAAAAAGTGTTAAGGAGTCTGTTTATTCAGTAAAGTACACTTAATAACAATTACAGAACAGCGAGTTTATTGCTTCACCCTACGTCGTTAGACCTACTTAGAGCTCTAGGAGAGAATCCGGTGGATTTACGAGCAGCTGTGTGTGTTTGTGAATTTTCTACATGATTGTACTCCAGCAGTTGACTGTGTGTGTGAATTGTGTACGTGATTGTACTCCATGCATTGAACAGAACATTCTCTATTTCTAAATAATGCATACTTGGCACTTACCTGTTAACATTATACAAATAACATCGAATACAATTGAATAGCTTTTAAAGTGCTTTTCGTTTTATAATCGTAGATAAGTTAAATTGATATAGATAATAGCATTAATAATAGTATAACATTTGTTTATTTTCTTAATAGATATAAAATATATTAAGACTCGGTTTAGTACATGATCCCGATCAGGTAATTTACTTACTTACTTTCTCTTTCTTTTTCGTTATCTTTCTCTCTCATCCTCTGTCTATCTCTCTAATATTTAAAACTTACAACTCAAATACAAATTACTTTAAGATAATGAAGGTTATTTGAACAGTGTTGGTCAAATGCAGAGTCGAAATATTTGCGGTCAGTCTGTTTGTTGTTTAATCGATTCGTGGTGTTAAGAGCTGAGGGTTGTGTGGTTTGATCAACTTTATGGTTACTGGTTTTGGTTATAGATAGAATCATAACGTATATTAGCAATGTATTCTATTTAACAGTATATAGTATATAAGAAACAAAATCCGTCTGTCTGTCTTTCAATAAATGCGTGATTTAAAATATAGCTGTATGGACTATATCTAAAAAAAAAATATATCAAATAAAAATCGGGTAGGTAGTCTATTCTTAAATGTTTCTTATTATTTAATAATAATACAGATTGTATTCTGTCTCTTTAGCTTTCATAGCTGACATAGTTTTTCATACTCGTGCAGACCTTCTGTACACTATATGAAAAACTGCGTCAGCTATGCGAGCTAAACTAAATGAACATAGCTTAGCTTTCGGTTTGCAACCCGCATTAGTCTTAGACAGCTTGACAACCTTATAGTTGGTATTGCCTTAACTTTCTTATATAATCTATCTACACATATATGTTTATTTTATATATTTTCTTTTTTGTTTTATTTGTTACTTTAATTTGTTTTATATTAATTAAAATTTTGTATTAATTTTTGTGGTCAAATATAAAATAAAGTAAAATATATTTGGGACATGCTTAATTTAGACCTTATCAAATTGTAGATTTATTATATTTTTAATATTATAATATACCTAGTACTTATAAGGGACACTGTATGTTAGTGCCTTAATATCCTTGTAACTTGATTTGGACTCTTTTTCTACTAAGTCTGTATGTCATTATATTTACTTAAATTAATAGACAGTTACTTGCAAAATAGAGAAATGAACGTGGTTTTAGGCGGGTATAAATCCGAATCATTTATCTCTACGTCCGGTGTACCGCAAGGTTCTAAGCTAGGCCCTATTTTGTTCATTATATTTATAAATGATGCCATTCAATGTTTCCTTCATAGCAAGTTTCAGTTATATGCTGATGACTTAAAAATCTATAAAAGAGTAAATGCATTAGAAGATGCAATTCTTTTACAACAAGATTTAAATAGGTTTGAAATTTGGTGTACAAAAAATAATATGAGATTAAATCATCTTAAATGCTATTTCATAATATTTAGTAGAAAATTTTCCGTAATAGAGTTCTGTTACTGCATAAATAATCATTTGCTTCGGAGAGTTAATAATATACGCGATTTAGGAATTACTGTTGATTCGACTTTAAGTTTTATTCCACATATAGATTCTGTTATATCATCGTCACTTAAAACATTAGGCTTTATAATAAGATCCACGAAAAATTTTACAAAATCGAATACTAAATTGATATTATATAATTCTCTGATAAGAAGTAAACTGGAATATTGTTCTATTGTTTGGAATCCCTTTTATCAAGTACATATAGACAGAGTAGAAAGAATAAAAAAGAAAATGTTGAAGTTTTTGTCGTATAAAGATAATTTATGTAATCAATTAAGTAGTTATGACTTGCTCTTAAAACATTATAAAATGCTCTCGCTCACAAATCGAAGAGATATAGCCGACCTGTGCTTTTTACACAGAATAATATCAGGGGAAATTGATTGTTCTAGATTACTTCAAGATATTAGTTTAATTGTACATAGGCCAAATGCAAGGCTTTCAAATTTGCCAATTTTTAAAAGTAGGTTCTCTAGAACTAATTTGGGTTTAACTGCCCCAATAAACAGGATGGTCAAAACATATAACAGTATTTGTAGGAAAGTCGATATTGATATATTTAATGATTCATTAAGGACATTTAAGATTAAAATTAAAAAATATCTCAGTTATCAAAATACATAAAATAAACCGTTATCTGAAACGTTAGTTTTAAATTAAAAAGTATATTAAATTTTATATTTGAACAAAACTGATACCTCTTAAAATTCTTAAAATTCAAAATACTCTTAAAATTACTTTGTGTTTATTTGTGCTAAAATATTTATTTTATTTGATATTTACTGTTTTTTACAATTTTAATTAATGTATTTTTTTTTTATTTTTTTTTAATGTTTAGATAAGTTTTATTTTTAAATTATTTTAATATTGTTATCATTTTTACGTGTATTATTTTTTTAGTTATTTTGTTTCTTTTCTTTTTTTTATTAGTCATAGTATAAATTTTAATTGTAACTTCTACAAATGAAATCTGTGGCATTTACTTTAATGTTTATTGTTAAGATTTTGTGGACAGCCATCCTAAAATTGAATGTTAAGTTAGCCTATAATTGGGATATACTTTGTAACTTCCATTTACATAACATATAGTTAAACAAATGTTTTCCATTGTGTATCACGTTGGCTTCCTATTAAATAAATAAATAAAATAAAAAATAAATAAATAAATATGTTATAATATTTTCATCAAAGAGAATAATATTTTTGGTCCTCATTGTGGTACTGACCTCATGATATAATAATTTTAAAAGCTTTTCCAGGTTGAAACATAAATTATCCAACTTAAGAGTATGCTTTCGAAATCATTGTTACGTTATTTCTTTTAAAAACATGTTTATGTGAACGAAAATAATAATTTACTTCAAAAGCATTTATGTGATATCGAGCAGTTATAACACGATATATGAATAGCTACATAAAAATATATGCATTTTAAAATGTTAGATTATAATTTATTCGAAGTTAATTAATAAAATGATTATTATTAATTCTTCTACGCTACGCCTTACGATCAGTGTGATTTAAAAAAAAAAAACAAATAGTAAATCTTTTCAAAATCAAAGTACAAATAAATTCCAGAGCAACAACAAAGGAGCAAAGGTTAACCGTCTCCAGTAACAAAGTGTAACCTATACTGAAAACAAAGTGACCGAAATCTAGAACGTGATACTCCACTGCCAATGGTTTTCGTAACAAACTCTTTAAAATAAAATGAATTTCCTGAAACACATTTATACAATTCTTTTTAAGGTTCTTAAATGATATCTGGAATAAACAAAACTTAAATTAATATTAATTTCAGATTATAAATACATTTAATATAATTTTGTTTTAATTGTATTTTAAAATTTGAACTGACCGCATTGTGACGTGTGGTAAATGTATACACACATATAAATGTTCATTTATACCAATTTAATTCTACATATCTTTTTTAAAATTTTCAAAAGCTAAAAGGTATAACCAACAGGAGGCCAAGTTTCTATTAAATTAAATTAAGCATCTCTTTGTAGTAAGTTTTTCCCATTGAAAATGCTCTTTTAAAGTTTGATTGGTTCCTCTAAGTTAAATGGGAGGACCTTTTCCTCATTGTTTGACAGCGCAAAGAAGTTGGTATTCTCTGCATATTTATTTTTGCTCATAAAAATGGGGCTAGTAATGTGTATTAGATATAATACGATATTATTAACAATAGACCCAGAATATCACAATAATACAACAAAGCATTTAATGTTAAACACATCTGGAATTCTCTAAGTTAAGAAAATAAAATATCTACCTTTAATGCATAATTTATCTATATATAAATATACGTCAAGAGTCAGGGTCAAATGCCCTTACAAACTGTTCTTTTCATCACAAAGTTACATAACGAACGATTTAGAGCAAGCAAAACTTGACCTTATACAGTTCAAGACTTAAATGTACTATGTTAAGAATTATTATGTTCAGTATGTCTGAACGAAGAATAAATTTACGGCCTTGTTTAATTAAAACCTAAATATCAAATTAGTCATCTGCGTAAATTATAACAAGTAAAAAAAGTTTATATTTTCAGCATTAAATTATGTTATCTAATTAAGTAAGAATTTAAAAGAAAATATTTTTCAGAAATTAATCACATGTGAATGTCTACGCCGTAGAGGAAGACCTACGAGCTACAAATATTGTAGCTTTCTCTACGTCTGTATTTACGTAATATAATAAATATGTAACTACGTTGAATGTATGGTTTATGTGTTATCTTTGCAAACAATATTTGAATAACATGTTCAAACAAACTTTATTAGTTTTAGTAATGATAGATTGAATTATATCCAAGGTATAATAAATTTATTATATTTTTCTAGAAACTGTTAATTATTCTTAAAAAAAAGTATTTTATATTTTACGTTTTAAAATAAATAACCTAGCTTTTAGTTTATGCTAGAAAAAAATGTTAGGGGGAAAACGAGAGAATAGTTAGAAATGGTAGGCGGAATGAAACACTGACCTACATTTATGACGGGCTAACAAAAACAGCGAGATGGAATACTTTGATACTCGATGACAGCCTGTAATGATATGCCTATTGACTAACACTGTATCCTAGCTTTGTTTGGATCAGAGAGAGAGCTTACAGGAATTTCTATAACACAATAATAATGTAAATTGGTACATAATAAAGATTAATTTAAGAATATTCGTATTATTTTAAGTAACTTTATTTTGGTAATAATAAGAAATAAAAACTAAAAGTTTTTAGGATTTATATTTGTATATAAAAGAAATATTAAAACCAAAAAATATTTTTATTCTTCCATTGTTTAAAATGTGTAAGAGTAGTTTAAAATACTGAGTCTTAAAAATCTGCAATGCAAATATAAGAGATATTTGTTTATTTTTTATGTTCTATATAACAATACGAGTTATACTTTTCCTGTACGACCCACAAAGCCTGCATCGGTCGATGTGCGCGCGCAACAGGTGAGCCCGGACCGACCTCACTTTATTAATTGTATAATGTATCTCATAATATATATATTTTGTTATTCCCTTACGTATATATATTTTGTTATTCCCTTACATATCTTTGGTTATTCGCCTGTTGTTGTAAGGAAAAGATACTGTGATGGAAGTTAAGTATTCTCTTTGTTAAGACTGATGTATGCATTCCATAGAAATGAGATCTTAGAATACGCTATAAGCTTGTGTTTTAAGGATGTCTGAATGAGGACATCTGTTGCTGTGACGCCTGAATGAATTTTATCGCCTAGACTTGGAACTCGTGTAGAATATAAGGTGTGACTTGAATCTAGATTATCGTGTATATGTGATACACATTGCGATTTTTTTTTGATATTTTTGCTAGACTTGAATTGTCAATACTATGAAACATATAATTTTAGAAGTTACAATAGTAACCATGAAGTTTCTTGCCGGCTTTTCTCCATGGATCTACCCATTATATTCGTGCAAATATAGTCTGACGTGTCATAGGTGCCAATAAATAAAGTAGTAAAAAATACCTTTGATACACTTTTCGAATAAGACAATACCTCAATGTAGTAAAGTAACTTTTCCGTTGCAGCTGACATACCTAAAAAAAAAACAAACAAATGTTAGGAAATCATCACTTAGAACAAAATATAATAATAAAATATAAATAAGCTTTACAATTATTAGACCCCTATATTATACCAAAAAACCAACAAACGAACATACAGATTGAGTTTGCACTTTACACTGGCGTTTTGATAGCCTGCATACACAAATAAACACCATTAAACACCAACAACGGCCAACAAACGCCATTGTTTGTAAACACGATTAGTGGGGATACGTGATTGATCTTTGTTACATGAATTGAGAAAAAGAGAGGGTAATATATATATATATATATATATATATATATACATTTCTTTTCTATTCTTCTATTCTACTGTATATTTTGAATAAATATAGAACCAGATAGGTCAAGACTCGAACCTGCGACCTCTGGATTAACGTTGTACATAGTAGTATCCCAGTAACCAGAATTTTCCTAATTACATGAAGGTACGAGGTTGATTAAAAATACATAATATTTATATATATGTCAAGTATATTTATATATACATACATCTCTTTTTATACATATATTTCTTTCGATGTCTGTAAAATACGTAGTGCTGTAAAAGCTATCAATAAAATTTGACAGTTTACTTTTATATCTAAATGTTACCATTAAGAAAATGTTATAAGGACACAAGCAAAAGCTGAATTGTAGATTAAAATAATAAAGGCAATTCCACAATCATTTTGGAGTCCCAGCGAGTTTGATAACATTGGCTCAGCGTGGTATCCGCCCACTCTTAGTACCGAGTAGACCTTTACCTGACTCCGTGGAGAATATCAGACCTCTGACATTACCCTCCCCTCCTCCCCCCTTTTACATTATGTGGCTTTAGAAACAAATATTCAAGCATTTGTATTACAAAATTGAATTTAGGTTTTTGAATAATTTCATAACATGTTTGTTTTGAAAATCGATTATTCTTTATCAAACTTTAAATAAATTGATCCAGATTTATGATTATTTCGTATAAGAAAAAAAATGGTTTGGTAGACATATTTTTCCTAAAAATAAATGAGCCTGTAGGTTTCTAGTTTATATAGATAACAATTGAAGTTTTTATATTCGAAATAGACCAACACTATACTTATAGAAATAAAAAACTTAAGATTGAAATTACAAGCTATTAGCATTTCATAAGCAGTAACCTGTTTGTACTTATCATTATACATATATATTTCTTGTGTGCGTGTGTATGTCACTGAACTCCTCTTAAACGACTGGACCGATTTTTATGAAATTCTTTATGTGTGTTCAAGGGGACTTTAGAATTGTTTAGATTCACAATTTGGTTCACTAGAAAATGGTTTTTTAATAAATTTTTAATGTGTAAGTAGGTGGTGATTTTGGAATGTTTCACATTGGTTCCGACGGGCTGCGTTACCATGGCAATGTCAAATATTAAATAATATTATATTTTAATTATAGTTTGCCCTGACAGTTGGCGTTGCGATAGAAATAAGAAAAATATTTTAGTACTAGCGGCCCGATACGTGCTTCAATACGTAAAAAGCGAAATTAAAAAAAATATATATTGGAACAATAAATTTATTTATTCAAACAAAAAAATCTTTATTTACATATTCATACGGTATCGATTGGTCGAATTATGATAAATGTACATGTAATGACATAACATAACAACATAACGTTAGACATTGTGATAACTTTTTAATATATATTTTTTTAAAGTTTGATTTTTTTAATTAAAGACGCGTGTACAAGACAACGTCTGTCGGGTCCGCTAGTATGCTTATATAATAATAGAATATTTTAACATATACATATAAATAACTATACTTATTACTGTACTAAGGATGATGTAGAACTGTTAGTAAAATAAGCCGTTAATGAACTTATTAGATAAAAGGAATTCCGTATTCAGAATTAAACCTTATTTATTCTAACGAAATGTGAAAGCTGTGCAAATATTTGTTATTTATTTTATGCTTATTCAGGCCTAATGAGACCATGGTAATGACATTTTTCGTCAACTTTCTTATAAATGACCCGGAAAAGGTAAATAAAATGTATTTTGAAGATAAATATTACTTTTTTTCTTTTGACAAATATACCGTCTTAAATAGCTGTTTAATAATGAGTAGGTATTCATTATCTATACATAAAAATAAAATTGGAGTGTCTGTTTGTAATATTGAAATAACCGCTTTTTAGTAACTGCGTATGGTTGTATACATGGTACGTATATCACAACAAAATTTTTTTTAATTTTTATCGGTATGTCTGTCTGTTTCTACACACTAATTTCTGAAACGGTTGAAATGATTTTGACGGAATTTCGACTTGCAGATAGCTGATGTAACAAGGAGTAACTTAGGCTACTTTTATTCCATAATTTATTATTTACTAGCTGTTGTCCGTAACTCCGTTTAAGTAAACTGTAAAAATAATATTCATATGGCTGAGTATAAGTCAAATACCTAAGTATTATATAAATATATATATTATATATATATATATATATATATATATATATATATATATATATATATATATATATATATATATATTTATTTAATAAACCTTTTTATCCAAAATATATAACATAAAAAAATATGTTTACAGATCTATACAATATCCTTCTAGATTTCACTTCTGCCTGAGACTTGTAGCTTTTAAACTAAATAAGTAAGAGAGAGACCATAAAACACAGGTTAGGTAAGGCAATACATATTCCCTATACACATACATTTAAAGCGACATATGTGAATACACACATACGAATACACGTTATGTAATTCTCGGAGGAGAGTACTACTAGCGAGGACTTTTGAAACTTTAATTTATTACAACTTTGATAATTAAGGTTTTACGTATATTATACAGTTTTACAATGATAACAATTTATGTATAATAATGTATACATTATACATGTACTCAGATCAATTAACTACTAATAACAAGAATAAAACGCTGTAAATTCCAACTTATTGGAAAGTAAGATTCCCAAAAAAGTTTCAAAACCATCAGTTATCAGAACGTTCTAGAAGTTGACCAAAATAAAATTGTCTCCACTCCAGAAAATAATGTTTAAATGAATCTTCTTGATGGAATCGATGTATTTTATAAATAAAACTTCAATAACATATAGTGAAAGCTCACTGTAAGAGATTGCAATGATGTTGGCAGTAAACTTTACGTTCGACTCACATAAAACAGTGACATGATCCCGGAATCGTAAATTGCGTAACACTTAATATCGTGTAAGTGATGGGCGTTCTTACTAATAATTACATGTCAAACAAACTTTATAGACTCTTAAGTCAAATTGTCTGCGATCTTAGAACACAATGTAGTATATGCTATGAACACAATGTAACGTATGCTATGAACACAATGTAATGTACGCTATGAATACAATGTAATATATGACGTTAGTAATTTGATTCAAATATTTAAATTATATTTATCCGTAAGACCATTTATCTCGTTTATACTTGAGGATTCTAATTAGCTTCACTTTCATAAAACGAACGATTTAAAAAGCTTTATATAATTTATGTAACATATTTTACATTTATTTTCTGAAGAGAAATGCAGCGCGCAATTACTTTAATATGTCTGAAACAGGCTTTTTCTAAGAAACGTCTTCTTTTGCGAATAGAATAACTTTTTATATAAGGAACTCTTATTAAAAAATCTTTTCCTGTTTACATTTTTCCTTTACTTACAAGATTTAGTTTATTGTACTTTTACCTTTTTTAATTCTCATCCGTAGTATATTCTCTTTTCTTTGTTTTATAATAATTATATGCTTAAGTAAAAAACAATATTAAATTGTAGTTTAAAGTACTTGTTAGATTTTAACTGACCTGATTTTGATAATTGTTTGTCTTTCATCAAATTGTATGAGCTAGACAGTAACCAATTTTTTTAATGAATTGGTACTAAAACTAAAAATTATAATAATTAAAGTTACAAATTCAGCAACGATATCAAACATAACATACAAAATATAGACTCAACGGAGGAAAGGCGCCCATAGTCATCTCCCACTGTCATTACAAAATTAAACTTTTAAATTAGAGACCTATTTAACGGCTTAAAAATGTTTACTCCTGTTTAAATACTAAACATTTTTAAAAACAAATGCATGTAGTACATAAGTAAAAAAAATATTTACACTAACAATTATTGAAACAAAAAAACTAATAGAAAAATAATTACTCTATTGACATCATCATTATCAATAACAATTATTAGTAATTATCGTTAAACAACAATAATAATTGTAAAATAATATTTAATTATCTTTAAAATTAATTATATATACAGGTTAAACCCTCCGAACAAATATATAAATACCTTTATCAGAGGGACTCGTCGTTAGATATTATTATTTTTAATACGGAATCCATTATAATAGCAAAAGACAGTAAAATTTATTGATTTTCCGTTAGTTGACAAAAAAAAACTTCACCCATAAAAAGCAGTGCTATATCTTCAATGATCGTAATTAAAATACTTATAATAATCAGACATACTAATGATAATCCTTCAGTAGTTAGAGAGTGTATAGATTATAATAAAATATGGATTAGGGCTTCATCAATTAATTAAGCACGTTTATAGTTTACCTAAATTTCGTAAGATTTAACGTCTTAATATTTACAAAATCCGATTTCACTACAAATTAATAAATACAACTACCTAAATATATTATTAATGATCAATTATCGTATCTAAAATCTCTTAAAGCTCTTCATAATTACTGAAGCTTTGGTCCCCTCACTAGTAGAAATCATAATGAAGACACAATTATTTTTATTCTCATTAACGAACGCTGTTGGATGTTTTAATTTTAGTTCAGTCAAAGTCAAGGGTAGGACTCTGGAAGACGTCTGGTGACAGATAACATTGCATTATTGGGTGGCAACAATTGGATCTAAAGATCTGAATCTCAGTATGGTATGATAAAGTTATATGGGGCGTGGTACAATCGTGAACATAGCTACAGTCATGAGCACACAGCATGGGACGGAGCAAGCAACAGTTTGTATCGGAGTGCACGCACAGTATAAGACTAGAAAACCAATCCACTAAGAAGTTTATTTTGTCATACATTAAATTGTAGCCAACACAATCTAATATTAGACCGAAACAAACAATAAAAACAACAAACAATATTTTTTTTCTTATACAACAAAAAATATATATTCTTAAGGAAACAGGAATATATTTATTTTATTTCATAATTTATTAAGATAGGAAGCCAACGTGACCTACCATATTACAATAAATATAAATATGAATTGTACAAAGTAGTACAAAGTAAAGTAACAGAGACTTTAATGAAATATTGTATAATCATCATGTTTCAAGTTTAAAATGTCTTCTGCTCATATTATTTCTATCATTTATTTAGCTATCGCAAATAAACTAAACTTTGAAAATGTTAACTTACTATTACAAAAATAAAGATACTTATAAACTTGCTAATAAAGCTTGCTAGTCTGTCGTTATCATAATCAAACCTTATCTTTCTTATCAAGACGATTAAAGTTGAAATTAAACGTTTGCTTAATAAAAAATAAATGCATGAACAGTCGTGAAAGAAAAATAATCACAATATAAAATGAATAAGATAATGAACTAATAACTGTAATTAAAGTCAGACGTTCAATAATAAGCTCATGATTAAAGAATGAATAAAAACAAAAATATTTGTAAATTATAGATAAACTATAAATTACCACAAATTATGTCAAACGTTATTTATGGCCTGAACTTGGATAAAATATGTGACGTGTCTCAATCAACTTTATTGAAGTTGATAATTATGATATACAACCGTTTCCATTGACATAAATAAACCGTTTTCATTAAATCATATCAATGTATTTTGAAATAAACTTTAATATGTATATGCATACGGTGTCTGTATATATATACATATTAAGGTATAAGCACACTGTAAGAGATTACAATGATCTTGGCAGTAAACTTTACGTCTGACTCTCATTAAACAGTCTTATGGTCGGTTTCGAAGTCGTAAATTGTGTAACGTTTAATATCCTGTAAGATAAAGGTGTTCTTTCTAATAATTACGTATAATGTTAGACACACTTTATAAACTTTTAAATATTTTTTTTACATTCAAAGTAGTCAATAAGACAACTTGTTGTTCTGATGGTAAGTGGTACTGTTGCTCACTGCTAATATTGAAAATGGTAGATGCTTTTCAATGTTTGAGGAATAGGTCTTTCACATTGATCTATTCTGGTCTCCTGTCAAACGATTTTAATCAATGCTAACTAAGTTTTAAAACAAATTGTGTTTTTATCTCATAAGATAATTCGTGTACGTGATACACTCTAAAATATTTGTTACATTTCCAGTAGAGAAGATGCAATTACTTAAAAAGTGAAAATATAAGGAACTTGCACATGTTTATTTATTCCATTTATTTATTCTATACTCAAAAAAATCTTTAATTTTAGTTCCAAGTATTTTTTTCTCAAGTTTGTCGTTTCGTTGATATTTACTTTAGTCACCTTTTTTGGGATATTAGTAAGTATCAATCGATGATAGTATAGAAGTGTTATTCAATTAATAAATATTTATTTATTTGTATTTGGGAAACAAACAATACAACATCACACAAAATAATAATAACAACAAGTTAGCACATATAACAATTAAGTTTCCACTAATTAGAAATACATTTAAGAAGCAGAAGAGATAGAAACAACTTTATAAACTACTCATATTTTTTTTTCTTAGATACCTGCATTAGGAACAGTGTATGACATTATGACAGCAATAAAAAGTAGAAACAATATATAAAACTGATATGCATAAAGGGGACGCAGAGTTTTTTATCTTCTATTTCATTGTAATTAGGAACTTCATGTAAGTATAAAAAGTAATTGTTCCGTAAGTAATATTTTTCACTTTTATAATTGATTTATATTCTCTTAATTGTGGGTAAATAATAATCATATAAAAATAATTATTTGTGGACTTTGAATTTGGATCGGATTTAAAATAATAATAATTAGGTAATTACAGATTTAAAGTCAGAAATATGTTAATTATAAAAAACCTAATTATGCATGTTGATCCTAAGCATAAAAAAATACTTTCAACGTACAATAATGACACTATTAAAATGTAATTCTGTTTAGTTCGTCTTTATTTGGCCCAGTTTTAGTAACAACTGACGTCTCAAAATCTACAAAATCGGATCTCATTAGTTCAATTAAATACACATTGTTGAATATTAATGATCAATTATCGTACATAAAGGCGTTGCTCTTAAAGCTCTTCACAATTACTGGAGCTTTCGTAACACTAACTAGTAGAAGACAAAATGAAGACACAATTATTTTTATTTTCATTAACGTTTTTTGGAATTTAAATTTTAGTTCACTAATAAAGTCTGATGTACAACAATTTTGTATAATAACAATTTGTTCATAAGATCTGAATCCCAGTACGATCTGATAAAGGTACTAAAGGCACTTAACAGTCCCGAGGATAGCTTAGAGGTCCCGTGGATCGCGGCGCAGCAAGCGACAGGCGGTGTCGGAGTGCTGCGACAAACCATGCTCTATAAACAAACTACCGTCCTACTGAGAGTTTTAATAAACAACTCTACAACTCTACAAATTTATTAATGTTGGATTCAAACTAGTTAATGTTGTGTTAATACTAAATGCCTTTTCTTGCTACAACGTAGAATAGAAGATAATAACGAGTTTGAAAATATAAACTATCGCTAAAAATGTATAGCCTTATTTATCCGACATTGTTTAATAACAACAAAATACCAAATTCATATAACAACATTTATTTCATATAAATTTAGCCTTATATATGTTATAAATTATATAAATATACATTTTTGATACTAAAGATTGATGACCCAAGAACTTGAATATAATTATTCAATTTCTTGAGTTATCACTGAAAATAATCGACCTGTACATTGAATTTGTAAGAAGCAATCTAAATTTAATTTAAATTTCAACCGTTAGATAAGTGTATGGCATTCTCTGAAAGTTTAATTTATCTTTATAATTAATATTTGGTCCGAAGAAAATGTTTAGAAATTAAATTCAATATCGAAAATTCAGTCATTTTTGATTAAAGCACTTCCTACTCACTATCTTCGAGGAATCTAAAATATATATTTTCAAATGTTGCTATTTTATATAAAATATATGATAAGAAAACAGCGAAAATCTATTAATTAAATTCAAACATGGAAACGAATTCAACAAAGCTAAAATACATTTAATATATAATTGTAAGTACAATATTTCAAAAGTATACAAGAAAAAACTTGTTATTAAGGAATGTATAATGAAAACATATGCAAAAGATAAAACTGACTAGACTACATCTAAGACACTATCCTAGTTAGTATCTACGAAGGTCATTTAGATATTTCAATTAATAGTTTGTACCACATCAAACAATTTTTCCCGTTAAGGGTTTGATTTTTAAAATATATGGAATTATTTCTACGTGAAAACAAAATGTTATAACTTAAAAAAAATTACCGTTTGTGTTACAAACTTTCAACCACCTTCTAACCCTCTTAAAATATACTCGAAATCAATACATATAAATATAAATAATACTTATACATATAAACATTACATATACAATATGGCAACCCCTATAATATAATATAGTTCGGAATATTTGTAAAGCATCTGCACACATTAAGAATCACCACTTGGCCTAAATTCGACCGTAATAGGAAATCTTAATATTTTAGGGGTTTTTGCACAAAATTAGATCCCTTGCATACATACCATACATACCATACATAATACCTACGTGAGGCAACAACACAGTTTTTGCAGCTACTAGACGTTAACACTGCACAAAGAATCTGTTAAGTGTTTGAATAGTATTGTAGTATATATTCTTTAATTTTCATTAAAATATTCACTTAGATTAAGATTTATAATGCTTAATCTATTATATACAAATATTAACTTGGTGCACTTTATCTCCATACAAACTTTATACGCCTTTCCAAATATTATATTCTTTGGAAAGGCGTATAAACTATAAACTTTTTGCATCACCTATGAATATTATACAAATAAATTAATTATAACAAGATAATAAACCTTTATATTTGAAAAAGTTGCTAGGTACTTTTTAAAAAGTGGTACGTAGGTCTCTTAAACATATTTTTTTATAATTAAAATAATTTGTTGTGGTTTAACTGTTGTCAACGTAATGGGTGATATGATTTATAACTTCTTCCGAATTATTATCTCATATGACTTATATCGAATATTATATGACTTATATCGAATATCGTAAGACTTACGTGAAAATTAAATATAATGTATGTACATTAATATATTGAATTTACACAACAGTAATATGTTTCACCAATGATAAAAAACTAAAATTTGAATCAGATGAATAGTTTGGTTATTTGTTTATAATTAAAACCTAATTAATTTAAAAAATAATTAATTTCTAATTAGGTAAGTACTAATTACAGGCCTCATAAAAAGTAAAGTTTTATTCGTTCGTCGTTAGGTATAGCTCGTATCTAAAAATACGAATGCATTAATTGTTTGTAGCAAGTTTATCAAGTAATAGTTTTCACAATCATTTTTATTTTTTATCTATATTTTTTCCTGTTTACATCAATGCGCAACCCACTTACGACTTTTTACACGTCGGTGTTCTTGTTTATACTCCCACTGCAAATTCACCATTAATTATTCCTCGGAAGATCATAATATTAAGTTTGAATATTCATGATTTGATCGCATAGTATAAAATAGGTTCCCTTTTCAGTATTGATTCACTTACATCGTCAACTTCTTCGAATCAAGATGAGGACACAGAGAGTATTCTTATTATTTACTCTTTTGAGTTTGGTAGTTCTAGTTACTTCTCAGAGTCAAGTATATTGTGGAAGGAGATTAGCAGTAGCTCTATCAATTTTGTGTGATAATAATTTAATTAAACGGTCAGAGTCACAATATAGTTTAAACAAAGTATCAGACGCCTCGTATAATTTCGAGGACAGCTTAGAGTACCCGTGGATCGCTTCGCAGCGAGCATACAGAATGGGGCGGAGCAAGCGACAGGTGGTGTCGGAGTGCTGCGACAAACCATGCAGTGAAGACGAGCTACTGTCGTATTGTGGAAATTATTAAAGAAATGTTTTATAATCAATAATATATAACAAAACAAAAAATACTTATCTGTTTTCTTTCAACTGGTTCCACAATAGTAAACTATAAATTATTAGGTAGCCTATCGTATAAATTTGCGATTATCCTTACATTTTGTTCAAAAGTTGAATCATAGATAGGATTGAGGTCGAAAATTAACTAAGTTTTTTAGTAAATGCACTATACGAGGGGAATCTGCCATATAAATTCGGTTACGAAGATAATTTCTGGAAGTTAACTTATCTTATCAAAGATATTACTTATCAATTGTTCCCTTCATAAACTAGGAACATTTTAGTACAAACTTCATTTTATTAGTTGATTGATTGATTTAGTAATTCGTATTTTGACATCTTCATTTTACATACACGAAGTGTTTACTGTCTTTTAATATAAGACTAATGATAATTTGTGAAAGAAATTATAAAAACTAAAAAATCCGTCTAATGTGAAATATCCAACTTCTAAACTATTTTCTTTAAATGTTTGCTTTTTAGCATAGTTTGAAAACTATTTATTCAATAGGATACTCAGAGATGCTATGAATGGCACATAGTCATAGCATGTTGCTATATATTTTGGTGTATAATGGCATTTCTCCAAAAGCAAATTTGAATAGACTGACAAAATGTTGCTCCTTGAAAGTTTAAAATTATTTAACATTTTCTGTAATAATATATATTTTGAATGACATTGATTATCAACATTAATATTATTAAATATAATTATTAAGATTTTGAGCTTAGCAACTTTTGAGAACGAAATTTTTAAAGGGATCAGTAACACAGGTTTTCCAGTCTTTCACGATGGATATAACATCACTAAACCTACAGAATTTTTTAATAATCAATGCGTATTACTATTATTTAGGTTCAAAAAACACTTTTTTTTTATTATATATTTTTGTGTGATCAGCAATATACTTACTAATTGTTAATAATTCAGTTAACGTGTTTTCAACACATTTTGAAAAATGTGTTGTAACAAAAAACAAACAACAATTCTTTTCTATTGACTGTATAATAAGTTTCGTAGTATAATGTAGACTTTAATAAAGCATATATAGAAAAAAGTTAGACAACGTAGGATAATTGTGAAGTGCATTAAATCGAAGATATTTTTACTAAATTCAAAATTCTCTGTATATTCTTCATTTGGTATAGAAAATTATAGAAAGAAAATAACTGTAAAATAAAATATTAAACAAGTATAAAATAACTAAGGGAGGCATAAAGGTAATTCAATTCGAAAATACTAAAATATAATTTAATATATTTAAAACAATAACATAACCAATAAGTATTGTCTTAGAAATTACCACGATCAGTTTAAACATCCTTTTACATCTCAGGGTTTGCAGATGTAAAGAAACAGGGTAAGAGGACCTCAATCTCAAACCCAACCTCAACTTTACCACTAACACAAACAACCGTTTTCAATATTCATTAAGTCTTGTCCAACTATTGATGGAAAACTACATTCATATTTTTTTACTTACCGAGATAGTCACTATCTTTTACTGTTGTTAGAATACAGGAAACAGCCGTAATTGAGAGTCCTGTGGATCGATCGATCTATCATACCTTTACATACACTATACAAATGTAGTGCGGTGGTTATTTTTTTTTTTTAATAATTAAATAAAAAAACCATTCAACTTTTTATAACAACCACTTAACTCCCATTAAAAGCAAATGGTATATTAGGCCATTTATAATATTAATAGTAAAGTGCACAACTTCGCATACATTTAAAACTATGATTAAAATTGTGAAATTAAACATAATCGCAAGGGAATTAGTACTAGAAGAGCTAATGGTTCAGTGAAATTACTTTATAACTAGAAAACGAAAGTGATAGACCTCTAAAAATAAATATACTGTATATATATATATATTATTTCATTCAAATTAAATACAAACCACAATAATATATAATAATATACCTAACATAAACCTAACAGCAACTAGCAAAAAAAAAATTTATCGGTCGTATTGGGCTCTACCAATTAAATATTCCATAACAAATTCCTTACATTTATTCATCCGCTACCCACTTATAACTTAGCTACGTCGGCGTATTTATAGTCCCACACCTAATACACGAAAAATTATTCCAGGTATATTCACATATTTGAATATTCATGATTGATCGATTGATTTTTTCCACCTATAAAAGCCACGACTATTCCGAATTTCAGCACAGAACTAAAGTAAACATCCAACAAACAATATGAAGTCATATGTATTCATCCTTTTCACTTTATTTGGGCTTTCGATGATTCTATCTTCACAGGGTCAAAATCAAATATACTGTGGACGTCGACTGGCAATGTCTTTGGCATTACTCTGCGATGACAATATGATCAAAAGGTCAGAAGCACCGTACAATGACGAAGCGAGTTTGTCTTGGCCGTGGATCGCGTCGCAGCGAGCGTACAGCATGGGACGGAGCAAGCGACAGGTGGTGTCGGAGTGCTGCGACAAACCGTGCAGCATAGAAGAACTATTATCCTATTGTTAATATTAACTGACTTGTGATTGATTATCAATGCTTTATTTATCATAATATAAACACAACATTTTAAAAATTTATAAATAAACTTGTGTGCTTTAAAATATGTTTAATAATTGTTTAGTCCTTTTTTTAGTAGTTCACAAGTCACAATGAGATATATATGCATTTTGTTCGTAAAGTGCACTAAGAATATAAACGATCGATTAGTGATTACAAATTTACAGCTCTGGAGTTGTCGTTTATCTGAAGTTGGAATTATCTGGAGTTGTCGTGCTATAATGGACTTGTATCCCGAGAAATGTTATGTTTACAAACAATTTGTTTTAAATATAATACACTTAAATTTTTAGTTATCAATAACATGGGTGTATAAATCCGTGGGCATGTCTTACTTTTATAACACAGAGGCTTTCCCAAACCTGAAAGTTTAGCAGTAAGTTAACAATTACTTGATTTCTCAAAATATCTGCAACATAAACAGTATTATGTTACGAATAAGGTTTTATTTATTTTTTATTTATTTTATCGTCAACTTATATGCTCACTTCGACTTGGAAAATATAATATATATATTATAAAATTTACTTAAAATTATAATTTTCTGTCACAAGTATTATTTATTTTTAGTTTTAATATTTTATATTACTACAACTGATAATGATTGTTAAAAATTCGTATTGTAATAATATAATGACCTGAAGGTACACTGGTGGATGGATACTACTGGTTCTCCTAAAATAGAACTGTGTTCTCTCGTTCTTTGAATCATGTTTTGTTAGTTATGATAAAATGTTACCGTCAGACCTGATGAAGAACACAGTCTTATTAGTTATACAGGGTTATTTGTAATTAGTTGACCACCTCTTGCAGACAGCCTCTTTTCATCAATCTCAACAACATTTGTTCTATGATTTTTTAAAATTCAGTTTTTAAATTTTCCCATAGAAAATTTATTTGTTGTCTCTTAACTGGCATTACCTCTGAGCGTCGGTATGGCGCCCGAACGTTGACCTTTTGAGTACTTCTTACAAAATATAGAGTAATAAGTAAAAGAAGGAAGCAAACATTTTTTTGTTTCGTTTTTTTGTGTTGTTTATATAAGATTAAATTTATATGATTTGTAAAAAGTTTGGGATTGATGTTGAGAGACTGCCTGCAAGAGGTTGTCAACTAATTAAAAATATCCCTGTATAATCGGCAACCTTGTGCAAAAATTGTATTTTTGGTTTTTCCCATTATAGAAAAGGTAATTTGGTGTTCTTTTATGGAATAAACAAGGGGTGAGCAGAATAAGTATAGTGTGAACCGCTGGCAGGCTAGTTTATAATTTTAGACAACTTTTTTCGAATTAATTTCTCATATGAATGATATGAAAATGATATATCAGTAATTAACATTTACATAGATTTTATATATTAGTAATAATAAAATAATAATTTGAGTGGCAATGTCACATAATATTATTTACAAAGTACCTTTCTGGTTATACATAAAGAAGGGATATCTAGCTTTGAATTAGATTAATAGTTTGGGTATTTTATTGTTATTAAAAAACAATAGAAAGCTAGAAATACTTTTTTATTAGATAAGTGGTAATTACTGGCTTAGGAAAACCAATGTTAAGTCAACACCAAGGCTTTATTCCTTTATCGTTATAGATCGTAACTAAAAATATGAATGCATGGATTGTTGTATCAAGTTTATTAAGTAATAGTTTTCAATTTAATAATCAAATTTAAAAATGTAAAATATAATATATATCCAATTATACGCGAGCAAAATCCGTGAATTATGGTTTTTTTGTGTCTCAATATTCATGATTTGGTCATATAGTATAAAACCACTTCCAATTTCAGCAGTAATTCACTTACATTTTCTGCTTTGCCAAATCAAGATAAGGACGTAAAAGTAATTTTATTATCTACTGAATATAGTTAACTCTAAGTCGTTAATTAATTTAAATTTCTTACTAAGAGTCTTAATCTAGAAAAAATGTTTGTAAATGATACTATAAGGCCAGAGTCACAGTCAAAGCCCCGTATAGTTTCCAGGAGAGCTTAGAGCTTCCGTGGATAGCTTTGCAACGGGCACATTGAATGGGACGGATCAAGCGACAGTTGGCGAAGGAGTATAACCATAGAACGTGAATGTGAAGGTACTAATGACGTTTGTGTAAATGTTGCAATTATAATATATATACACACCCACATATGTATATATATATATATATAGAGTACAAAGGTGGGGCGATTCATTTTGCTTGAAAATTGTAAGCCAATTTATAATTGAGATCGAACAATGTTCTGAATTCTTTAGTAATTGAACTAAATGATGGGACCCTGTAATTAGAATTCAGTTGCGATGGTATACCTGGAATTCAATTAAAGATAATCTATCAAAAATTATAATATCAGAAAATTTTACTAGAAAATTTAATTGAAGTTAATGGATTGATTGCTTTTATATAAATCATATATAGTATTTTTATCTTATTATTCAATATTAAATTCTTCTTCTGAATAATAAGTACCTATAATAAAAGTGTAAACTACATTATAATATAAAAATAAGTTTTGTAACACGATAGGTTAGAAACTAGGATGACCAGTTCAATGTAAATAATTTTATGTTTATGATATTTTTTAACTTTCTTTTTTACCCATTTTGGCGATTATTTATTCAGTATGATGTTCGTAAGACAGTGCACAAAGCCCTAGCACCTAGGCATACATTTTACAATGGAATTTTTAATAAAAAATACGATCTTAGGTCCGTTTTGTTAAATCAATTCTGATAGTACGATCATAAAATCATAAAAATAACAAAATATTTCTAAATTCGGCAGTACGTGACTTTATACGTAACAAGGCCACACAGCAGTGTAATTTTTCAAATAATTGCCAGACGCAGGAGTCTCGGGAAGGTATTACGTGTTTAGTTTAACCCTGCAGGGTGAGTTTGTCGCATAATTAAGACCGCAAATTATAGCGATGAGTTAACTGGAATTGAAATAATCAAATCTGAATGTATGCTGTATGTATGCCTTTAAATAATGTTTTAGATATATTTATATAAGATTAGCTTATATGTTCAAAACATCTGATCAGATACTTGAGACAAAACGTATTACTATATATACTTTTTTATTATTTTATACTTTTAAAATCGGTAAATTTGTTTTGAATTTATAACATAAACACGTATATAACCAGTAAATGTACCGTACCTTGTAAGATTTTAAAAATGTTACTTGTTGAAAGCAAGTTGGGATAAAATAAATGACAAATTTAGGATAATTATTAGGATATTTCGTCTCGTTACTTATTTTTTATGCTGAAAGATGGCTGTGCGATTGATTTTTTTAGAATTACTGTTAGAAATATATGGACATAACTAGGACAAAGTCTGCACTATATTATATTATTAATTATAAAAGCTTCCTTGTTATGCTTTAAAGATTTATAACACAGTTATATGAATAAACGTTATAATAGAGCTAGTGATTTTTGCTTTCACACACATATGAATAAATAGCAAAATATAATTTTAATTTTGTGAGCAAAACCGCGGGCTATTTATAGTATTTAACAGTTTCAGCGTATTTTAATTGTTTGTATAAGTAAAATCTCTCGGGTTGTTAGCAGACCACTATTCCCATAAAACTCATTTATTTTGTAAACACTAAATCGACTTTACAATTAGTTTTATTGCACTTGCATACTCGTGCACTGAAATACAAAAAAAGGAAAGAATTAACAATTGTTAAATATTTTTTAAAACCCAAAAGTTTATTTGTTCATTCTTATAATGTTGTGTGTATGTACATAATAATAAATCAATAATAATTAATCACAAGTCAGTTAATATTAACAGTAGGATAATAGTTCTTCTATGCTGCATGGTTTGTCGCAGCACTCCGACACCACCTGTCGCTTGCTCCGTCCCATGCTGTGCGCTCGCTGTGACGCGATCCACGGCCAAGACAAACTCGCTTCTTCATTGTACGGTGCTTCTGACCTTTTGATCATATTGTCATCGCAGAGTAATGCCAAAGACATTGCCAAGCGACGTCCACAGTATATTTGATTTTGACCATGTAAAGATAGTATCATCGAAAGCCCAAATAAAGTGAAAAGGAAGAATACATATGGCCTCATGTTGTTTGTTGGATGTTTACTTTAGTTCTGTGCTAAAATCGGGAATACTCGTGGCTTTTATAGGTGCCAAAAATCATCAATATTCAAATATATTTTCCATTCAAGTGGCTAACAGGATCTGTTGTTTGACGAGTTACGTGAACCAGGTGAATATGAATGAGATATAGATTTTATACAGACACGCTCCCACATGAGCTGTCGTACAGACTATTGGTAACTTAATTGCCAGTCGATCTGGAAACTAAGACTTATGTTCAGTTAAATAATTTTATTAAAAGAGGATGGACCAGAAAAAATTACTCTCATAATCTTACCTGACAAAACGAAGTTGTTTTTCATCTAATAAAATACTGCAGCCTCAATATTTTTCCTTCATTAAGTAATATAAAAATGTTAATGAAGATAATTTAATGTCGTATAATCTGGATATTATGAATGCTAGTTATATATATATGACTCGGAAAGAAAATAATACGAAAATTATATTTCGCATTCTAATTTTATAATGATTAATGAACATGTAAACATAATACAACCAGAGAGTATATAACTTTCTCTGGACACTACAAATACTGTTAGTATTCTTTTTTTTAGGTAAAAATACATTTTTAGGTAATAAACATTCCTTAAATGACAATTCGCATATTCGCGTCTCTGTTTAGAAGCAGGAGTTCTGATTTTATATAATCAAGTTCAGTTTCTGACATTTTTACCTTCAGACATTAGTTTCAGAAAAACAACATTATATTTTTTTGCAAACAGTTCCATTATTATTTTAAAATATCTAAACATGTTAGCTATGTTATGACTTATGCTTGCATATTTGAAATAAGTAGCTTATGTTAAATAATATATATGAAAGATGCATCAATAGGAGCAGTACTTATAACTGCGACCGCTGGGCTACCATCTCCAATTAGCTATACCGTAACCAACCAACTAAGCAACCGTATCCTTCCTGGTATACATGAATTTTACATTCAATGTACTATCGTCTTTTATCGGGACGAAAACGTCATCTTTTCTTTTTTTTTTCGAATTCGAGAATGTATTAGTGAATTTGAAAATTTCTACAACACATTTCGTTGACTGCTGTCAAGACGTGCTAGATTGTAATGGACCGAATAAGATGAAAAGTTTAAAGTGTGTTTTAGAGAGTTAAATAGTTGGGCTCTACGATTGGACGCATTGGTTACGCTGTGATCAGATTACAGGATTTGTTATTATCTCAGAGCAGGGCAACATCTCCGCTTTTTTTTTTCAATTATAGCAATTTAGACATAAGGCAAACGATAGGTCAAAAGTTTTAAGGACCGACCGCCCGTATGTGTGAATTCTCTTTGGTAATGCATGTAGGTGGGGTTCCCGACACTTTTCATATAAGTGGTGTTGGGTAGCCTTCATTTGTATTTTTGTCCCGTAGCCGGCTCTTATGGCACCATTGCTATGTCGTAAGGGCACGTGCAGAAGAAAAAACACAGCCTAATTCTAAACGACGACATCGATTATGTAACTTTTAAAAAAGAAGATTTAAAATATATCAAAACGAGCAGTACTCAAATATGCAACCATTAGAATATGAGTCTAATTGGAGCCTAAAACATGGATGGGGACGGGTTGGGGGAACGAAGTAGCGAGCAGGAAAAAATAGTTAATAAAAATAAAATAAATATATATATATATATATATATATATATATATATATATATATATATATAATTATTAATATATATTGTATTATTAATATAATATATATATATTTAATTATCAATATATATATATATATATATATATATATATATATATATATATATATATATATATATATATATATATATATATATATATATATATATATATATATATATATATATTGATAATTAAATTAGATATTTATTAATTTAGTTTCATATTTCACCAAAAGATTTTTTAAGCTTTTTAAAAATATATATTAGTACCGTAGAGATAATAACAGTTTAAGTAAGAGATTTTACCCTAAAGAAAGCGTAATTTAATTTTATTATTTAAAGATAATAATACCTGAAATCTGTCAACATAAAAACAAAAAAAAAAACATTTAAAGTGTATGATACATAAATATGTATGATACATAAAAATATTTCATCGTCAACACTATTAACAAATCGGTTATTTAATTTCCATAGTACTGAGAAGAGCTGTCAATAGAAACTCAGAGTGTTTGTCTTATGTTATTTTTTAAAGCTTAAATTATATTTATAATAAATTTTGAAGAGGAAACTTAAAAAAACAGCTTTTCCCTTAAATCCACAGTCCATTATACTCTAATCAAAAATACTGTAGCATGTGTTAAGTACACATAAGTAAATTTCTTACTCAAAGGGAAAAAACGGTATCCTAAACTAAGACTCCGTTGTGCGTCTATCTGTCTGTCTTTCTCTAGATTGTAACTCATAAACCGTGATAGCTAGACAGTAGAAATTTTTACAGATAATGTTTTTCTGTTGCCATATATGAATTTCTGATGCTATAACCAAAAATAATAAAAACAGAATAAAATAAATAATTGAGGGGAGGCTCTCATACAAATTTGATTTTCCTGGCCCGATATTAAAAACGGAAACAAGTAGACACTTAAGATAAACAAAGTAAAATAAATATTTAAGAGAGGCTCGATAAACTTGTTTTTTGGTCGCTTTTATATAAAATGGTATGGAACCTTTTGAGGGCAAATTCCACTCTAACTTGGCAGATTTTTATATATGTTTACAAATTAAAATTATTTTTACGTTTACTGGGAGCTTGTTTATAACAGTTACCTCCTCAATTTTTGAGTCGGGTAGGATAGTGTGGTGGTGGTGGTAACATCGTTTCCTCATTTAACAGTATCGTTTGCTCATTTAACAAGTGCTTTCTTTCATTATTAAGTAACAGGTTGTTAGCGTTAAACCAAGACACTAACTAATTGAGATTCTAGTTGATCCCAAATCACCTGACGCCATTAAATTCTTTGATATTTAACGTCAGAAAAGTTCCATCAACAAACAGTATCAGGTATCTCATTACGTCTGCAAAAGTATTCAGATCATTTATAAACAAAGTAAAAAAAACCAAAAACGTAACCTTGAGAGACCCACATTTCAATCGAAACCCCAGACAATGTTTTTTTTTTCATATAACTTTACCCTTCTAAAGTCTTTTATGCAAGTAATAAATGTAAGCTAAGAATATTTGATCTTGATGCCATAGAGGTACAATTTCTTAACCAAAGCTAAATACTAACTACAGTCAACTGCCTTAGATAAATCAAAGAATACTCCAAGAACGTCCTGTGGCATCCATTGCATTGCCTTTAAACAATGGAACCGGTCATTATAAATAAAAATATTCTTATTAAAAAAAAATAAAATAAAAAAAAATCTAATATCAACAACAAACCAATAATGTATAAATATTTTATTACATTATACTTAAAAATACACAATACAGTAGATGGCAAATAAATGACAGTTATTTGACATATATTCGTTGCCGTTTCTTCAAAGTCGTATGTCAACGTCAAACGTTCTTATATACCACAGTAGGATGACAGCACTTCCTCACTACAGGGATTCTCGCAGCATTCCGATGCAACGCCAATCAGCCTCTTGTACCTGTTAATACGATCTCTGTCCAGTCGAAGATGTCTGAGCCACGGCCATTCATTGTCTACGGGTACAGCGTTGTACTGCGACGGGGACTTCTTGATCATGTTCTGGGCTTTTAGCTCACAGAGTCTCGCAATGACGTCGGCTAAGCGTCTGCCGCAGTAAACCTGACCATGGCTATGAGATGCTACTGTTTCTAAGAAAATAAGGAATGCTAAGCAAATGAATACCGCGTGGAACTTCATGGTCTGTCGATGATTGTAATTGTGATATATTCCCAGACTATTTGCGTCTTTTATAGGTGGCTGTGTTCATTAATATTCAAATATATGTTGGGGGTCTTCTAAAATAACACATAATTATTAGAATATGTTAAAATTAAGTTATGTATTTTATTTTTGTCATTTGTTTTAAAAATGTACTACCTGAATGATATTAAAATGTGTTCGCAACTTTTACACGTTTACATATTGAAACTACCCACATATAAATTGAGTTAGAATCTTATATTTTGGTGTTAAGATATTAGAATCTTAATATGTTATAGGAATCGTCAATTTGTTGCTAAATGTTAGAACTCCTATTAAGTGTAATCATATCTATCACCAAAAAATATCTTAATTAAGGCAAATATTTTTACCTTTTCAGATTAATTACATTAATTGAGTATTCAATGTACACCCACTAGTATTTGCAAGACATATTAACAGTTAAAATGATGTAACACTTACTTACCTTATGACGTCGTATAATTATAATTCAGCTTTGATTAATCCAGTCAAGTGTATATAGCGTATATTTTAATATTAATGATCACTAGCACCTATAAAATAATTGCTTCTCAAAGTTTGGAACCATAACAGAGCAAGACTTCCAAAAGACAAGATGAAATCTAATACTTTATTAGTAGTTTTTGCTATAATTTTTATATCAAATGTGACTTCTCAAGACCCGGTTCAGAAATACTGTGGAAGACGACTGGCTATGACATTGGCATTACTATGTGATAGTAATTTGGTCAAGAGATCAGAGCTTCAATACAGTCCCGAGGATAGCTTCGTGTTTCCGTGGATCGCGGCGCAGCGAGCGCACAGCATGGCACGCAGCAAGCGACAGGTGGTGTCGGAGTGCTGCGACAAACCGTGCTCTATAGACGTACTACTGTCATATTGTGGATACTAAATGCAATGAAAGCTAAATAGCTCATATATAAATAAATATAAGTCATGTACATACGTATCTTGAATATCCGATAAAATATACTCTTTTTATTCAATGTTTTATTGTTATTTTTTAAAATATATTTAGATATTTGACATTTAATTATATTATAGATGACACTAAAATAAATTAAAGGTATTCAATATATTTTTTTCATTGCTTGTGTTGCGATACTACAATAATGTATTTTCATAGCTATATCACTAGATAGACTAGAAAAAAATATTAAAGTTAAAATCGCACCTTTAATATGTATATTTCTTTGGATATTTCATATTTTATTGGGAAAAGAAAAAAATATTGATAGTAAAATCAAATTAAAAATAAGGAAAGCCCGCTTATCGCAGATATAAAATTTATTTTAGATAATCAGTTAAGTAAACCTGTATATACAACCACATGCAATTTATGTAGAGCCTAAAAAAAATCCGGGACACAGACCAAAATCATGATTTAGGGTCTGTATTATGTACTTAATGTCTAGATTTGGCCGCATGGAATGTTATTGTTTTTATATATCAAATTTAATTATTTTAAATTTATTATGATATTAATACATTATTTAATTTTTTTTATGACATATGTAAAAATACTACGTATATGTTAATAAAGAACATACAAATCCTATTAATATTATATATTCCATAAGAAAATATATTTTCTTATTAACATTTTTTAATACTTCATACAAAATAATATTTAAGAATAATGATGGAACACTGTTACTGTTTTTATCGTTTTCCCTGAAATAAATAAGAAAAAAAATCGTTTTCATCTGATCGTTTAAACCGACATGAATAAAAAAAATATTACTATTTAAAGCTTAATTTTCGAGCAAAATGATATTCCTTAATAAGTATTTTCTTAACGTAATTAGAAAATATTCCGAGAAGGAAATATCCTGAGGTATGTTATTAGATAAGTACCTAAGTAATTATTGCAATATAACATTATACACTTTATATTAGTTTCTTTTTTAATTGGTGTTGTAGCGTGTCTTCTTGAAGATGGATGGGTTTGTAACTCTCAACATTCTTGCAGCTAATATTTCTATAGAAAATGAAACTATTTTGTGCAGCTGAGTTCTTGTGACGGTAACCTGTTACCTGTTATTAGTCAGTGTGTAATCATTTTTTTTTATTATGGCAACATATGTTTGTTACAAATCAACAAATATTTAACTTAAAAATAAATATAAGTTTAATCATATGTTACTTCTAAAACATATTTTTTTAAAAGAAGATCGATAAAAGGACAAAATGTTAATTATATTTTTATGGAATATTTTTAATTAATGAGGTTTTAAAAATAGTATCAGTTTCGCCTGTCTATTAACTCAAATTTAAGTTCTTATAATTGTTTATATATCTATATGTATATATCTATATATGTTATATCCTCTGTTGCGGTCCTTAAAAATATAAATCTAGATCCTTTGGTGCCCCCATAATCCATTACACATAGTAAGTGTATATTTTAACTAAATATACTGCCAATTAATATGTCAATATGAATACATAAATGCCAAAAAATTTCAAAGTCCAATACTTCTGTGAATAAGTAAATTCTAAATTTTATATATTGATTTAGGTTTGTAAAATGGCACTAATTTGAAAGGGGTGCTGTTACAACACTGATGTCTTTTTAAAACATTAAGGTAAATAAGTAAAATATATATTTTAGGATGAAATTTATTGTTTAAATATTTTACAAGTACTCGAATTTAACATCTTTATAACCATCGAGTATTACATGATATTGATTACATCAGTCGTTTTCTATTAATTATTTATCTTTAAAAAAATATATGATATACATTTGGTTATAGTTTATATCCGTTATTTATAGTTTATATGCCACAGTAGGATAAGAGCACTTTCTCACTACAAGGCCGGTCGCAACACTCTGATGCAACGCCAAAATACCTCTTGTACCTGTTAATGCGATTTCTGTCCAGTCGAAGATGTCTGAGCCACGGCCAGTCATTGTCTATGGTTATAGCATTGTACTGCGACGGAGACTTCTTGATCATATTCATGAACCCATTCTTGCTTTTTGCTTCACAGACTGTTGCGATGGCTATTGCTAAGGATCTGCCGCAATAAATCTTGTCTTCGACAGGAGCTGCTTCTTTTCTTAGCATAATAAAGAAAACTAAAAAAATAAACACTCCGTGAGACTTCATGGTCTGTAAATAATTTTATTTGTGATATATTTCAAAAGCGTATGTGTCTTTTATAGCTGGCTTTACTCATTAGTATTCAAATTTATGGTGCACTCAACTAAATAAATTTACCTACTTTATATAAGAGGGTAAGGATTTTGAGTTGTTTGTTAGTTTAATGCTCTAAATAGTTTAACGTCCACATGACATTAAACTCATTAGAATACTTACAGTTTTAGATGTATGAAGATTTATTTTAATGTCATCATAACAATATATAAACCATGGTCTATGTAATACGTTGTGTTAATCAAGTTTGTCTTTAACTTAAAAAATTAGATAATTTGATCCCTTAACAAATAAAATAGTATACCGAAATCGTCTTTATATTATATACTAGCCTTGCCCAGCGGCTTCGCCCAGCTCTGTATAAGTAAAAAAAAACAGCCTTGTTATGTTGAACGGAAAGTTTGTCTTCTCTTGGATACAAAACTTTTAGGTATTAATTATTCCCTATATTATTATTTTTATTCCTGTCAACCTGTGTGCGAAACAAAGTAAATTTTCAAATGACCATAACTTTTTTTTCCGTTGGCCGATTTTGAGGAAACAAAGTTTTGACAACGCTCCAGATTATATGGAATCCACTTGTGAAAACCGCGTTCTAAATCGTTCAGTAGTTTTGAAGTTATAACGTACCAGACCGAAATACAGACAAACAAAAATTCCAAAACTTGTTTTTTTGGTTTCTGATACTCATCTTTAATCGCCCCTAAAAGTTTTTTTGAAAAATATTTAATGGACAGACACTCGTTTTTTACTGTCTTATTATATGTATAGATAAATAGGAATTGAACGTGTATTGTAGTTCAGGTACTATTGCAGTTGTATTAATGGAAATAAAAAGTAATAATGTGAGTGTCTTCGAGTTTACTCCCCGGTCGGGCATCAAACGATGTCATAAAAGCTTCACTTCAAAACTTGTGTTAACATTTAATGAAGGACAAACGTTTTGAAATGGTATCTAGTTGTCATAATAAATTTAACTTGTGTGACTTTTATATTATATATTTTTTATATGACGAGCTTAGCTCTCCCATTATCGCCTATTAAAAAGAAAGAAAAATACTTTTATTTAGACAACACAACTTTTGCATGTAGTTATAAAAAAAAAGAAATGATATCATTAGAACAAAAATAATAAAAACAAAATAAAAAATATATACACATAAACTGAAAGATAATATACTGAAACTATGCAAACAAAAAAAAATAATATTTGTTGGTGTCTAATGATAACCTATCAGTTAATATCGAAAGCCCCCGCTTTGACCTTCGACCCTGATTTTCAGAGGCTGCTTTAATGCGTCATCGAGCGGTTGAGGTGCAATTTCAAATATATAAACATTTCTTGGGCATATATAGATGTAATGTGGTAAACATAATAAAAATATTAATAATAATCGTAGTAAATATTTTTTATTTATTTGTTTTATTATTTGTAATTAATTGGCCACCTCTTGCAGGCAGCCTCTCTAAATCAATCCCAACAACATTAGTTCAACAACTTTTTAAAAATAATAGTTTTTAAAATTAAAGTTTTCCCATCGAAAATTTATTATTTTTTTTATATTTATTTATGGCGCCGGGCGTTGACCTTTAAAATGCTTACAAAATAAAAGAGGAACCAATATTTTTTTTTTCGTTTTTTTTTAGTTGTTTATCAAGATTTATAAAAAGTAGTAGAACAAATGTTGTTGGGATTGATGTAGAGAGGCTGACTGCAAGAGATGGCCAACTAATTAGAAATAACCTTGTATATATAAATATTAACAAGCCGCTTGAAGCGTCTCCGGGCTACCACAAATCATTTCAGAAGCATAAAGCTATCGATGAAACAAACATAGGTAACATTAAACTATTAAATTGGTTTCTTAGACAAAAAATATCAGTGCCGTACATGACATTTAAGTTCTCAAAGTTTAAACTTAAGCTCTCAACGATCTGTAAAATGTCGTGGGTGTACATTTGCATAGTCTGTAGCTCATTCAAAATCACCTGCGTGATGACACAGATTAAACAACAAATCCTATCAGTCCAATGGAGTGCAAAATTATTTGAATATTAATGAACTTTGCCACCTATAAAAGCTCCCAATATCCTAGCTTTCAAATTATATCCATAAACAGTTTCTAACAAACAACATGAAGTCACTTGCAATAATTGTTGTTCTTGCCTTTCTAGGACTTTCCATGTTGCCGTCTTCTCACAGCCAAAGTCAGGTCTACTGCGGAAGAAGATTGGCATCGGCTTTAGCACTTTTATGTGATAGCACTTTCATCAAGAGGTCGGAGACTCCATACAGTCCTGAGGATAGTTTATCTTGGCCGTGGTTCGCGTCGCAGCGACCGCACAGCATGGGACGGAGCAAGCGACAGGTGGTGTCGGAGTGCTGCGACAAACCATGCAGTATGGACGTACTACTATCATATTGTGGATATTAACTTGTAACTAAGAATTGCTAAACATTTACTGTATTTACAATATATAAGAATATATGAATATAAACTTATGATTCAAAAATATTTGTATTATTTACCACTTATACATATATATATATAATCAGTTTTACATAACAATGTAATAAACAAATTCAATATACATTTAAACAACAAAAACCCTATATACCATAGAAAATATAATATTTTTTTTATAAAAAAAAAAAAAATGTTATATATGTAATAATATGCTACTCTCAATTAATAAAAAAATCAAAACAGCATAACAAGTATACCAGAGCTGACACACTTTTAGAGAAATTTACTAGAGACTTGTCTAAAAAATTACTAAGTCTTAAATAAACGTTAATAAGAAAGTACCTAATTCATATTTGATAATATCTATAAACAAGTATAGTATGTTAAATTTCTATAAATTTTAATGAAATATAGAATGAGCTACCGCATTGCTTCAATTAGTAGAGCGACGGAATGGTTTTCTAGAGGTCATGAGTTCGAATATTTATTATTTTTCATATACCTTTTTAAAGAGGGTAAGGTTTTTCTATTTAAAGAAATTATTAGATTTAATTTTTAATCCTTACAGTTATGTATTATGTATCTTTACTGATAATAATTACTTTTATTATTGAATATTTACATTAAAAAAAAATAAGATTCCCACCCTATTTTTAAAAGAACCACCCTATTGTACTGTGCCACTGATTTTAAATTCTTAAAGTTTTTTACTATGTCCTCCGGACATGTGTTTTTTATTTACAAATAACCATCTTTATTTCCTTCAATAACCGTTTGGGCGCCACGCTTCGACTTCCTTCAAAGGCTTTGGAATTGCCAATTTCGAAACGATTTACCGTCTCAGTATTTTCAAAAATATTGTAAGACCTTATGGCGACAAGCGATTACTATTATCAAATACTATTTGCGTTATTCAAATATATATAAACTTTTAACTGCCATCCAAAATAGTCTATTTTATATAAAAATATAAGGACCGAAACCGATGGTAAAATCTAGTTGACAAAATCATACCGAAAATTATAACATAAACGAGATAGAAGCTATTTTTATTGTTTTTAGTAGTGGTATTTATCTGTTTATTGGGATACCCCACGGTAGATAGTTTACCGATGAACAACGGGTCAGCTGTCAAGATCAGAGCTCCGCGGACCCCGGTTCCTTACCCCTTCGTCGGCGATGGATGCATGTGCTTGCGTGTGTTAACCATCGGGTTACCGGTTTTGGTATTGAATTCGGGATGGTAATGTGGTTAGCTACAGAGATTGGATTTGCAGAGATTTTATTGTAAACATCTCTATACAAAAACTTAATTTTATTTAATTTTCCTACTAATTTGAATAGGTAATTGTTTTACTTTTTTATAACGTGGTTATTATAATGTCAAAGGGATGACTACAAAAAATATCTGGTAAAGCATCCCTTTTATATCATGATGCAGCAAAACTACACATTTAGAGACAGTGAGACAATTTAAATAAAATTTTGGGTAGTTTTTGAAATGATGACTGTATAACACAGCTAATATCAGTTCTAAAAATAAAAACACATAGAATATTTTTTCCCATTGTCTCGTAATATGTCAGAATATTTCAGTGGACATAAAAATGTTCAACTGTTCGTACAATAACCATAGACTATTTTTACAATAACGTTTTCATTACTAGAGTCTTAATTGGCCTGAGCGTAAGCGAAGCTTTTAACCGTTTGGGAATCAATTTTTTGAAGCAACATCACAGGAAAACCACTTGACCAATTTTAACCAAAGTTGGTACGCATGTCCAGGACAAGACTGGGCATGTACTCCAAAAAACAAAATAAAAAAATATTGTTTCGTTTTAAAGATATGGTCAAAAAACTGAATCTCCCATAGACTTAAGCTTAACCTGCGCGCGCGCCCCAATCGTTACTCTTAACCTTTCCGATGCCAGTGCCTTCACTGGAAGTCTTTGGGCGCGGTATGGACCGCCTTTAGAAGCTTAAAAAAGGGGAAGGGCGCTCAGCTCAACTCCCGCAGCGCATTGTGGCGGATCCTAGTATATAAGAAATATAAGAAACATAAAGCTTAACTTCATTAGGCCATTTTATAGAAAAATATTTTATAAAATATATGATAAATCGTACAGTCATATGTTATAAGTCTGTATGTATTGTAAATATTTTCAAAATGTTCACGAAAATCAACTACAAAAAAAACAACTGTCTTTATAACAAATAATATTCCAAGTATCTATATTTAAATTGATTAAACTGAGATTTTGTTTAATTTATTAATATGACGTCAATCGTCTCACGAAGATCAGGTCATATTAGTCTAATGCACTAAGCACGGGATATTTTTGCATACCATGAATAAACTTCAGTATAAAAGCGTAGCATAAAATTATTTTTAGTCTATTCCGGCAAATCCAGGGAGACGACAAAATGTCGTTATGAAAAATGTTTAAAAAACAACAAATCAAATTCTCAAATTAATATCACAGTGTGTAAAAAATGAAATTGAAGTTACAAATCATAAACATATCAGTTACAAAATATATTTCTAAAGGTAATATAAAATGAAATGTCCGCAACAAAGCTCGGAGCCCACAATAACTGAATATTTGGTGAGTTCAACTTTTTCTGTTAAAATGTTTAATTAAACCGAAACAAGACAGGAAATTTTAAATAGAAAATTCTTTATTCTATATTATATTTCCATTGTAATATTATCTTCTTATTATAAAATATAATAATAATATTTTCATCAATTTATAAATTTGAAATTGATATTCTAAAAACGATAAAAACAACCTTAAGAAACAAGTAATCAGACCAAATAAATATTGATCTCACAAAAACGACATTTTTCCTCTCGAGCATTAGAATTCACGTTGTCACTTATCAACCTAAATACCTAGAGAAGGTTGACAGTTATTGCTCTCATGATATTTAACAGCAAAAAACGACCTTACACCTCACAGACTGACAGAGGATCTATAAACACCACTCAGAGATATTAACTATTAATTAATTGCAAATTCAACTCTAGCTGACATCAAATCGCTTTATTAAAGTGCTCTTTAGGATTACATGTTATTACTACGATGTCATTAAATCTAAGTGTAAAATATAATAGGATTGCTCATTATAACACATCTATATACAGATTTGATCAGTAATGCGGCAAAATGTAATAGTGTCAGGACTTATTTCTGTACATCTCAAAATATATCATATATTTATATCTACATTACAAAAAATATTCCAATTTCGATAAAACAATAAACACAGAACGATATTATCGAGGAATAATATTATTACATTTTTAAAATAATAACCCTTTTCTCGAAATCCAACATTTTGGTTAAAAATTGTTTACATAATGTATTAGCTGTCTATTATTCAGATCGAGGCTGGGCGTTCAGATGACCCCATTATGTATTCACTGGGTCAAAACAGCGCGCTACGTTCATACCCTCATTAATTATGAGCTTCATATTAAATGGATATCTAACATTGTCCTTTATTACGAGGGATCCACTGAGATATGGTGTTACGTATTATAAACACAATTATACAATTATTTAATATTATTCCAAAAAAAAAAAAAAAAACACAGTGTATGGATATATATGGAGGTTCTACCATGGACTTATCCTTTAATACCATAAACCACCCGTTCAAAGCTTCATATGGGCTTTTAAAAAAAAAGCATTGACTTGACTGACTTTATTTTGATAATAATTTAAATATCTTTTTAAATGACTTTGTACAATGGAAAAGAAAACACTTTTAAAATAAATTAATAAATCAAGTAGTTTAAATCCCACTTCAGCCGTTAGAATGATACATTTAACAAGTCAAACGAAATGACACTTCGAATAAATCAATCTAAATTAAAACGTACACTTCAATATAGTCACAGTAAAAAATACAAGGCTATATTTTATTGAAAGCCATATTTGTAAACTTAAACACGCCATAAAACTGATCGTAAATGTTTAACGCCGTGAGAATCGATAGCTAATTATTGCCAATAAACGTGCCTTGTATGTATTGTCACAGATTGGTTGTAATGTTCTCTGAATTACCGTATAATTAAGCAATGCAACGTACAGTCAGTCCCAAAAGTAATCATATCCATTATCAGAACTGATATGATGATACATAGAATAAGGGTCTTAGCCTACTCTATGTGGGACAGCCTTTGTTCTGCATAAAAAAAAAGAGAAAGCAAATGAGGCTATCTGTCTCTCTTTTTTCATGTGATTAGACAAAGATAAGTATGGGTCTCTTATCTTCCTTCTTTTATTATTTGTTAGGCATTCGCACTCACATGCCTGTCTGTGGTTCTCCTACTCTATGTAAAATAACTTTATGAACATACAAGGTCACTTAACATTAACATGTCTAGTACAGAATTGATGAACATCGCCTAATGACAAAATTACATAAACCCTGATTGATCTAAAAATATCATAACATCTAACTACCACATTTGTGACGTTAGTTCAATGAACATTTTTTTATGTTGTTTCAATTTTAATTTCAAATTAAGTACATACGAAATCCATAATCACTTTGTTACATATGTTTAATATATTTATTTGTTTTTTATCCAGAACAGCACCTATTATGTGAAATATTTTCCAAAACATTTGTTCTCAATACTTGAAATAAAGTAAAACAATAATAAAATAAAACCGTATCTGTGTCAAATGTCAAGACATCATACTTTACACTTCGTTTAAACGTACTTTACCTGCATTATGCGAACACATAATGCATTTGTATGACTATTAAAAAAATATATTGGTAAAAGTTAAGCGTTTCTTTAGTGAAGGAGAGTTATTTTCTAAAAGAAGAACTTTCGCTTTTTCCTCTTATTATTACATTAATATTTAATATACATATTAACAAGGAAAATCGTAGATATTATTGTTATATTTATGTAGTGAAATTTCAAGTCAAAAAGTAATAAGAAATCAATTGTATAATACTTATAGAGTCACTATCACAAACTCAAGTTAAATTTATCGGAATTTTGCCCGTTTAGAGTCACGCGGTGAATCGGTCATGCTTCGAGTTCTTGAATAAGAAACCCGAATGGGTTTGAAAGTAGTCGGGCAAAGTACCGATATAATTAACGTAAGTATAGCCTTTAAATAATTTAAGTCATATTTAAAAAAAAAATAACTTTTCAGTTCATGGAATTTATAACACTATTGTTATTATAAATACACCAAAAATTACTAATTACATCTTATGGCATTTACCTCTTTTCTATATTGATGTAGCTCCAGGAGCCCTAGTTCGAATACCGGATTTTATTTAAGTTTTTCAACTCTTTCCTAAGTGATATTAATACTGATTACCTATATTTTTTTATGTTCGGAGAAATAATATAATAACTTTTGATTTGCCATCTGCTTTAATGGTTGTAAAATTGTATTGTTTTTTCATTAATTAATGGATACATTAAAGGCGCAACTGAGCAAAAGAACTTATTATTCTTTAGGAATACGTTTAAATTAGAAATTCTTAAGTTAGGAATCATCAAATACGTTCTTGCAATCAATGCGGCTATTTTTAAGAGTTTCTTATACTATAGGAAGCTATCGAGATCCCGAGGTCGTCTGAACCGAGAGGAAAGTCCTATCTACTACCTAGTTCATGAACCAGGGCGTCTTTGTAAGATCTAAAGAAGATACCGACCTATACTTCCACCATGTTTTGCCGACTCGGGTTGACACGGGCAGGGATTCGAATCCGCGACCTCTCGGAAACCGAAACTACGGGACGGTTTCTCAGAGGTCGCGGGTTCAAATCCCTGCCCGTATCGGTTTATTTTTCATTCTATATTTATAAATATATATATAGTGTATTTAAAGTTAGGTATCAGAACGAAATAATTACAAAATGTATACTTTGTGCAGCTTTTACGCGGCTTCGACAGCTGAATTCAACAAGGTCAACAACATACCAAAATTAAACTTAAACATAAAATGTATTTACAAAGGAACTGACCCAACAGTGAAAAGTTCGACAAAACGAATAAAAACTCGATAATAATAAGCGATTCTTCTTGGCGAAAATAAAAAAGGTTATTTCGCCAAAAAAAAAGGTCAAGTATTTTTTTTTTATTTTTAGTTGTTTGATTTAGATGTAACGTTACCATATTCTAGGTTTCCTTTTTTTATTCTATTTCAATATATATTTCCAACTTACGTCCAATTTACATTTCAATCAAGTTATCTGTTTTTAAGTGAAGCGCGAACATACAGACAGATCAAATAAAAGATTAGTCATACGGATTTTTCAAAAACATTTTTTACATATTTTTTCCATCACACCTAAATTTAATAAACTAAATTCTGGCACGAGATATTTGAAGTGTCTTTTGTATGTTACGATGTAGAAATTTTTTTAAGTTTAGTTACTTTTGGGGAGGACTGGATAAAAGACATCTAATAAAGATCATTGAAGTAAGTCTATAACATCCAAATATAAAGAATTCAGATTTCAATTCAATACATACATATCGGGGTAAAAACCAACACCAATCAATAGATAATCAATTTGTGAATACTATTTATAAGTGAAAATATTTAAATGATTATCAATTAATATCTATCTAAGAAACTATGTATTATTGAGTCCTGCAATTGTAATGATGAGACAACTTCATGTTACTAAGTAATCACTTAGTAACATGAAGTTGTCTCACTTATATAAGAGAAGACGATCTAGAGAGTATTATAATATTGAGAGCTGAAAATCTTATTGCTCTAGTAGTAGCTCTCTGAAAACTAATAACCTGGCCTGTTCAATTTACTAATAGTTGTGAAGAGTGACGGCAACATCGCTGACGTCACAGTTTTTAACAACTCGATATACTCGAACATAATATTGGAAAAATTTTCGTGATGAGACAATTTTGATTCCAAATATATAATATTAAAATAGCAATCGGTAATAGTGTATTACTAAAACGTAGCAGCGACCTTCGGTCAAACAACAAAATTAATTATGTTAAAAGCTGTGCCATCCATTGTCCTCCCGGAGGTATCGTTATGTTTACATTTATGAAATTGAACGTATACATTTACATTTATATAGGCCTACGCCCCGTTAGCCGAGTGGTTAGAGCAGCCGCCTAACGAATCGCGGCGCTAAGGGCCTCCGGTTCGATTCCCGACAGGCATGTATGTGGTGAGCATAGATGTATGTATTTCTTGGTCTGGTCGTTTATTAAATATATTTTAATGTGTATTTCTATGTATTTGTATCGTTGTCTAACACCCTTAACACAAGCAATATAGCATAATTTCCTTAGTGGTTAGATTAATGTGTGTAATTTGTCAAGTGATATTATTTACATACGTGATATTTTACACATTAGCTTTTAAATAAACCCCTCTAAAGAGATCAAAAATATCATTATTAATTCCTCAAACCCTTGAGGTCGTTAACATGTTTTAAGTCTTCAATGGTCTATTTGTATTACTTACTTGATAATCTGAGGTCTACCCATTGCTTGACTTTTGTGTTAATTTTATAATAAGCCCGTCTCAAGGCGGACAAAGTTTGAATTAATTATTTATGTTTGAAACAGACGCTCCTATATAGAGGCAACAATTTACAATATGCTTCATTAAATTATGTATAAGTTAAGAATGTATAAATTTAATATTGTATGTAGAAATTGAGCTGTATTTGCAGTTTATTTAATAACGATAGTAATTTTAACAAAAAAAAAATACAAATAAAAACTTACAAATTTACGTGTGCTAAACAAAAATATTTTAAACTGTGTAAAGGTTGGTCAATTTGTACGATAAGTCTCATAATATAAAATGATCATAAAATGTGTACTTTAGTTAAATTAAACTATTTTAATTTAATCCGAATCAGTCCAAGTAATTAAAAAACAACCAACCCCAAAATTTATTATTATTTTTAAAGCGGATCTTTATAAAAAACTAAAGAACCTTTTATATAAATTCTACAAAAATATTTAAATCGCGGTTTCTCCTCACTTAAACCAAAAAAACTGATTAGACTCCCGCTTACAAAACTGCTGACTTCAGGGACTGACGAGGCTTACCTGAAAAGAGCAAAATAACGTTAATCATTATGCAGAAAATTCAAAAGGCATTGAAAGCACGTTTTCACTTACAGTAAATTTAATTACATTTTCAGTAAATTTTGTTTTTTCCGATTTATGCTTTTTTTAAAGGGACAATAAGCAAAATCAATTTACAATAAATATCACAAAATACAAATGTATACAAAGGAAGTTACAATAAACTATCATAGAAACAATAAAAAAATGGAGGTACAAAATATTACATACTCTTCAGCAATAATACATATTTGACTAAATTATTACTAATATATAAATGGTATGTCCATAAGATATATATAAAATCACAAATTAAAAATATATTGCTATTGATAAGTTAAATAAAGATTTGGAGCATAAAGCTTTTATTATATATTTAGTATAAATGTTAGATTTTAGTAGATTTTATATAAACTAGTTACGATCCATTTCTGCCGAACTAATACGTAACACATCTAATAACTTGAGATATCTTGGCAAGTTAATAAAAGAGAAATAAATATATTTTCAACTTTAAAGAGACAAGATAGTTAAAAGTGTTTCAGTTTTTATAATTATGAAATAATATAATAAATACTTATATTTGTTATATATATCGTTCATAACTAAATATATATATATATATATTAATATATAAAAAAAAACAATATCTAGGTCATTGTTAGCTAGTCCATTTCTACAAAACATCAGTATTTTATATATTGAAGAGATGTATAATCTGATATCATGGTGCGACCGTTTAAAAGCGTGCTTTTAGTTAGTTTAGTACATATCTTTTTCACTCTACATAATCACTTACAAAACTATAAAATATTTTTTTTTTGTAAGAAATTATCGGATATTTCTTTTGTAACAGAACTAATGGCTAGACTAAGTATACTTTACTGATAGTGTAAGATCATAATCTAAATTGAAGAACTTTCTAAATATCTAAGAAAAAATTAAGCTCTTTTAAAAAAATATGGACTTAGTAAGAAAAATATTATAACAGACGAAGTATTTTTTGTGCCTTACAGTTTTTTTTATTAAAATTCTATGTAAACATTTGTTTAATTAAAGTTTACATAAAACTTAAATATTTATAACATCTTTTATTATAGTAAAATCACGGTAAAGTATTAAACATGTCGGGTGTTCAAATTAGTGGAAACTGTCGGCTGTCCTATCCCTGTCATATAACCAGTGCAGACGACAAGTCACAGACTGATGGAGGACACATCTGTTGAATACAATGTTTAATAACTTTAACTTATTTATATGAAATGATGAAATGAACTAAAATGAAATATGTATACTTTATTTGGACATCACATCATTTAACAAAACGCAACAAAAAAAGAATACAAAACATAAAACTAAATGAAAATAAATAGATAACTAATATGTATACATATTACATTAAAATTTAAATCTTATTTCACACGAACATAGTACGACATAAATTATGTTTGAAAATATCTATAAACATGTATAGCCATGTTAAGCTTATTTAAATTTATATAAATATAGAATGAAAAATAAACCTATACGAAAGGAACCTAATAGATGTCACCACCGTCCCGATAAAGACGATCACATATAGAACTTAATTCACCGAGGCGGACAGCGATACGGTAGCTCAGTTGGTAGAGCGACAGGACAGTTTCCCAGTAGTCGCGGGTTCGACTCCCTGCCCATATCGGTTTATTTTTCATTCTATATTTATATAAATTTAAAGATGATATATAATCTCCAGATCAGATCAAAAACCAATCTAGTAATAACCACAGCTATTCAGATTCAAACTGATGTCATAAGATGGACACGTCATTCAATTTAATGAAATAATTAGTGTGATTTGAGTAATAGTTATTAGTTACACCAACCCTTTGTTAGGGCCACAAGACACAAAGTACAAGTTAATGAATTGAGAACATTTATATGTGAATAGTTTGAGACCTTATTCATTCAACCGTTCATTAAAGCGGCCATTCTAAACTCTTCATGTGTGAATTTGTGCTTGAAGTGAACCACGTGTGCTGAGTTATTTGCATATCCTTTTGTTGTAAAAGTTACATTTTAATTAAGAATTACATACATATGTAACAATGAATTCCATGGTAAGTTTATATCAAATTACTATTAAATAAATTCATGTTTATAGATATAATTATTAGGTACATACCTATTAATTTATTTATTTATTACTATTTCCAATCTCCTTGAATTTATTATATAATATATGTTTTAGTTAATTATAGCGTATTTATTGTAGTATCTACGTATTAGTGTAGTTATTCATATGTATGTTTGTTTTGTACCTATGCCACCTACCCATATTAATGTATGTTAACCCTAAACACCAGGGTTGCCTGGAAGAAATCGCCGTTAAACGATAAGGATAATTTATATTTTTTGTGCACAATAAAGAATATATGAAAGAATGAATGAATGAAAATTTTCAAAAGATCTTAGAGAACAAAGTTCTTAAAAACTTTGCAAGCGTTATATTAAATGGAAAGTGTTCTCGATGATTTAATATCAATTCCCGGAAATGATTCTGTTACGGAAATACGGCGGTTGGAGTACGGTGAAGGGAAATAATATGATATATTGAGTTTTAATATACATAAAAATATATCTATATTAAATTTGTAATTACATTTTTAAATCTATATACATTATTATAATTATTATTTTACGGTGATAATAATTGATATTAATATTGTGTAAATTTATATAAATACACAATTAGCGTTGTTGAACAGCAAACTGGGTATTATGGGCGGTGCGAGTTCAGCAGTTCTCTCGGGAGCAATATTAGCATACAGCAAATGTTTGTTAGAGTTTAACTTACTTGGATATTGCTAATACAAACGGCTTACAGCTAAAGGCTTTTAATGTAACTACTGTACTGAATATTAAGTACGTTGAGGCTGTATAAAAAATATAAATTAAAATCAAAGGCCGCCATGACCTTAGTGATGTCTCTGGCAACGGAACAGAAATATCATAATAAATATATATATTAGTATCATAAAAAATATACACTACAACGTATTGATGAGGCTTGCAACGGAAGGTATACAAATAAATAGTAATCAATGAACATTAATGTAATATATCTTCCAAACAGATGTGCTGACTGTATATTGTACCTGTCAATGAAATCAGTTTTTTCATTCCAAGTAGCGAAAAGATCAAATAAGATTTGTCTTACCCCACTCCTGATTTCTCATATCACAATACTATACTTAACTCACACAAGTAAAAACTTACTATGTACTTTATATGACGTAAGTAATGCTAATTTTTTAATAGTAAAAAACCATTTATTGCCCGGATTATTAAGTATTATATATTATATATATGTATTAAAGAAGATTGTATTAATATAAATAATAGATTGTATTAATATAAAAATAGTATAAAAAACTTAATTTATAGTATTAACATATTTCATAGTTTAGATATTGTATCAAAGACAAATCAATATTATATGGCAGAAGTGATAAAGAGTTAAAAAACATACATAAAAAATATATGAAGGAAAGATAAAAAAAAACAGTTAAAGAATATGTCTAAATATTTGCATGCTATTTTTTTAACCTCTATTTCACAACAAAAATAAATAAAAGTAAAACAGAGAGATAAAGATAGATGTAAGCATATTTTTATTCAAGAATCTATTAATTCATATACAGTTTATAAGAAAAAATTAACCAATAATACGTGCATGAATAGGCTCACTGAATCCAATTAACCCTTATACGTCGAGATTAAATTCCTCATTGATTCGCAGAGATAACTAGCGACAGAATTTGAAAATAGTATCACGATTCTTAAATAGACAATAAATTTCTATTGAACAATTTCATTTATTTCTATAAACGAGCTGTACACTTAAGAATTTAAGTGTATAATGCAATTCTTAAATGGACGATACACTTCTATTAAAGAATTTCATTTATTTCTATAAATGTTCTGTACACTTAAGAATTTTGGTGTACAATGTGATTCTTAAATAGACGATAAATTTCTATTGAACTATTTCATTTATTTCTATAAACGTTGTGTTTCTAAGAATTTTAGTTTATATGTATTGTAAGAGAAATGAAAGTTATAAAAATATATTGGTTTTGATAAATATTAGTAATATGAGGCTCAATTTTTTTATAGAAGGGATTCTTTGAATTTTATAATGTAAAAGTTATGCACAAAGCGATACAAATTTTTAGTAGTAGTAGTAGTAAGGTGAAGTCATAGTACTAATTTCATTTTCATTCAATTTCATTCATTTTTAATTAAAATAATGTTTGTTTATTTTGAATAGTATTAAATCGTTAATCCGATTATGATAAAACTTTCGTGAAACTTACTCTAAAATATAAATTAAAACAAATTTCATATAACATAATGTTATTAGCATAAAACATTTTCCTATATTAATCTAACAACAAATTTGCCCATACAATAAAAGAGACAAGTTAGAGAGAAAAGTAAATTGTCTTGTAAGCAAATCCAGCAAGAAATACACATATAAAAAGTGTAAAACCTTTCGAAATTCATTCCGTAAGTCGGCCATTTGTCAGACTAAGAACGTAGGTCCAATGTTGAATGGGAATGAATACGAACGAAGCCAATAGAAGCGGAGGCGTTCCAATTTACATGTGAATGCTAAAACGAAATAGCGGAAATATGCTCGTTGAGTATAAAACGAACGAAATGTAATCTTACTTTGATAAAGTCTTTTTTGACGCTGACTTACTGATCACGTTTTCTCTGATAATACTTACAAGTAATGTTTTTTGTTTACTTATGAAATTTATTTATATAGTTGGTTGGGTTGTTTCATTTCTATTGTTATAGAATTATGTTTGTCTGTGACAGTCATCTAACTTGATAAGTTGCTAATTCTGTTCTATTCATTTCAGTCGCAAGCCCCAGCCTGTCCTATTCAGAAGTAGAACTTCCTAACTAAATGTGTAGCAAATTATCCGTATATTTGAAACAACTAAACTAAAATGAAAATATCATTTATTATATAAGTAAAATATTTTTTGTTTACTTAATATTTATTATACGATAAGATTAAATAAATAAACAATCAAAAATATATTTTTTAATAAACACAAGGATTGTTAATATTAATTTTTATGATGATTCAAAATAAAACTACATGCTTTAATGCTTCAATTAACTTAAAAAAAAACAACCCAATACGTCAATATGGAACCACCATCAAGCGTGCCAACTTAACAATTCAACATCACAAAAAAAGTCACGTAACCAATAAAGATAGTGAATGTAATCGATTCAAACGAGGGTGATTCGATTGATGAATCGAGCGATGTTCTCAGCGTGATAGACTGCCTCGAGCGCATTATGAACGCGACTCTATCACCGATCGTGACACTGAACGCTCTGGTAGGCTTAGTTATTATAGTTTTCTATTTTTATTACATTAGCTTCCGAGGTGCATCAATCAAACTTTTATTATTCGTAAAGTATTTTTTTTACGAGCGTATTTGAATTTGGTAGCTTTACATATTCTATATATAAATATAGTTGACGCAAGTTATAGGTCAGATTCAATACAACAATGTGTCTCAAACGAAACCACAGCCCATGACTTTGCAGTTGGAATTCATATTAATTTATTTTTATGTATATACAGAAGAATATAAACAATATTTACGTAAAGATTAAACTACTTGCGGTTATCACCACACCTTGATAAAAACAAAAGCATTATAAGTATAAGCTATGTATTATAAGTATTAAAAAGGAAACGTCTTCTACTTTAATCTATAAAAGCAATCACAAATTAGCTCGGAATGATAAATATATGTCCCAACACTACCTCTGGGGCATTCTCTGTGTCTTGTTGACACAGGAGGTGCAGAGTCAAGAGCGTGGCTCTTCTTTCTGCGATTGTCTGTCTCTAAGCTTGATTTAAGCCCACGTCTTTGGGGGCGGATCCTTTAATTGGTACCGCTTAGGTTTTCAGTTTGGAGTATAATCTGTTTCCGTTTTGTTTCTTGTTCTTGTTTTATAGAGTTTTCAGTTTTTCCAGTTGGAAATTTTTTGATGAGTGCGGTTTTTTATATTAGCTCCCTAGGAGTTGGTTTAGAGTCTGGTGGTCTTGAGTGCAACGGTGCTATGTTGATTAGGTGGTCCTGGCCTGAGTCGTCAGCTCGGGCGAACATTCTGCTGGCGCAGCGTTTGATGAATTCGTCTATTGGTTCAATTTTTAGATCCCTTTGGATTGTTCTATTTTGTACATATTTGGGTGCTTTGGTTATGCTGCGTAGGGTTTTCGTTTGTTGTATATGGATGCTCTTTTTGTTCGTAGTTGATAGCAATCCATACCAGGACGCTGCTGCGTACGTCAGTTTGGCTCTGGTGTAAAGTTTATAAATCGTCACTTTACTTTTAGTGGGGATGTTTGCTTTGAGAATTGGCATTAGTGCCGCAGTGGTGCACTTTACTTCTTTGGTGATGTTATTTGCATGGCGGTTCATCTTGAGTCTCTTATCGATAGTGACTCCAAGATACTTGATGCAGTCTCTCCATTTTACCTTTTCGCCTAGAAGACGAAGAGGGGGAGTGGCTTTCATGGGTCCGAACATTATAGCCTGAGTTTTAGCTATATTGATTGCGAGGCGCCATTTTTTGAGCCAGTCTGGTAACATTTCTAGGTTTTCTTGCATCAACTTAGCCGCGTGCTTGGCTCCGATGGAGCTAGTGACGTAGGCGGTATCATCTGCGTACAGTGCTAGGAGCGCTTTATCTGAACATGGTATGTCATTCGTATACCAGGTATAGAGAGAGGGTGCGAGGCAGCTTCCTTGAGGTACCCCGGCTAATATCGGTCTTAATGTGGAATGCGTGCTACCAATCGCTACAAAGAAGTTTCTCTTACTAAGGTAAGATGCGAGGACTCGTATGATTCTTCGTGGCATTGTGCTTGCTTGCATGAGTTTATAGAGGAGGCCTTCGTGCCACACCTTATCGAAGGCCTTCTCGATATCTAGGAAGACCGCCGCGACTTTCTTTTTTCTGTTCCTCTCTGTGATTATGTGGTGAAGTACTCTTGATAATTGAAGATTGGTTGAATGCATGGGCCGAAATCCATGTTGCTCTGGGCGGAGTTTTAAATGGAGGTTCATCTGTTTGAGTAGAAGACGCTCAAAAATCTTTGAGATAGATGGCAGCAGAGTTATAGGTCTGTGGTTTTCCGGCGCTGTTAGGTTTTTATTTTGTTTTGGGATTAGAATTATCTTGCCGGTTTTCCAAGTACTTGGGAAGTGTCCCGTTCTTAGGATCCCGTTGAAAAGCTTGGTGTAAGCCGCGATGGTTCTGTATGGCATATTGCGTAGGACCGAGTTGTTGACTGCGTCGTGGCCCGGTGCCTTGCGGGGGCGGGCGCGTTTGATGACTTGGTAGACTTCATTGGGAGAGAAAAAGATCGGATCTGTGCCGTTCGAGAGAGGTACTTCCAGGTATTTGTTTACCTTCTCTGTAATTTCACTGATGTATTCGTGATTGTCCGAGATGTTTGGGGTAAATTGTTTTTCCAACGAGTTTGCGAATAGTTCCACTCTGTCTTCCGTGCGATAAATGGGGATTCCTTGCTCGTTTAATAAGGGTCTGGTTGGAGGCGCTTTCTTGGTTAGGCTCCGACATAATTGGTGGAAGTTAAGTTTTTCGGTAGTTACTATCTTGGATAGCTTATCATCCCATGTTTTTTGTCTATGATCTTTGACCATGTTTGTGGTTATTTCATTAAGTTTGTTTATTTTCGATTTTAATGTTGGACAGCGAGTCTGTTGCCATATTTTACGCAGCCTTTTCTTTTCTCTGAGTTTTTCTCCTATGTTGAATGGGAGTGCTGTGTACCGATTGGTGAACTTTATAGTTTTGGATGATTTTTCCCACGCATTTGTAACGGAGGAAAGTAGTTCTGAGGCCAGCTCTTCTACGTCTGTGGACGTTCGGACGGCTCTGGTAGGCGTGTGGTCATCTAATAGGGACTGGAATAGGTCCCAATTAGTAACTGTTTGAGGTCTTGCTGAGTCATTAATGGCCGTGGTATTGGCAATGGTGAGTAGGACCGGGAGATGATCCGATCCTAACGAGTCCTGGATGACCTCTTGCGATGTTCTGTCTTGGAGTCCTTTGTGGACAGCGATGTCCAGGACGTCTGGGTTTTGTCCTGGGCGGTCTGGCCAGTGAGTAGGGCATTCGGGGCCGCTAACAGTGAGTTCTAGCTCGGTTGCGATCTCGAGTAATCTTTTGCCGTCTCTTGAGTTCGTCGCAGAGTACCATGATTGGTGTTTGGCATTTAAATCCCCGGCTAGGATGGTAGGCGTTTCGTTATTAAAAATTTTTCCAATGTCCTTTGTGTCCAAGGTATTTTTTGGCGGTTTATTAGCCGCGTAGATTTTTGTAGGTTTTCCGTTAATTGATATTTCGATTCCCAAGGCTTGCATCGAGTTGAGAGTGAGCTTTGGGAGTGGCTGGTGTATGATCTTACGTTTGACCAGTACTAGGAGGCCTCTGTAAGGTAGATTCTGTGCGTTTACTTCGTCCTGCCTGTAAGCGTGGTAATTTGGAAATTTGATTGTTTCGGAGGACTTGAGAAAGGTCTCCGATACAAGCAAAATGTCTATCCTTTGTAGCTCGAGTAGTGCGATGAGGTGTAGTCTTTTCTTTTGAATGCCTCTGGCGTTCCAATGTACTATTCTTAGATCTCTATCCATTGAGAGTTAGTAGTTTAGCCATTCCGTCCATCATTATCGGCAGGGGATTGTTTCCCTCGCTGATAGCTTGGAGCACTTCTTGGAAGACGGTCAGCGCTATTTTGACGACTGCCTGTTTTAATTCCGAGTAGTATGGAGTGCTTTGAGCACTTTTGGGAACTGACTTGGGCGCGGTTGACGATTGAGCGGACGCTTTTTTGGGTCCACTCTGTGCTTTTTTCGCGGTTTGGTTCCTTGCCGTGGGACCGTTGGCCTCCGGCATTAATGTAGTCACTGTGTTGTTTTGTTGTGCTTCGGTTTCGGCTTGGTTCGGTTCGGTTCGGATTTGTTCGGCTGTTGTTTTAGCCGTGGTAGGTTTGACCGCTTTTAGCAATCTGTTTTCTTTTTTGAAGATTGGGCAGCGTGTGCTGCTTGCGGGATGATCGCCGCCGCAATTTACGCAAGTCGGCGGCTCGTCCCGGGGCCGTGGGCAATCTCTCGCATAGTGGGAGTCCCCGCATCGTACACAGGCTGTTGGTCTGTGGCAGTAGTGAGATGAATGTCTGAATTGCTGGCACTTATGGCATTGTGCCGGGCCTCTTTTCTTAATCCAGGCTTCTATTTTAATGTTTTCCATGCCAAGGATTTCATTTACGAGGTAGATGTCTGGGATGACATTCTCCGCCTTTTTAATTAAGGCGAAGTATATGCAGCCACCTCTTCTGGTGACTATTTCCTTGACGTACACCGCTTCGAAACCTTGCGTTTGTAGGTCGTTTATAATTTCGTCAACACTCGTGCCTTGCGGCAGTCCTTTTATAACTATCTTGTGATTTTTCTCGGCTGGGAGCGAGAAAGAATGCCAGTATACTTTCTCTTCTTTTTCGAGTTGGTTCAAGTATCTCTGGAGTATTCTGTATTCATTTTCTGTTGATGGCGTGAATCTTATTCCTCTCTTGTATTTGTGGGCCGAGGGGGCCTTGCCGAGTTTTTCTTTTAATACCCGGAGATGATGCGCCCAGTTCGGGAGTTCTTCCACTACTAATGGTGGATACCGGGGACGGCTCTCTATATACCCCTGGCTCGCCGACACTTGAGTGCTCGGAGTGGGGGTAGTGGTGGGGGCAGTCGGCGCGCAACTTGCACGTTTTGCGGGAGCACGGAGTGCAGCTGCGTATGACTCATGGCTTTTTTCGGCTGAGTCATCGGGATGCGGTCTTTTGAGAGACGATGTTTTCTCCTCGTTTACTGTAGAAATGCGTTGAGGAGTATTTTCGGAGTTTTCTGAGTTTACTGTCGGCTCGGGGACGTCTACGTCCATCTCGTTGGCTGACTGAGTTTGAGAGAACAGGCGTCTTTCTTGATCTCTGGCGTAACTTCTTAGCTCGAACGGCAGCGAGGCGTCTTGAACGACTCGTCTTATTGCCTCCAGCTGTGTTTGAAGTTCTCTGGTAGGCATGGCGGGTCCTTGTTGACTTGCCGGAGGACTCTCTGGCGAGTCATATTCTTCACGCTCATAGGGCGACCGCGAGCGGCAGTCCCTGTGCGGGGAAGAGCTCCTTGATGATTGCAGCGACGTGGCGGCACTCATCTTGCTGTTCACTGGCGTTAGAATAGGCTTTAGACAAGCCGTATCTTGGTCGGGCGTTCTGTCCTCGCGAGAGGGCAGTCAGCGAGACTGCGATAGCGACTGTCGGCGGCGATGATGGTCTTGATATGAAGGCGGTGCAGGGGCGCACGGTATCGTTTTGATACAAACAATACCGGCGTCCCTGGTTAGTGAAAGGTGGCGAGAGTCTTCAACACGTGTGTATCCGATGGGTTCCAAGCGATCACTCATCCCAACACTAGCCGTATATCACAGTATATAAAAGATGAAGGTTCTCTAATGGATCCATTCGTCACATGGCTACGAACACGTAAACACTTGATTTATTAAATCGCAGACAAAATACAAACAAACTAGTTATTAAACTTTGTATCAAATTTTCAATAAGTTTTTATACTATATTTTTATTTTTACTATTTATTGTTTTGTATCAAACAATAAAAATACATTTTAGACATACAAAGAAAACATCGCGGAATTGATTTAAACTTGAAAGCATAAAAAAACACATGACAGAATCCAAAATAAATATTTAGACTATAATAAATGAACTATCATGTTTAGGTTAATACATTAAATCACATTATTTAGTATAGAATAATATATATTCTGGTTTTTATTCAATTCATAATACTAGTAGTATTACATAATTTAAGTAACACCGCTACCGATTTACTCTCTTGAGACTAACTACAAAATTTACTATTCACTGAGAAAGCTCTGAATATTAATATCATTTCTCAAAGAAAATTTTATTAATTATTAATTTATCGGTTTTTGGTATAGTCGAAGTAATACTAGAACAGAAATGAGATTAATACGAAGAAAATAGAGATGAGAAAAGTTTGTGCCAAAACAAATTTAAACCAGAAACAAATAAACCTTCTACGTAACGTAAAACGTATGATTCTACGAAACAGAGAATTCAATTTCAGTGTATTATATTTTGTATAACTGACACTAACTATACACTAAATTTATATATATACATATATATTTATATATATTTAGTGTATGCTTTGTTGGTTGATATATTTATATATTATTTATATAATGATTTATTTATAATGACATGTTAAGTTAAAACCTATATAATAATAACGCATAGCATTCAATTATAAACAGTAATAATGAACTAGAGTTAACCTGGTTAGATACAGAATCGAAAATAAAAATACTGAAGGTTTAATAAACAGCAAATATAAACTACTCTAAAAAATAATGATAGTTCACTAATATATTATGACAAAACACAAGTGTAGCCTACAAGATAAATAAGTTATTTGTCATTTAACGAGTATTTGTTAAGGTATTTGTCATTTAACGAGTTTTAATTTTGGATAAAATGTATAGTCTTAATTTAATAACATTACTACGATCTCTCTCAAAAATATAGCCTTTAACAGAAACACTGTTAAAACGATTAAAGCTGTTTCTTTTCCGGATTACTTTGGAAGTAAGAAATTATTATTCAAAAGTTTAAGGCTTTTGTAGTCCAAGGTATAGTCTGTCCAGACTTGCGTGGAACAATCACTATTTTATTTTTCAGACAAATTCCCACATCAAAAACAAAAGATGTATATCTAATTGTAAAGCCAAAATTTATAATTTAAAACTAATTATAATATATAATGATTCTCAAATTAATCTCTCAGCACAGGTTATATTCAAATGTAACACTAATAACAATTTTCCTGTTCGGTAAGCCCTTGAGTTTTTCAATTACATTTTTCCTTACCAGAAAAGGCTGTTCCCACGTTTCATGTGTATTTCATTATACAAAATAGAATAAGAATTTGCTTTTATAAAAAGATTTCTTGTACTAATTTACGTTTGTAAAATTTTGGTTTTTAGAACATTTTCTTATATAATATTTTATTAAATTCTGACTTTATTAGTGAAAATATTAAAAAAAAATATAATATAAATAATTAAACTTTCGTGAACCATGATGATTATTAAATATATGTTTATCCGGCTATGTTCACGTAAATTAATCGGATTTTTGTCCGACTAGTTTCGAACTCATTCGAGTAATACATGAGATACATAGAGGACTCGCGAAATGAACATAGCCATCTAAATAGGATATAAATAATGTAATAACAAAACGTATTTTAAGATCAATATAAAAGTTTAGTACATTATTAATCTTGCTAACTTGACTTCTCGGTCATTAACATCAGATGCTGACATCTCTGAAATGTTAATGTCGGTAGCCATAAAGAAAAGGAAGCAATAGCTAAAAAGGAAGCATTAGATACATATCTATTTTCTATTATCGGTTATAGTTATTTTTGAAAGTATTATTTGAGCTTCGTAACTGCCTCGAGAGAATTCACATACTCAACGATACAGTGTGTTTAATATATTAGTTAGAAACAAACCGGTTAAATTTATAAAAAATATATATAATAGATAATTTAATCCCTCATGATCGTTATGGTCGTTATGGCATTTTAGTAAATATAAACAGGGGTTTATTATGAATGATGTTTCGATACATTTTTAATACCAGTTCAGGAATTTCTCTTTGTTTTTGGTTGTATGATTTCTTCTTGTTCGTGTGATTACAAAAATGATTGGCTATGCAGACTTTAGATTTATAGATGAAAAATATTAAAAATAAGTAAATAAGTAAAAAAATCATCAACACAAACAGACTTGAAACTGCGACCTCCAGGATTCTATTCCTGTCGCTCTGCCAAGTGAGTTAATTAACGCATTTTATAAGTCAACATTTTGATGAACGAACAAAGATGACATGTCTTGGTTTCTCTGGAAATCAGATTATTTTGAAAGTATGAAATAACATTATCATCGCCTTTGTCGGCTCTTCATTAAAATTTAGTTATTTAAGGGGTATCGAAGTAAATATATAACTTCATCACACATTACATCATCATCACCATAAACATCACCACCATATTCATCATCACCATAATCATCTCGCCAACTATATATAGCAATTTGTCTGTATACAAACTAATTGCTATATATAATAGGCTCAGGTGAAGGTCTTTATAAAAAGACAAAAAAATACTCTTAGTAACTAAAGTATAGACAATTAGTATTGTTACTTTAATCATTAGTGTTAAGAAAAATCTTAAGACAGGGAAACCATTAAGACGTATCATTTAGAACAATAGCCCTTTGTTCTTAGACACGAGATACTTTTATAAGATGTCACTAGACCTGTTGAATTTAAAAATATAAAGAGCAGTCACAGAAACGGAAATTTTACAGTTGTTTATAAAATGTCAATACAATAACCTTAATAAAAGCATTAACTGAAACTGATTAAAAGCATATATATTATAGATTGTGAATCATAAACGCAATTCTAATATTGTTTTCAAATACAGGAAATTATTTTTGAAATTTCATTAATTATACTTTTAATGATTATTCTTTTTTATTTAGACTTATTCAATCCGTGCCGTGTCGTCGCTCTAACAACTGAGCCATCACGCTACTGATAGTTTCATGATATATGAAGTAGATTTAGCCATCTTGTGTTATTCCTTTTTATTTTAATGTACATTAAATTAAGATTCTTACATGTATTATGTTTATATTTATTAAATTCAGAATCGTTATTTAAGAATAATTCATACTATTTGCATCAATCTCATCCAAAACAGTTACGTCTGAGTCAAACGTCTCAATATCGTACATTATCCGTAGAACGTCTACGTCTTCAGTACAACTTTTTATTTACGGATCACAATATATTTACCGATGTAGAAAAAATGGTTTGATTTAATAAAATAAAATTTCCATCCAAACTTTACGTATCAATCAATTGTTACGTATTTCATGTTAATGTTTTCAAAAGGACAAACATTTTATTATAATTGGACAAACAATGATGTTATATTCAGAGACTGGTGGAGATTCTCTCACGGGAATATTAAAATATTGAAGCTTATTAAACTACGGAACATTATTTAATATAACGTTAACGAGTTTCTTTTTATTATATTTTTGTTACATAAATATCTATTTAGATACATAATTGGCATTATCATACCAACTTCTATGATCAATTTAATCAATTATCAATATGAACTTAACAATAAATACAAATGGTTGTTTTAAGGTAAATATGTAATGAACAATTCGTAAAAAAGACCACAATGGAATTATTTGACACGTAATTTTAGTAAAACTAAATAACTTTAATCAAACGCTATATATATATACCTATAAGTAAATGATGTCGTAATATTTGGTCAATACATTCCTTAGATATCTTCGGTTGATTGATATCGGTATTAATAGTAGTTCTATTATCTTCGAAGCCTATTTCTGGATGCACTATTGTTCAATATCAGACTGGCTTCCGAGTTTAATCAGGACAGAACTATCCGCTTACTGAATACCACGTCTAAAAGTTTTTGATATAGGGATTGCTATTTCGGTTTCTTGTTAATTTTTTTTTAGTTTTTTTTTTTTAATAAAACTTATTTTTAAATTTTACTTAAATATGTTATTATTTTTTAATATTTTATTTGTATTTATTAATATTATTGATACAAGTATATTTTCCGTAAATTACTTAGTTCAGATGTTCCATAAAACATCTTTATGACAAATATTTAACTTTAGCTGTATAATATTTTTTGCTAAATTGTTTTACATAAATTTCAAAACCCTATATTATTAAACATTATATTATTAAACAGAAAACTTCTTAACTAAAACAAACTATAAAATTCTAAAAAGGAACCCAAAACGCCATAGATATAGACTTCCCACAAATCACCAAATTCATCAAATAAATCTTAAATACAGATCAGCTAATTACGTTAATTTCAGTCCATTTGAGAAAGGATTATTTAACATTTTCTATACGTAAACGAATGAATAGCGTATAAGGCACTTCGGGACCCTTGAAACATTTAAAGGTAGAGAGATTTATATAAATAACGCAAGTAAAAAATTACCATCGCCCCGAGCCACCGCGTGAATAATAAATACACTTCATTAGCATTCCTTCAAATTTACGTACATTTTCAAAAGGTTTTTAAAAGAACACTAAAATTGAATTATCAACACGTTTCCCTAATACCTAATTCTTAACTTGACATAGCGTATTTTCAAAATGATTATCATGTAATTTAATTCATATACATAAACAAATGATATCATATTAATGTATATACATATATATTTTATAAATATAGAATGATGATAATCGATATTTGCAGGGATTCGAACCCGCAACTTCTCGGCAAACGTTCCATCTACCAATTGAGTCCCATCTACCAACAGTATCGCTATTCGCTACCCGATTAGATGAATTGAGGATTCTATATGTTTATCGTCTTTAATCTTTATCGGGATGGAAAAAAAAATCAAAATCATAAACAAAACTGTTTTAAATTGACAATACTTTTTTTTCTTTTAAATTATTTCCATGACGTTTAAGTAACTTTATTAAAAAGCATAACCTTCGACTAAGTTCTCTTCCTTTGTTCATAAAATTTAAATACTATTTACATAACTTAGTAAAGAGATAATTAATTTAAAATATTTATACCACGGATAATATAACCACCTATTGTTCTCAAAAGTTTCTTGTTTCGAACATAACATCTCGTAAAAAGTTAAGTTAATCCTTGTCTCATTAAATCTTCATAATAAAAGAGACGTAGCCTAAAGATAACGGTAGTCTAAAATCAATTAGACTGTGCACATTGTTTCTCCCACTCTCGGACCATTAATTTGCTCAGCTCTAGTGTGCGATCCTATCACTAATTACGCAAGATCCTTGCGGCAATTGTTATAACATTATACATATATTTTAGAGAAATAGAATGTACTAACATACCTAAGTTATTTAATTAAAAATGCATGTACACAGTCCTTATGTATTCATGTTTCATTAACAATCACCAATCAAATTGTTTCCAAGTATGTACCTAAAATTAATAATTAAATACAAAAATCATCAGGTCTAAAACCCAGATCTTAAAATACTTAATAATTGTTCAATAAAATTGTATTCTTATGGGTTCTATTTGATGTACAGAAAATATACAGTACCTATAATAAGTTTGAGTATGACAGGATATTTAAATATAATTACATATAAAATTACCGTTTAGGTTAAAGGAAAAAAATACGTTTATTTCCATAGTGTCATAACGTTTATCCCTGTTAGGACAACTGGCACTATTTCTTAACATTTGTCCCATGACACAAATGACAAATATTTTAGTGTCAAAAGTTTCACTGTCTTCAATGTGCCTCACACAACGGCTCAGAGATAAAATAAATTATGTTATATTAAAAATCATCTCTATCTCTCTCTACCGGTCTCTATCTCTCTCTACTCAATGTTATAATACTACTGGTAACATATTATAACGGACAAAATCTCAACATTTCTGAACATTTCGGAGCTTAGTAACAAGCCATAAAAAGGTACGCTGCAAGGCTAAGTATACTTAAATGAATGTAAGAGGCTTCTGAAGCCCTGTCAGGTATGCTCTTAATACCGTATCAATTTGTCCAGTGTATAATACCTTTGAAATTTTCTTGAGCAATGTAATGTTGGCTTTAACATATACATTAATATTTCCGGATATTTAGTTGATGAGGGTGATTCCGAATATATAGAGTGTAATGATGATGGTGAACCGTGAGTTTAAAAATTTAATAAAAGTATGTTTCTCTAGTTTTAATTATAGACAGATATTTTTTTTATGTATTATAATGTATTTATGTACTTTGGAATTTAAGTGGGATTAAAAAAAAATACATTCTGAGTTTCTATCTCCAGCTCTGTTCAGGTCTGTGGCACGTATTTTATGAGCTGGTGGTAGCTGCGACTTCCACGATGTTTAATATAAAACTGACTATCAATAAAGATTTAGATTTTGCATAAAAACATAAGAAACTTCTCTGAAAAGCCAGGATTCAAATTCAATTTCATGTCTAATGCTTGTCTAAGCTGGGTTAAGTTAGATTAACTATGTCGCTTATCTACAAAGAGCTTTAAAAGTGTAAACCGATCTCAATCGGTTCAGGGAAGCGTAAAAAACCATTGATCACAATTTGTCGCACTTCCACGGAAATGTTATGCGATAAACAAGTAATAAAAGCGGGCAAAGAAACTTCTTTGACGATAAATGATAGCGGTAAATATACTGCTATATTTTTTACTACGGTTTTGTATCGGTTTTGCAATAAATGAGATCCAGTTTAAGAGAAAAACTTTACTTGATATAGAGATAGAATGAACAAAGGAAATCAGTATTCTACTTTTCTTCTAATATCATTAACGTATTTTTTGTCTGATACAAGATAGACGGATAAATTTCTTTTACAATAAACACAGATAATAAATGTAATATAATATAATAATTAATTCAAGATATCTAGAGCATATACGTTACAGGAATTATGAAACTCCTAATATTAATAAATAATAATTTATTTATTTTTATGAAAATCTGTATTTGTTATTATAAATTACTGAATGTTAAACCCTTACACGTATTTCAAAGAAGTCGTCCACATGTTTCAAAAAGAAACACAAATGACAAAATACTGGGTACCATTGTCAAAATGGCGCATACATCGTTTTTTGCAGCTAATAGGGTATATTCCGGACCAGTAGACCGCATCAAAGCCCTCATATATAGCAGAGTTATTCGCGTATGTGACGTAAGAGCTACTTGTTGCATTACAAACGATGCAATGAAAAAGAATTACTGACCGTGACATTTGATAGGAAGGTCACGATACCTGAAATACTTAGCTTTGAAATAAAAACGTCTATTTTCTGACTTTTTGTATAAATATTTCGGTTCAGATTATTTATTAAAGGCTACTTGTGTACGGTTTAGTTTTATGTTAAGAAAAGAAAAATAAAATATCATTGTGTTCCCTTTATAATATTTTTCTCTTGCTAAAATTTTTATTCTTAGTATCACATTTCAAACCCTTTTGTTATTTCAAAAGCAATATTAAATTTACTCTGGTTGCAGAAAACTGGAAGCGGAGACATAGTTTATCTTTCGTGATGTATGAGGACAAGTTTCCAAAGCTCATATAATATTGATTGTGTAAATATTAAGTTCAAGCGGGTAAGCCCACAGCCTCAAGGCCTTAGTGTAACAGTAATACGAGCATATAAGCATATTAGCATATATGAGCATATCAACATATAAGCAAGAGTAATACAAGTCATGACTAAATTGCTATCTTGAGCCTTAAGCTTTCACACATCATACACGGTAGGCCTTCATGAAGAATTACAAGCATTGTGTATTCAAGCGCGCATGCCTGTAGAGGCTCGAGAATAATAATCCCATCACCATATAAATTGCATTGCTGATGAATATTACCTACTGTTATTGCTTTTTTGGGATGTAAACTTTCGATTATAGTTTTTAATTTTCAGATTCACTTAACATATCGTGCCATCAGGCAGCCATAATATTCAATCCGATTACAGTTTAATTGAGTTAGGATATTGGATTTGATATGACATAAATAATTATCACATTATGTAAAGAGGATAAAAATACTCTGTTATATGTGGGGCTAAAACTGTTCAGACCGGCAAAGTTTTACTCTTGAATATTTCAGGGATTTCTTTAGATGTTTCAAGAACCCTGCATACACAAAAGGCTTTGTTTGAAAGATATAGAAGATTGGAAATACTTTTCATCCAATAAATTTATGAATATTTTATAAGTACTATGTTGACTTCAATAGTAAACTTAATTCTAGTAACTGGTATATTTCTGTGTTCAACATTTTTACAATTCAATAACATATAGATGGAACTTCACATCATCTGAACCAGACTGCAGTGATTGATTGACATCTTCATGAAACAATTCAATTGCTACACATGACCGATGACTGAAAACCGAGAACTGACACTCAATAGCAACACACGAGTAAATATAGTCTAAATTTATTCTCTTTCTATGACCATATAGAAGCAACTCTTTTCAAACAATAATATGATTGCACACTTTTTTTTTCTGTAAAGATAATCTCTGCATTATATTATCACTGTGTCGTGTGTCGTTCACAAACATAGATAACGGACACAAAGAACACCCAGACTAGGAAAAACAACCATTGGAACAAAGAATTGTTCCGTGTGGGAATCGAACCCATAACCTTTAGTTCAGCAGTCAGATTCTTTAACCACTACACCAACAGAACATCTGAAAATGTACATGAATGTAGGGTAAAACCGTTTTTGTTACATTAATTAAAGCCATAATGGCTTTCACAGCTGATGTACAATATTCAAAATTATCAACACAAATCTTGAATATATATTATGATATTCCCAGAGCCCACCATAAAATGGAAGAAGGGATCTTAAATTAAATTGTTGTTTCAACATTAAATTCATCGGGAATGATATTTTGATAGCGGGTTCCTTCAGTATTGTTATGTTTGGAGATCGCTTTATCATTTTATTTATGGTTCAGATAAGGTACCTTTAAAATACTATATAATAATATTCTCGCACGTATCAGAATAAATAATTCTGATATAAGGAAAATATTTAAAATTATAATTAAAGTTGATTGTCAGAAGTGTAACCGCCTATGACGGCAATGTATGTATGTATGTATGTATGTAAGAATACAAAACATATTCTTACAAAATGTATTCTTACAATTATTCTACTATGTATAAATTTAATAATACAAATTTCTTCAGTTTATATCGATTCATACTTAAAGTATTTCGTACATAAAGAGTAGAATTTACTTTACTAAATTAATAGTATACTAGTTAGCAAAAATATACATCTATGTACATTTATAAGCAGAGATAATGCTGGAGAATGATCTAGATAAAGATCTAAAGCCTCCATGAACTTCCAAAACCATACGAGTACACGTGAATCTGTAAAGTTGAACGATTAAATACATTCTCAATTCACTGGCTTCATTACACAATTATCCTCAAAACAATTACTCAATCCAGCTGAATCACGATGAAAATCGATCTGTTATATTAATTACAGTAACTTAACGGATCAGAACTTGAGAGACTTAAAGAGTTTTGGGAATCATTGGATGATTTATTATGTTATCTAAATAACAGAACTTACTAAATATAAGATGAAAGTGATATTTTAAATATATATAAAATGAGTATATAATATATAAAAAATGAGTTTAAGTGTTTTCTGTTATGTTAAAACCATATTATCTTTAACGTTTGTAGTTATTTTCATGATACTAGGAAGTAAACAACAGTTTCTTATTTTATTTCTGTTTCTTTTTTTGTTTAGTTAGGGTAATCTTTGAAATGGCTAAACCGATTTTAATAGAACTTTCACTGGAATCATTTTATAAGTATATATATACTGTATTTTTTATTCCATAAACATTTAGGATTCCAGGGGAGCCAGCAGACGCAATAGTTATATATAATAGACATTAAATATAAAACAGATAAAACCAACTCTTTTAGTGCTTACAGACGGAAAATATAATTGCAATAAACAAGAGATCTAGAGAAACAATACAAATCAACAGGCATGAAGAAAGGTAAACTGACCTATCTCAGTAAAAACGAAAGCTGGTTATTTAATAAGCTTAACCCAATTTCGGCACCAGCGAGCGCCCAGCGACCCGGAATGCTACTTCGATCGACCGAGGACTGGCTGCCCTCGAATAGATGCAATATTTTAATGTTTGAACATTGTTTTATTAGATAATAGTTTAATAACCTTTTCATAACAGTAAAAGAGTTTCGCATCAAAATGCTTTTAATCCAAAAACAGAAGCATTTATACCTGCGTGACTTAAAAATTCAGCTTCCGGTGAACCTACTTTCTATCTATTTTTACTATTTTTTGTATATTTAAGTATTAAAGTATGATGTAGTCTGATATCATACTTTTTTAGTAATATGATAAAATGAGATTTGCGTACGTCATGGCTATTACGTGGCGGTATTACGCAAATCGGAGGCATGGTTAATATATGTTTTATTTTTTTACTCTATAATTCACTCTTCTATGATGCAAAGCAACTAGGACCTAACTTTGCATGAACGTAATGGACGTTTAAAAATAAGAACTTAGATTTTATACAGGTAATTATTGAATACTATCAGATAAAATTTGGAAAAGTTTTAGAAAATCGAGTCGTCTTCAAAACATGAAATATACTCCACTATATGAAACTAATAATGCAGGGGATAATAATATAAAAAACAAAAAGAACTTTAGCGGTGAAGATAGTTGTAAGTAATAACCATTTGATATAAGCATGACGTAGCAAAAGTAGAATATATGTGAATCTGAACTTCACTGAACACTGCTTCCATTGAACTTCAAACGAGGCTATAAATAATTTATTTTCCAAGAACGCAAACTGCTATTCATTCAAGTCAACTATTATTAGAACTATGGCTCTAAATAGGCTTTCTTGTACACCGTGAAGTGTCTGCTTAAGTGTAATTTATTTGTTTAGTAAAATTTTGTTGTATAATAAAACACAATTGGCAGAATTTATTATGAAGCGGTCACTACAAGTCTACGAATATAGTGTAAAGTACACCTAGAACTAGTTTCAGTACCCCTAGTACAAGTTTTGACATTACGAAAATTTACAAAATACAGTTGACAGTTTACCAAATCAAAACATAGAAATATTGTATATATGAACTCAAAATCTAATGACATATTTAAAATAATCCGTTATAAATCATATTTGTCTTTTGATATTTAGGATCAATCTATAAATCATTCTTAATAATATATTTTTATTATGTCAATATATTTTGATTGATAGAGTGTATAATAATTTTGCTTTGATTTTACGATTTGGTAAACTGTCACTGTCATAGTATTTGTAACGTCAAAACTCGTACTCAGGGTACAAAATAAAAACAAAGAACCAATATACCATTCTAGTTATCTGTTAATATTGTTGTTAAATAATCAAAATATGTTGGTATTTCTACATTTATTGCTTGATATAATACAAGTCAAGTTTTCAAATGCGAAATGCATAATTCATTAGTCTTATTGTAATAGAAAAAAACAATGTTTTTGATCTCTTTATTCTGAAAACCAATAAAAGGATAAAATTAAATTTTAAATACATCGGAAAATCATAATAAAACCTTATTTAAAAACCAGTTAAATTAAAAAAAAAAGTATTTTGAAAATAAAAGAAAAATCTTAATTAAATCATATCAATAACTAATTTTGATAATTTCATGTCTTTTAGTGTCAGATATTGATCAAAAAATTCAAGTTTTAAAACTTTACCTGAAAACAAAATCAAATCGGAAACATTCTTTACATACAAGTAAAACCAAAGCCAAGGCAGTCTGGAATATTGTTTTGTTACAGTTTTGCTTGTCTCTTACATTTCATTTATTTATCATATAATACATATGAAATGTATTCCAGATATTTTATTTATGCTCGACGTTTTATTGTTTCAGGGTTTTCAATTGTTTCAGCCCGTGGGAATAACAGGTGCGATGTAGGATTTCAATGTTCAAATATGAATCGTATCCCTGTACTAGTCCTTGTGCTTGTTGTTGCTTGTTAACTTGTTATTTTTAATTTAACTTTACTATATGTAAGTTCATTTTCAAATGTTATTATATTGGAGATTTTGTAAAAAAAATGCATTTATTATAAAAATAATAAAAAATGCATGAATAATCTGTATATTATACCAGTGAAGTATTGCGTTATGTTTTATCTTTTACTTTTCTAATACTATAGATATAAAAATGGGCAAAACTGATAAAAAAGTTGTTAACGATTAAATCTGTCTGTTTCTTTAACGTCTCCTAATTCCCCATTAAACCTATTTTAATACTAAACAAAACTGTTATTACGGTTTCATCAAAACTTATATCTAAACCTCTACAATATTTAATAAGACAGATGTGGGCTTAATACCCGGAGCTTAGACAAGTTTACTTACTAAAAAAATCGACTGCTTTCATCTGATTCAAATCATTTCTAAAAAACGCGGTATTGTATATATATTTCAAATATACATATAATGATTCGTTTTTTGTTCTTTTAGATGCACAGTATTTATTCTTTGCTTTCCATTCTTATTGTCTCCATTCCTTTGAGTATTATCCCAGATTTTAGCAGGATAATGTATGTATGCCTCTAGATGTTTATGTATTGGAGGCGAGACCCGAAAAAAATTAAGGCTAGCAAATCCTACGATCCCTCGTGACTCAAGCGTGTAAAATAAATATAAATAAAAACATCGTTTCAGCTAGACTTTTTATGGACTATTCGTGCCAAATTGGGCGAAGAACTTTAACATCGCTGAGTAATGATGAGCTCTTTTAAACTTATCACAATTTATTCAAATTGAACGCATTTCTTTATTATAACCTTTTTTACAATTTCGCTAACATTATTGAAGTAATAAAAGAAAGCGATTTTATTCATTATTTAAATAAAATTCAGCAGAAAAGGCTCTAATGCACTAATTTTAAAAAAGCCTCCCACAAATGTGAATTTAAGTTATAGAATCTCGTAACGTCGTTGTAATAATGAGAATCGTCGGTCATTAAACAAAACGATTATTACAGTGCTACTGTATTTTGACACTTCATTCTATATAATATAGTCAATTTTGGCTTGTAGCTACCTATTATATAAATGTATATTGACCTGTCTCATACAATGGATACGAAGAGGATATCTGAAAACATAAAACTCATAGAGGGTAAGGAACGTTTATCCAACTCAATGTACAACAGTTTAAAGAAAATCTTGTATATACAAACAGATAATGATATATAAAATATGTATGTAGATACTGTATGTTCAATACATAGGAAAAAAAATAAACTATCTGGTAATCAGTACGAGGGTAGTTTAGTAAAAGAGTAAAATGTAAGAGTAGGTTTGTCGCTGATTAAAAGTAGCAAGTAGTTATTATATTCGTATCTAGTAATAATATCCAAAAAAGTAGTGTCCGATATCGTGCTATGAAAAAATATTTGTCGTAAATTGATTCAACCTTTAGATTGCTAATGGGTCCTTCCGTACCGGATATTAGAGCAACACCCAGATAGTAAATATTTAACAATACAAATATGTCACTTTGGAGCTAAAAGGGACTGAATATTCATCAATATAAAAGGTACGTTTCATTCATTACTTTTATATAGTAGCGTTAATAATATAAAAAGTTTAGTTTGAAATTGTATAGAATTATATATTTTATATGCAATGAAAAATAATTCAGAGTTCGAGTCCGCGACCTCTTTGAAACCGTCCCGTCGCTTTACCAATTAAGTTACCGTGTCTACTCCCTTCGACGTATATATGAGCGTCAATATCAGAACTGTGGAATTAAAAACACAAAACTAGTATAAGTACACTTTCATATTATCTATGCAAGTAACAAAAACTCTTCTTAAATAAGTAGCACTTAACTAAATACCAAAATTGGATCATTGCAAGAGGTATTAATAGCAATATTTGCAAATAGCAATGCCATTCAACCTCCAAGAGAACTCGATTCAATTCCAGAGGCGTCGGTGTTCCAATCACTGCATCCTTATTACGAAACGAGAACAACTAGATTCAAGAGCAGCTTCAATTTCAATTTATAGATATTCCAGTTATCATTGTTAGGATTCCATTTACAATTAAATAGTATATAATACGTAAATACTATATAATGCAAAATAGCCTTATGTGTCTGTTTGTATATTCTATGCTCCGTGTACATTAACGAATATTATAAGGAGGAAAAACATGTAAAAATATGATAAGTAGGTTTCTTATCGCACTTTTTCAAATAGGAGTCAACAAAAAGTTTCTTTGCTTTTATTTTGTTTACTATAAGTTATAATAAATTTATCTTTTGCCAAGAAAACGTTCCTAACATTTCAGGTCGAAATATTATTTTCACTCATCCATTACAAACTGTTTCTCAATATTTATGTCAGTTAAATAATAATGAAACATAAAGCCACAAAAAACCCCCAATGATAATTCTATTGCGTACTTTATTATTCTAATATTATTCTCATTTAACTATAAGTTAACGGAAAAAGTGGTTTAAAAAAGTGGTTTTTGCCGGCCACAATCCAAAATTTGTTTAATATGTGCAAATGACTGACTTAACGATGGCCTTAGTTAATTTTACCCTAGTTTTAAGCACTGACTACACAAGCGTATAAGCTAAGAGCTTTGCAAAAGTAATTCGAGTAAGTAATTAAAACTAACACCTTAGATAATTTAATTCACTCTAATGGATGACAGACAAATAGATTCCAAGAGTATGTACTATAGCTCTCCATGTGGAGAGTATAGAGGACATGACGAGACAGAATTTATATAATTATTAATTAATTTTAGTAAAACAATGTTTCAAGAATGTAATACATATTTATCTGTAGAATAAACAATCAAGCAAATCGCCGTTCTATTTTCATAAAAGTATAAAGAAATCTTTAATAATTTATACATATTTAAAATTAAGCATATTCAGAATATTTTGTTAAACTAAACTAATGATCACCAATATATTTTGTTATTTTGAAAATTCAGGTACAACCGAGCAAAATTTGGAACTGACGGATATCTATATATATAAGTTTAGTTTTACTATATATAATTAGAATTAGAAAAGGGACAAACAAATAAAAAGAACTTAGTCTCCGGTCGTAAAAAACCGGGTATATTATAAAATTATCAATTTAAACGTCATTAATTGATGATGTTCTAAAATTTATTTATATTTTGATCGGTTTAATGAACCTTAAATAAAATACCGATAATAGTGAGGCGACAAAACGGTCACTTCGACCGCACTACCGGCAATATCGCTTGGATGACCAAATTTGAGCGGGATAAGTAACGAATTTTCTAATCAATTTAAGTTGATCGTTTTGGGACAGTATGTTCTTTTTATATGAAAAGTGCTGAATATTTTATGCAGTTAAAACCAAAAATATAGAAAATAAATTGGTACTCGTTAAGTTGATTTATTTTTATTTGATATTGCCAACTCCAATCTGTTGAATTGCGAAAGAGAATTAACATCGTTAAATTTATAGGTATATTCACACGAGTTCACAATAAATCTATACATATAAATAAAATTGGAGTGTCTGTTTGTTATAATGAAATAACCGCTTTTTAGTTACTGCATCCATATGCAGTATAGATGTATACACGGTACATATACCAAAATAACATATTTTTTGATTTTTCTCGGTGTGTCTGTCTGTTTGTACACGCTAATCTCTGAAACAGTTGAACCGATTTTGACGGGACTTCGATTTGCAGATCGCTGAAGTAATAAGGAGTAACTTAGGCTACATTTATTCCATGATTTATTATTTACTAGCTGTTTCCCGTGATTCCGTCTACGTAGACTGTAACAATAATATTTATATGGCAGAGTCCATTAGACAAATACCACATTATATTAGACAAATATTATTTTTACAGTCTACGTGGACGTAGACACTGGCAACAGCTAGTCTTACTATAATACTAAAAACGAAAAAACTTGAAAAACAATATCATTATTTTAGTTGATAATATCTCAAATGTTATTTTGAATCACAATACCTTTTGTGCCCAAAACAACATAAAGGATTCACATGTAAACCCTTTTTTGTATTAAAGTGGCTTTTTAACCATTTTGAATGTCAACCTTATTATTATAGGCAACACTAGAAATATAACTCTCGAACTATACAATAGACATAACAGTCTTATCTTCCCTCTTGCGTAAGGTTGATACTTTGAGGTCGTATTAGTATCAAACACGTTCAAGCAACTGTTTGAATTACCGGGTGCTATATTTCAAGTAGATTCCTGAACCCTAAAAGGGTTAGTATGTTATTATATTTAATTAAGTTTAATTTAAACGGACTTAATACTTTTCAGTAATATACATAATTTCTCAAAATAGTGTTGTTGAATGAAAATATAGAAATTCTTATAAAAATATTTGCATATGTTTCTCTTCCATGTTCATTGAAACAATTATATTTAAAGTAAATTATCTTTCTAAATCTAGATATTGACATTAATAAACTAATTATATACATTTGCTAAGTAATACATATTATTAATTGATTTATTTTGCTTATATCCTTAGGTATATATTTCCAATCATATTAAACGAATCAAACATATTTTCACTCCTAATCAAACGAGTACATAGAGATAAATAGCTTTTGTGTGAAGAAGCGAGTTTTTGCAATCACAAAACTGTCTAAATATTTATTTAAATGTCAAATTTAATGAATGGTTTTAAAACTCTATTATTAATGATATTGCAGAGATAAATATGCGAGCTCTTTCAAATATGTAGCAGACATGTGCTGGCGATAATGGAGGCAATTTATAACAAGCATGCCTGGAACTTTATATTATAAGAACGCTAGTGAAGCCTTTGTAATGCCTTGTCATGGCCGGAGCACGATTCAATGCAATTGACATAATATTCTTTAAAGATATAAAGAAGTTTTCTTTCATCACAAAATTTATCGAAAGAATCTTTTCCCCCGTTCAATCTTTCATTTATAAGGACAAAATATTAATTCCTTCAATTTCATTACAGTTCAGAGAAAGCCAAAACAATGCTTTAATTATATCCTAGATATTATATACATATGAATGTATTATTGAAACTACCCGCACATTTCTAGATTAAGCTACGTTTATTTGGAATTCTGATACTGATAAAATTATAATAGTCGACCCGTATGGCCCTTGAACTACATTCATATTACATGATAATTTAAAACATATGTTACTAATATTAATATTATACTTTCATAAAAGCATCTAACATACAAAGAACGTATATAGTTTTCAACTATATTAAAGTTACAATGAAATGCTTTCAAAGAAAATACAAACTAAGTTTGATTCTAAAAACAAGATTATTCAATTCTCTACGAGTGCTACATAGTTTCGTAGCGCTGACGTAGCCTGCTACAAAAGTGAATACATATTGTAATGGAATAGCTTACTCTCTGTAATTACAATCTCTACCTTACATCTCTTTGTTATTATTACTATTAAGCTATTTCTCGTAGACTCTCTTTGACCGTAGGTAGTGAGGAAAATTAGATCTAGTTTTTACTACATGCCTTTGGATATTACAATTATTTCTTGTGTAAGGTCTTTTATAAATATTATTGACATAACAAGTCGTACTCCGTGAAGATAATTAGAGTAATTATGTAAAAAATGTTCAAACATGAATATTCAACGCTATAAACATCTGAACGTAAAAGAGATAGTTTTATATTACCTATCAGTTCATACTTTTTAAGTATTAAGGACTTGGTAGTTGATTTATATTTAGTTAAATTATTATGAAATAATTAGGCTATTTTAAATATATTATACTACAACTGTAACTATTGTCATATAATCTAACTTATTTAGATATGAAGAACCATGAAAAACGTTATGATTCCTTTTTATCAAAAAGTCTAGAGGAATATGTTTTTTTGTTAAATAACCATTCCATGATCTTGGAAAAAATACAAATAAATATTCAGCGGTAAATTCCATTCGTCTTTTTTCTTTAGTACACAATATAGAACTTGTCAGTTCTTACTATTATTTACTTCAAATAAAACGGGCTGGAACTTTTTCAATACAACTTTGAGCTTTATCTTCCACGTCTGCAACTTTTGCGCGTCACCTTCATCAAACTGTCTCGTGGTTCAACTGGTGATTTAACTTATATTAAGCTGAAATAAATTGGTTTTAAAAAGTGGAATATATTCTCAATAAATATTATATCATATATTTTAAGTTAAAAATTTTAACAAGCATCTTAATTATTATGATTTTTTATTTTATAATTCAATCATTTGTGTTTATTTTATTGATTTGATTGTCAAGATTTTATTCTTAACATAAATGGTACAAGGAAGTGAAAATAAGAAGTAGTTCTTTCATGTCCATTACATAATACCTATTCTTATTCAACCTTTCCTAAATATAATATAAGATCAATCGTTATATAAAAATGTTTTTTTTTATTGTATACTAATAATGGACTAATTACAAAATCTTAATAGCTGTCAATTCGATCATATGCTATAAACAGTCAAACGAACAGACGTCACAGATATATGGATAAATAAACAAATGGCTTGACACATATGATAACACTTACAGACCCTTTTACTTCATTTTTTATGATCCTGAAAACATTTAGATAAGAATATGCCCCTTAGATGAGTAACATACCGTTTGGAAAAAATAAAACGGCCAAAATCAGTAATTTGTTTTATGGTATCGTAATCATTTTAACAAAAATACACAATAACACTACGAAATAAACATATTATTAGTGATTGTATTGCACTTCATAATAAATGTATTTGCTTTTTGCTAGTGAACGTATAACTTTTCATATTATTTTATTTCTTTATTTATTAAAATAACAATGAACGAATCGACTTTTATAAAACGAGTGTTGAAGTTTAAAACTTCATTAAAATAACATAAAATTATACATAAAAATACGAAATACTTTTTAAGTATATTTTCGGGGATATTGAAATTTGGTTCTCATGAAAACTTAGTAAGAAGCTTGTCCTTAAAACTTTCTACCGTCCAAGTCGAAAACTCCGTCTACGCCTACTGACCGTAAAATGATTTAGAAGAAAATAATGTTGCAAAACTCTTATTAATTATATAAAGAAAGCCTTTTCTCTTAGATCGATATTCTCATATTATAAGAAACAGTTTCACATTAATAAATTATAATTAGATACCATGTTTACAAAATGCCAAGGAAGTTTTATTTAGAAGGGAAAATCGATTTTTATTCTTTTTTGGTTACAATAATTAAACTTATGACTTATAATACATTTTATAACTTTATAATTAACCTAAATGCATGATAAAAACGATGACTTTTTTTTATCAATTACAGAAACTTAACAATCTGCAATTCGTAAATGTCTTTGCAATTATTGTTACAATTTTGCAATGTTGATTTTCAATAGCTTCATCATTTAACATAAATGTTATTAGAAATAACAGCCAGCACATGTTACAATTGAGCTTTTGATTTGTTAAAGTCGCTTTACACATTGGCAACCAGATAATGATATAAGTAGTTATAAGACCCTTTTGTTCCTACTATTACTGTTCCTCGTTTCAAGTGTTTTCCTTATAATTACGTATATAGAGTCAAAATCCTTCACGAATACATAGAGTCGGATTATAATATGTACGTGCTTTATAGAGAACGCCGTGACTAGAAATAATACATACTTAGTTTATCTCTCTAGCTTCAGAGAGTTTCATGAATATTGGTTAAGCGTTAAACAAACGCATCAACGTAGATTAACTATTAAAACTAGTTTAGTGTAGTGCACGCTTTATGATGCAGGTGTGTTATATGCGTTTAAGATGAGAGCTTATATAAATATAATATTTTCATGAAAATACATTTAAATTAATTACACTTCAAATTATTAATCTCAACATTCGATGTTTTTTTACCTTATAGCAACCCGATACCATCTCAGTCAGAAAAATCTTATTTATTAAGAGCCTAAAAAATCTACCATCGTTATATAATATTGTTTAACCCAAAATTAAGGTTCTATCTATTATAGCAGCCTCCCTGGACCGGTCTGATATTCAACCATTTATCTAAACGACGTACGTGCTAATAGCCAACGCTATTAAAATATATCAACATTGACATTATCAATTTGCGCCAATTACGTAAATATGTACTTTTTTATGTAATTTTAGTAAATACTGTTAACTATACAGACTTTTTTGTAAAAAGAATTGTAAAAAACCTCACCTTTTATTATTTATATAGGATCAAACAATTTATAAGGTAATTGTCAAGATACGAATATTAGAGTAAATTTGGTTAATTATATCGTTATGATAATTTGTTTAAAAAACACTCGAGTTACTTACCATTAGCGGTTCTGTAGCAGCATGAGACAGCTCTGTTATATGTTTTTTGAAGTAATCGATAAACATAAGTAAAACTTTTTCTAAATAATATGCAAAATAAGGTTAACAATAAATTAATAATATATCGTCATGTTCCGAGATTCATGTTACTGCTTGTGTTACATAACTTTATTTTTTATTATAACAAGAAGAAGATAACATTAAAAACAAAAAAAAAAATGCCAAATTAAAACTATGTATAGAGGTGCTGCAAATAAAAAAAGAATAATTATCATAAGCGTATTTTCTATATAATTTTTAACGGTTTACAATATTATATCATTAATTAATTAAAGTTATTATAAGTTGAGTCGATAAAGTTGTGTCTTATACTTGTGAAGTTCTAAACGAGCTGAAGAAAGTTCTGAGAAGTACGTACAGTCCTTACAAACTCTTAGCGAAGTCGGACTTATTGAGATCTGTTTTGTTCGCCAATTAACCGACTTAGCAGAAAAATATACACGTGGCTAAACAAATTTACAGATAATTTCAAATAATAATTTCGATTCTTTCAGCTTTTCAATGTTATCATATAAAGCAAAGTTAAAAAAAATGTTAGAACCTTGAAAGAAGCCTAATAAATGTCGCCTCTGTTTATATAGAATACTTGATTTATGAAGGCGAGTAGCTATGCTACAGCATGGTAGCTCAATTTTCGCAGCTTCAGGAAGATATCCAAGAGGTTCTAGCTTCGAGATCAGCTGTGAATTTCTTATTTTTCTGATTATTAAAAATTTTAACTAAAGGTGATAATTTAAATTGAAACTGAATGTACATATATTCGGTAATAAAAATACTTACCTGATTATACCTTAAATGATTATTGCTGTTAAAAAAGATTTCATAACTTGTGAAGATAATGAAAAAAAAATAATATGCCCTAATTTATTCAACAAAAAGTAATGTTAAAGTGAAATTATACTTCAGAAGGCCTTTAGCGTACAAAACAAACTGTTGCTTAAATTATAAGAAAAATAAGAAGTAGCCAATTATAGGGCCGCTGCGGGGCAAAGCGTGCCCTTGAAATGATGAGCTTTGGAGGGCACTTTGAAATGACGCTTCGTTGGCCTTTCTCTTTATACCGAGAGCTGCCCACATACGATGTTGCTTTAATAATCAAATAATTCAAAAATAACTCTCTCACTCACTCACTTTCTCTCTTTCACTATCTCGATTTGAGTCATTATAAAAAACCATGCATCCGTCAGCGTCTCTGTCCGTATATAAAATATTATCACCAATAACAGTCTGATTCATTCAATCATCCAAAGTCTTAGTTATATATTACTTACTATTTTAAAAATAGAAGCACATTTATACAAGCTTTCGCTACTTATTTCACACATTTAAGGGTGGCATTTTGTTAAATTTTGTAAAAAAAAATCTCGACCATAACAAATACTTTTTTTATGGAATTGATTTTTCGAATCAGCTACAACACACTCCGTCGGCTAATTTTCCACTTTTCATATTTAAATAAACACATTTTATATTTAAATATCAAATAAAACAATCATGATATAACGCAACATCGCTGAAGTGTTCATTATTTATACACTATACTTGAATACAATATCTTTTTAACAATGGAACAATGAACTAGAAACAGACAAAAATATCAAGAGGTTAATATTTTATTTCTCTTTAAAAATATTTCACCGAAGCAATTATTTATAGTAATTTATATTTTAAAATACCTCTTATTATTTTTCAGATGGGAAGAAAATAAATTATTATAAAAAAAAAATCGACCTCATTTCTTAATTTCAAGAAACAATACATTTATTCAAAGATTTCAGTGTTCATAAAAATATTATATAAGAATAAATAATATTAATTTTAATATTTAGCCACATTTTGATGGCTGCTGAAATAAAATAATAAACATTTATAATCGCCATAATCTATTTCTACGTTACTCTAAGAAGATATACTTTTTATATCTGAATCCTTTCTAAGAACTAATCAACTAACGTACTTCCTAGGCTGAGATTAGATTGCGTTACAGACAGTTTCTTGATCTAGTACATACACTAAAAGCCTAGATTAGTATGAGTGCAGTAGAGGAACGTATATAATGTATATAACCTCATCTTGTCAGTACAAAACTGAATAATATAAAAAGTAATTATAATAATTCTAATTACACAGGAAACAATTTATATATAAGCTTTATGATTTCCCGTTTATTAAAAGATAATAGAAAAACCCACGCACCTGAAGAATTCATAAAGACGATATTAGGAAAAGTCAAGTTGCTACAAATGGAATTTTGTTTATTTTCCCATCATTTTCCTTAACTGTGGCAGACATTGTATCAACAAATAATGTTTATGTAACGCGTCTTTCATCAACGCTCTTAAAAGATCAATACTAACTCTAAATTGCATTACTTATATCTTTTTATAATATAACGGAAATAAAATAACACATGACAAAAATCAATCAATATTTATTATATAAAAAAACACTATTTTATTAATAATAAAATTCACTTTGACAGTAATTGTGAAAATAAATAATTAAAAGTTAGACCGTAATTGCTGCCTACCTAGTTATTCTTATTATAAATAGATAATGTTTCTCATGTGGCTGTGTGCCTTTGGCATAAAAAGCTGTTTCAGATGGAATTCAGAGGCAAGCACACAAACAAATTAATTTAATAAAGTATAAGGATTACAACATAAACAATATTTGTTAATAAGAAATAAATATAAATACAAGCCTGAGGTCGATTACAAATTAATATTTATAAAAATATATTACGTCGATGTTATTCTTAATTAAACTAAAACCTATTACAATTACAACCTATAAAATGTGTAAAAGACATAAAATACAAACTACAAATACATAAACCTTAAATAGGTAAATTTGTTTGTTAATCGAATTAGTTTCCGTCGACGGCAGTGACGGAGACTAGAAAATGACTGGTAATGAGGTTTGTCACTGATAACTATACTGATGAAACTAACTAGTTTAAAGGAAAGCGTTAACTGATGCAATCAATTATTTAACACAGTAGTAACATTTTATACGTAGGTCGAGTGGTTTAACGCAGACGCCTAAAGGATAGCAGTGCAAAGAGACCCGGGTTCGATCCCCGACAGGAAGAGGCATGTATGTGATGAGCATACATGTCTGTACTTCTGGGTTTGGTTGCTTATTAAATATATTCTAAGTGTTTCTAATGTGTATTTTTATATACTTGTATCGTCTAACACCCTTAACACAAGCAAAAAATTTGCTTACGCAGGAGTTAGATCAATGTGTGTAATTTGTGGTCGTGGATGAAGGGCTAGCCGTACCCACGACTCCGCCAATAAGGCGAGGAAGGAGCGCCGCGGGGTTTTTAGTGGATACACCGTTTTCGGGAGTCCCACACACGCCCCTCGCTTCCCCCGCGAGGGGTACGGTGCGCAAAGCATTTTCCCCGCGGAAACAAAAAAAAAAAAAAAAAAAAATGTGTGTAATTTGTTCTGATATTATTATTATTATTATTATATTTTAGGATACGTTTATAATAATCACGTTTAAAGCAAAACTCAAGTTATGACGATAATCGCTTAACAAGAAATTAAATTAGTTACGATTTATATCAATAAGATCTGAGCAAATAACTCATTCAAATTTATTTGCTAGATCATCAAAGGAAAATTAAAAGCTTATTTATAATACTAACTTAATATTTACAAACCATTAAACTTTATTTGTGTTTGCAAAATTATTATTTGTATAAATATAAATTTATGAATCAATATTTGCGTCTTTTTGGTTTTCATCTATTTTAGATTTAATCTTGTTATATAATAAGGATGGTAATACTTAAGAACTTCAAATAACGTCATCGGTTTTTACCATATTATGGTAAGGCTTCATACTAGGTAATGAAGGGCTGTATATTTAATAATACATATATGTTATAGTTCACAATTCACAAACCATATATTAAATGTACAAAAGGGGCCACATTAAGTCAAAAACAGGATAACGATGTTAATAAAGTAGGTATAGTCAGTCAAGTTACGTATTAACAATACGGACTTCTCCACATTCAAATGTAAATACTCTCGTGTAGCGTCTTCCAGTATATAAATAACGCTCAAATTAACTCTATACTCTAAGTATGTCATATTATAGAATTCATAGTAATATCTTTTTTATATTTCTCAGTACCAACTTTACTATCTAAAATACTACGCTCAAGAATAGTAAAAGAAAACAAAAAAATAGGTCAATCAGCAGACTAAAGTATCATCAAATCTAAAAACCATAAATCATTTAATTGACAATTTTATTCTAAGGTATCTAACAGCTGATTCTGTCAGTGTTGATAACAAACAATTAGATCTACAAATAAGCATGTGATGAATGTGTTGTCTGCGCGACTGTCATTTCCACTAAGATGGTAGACCAATAAACAACTTGCGTCACTGTACTTGAAGCCTTTATTAGCCTTGAAACATTTTATTACAGTGCAGACAGTATCAACACTTTTTATGGGACGTCCACGTGGCCTCTATGTGTAATTATTGGTTTTGGCTCGGCGACCTGTCAATACAATAGACCGCGAAATAATTTTATTCACGCAAGTTTAGTTTTTATCTCTTTGGAAGATAGCTTATAATGGCATAATGATATTTTGTGATTGGTTTGTTTATAGTGGATAGTAGAGTGTTCGCGTTTCAGTTGTTTTTGACAGCTAAAAGCGTATTGGAAGTTTGGCGGGTCGATCAAATATCTAATTAACTGAATAATTGAAATCGTTTAGCTTTTACTGGGTATTAGTATAGTAGTGTTTGTGAAATAAGGTCTTGATTACATATTAGAAGTAAATGTTCTTAGCGATATATTTTATTGGTACTGTATTCATTATTGGGAGTCAAAAAATATATATAATTCAAACTGTTTTAGCTGTCTGTAGCTTGCCTTCGAATTGAATAGTTTTTAAAAAAGTCCCAAAACAAAAGATATGTTTGATATTCATCCCAATTTGCACACTCTGTTGAGTTAATAGTTCATATATTTGGAACGAGTTTGTTCAATAAAAACCCAAGATGTATGAGTCACTTATCGTCAAATTTATTTAGTAAATTTGGCATTCTAAAGCTATTCACCATACCTAGTTTTATGGAATAGTCTGGAAAATTGTTAGTATTATAATTAAGTACATTAACGTAAACAAAGGATCTAACTTCAAATAAAACCATCACGTGGAACTAAGAGGCTAATAACATTTACGTATTTCAGAGATACCCGTAATACCGCGAGCAGGTGCGGCAAATGCAACCATTGAAAGAGATGTATTAGATGAATTTAAACTCTACTTCCTTAAGATACGACTCTAAATTGGTCGTTGTGAATCTGAATCTAGCCTAAATGAAGGTTAGTGTACAAAATGGCGTTCCTGTTTGAATATTAAATATGAGATTCAAGTACATATGTATATATATGAGTAGCAATGTACCGTATACAAATAAATACTGAAAGAATAATTTGTGCAAAACTAACTTTTTATTCTATTTATAATCAATCTTTATTTAGATTTGTCCAAGACAATTTAATTGCTGACTTTACTTGGAGCAACCCTACAATTAGTTGGAAATGGAAGCCTTAATTGTGGTCTTAGTATTCAAGAAGCTTAAGAAACTGAGGTCTCCTATAAATAAATGGTATGGTGGTGTCATACCTAAAAGAAATAGATCGATCTACTGTATACAATACTAGTTTATCATGACAGGCCTCGAACTGTGAGAACAAAGAGATTGAGAGATATTACGAACTGGAGATAAGAGTGACCTCAGATATTTTACACGACATCCAGGGGATGAAGAATTTAAGTACCTAGTCAACATTTAAATTGTTTTTTTAAATTCTGGGATAGGCAATTGAAAATTATGGGACATATGTATCGCGTAACAGCACTAAATATGCACCCTAGTTAGATGCTCGATACAAAACTATTTGTAGGAATGTGAAAAAAATCCGTGATATAAAAAGACGAAGGAGGGGATTAGAAAAGGAATATAATTATCCTTGAAGTTTTAATAGGTTATATATAAAAGCAATTTCATTTGAACTCCACACTACTAAGTAAGTATACACATATAGTTAATATAGCATATATATGGATACATATATAGGGATTTTATTCCCAACATTAGTTCATTTGTATATAACCGTAACGCCTTATTCGTGTCGCGAACGTGAAGTGGCGATCGTTTTGCATAAAATTACCAAACCCGACAATAATGCGAAAAGGGTTAGGATAATGTATTTTGCTCAAATTATTTTATAACGCTACCAAGCGTGGTATAATATTTTATCGCCTACAGGAATCCATTATTAGACAAGTATCAGATATTAATATATACATAAGGTCAAGCTCGTTTATATCAAAATGTTACAATAACGTATAATACGTTAACGTATATAACGTCTGTAACGTATATTACGTTAAGCAAGTTTTTCACAATAGATATGAGCTGAAAGTCAAGAGCATCATATAATCATCGTACTGAACCTGGGTATTTGAGGACCACTCAAAATCCCATTAGCAGTGACTTTGAACATCCAGCGGGTTCCCATTAAGTATGGATTTCGAGAATTCGGATCACAATTTTTAGTATCAATGCCAATTCCACATGATTATTTTTTAATAGTATACATGTTTAATTAAGTTTTTGATATTCTACATTACATGCAATGTGTAATTTTAGTAGCACTTCATATACTATAATAAATATCTAAACTTTAATATTTTAAATTTAAATTAAATCAGATAATTTTCATCCAAATTCCAATAACAATTAAGAACTTTCTAGACAAATACCCATTCTAATATGTTACAGAAATCCTATCGTGAGCTCGATATTAGCTAGAACATTAGTTCTGAACTTTGTTAACAAGCTATGTCTAATTAACCCCAGACAAGTTTGAAGTCTCTAAGCTCAAACCTATAATACAAATATTAAAGAAGGGCCTTCTCCAGACCCTTTTGTGTCAGAGGATTATCACAAGCGTTCCTACGTGCAAGAACTTTATCTTGTATATACAGCCGCTACAGTTGCGGTACGAATTCAAACGAATTATCTTTTTCAGTTCATAATTATACTTGAATGTAATACAACCTTTATATTAAATTTAGAATTCAGTATAACAATGTACAAGTTAAGGAAAAAATTAATTGTTAACGACTTAAATCTTAAAATTTATATTATGACATATAAAAAGTATGGACATCAATATAATATTAAATACATGTTATATAAAAAAATATATATAAAATACATTTCTAAAAAAACTGAGTTCGGCTGAAAACCGACAGGTAAGGTTCATAACAACATTATTTCGGATAAAGATAAACCGTTCAGTCATATATTCTTCACCTTAATTTCAATTACCGTATAATCGTCTAAAATATATTACTTTTAGTCCATAATCACGTATTTGAATAAGATTATGAAAATATAATTAGTCATGTCGTGTATTTAATTAAATTTATTTATATAATTTCCATTATTGTTTATAAGTATATAGTAATGTTTAAAAATATCTATCTACATGTACAGGACATGTCAAGAGTTAAATGTAAAATAAATATAGAATAAAAACAATAATACAGGCAGGGATTCGAACCCACAATTTCAGGGTTCAAATTCTTTTTCCTTCATATTTAAAAGTAAATAATTACTCCATATAGGTGCCCTGTGAAAGGGTAATTCAACTGTATATAATTGTAGCAGTATGGAACACCGTCTACTATTATTTGAGTAAGATAGATCTTCGCTCTCTTTTTTTAACGGTCTTTAATATGGTCGGATTGCTTGGATTGGGCGAACGATCAAACCCATTGATTTTTCTATGAACGCAAACAGAGAGGACCCTGGACCCTTATTTACATATTATTGCCCTCAATCCTTTATGATTACCTATTTCCATTGAAATATTTTACTCCCACAAATGGAACTTGAAAACTCCACTGAAAAACATAATTTAAGGCACGAAATAGAGCGTGAAAGCCTATTAATTATTAAACTATAAAATAAATGTTTATATTTCATACTAAACTCTTTAGAACTAATAGTTTTGATATTTAATAAAAACATTTTCACATATTTTCCAGAATATATTGTGATTATCAAATTACATACTTAAATTTTAGAAAAGATAATAACATGTATAGTAACATAAGATTCGAATATTTATTTTTTAGTTGTAGGGAACAAACAGACGTACCACCTGATACTCTGGTAAGTCTCTATGGAGTGCCACTACGTAAGATAATGGAAATTGCGGATGCTAACTTGTTATTATATATACATTTAGTAATAGAATAACAGGCACCTGTCAAAACATTGATTATGATTCACCAAGTATTTGTGTGAATACTACGAAATCCATAAAACCTAACTAGCTTACTAGATTCTAAAACTAAGTATTGAGTTAATAAAACTAAGTATGGAGTTAACAAAAAAAACATAATAACAAAAGCAATTAAACATAAAATTAAAATTAAACCGACACGGGCAAAGATTCGAACTCGCGACGTCTGGGAAACTGTTCTGTCGCTCAACCAATTGAACTACCATGTTGCTACCTCCTTCGGTGTATTAAGCATTGTAAATAGGTTCGTCTTTATTAGCTCTCCATGTGTATTTATATGTTAAAAATATTATAAATTATTTATAAGTTTTAGCTTAATTATAAATTAATTAAGCTAAAGCTCATACAGTAATTGTACCTACATACTAATTACAAACCAAGTTTAATAAAAACAAACGAGTAACAATAACGTTAAATCTGATAAGAACGTAACTATGATGGATTAATGGATGCATCGATTGTCTGTCTGTCTTTACTATGGTTCAATTGGAATGTCATACCTCTGTATCTAAATAAAGATCAATTTTAATAATTAATATGAGGTTCGTTTCAAGTTTTGCTAGACGAGCAGCAATGAGATAAATATATTAACAAAACAATAAAAAATAACAAGCAGTTAACAGGTTAACAATCTGTTCATCAAAATAATTATATAAACCCTAAGTTAACTAGCAGTTAACAAACGGTCTATCAAAACAATTATATAAACCTTTAAAGTAAACTATAGTTTATTCTAATCACATGTTGTTTTTAATAGCGGTCTCAATTCAAGATATCATCTTAAAATGGCAATTATGTTGCAGCAAAAAATGCTGAGAACTAACCATTGTTCATGAGGAAAACAAGCTTATCAAGGTTATGTCGTTATAGTAGCAAAAACAATATTAATTAAAATATGTATTATCGAAGCTGTTGGTGTTTCCGTGTCTACCATCCAGTTTCTGACAACTCTTACTATTACCTACCTTTCTTACTTACCTACCATATACACTTAACACTATATATACTTAGTTACCGTATATACGGTTTTAGCTGAAAATTATTGAATGAAAGTTAGCGAATGAAGAATGGAGAACGTGTAATGCAAATCAACTAGACATTCCCGTATTTAATATGCTCACTTGCATCAAAACTTTGACTTGCGAAACTTAAACAAGTAGAAGGACATAAGAAGATGGATGGATTTTAACCAGACAGTCTTATAGGTATTCTCGAATTTAGATTTTGTTTCGTACCTTTAAGCAAAATAAAGAACTAAATTCTATTTCGTTTATCTATATATAAAATCATAAGAATAGTATTATGCATTTCCTACGCTTACGTTTTAAGAATGGACTCCTGAACAAAAAGAACGATTTATGAAGACGTAATCTGAGCGGATAAAATGATGTCTGTATCCTCGAACAAAGAAACCAATTCGATATAAAACTTTTATACTATATATTTCTAAGACAGATTTCCTACGAGTACGTATTAAGAATATTCCGCTAGCAACTATAATTTAATCAACAGGACATTAGCATTCCTCAGTCACGAGTGTTAATTGTAAGTAAAGCGTCACACAAGTTCAAATTCAAACATTACAATGTGTACTACAACTTTCTTGTTTGCTTCAACATTGTTTGTTGTAGGTTCTTTGTTGTAAATATTCTTTACTCTGAGAACATTTAATACTTATAGCTGGTTCGATTTCATACTTGGATACTAAGAAATCGAAATTTCAAAACAAAAGATCAATTTAATTTAAAGATTCGAGATTACAAAATATAACGTTTATATCCTTAGAAATGTGGTTTATCCTTATAGTAAATAGTTTGTGCTGAGAACGGACTGTTGACACGAAATAGTGCATTAGGTGCCGTATGTTTGTATGTACTAATGACGTCACAACATGACGTAGATGTGATGTTTGTATATACAAGATAATATTGTTACACGACTATCTATTACTAAGAAAGAAATATAATATATTTTTTTTAGATTATATTTAATTCTTTTGATATCTTTTCAAGTGAAAAATATATCAAAAGTTTCACGTGGGTCACCGTTAACAATGAACTTTTAGAACATCAAGAGAATTGTAGATTATTTACCCTTCAGAAACAGGGAACAAATAGAACAACAGAACAAGGCTCAAAAAAATAAAACATACAGGTTAGTCAATATATAAATAAATAGAAACAGAAATTATTACTGAATTACCACTTGAATTAAAATTAGGAAAACTAAATTCTTGAATATATTATACACAAGTAGTAAATACACGATGATTTGAATAAATTCTTACATAGATTATATAACTCACGATATATTTGTAGATAATTTACGATACCTATATTAATAAGCAAAAAGCGTAGCTAGAGCTACTTTATAAAAATGTGTCGGATGATGTCCGTCTGTCTGTTCGTCTGTCTGGCTGTCTCACGGTCACTCTTTTAATTAATGTTCCTTTTTTAGCTACTTAATAATATCGTGTAACGGACTAATAACTAATTTAACTAACACTACATTATATTAAATCTTACATGATTTATACAGTTCTTTTAGTAATGTTCATGCCATACTTTCGTATGACCATTTGACCTTTCCTTTGCTGATATATCACTAGTATCTACTGTTTACAGGATTTAAGTCCTGTAAAGAGGATTATGTCAGGACGGTCATGAGAAATGTTTATCTTAAAATATTTTAAGCTGTTGTAATAAATATATTTCCATTTTCAATTCAGTGAAAAACAAAATATATAAAAAAACATACATTTAAGGATCAAAACTTCACAATGATTTTTCAATCAACTTACAATGTGAATCAAATTATGATATCAGAAACTATTCATCACTTTTTAAAAGAGGTTGTACTTATTTTCAATTGAAAGCAGAAAAGTCAAAATTATTTTTTCTGTCTCCTCAATTACGGTTATTAGAGTCAAGCCACCGTCTACTATCAGGTTATTTGAAATGCAAACTACGATAATACCTAATATTATCTGTGGACCTAACTTCATTTACTATCAAAGTTTTATTAGTGACAGTTTAAACTTTTTTTGTAATTAATAAGATTGTTGTTGATGACGTATAACAGACAGCATTTGTAGGTAGGTACTTATTACTACTTTTTAACATCTGTATTCCTTTCGAGTTTTGACGGTACTAATACTTTGACAGTCAACAAAATTGTAAAATCAAAACATATAATTATGAAACACTCTATGATTCAAAATATTTTTAAAAAATATGTTAAAAATGATATTATTTAGGATGGTTTATAGAATGATCCTAAATAACTAAAGATACATTAATTCTACGTTTTGAATGACGATTTCGTAAACTATCATAGTTTTCCTAACGTCTAAACTCGTATTAGGGCTACAGAGGTTAAAAAGTACATAGTACAAGTATTTATGCTGTATATTATACTGTATTTAAAAAAAGAAGACAGCTAAGTCTACTAATACTGGGAAAATTAAAAAAACTTATCTAGAAGTTCCCTAATTTTAGTTCTAGATTCTTGTATTTCTAGTAGGTAATCTGATTCCTTGATCTATAATCCAAAATATTCCGTGTTGACATTGGCAGTATTCACCAACAATGACTCACGTCTGATTGTATCCATTGTGTTTTATTTTTATTTTGGTTAAGATAAATTATACAATGGCGAAGCGAAAACGCTGTCAACGGAAATTTAAAATATGAGACGAAAAAATTGATAACGACGCGGTTTCTACATGTATAATTTTTGTTACATTTCTTTAAAGTGATTATTTTTAAATAGTTTTAGACTTTCGCAGAATTTGGACGGACTGATTAATATGTTTTGATGAAAATAACACAAATTGTCATTGTTTTTTTCACGCAAAATAAAATACAACGATGACATGATTTAAAAGTATTGATAATTCTTTATATTATTATTTAGTGTTAGGTTACATATAACTGACGCACGGCTATATGATTATTTATATATATAGTTACTGCTATAATATATATACGTTAGCAAAATTTATAAATATGCCATGTAATATCGTACATTGCATAATATTTTACTCTAAATAAATGACCAGTCATTCCTTTGATACCAACCATTCTTAGAACCTATCCAAATTTAACCTTGAATGTATAATGAATTAACTTATTTATTACATATTTTTTTTAATCAGACGTTTTTTTATTTCGTAAATATAATACATCTATAATATATAGGTTAAATAATATAGATACCTTTAACAGGAGGCCCCACTCTTTTACAAGTAGACTCACTAGAATATAATTGCGTAATCCAAGTATGTACTAAGAACTACAAGTATATAAATGTAGTTCTAGTTTTAAAAACGGAGTTTTATAAAGAAAAATAGTATATTTGTGAATGTGGTTTGCATTCGTGTGTGTGTGTATGTGGTGTGCATGCGTGTTTGTAGATTACTATCAATGTATTGTTGTTTATTTAATGTATAATATAAAAATGAATAAACATACTAATCTGGTATGGAGTGATCACATCCGTCCGTCTTGCAATTACAAGAGTTGACACCTTAGAATAATACATAATCAAAAAAGTTAAATATCACTTCACGATACTACTACTATTGTAGTAAGTATCTATTATCCTATAAAGACAATCATTCTTAAAATATTAACCGAACTAATAAGGAACTCTGTATAAAGTTAAATATACTTGCAAGATTATTTAGATACATTCCTACTATACTTACTCAAGAACGCAATTGATAGTTTTTTTTATATAGTTTAAACGGTAATTAGATGAATCATTTGTGCGGTAATTCCGTGCCGGGTTTCTTTGTACAAGGAACGCCTGGTCATTGGAAAAGGATAATTTTAAATCTATATATATTATAGCGTAAGTTAAAATTTTTAACCAAACCGCTGTTATTACAGGACTCTAAAATTTTAAGCATCAACATTATTTTATAAAGGGAATATTAGGTTAAAATTGATGATTTTTAAAAAATATTAAAAACACTAATCATATTTCAAATTAATGAATTTTAATATAAAAATAAATATAGCTGTATTATTATAACAACTCGTGCAATACTCGTAAGTGTATTCGAAAATAACATCAAGAACCTATTACTTTTAATGTCTTAATAAAAATATAAAGATATGAATTTATTTTCATGTTTGAGGTGATCATAAATAATGATATCATTATTAGAGATACATGTTTTTTGTTATGACAAAGTTGTTTTTACGGCACTCACCTGATGGTAAATAATCACTTCGCCCACGCTCCCGAACAAAAATTTGAAGACCGCTGCCGGCATTTGTAAAATAGACGCTCTATTGAATGTGTCGTATTTAATTTAATTTAAGACACAGTTTAATTTAATTTAATTGAGAAAACAATTGATAGATAAGCTATTTCTGCGAGTAAAACATTCGCATGATATTGGTCATTAATAAATCTAAATTAAATCAGATTTCTTTAGCAACAAAAAGTTTTTCGCAGCAGTAATTAAGATGAAACCTGTTCCGTCCTACGTATATATATATACATTAAATTCTTTATATTGTCCGTTTGATTATTTATTAAAAAACATATTACAATATACTTGTATCCTCATTATTGACGCTCGTTAAAAATCCATTTGTGAGATCTCACTAGTAGGTAATCCAGAGTATTGAACCAGATGTCTACACTGGGCCAGGGTCCTTTTATTAGATTATCTCTCATTTTGAATCAATAGAAGTAGGTTGGTATTTATAGTCAGAGATGATTTTTTTGTTTTTGTTTTTTTTTTTAATTTTTATTTACGAAAGCTATAGTCATATCAGCACATTGGATACTTTAAAAAACATTTTTATTTTTATTTTCGTACAAGGTAAAAAATTTTTTTTTGAAATTTTAGCCAGTTTCTAAAGAAAAATCTTACAAATTAAATTAAAAGCAGCGGATAATTTATCAAACCTGCTAACAAAAACATTTAATATATATATTTATTTATTCTTGTTCAATTTCTACTAATTCATATTCTTAGATTAAGGACATATAGTTTATACTTGAGTGTTCTTCAAATATTCTGTTTAATGTCAATTTAAAGCTTCTGTTACAAAAAAAATGCTTAGCAAATATAATTATTATTAATATATCAATGAATAGTACATATTGCTTTATGTGTATATTATTATTAAATTTTAATTATAAACAAATCTATTATTTTATAAGAGTTATTGCTGTTTTGTTGATAGTATTAATTAATTAATTAATTTTGCAATTATTGTAAAGAAACATTAGACATATCTTAAATTTTTACATATAATTATACAAATATGTATATATTATTTATAATGGATTAGTAATTAAATTGTGATTTTTTGCACTTTACAATACATAATATGTAATATCTATAACAATATATATAATACGTATAATAATACAACAATAGCCAATAAACAACAAAAAATATATTGATGGAAAGCTAACATCAAAGCTAACATCAGAGAATAAATTAATTTATTATTGTCAAACAAACTCAATTATCTCAAAAGAATTTATGGCGAACCAAAAATAATTTACCGGCTATTAAACCACAATACTCCGTTATCAAGAGGAAACCGAGTTGATCCGACGCGCCTTTGCATTGTAAACATTGACTATTTTTAATCCCCATTAAATCCAATAAGAACTGACATGTGATAGAGGACAATCAATTCACTTACCATATAAAGTCCTTGCAGTGGGAACAAAAGGTAGGCTGCTTGAAGAACCTCGGCATGAACTTGTGGTCCTTCACCAGGTAAACATTCTTCTTCTTCAGGGCACCTTTGCGGCCCCGTAGGCGCATGCCCCCTTTAATCTCACCACCACCCTCATCACAATTATTATCCTCGTCCGCCATAGTGAGCCTGCGATTAGCGGCCGGTGTAGTCGGAAATAATTATCTCACAATAATCCGCGAACGACCCGCAATAGCAGACCGTCCTCAACCGAACGTCATCGCGCTTTGACAGAAATATGGAGTATGGACAACTGACAAGCCTTTAAAAGATGTCATTATTAATGTCAGGTGTCAAATTCAATTAGTTGGTGTTGATACAGAGTAGGAATATTTGGTAACGAGTTTAGATCATCAATTTTAGTATACTTATTAGATTATATTCCTCTTTATTAGTAAATTAAAAGAGCAATAAAAAATACATATTTTATTAATACTAAGTCTAAAACAATTGTGTTAAAAAAATAAACATTTTATTTCTCCAACTCATAGAGTTTATTTTTATGTTTAGTACACATTCCTAAATCTCCATATCATAAGATCATATATAAAATACTCGGTGCTTTATGAATGGTCTAGGTTTAAATGTCAGGTTTTGGAGTGTTTTTTTTTTATGTTCGATATAATTTGCTTCGACACTAATGCCTTTTCGCCATTATCTATCTCAGTGGTTAACCTGTTTCATCTAGTTTTGAGATTTTGTTGCGTTAGTACTTCTATGTCCTAATAACACTTAATTTAGGACAAAACAAGAAGCGAAATGTGTGTAGTAAATATTACATTAAAATATACTTGTTTCTATAATTATAAGAATATTTAAAATTTATTTCGTGATACTTAATATATTTACATAATAATTGTACATAAGGAATAAACACAAACATCAAAGGACATTCAACACTTTTTTTAAAGAGGGAATCATGATATAGTTTTAGAAAGAGATTAGGAGTACAAAAAATAAATAATTAATAAAAAAATATTTTATTACAACCGACTTTCTCGATTTAAATGTAAATAATATCCTATTTTGTTTTGAGAATCATTTTAGGAATTATGTTGTATAATATCTTTTTAATGATATCTATGGTATTGACAGAAACCATTAAATTTCAGCTTTAACCATAGAGATAATACTGGCTTTGACACTTGCCAACTTTTTCTCTAACCGACAGATGCAAACAGTCGTTATTTAAATTTTTCACATCTTTGAGTCGTTATAATATTTCATGGGTAAACGTAAAGATTAAGGTTGTAAAATAGAAGTTAAATGTGACAAGTGCTAAATCTAACCCTTGTTTATATTTTTTTTCAAATTTTGATCCATAAGAATTAAATATGAGCTCAGAGCATTCTGACTCCGGTGAAGGCATAGCCCTATCTCTAGTTGCACAATTTGACGATATCAATCGTCTGAACAGTGTTTTAAATGACGGAGCATCAGATGAATGTAAGTTTTATATTAAATAGATTATGCATTTTTTACAATGTTTACCTTTATGCATATATATCACATGGAGGTAGGCATGTAAAATTACGCGAATCTTATTCATTGTCAAATGTTTTACGTGCGAAATAATCAACAAAACGATTATATTTTTAAATTGTTACATTATTTTTTGAATAAGGTCTTTATATGTTCTTGCCATTTTTTATAATTAACATTGGATTGGTTATTAAGAGAATCTGTTGATGAAATGTATTAAAAGTCATCAAAATAACAAACACCTTTAAACATTTGCAGGTTTCCTCGCCTTTGTTAAGCAAACAGAATGGGTAAGAACCCAGTGGGCTTCTGCTGAGGCAGAGGCTAATCGTTTACAGACAGAGCTAGATGAAGCCTTAAGAACTTTGGCCAAGTGGGAAGCCAAATTTGCTCATGTGCGGAAACTATTAGATGGTGAGAAAAGAGAAAGGAATATTGTTATGAAAAAATACAATGAGTTGGTATGTATTTCTATTACACCTATGGTCATATTTTAAATGGAAATTTTCCATATTGCAATTATTTTAATGCAATATGTTCTGGTTTTATTTTAGGACATCATTAGGCATTTCATTTTAAAATGATACTTAAGTGTAAAATTCAAAAATGTGATCATCCAAACAAATATTTACAGAGCAAGCTCTTAGATATGGCGAGGGATCTACTCTTCAATGATAATCGTGCAAAGCTCAACAATGAAACACTTCAGAAGCTGGCCTTCTTAAATGGCACTGCACAACAGGACCACAATGCTAAACTAACTGGTGTACCAGAACTCAACTCTACAGGTTGGTTTCATTATAATATATATCATATTCTCAACATAAAAAACAGCTGATGACATTATTCTGTAGCTTTAGTGGCATGAAGACATTGCTTTGGACACACATGGTGAACTTGCCATTATCTGGCATTCATCATCTGGCTTCATCATCTCCCTGACCTTTTTCCCACTTTATGTGGGGTCGGCACAACATTTTCTCTTCTTCCATTCTCTCCTATCAGCCGTCATCTCCACAGTCACTCCTCTGTTACTCATGTCATTTTTCACACCATCCATCTTTTCTTTGGTCTACCTCAACCCACATGTCCTTCCACATCCTAATCTTGCATTCTTCTTTTTACATGGCATTCTTCCCTTCTCATAACATGCCCATACCATGCAAGCCTTTTGCTCTTCATTTTGTCTGTCAGTGGCACAACTTTCTACTGGCTTCAAGTGTGCCTAAAAAGTATGAACATAGTTATTTAAATCAGACAATACAGAGTAATACAATCTTTTAAATTCACTCAAAAAACACACACAAAATTCTGAAGTCGAAGCTATGTATGAAATCCTCAAATATCAAGACTTTATTTGTATTTTGTACTGAAGATAATTGAAAAATCCATATGCAATCATAGCTATTGTTATTTTTGTTTATTAGGGTATCCTTACAATCCAAACAGTTTTGTCATTAATGTGAAGGTCTGCATTAAAATCGCAAATATTAATAGGAAGAGATGTTCCAGCCCAAGCTGAAAATTTTGAAATTGGTGTGAACAGTATACAAGCCTCTATCTCTATCTGTTATTATAGTCATAGATATTCATAGAGACCTGGTTCTTGAGAATTTTCACCTAAAACTAAAAAAGTTTTTAACAACTAAGCCTATGTTTTACATATCATAACACTAAAATTACTCATTTATTATTATGGGCTAGATGCAAATAGATTCTTTCCTGTGGCTGTGTCAGTGGCGGAGTCGAGTACACTAAATGGAAACATAGCTTATCAAAGTTTGCTTATTTTACAACAAACAGAATTCTTATCTCAAATCCTAGGGATGTATCTTAATGGAAAATGGATTAATGTTTATTCCACCCTGTAAGAAATGCAGGTACTCTTCAGGATCCTGAGAATTTGGCACTTTGAACAGTAATTCCATTTATAGAATAATTGTTTCTTAATTAATTTTGAACAAAAGAAATATTTGAATATAATAATATACCAAAGTGAAATATTTTATCTCAGCCACCGGTAATTCCTAGAAATAGCCACAAAAATAATAATAATCACCATCAGGTACACTACTATCCGAGATGTCGTACTCCCGCTCGGAGGATGACCTGGAGTTGTCCCTGGCGTCAACGCGTCGTTCGTGGGTGCAGCGCGGCGGCTGGGCGGCCCGCGACGCCCCGCCCAAGAAACGACGCTCCTCTACTTCCTCTGCTACCAAGGTAGGATACTATAATTCTTGAAACTGATTAAAATTCCCAAAAAATTTGTGGTGAGTGGGTTCCCAACATGATCCATAACCCTAACGTTTTAATATGAATGGGACATTCATAGATTTTAATCGGAAATAAATATAGATTAAATAATAACCCATTCCTGGAATGGCCGACTTCCAAGTAAATCTATAAATAGACACATTGAAGTATAAGACCCTATCTAGCCACATTTAAAAGTTTTTGGCTAAACTAATTTGGTAATACTATATAATAAATAAAATAAATATAGTTTTTCTTTTAATAGTGTCAGCGTAGCAGTGCCACTGCTCCGCTAGATAGAGGATTGGAAGTGAGATCCTACATTATATCAGAAGTAGTTAGAAATAAATATTGTCATTGCTGTATACATTAACACTTTTAAGAGATATATGTAATTCTGCCTGTGTAGATGTTTATAGTTAGTTTCGAAGGGAAGCTATTAAGATAACTATATTTTGATGGTCATTAAGTCTAGTTAGTAACAAGATTTGGAGTTAAAGTGTAGTTTTTTTATTGGAAACTTCATTAAAAATCAAATTTACATATTAGTACTGTATAAGTATATTTTATGTGGTATATTAAATAAGCCTTGTAATATAGTCTCCTATACTACGGTGTACCCTTTAAATATAGCCTACAAAGTTATGCTTAATTTCTTGATATCAGACGGTGGAGCTGCATGGTGGTAAGGTGCTGGCCACAGCCACCACTACTCTAACATTGGAGCGGGCTCCCACTACACACGATCTTAAACCACCACAGAACTTTGTGAGTATATTTTCTTTTTTAGAATTAGGATGCGTGGCCTTATATTAAATTATGTTAATGATTTACTGATGTTGTCATTTGATCCTGATCTAATTGTTATACTAAACATTGAACTTATAATCGGTTTCTTGAAATATTTTATTTTATGAATGTCCTTTAAAAAAGCCAGAAGGTACACATTACATTTATTTTTCTATGGTTAACAGTTTAAGATTAATTCTTTAAATTACTATTTTACTTAAATAACTACATTTTTGTTGTATTTGTACCATAATTCCTTTTTATAGCTATTTATAAAACTACTGTTCTCAGGAAACCAGCTTCAACAATATTTCTATCTATAAAAATATAATAAATCCTTATAAATATATTAAAAGTTTTATTCTATGTATAAAAAGTTTTATTCATTATATTGTGTGACCTTTTATGTTCTAAATATTAGATATAAAATATTAAAAAGCCAACACCCGAAATCGAGATTAATCCCCAGACCTTTTGTTTATGGGCATTGTACAAACATTTAAATAAAGGAGATATTATAAATCTAGACAAAAATCAGTTGTTGAGACACAAAGAAAACGTCCCGTAGGATATTCAAACCCTGACTTTGGCCTCTCCAATCAAGGCAATTAACTACTAGATCAACAGACCTTCAAGATGTATGTACAAAACTCTTTTTTCAGCAACCAATATCGGAGAGCAGCGACGAGGCTGCGCCAGCACCGCCCAAGACGCGCACTCCCAAGCAGGAACCACCCTCGGCACCGCCCGGTACGGTAACACTTATCCTGTTATCCTGTTATCCTTTATAACACTTATCCTGTTATCCTTTATAATACATACATAATAGCAATAAAAATAAGTCTGATGTAGGACATTGGTGACATAAATTATTTTTAAATAGATTTAAACAAATTTTATAAAAAAATATATATGTTCTTAAATACTTCTTACCAGATATTTTTTGAGTGTATTGTTTATTAAATATGATATTAGAATACATTATTATAAGACATTATTAAAATCAAGTTGTTGAGACCTATTTTATCTATTCTAAAACAACCTATGATCCATTAAGAATCAGAAAGTGCTTCCGACACACCGAGAGCGCGTCCTCTGAGGACTCCATCGGTGGTATCAGCTGCGTACGGAGGCTCACCTAGAATTCGACCGCGACAACACAATTTCGTCGGCAAAAACTTTTATAAACGGGAGACGTGCGGACCATGCGGCAAGACGTAAGTGCTACGAGGAACCAATAATTTATAATATGCAACCTAACCAATTATATAATGAATGAATCATACAACCCTAGCATAAAATTCGCGAAGATGGGAGTGAAGTGCGAGCAGTGTCGTGCGCAGGCGCATCCTGAGTGCCGCGCGCTGCTGCCGCTGCCCTGCGTGCCGCCCGGCCGCGCGCTCGCACACCAGGTACTTACTACATAATACATATGTACATACACACACAAGCACATACACGAAAAATAATACACATACTTACACATAAACACAAACGTTCTTAACAATCTTAACACTAAGTTATCATAAATATAATATATAATTTAGTAAACACAAAATATTTTGATGTAAACTACAAATTGTATGAATTCCACCATCAGGAGGGCAGCATAGCGGACTTCGCCCCGTCCACTCCGCCCATGGTGCCAGCTCTGCTGGTGCACTGCATCAATGAAATAGAGAAGAGAGGGCTGACCGAGCGAGGGATATACCGCATCTGTGGCGTCGACAAAGATGTTAAGAGACTTAAGGTATCTACACTTTAAATAATACGAAACGAAAAGTTGGTTAAATGATCATATCAAAATCGTTAATTTATATTTTATTTATATAATAGTTTTTTGATGTGTCGAATTCTGTTCACGTCGATTACATCTAAAAATAACGTTTGTCCCAGGAGCGTTTCTTGCGCGGTTGCGGCTCCCCGTCGCTGTCTTCCGAGGACGTGCACGCGGTGTGCGGCTGCGTCAAGGACTTCTTGCGCTCGCTGCGGGAGCCGCTGGTGTCCAACGCTCTGTGGGCGGACTTCTTGCACGCGGCAGCGCGACCAGAGCCGGGCGACGCGGCGGCACACGCCGTGCACGCCGTGTCGCAACTGCCGCCACCCAACAGGGACACGCTGGCCTTCCTCGTACTGCACCTGCAGAAGTACGCTCACCCTCTATATGTGTAGTACAATAATGCTCACAAATGTACTAAATGCCTTTCCATTAAACATTCCATTAAAATTTAAGCTTTATAAATTTATACACCCTAGGCTGATTGAATTTCCATTTTCTATAATGATGTCTTATTAATTACTATTATTAATTTACAGAGTTGCAGAGAGTCCCGAGTGTGAGATGGGAGTTGATAATCTGGCGCGCATGTTCGCTCCCAGTGTGGTTGGCTACGGTCTGACTACGGCCTCTCAAATGTACACCGTTACTGAACAAATATTTACTGTGAGTGTGTTACATACATAGAAAAATCATGAACAATTGTTTTACATTATTAGCTTACCTGACGGTTCTCTCTGTTCTTGGGGATTGCAGAAGAACGCTATACGTTCGAAAGTACTGAACGAATGTAGTCAACAATTGCTTCATAGCCCATAACTCATATTAATAAATGGTTTAACAAATGCAACAAAAATATTAAAGTCTACTGTTAGTTCCATATATTAATGAATAAGGATACAAATTCTTTAGCTTTACTATATTAGGACCTGGAAACTACGGGGGGCGTAGCTCCCGTAGTTTTCTCGACGGGTTTCAGCGACCGTGACCAATAACATTATTTGTGACCACTAACACCTTTCTTGATCCTGCACACAAATAAACACTTAAGTAAAATATGTATGCATGCCTTTAATGCCTTTACTTTATTCGGAGTTTTTAATTGATTAATTAAAAGGTCAAGAAAGGGTCACAAAATATGTTTTGTTTGTTTGTGTCCATGAGCTACATATTCGAATGATAACTCACTTATATACCTCCAATGTTACATTCAGTCATTTTCTTTGGGTCAAAAGTACAGTCTTTGAGTCATTATATTATAGTAAGGATACATTAATAGTCTTCAACTAAATGTTCATTGTAGGTAATGCAAGTCTTACTGAACCTTCCCGGCGACTACTGGTCTCAGTGGGCGTGTCCTACTGAAGGGTCGCCATTAGCAACCCACAGACCGAGGGGATTCTTCTTCTCTCCAGCTGACACGGGGTAAATATATTTAAGCATAAGCAGCTTAATAATGTCAACCAAAACAATTAGAAAAAAAGTTAATTATATCATTTATTTTAATATAACTGATAACGAAACTAATTCTCTCTATTCTTTACAGTATATCAAGAAAGAAGCGAAACTACTTTCAGTAATACATGACAAGATGTAATAATAAATTTTAGCATAGTGTTTGTTTGTTCATAAGAAAACAATTATGTTAACCAATAAATATATAATCTAGTGCCTTTAATTAAAGTTTAAACAAATATTTCTTAGTTTTAGTTTCTTAATAAAGTAGTTTATAAAATACGTTTCCAGTGATTATAATATGAAGGCAACTGACAGATGATAGATATGTTTCTAGAGTAATTGTTAAAATATTGCCTTGAATCTCATCAAGGTTGAATATGAATAATTCTTTCAGAACAAGACATTTATAAATCGAAATAACAATAGAGCAAATCATACTTAACTTAGATTAATTAGTTTATATTACCGAATATGTTGCCCTAGAAATGACAATAATATATATCCCACTGGGAATCTTGAATAGTCTACCTATTGTTTTTTAATAACAAATAGCATTGTTATATGTATATATTTTGTACATATTGCTTCAAAAACATAAATAATAACATCATTCTAATATTAAATTGTCGTGGCGAAAAACTTTTTTTTACTACATATTAGTAAAGAGTGAAATATGGTAAAAGGATTTTTTGTGTAAAAACCTTAATTTAAACTCCGCTACGATATTTAGAGTTAATTATTTAGTGTAATCATGTTTATTGTTATATTTCCGTTATCGTGACGTCACGCCACCGCCTAAGATGGTCAATTTAGAAGTAATATTTTATTTGTACCTCACACTTGACAAAATTAAAAATTCAACCTGTATGTGCTTTTTTTAAAAACTTAAAAAATTTTAGGCATTTAGTAATAGTATTTTAATGTGCTGAGGTTCTTTTGTGAATATTTCTTTGATAATGTTATGTTTAAACATTTTTCTCGCTATATAATAATAATAATACACATTCAAAGTTCAGTTCACTTTATAGTTCATTAGTTTTGTTTACTATTACGTTTTTTGTATTATTTTAGAAATTTAAAATGCTTTTTTGTGAACAAATTGCTTTGTTTCGTATATATTAATATATCTCTTAGGTTAATATATTTATTGTAAAGAATACCTGAATATAATTTTGTAAACATGTGTTTTCTCTTGTTTAGTTTTGAACATAATTAATGTAAGTTGTTTTGAATTTCATGTAATATACAAACTCTTATTGACTAGATAGAGAGAGTGTGGTTCATGTGTTTCATATATTTTGTTGCTACTAACCTAGGTTTTGTTTGGTTTAAAACTGACACTGTATTCTTTAGTTATTTACTGTATACTTAAATAAAATTATAAAACGTCTTCCTGTCTTTCAATTTATTTTCAATTTTAACCATACTAATAAAACAATAATATTTGTTTTCCAATTATTTGCATTCTGCAATAAGAGTAATGAAATAAAATTTTATTTATATGCCTCGTTTGCACAGTTAACTGGATATTTAAAACTCGGGAAGGTAATATTTTATTTAATTCACATATCCTAATGGTTATGAAAGTTATAATAAAACGAAATGTGTGAATGGAAATATGCTTTATTAAAAACAAATTGTCAAATTACAATAAACAAACAAACAAAAAAACCAATTGAGCAAATAAAAATACAAACCTAAAAACAAATAGGTTTTTATTTTGAATAGAAATATATTAAATTAAATAATATAAAGGAACACTGTTTTATATCAAAAAGGTTACAAATTTCTACTTACATATTATCTTTCTTTATTTATTTACACAAAGTTTCTTGACCTTAATTAGTTTAATAAATAGTGGATATATGATGGAAATAACTTCGTTTTTTGTAATTTAAACTAATGCCTACATTTTTTTATACAATTGGTAAGAAATGTAATAGGCAGTGACAACCAGATGTCAAATAAAATGAAGGATGCAATTTACTCTCTTCTTAAATAAATACATAATTTCTTTAAATAAAACAAAGATTCACACCCCAAAATAACTAAAATTATATTTACATAAGTTTGAAAATGAATATTAAATCTGCTTAAATTAGGACTTAGTTAAACAAAGTCTTGTTACTTCGTTTATAGCAAATATATTTCACACGTAATAAAAATATATACAGTGCTTACAAACTAAAGGAATCTTTGGGTGATTTCTAGCGACTAGTGACGATAAAATGCAAACAATATTAGATTCTTATGATTATCTTAATATCCGTAAATATTTAATATGTATATACATATATGGTTAAACAAGGCTTATTTTATAGCCTATAGATTTCAATCTCCTGCATATAACAAAATTAAAACTAGTTAGATCTTAATTGAGTATTTTATACATGATTTTAATGGAAACATGTATAATCTATTTACTTTATTTTCACATGGAATAGCTTGAAGGTACTAAGTCTCTGATTGGAAATGCTAGTGAAGAGACAAGATGTTTTGTTTTTTTTTTATATAAAGACCGTCCTGCCTTTGACATGAAAGTAAGAAACCTAGTACAGATTGTATAATCCATAACTTCAAGATTCCTGTCTTTTTCTTTGGAATGTCATCTAGTAAGTAATAGACTAGTATATTTTTTCTAGATCAAATGATATAATGAATTGCTCTTTAATATAACAATAGAGTTCTTACCAGAATAGTCATAATATTTTTAATAAACTAATATAAAATGTGGATATACCCTGCTACATTAAAAAGCAAATAATTTTATTATTTATATCCGTATTTTGAGACAGATCTCTACTTCTTATATTAAATAAAGCACATATTATGCTCACACGCTTATATTAAACTATAAAGCACTACATATATATAAGAGAAGTATGTACAGACTAACCTATTTTATTATATTAGGGACTATATAGTTTTGAGTGACTTTTATTTGGATAATTAAATACTAAGAATAAACGGTTACAGATAATTTTGGTTACAATTATTTATCCAATATTTTTTATACAGAGAAAATATATATGTATAAAGAAACATTTATGTAATATTATAACGGCACTTAATTTTACATACATATTGCTATGAAAAGTTTTATTGAACCAATTTTATGAAGCGAAGATCATTTGTTTTGTGTTTTCAATTAACCTGAGCGCAGAATATATTTTTGAACTACATTAGATTTGTGATATTTTGCTTACATATTTATTGGGGTCTGTATCGTTTTTGGGTAGCGTGCCTCCTCCGTAGCTGATGCCGTATGGTCGTAGGTGGTATATGAGGTAGTCCAACACATACATTAGTTGAGGGTCTACGTAGTGAAAGGACACTGCGTGGTCAGAACAGCAGTCCAGACCCTGAAAATAGATTTTTTGGTCATCAGGTTTGTTATGATATCGCGCAGCAATGTTTGCTAAAATAAAAATAAATGAAATCTTTTGCACAAACACCCAGGGATGATGACAATATTGATTTTATATATTTATTTACATTTATTTATATTTAATATATTACTGATTTAATCTAAATCAATCTGAATATTTACTAAGATATTATTGTCATCAGCTAAAACAAAGAAAAAAAATTAAAAGTAATGCCATTAAGACATGCGTTCAGCATTAAAGCACCAAGATACCCCAGGTGAAACTGGAATGAAAAATGACGTAAATCCTTTTATATTTACAGTTTGACTGCGGTTGGTAAGATACGACTCACTAATGTAAAATGTGCATATCGATGCATTTTAATTTCTTAATAAAAAATAATTAGATGTTTTATAAAAAAAACAATTGAAAAACCCGAACACTGAAAGCCATTGTCCATAGCATATATCACAAAATCAATAAATTCAAAGATTATATTTTATATAAGAATACCATGGTGTTGGTTTTAAACCAAAAAGTATTATTATGCGGTGTACATATTGTTAATACCTACCTCATCAGATGGGTAGTAGATGTACTGCCAGTACCAGAACCCTCGGTCCTTGTTCGGGAACAGATGGTCCTTGGGCACGAAGGGGAAGAACCGTCCGCGGTGGAGGGAGTCCCGCGAGTCCATGGCCTTCACTCCCAAGTTCTCAAGACATATTCCTGCGATAAATGTAGCATTTATAATCGATGAGTAATTATACCTGAAATTAATATCGCAGCACATATCTCTAGGATACAATTGTGATTTTTGTGAACAAATGATCTAAGGCGACAAGAAATAGATAATTTCATCGGAATATAGATCCAACCCTCCCAGAATCAAAAATTTTACAAAGTCAAAATCTAGCGACCCCTCCCCCTCCCCTCTCTTCGTACGTACCCATCTCCGCGTCCTCCGCCCCGTGGTCTCCCGCCTTGCAGAGTGCGGGCGCGGGCAGTCCGGCGCGCACGAACCGCTCCAGCGCACCACCAGACAACACGTAGCCCGCACCACCAGACATGTAGCCCTACACACAGCAAAATACACTACTCACCGAAACACGTATTGTGTAAAAGGTTTAATTGTCGACACACGACAATTGTCTAGGAGCGTCCTAGGATTTTGGAATGTGAGCTAATCGCCACTGAGGCAGTATCACGATTTGATTCCACTAAAATAATATATATGTATTTCTGAACGTCTATTGTAAAAAGTATTTTTTAGTATTAACAGAGTATTCAATTAACTCGAATATTAATTATTTGACCAGATGTTCTTATTGAGATATGGGTATTGGATTTGAAAGCCGTGGCCAATTTTAGCGTTGACGAACCCTTCGCTTTATTTAGGCTGCTTTGAAAGGTTTTGTGTTAAGAGTGAGGTGGTTAGTACCGATATTAAAAACGAGTATTTAGATATATTTTTGGAAATTATTTTTTGTTGTTATTAGTGCTGGACTAACCTGAGAAGTAAAAGGTTTAAATCGGCAACCAAAGTATAACGGGTCCTTGGTGTCATACTCCGACAGCATGTATCTTAGGTTTTCCACAACAACATACCTTAAAAACAAATATTAATGGAAAAAAGAAAATTATTATTTATAATTTTTAAAATAGAAGAAAAAAAGGCAAAATTCCGATTAATTTACTGAATATTTCCGGGTAAATATATGTTTGGTAAAACTTAAGGAAATTAAAAATAACCCATTAATATATAAAACATATCAAATAAACCTACGTGTCATCATCGGCCTTTAAAAACCAATCAGCATCTCGTCGGTGATGTTCGTACACGTATCTGAACGCCGCTTTTGTCTTCGCCCAAAGATAATCTCTGCCCTCTGATACCGGAAGTTTGATTGTAGGCAGAGATTTGTCTAAAAAGTTTCAGAACATATTGGAAATTTTCAGTTTGTTTTATTTTTGACTGAGTTTTGTTCGACATGTTTGAACTGGAATTCGAACTCGCAATCTCTAGACAACAGTCAACATATTTTATTTATAATTTTGGTAAAGAAATTTCATTGTCTATAAAACCAATTATATCTACAAGTTGATTATTATCTCGTATTCAATACATTATTAATGAATTTTCCATGTAATTTATTTTAATGTTTTTTCAGAAATTCGTGTTTAAGATTAGTAGAAACAATGACGAACAGGAAATCATTATGTATCACATTGATAATGTTCTAATGAATATGTACAGAATATATTAATTAGATATTGTGTCGTATCAATTATATTTTTCCATTGTTTTAGTATCAAATTTACCGGAAACTTAAGGAAAAGATAACACTTTTATAATTCGAGTAAAACTTAACTTGATACAAGTTTGAATTCTAAAAGAATAGAAAACATCAAATTTCAGTTGATATAGAATAAAAGTAAATATAAGCAGACTCGAACCTATGACATCTAGTACATCTGATAGCTCTGGTAACTAAGTTATCGGGTCTAAGCTCCGGGCTTACCTTCAACAGTGCTCATAAACAGAAGTTTGTTGCATCTCTTTCCCCACGTCGCCTTAACATGCATTGCCTTTCTTTTGTGGTTGGAAGGCTGTGTCATGACCCAGCAAAGCACTCTGACACGCTTAGAAAGTTCATCCGCCACTGATCTATCCTCATCCTTATGAGCCGGTTCATCAGAACCGTGATCTATAACGCTCGGGATTGGATGTTTCTCGAGATCTCTTGCTGATTCTCTGAAATTTTATTGATTGATACAAACTTTGATTGACCAATTGCAGCCCGAGATGCGTATGGATTAAGCGTGAGCGTTGGCCCATTGTTGACTTGTTCTGATAATATAATATTTTAAAATGATTTAAATGTAAAAACAGCTGATTTGCAGTTATAAAAAGAAACTATAACCATTTTATGGATGACTGATGAAAGTGTATAGGTATATATTGTTAAAAAAAACGATATACAATGATAATTTTGTAAATTGTAATTAGAAACAACGGAACACAATTAACTGTGTGTGTTATTACGCGTTATCGATAGACGGAGTTAATCGAAAAAGTAATCGGGCAATTTTACGTTACTATTTTGTTTATTTCATATTTTTTAAAAAGTTATTTTTTGATTCATAGATTATGCAACTCTGTATAAATATTTCATAAATGCTATTTCACACTTTCAAACAGCGAAGACACTAACAACGCTAAATATATATAAAAAAAATACTACTCATGCGCTTTATAGTAATATACAACTATTTTATTAAGATTTTTTTAAGTACTACGTTTGGATCAATAATATAATTTATTAATTATTTTTCTGCTTACTTGACCATTTGCACGCGTGACCCATTTTTCATTTCCATAATAATTTCCCATAATAGTTTTAATATTAAGTATATTAAAACTATTAAGTTATTATAATGTAGTTTTATTTATCGTAAATGGTCGGCCTTAATTTTCTAGTGACAATGCATAGGATGTCACTATAAAAATAGATAACTTATCATGTTGTACAAAAAAATATTTTATTTTTACAGATATACCTATATTAAAATTACAAGTTAATTACTTGAAATTTAGATAAGATTTTTTGTGGTAGTGATATATGAGCATCTTGTATATTAAATAATACAGATTAAAAAAATCTTCAAAGAAAAGCAGAAATTGAAACTACGATTTTTTTTTCATGGCTCTATCCCATTAAAAAAATCATTTATAAACTAAAACGATTAAAAAGTATACAAAATTATTGGTTTAACTACGTGTAGGTACTAATTGTTCGATATAGGCGACAGTAGGTCCTTATCGTAAAAAACATAGTATAAAACCATTTAGTTTCAAGTTTCTTAACAGTATATTAAAAAAAACTATAATACTAACAAAAAAAAATCTTTTAATTACAATTTCTATGAAAAAAAAATTAACCTCTAGTTTACCAAATAGGTTATTATATATTTTTCATGGCTTTCTTATTTAGGTAAAATCTTAATCTTCTAAGTGTAGGAATAATTCTATTCCTCAACTATAAGCTTTTATTTTTTTAATAGTCGTTGAGGGTTTATGAGTTGCCATGTTATAACAGGACTGTTTTTTACTTTTAATGCTTTGGCAAAATATTTAGATGTCCATATCCTTTGTCGAGCTTTATGCAATAACCGCTCTTAAAAAGTATGGGACATACTTTTTAAAAGCGGTTATTGCATAGCGTTTTTTTTTTTGAGGCTTTTTGCAAAGGTAAACAGATATTTAGACTTCTCTTAAAGTTCCAGGCTCAACTTGTGCCGAACTCAAATTGTACCGAACGGCTTCTGTATTTCGGAGCAAGGATAACAATGTGTTAAATAATATATTTTTTCTTAAAGTAAGTTAAAAGTAGGTTAAGTTGGAGATAGTCAAATTGTACACACTAACTATTTTTTACGATATCGTGACAAATAAACACTGTTTCTTTGAACAAATTAATGACTCTGTGCAGAGTACGATTTGCAACAAAGTCTGTATTTCCAAATGACAAAATAAGACAATCTCTAGTACGGAATTGTACTTACTTGTGATTTATAAAAGGAACATAACGATAAGTAGCAGTAGATGAAGTGTAATGATATTTGAGATTAAAAATAAGTAACAACAAGCGTACATAAAGCAAGCGGTGAATAAAACAAACACATCATATAAATGTAAATATTTTTTTTTAATAAATATTAATAAACATAAATGAAACCAATAACATGCAAGCAACACAGGCAGTTAAGGAAATAAGCATCGACGGTCATTTATAAAATTATTAAAAAAAGCACGAATAATACAAGAGAAGGCCCATGTTACCTGTAGGTAGACCAGGCTACATCCCGCGAGAATCCGGCTGAGGTTAACAGAATGTACGCAAAACTAAAACCGGCTGATATTCCGATCACCAGCGTTAGCACAAAGCGACGTCCCATCACCCTCCCGTCCTGCACAGGGTACATTGCGAATCGACCAGAGACAATTATTTTAATTCACAATTTTTTTAAATATATTTTACCCGCGCTGTGTGTTCTCGCAAAGTAATGCCAAACGTCTGAACAGTATTTGCATACAACTCGTATTGTAATTATATAGTTTTTATCATTATTGCTTTGCAATCGTAGCTATCATACGGATGTAGTACAAGAAGTTATGAGAGTTTTATCTTTTGTCCATTAATTATTTGGAATACATTCGCCTTGTATAACATTACTTGTATCTAAATGATATTAATAGTTTATTTAAAGCCTAGGAATTAAGACACTACACACACGTATATTTATTTAAGCGAAAATACCAATTCACTTTCGTTAACGATCGAAAATTAGGTCTCGTTTATAGAAATTCAACAAGCAAAGCTACTTCTAACTCAACAAACATCAACGTATTGTAAAATGTAAATGTACACAGCTGTTTCAGGACAATTATTAAGTGAATAAAATAATAATGTATCAAACATTACGAAATGATTGTATCTCATAGATATCATTTTATTATCGAAATTCTAAGTATTACTAAATTATGTAAAAAATATATATTTTGTTTTAATTAAGAACCAATAACTTTATACTAAGTATATATTCAGATAAATAAATGCCTATAAAATTGTAATATTCTGTTATATACAGGGATAAGCTATCCTGAAATATTTTCCTTCTTAATTTTGTTACTTGGATTTAATTATGGATGTCTAAATAAAATATTTTTTAAGAATAGTAAACATAGGTCCACAGAAAACTTCGTGTTCCGGGTTAGGTGAAATTTAAACATAAAATATTTATTGATATTTGATTTGATTTATTTGATAAACTAAATTACCTACCTACAGAGTTTTTATTTGATAAACTTATCAGCAATGTTAAATACTGTCCCTTTTTCATTATCTTAGGACATGTATATGCTTTTTATTATCTTAGGAATTGTATTGGCGATAATTGCAAAGGGTATTTTTGGTTCTTAAATAGTTTGAAACCACTAAACAGATCTCATAAAAATATATATAAGTTATATATTTTTAACGCAATATTTTTAAACGAGCTTTTATGGTCTTCTCTTTTTAAAAACAGTATTTTTAACAATGACATACGAAAATCTGTTGTGTAATGACAACAGATTATTGTCGGTTTCTCATATATCTTTGGGTCTCGATGAATAAAATATTACTAATTTTACGATTTATGTCCACACATTCACGTTTTAGATCAATATTTATAATTTTACGTATTCAAATAATAATTTTATGTTCTTTTGTTACATTTACTCATCATATATAAAACTCTTGCTAAACTTTTGCTTGTAACTTTCCAAAACGAAACTTTTTTGCTTTTATTTTTATTAAAATATTTAACTATAATAACAATTTATTTTACAATATCTATGTATAAATGTCCTTGTCATAAACAAGCGTTTCCCGCTTTTAACTACTCTAAAAACGTTACTAGTGTTTGGAATTGTTGAGAATGTTTTAAACACGACGTGACATTATATAACAATAACAAAATTGTTGATAAGAATTGAACTAGATACAACACTTTAAATAATATGTAGGTTTTAAATATAATAAACACAATGTGATTGCATTGTGGTTAAGTACTTCAGATTATTATTAAAATATTTTATAAAAAACAAAAAGTCCATAATTATAGAATATATAATGCAAAATGATAATGATTTATTTATTTAGAATTTATACAAAGATTTGAATATATTTTTTTTAAGATTTTATTGTCATTTAAAATATTTAATGTATATTTCACATACATTTATTTGTTAATGAAACACTACCCTAAAATTTGATAATTTTACAATAATTTTAATACACATGGATGACGAGAGACCACAACTCATCCGAAATTAAAAGAAAAATCTCTAAATATTTATACATATTTGACATTTTACTAGAGCATTGCAATAATTTTATTGTTGTTATTTAATAACAACAATAAAATTGACAGGTCTTGCCAATTACTTAGTTAAAATAAATGTCATATTAACAAAAGCTTCAATTGTAATTAAAAAGATATTTAAATTAGAATAAATGTTTCATTATTGAGACTGCAAAAAATAATATATAAAAATATACTTTGCATAAAGTATGGTAAATATTAGGCACAGGATTTTTCTAGCATGAAAAATCTAACCAAAAATATAACAGATTAGCAAAACAGAAACTTATCAGTTTATAAATTATTTTTAGTTTGTTTTATTACATTGTTATTGAAACATAAGAAATTGCACTATTTTCGAGAACACACACATCAATCAGTTCAATCTGCTAACCACCACCACTGAAAATGTTAGGCTACAACATAGTTTAGTCAAAGAAGCTATTTGTTTGTTTGTTTGTTTGTTGTTTTCAGGTGCTCTGTGTTAACAAACAATGTTACGTGTGTGATGTGTCAGTGTTTACTTAATGAATTTTGTTATGTACAGTATTTTTTTTACAGGAGAACATGATCATAAAAATATTTACTCTACTGTAATACAACATGTTAAAAGTGTTTCTTATTGAAAAAATCTATAAAGTAATAACACCAGAATACTGAAATTTAATTGGTAATAAAATAAGTTTTAGTATTCATCAATTAGTGTTATATTTTATAGTTAACAAATTACTTTTAAATTGTAAATAGTTTAGTTTCATGAAGCAAGAATTATAGCAGTGAGGCACCACAGAGATATTGAAATCAGTTTTGTTTTAGACAAAAAACTATTAGTAGTAATTGTGGGTTAATAAAGTATCGATTTTAGTTTCTAAATTTAAGACAACTGATAAAATGCACACAATACAACCTATTAATAACATAGAATCACAACGGTGTGATAAAAATATATAAATAAAATAATGTCCGGATAAAAAATATCTTATCAAATTGAAGTACATAGATATACAATACGTATTACATACTTTTAATAACAATTATCAATACAAGTAATACTTACAGTCATCCTAGATTTGGGTGTTTGTAATTAATAACTATGAGTGTATCGACATTTGATTGATCATTATGATAAGAGTGTTCGACTACATATTTATTTAAATAAATGCATTGCAATGAAGTAATTTAATTAATAAATAAAAATTAAAAATATGTCTACTGTCAAGAACAAAGTATTAAACGTCAATATTTTTATAAAAATGTCAAAATCAAATATCAACAACTGTCAACGTCAGAAGACATGGTTTTGACTAGAAACGACGAAGTGAACCTTAATGTGAAAAAAGACGAGCTCTTACCAATTTTGTTCATTTTTGAAAATATCTATAAGCATGTATAGCCATGTTAAGTTTATGTAAATTTATATGAATGTAGAATGAAAAATAAACTGATACGGGCAGGAATTCGAACCCGCGACTACTGGAAACCGTCCCGTCGCTCTACCAACTGAGCTACCGTAGCGCTATCCACCTCGGTGAATTAAGCATTATATATGTGATCGTCTTGATCGGGAACAGATCTAAAGAAACCTACTAGATGTCACCATTGTCCCTCTTTTATTTATTACTCTGTATTTTGTAAGAAGTGCGTAAAAGGTCACCGCCCGGGCGCCATATCTACGCTCAGAGTTAATGTCAGTTGAGAGGCAATAAATAAATTTTGTATGGGAAAAATCAAATTTTAAAAACTATTAATTTTAAAAAGTCGTAGAACAAATGTTGTACGATTTATGTAGACAGGCTGCCTAAAAGAGGTGTTAACGTAATTTGTTTCTAAAATATAAATAATCTATTAATAATAAATTGTTTCTGTTGTTTTTTAATAATAAATTGTTTCTTAAATATAAATTTAAGTAAGCTTAACATGGCTATATATGTTTATAGATATTTTCAAGTATTAATTTCGGTAGTGGCATCTTTTCAATGTTTATCTATACTGCATAGTAAAAATCATTGGTTAGGATTTTCGAAAGAAACCTAATAGATGTTACCACCGTCCCTATAAAGTCGATCACATATTAAATGCTTAATTCACGGATTTGGACAACGATACGGTAGCTCAAATGGTAAAGCGACGGGACCGTTTCCCAGTAGTCGCGGGTTCGAATCCTTGCCCGTATCGGTATAAATTTTCATTCTATAATTATATAAATTTGTTTCTAAGACTTACTGATGCATAGGTTTTAACTTTTAAGTGTTAAGAACTTTAAAACAGTGAACGGGCTTTGGGAACACTTCTGACTAGTCTAGTTATTAGTATGAGTTAAAATTTTATTTCAAAAAGATACATATATATACATATATATATACCGAACCTCTTGTAAGAGACCAATTTCATTTATTTTTATTTATTCTAATGACATTTTGTATAATGTTTGAGATTTCTCAATATTTTTATCTAAATAACTATTTTTGTTTTCTATTCATCTGAATCAGAGGTGTAATTTCTAGTTACACTACTGACTTTGTACTTTATAGTAAAGTTGTATTCCCTAATATTTTTTTCTTCTATGTTCTAATCGGCAATCATAGACATTATTTGATTCTGGCCTCTGCCATATTGTTTTTGTAGTTTGTACTATAAAGTGAAATGGTCGCTGTACTGTAAACAAATGCGTTGTATATTTACATTATTTCGTAGAAAAAAAATTACAATATTTTAAGGTTTAACTCATGTGTTATGGATGTGTTCTATTTTTCTTTATTACAATAGATATATAACGGAACAAGATGAGGGGAAGGTTTATGATTCTAGTCTTTTTATCATTTTTTCTATATCAATTTGTTTCTGGACAATACCAGCTTTGTGAGAACAACACTCGGCAAACACGCAGTTGTACTACACAGGTAAAACAACTAATTTATATAGGAACATGGATATACTGAAAGTGTAGATGGTATTGATTTATTGACAAATTACAACCTTGAATTTGGGTTATTACCAGACAGGCAAATGGTCTCAAATTTGAAGGGTCTGAATTTTAAAATAATTGAATATATTATGTTAAAAATTTCAAGTCATTGATTACAAATTACTATATACATTCATAAATCTTTGACAATAATTTAGTCCTAATTAATTAATCAATGATTATAATATACTCTCATAAACCTTATACAATAATTATTAATTACAATAAATTATAAACCTTATTAATTACAATAAATCAATCTGATATAACCTATTGCCTGTTATAAGTCACTAACTGTAACTCATTTTGTACCAGATACTAGGGAAAGAATATATTGATGATGATTCATGCAAAGTCAATTATATTCCATCAAATAGTTCAAAATGCATGGACAGCTTTGGCCCAATTTCATCAAATTATCAGATTGGTCAAGTCAGCTTGAAGCCCTACATTCTGCAGTATAATCGCCATGACAGTGCCGTCTTCTCTATCAATTTTACTGTTTTGAACATTTCCTTCACCAATATTAAATGGAAAAGTAAGTTAATATTTCAATGCTGCTTTAAATACTTTACTGTTATATTGACACATTAATCTTGAATATATTCTTAACATATGATAATGTGTATGTAGCATAAATAAATATAATATTTTAAATAAGTATTTTGCAAAACAAATTGATAGTGATAGATAGTTTCAATGCCAGTTTGCTTATGTAACAGTAATAATTAAAATTAACTAATATTTTTATATTTTGGTATTTTATATAGGATTCTTTGTTGTTAAGAATTGACACTACCAAGAAATACTGATAAATACTTATCCAATTTTATTAAACATTTTTTAGCTATGAAGTTCCGTTTTCAAAAACTTTCTGCAAATAACGAAGATGGTCACTGTCGGAACATTGTTATTTCAAATGATGTAAGTGTTAATGATCAATCGGTCTTGTATTATGACTGCTATTGGTTGCTAGCTAATAAAAATTATAAAGGACAAAGCCATGTGTTTGACTTTGAGGCTACAGACGACTGTGTTGTTAACAGAGAGAGGATTTACTTCAACATACCAACTGCAGAAATGTTACGTAAGAAAATCATATTTATTTAATACTCATTATCATATTCTATTAATATTTACACTATTCTATTATATTATAGATTATTGACCAGTGACAACTAGAGAAAACAATAACAAATGTAATAATAAATATTTACTGAGTTATATTTTTTTAACTCATACATTAAATTTTCAGAACCAAGGAGTGAAGAAAAATGGCAACCGTTTGTTTATGTAGAAGTATTGACTGATTCTATGAAACTGCACATAATGCCACCACCCCTTACACTGAAGATCACTGCATACCAAATAGAAGTAATGAGAAAATGTGACACAGGAGAGCAATGTGATGAGATACTTGAGAACAAATTAATAAAATCAAAAAATAACTCACAAGAGGTTACATATGAATATAGTTTACTAGTCAAGACGGGGTCATATTACTTTGTAGTGACACCAAAACATGAAAAGTGTATGAATGGAGAAGTGGAATGCCAACCTGTTGAGAGTCCACTAATTTATATAGGTAAATTTTTTAAATTGTTAATTCTTGATTAAGATACTAGTGAATTGAATGCATAAAAAAGACATTAGATTTAGAACTAATTATATATGTTAAAACTTATACATATCAAATGAAAAATTCATTGACTCAAACCTGTTATTTCTGGAAAACCTTCACATTGCTTGGTATGTATAATTACAGATTTGCTTTCCGGCTCAATGAATCTAGCATTCTATACATATATCGTTTTTATCTTTATTTACAATTATTATATTTTTCTTGGAGGTTTGTGCATATTAAACATTCTCAATATCTCATAAAAATTAAATACAAAATGTTTATATTTTGACTTTATAACCACTTGTCTTAGTTTTGTCTTACCAGATCTATATATTATAGTAACTTCACAAAGATTTAGATCATTAAAATGGTCTATAAAATAATGTATGTTTTACCCACAGATAGTGAAGTTCGTAACACACTGAGAGTGTGCATAGCAAGTATTGCATCTCTGGCATTTGGCACTCTGTTTGTATACTTATTGATAATGTGGTGCATTCGAAGGTATTGTTGTAAGGAATATAATAAAGGTATGTTTGACTGAATACAATCTATTCATATACTAATAATATTTAGTAATATTTAACAAAACTTTTCTAATCTTTTCAGCAATACCGTCTCCAACAAAGGTACTAGTGATATACTCACCCACAAACCGACTCCATGCTGCTTGTGTTGGTTCTTTCGTCTCTTACCTCCGGTCTGAATGCGGCTTCGATGTATTGTTCGACGGAGACATATCCAACACTTCACACGGGGATCCCTTTGTATGGGCAGAAGATGCCTTCAAACAAGCCTCTCATATAATATATGTGGTTGGTCCAACTGAGAATACTAATCTATACAACAACATTTATGACAAACCGATTATTGTGTACAAGGATGTGGATATATTGCTTCTCTCTCTGCTGAGGACGAACAGAACCTCACGAAGTCCGAAACCGATTATGAATGTGTTCTTTGATCATTCCAACGGAACCGTCCCAATTGAAACGAGGCATGATAAAAAGTTTATCTTGTTGAGGGATTGGCAGAAGTTGATTGCATATCTGTCCAAGAATTTACTACCGAAGAAGCAGATAATGCGTTCGAAGGAAGGTAAAATCTTTTTGGAGAACTTGTCTCGAGCCAGTGAATTGTCCAATGCTAGGCACGATGACGTCATCATCCGCTGTGACAAGAACATCACCGAGAAGAAAGTGCTTTTGTAAGTCATATTCCATATGTGGCTGTTGGGCTGTGTAAAAGAAGTCCAATATGGGAACTGGTAAAGATAACATCATTATCTATATTCTTGTTAATATCTTCAACTTATACAACTTCTGAACTGACTGACTTCCTTCTATTCACGATGTTATTGACGTGAAGATATACATATGGATAAGCTTCGTTTACTGTTTATAATATTAAGATGTTTGCAGAATGTGGTAGGAACGATTTTCAAAAGATATTATGAATTTTGTATTTTAACTATTGCTATGATTAATTACTTATAAATTTACATTTTCCAATGTATGAATGTTCTATAATAATATTATACAGTTACATTCGAGATATGCGTACTCTCAAAATTAAACATGAAGTTCAAAGTTAGCCTTACGTTATGGCAGTCAATTCAGTTGTAACATGAGATTATAATTGGAATGAGACAAGTTGACTGAATTTATAACATTACTAGTTAGTTACCTATTACCTGAAAATTAATACTGAAATTGGTTGTATGTAATAACAGGAACCCAAATTGCTATTGACTTTGAAACTTTCTATAGCAGAATAAACTAAAATATCTATATCCGTATTGTATGATTGATTGGTTTAAAGAAAAAACTTCTGATATCGGAGAGCATATCTATTTAAAAAAAATATTTTTATGGTAATATATAATCGTTAAATGTTTCCTACGTAACTGTTATATGCCACGCCATATATATAAGAATAGTTGCAATGAACATTCATATAATTGTGCACACTTGTAGATTTTAATACTCAATAGATATTTTATAAGATTATGTGTGAGTTCTTGTAAATTACATGTATTTTTCGGATGGCGTGGTGTACTGTATAATTATTACTTGTATAGAATAGTATATTTAATGTTTCTAAAGAATATTTTGAACAAATTACTAAAAAATATTTTTATGCTTGAAACAGGTCCTGAATTTGGTCCATTTTCAATCAAATTTCTAATGCTATGCAATATAAAATATTTAATAAGGATTCATTTCTTTTGTATAATGCCATTTTACCTCAAGCTTTTTATATTTTTTGTATTATTCACAAATTAACCAAACATTTAAACTCTTTACTTGCAAGAGATAAAACTGAAACAGAAAATCTAAATAATTAAGGTCACAAAAACAACTAAATCGAAAATTTTTTCTTGATTTCTCTTGAATAACAAACTTCAGACATTTTAGACAATACTGGTACCTACTTCAACTCTGGTGTTATTTTGACACAATCATTTAATAAAATAAGTGTTTTATTAATGTGTAGACTAATTTCTTATAAATCATTGTAGCAAATTAGTGCCATGTTTGTATATATTTATAAATGTTACAACGCCACTTCATTTGTGAATTATGAAGATAGTTGATGTTATCTTAATAAATTTCATTTACATACATACGCTAATAAACTTGTTATAAAGCTGTTAGTACAGAATACAAAATTATTATTCTTAAACCTTATGCAGGCATAATGTTATCTTAAATGTATGTAAATACAAATGAGGTGGTATGTCTGTTACTTCGTATCTATATATATATATTGTTGATCTGAATTCCAAGCTGTTGGGAGTGGATGTGTTCTATTATACAGGACTTTTAAGCTCAATATACTTTGTGATGTATTTTTGTAAATAAAATTATAAATATAACAAGTTTTATTTGATTTATAAGTTTAGATAGGGCAATGGTCTTGATTCTTGTGAAAATGAGTTGTGATGGATAAATCTCAAGTGGACTCCATTTTCATATAAACAGCGCTAGGCTACAAGAGATGCGTCTTGTTTAACAAGAGCGTCTTAGAACTTGTTTCGATGGCACCCTGATATTTGTTATTTAATTTCACTATAAATTACAAGCAATAGTATTTTTGGTTGGTGGTAAAATATATTTATTTATTTATACAAAAACTAGGTTAATGATTGACTACATTCCTCCTGATGGAGAGTAGACGTAGTCATAGGTGGTAAGGCGCATTAAACTAGCAACCTATTCATTCTTCTCTTGGAGACACCCACATTATATTTGGCCGGAAATATCGACGCAGGCAAATGGTCCTGGTCCTTCGCTGTATGCACTAAAAAAGACGAAGCATAGCGCTTCGTTCAGACAGGTGGGGTGTCCACAACGTAAGGATGGATACCTGCCGTGCGTCCAGACGTCCGATGATGGAAGGGGGACGGGGGAATTAAATCTTTTAATTCCTGCGCACACTCTCCAAAATGTATCCTACAGAATACTGAGAGGCTAGCAATTCTACGTCTTTGTTAAACGCTGTGGAGATTGGCTTCAACCAATTCAGGGTCGCCAATAAGCCGCTTTGCTCGTCTCTCAATTGAGAATTTCTATGTTCTCAATTTCTATTAAAAAAAATAATTCTATATTGTGAAGGTTAGAGATAGAGGGAACCATCTCTAAAAACGACATAAATTTGAAATAGAACACGTTATAACATTTTATAGTTTAAGACAATGGTAAAAAAATAATTATATAGTTTGTCATTGGTTTATTTATCACCCACAGATTAAAATAATTGAACATTTATGTACCTTATAGATAATTTACTTACGGAATGTACATACTAATTAAAAAAATATAAATAATGTATTATGTACACGAAATAATTACCTAAAATTCATCAAATTGGTTGTTATATAACTTTAAACATTTTAAAATTTTAAATCATCATAATCAAGATACTTATTTATTTTGTACGCTTTAAGTAGAAACACTGATAAGTGTCGCCTAGATTATTATTGTTTTTAGTAGTCACGCATGTTTAATTGAAATATAGAACAATGAATTTAAAATTATCAATGATAATATATATCTTGACCCAGAGGTTATTGTTTCCAAATACCTATAATAAGTATTGACTTTTTCAGTTACCTGAAGTGTATTATATAGGATTGAGGTTAAAAGTTATAATATTTTGATTTTTTATATTTATATTTGGTTAAACTGTAAATTAAAACTCCTTCAGACACCATTTCTTAATAATATCTAAACTATAAAAAAAATAACATTCACATCAAAATGCGTTATTCCCGACTTATTTTACAAAAACCGTAAAGCAAGAACCCGGTACACGAACACAAGTCACGACAAGTATAACACATGATTAAATTATATTTAATGTCCGCAAACTAATCGTCAAAAATTTCTTTAAATTTAGATGATTTTCATGTTCTGAAAAGAAAAAGAATATATTAGTTTAATTAAATAATAAATAGTAATAATTTACATTTTATAAAGTATTTAAGCCTGTTTGCGATGGGATTCTTGATACGTTGTTTAAAGGATTTTGATTGTGTTGATTGTTGTGACAAGTCAATTTTCAAAATTAAAGTTTTGTTAAGAGAGAGAAAGGTATACACAGCGAAACAAGTTTAACCTTAGGCATAGAAGAAAAATGGAAATCGATTATTTTTATCTGTCTTTATAGTATTTGTATTCTTTATTTACAGTATAAAATATACAAGCGTATATTTTATTGAAAAAATAAAAATTCACTGACACAAATTTTTGACCCCGCCATATTTCTCTTCGATTTGACCTTCATTATGGCGAAAGATGAAGTTGTATTTCCATATTATGATTATATAATGCTGAACACGACGTCCATTTGTAAATTTTCAGAAAAAGTTAGGGCAGTTTTCTTTATCACAACAAGATTTACAAAAAGACAGACATCAAATCGTTAAAGGTACTTATAACTTATTTCCACATTGTACAATATATGAATATAAGCTGTACATCTCTTCCCTTGTTATTTAATGGCTTTTATATGGCTTATAGGGTTATTAGGGATTACCTGGAAGAGATCGCTTGTTAGCGAAAAGATCGCCTCTTGTACATGATTTTTTTTTTATATATTTGTTTATATGGTATTGCAGTACCTTTTGATGTAGTATGTTATTCCTATTATTATATTGTACATAAGTAAATATTTTATGTTTATCAATGATTTAATCAAAACTTTAATATCATCTTTATCAATCGTGTACGTTCCTAACGACTTCCAAGTGTAGATAATTATCTATAAACACTTCAACCTTGTAAGTACATGGTATATTATAAATCAGTTCTAAGCAACTTAACTAATATTATGAGACATGAACAATATTTAATTTTTATAGGTAATAAAAAATATGAACGTTTGAAAAATTGTTTTATGGTAATTTGTTACTACTGGACATAACACTATGATAATATTAAACACTAAAATTATATAACGTTTAGTAAATGAAGGTTCATTTAACGTTGTATAGAATTTCTTTTAATGTACAACAAATGCATTTTCATTTGATATTTTATCGAGTGTCATATAGGTGATGTGAATCATCTATCTCTTTCTAACTCACATGATTTCCAAGCTGCTATCACTGTTCTTGGTGGCCTGTTCTCCTTCACTGGAGTTAGAACCTCCCGACTCAGAGCGTTGGCTACGGCTCCTGTGCTTTGTCTCTGGTACTTCCGTGGATGACGCCTCTTCGGATTGTCTCTGCCACGCTGGGATTGACGGTTCCGTACGTTTGAGGGAAGGAAACTGGTTTCTGGAATAGGGTAGATTATTTTTGGTACGATTTGTCATTATACTGACAAAATATTGTCATAGTTTAAATAAATCTCACCTATTTAATAAAATTCCTTTAACAGATGCAATATCAGCTTTCAGGTTATCCATCTGTGCCCTCAACGCGCTCTGTTTGACCGAGGACTGTATCTCTCCTCGCAGTGAACATATGCTGGTATTCATTACATCTAAGGACTTACGTAGTTCGTCTATACAATCAGCTGTCGTTTTACGCTTCGGTTGCTCTACGAATATTAGGTGCCTGATGCAATTCTGAAAATTGACAGATCTATAAAAATTAAGAACAATATCTAGCTTCATAGGAAGTGAACCTAGAACCCCACACTTACGACACAGATGATTTAATGCTTGACATATTAATTTAGAACTGCTAAGATGAGACACAGAAAATCCATAGAATCACCCTATGTCATTGTAGTACTGGTTGTATGATGTATATAGAATATTTCACTTTGCGTTCGCAGTAGACGCGAATTTTATGACCTATTATTTAGGACAGACCAGATTGCGTCCATCTTTGCTTTCTTGTTATCTATTTATAAAAGTAATTAAAAATGTATAGCTTATTTAAATTTAATAAAATTGTATATATCTACGATCAATAATATCTTAATGTAATTATAATAAAAAAAGAAACGTAATTTGAAATTGAACAAATTAGAAATTGTGAAATCACAGTGTATCAAGATGCAACTTGCAACTCATGACATGAATAAAAATGTTTTATCCACTGATTTATCAATTTCGCCAATACACCTTTTTGGCAGTTACCTGTAGCTTAGTTCAATAGTGTCTTCAGATGAAGTATGTATATGGCAACTCATACTACACCAAGCCTTGAGAAAACTAAGCAACAAATATCAGAGCCCCCTCCAACTGCTTTTATTCATTCAGCATCAACTGTATCACCATCTATTACACATATAGAAAAGCCTCCTAGTTTACAATCATCTTCATTATTTATTCAAGACATTTCACATTCAGAAACCTTTGATCCATTTAAAAGCCACCTGATGTTGGCTGAAATTTTTAGCATAACAAGAAAATTTAATCAAAGAACTCCAGCGGCCATTTCTTCGTCTGCATCGAGAAAGTATTATGAACAAAAAGAGCAGATGGAGAAAAAAAAACAGGAAGCAGTAAGAAAAAGAAATTAACAACGAACAGAGAAAAAAAACAGACAAAAACTTCAAGGAACTACTCTAAATCGTAGGAAGAAGACACTTCCTGTTAAAGTCACAGTAGATACGGTAGATATGGACTCTGAAAATAAAATTTACCAGCCGTGGATAGTACAAAGTGCACTGAATGTAATGACATACTTATATCAGACGTAGATGAGAATGGCGAAAAAAACATTGGCTGTGACAAATATATGAGATGATATATTTGTTATTCAAAATATTTTATAATATTAATAAGTTAAACATTTAGACATGAAAAAAATAATTGTTAAAATCTAATCTTTCTGAATAATAATTAATAAAAATCTCCCCTACACTCTATATATAAGTTGGTGGACGCATTTTTATTTTCTTTTTCAAAGTCAGGAACTCCACTAAGTGGACGCGAACAGGCAAAATGACACTATGTATTTTTTTTTATAAAAAGTTTTCAATAAAAAAAATCATAAATAATAAACGCAATAAATACAATAATACTACCATTGTAAAGAATCCATTGTAAAATATTATCTAACAAATATTGTGTTGCTTCCTGGTTTTATTATGACTGAGATAAAAGTTATATATAAGAATTGATTTCATTTACTGCAATACTAAGGGGCCGTCCATTAATCGCGTGATGTTTTTTTTTTAGCATTTTTTAACTGGCCAAAATCTATAGCATAATATTTGACCCCAAAAATTGCGAATAAAAGTTCCTACCAATAAGATGGGAGCACTAGGCAGTTCACTAACAGAAATTTCATAATGCGATATTAGACTTGACCTAGTGCTCAGTAAAATAGATAATGAAATAACTGTTTAACTTATATATAAAATTAATGAAATAGAACAAATTTTAATATGCATAAATAAAATAATGTTTTTTTTTAAATATCTGCCTATAAAATTTGTATGTGTTTTTATAATATATAGTTATTACCTGAGATTATTTATGGTAAGAATATAGTTGTACTATAATTAATAAAGCAACATTTAATTGGTTTGGTACTGGTAGGAAATATTATTAGGAATTTAAGACCAGTTTAAATAACAAATTTTCTTGCCAACTAGATATTTTGATATTAAAAGCAAATATAAATAAAACCAGTGAACCAACCTGATAAAACCAGTAGCAGCCATAAGCAACACCTCCATACATAAGCAGAGGTAAAATTCTTTCTCTAAACCAGGATCTCCTTGAATAATTAAACATCATCATTTCTGATGTCAATGAAGGTACATCAAAGAACTCTCCACATTTTTCTATAGCTTTATGTATCTCAGCATCGGTCAAGCCTTTAGCACGGAGGAAACGTTCTTTACTCTCCATTGTACAGCGTTGAACATTTGGATTGGAAAGAAATTTGATTGCTGTGGTGACCTGAAACTAGGAACTTGTTTATCTATTTCTTATAACTTGTTTTAAAGAAAAAGCACAAGTTTCTGTACTAAAATATTATTGTCCGCACTGAAATATAATATCTAGACATGATCTGTAAAAAAAAAAAAAATCATAACTCTGCCAATAACAGAATAGAATTATATAAAAACAAGAGACATACAAAATAGGTAAATGAAAGGAAAAGGATTAATTTACATAGCTACTTCTTTGATATTGCTGATTAGATAAAGCATATTGTGGTTTTCTTTCAAGGTTTCACCATTAGGATTAAATATGTTAATTAGGTAAGGATTATCCATATGGTTTGGACAAATAATAATGAATGAGGACCAGGGTGGTGTTTATTTATATTGATGACTTTATAAATATATATGTGTATTTAAAAATAGATTTAGTGTTTTAGTTTTTTTATTAATATTTTGTAGCTGGCATTATTTATTTCAATTTAATTGCGTGTATAGTTTTATTTATAGGAAATTAAATATTTATCTATAGCAACAAGTTTTTGTATTTGTGATCTAGATTTGCATTTAGTATTGTAAAAAACAATATGTATTTTTTTATATAAATATAAAAAACAAAATTATATCTTTTAAATTAACTGCAATTTGTGTTATATGAACCAAATTAATTTTATTAATCACAAACTATAATATACCAATATTTATTAGTATATTATATATATTAATATGAAAGATTTGGTAATCATGTAAAACAATACTTTTGCAACAATCTATTCATAATATATGATTTATATAATAGTTTTAATATTGTAATATAGAGTACGAAGGTCATTCTATTATTTTTGGTAACCATTCATCCATATATGAAAACAAACAAGGATATCAAAATTTTTTTTTCTAATTATTAAATTCTAAGTAATACTAAACTTTAAAATACTAAAAGACAATCACCAAGTTCTCGCGGATTTCAGTCGTAGAGGGTCCTAAGATCTCCGAAGCCATTTCTTCTAAAATTATTCTTCTAAGAGGTTTGGTAAATTCAAGTTATAATAGAATGCACAGCGCACAAAAATATAATATGAAATAATAGAATATAACAAAATCACAACTTAGCTATCTCCCCTTTTAACTTTTTTACGAAAGTATTAAATTATTAGAAAAGGTAGGAAAAGATTCACTAAATAAGGTGACATTGAAATATTGACTAGGGAACTGACATATTAAAAATGTCATAACTTCTTAGGTCTAAGGTCGTACAGTCTATACTTTATTATTCCAAGCTACTTTAGGTATTATTCAAACGAATGGATGGTATTTTATAACAGATTCTAGTAAATAATCTGTTTACAACAATACGGATATTTCTATTATAAAACCATTACCTTCATTGCGTTACTTTTTTATAAAGATATAAATAAGAAATATGTATTTCTACAAAAGGCGTACTTATAAATGTATTTGTCATATTAGATACAACATTTTATGTTGTAACTATGTTGTTTAGAATTTTCTTTTTAAATTAATTAATTTAATTCTATTTGCCTGGTCAAAAAAAAAACAAATAAAATACTGACTTTATATATTCAATAATAAAAACGGGTAGGAGGCTGCCACTCTGTTTTTTTTTACTTTTATTTATAATTACCACTTTTTCACTTCTCCGTTTATGTGTATAAGCTTTATGGGATAAATTGTAGGGAATAGCCAACAATAGTATTTGCCTGAATAAGGCCGTGTTCCGAAATACAAACCAGTATACTGGCCAGTGCTGATGACGTCAAAAATCGACGCCATGCTGGTGAATCGTTCCGAAATATGATGACCAGCACTGAATACTTTGACAGCATAAATTGACACTACTGACAGAGTATTACAAATTTCTTTTTAATCTGTGACTACATATTTATTTTTAATGTGTCTATTTTAGATAGTTATACATTTTATTACATAAAATAATAAAGTTCCAAGAGAATGGAGTTACAAAGCAATTACAACAAAAAGTGTTGTTAATCAGATATTTAATTCTAAACAAGTACAAAAATTATTTAGTAAGACTATGATTATAATTAATTTATAGTAAATGGTGAGACGAAAGAAATAAAATATCTTTAAACCTAATAAGAACGAAAATGAAAAAAAAAACATCTCTTTACCTTAAATTAAATTTACTGCATAGATACTGTGCATTTATGTTATTGTAACTGTGATAATAATTTATAAAACTTACAAATATAAAGTATATATATTTTTCAAATATTAGAATGACGAAAATTAAGTTGTCCTTTATCTCTAATGCATTTTTTAAAAGTGGCAACTCTAATTACTGTTTGAATATTATTCTGCATTTGCCTATATTGCACACAGATTACTATAAAGTTACCTCACCAGTACAATATGGCCGACACCAGTGCAATATGGCGTCGGTGTTATGACATCATTAACCCTGGCCAGTATGCTGGTTTGTATTTCGGAACACGGCCTAAATGTTTTCCCTATAACCTGTGGTGATTAACTGTCACTTGAAATTGCCATAAGTCAGTGTCAGTTGTCACATCAGTAAATTTCACTAAACAACATGAGATGAGTTGTTTATCTAACTAATATTAAGTTTTACACATAATCTTGTAGAAAAAATGAGTGACTTAGCTAATGCTATGGAAGCTGCATCCCTTGCGGTACAGTTCGATCAATCTGGGCAGACCGATAATGCTGTGGAATGTTACCGTACGGCTGCAAGAATGCTAGATCGTGTATGTAGTCATGTACCACCAGATAGGCAAATAGAATTACGACAAAAAGTAAAAGAATATTTAGAGCGGGCTACTGGCTTAAAAGAGCAAAAAGGTGGGTCAACTGATTTTTTTCTTCGGTTGAATGATTCGTTCATAATTTCTTCAAACTTCTTTTTTTTAATGGCACAACTTGAGAACATTTTTTTTGATGACTCATAGTCCATAATGTCTCCATTGTGTTAACATAAAGTAAAAAACGGATACCTTATATGTACACTACTACTAAATATTAATCTGTTTATTCTATCGTATTTTATTCTATACAATTATTATAAACTGCCTTTATCATATCAAGTTAATACAATAAATTACTCACCCTGCATAGACAGAATAAAATGATTATATACAAATAAAATTATTTCAGTCATAAATTCTTAATCAAAATGTTACCAACTTAGTTTTTTTATTATTATAGACCGAGCACAGCAGGAGGAGAGTGTTCGGAGCTTACAGAAATGTTACTTCCTAATGCAGCAAGCGTTAGATGCTGATGAGGCTAGCTTGAAAGATCTTGCTCTGCAATTGTATACCCAAGCTGTAGAATTAGCAGTTAGTGTTGTAAGTAGTAGTGTTATTTTATATTGAATATAATTATTTTCAGTTACAAAAAACAAGAAAAGACTTGATTTCCTACATAAAAATCTAATATAAGAATATGTTTGATAATTAAATAATAAAATCTATTTTATTCAGTGATTATAATTTGTAATGAAATAAACAAATAAAATAAAAATAATCTTAACAATATTTATGTATATTTTTTAGAAGGCAAATGATCCAGAGATAATGACTAAGATCAAAGGTCTTGCAGCACAAGCTTTAGATAGAGCAGAGGAAATAAAAGGCATTAAAAAGATGAGGGCATTGTCTATTACTACACCCAAAGCACCTGGTAAATCTAACATAATAATACCATAACACTAAAGATATTCATTACAAATGTTATGTTTTTTTGTCAATGATATTAAATACATAATAATTTAAAACACTAAAATCTAAAATAAATATCTATAAGCTATACAAAAATCATACATATAGATTTTGATTTTGGTAAAAGGTATCCTTTATACTTACCAATTTATGTAAAAACTATAAACTCTCAAACTGGGTAGCAGCATTGGTACAACAGTAAGATTATTAACTTCTTTATTTGTTAACCGATTGTTAAAAAAAAATATATATATAAAATGAATCCCATGACAATATATTCCCAAAAACTGCATCCAAGTTGATTAATCTGTTTCTGAGTTTAGCATATACAAACATACATACATACAGATGAACAGACAAAATGCAAAAATCATTTTTTTGGTTCTCTTACTATAAAGGAAGAGGACCTTTATGAATGTATGAATTTCTGAAAATATTTTTTTTATGTGTGTGCACAACTAAAAGACCGTGTCTCTGCCCGTCTCGGTGAATTAAGCATTCTACATGTGATCATCTTTATCTCCTGATAAACCGATATCTCCGGTGGTGACATCTATTAGGTTTCTTTCGAAAATCCTAACCAATGTTTCTGTTTGCAGTATAGATAAACATTGAAAAGATACGGTAGCTCAGTTGGTAGAGCGACGGGACGGTTTCCCAGTAGTCGCGGGTTCGAATCCCTGCCCGTGTCGGTTTATTTTTCATTCTATATTTATATAAATGTAAATAATCTTAACATGGCTATATATGTTTATAGATATTTTCAAACAGATCAGAAACTGCTATAAGCCTAACCTTTGAGCCTTGCTACACTCTGTTATAAGCCTTTGTACCTAACTTCCTTAAAGTACAGTTTTATGAGACTTTAAAGACACAAGTGTATACTTATCGTTAATGTTAAAAGTTTGAAGAGATTTTGAAATCTGTTAATTTTTATAGAGATTGTTTATTTTAATACTGATTTAATTGAATCTGTGATTGGTTGATTGATGAACCTTAATTGATTGATTTCTACATTTTAAATGATTGATTGATAAATTTTAATTGATCGATTCGTAATAGTGGTTTTGTCCTCTCAGGGGAAGAGAACAAATTAGTTTGAGTTTTCAAGGTTATTACATACACTTTTGGTAAATCAACTGATATGACATGACCCAACTCCACAAATGTACTTTTTCAGTTATTAAATTCTATTAAATTGACATATCAAATAATGATGTAATAATATATCTTTTCCTAATCACATTACGTTACTTTTTATAACATGTAAGTTGTTATTAATCTATTCTTTATAAAATATTGTTTCAGCTATATCTCCAAACCGATCACATTTACAACGAGAGCAAAGTATTCACCTTAAAGTCAATGGCAAGCAAGTGTATACCGAAGAAGAGAAAGAAGTTCTCCGAACGACATCTAATATTAACAATAACTGCTTCTTACCATTCATGGAAGTAGATCTGTCTGAAAAGTTTCAATATGCTCTACCATTCGAAGACCGGGCTAGTGAGTTGAAATTATCCTCCAAGCAGGCAAGGGAGTTTGAATGCTGGGTTCGACCGCATGAAGTATCAAGTGATCCAAAGATGATAGCCGGAGATCAAGTTGATTTTTTTAGTATAAAACAAACTGTGAGTATGTTTTCGTATATTATATGTATGGGAACATATATAAAAATCCTAAACATGTCCTCCACAAAAAGATATTGTAATATGATGATTAAAATAGATTTTTTTTTAGATAGTGTCCGATTGTTCATTTGTGGCATCACTAGCTGTAAGTGCCTTGTACGAAAGAAGGTTTAAAAAGAAAATAATAACTTCAATTATATATCCCAAGAACAAGAATAAAGAACCAGTATATAACCCCTTTGGCAAGTACATGGTCAAACTGCATTTAAATGGAGTTAGAAGAAAGGTTTGTTATTTTATTTAATATTATTTCATATATACATCCTTAATATAGAGTTTTTATTATTCAATTGTAATTAAAAAACATAACCTACTACGCATGATGTGATATCAGTAAATTATTCATCAAAATAAATTTAACATAATTATATTACTAACTATATGTCCCTGTATATTTTTAGTTACCTTTTTACAAAAAAATCCTACTCATTGTTAAGGTATTTAATTAGGATAACTCTTTTAAAGTTCTCTGTAAGTCATTTAATTTCTGGGGATAAGCTACAGATTAAATTGTTTCTAAGTCAAAACCCTTTTTTCCCTCGGAAGTAGTTTTTACTGACTTTCTAATCAAAAGAAGTTTTGAACGAAAAAAGATTGTAACAGATACAATTCATCTCCAGGTTATAATCGACGATCGTCTTCCGTACAGCAAACACGGCCGTCTGTTGTGTTCCTATTCCAGTAACAAGAATGAGTTCTGGGTTTCTCTCTTGGAGAAGGCGTATATGAAAGTGATGGGGGGATATGACTTTCCAGGATCTAATAGCGTAAGTATTCAACTAATTGTTGATTTTAGAGTGTGTTTTTTTTTTTTTCTTAAAAATTGGCGGTTTTTTTTGTCATATAACTGTACTTAGGTTACATTATTTATATTTTCTTTTTACATCAGTGTCGTCTGTGCGTAAATGCGTAAATGATATTGTAAAAAATGTTCTTATTTCAGAACATCGACCTGCACGCGCTGACGGGTTGGATTCCCGAGCGGTGCGCGATCCGCTCCGACGCGGACTTTAACGCGGACGCGCTGTACGAGACCGTGCGGGCCCAGCTGCAGGCGGGCCACGCGCTGGCTAGCGTGGCCACGGGCGCGCTCAGCGACGCGGACGCAGAGCGGACCGGGCTCGTGGCCACGCACGCATACGCCGTATTGGACGTGCGACTCGTCGATGTCAGTAGCGATGATCTCTGTCCGATCTGATGCTTATATGTTAGTTAGCTTATTCAATTTGTGAAAAAACTAATTCTCAAATGTTTGAATCGATAACGCACTCAGTTCAATACAGATATACTTCAGAATAAAAATAAATCTAAGGTGTCAATATATCGATGTGTGAATTCAGGGCGCAAAGCTGCTGAAGCTGAAGAACCCGTGGTCTCACGTGCGCTGGCGCGGCAACTACAGCGAGCTGGACGGGTCTCGCTGGACAACGCGCCTGCGGTCGCTGCTGCAGTACGACCCGGACGGAGCCGCGCAGTACGACGACGGCGTGTTCTGGATCGACTACAAGAGCATACTGGAGTTCTTCGACGTCTTCTACCTCAACTGGAACCCGGAGATGTTCGATTTCACATATTGTATACACCAGTGAGTTTTAGATTGTTTTTCCTTTGATTGTTCTCAGTGGATTAGGATAGATTGGCTCCCGGGTGGGATGCTAGGTTCGGTTTCCTTTCCGCCCGCGCTCAGTGTGCTGCCGTCTGCGTAAGTACTATTATTTTATTCGTACATAATCTTACGCTTATTCGTTTTAAAAAAAATAAATTATAAGGAATTATAATTTTTATTACCTTATTAAAAAAAATTGCGAAGCATTTTATTGATACATCATTATATTGTCGATTAATGATTGGGTTAACATTTGGATTGGATTACATATTGTATTTTATCGTGTAAGTTGTCGTTGTTATTAAATGCTTAAAACCCTTCCTCCACCCTTCCTCCATTTTATGCCCCCTTTAAATGTTTTTTTTTTAGGAAGTGGGACGCGGGCAACGGTCCCGTGAAGGATGCGTACACGATATCCGCCAACCCGCAGTACGTGCTGTCGGTGAGCGGCGCCGGCACCGTGTGGTTGCTTCTCACCAGACACATCACACGCATCGACGACTTCAGGGACAACCACGAGTACATCACGCTGCTGGTCTATAAGAACGGACGACGGGTCTATTATCCTTGTATGATATGATTTAAACGCCTCATATAAATTAATATTTTTTTTAATACCAAGTAACAAATGGTTTCATAATACATATTAAGTGGTATTCTTGCCGTCTTTCTTAGAAAAAATATTATAAATTAATTTAATAATATGTCTAATAATATATATATTTTTACAGACGATCCCCCTCCGTACATAGACGGTATACGTATCAACAGCCCTCACTACCTAGTCAAAATTAAAGTAGGTGAGAACAGCAGCGACAAGTACACGCTAGTGGTGTCACAGTACGAGAAATCGCGAACCATATTCTACACGCTGCGAGGATATGCCACGTGTCCCTTCACTATGGGGAAACTTGAACCCTACCCGTATACAAAAACTGTAAGTACTTCATACCAAGATAATCCTTTTTATCAATACTACTTGTATCAGTATAACTGTATAAAAATGTATATAATATTGTATAATAAAGTTGTCTGGGGACAATCTGTACAGTTCTTAGACTTAACAAAAAATACTTAAAATAAATAATTCTTTTGATATTTCATAAACAACAAATACAATGTTCACAATTATTTTTCAGATAAGAGGCGAATGGTCCGGCAGAACTGCGGGGGGCTGTGAGAACCACAGACAAACATACCCCAATAACCCCAAATATGTTATAACAGTGCCAGATAGTAAATCACCCTGCCATGTGACAGTGGAGCTGAAGGGTCCCAAGGAGTACCAAATAGGTGTTGACGCCAGGGTTGAAAGCTTGGAGAACCCTAACCTCACTGCACCGTTCTTGAGAAAATCTTCCGGGGCTTACAGGTCTGTGTTTTTTCAATAAATTATATCTTAAGTGTGGATAAAATGTAAAAATATTTTTCTTTTTATATATTTAGAATGTTATCGAAAATGCTATGTTCAGATTTCAAAAGTTAATTTACCATTACACTAGATGATGTTGTGTATTAAACATTTTAATAATTATCGATAAGAATTAAAGACAATCTGTTATTAGAAAACGTTGTTAAGTGATTTTATATATTTTTTTTAACTAATATAACGAAATATATATGTATACAGGTAATGAGAAGAGACATTTTGATGATACATACAGAAAATGTTAATTGTGTTTTTTTTTAAACAAACAATTAGGTTTATTTTATACAACACACTTACCAAAATATTATTTCCAGATCTGGTTTTGTATACCTAGAACTACACAACCTACCGGCTGGGAGGTACATTCTGACACCCACTACCTTCCTCCCGGGACAGGAAGGACCCTTCTTCCTCGAACTACGCTCCAGTTGTAACATCACGGCAGAGAGAAAAACCAATGAGTGAATGATAGTCCTTTAGACCTCACAGGCACTGGCAGGGTTATTTTTATTATAAAGTTTAATCATTTTTAATATATTATGTTTTTTTTTTTAAATTTAAGTTTGATGAATAGTTGCCTTGTTTGAGCGTTGTAATAAAAGTGATTAAATAATATATTATGATAGTGTAATTAAGATATTTTATTGACACAAATATTAATTTTAAACTACCATAATGTAATGGTGTCGCTTTCTCGCTTAGTCGTATATTTGTGTGAGTGACAGTGACGGAAAAAAATCATAAAAGATCTTGACAAATTTAACATGTAGATTTGACGTTTCCTGTTATTTTTTTTAATAAAGAATGATAGAAATATTAAGAAGATAGTTAATTTAAAAATATGAGGAAAGAATACTACTTATCTGAAATTAACTATAGTTTTGTTTGTTTAAGTCACCTTTGCTTTTGTAGTTCTTTTTTTATGGATTCTTGTATTTATTAGTGTATTTTTGTTATATATTTTATATAATAATATGTATGTATTACTAGTAAGTATTTGTGTGTAGTTATTAGTAGGTATGTTTATTATAACCACATCACCTATCAGTATTTCATATTGTTTTTTTTAATTTTCCTAACCCTAAGGTCGTCTGGAAGAAATCGCCGTTAGGCGTTAAGCCCGCCTTTTGTTCTTTACAATACATTGTAAACTTTTGTACTTTACAATACATTCTTTATAACTTATTTTTCTTGTATTACTTTTTTTTCTCATGTATTGTGGTGTGCAATAAAGAGTATAAATAAATAAATAATACACACCATGTAGTTTGAAAAATCTATAAACATGTATAGTCGTGTAAAGCTTATTTATATTTTAAATGAATATAGAATGAAAAATAAACCAATACGGGCAGGAATTTGAACTCCCGGTTCCCAGACGATCCCAGGATTCTTTCATATTTTGATTTTTATTCTATATTTAAAATCAGAATAAAATCAAATCATATTGCCTTAAGATTATTAAAGAAATGAGACGATAAATATTTGGAAAAATAAAGAAAATATATATTCTTGTAAAATACGAAATTAATTATAAAAATATATTTAATAAACACCTTATTTATTTATATGGTTGTGTAAAAATATTGAATTATTCACAACTTTTATGAACTACTTCCTTAATTATGTTTTAAAGATAGGAAATGTCAAATCTCATATATTTATTGTTTGTCGAGATAATATATTAAGATTTATATTTGTTGGTCAGTTTGTCCTTTTTACAAATGCACTGTGATACTATAAGATTTTAATATTTTCTTGTTTTTTTTTGAAAATTTTCGATTTATATGATTTCGTTTATTGTTCTTTACTTATTAATCTAATTAAAATAAAAAAGTAATTCATTTCCTTATATATTTTTAATTAAATTGAACTGAGTTAAAATTAATTAAAATGTGTAAGTTTTTAAATGCCTTAAATAAATATTTTGCTATTATCTGATTTTTTTATCATATTTGCTCACATTCTCTGAAATAAAAGTACGTCTGGTACAACATTATTATACTAGAACTAAACTTTTAGTAAAAAATATTTTTAATTTTATTGCTATAATTAAAATAATTGAATTTTCTCTCAAGAATTTGAAAAATTTTCGGCGTTATAAACATTTACGTTACCAGTATGTGTTAAATACAACACAATTACAATACAACAAACCTCATCTAGGTTTGTTGTATTGTAACAACAAACCTACTCTAGGTTTGTTGAATTGTAATTAATATTCGATATCAGGTTCAGTTTTTCCTAACATTAAAATATTGATGGCATGTTGACGCGGTGTTTGGTATCTCTGACAGCTGAAACAAAGCTGCAAAGGCTAATTAAATATTTTTATAAGTAGATTATAGTTTTTCCTTAGTTGACTCGTCTAATCATGTGATACAGCTATTTAACATCAATAGTATGTCAAATTCTTCCATGCTCTAATACCAAACTTCGATTCCGTATTATTTCCACTCGTATCCACAAAAAGGATAATGTGATTTAGTTTGTTTGCCACGCTTTTACTCTTAATTACACAACCGGTCAACATTAAACTTCCCACACAGGTTGCCAGGGGTACTGAAAACAATATAAAGAATAATTAATCCCTAAAGAAGAACTGTACCCGACAATTGGAATAAAAACTTGAAGAACTGTACCCAAAAAATAGAATAAAAACCTTCCAGCAGATATTATAACGGCTGTTTTTTTCACTTTACAGCGCGGGCGAAACAGCTGGGAACACTTAACAATGAATATAATAAGTTATAAGATAGACGGATAATTGTTCTAATTAATAATAACTTCTGTTCATCACTTGTTAAGTCAAAACAAAGGAGCTTAATTGGTTACAAAGTTTTAGTCAAATTTTAGAGAGACTGAGCACACCTAACTTGTAGTTTATTTTCTAAGCCTGACGGGTATCACAAATAAAGGAGGAATTAAACCTCGTTTCACTTTGATGTTAGGTTTTACACACAGTACGTAATATTTATAGAAATAACAACAACCATTTAATATTAACTTTATGTTTAGAATGATGAAATTGATTTCATTAGTTTCATTTTTTTGTTTCGTTTATTCTGAGTTATTTATCAAGATTTTTTAAAAGTCGTAGAATAAATGTTGTTAGGATTGATGTAGAGGGGCTGCCTGCAAAAGGTGCTCAACTAATTACAAATAACCCTGTATAACATAATAGTGATGAGAAAATAAAAAAAGTAATTGCTATATAGTCAGTAAATAATCATTACAGAAAAATCAAATGAATATTTTTTTGGTTTGTCTATTTGTTAAAGTGGGACAGATAATCCAGTTGACGGATTTTGACGAAATGTCGTGTAGCGTTGACTTTTTGTATAAACTCTAAGTCAACATGTAGTATTATTATTAGAATACTTTTTAGATTTTCTTCTCATTTTCACGGGAAGATAAAATAATGGTTTGGATAGACCATGGCAAAAGCCATATTGATCATATGCATCGGCCTATCCGCCACATCGGTCAAACCCCTCTGGATGTCCTAAAAGATTGGTTGATAATACTCTACATTATTTGAGGAGGTAATGGAAATAGGTTTTTAGTTTGTCGAGTTTACGACATTTCCTTTTATAGGAATTGAATGGATATGGGGGACGGGACATCATGAACTCTTAACGGTGTGCCACAACAGATGCGTTAACATCGGAGACATTTATCTTTACTCTTAGTAACCTAATTTGTGTGTTGTTGCGTAATTTATCCCTAACAAACAATTATGATTACAAAATATTTTGTAATGTGTTTGTTTGTAATTAATATTTTGTAAACATTTTGAATACAAAATATTCACATAAAATTATCACGTAAAGTATTTCAAATACAGGTTTCATCAACCAAAAGCGTAATAGGGTTTCAAAATATAAACAAGGTAAGTATTTATAATATCAAAAGAGTTCCTATCCAATAGTGTTGAATGTTTAAAATTTTGTCTTCTTACGATTGCACAATATTTTTTTTAACAAATTACCTACTTGTTCAAAAGTAGTGAATGCTAGGTATTTAGTATATGAAACACATTCCAATATAAACAAAATATAAATTTACATTTTTATATGTTTAATCGCGATTGAGCCAAGGATTTCTGGGTGGATTTCTTATAGTAGGTAATAACTTCTTCGGCTAGCGAATACAGGTAGTTGACGTAATGTAGATGTATAACCCTAATAATAAATTGTTAGCACAAATTGTTGATATGAGAATGTTGCAAAATTAGTGAATAACGACAATAACTTTCTTTCCTTTAATTTAGTACGAGATTTTTCATCGAATTCGCCCGAACTGTCAAGGTTGAAAAAGTCAATCCAATACTGAATCTAGTAATTGAAGTGACCAGGAAAAGTTCGATTCAACAAGATTACTGAGACGAATGATCAGTCTAGCTTTATTGCCTGATAGAACAGTCATTAAACCAAGCTATTTATCGGAACAGAAAGTAATTTACTGGGTTAATCTCGGTGGAAAAAGTATCATATAGAAATTTTAGTAAATGCTGGGTGGTTCAATATGCGAGTGCAGTTTTTTTATATATTGTAACCAAACCATTCTTTTAATTAAGCGCCAACGCCATGTAGGAAATATTTGTGAATATTTAAAGAGATAAAAAGGAATTAACCATTATAACCAAATTATCGGGATAAAAAGTATCCTAGATCCTCTTCGTGTACCTATATCTATGTACCAAATACATGTAACTAAATCCAAGACGTTCACTTTCACATTGCTAAGAGAACATTTTCGTTAGTCGTCACTCCGTTATCCATAGATATTGCTTCTAGTTTCCTCCAAGATCATATTACACCATTAATAAATATCTTTCTAATGCTTCAAATAGACTACCTTAGGTATTCTCTCTTTACAACAATATTTTAATTCTTTATAGTAAATTGTATAACGTCTCTATATCTATATCACAAAATAAAATGGAAACGAAACATCGATTCCTAGAACAGTACATTTTCATATACTTAGACTTATTAAGCTTTTCTTTATACATATATGGTATACATTTTAAAATTTAGTTAACTTTATATAGTATACAATTTATTTTTACTGTACTAAACCATTAGAAGAATAGGAATTATTAATGAACAATTCCTATTCCTAATTAGGTTTTTTTATAAACCTACCTAGGTAGGTTTAGGTTTTCAATAATCATAATTTTAATTTATAAGCATATATTTTCGTTTTTACATATAATTCGGTTAACAATATTTAGCCTTTAAAAATATATAGATGAAAAAAAGGGTTACTCGATGGCTTTTATTTAATATGTTTTGTAAAATGAAACTTTATAGTATTGTTCGAGCTCGGCTGCCGGGAAATTAATTAAAAAAACTGTTACCGCGACCCAACTCTTTATTCACCTACCCACATTTATTACCTGTACAATTTTATTTAAATAGATACAGATTTTAAATTAAAACGTTTAATCAATTATGTTTTCTGTTTGTTTTCTGTAAATTATAAAAAGTGTAAAGATATACATTAAATACAAGAAGGAGACAACATTTTCCTGTATTATCTAAAAAATATCGTAGCCTGGATCGAGGCTACCACAGCGACTCATTCAGATCTTATAATCGATTAGATTTTTTTCCTACGATTTTGTTAAAGCCGTAGTAGGGTAGTATTAAAGAGTTTTATTTTGGATTATGTACAGGCCGAGTCTATCTTGACTGTATAAAAGTAAAATATTTTTACTTTTATAATATCAGCTATCTAGATGTTGTTAAGTGTATAGAAGTTAAAATATATACGTATTTTATATATTAACATCGGTTATACAGATACGTTTAAGTTAAGAAGAAAAACTTGTAAGAAAGTGGTCATTAAACAAAGCGGACAGCTTATTAAAATGTCCTCGTCTGTGGACAGCAACTATTTAGAGTCTATAAATCTAGTTCTTTAATTACTCTTCGTAGCTGCACAGAAGTGAACTCGTTTATATACAACAGACAATGGTTATATTACTTGGATTTGTGTTATCAGGATCTATTGATTGAAGTTTTATATTAAGGTTTTATTTATTATTATATATTTGTTATTCAAATAAATATATTATAAAATTAAATGATTTATTTATAACGTATTGCATTCCATTTAAATAAATTCATGCTTTACTATGAACCTCTTTTTCAATGTACTCTGGGTTCTTGCATGTTATAATTAAAAGATGACAACAATATTAAGATTTAGGATATAAAATAAAAGTTAGCTTACAAATCGTGGATAGATTTATCTGCCTTACGTTTTAAGTTTAATGATAAGTAATATTCCTACAAAATGATAATAATCTGCTATCGATAATAAATAATTCCGGCTAGAATTTCCATTTGAGTTGTAAGAGTTTTGGTTTGAAAATGGTATCATTTGAAAGGGGTTGGTCTCCCCTTTCTTTTAATACTATTCCCAGCCTGAGGAAATGCGTAGTTTCTTTTTTATATGTTTTTTTGTGTGAAATAAACTTACCGTGTTTTCACCAATATTAGCACAAAAACACAATGGTTAACACAAGAACACTTCACATCTATGCAATATGTTTATCAATTATTTATATGATATTATCAATTTTGCATTTTAATTTAACAAGAAAAACACAATTCGTAACAACTTTGTTGTTTTAGATTCCCTAATGTTAAATGGCGGCAACTTGACATATGACGTTTGTGATTTAAAATGCTTTTTGATGCTTAATAATTAATATTTATATTACTTTTTTTGTCAAAACTGACTCTGTTAACCCCGACTCCACGTAGTCTTGTCTGCCCTACCCCTAGAGTGTTTTTGTAAATCCGGAGGCGCGGAAGGAGGGCAGCCCCCACCCGCCGTTACACTGAGTTGAAACCCAATCGAGCCGTAGCTACTGAGGCTGGTCGCCGAAGGCGACCAACAAGCCGAAGTGGCGAAGGCGAGCTTGGGTTTCAGTTCAGTGTTACGCAAGGGTGAAGGGGCTGGCCATCCTGAAGCGCCGGAGACGTCACAGAAGTCTTAATTACTTACATTTTAGGTTAGTTTTTACGAAACTTCAAATCGAAATATCTCCAAAACTAAACATTTTCTCACAATAAAAATGGTGTCAGGGGATAGGGCTTCGACCCCTCTTTTCTCCCTATCCACCTCTCCCTTCTATTCTTACAACTCAATTGGAAAGAGTTACCATAATTCCTACTTCCGACCAAAATATGCAAGATTAACGAAAGAAGAGATTACATATATAAATTTACAAGACTCAACGCCTGTGATAAATGAACCACGCCTTATTAGCAGGATGCTGTAATTATAAATCTTTCATATATCATGATTTCTCATCGTATCAATGTCAAAGTTTGCATGATTGTTTTCTGCATGAAGATTTTTTCACTTTGTTGTATATTTTTATTGTTTAAAATACACTGTTTTAATCTCGTAGACCGCGTTACATTAAGTTATTTATTATTTGCCTGTTTTCTAACTTCTTATTTTTCTCTAAGTAAAATATTGAACAAAGTTATGACAGGCTGCGGTAGATTCGGAAGGAATCTGTTAAATTTTTCAACAACCATTATCCATATTTTACCCTTTTATTTCAATATTCAGAGAAAATTGCCTATCTTCTAAAGAAACACAACTTTTTAACTTTATTATGTTTGAAAGATAAAAATATCCAAGAAGCATGTGTTTAGTATCAAAGATATATTAAACAAACTTGTTAAGATAAGGTACATTCAAGAACATTTATAATTATTTTATATTTTTAGTATTTTTTTGTCTGTTTATATTTTTGTTTGTGAATAAGAAAAGTATAGATTTAATAAATTTGGGTCTGTTAGGTATATTGTAAATGATATCAGGTAGCATACGTTTAATTATAAAAAATACACATTTAACCAATGGTAAACAAAAATGACTTTAATACAAGAAATTTACTGGACTTGATTTATTTATTTATTTAAAATAGCACAATTTATTTAAATGAAAAACTAACAGGTTAGTTATTATAGATATAATGTGTATGTGGAGTTGAATATCTGTTGAATCTTGATACATCGCCAGATTAAGCCGTCTGTTTGTGAAAGCCTCAGCTTATTCAATGCTCTTGATTGTTTATCGCGTGTACTATTTTAACTATGTATACCTCTATTATATCACTAACGATTACTACAGAGTTGAAAAGATAATTTCAATGTATTGTTGGTCTTAAAAATTATTATTATCGATACATATACCAGCTTATTGAAATTGATAAGGAATAGTTGTTAAAATAGTATGTTAAAAAGGATTATTGTTATTATAGAATTACGTAACGTTATTTTTTTCAGAATTATTGTTGTGCATTGTATGAAATAAATATTAAAGTAGCCAATAAAAATCTTGTTACTATCAAAAATATGGTTTTCAATCTGTAAAATTGACGATTGCTATGAATGGCAGATAATTCAGAAATGCCTCGGCAATTTACTTCACAAATATAAAAGTCAGATATTCTCTTGATTTATAAAGATTTAATTTATCTTTAAGTAGTTACAAACATTGAAGAGTTATTAACATAGTTCTACCACGAAGATTATAATATAATGAACTAATAATATAGTTTCAATTATATTACGAATATATAAGGTTTCAATACTTAATTTGAATCATACATTAGTTATCTAACAAGCGTAGTAGTTAATTGTCAGGGAGCGGCTGTGGCTGAACTCTGTACCACTGTAGCGTTCATATCGTTCATAGTGTTCATATCGTTCATAGCGTTCATATCATTGCACCAGTGATGGCACTGACAGAGTATTCAATATATATTAGAATGTATTTACGATATGCTGTATTAATAACTAATATACTGTTTTTTAACTATCATTTTAAATTGTACAATATCAGACACATTTTATTCAGTTTACACATTTTATTCAGCTCTGAGTACCTTGGCAATGGACCTTTCAATACAGCACATGCAAGCAATTCGTAGCGGCACTAACTGTAGCAATTACAGTGCTACGAGTGTTGCTAATTGTATTAGTGAACGCCGACTCCTACACTATGGGTTATTAATTTTTTTATTATTTTTTTAAATTATTTATTAACATAACAGCCTAACACATTTTATAATATCTTATACATAGATGGATGTGCTTGATACCTATAAATATGAGTAACTTTTATATACGTATGTCAACTTACAGTTATAAATTAGAAAAACAAATACACACAATATATTGTAACAAAATAGAGGAGCTGTATTGACTAAGGAAAGAATAAGATGGCGGCGAGGTGTGATGTGGTGTGGTGTATATCGTGGAGGGAAGAGAAATGGAGAGGAGAGGCTATATATAACGAGTGTACTTAGTTTAATGTGGATTATTGTTGTTAATTACACTAAAGAATTGTTAATAAACAAAGTGATTTAAAGAAGTTATACGTAGTATTATTAACTAATTACTCAACTGTTCTTTGTTTCGTTATAATATACTAGAAATACAAATTAAATATGAACAATGAACGTAAGATAAAAATACTTTACGGATTGAGTTCTATATTTGTTATAGATAATGGAATTGTAGTAGAATCATAATATAATATGCCATGTTAAATCAAAATGTATTTTGATTAAAACCTTCTGGAAAGAAAAAGATTTTATCTCGGGAAATGAATATAAAATTTATATATTGTGTGTTAGCTATCAAGGAGTGAGCAACACATGCCCACAACATAGAGTGTATAAAATCCAATCTTAGAAAGGTCAATTGTGGTCAAAAACAGACGTTAAGAACTTAACCAGAGCCGAACACTGAAGAACTGATCATATATGATAATTTTGCCATGATAAATTCTGTACCATAAAACAATCCTAAAGATTGGCAATGAAAAAATATCCAATGGAGAGAGTTCGTGTTCTGATTCATAAATGGTCTCAAGGTTTAAAGTCGTATATTAAATCTTATGGTGATCTTTCGAAATTAGCTTCATGTATGTGTAATGTTATTATATTAATGTATAACAATTTTGTTATTTATTACAGTTTTTATGCTATTACAGAGATATATACCCTGTTACAGAGATTATGCTATTGGATACATATAGGTTCATAAATTTACCCTACTGCCATTTTTTCTGCACTGGTGTTTAACTTTGACAAGTTATAACACACGTATCATGGTGTCTAAGGAAAACTAAGGCAGAGGAAAGTATTTCACTCGGTTAAGTCTTAGTGTAGCATAGAAGTCAAATATTTAGTAATAATATTTTTTTCAAAGCCATTACTTTTTCATCGAATGTTAAGTATAAAATTGACAAAACTCAATAACAGTAGTCAATTTTAACTACTCATAAACTTAACCCAGTCAGACAACTTTATATAAAATATTCACATACAGCATCACTTACTGTAGCGTGGCTATAAAGTTGCAGCAGCGTATTGAATCTAATAAACTACACACAAACTTTATTACTTCAACTTGAAATCAGTTTTATATCTCTACAATAAAGTGAACAAAAGTAGATCATATAAATAGATTATTTAAGTTATACATATTTTTGATGTATGTGCAGTTTGCACACTCGTATCTATGTATCTAAATAATCACATCTACTCACACACAGATGTCTAAAGTATCGATGAGGTATACATACAAGTAGATGGTTTTATATTAATAAAGTTATAATATTAATATATAATCTATACTAATATTATAAAGCTGAAGAGTTTGTTTGTTTAAACGCATTAATCTCTGGGACTACTGGCCGAATTAAAAAAATCTTTTTGTGTTGAATAGTCCGTTTATTGAGGAAGGCTATAGGGTATATATCATCTTGCTGTGACTAACATAAGTTAAGCAGCAATGAAAAATGCTGCAAATTTAATATAACCTAATAGGTTCTGACTGACTTAGTTATAGCATACAGTCTAAACCGCAGGACGTAGAGATAGTAAAATTGGAGGATACATTTGTTTTTCTACGTAGTGGTGTACTAAGAAAAGATTTTTAAATTCCACCCTTAAGGGTTTTAAATATCAATTTTGTATGGAACTCGGCGGCAACACTAAAAACCACGCGGACGAAGTCGCGAGCGACCCCTAGTTTCTAATAAGTTAGTTAGTAGTTAGTCTGTTGGATATCCGGCTTATATGTTTACATGTCACTTATAATTGTAGTAAGTATGTAGAAAGTAATGATAAACTATAAAAATAGGATGTTAGAAATAGTTTAAAATGCATTTAATAAAATACTTGAAAATGCATTTAATTTTTATCCCTAATAGTATATCAGAGATGGATTAGTTTACTTGCAAAAAATGAATTTGGAAGTAAAAACATTGTACAGACAGACGTGTATTTTCTGGTTTGGTAATTCCGTAATCCGTCATCTTTTGAGATCAATCGAGGAGAATCATGATTGAAGTAACGAGGGTCCATTTTATTGAGCTTCTTTACTGTATGATAAAATTACATACATAAACATATGTGAATTTTATTTATAACCGACAGTTATAAAAACAATACGATTTTTAATTTATTGCTTAGCATGAAATCATGACTTAATTATATCAGTAAATGATTTAATATGACGAATAAATAATACCTAAGTAAACTTTTATTATTCTTATAAATAAAATAATTTTGCACATATATCCTAGAATCAATATTGTGGAGAGTAATGCTTAGGTTATTATTCTCTTTTAATGGGGTGGATGCAGTGAACGCGTTAATTTATCTAAACGTAAAAATGATTTTGAGCCGAGAAAAAGCTTGATCGATATAAAATATTTAATCTTAAACTTTTCTTCTTCCTGTGAACATGACAATTGTAATTTGAAACACACACAATATATTCCTATTCACATATAACCCCAGAAATAGATTTTCATCCCTTATTTAAACCAATCTATTGTTTTTAAAAAATTACTGCCATAATTATTCCTATAACAATCCAGAGTACTAGAATTTTATTTGAGGTTTAAATATTTAAATTAAGTCTTTGTACGCTGTTAGCTGCCCTCTTTAAGCTAGGGATCTCATAATAAATTAAAAAATGTATTCCTGCCACATTTCATATATTACAATACATTATTATTTAAAAGTGTTAGAACCAACATTTTTAAGACCTTAATTTAGGTTGCAGATGTTCATAAATGTAATTATATCAACACTGGTAGCACTTCAAGCTACAACAAATGCCGCTGCGAAATGTTTGCGTATTCACTAAAATAACATGTGAATTAAAATGTAAAAGTAACATTAAACAGAGTCGTCCAAATAAATTACTTTTTAATGCTTATTTAAAGAGTGAATGAAATTAAATTCTTAGCCTTGATTGAGAATGAAATTATTTTTTTTGACTTGATTATTTAAATATCAAATATTTAGATCACTTTTAAGAGGCACTTACTCATTGCTTACACAAAACTATGTTCAACATTAAAAGAGTTGTTTTTTGTTTTAAAGTCACTATTTCACTTAAATTTGACTAGTGTGTTCCTTGTTTTCAATTTATATAACTAATTATCTTTACCATCTTGGTATATCACCGCCATGAGATCTGTATCTAAATGCTAGAGTATATTCCTTAGTATCGACGGCTTATCAGTTAAATAAATAAATATTCTGACATTAATACGTAACATTGATACTTAAATATAACTGTTAAACATACATTAACAATTTTATTTTCGAAAATGCATTCATATAATATATATAATATGAAGGTGTTTACACCCAGACCATAGAAAAAAACAAGTTGTAATTACAAAAAAGTCTAGTGTAGGGAAAAATCAGTCGTCATAAGTTAATCCCTGTTGGTTCTTCTCATAACAGCCTGGGAAAATCTTTCATTTTATTCTCGGGCTTAAAAGATGTCTAAGTACTAATATGATCGGCAGTAAGTATGCATCTAAAACTTTTAAACTTTGAATAATTTTATGTAATAAAATTGTAACAAAACAGTATTTATATGCAAACAAAATAAACCAAGAGAGAGCGTTAAATACTCAGACATGCGAAAAATAAAAGGCGGCCGCAAAAAAAATGAGGGCACAGCGGAGTTAGGAAATATTTACATAAAATTATCACGTAGAGGATAACAAATACAGGTGTCATCAACCACACGTGTTACTAAGTTACAAAATAAATAAGGTTTCTTGTAAAAAGAAAAGAGTTTATATTATTATATGCGTAATAAAGATTTTTTATTTTTTTGACTATAGTATTTCTTTTCTATAAGTTAAATTGTATTTGCAAAGTCTTAAGTTCATGATAAACATCCCTAAACAAGAAGTTTACAATAAGTTATTTTAATTGCATGTGCGCTTGGGAACCACACTATAGCTAATAAGGTACATTCATGTTTTCTTTTAGTGTTATAAAAGATAACTTTTTATTCTTGTTAAAGATACGTATCTATTGCTTTAAATTTAGTTTATTGTAATCCATTACCGTTTAATAAGAACACTGAAATTAACCCTTAAAAATTACATACAAATACTATAAGGTATTTATCTATAGAGGTAGATTTAGATTATCTAACTCATGTAATGAGAATTAATGCAAATAATAATAAACTTCAATTAACACTGGAACACTGTGAGGATTATAGTAAATCCCGCCGGAATAGAAATACTAAAATATATCTGTAGAGCTGTGTGTCTAGTGTTTAACTAGAACATGTGCTTAATTCAGATAAGCTTTTATAATTGTTCTTTGATCAATGGATTGTTCTTGAGTAGAATATTCGATATTCTAGAATTTGCTTAATTGCCTTGAATCTAGGCGAAAAAGTTCCTAATTATAAGCATCTTTTTTGTTTAAATTTATGATTAGAAGGAATGTGAGGGTTGTATGCGAATTAACTGCACCCCCTCTACTCACTTAGTCTTCAATGAACAGCACCTTCAATAAACAGTTTCTTATTACGTATTATGTTTACTACAAGTAGAACCTTGCAGTCAGTAATCATTTAAAGATGTTTGTAGTTATCTTTATAAAACAAAAAAGATATATTTATAAATTATGAACGTTTTTAAAATATTGTATTTAAATAAAGAAATGTAACATAAACTATTTAATTTATATAATTTGTATTTAGTAATTATGTCCGAAAATTTGAAACACATAATTAATGAAATGCATAGTTAAGTTATTTAAGTGAATGTAACCATTAACTTAAATCAGATATGTGGGACTTTTGGGAGGTCCATAGTTGACACTTACATTTAAACTAGATTTTTGAATTAGGTCCATAAAGGCATTCATCCGCATTTCAGCTTGTTAAGTTAAGAGAATATATATATCAAGAAAATTAACATAATAAACCAAAAAATATAATAATAATATAGGTAGGTACTATTAGTCCGTCTTTATAGTAGGCTTAAAACAAAACCAAAGATTATATAAATCTAATAATTATTTCAAATTGTTTTTCGTTTGTTTAAAAAGTAACTATTATAAACTAATTTTAGATCCCTAATATCAAAAATGTACCTACGTGGAAAAATAAAACTGACTTTATATAGGTAAGGACAATAGTTTAATTTATAAATTATAAATTTTATCGATCGTTTCTGATTCACATATGCAATGTATTTTCCAAATTTGTTATTATAGTTCTATTTTTTTTCTTTTTATCGTTGGAAAAATGCGTTACGCATCATACCAGCTGCAGTGGCCAGGAAGGTGATGGCCGAGGGGGTATGTGGGTATACGTAAGTGAAATTATATATGATTAAGTGTTTAAACTATGAGTGTGTAATAGTTCACATTAGTCTCTCTATTTTATATCAAGTTAAGCATCTATAAATCATAATTAATATCTAAAATTAAATGTGGTTACTTTAAACTAAAAAGATTTAGTTTCGTGTTCAGAGATTTTGTGCAGGTCGTTATATTACGTTGTAAAAAAAATCCAATTAAAAATTACATGATTATAGCAATGTAAATATATATTTAATAATCATCATGGTTCATGAAAGTTTAAATAAAAACAGATATATTATATCTTCATGATAATATCTTAATCATTTTAAAAACACAACGTTAGTTTTATCTGTATTTGTAAAATAGCCATGTCAAAGCAAAAAAAAAGCGACTTGACTGAGCCATGAAATAAGTTCTGAAATAAATGGGACTCTAGCGCTGAACGAACCTAATACAGATTTTCGTTTGACAACTTTTCTGGTTTATTCTCGAAAAAAGTTTTCCGACTTAATTCAAAGGTCTTTGAATTCACAGTTTTTTCCTTTAATTATATCAAAACACGCAAAATTCCCAGGTCTAAAAAATATTTTTCAACTGATATAACAACTAAATGTAGGATTAAATTTTAATAACTAAATGTGTACAAACTTGTTAATAATAAAGTTGTCAAAACATAATAAAATGTTGGTTTACTACTCGTTAAACTAACTTAATCACATTATTTTGACTCAATGGAATATTCATGTTCAGTGTCGCTCATCCTGGCGTAGCTTTACATAAGTATAAAGCTACACCAGGATGAGGACAATTACATATGATATTGTAAGCAGTCTCATATGTAATCGTAAATAAAACTACATAATTTATTAAACAGCAAACAAACAATTTATGAAAATGTCTGTAAATGTATTTTTTTAATTACTCTTCGTAGCGTTAGAATGCTTCTGTGTAAATCCGGACCTATTGACTGACGTTTTTTAACTAGGGTTTTAATTATTATTATATATGTGTTACTCAAATAAAATGATTATATATTTTTTATCAAATTGAACGATTTAAATATAACGTATAGGATTCAATTGAAATTTACTACCAGTAGTACTTACTAGTACTTAGTAATAAGACTATCTTACTTGATTTATTTTGCAGCACTTCTCAAACTACGACATTGTCCCTATTAAATTGACTACAGAAAATTTAACAAACTTCTGTCTGCATGTATGTATATCTAAGCACAAAATATACTATGATCCTACTATTTTTCAACATGCTCTGGGTTCTTGCATATTATAATTAAAAGATAAAAACAACATTAAGATTCAGGACCTAACATAATAAAAGTTAGCTTACAAACAGCGCATAGATTTATCGGCCTTACTTTTTAAGTACACTTAATAATAGGTAAAATAGTAAACTATAACTCTCCTCCACCCACCGATAGTAAATAATTCCTACTTCCGACTAAAATATGCAAGATTAATATATATATAATATACTTTTTTTTTATTAATATATAATATACTTTTATAAACATTTTGTTTTTATATTTCGAACGGGTTACGCACGATTTTTTCGTTTTGATGTATTGTTTTATTATTTAAAATACACTGTTCTGCCCTAGACCACGTTACATCAAGTTATTTATTGTTTTACTGTTTTATAACTTCTTACTTTTCTCTAAGTAAAATATTAAACAAAGTTATGATAGGCTGTGGTAGATCCAGAAGAAATCGGTTAAAATTTTCAACAACTATTATCCATATTTTACCCTTTTAATTCAATGTTCAAAAAAGTCTATAATTCAAAGTCTAATATTATAATATTTTTGTTAAAGTCTAATATGTGACCTAAATATATTTTTAATTATATGGTTGGAGGAATAGACTTACAGGAAACGTAGTGTCGGTGTAGTTTACACAGTGACAAAAGATAAAAACAAAAAGAAAGCATTGCATACAATACATACAACTACATACACACATTTAAGTATGTACACATACGTAAAAATTAATTAATGATATTTACTTAATCTCTACCTACTTACCGCTCTAAAAAGTATTTTATTTTAAATCGAATCAGGTTTTTCTTTATTATAAAATGGGTCTCACATTTGTATTCCCAGGGCTGTCGTTAAATACTTTAGCATCTGAAAATAAAAAATGCGACCTAAAAAAAAATAATCGTGTCGTTGTGGTTAAAATATTATTAAAAATTATTACAGCGCTTATATTTTTCACAATATTAGATTCATAAGGTACTCTAATAAGTTATCAAAAATATGGTTATTTCGTTCATTTAATATGGTTCGCTTTAAATTGTTTGATAATGGAATCTTTTTCCCAAGTTAACAATTTATTTCCTCAATTAACAAATATCCTAATTGGTCCAATACGAATCACCGACAAAAATACAACATTTTTAATTCTCTGAAAAAATTGTGCTCAATTTATACTTTTTAGATCTACCTCATTCGTTTTGTTCATTTCATTCATTACACGGACATTTCATTTTTCATTTCATTCATTACACGGACAAACTAATACAATTTTTTTTAACAACAATGCTTAATATTTAATTAAACCTATATCTTATTTTGTCTTCAAATATGCATTAAAAATAAATTGTTTTCACTGAAACAATTTGTTCTGAGTAAGTTGGCAAAAGAGATTAAAATAGAGCAAATGCAAGCGATTCGTAGCCGCATTAACTCTATAGAGTACAATGCTAGAATCATAATATAATATGCCATATTAAATCAAAATGTATTTTGCCTAACATCTTTCGGAAAGAAAACATTTTATCTCGGAAAACGAATATAGCATTTATATATTGCGTATTTTAAGCAATGACTGAAAACTCGCAACTTAGCAAAATTTTCGCAAGAGAGATGAATTATTGCCGTGATCATTATTTAACTCTTTATTTTACTATTGGTCAATGTTTTAACAAGAAGTAAGATCAAATTTTTAAAATTTAGAAAATCTTCGTTTTTTCAATTCTTATTTGAAGATTGTAGGTGGTTCTACTTTGCATTCGTGTAGTTAAATCTTGTCGCAGAGATTATGTAATTACATATATAATTATATAGATTCGTAAATCTTTTCGGCTGCTATCCCTTTTGGACTGCTGTGAAACTTTAACGTTTCTACGGTAACTTAAGGCAGGGGAAATTGTAGTCTTAGTGTAGCATAGAAGTCATTTAACTTTCTTAAAACCTTTTTAATAATCATTACTTTTTCATCTAATGTTAAGAATAAAATTAACAAAACTCAATAAAACGGTAGCAAAAATAAAATTCTCATAAACTTAACCTAGTCCGATAATTTCTATAAAATATTCACATTCAGCATCGCCTGCTCTGGCGTGGCTATAAAGTTATTAAGCACATTAAGCATCGTATTAAATCTAATAAACTACATACAAGCTTTAGTACTTCAACTTCAAATCAGTTTTATATCTACTTATAAGTGAGTAGATATAAAAGTGATCGACGATAAGTGAGCAAAAATATCTACTTTTGTAAAGAGATGTCTTTTTGTCTGATCGTGATCTAGAACCCTCTTACTAAAATAAAACTTTGTGCTTTTGATAGATCTCTTATTGGGGAAGTTTTATTACAACCTGTATTAACTACGAGTGCCTTTTAAACTATTAGTTAATAAGTTTCAAACTGCGTTTCCTTCTCGGCTTCCAGTGAATAGTTCTGAACTAATATTCCTACGTACAAATGTACAATCACACCTAGTATGTAGATCTAGATTATAATTTGCGTCATCGCTTTAAGAATAACTTATGTATCATTAGGAAGATAAGGAATGTAAGGAAAGTTTCAGGACCAAGATCAACTTTTAGAAAATGGATAATGAAAAATTAATCAAAATAAAATAACATAAAAGATAACCAGGTAAATATAGTCATTAAAAGTTGTAGTTTGTTATCGTAAACATAATCTTTTAAGTTTTTGAAATAATGCTTTCCTAGGATAGCGAGAGCCGTCTCTTGTGAAACTTAACATAAAGGAATTAATTAAAACATACACGACACCGAAATTGCTTGAATTGTAGTTTAATTTCATTATTATAAACAATTGTCATGATCGATCGAGTATGTTTTATTAAAGAACAAAGCACCCTTCCTACATAACATACACCGAGTCATACAACATGTAAAAACCCTTAATGTAAATCAAATCAAAATATATCAAAACTCATTCAAGTAAACAGGAAGCTCTCAGGGTTGTAACACAATTTCACTTAGCAATATTCAACATTAATATGTATAATATTTAAATTTATATCACATTTTAATTGTATGAAACCACTGTAACGTTAACTGAATCTTAAATAATTTATATATTATTTAATTAATATATTATTTCTTTTCTATTCTATCACAAGAATGATATACTTTTTAGACCATCTCTATCTGTCTTATTCACAGCTTGAAAACCTTACATATTTTGTGTTTTAATACTTAGATTTTACTATTATACTTTACTAATATTATAAAGAGGTAATGTTTCTAAGTTTGTATGTTTGTAAAGGATTGTCCTCAGGAAATAATTTACAGGAAAATCTTTTAGCATTGGAATGGTACATTATTTTTGAGAGCCATAGGTTATATTTTATGAAAATGCATTGGCCCGATTTACATCCATCACATACATCCGATGCATTCCATACCAGTCTGCTGATAGTGCTGCTTGTAGCGCAACACACAGATTGTAGGATTGGTGTAAGACTTAGATGTTTTATGGGAACTACGACTTTTAAATATTGGCAATATTTAATTTTATGTATTTGAATCATTATCGTAACTCTCGAAAAAGAAAAAAGGTTTTAGCAGTTTTGTTTTTGTTTAGTAAGTCATTTTAATAAACAGTTTTAATGAAAAAGGTTTAACGTTTTGAAAGATTTTAACTTCAATTTGTATTTAATGTATGATATGTTTTCATAATTCTCACTTATGTGTTAGGGTAGCTACTTAGCTACATTTCTACACCGTCTATGTAAGAGCATAGACGGTGCCGTATATCGTAAAAACAATATGTTTTAATTGTTCTTTTCAGCTTTTAATAAATATTTTATTACATTTAAGATTTATTGCATTTTGTATTGTATCCCGATTTGTTGATGACGCTTATATTTGTTATACTCTACAAAATAATTGAATGTAAATATTTTGTACAACGTGAGAGCTTATCAGTTTTACTGCTTCCGTTTTTATTTTCGGATGCCTGAGTTTTTAACACACTCACTAGGTTATTTTTTTTACGAGTGTTGTGTTTTTACATTTAAATTAGTCTACCCTTAAATATGTTGGCAATGTATCTATATTTATTCAAAAGCAAATTTTCCTTAAAATATTAAAAGAAAAACATTTTCTTAACTTGTCATTTAAGGCTCTTCGTATAATAAGTATTATTATTATAAAAACTAAGAATTTTATATTTGACATTGTTCATAAACATGTTTATTATTTTAAGATTATTTTAATAGGACATTAATAATACTTTATTGAAAACTGTTTACTCACCCTGTATAAAACAGAACATCAAAGCTAAACGAGCTTGAGTTCCTCCTTTGCGATACATAACAGACACGGAAGACAAATTACATGTTATAGGTACGCTGGGTCTCTCTAAAATGAATCTAAAACTTTCTAGCGAAACAAGTTACTTTGTTTTAAATTTAGAACTAAACAATTGATAAACAGTAGCCATTAAAAAAATTATATGGTTATATTAAAACTTAATATTATATTTGTATTCAACTACTTACTAGTCCACTCCCCTTTGGATATTCGATAATCAGGGTATAATTATTTTAATGAACAGATGTACATTATTTAAAAATTTAGAAAAAACTTTAGAAACGTATTGAAACGTAATTTGACAGATTATGACATATAAATGTGTCATTATGTAAAAGATATGATTTCGTGTAAAATATAGTAAACAGCGATGGCTTCGTTGGGAGTCACGCATCTGTAATGTCTAGATTCCATGACCCTTGGCGTTCATTAATCATGAGGAATTATACTGATCTCATTTTCATGATATTTAATGGTGGTTTTTCATATTTGTATAGATTTGAGATTTAGGAAAACACTACCAGAAAAATTCTAAGAGGATCAAATAGCACAATCTCGGTGGCCAGTTCAGATCACTTTTACGTGAGATGATTTTGCCCCAAAATGCCCAACAAATGATCATGAGTTCGTGTAGAATTTTTCATGTTGCCTAAGTTGAGTGGCTCGTAGCTTCGTTGTATGGAAACCTCATGGTATTGGTAATCATATCATCTTATTTATTTATTTATTTTATTTATTTATTTATTTAATAGCAAGCCAACGTGATACACAATAGAAAACATTTGTTTAACTATATGTTATGTAAATGGAAGTTACAAAGTATATCCCAATTATAGGCTAACTTAACATTCTATTTTAGGATGGCTGTGCACAAAATCTTAACAATAAACATAAAAGTAAATGCCACAGATATCATTTGCAGAAGTTACAATTACAATTTATACTATGACTAATAAAAAAAGAAAAGAAACAAAATAACTAAAAAATAAAAATAAACGTACAAATGATAACAATATTAAAATAATGTAAAAATAAAACTTATCTAAACATTAAAAAAAATAGAAAAAAAATCAAAATCTTACTCTAAATAAGGCCAAAATAATTGTATTATCATCGCCTCTTTAAAACTGACAGTTGGCGGTGTTGGCTGGACCAACAGCGTCATCAAAGAAATATGAACCGATGACGCCACCAGACAAAAATCCACATCAAACTTTAACGGGATGCATTTAATAATTTTGGTTCTCAATGAATAAAAGAAAAACCATTTTAGGATAGTATTAAACCAGAAATCTAAATTCTATTTGGCAACGTTACCATTCATTAAGAAATGGGTCGCTGAAGATAATATTTATATGAAAACTCGGATAATGTTTCCAAATCCTCCAGGGCGTATTAAACAATTACAAGTAGATGACTCTAGTCTTTTACTACACGACCTGGGTCAGTTGATTCTAACTTTAGCCAAAAAGCCAAAATTCGCCAAGTTATTGTTTTCAAAAGGTGAGTTCATCAAAGCGACGAGTAGTCGACTACCTTGGATTTTCCTGCTTACTGTCATGGATAGCAGCGAAGTTTAAGGCAGATTTTTTGTATCGTCATCGTACGGATGTAGGTTTATTGTTTACAGAATCAGATAAAACAATAATATCATAAGCACGCTATGATAATTTCACAACTAACTCTATAAATGGCAGCCAACTCTACTACCAACTCTCATATTTCTACTCTTTCTACATTAGAAGAACCATCTTTGTTTATTGAAATTAAATAAATTATTCTACATATTTGTAACTTTATATACCTTACGGTTTTCATATATTATATTTACGTAAAAAATCGAGAAACTCTAGTTAGTTAATTAGTACTAAAACACCGTTACTTTAGTTTCATTATGAATTGGTTTTTGTTTTTTAGTTTCTTATAAATGGTGTATTGCTTAATTATTATAAAAACTATGCGAAACAAATATATATTTTAGTTATTGACGTAACATACAATATTTACAATTACTCACAATTATATCAGATTAATGAATTGTATAAACTCAATAATAACCCAATGATCCAGCAATGCTCTTATTCTAACACATTAATTTAATATGAAACCAGTGAATATATAAAATAAGTGCTTATGTAATTATCATATATGTTTTACTTAAGGAAATATAAAATAAATTAAAATATATTACTACAGTTTAACCATAATTATTTCGTCAAAGATGGCTTAGTTTTCAGTTGACATCAGGGTGAAAATACTGTTTATAGAAAATAGTACAATATAAAAAAAATAAAAAAAAATATGAAAAAAAAGAAAACATAAATTTAACATCGAGAAAAATATTGCCAAGTCTAAGCACATTCTGGTTTGGTAATTCCGTAATCCGCCATCTCTCGAGATCAATCGGGGAGGATCGTGATTGAAGTAACGAGGGTCCATTTTATTGAGCTCTTTTACTGCATTACCAAATTACATATAAATATATGTGAATTTTATTTATTTACAATATTAAAAAAAAGTACAATTTTAAATAAAACAATTCGGTTATGGACTTATTAAATAATAAGTCATGCTATCCTACTAATATTATAAATGCGAATGTCAGTTTGATTGTTACGCGCGTTTGTTCACGCAGGAATTACTCAACCGATCGTTATGAAACTTTGTACACATACTTTTGGAGGTATTAGAAGTAACATAAGATACTATTTAATATTTTTTTTTTTAGCGAAAGTTAAAAAAAAAATAAAATTAAAAACATTGTTTGTCAATAAACACGTTGATGATTGTATGACAAATAAATAATACCTAAGAACTTCTATTATAAAAAAAATAATGTTGCAAAGAAAACAAAAAATCAAGATGAAGGAGATATATCTTCTTGTATATAGAGGTTGAAGGAATTACCGAGGTAGTTTGTCTCAGCTGAAATTATCTTAAGCTGAACTTTCCTGTGAACAAAATTGATTCTGTTAATGGTAAAAATACAATATACCATGTCCCATTTTGTAAGTTGATATTGACATTGGCATTTTTTTATTCGCTCGCTTTAACTTATTTAGGTAGATTTTTTTCTGAAGAGAACTAATTCCATTTCTGTATAGTATGTAGAGTGTAAAATTTTTATTAAAATATTGAAATTAATTCTTTAAATTATTGAAAGTATCAGATATATAACATTTAAAATCCCATTGTAGGTTTCAGATGTTAATAAATGTAATTATATAAATACTCGTAGCATTTAAATTACAACAAAAAGCGCTAAAATGTTTGCGTGTTCACTTAAATTAAGTGCAAATTAAAATGTTTGATTAACACTAAACGAACTTGTCCAAATAAATTGCTATTTAATACTTCTTTATAAGCTAAATGTGATTAAATTCTTTGTTTTGATAATTGAAATATCTCAAATTCTTAGATCACTTCGAATTAAGTTTCACTTACTCATTGATTACGTAGAATTATGCTTAACATTAAAATAAATTATTTGAAGAATATCTTCAAATTATTCACTAACATAAAACTGTGAAATCGAAAATCACATTTTTTTTATATAGACGAGAAATTAATTTTACAGTGTGTATGACGTTCCATACATTGTGGCTAGGTGACAAAATTTGACAACAAACCAGTGAACCCTGCTTTTTTTAATCATGCTTATTTAATTTTTCGAAGAGAAATACTTGGTTTACTAATTACATTGTATCTAACACTACCTGTTAGATTTGTTAAGATACTTTGCCATATTAATAACTAAAATTGAAACACGTGGTTCTACATGAATTATACCACTTACTCGTAGCTACTTAAAATCAAGAATTAAGAGTAATACATATTAAATTATTTAAGCCTCATTATTTTTTTATTTTAAAATTCGTTCTAAGCATCAAATGTGTGCCCTGTTAAATTTTATTCCGCAAGAAAGATCGTCAAAAAACTTATAACGTCAATAATTTGTTGAGTATATTTCCATTATACGTTTAAGTTTGTATTAAAAATCGAAAGTCAATTGTTTTTATATATGTATAAATGGAAGTTACGTAAACACATGAAAGCGTTACCAACGACGCGCCTGAGAATATGAACTGCAAATTGGGAGCTGCCTTTCTGTTCCAATTAGTGTTAAGTGATATTGAAACGGCCTGGTTTTGTCACTGTTCATGTTCAGATATGCATCGAATCTGCATGAACCATCGCTATCTATATTGTTTAATTATTATGAGGTTGGTATATTTCAGTTAAAGCGAAATAACCTTGCAGTATAAATAAACATTAAATAAATAAATTTAAATAAGCTTAACATGGCTCTACATGTTTATAGATATTTTCAAACAAGATTTTGTTAGTTAGGTTAGGTTAGTTAGGTTGGGGGGTGTCATCGCCGGGAACCTCCTCGTGTGCCCGTCTGTTTCCCTTGTTGCTCGGATTCGTCCGGTGGCATCGGAAGCGGTACGGGACGGTGCTCCTTGGGCAACAACGGTTAATGTGATCCTTCGGGTTTGCATTAGCCGTTGGCTAATACCCGGCGCGGGCGGGAGGGCACAGGCTCTCCCGGCCGAGGGGTGGGCCACAGGGTCCTTCCAGGTACCGCTCTGTTCTCAGAGTGGACTGATTGGAGTGATTCCGTGGTTCTTTGGGAGGGTGCGCGGCGGTCTTTTCCCTTCTGGAGGAGGCTGATCTTTTACCGTGAGTAGGGACTGCCCGTTGGGGTGTTGGTCGGCCATGAGGGTGAGAAAAAAAAAAGTGCCTGATTCATGGCTGACGGAGTGGTTGCCGCCGTTTGGCTGGCATTTTTGGGGGGTCGGCTTCCTGGCTGACGTGGTGGGGCCCGGCGCTCTCTAGTGAGTGTTTTATGCTCGGTTGCTGGAGTGCCGGGATGCGAGGTCCAGTATGGCTTCCTGGGGCAGACTCGTTCGCGAGGCTGCCTCGGACGAAGTTAGACCTTCGCAGAGGTGGGTCCGAACCTTACGGCCGATCTAGAGTGCGGTGCTTGCATGGCGCTCTGTGGTTGAGGTGTTGGGCGTACGTAACGCTGTCTTAGTTTACTTTAGTTAGTCCTGTTCCCCGAGGCGCCTTGTTCGGTTTTTCCAACGTGCGCTGAGGCGGGGGTTGTTGGCGAATTGAAGCAGTGCTTTGTAGTTAGTTGCGTAGTTTGGAGTTCACGTGGGGGTCGTCCCGGTCCTCCTGCTTTCAGCAGAGCTGACTGTGTGGAAGACTCTCTGGTTAGGCTCGCGAGATTCCGTTATAAGCCCCTTGCTAGTGCCCCTCTCGGGGGGCCCGCGCAGTAGGGGATGGATCTCGCCAAGGGAACCCGAACCCGATGCCGGTTGCCGGTGTGGTGTTTATACAACGTGCTCGGTGGCGCATGGTTCTGGGTCTCTCGAGAGGTGTGGAGGTGGTGATTTGCTACTATGTTTCCTAGTTTTTTAGCCCGGTCGCAAGCCTATGGGCCCGTTTGGTTTTCCAACGTGCTCGGAGGCGAGTGACCATTGGTAGTCTAGTTGAGATTTGGTAGTAGTTAGTGGTGTGACTGAGGGGTCCCGATTCCCGGTCCTCCTGCCTTTCAGCAGAGCAGACTGTGTGGGAGACTCTTCAGTCGGGTCGAGCGTGACACCGTTATAAGCCCCTTGCTAGTGCCCCTTTCGGGGGGCCCGTGCAGTAGGGGATGGAGTCCGCTGAGGGCGACCCGAATCCGATGCCGGTTGCCGGTGTTGTTGTTTTTACAACGTGCTCGGTGGCGAATGGTTCTGGGTAGCCGTGGCCGGTAGTAGTTAGTGGTAGTTAGCGGGTGGGACCCGATGCCGGTTCGCGCACGGTGACTTTCATCTTGCTCGGTGGCGAACGGTTCCATGTAGTTAGTTATCGTAGCTAGTACTAGTGTGTGTGTGTTGGCCCGGACCCGATGCCAGTGCGAATGGTCGAGGGCAAGACCGGATCAGAAGTCGCCGTTTTCGGTGGCCCTGTTGCCGGTCGGTCGATGGGTTCGGTGGGTACTTTACTGTGCAGCCGGGCAGGCATTTTTGCCACCGTCGAGTCGCAAACCCGAACAGGTGTCGTTGGCATATCTAGCGGCCTGCTAGGGAGCGAGGGACTTGCCTTAATTGGCCGGACCGCGAGGAGTTAACCTCTTTAAAAAATCCTCAATTCTCGGCGTTTCGCAGCGTGACGTCGGGGTGCTCGGAGGAGGCGAAGAGAGCTCTTCTCGCTGCGAAGCGGGAAGAGTTCTTGTTGCAAGCGGAGGAGGACCTGGAGCAGTGCGTCTCCGAGACTCGCAAGATGCGGGAATCGCGAGGAGCTGATCTGGTGTCGGCCGCTTCGGAGAGGGCTGAGTCGGGGGTCGGACCTGGTAACAGGTCCACTTCCCTGACGAAGCAGCAGGTAATCGACGACCTGGCGAAAATCAAAATGGCATAGCCAAAATCGCCACGAAGTCGAAGAACCTGAAGGGTACGATCGTTCGCGGTCTGAAGGACGCGGTGGCTTCTATAGCCAATGCCGTCGAAGTCCTGGGATCGCGGACGATCACGGAGGAGACGCATCAGCTGCAGGCGGACAACGTTCGCCTGCAGGCCGAGATGGACGATCTCCGCAAGGAGATGTCCACCTTGAAGGCGGACATGGAGAGGGCACGGAAGCAGGGAAGTCCGGCGTCCTCTCCCTCGGACTTGACGGGGGTTGCGCTCTCTGTAGCGCAGCCTCAGGCCCAGGATCTGGAGGAGATCCTTCGTGTGGTCCTGTCGCAGGTGGGGGTCATGGTGGGGGAGTCCGCAAGTGTGTGCAAGTACGTCCTCGTCGTCTCCCCTGGACCCCGTCCTGACCCCGGTAACGCAGGTAGCAGGCGGGTGACCGAATCTTGCAGACGGTACTTGGGTGTGTTGGTAATCTCACTGACGGCATGCTTCCTTTACGTGACAGTAAAGGAAGATTCTCCAAAGGCCCTTCTCAGGGCCAACCAAAAGGCCCTTCTCAGGGCCAACCAAAAGGCCCTTCTCAGGACCAACCAAAAGGCCCTTCTCAGGGCCAACACGACGACGTAGCTATCCATTCTGACTCCGATTTACTCGACAATCTGGATGCTGACGATTTGGTTGCGGATGAGCCGACCCCGTTGGTCGGCTCTTCTGCTTATGACCCTGGCAAGCCTATTGGACTTAGACTTGCTTTTGGAATTGATGTGACGGATGAGGTGTCGGACAATGAGGTCTGTGTTCGACGGAAGCGAGGTCCTCTCTCTAAGGTCTCTCAGCTGCAGAGTGAAGCATCCGGTAGCGATTCGGAGCTTGGTGTTGCATCATCAAAATACAACACTGCTCGTCGTGGACGCTCCACTCCGAAGACACGTGGAAGCGGGCACGCAAGGGCTAAAGCAGAGCTGCGAGCCCTGAACATTGAGGCCGAGGAGGCTGAGTTTGAGCGGAAGCTCCAACGACAGGCCTTTCGGAAGACCGCAGATGTGGCAAAGAGTGCGCCGGGCTCCGACGAGGATCTATCCTTAGAGGTGCTTCCTGTGCCGTATCCGTCCTGTTTAAGTGCTGCCGATTTGAGTGCTTCCGCCGGGTTACATGCTGCCTGCCTGCCTGCCAATCTACGAGGTCAGCCGGAAATCCCTCAACCTAAAGGGCACTATGGTGAAGGCCCTCAGGGACGCTTCGAGCAGCATGCTCGAGATCGTAAGGGTCCTAGCAAGTCGAAGCGAGCCGGAAGAGACGACTCGTATCCGCGAGGATAATGCGCGTCTCCACAGGGAGATAGACGCCTTGAAGGCGGAGCTGAAGGCCCACCGGAGGGATATTGCCGAGATGAGGGTATCTGTGGCCAAAGACGCGGTTTCCGACATGCCCCCGTCGGAGGCGGATGCTCTCGAGGGGTTGAAGCGCTCCATTATCACCTCGGTTGGCGAGATGATAAACGCTCGCTTCCGGGGTATAGAGGAGCGGCTCCTCCCCGAGAGAAACCTGAGGCCTTCACTGGCCGCGGATAGGAGGCGAGAGGCTGCTGTAGCTGCAACGGCAGACCTAGCCTCAAGGCCAGCGATCTGCGCATATAGGCGATCGGGGTCACCTGTCGTACAAGTCAGGTCCCCGCCTATACCTCCGGCTGAGGAGGCATGGAGTACGGTAGTGAGGAAAGGAAGGAAGAAGGCCACTCGTGCCAAAAGTATCTCGGCCCCGGTTCCGACTCTGGCAGCACCACAACCTGCTTCCAAGTCACAGCGGAAGAAGATGAATAAAACCGCCAAGAGCGATACGCGGAGAACCCAGGCGACGCTTTCTAAGCCTAAGCTGCCATCGCTTCGGGCACCAGCGGTCTTAATAAAGCTGCAGACCGAGGCTGCAGCCATGGGCGTCACGTACGCCCATGTCCTCCAACGCGCAGCAGAGATGGTCACCCTTGACGACATCGGGCTGAAGGATGGACTGCGAATCCGGCGGTCAGCCACTGGAGCCAGGCTGTTGGAGCTACCTAAGGGTGCTCCAGAGCAAGCTGAGCAACTGGCTGTAAAACTTCGCCCAGTACTAGATGGGGTGGCAGACGTAGTCCGACCTATAACGCGGGTAGCAATTAAGCTAAAAGGATTGGACGACTCTGCCACGAGGGAGAACATCGCAGATGCTATTTGCTGCATCACCAAATGCCCTAATGAGTCTCTCCACATAGGAGAGATTCATCGCGGTGGCTTTGGGGACATGGGCTTCGCCTTTGCCCGACTCCCGATCGATGCGGCAAAGCTCTTGTTGGATGCCGGACGGCTTTTGGTGGGATGGAGCTCGACCAGGGTCGAGCTTTTAGAGGTCAGGCCCCTGCGCTGCTTCAAATGCCTGGAGCCGGGGCATATGAGGGCGGTATGCCCATCAGAGGTTAACCGCAGCACCGTCTGTTTCCGGTGCGGCGTAGCGGGACACTCCCGCGCCAGTTGCACCGGAACGTTGCGTTGCGCCATCTGTGCGGATCAGGGCCTATCAGCGGGCCATGAGATAGGGAGGCTCCACGTAAACAGGGGAAGGCAGCTGGTACCTCTCCAGCTGCCTTAAACGTGGAGCGCAGACAAGCATCGTCAGTTGAGGCAATGAAATCTTAACTGACGGGTGCTTAGTTGGGGAAGGCTGGATGGAAGAAGACGGGATGCTGCCCGAGTCCTTTCTCCAGTCATAGTGCCTGGGCGGGAGAGGGGGGTGAACTCTCCCGCCTACCATAGGCCTATGCGGTTGAGGGTGTTCCGGTTACTCGGACACCCTCATTAGTGGGGGAAAAAAATCCGCCGGGGGCGTCGCGGTGAGTGCAAAAGCGATCCCGCGGCGCCCCGTTGTGGCGATGAGGGTAACCGTTGGGTTTTAGTGGGTAAACTGCAGTGCAGGACTCCCACATAACCACCCCGGCCCTCCCCTGGGCGGGGTGGTATCCATAAAGGATTTCCCAACGTTAAAAAAAAAAAAAATAAAGGTGGGGGTCATGGTGACCGCCCGCTTCAGGGCCATCGAAGACCGTCTCCTTCCGGAAACTAGGCTTCGGCCATCTTTGGCTGCCGACAGGAGGAGGGAGTCGGTGCAGACCGTTGCGTCTGCTGAAACCGCACCCACACCCCCGTTGGGCGCCAGTTGGCCGGCGCTGAAGGCGCCCTCTGCGCCTCCTAAGGCTTCTGCTCCTACGGGGCCGAAGTCGAAGGCGGCTAAGGGAGCGCCCAAGGCGACTGGAGGAGGAGGGGCTAAGCCGAGCGCGGCAAAGCCTAACGCTGCGAAGCCCAGTGCGGCTAAGCCGAGTAAGGCTGCGCCGAGTGCGGCGAAGCCCGAGAAGGGGAGGAAGGGGGCTACCCAGGCAGCTGCGTCGTTTTAATACACAATGCGACGATTAGGTAATTAGGTATTACATACTGTTCGAAATTAAAAAAATATATATAAGTTATAATAGTATTACGTGCGTGGTACCTTACAAATTTCGTGCAGAGTTAGCCTGCCGCGACCTATACTTTAGACTTCTCACAAAATACAGGGATTTTTTTTGTTACCTTTGTTCTGAGTTATTTATTCAAGATTTCTGAAAATTCGTAGAACAAATGTTGTTAGGATTGATGTAGAGAGGCTGCCTGCAAGAGGTGGTCAACTAATTACAAATAACCCTGTATAGTCATGGGATTCTCTTTATATTTTGTTTTTTTTTTAACAATTGGTTAACAAATAAAGAAGTTAATAATCTCTTATTGTCGTACCATTGCTTCTTACCGGTTACGTACATTAGTAAGTACAAAGTGTACTTTTTCTCAAAATCGAAAACTACGCGTACGAAGTCGCACGCACAGCAAGTTACATAGGTATTATAAAGCAAAATCGCTTTTCGCGTCTGTCCCTTTGTCTGTGTGTATGTATGCTTAGAACTTGAAAACTACGCAACGGATTTTGATGCAGTTTTTTTTTATAGATAGAGTGATGGGATTGATGTAGAGAGGCTGCCTGCAAGAGGTGGTCAACTAATTACAAATAACCCTGTATATTCCCGAAAACTGCATCCAAATCGACTAATCCGTTTCTGAGATTAGCGTGCACTAACATACAGACATTTAGACGAACAAAATGAAATAAACATTGTTTTGGGTTCTCTTGCTTATATATAAAGGGTATGAAAGCTGTATGAATTTTTGAAAACATTTTTTTTTCGTGTTGTGTACGCAACTAAATGACAAACAGATTTAAAAGATGCTGAATGACAGACAAAGATTTAAAAGATGCTGAAAATGGATTCTGTTAGTTATTACTTTTGATCCTGGTATATTTTTTTAAATATTTTTAATGCACAAATACTACTCCTCCACAGATTTATTACATGTATAGAATAAGATTTTGATGGTACGTATTACGTCATTGACATAAATAGTCATAACTTTTTTATTTCTTAACCGATTTAGATGAAATAAACACTAAATGTTAATGTTATAATATGTCTATACATATTTATGTATGTATTTACGAACAAACAGAAAAAACAAATTGTTAATGTATGTTTAACAGTTATATTTAAGTACCAATGTTATGTAGCTATGTCAGAATATTTATTTATTTAACTGATAAGCCGTCGATACTAAGGAATATAGTCCAGCATTTAGATACAGATCTCATGGCGGTGATATACCAAGATGGTAAAGATAATTATGTACATAAATTGAAAACAAGGAACACACGAGTCAAATTTGAGTGTAATAGTGACTTTAAAACAACTCTTTTAATATTGAACATAGTTTTATGCAGGCATTGAGTAAGTGAGAGGCCTTAAAAGTTATCTAAATATTTGATATTTAAATAATCAAGTCAAAGAATTAAATTTCATTCTCAATCAAGGCTAAAAAATTAAATTTCATTCACTCTTTAAATAAGTATTAAAAAGCAATTTATTTGGACGACTCTGTTTAATGTTACTTTTACATTTTAATTCACGTTATTTTAGTGAATACGCAAACATTTCGCAGCGGCATTTGTTGTAGCTTGAAGTGCTACCAGTGTTGATATAATTACATTTATGAACATCTGCAACCTAAATTAAGGTCTTAAAAATGTTGGTTCTAACACTTTTAAATAATAATGTATAGTAATATATGAAATGTGGCAGCAATACATTTTTTTTAAATTTATTATGAGATCCCTAGCTTAAAGAGAGCAGCTAACAGCGTACAAAGACTTAATTTAGATATTTAAACCTCAAATGAAATTTTAGTACTCTGGATTGATATAGGAATAATTATAGCAGTAATTTTTTAAAAACAATAGAGTGGTTTAAATAAGGGATGAAAATCTATTTCTGGGGTTATATGTGAATAGGAATATATTGTGTGTGTTTCCAATTACAATTGTCATGTTCACAGGAAGAAGAAGAGTTTAAGATTAAATATTTTATATCGATCAAGCTTTTTCTCAGCTCAAAATCATATTCACGTTTTTTTTTTTTTTTTTTTTTTTTTATATGATCTAGGGCAATGCTTGACTACATTCCACCTGATGGTAAGTGGAATGTAGTCTTAGGTGGTAAGGCGCATTACCCTAGCAACCTATTCACTCTTCTCTTGAATGTGACCACATTGTATTCGGTCGGAAATACCGACGCAGGCAAGCTGTTCCAATCCTTTGCTGTACGCAGTAAAAATGAGGAAGCAAAGCGCTTCGTTCGGACAGGTGGAATGTCCACAACAAAAGGATGGATACCTGCCGTGCGTCGGGACGTCCGGTGATGGAAGGGGGACGGGGAAATTAACTCGTGTAATTCCTGCGCACACTCACCAAAATGTATCCTATAGAATACTGAGAGGCTAGCAATTTTACGCCTGTGTTCAAGGCTTTGGAGGTCGGCTTCGACCAATTCGGGATCGCCTATAACCCTCTTTGCTCGCCTCTCAATTGAGTCCAGAACCGCAAGATGAGACTTTGCGGCACCAGCAAATATGTGTCCACAGTACTCTACACACGACCGGATCTGTGCTTTGTATAAAACAAGAAGCTGTCCCGGTGTAAAGTACTGCCGAACCTTCGCAAGAACGGCAAGCTTTGCTGCTGCTGCTCTTGCTCTGGACTCAATGAACCGACCAAAGTTGAGGTTCGAGGAAATCTCTAAGCCTAATAACTGAAGCCGGTCACTGTATTCCAAGGATACATTCTGGAAAGTAGGAGCCAAGGTGAAAGGGCTCCTTTTGGCGGTGAATAGACACGTCTGCGTTTTGGTGGCGTTGAACTTGACAAGATTGGCATTGCTCCATGCGGAGACTGCCTGAAGTTTGTCATTCAAACGTTGCACCATGGCTTCTCTTTCAGACTGTACTTGATCTCGACTAGCCCGACTACTCGGCAGATATCTTTCTACAACTGTGCTGTCGTCTGCATACCCATAGATACCGGGCTTCAATAGATCATTAATGTGCAGCAGAAACAGAGTTGCAGAAAGAACGGACCCCTGAGGCACTCCGGCATTTATTGTCAAGGGTTCCGAGGAACACCCGTCGACAACTACTCGGAGAGATCTCTGGCTCAGGAAATCCGTTACCCAGCCGATCAGACCAGGAGATATACCGTACGCTGAAAGCTTGCATATAAGGCTCGCATGCCATACCTTGTCAAATGCCCTCGAGACGTCCAGAGAGACGGCGACCGCTTCTCCGTTCTTCTCGATGGCCTCGCCTAAAATGTGAGTAGCATACACTAGGAGGTCCCCAGTAGACCTATTACGGCGGAACCCGTACTGTCGGTCACTGAGGAGATCGTTACCTTCTAGGTATGCTAGTATGCGCGAGTTCAATACACGCTCCATAATCTTGCAGAGTATGGAGGTGATTGAAATCGGTCTGTAATTGATAGGGTCGGCACGGCTGCCTTTTTTGGGCACGGGTTGCACATTAGCAAGCTTCCAGGATTTCGGCACTATTCCAGTCATGAAAGAGAGACGATACAGACGTGTCAGTACAGGAGACAACTCAGCTGCGCATGTCTTGAGCAGAATGGCTGGTATACCATCAGGACCACTGGCTTTATTCTCATCTAAACGACACAATGTTCTCCATACCTCTTTGTTAGTGATGCGGATTTCAGGCATCGAAATACCGCAGTGAGGAAGATGTGCTGGAGAAGCATTGCCAGTGTCTAGATGCGAATTATCAGCAAACAGAGAAGCAAGTACATTCGCTTTCTCTGTTGCTGTGTGGGCCAGGGATCCATCCGGCTTCAGCAGAGCAGGCAGTGAGGGTTGGCAGAAATTCGACTCGATCGCTTTCGCAAGAGACCAGAAAGCTCGACTGCCAGTTGGTTTGACAGAGAGCTTTTCGCCATTCTTAGCGATTCGATCGAGACGAGCCTTCCGCAATGCCTTTTTGTAGGACTTGGCAGCTTGGTTAAAGGCTCTCTTCTTCAAACTTACATCCGGAGTTTTGCGGGTTCGAGCATCAGCCCAAATGAGATATGCCGAATGTTTTCGGTCTTGAGCATGACCACATTCGGCATTAAACCATGGGCGAGCTTTGCCACCGATGGGTACGTCAGCAAAAGGAATAAAATACTCCATTGCCTGATGCACCACATCGGTTATAGCATCCGCGCAACTCGACGGATCCAAAGAAGAGAAGCAGACCTGCCGCCAAGGATAAGACGCAAAAAAGTGCCGCATCTCATCCCAATCTGCTGACTTGTATTTCCATACTCGCCTAACACCATGTGGTTCGAAAGCTGGTGGGGAATATGTAAGTACAGATTTCACCAGACAGTGATCGGAGGTTCCCAAGGGGGACGTGACCTCTACACGATACCTATCCGGATCAGTTGTCAGCAGAAGGTCCAGGCAATTGGCTGTATGGCCTACCACATCTGGTACCCTTGTCGCTTGCCTCACCAGCTGAAAGAGGTCCAAGGACAACGCAAATTTCCGCGCTTCTCTTCCAGCATGGTCGGTCTTCTGGTACGGGAACAGCCAGTCCTGATGACAGGCATTAAAGTCCCCCAGAAAGACGAGCTGCGACGAAGGGTACTGATACAGAGCCATATCTGCAGCCTCACTGAGATACTCAAATAAACGAGTTGTCTCCTGGTCACCGCTGTGCGAACGATAGACACAGGAATACAGGATTTTTTCGTTTCCTGTGTCCACTAAAACCCATAGGGAAGAAAAAGTGGGGTCTTCAAGGTGACGGAGACGCTGAATACAGAGGTCGTTCCGCGCGTACATACTGACTCCGGCCCGTGAGCGAAAGTTGTGCTCTAACGTGTATCCGGGATAATTCAGATGCACAGCGCTCAAAGGACATTGTATCTGCGTCTCCGTCAAAAAGAGCAAGTGCGGCTGCTCTGTCTCCAGGTGGTGGTGGACAGCTAAAAGATTTGAGTGCAAACCCCTGATATTAGTGAGGTGCACTTTATATGAGGAGGAGTGCAACCGCTGTGTAACCTTGTTCCTTTTTTTAAACTTTTTCATAAAAAATAAATATAAAAGTGAATAGGGATGGGAAATGGCAGTTGAACGAGACGGTACGTATCGAACCCGACGTCGAAATTGGTGATGTCTTGCCACTGGGAGGCTAGCCTGGAGACTGCGGGGACGCCCGAACCCCCCCAGGGATCGCCATCGGGCCTCCTCGTCTGGTCACCAACCAGCACGATGGAGCCACCCTGGGATTTTTCGCAGCTGGCGGGGCAGCCTTTCGTGGGTGGCTAACCCACTAATTGGGCCCCCAACTATCTGCGGGCGGCCAGCGGATAGCCGTCGCTTCGGATCCCGCTACCCTCCGCGACTAGACACCCGACAAAATAAACACCAACTCGACGTCAACCGGTTCGCCAACGTACCGCAGCTGTTCAGACCCATTTCCCATAAACGGCTTCATCGAGCAACGTGCCGGAACACGACTAGGTCGCTTTGCGGCACGACTCTGCCCGATGGGTGGTAACTTTGCCGGCGACCCGATGTTATGGTCATCATCAAAGTTACCACCCATCAGGCAAAGTCGTGCCGCAAAGCGACCTAGTCGTGTTCCGGCACGTTGCTCGATGAAGTCGTTTATGGAAAATAGGTCTGAACAGCTACGGTACGTTGGCGAACCGGTTGACGTCGAGTTGGTGTTTGTTTTGTCGGGTGTCTTTTGTCGGGAGTCGAGGAGGGTAGTAGCGGGATCCGAAGCAACGGCTTTCCGCTGGCCGCCCGCAGATAGTTGGGGGCCCAATTAGTAGGTTAGCCACCCACGAAAGGCTGCCCCGCCAGCTGCGAAAAATCCCAGGGTGGCTCCATCGTGCTGGTTGGCGACCAGACGAGGAGGCCCGATGGCGATCCCTGGGGGGGTTCGGGCGTCCCCTCAGTCTCCAGGCCAGCCTCCCAGTGGCATAACCTAACCAACTTCGACGTCGGGTCCGATAAGTACTGCCTCGTTCAACTGCCATTTCCCATCCCTATTCACTTTTATTTTTTTTTATTATGAAAAAGTTAAAAAAAAGGAACAAGTTGACATAGCGGTTGCACTCCTCCTCATATAAAGTGCACCTTACTAATATAAGGGGTTTGCACTCAAATCTTTTAGCTGTCCACCACCACCTGGAGACAGAGCAGCCGCACTTGCTCTTTTTGACGGAGACGCAGATTCAATGTCCTTTGAGCGCTACATACTTGGATTATCCCGGTTACTCGTTAGAGCCCAACTTTCGCTCACGGGCCGGAGTCAGTGTGTACGCGCGGAACGACCTCTGTATTCAGCGTCTCCGTCACCTTGAAGACCCCACTTGTTCTTCTCTATGGGTTTTAGTGGCCACAGGAAACGAAAAAATCCTGTATTCTGTGTCTACCGTTCGCACAGCGGTGACCAGGGGACAACTCGTTTATTTGAGTATCTCAGTGAGGTTGCAGATATGGCTCTGTATCAGTACCCTTCGGCGCTGCTCTTCTTTCTGGGGGACTTTAATGCCTGTCATCAGGACTGGCTGTTCCCGTACCAGAAGACCGACCATGCTGGAAGAGAAGCGCGGAAATTTGCGTTGTTCTTGGACCTCTTTCAGCTGGTGAAGCAAGCGACAAGGGTACCAGATGTGGTAGGCCATACAGCCAATTGCCTGGACCTTCTGCTGATAACTGATCCGGACAGGTATCGTGTAGAGGTCACGTCCCCCCTGGGAACCTCCGATCACTGTCTGGTGAAATCTGTATTTACATATTCCCCACCAGCTTCCGAACCACATGGTGTTAGGCGAGTATGGAAATACAAGTCAGCAGATTGGGATGAGATGCGGCACTTTTTTGCGTCTTATCCGTGGCGGCAGGTCTGCTTCTCTTCTTTGGATCCGTCGAGTTGCGCGGATGCTATAACCGATGTGGTGCATCAGGCAATGGAGTATTTTATTCCTTTTGCTGACGTACCCATCGGTGGCAAAGCTCGCCTATGGTTTAATGCCGAATGTCGTCATGTACATGACCGAAAACATTCGGCATACCTCATTTGGGCTGATGCTCGAAGCCGCAAAACTCCGGATGTAAGTACAAAGAAGAGAGCCTTTAACCAAGCTGCCAAGTCCTACAAAAAGGCATTGCGGAAGGCTCGTCTTGATCGAATCGTTAAGAATGGCGAAAAGCTCTCTGTCAGACCAACTGGCAGTCGAGCTTTCTGGTCTCTTGCGAAAGCGATCGAGTCGAATTTCTGCCAACCTTTACTGCCTGCTCTGCTGAAGCCGGATGGATCCCTGGCCCACACAGCAACAGAGAAAGCAAATGTATTTGCTTTTCTGTTTTTTGATAATTCGCATCTAGCACTGGTAATGCTTCTCCAGCACATCTTCCTCACTGCGGTATTTCGATGCCTGAAATCCGCATCACTAACAAAGAGGTATGGAGAACATTGTGTCGTTTAGATGTGAATAAAGCCAGTGGTCCTGATAGTATACCAGCCATTCTGCTCAAGACATGCGCAGCTGAGTTGTCTCCTGTACTGACACGTCTGTATCGTCTCTCTTTCATGACTGGAATAGTGCCGAAATCCTGGAAGCTTGCTAATGTGCAACCTGTGCCCAAAAAAGGCAGCCGTGCCGACCCTGTCAATTACAGACCGATTTCAATCACCTCTATACTCTGCAAGATTATGGAGCGTGTATTGAACTCGCGCCTACTAGCATACCTAGAAGGTAACGATCTCCTCAGTGACCGACAATACGGGTTTCGCCGTAATAGGTCTACTGGGGACCTCCTAGTGTATGCTACACACATTTTAGGTGAGGCCATCGAGAAGAACGGAGAAGCGGACGTCTCGAGGGCATTTGACAGGGTCTGGCATGCGAGCCTTATAAGCAAGCTTTCAGCGTACGGTATATCTCTTGGTCTGATCGGCTGGGTAACGGACTTTTTGAGCCAGAGATCTCTCCGAGTAGTTGTTGTCGGGTGTTCCTCGGAACTTTTGAAAATAAATGCCGGAGTGCCTTAGGGGTCCGTTCTTTCGGCAAATCTTTTTTAGCTGCACATGAATGATCTGTTGAAGCCCGGTATCTATGGGTATGCAGACGACAGCACAGTTGTAGAAAGATATCTGCCGAGTACTCGGGCTAGTCGAGACCAAGTACAGTCTGAAAGAGAAGCCATGGTGCAACGTTTGAATGATAAACTTCAGGCAGTCTCCGCATGGAACAATGCCAATCTTGTCAAGCTCAACGCCACCAAAACGCAAACGTGTCTGTTCTCCGCCAAAAAGGGCCCCCCTTAACCTTGGCTCCTACTTTCCAGAATGTATCCTTGGAATACAGTGACCGGCTTCAGTTGTTAGGTTTAGAGATTGCCTCTAACCTCAACTTTGGTCGGTTCATTGAGTCCAGAGCAAGAGCAGCAGCAGCAAAGCTTGCCGTTCTTGCGAAGGTTCGGCAGTACTTTATACCGGGACAGCTTCTTGTATACAAAGCACAGATCCGTACATACATGTGTAGAGTGCACGATACATGTGTAGAGTACTGTGGTCACATATTTGCTGGTGCTGCAAAGTCCCATCTTGCGGTTCTGGACTCAATTGAGAGGCGAGCAAAGAGGCTTATCGGCTATCCCGAATTGGTCGAAGCCGACCTCCAAAGCCTTGAACACAGGCGTAAAATTGCTAGCCTCTCAGTATTCAATAGGATACATTTTGGTGAGTGTGCGCAGGAACTACACGACTTAGTTCCCCCGTCCCCCTTCCATCACCGGACGTCCCGACGCACGGCAGGTATCCATCCTCTTGTTGTGGACATTCCACTTGTCCGAACGAAGCGCTTTGCTTCCTCATTTTTAGTACGTACAGCGAAGGACTGGAACAATTTGCCTGCGTCGATATTTCCGGCCAAATATAATGTGGGTGTCTTCAAGAGAAGAGTGAATAGGTTGCTAGGGCAGTGCGCCTTACCATCTAAGACTACATTCCACTTACCATCAGGTGGAATGTAGTCAAGCATTGCCCTAGATCATATAAAAAAAAAAAAAAAGTTAAACTGTCGGTTATAAATAAAATTTACATATGTTTATATATAATTTTATAATACAGTAAAGAAGCCTAATAAAATGGACCCTCGTTACTTCAATCATGATTCTCCTCGATTGATCTCAAGAGATGGCGGATTATGAAATTACCAAACCAGAAAATGCACGTCTGTACAATGTTTTCACTTCCAAATTCATTTTTTTGCAAGTAAACTAATCCATGATATACCATTAGAGATAAAAATTAAATGCATTTTCAAGTATTTTATTTTTTAATTTTCTTAAAAAAAAAAACTATTGTTCAAAAATATCTATAAACATGTATAGCCATGTTAAGCTTATTTAAATTTATATAAATATAGAATGAAAAATAAACCGACACGGGCAGGGACCGAACCCGCGACTACTGGGAAACTGTAGCGACTACGGGACGGTTTCCCAGTAGTCGCGGGTTCAAATCTCTGCCCGCGTCGGTTTATTTTTCATTCTATATTTATATAAATTAAAAAAAAAACTATTTCTAACATCCTATTTTTATAGTTTATCAATACTTTCTACATACTTACTACACTTATAAGTGACATGTAAACATATAAGCCGGATATCCAAGAGACTAACTACTAACTTTTTAGAAATTATATATTAATATTATTAACTTTATTAATATAAAACCATCTACTTGTATGTCGTCTGTGTGTGAGTATATGTCTGATATGATTATTTAGATACATAGATACGAGTGTGTACACCGTACATGCATAAAAATGATGTATAACTTAAATAAATTAAATAATCTATTTATATGATCTACTTATGTTCACTTTATTGTGGAGATATAAAACTGATTTCAAGTTGAAGTAATAAAGTTTGTGTGTAGTTTATTAGATTCAATACGCTGCTGCAACTTTATAGCCACGCTACAGTAAGTGATGCTGTATGTGAATATTTTATATAAAATTGTCTGACTGGGTTAAGTTTATGAGTAGTTAAAATTGACTACTGTTATTGAGTTTTGTCAATTTTATACTTAACATTCGATGAAAAAGTAATGGCTTTGAAAAAATATTATTACTAAATATTTGACTTCTATGCTACACTAAGACTTAACCGAATGAAATACTTTCCTCTGCCTTAGTTTTCCTTAGACACCATGATACGTGTGTTATAACTTGTCAAAGTTAAACACCAGTGCAGAGAAAATGGCAGTAGGGTAAATTTATGAACCTACATGTATCCAATAGTAATCTCTGTAACAGGGTGTATTAAAATGCAAAGCGTAGCCACATTCAGTTGCCATAAAAACTGTAATAAATAACAAAATGGTTATACATTAATATAATAACATTACACATACATGAAACTCATTCCAAAAGATCGCCATAGGATTTAATATACGTCTTTAAACATTGAGACCATTTATGAATCAAAACACGAACTCTCTGCATTTGATATTTTTTCATAGGCAATCTTTTCAGTGAAATTCACATATATGCTCAATTCTTAGTCAGTGTTCGGCTCTGGTTAAGTCCTTAACGTCTGTTTTTGACCACTATTGGGTGAATCGAGCTTTATGACGCGGTAGACTCTTGGTGAAAAGACCTTTCTAAGATCGGATTTTATACACTTGTGCGGTGTGCCTATGTTGTGGTCATGTGTTGCTCACTCCTTGATAGCTAACTCACAATATAATAGTTTTTAAAATGGCATATTATATTATGATTCTACTACAATTCCATTATCTATAACAAATATAGAACTCAATCCGTAAAGTATTTTTATCTTACGTTCATCGTTCATATTTAATTTGTATTTCTAGTATATTATAACGAAACAAAGAACAGTTGAGTAATTAGTTAAAAAGTCTACGTATAACTTCTTTAACTTACTTCGTTTATTAACATTTCTTCAGTGTAATTAACAACAATAACCCACATTAAACCAAGTACACTCGTTATATATAGCCTTTCGTCTCCACTTCTCTCCCCCCCACGATATATACCACACCACATCACAGCTCGCCGCCATCTTATTCTTTCATTAGTCAATACAGCTCCTCTATTTTGTTACAATATATTGTGTGTATTTGTTTTTCTAATTTATAACTGTAACTTGACATACGTATATAAAAGTTACTCAGATTTATAGGTATCAAGCACATCTATCTATGTATAAGATATTATGAAATGTGTTATGCTGTTGTGTTAATAAATAAATAAAAATAGTGATAAAAAATTAATAACCCATAGTGTAGGAGTCGACGTTCACTAATACAATTAGCAATACTCGTAGCACTATAATTGCTACAGTTAGTGCCGCTACGAATTGCTTGCATGTGTTGTATTGAAAGGTCTATTGCAAAGGTACTCAGAGCTGAATAAAATGTGTAAACTGAGTAAAATGTGTCTGATATTGTACAATTTAAAATGATAGTTAAAAAACACTATATTAGTTATTAATACAGCATATCGTAAATACATTCTAATATATATTGAATACTCTCTCAGTGCCATAACTGGTGCAATGATATGAACGATATGAACACTATGAACGATATGAACGCTACAGTGGTACAGAGTTCAGCCACAGCCGTTCCCTGACAATTAACTACTACGATTGTTAGATAACTAATGTATAATTCAAATTAAGTATTGAAACCTTACATATTCGTAATATAATTGAAACTATATTATTAGTTCATTATATTATAATCTTCGTGGTAGAACTATGTTAATAACTCTTCAATGTTTGTAATAATTTTTAATATAAAATATTGATAATTCAAGTTAACATATAAATTATTTTAATCAAATTATGGTAACAATATATGTAAGTAAATGAATGGCTTAGACAATGCCGTATAGCAATATGAATTGCAAATAGGGTGTAAGCCAGTTTTCCGTCGTAACTAATGTTCGTGAACACGGATACCGGTTCGGTCGATGTTTATTTTGTGATATGAATCTGATCTGCATAAAATAATTCTCTTCATAGTATCTTCCTTATGATTCATCTTGCTCCAAAATGTATATTAATTTGTTAAAATTTGGATCATAGCAATAATTGTAAATGGTGATAAAAGTTATATAAAATATGGAAATAACGTTTAATTAAATTTTTGATGTTGGGGGACCATTGTAGGTAGGTCCGTTGAGGAATGTGTCTACTTTACAACATTTTCGGAGCTAATGATTATGCGATTATGACTATGCGATTTGATATTGTTATTTCTTTATTTATCTTGGTAACTTACTTGCATTTTGAATTCTTCCTTTATTTAGCGGTTCCCCGACGCAGCGACCACAATAAGTACAAAATATTTCAATTTTTATCCTTTTAAGACGTTTTTTGTATCGGGGGCCTTCTATATTTTTGGGTCGGGGGCTAAAAACAATTATGCAAAAAAGGCTTGTCAATTTTACCCTTTTAAATTTTAATTTATTATTGTAATGTATATTATATGATTAAACGAACTCCAGAGTGAAGTTCGATCATTATTATATGAGTCGCTTCATTCGAAGATATAATTTACCATGTAGTCCCCATTCCCCGCGCCAGCAACTACCGCACGTCTTTAGAGTTTTTTTTTTTTTTCATACCCTCCATAGTCTATACCGTATTTGTCATATCTTGATCCATCATTATTTTTAGAGATGATTATTAATGTTGTAGAACTAGTTGGGTTTTGGGAGGGAAGGTAGTATATATCTTCGAATGAAGCGACTCATATAATAATGATCGAATTTCACTCTGGAGTTCGTTTAATCATATATTATATTTCATCGCTTCATTCTTCAGATATAATTTACCATGTAGATGTTCAGAGACATAGTTTTACAACATGTGGAATAATAAAAGAGAAGAAAAATCATAAATCATAAAAAACTTTAATTAAGATAATATTATTATCCTTATATTTATTTTTAATTCATACTAAATAATCAACAATTACAAACATACTGATTGTGCAAATTCACCTTCATTGACAATATTGAGTTTATAAAATTTAGCGAACGTTTGAGAACTATTGGACCAACCAGCAGTTCTACGTATTGTATCTACACTAACACCCGCAGCACTGGCTGTGGACGTTGAAGCGTGCCGTGTACTGTGAACTGTGTATACTGATGTATTGACACCACTCTTTGATAAAACTATCTTAATCCAGCGGCTTATAGTTTGTGCAGTAACTGCCTTATGTGGTTTTTTAATGGTTAATATAAGTTTCGTTTCCGATTCGGATCTTAATTTTTTTTGAAATAGTAATGTAATCTGAAAGAATAGTAGCAGGGCAAATAGATTTGTTTAACATAAAGTATGGAAGATAAAGATCTGGCTGTTCTCTTCCTGGAGCTGTAGTTTTAATTAAATCAGAAATTATGATTCTTATTCCATTAGAAGAAAAATTAAAGCCTGATAGAATTAGAATATATAATAATAGAATGAAATTAGATTCTTACAAACTTGTTTAGAATGGATAATATTGAAGACAACTCAATTCCTATCAGAGAGATCACTGTTTTAATCGGTTTTGGAAATGTTTATAAATAATGGCTAGGTTTAATAAAAATATCAGTTTAAATATTTTGCAATGGAATGCTCAAAGTATTAAAAGTAGATTAGTATCTTTACAAAATATTCTTATACAGGAAAAAATCCACATTGCTGCCCTGAGTGAAACATGGTTAAATGTAAATACAGCTATTACGGTTAAGGATTACAACATCTTTCGCAATGACAGATATGATTCATATGGGGGTGTAGCGCTATTAGTACACAAATCAATTAGAGCAAACGTTATATCAATAACCGACGTTAACAGTTCTTTAGAGGTAGTGGGAATTACAGTTAGCAATTGTGGTGTAATAGAAATCGTTATTTCTTTGTATTGTCCTCCTTCTGCCCGATTGACTCAAAGGGAATGGGATGATTTTTTTGTTAAGTTCAAAAAAAAGTCTTTAATTTTAGGTGATTTTAATAGACACCATACCAATTGGTCGAATAAAACATATACAAGAGGAATTCACATATTTGATTCATTAATTGAAAATTCACTTACTTCTCTAAATAACGGAAGTCTGACGCGTATTCGTTTAGTTAACGGTATGCTACAACAATCAGCACCAGACGTTTCTCTAGTTTCATCAGATATTGCATTAAAATTTAATTGGAACGTATTAAATGAATCATTGGGAAGCGATCACTTATTAATAAAAATTTCTACAGAACTTGGCATTTCTACAAGAAGTACAGGTAAACGGCGCAACTACAAAAATGCTGATTGTGATGGTTACAAGACTCGTTTAGAAAAAATGTTTAAAGATATTACTTACGGCAATGACTTACAAGTAAATTATAATAATTTTATTGATTTTTTGAATATCGCTGCAGATATTTATATACTGTGTAGAAAATTGAACACTAATGCAACTAACAACTTTCGTCCATTACCGTATTGGAACCCGGACCTTTCTAAATGTGTAGCAGAACGTAGATTAGCGTTGGTTAGACTAAGACGGAATGCTACTCCCCAAAACTTTGATATCTATCGTAATAAAGTACAAGTAGCTCAAAGGAACATTCGCAGAGTACGTGAAAAGTCGTGGCAAGCTTTATGTAATTCTTTAGGTGAATCAACTAATTCTGCCGAAATGTGGCATAAGTTGAAATGGTTCAAGGGATACGGAATACCAAACAATTATATTGATAAAGAAAAATGCATTAGAGTACTTGAAAGCATTGCACCGGACTATGTAACATCTGACATGCCAGTTTTTGTTTCAGATAATGCTACCTTAGAATCAGAAATATCGTTGCATGAGTTAAATAGTTGTATCAAAAATAAAGACACTTCACCAGGTACTGATATGATTTCATATTCAATGGTAAAGTTTCTCCCATATAACGCAAAAACTATTCTTTTAGAATTATTCAATGCATTTTACAAAAGTGGATTTGTGCCCTTACAATGGAAAGATATTTTTATTGTTCCTATACCTAAACCAAATGGAAACTCAGATACAAATACAGCACTAAGACCTATTTCTTTGTTGTCGTGTATGTGCAAAAATTTTCATATCATCCTAATAAGAAGATTAGAATGGTTCATAGAAAATAATAATATTTTACTGCCAACAACTACTGGTTTCCGAAAAGGTCGGTCAACTTTAGAAAATTTATCTCTTCTTGTTTCAAATATTCAATTAGGCTTAAGTAACAAATTTTATAGATTTAAAGGATGCTTATAATAACGTTGATATCACAATACTTTTAAGGAAAATGGATCGCCTAAATCTTGGAAAAAAATTGTGTATCTATTTGTGGAAATTTTTGAACGACAGAAATATAAAAATGAATGTAGATAATGCGGTGTTTTCTAGAAAGTGTAGCAGAGGTTTAGCTCAAGGTGATCCATTTTCCCCATTATTATTTAACAAAGCAACTTCTGATTTATCTAGAAATTTAAATACAAATAATATATACGTGTCTCAATATGCAGACGATTTTGTTTTGTATATAACATGCAAAAGTGTACCAAATGGTGCACAATGTTTGCAAGTTGAAGTTAACAAGTTTGTTGGTTCTGCCTTAAGCTTAGGACTTGAAGTCTCTGCCATAAAATCAAAAATTTGTATTTTTAAAAATAGAAACTGTAATGAAATGGTTAAAATTAATATATATAATAATACTCTTGAAGTTATTGATAATATAAGGTATCTAGGTTTGTGGTTGGATAGTACTTTAAGGTGGCATTATCATGTAAACAATTTAAAGGTTAGATGTAATAAATTGTTAAATTTGTTTAAAGTTCTTGTAGGTCCTGGGTGGGGTGTCAAACCATTACATTTATGATTTATGTTTTCGACTTTATGTGGCTGTAGTGCGCATTCGTATGGATTATGGTAGCTTTCTTTATGGAAGTAGTTGTGATATACATTTAAGAAAACTAGATAAAATACAAAACCAATATATGCGTATAATAGGTGGCTTCATTAGGAGTACTCCCATCCATGTTATGGAATCCGAATTAAGTCTTCAACCTTTGTATGTTAGAAGGGAATACCTTGGTGGTAAATTTTGGTTTAAATGTATCTCATTAGATCAATATACTCTTTACAAATTATTAAACGAAATTATGTATGCTTGTCAAAATAATAGGTGGAAGCGTAGAAACAAACCTCCTTTGGCTTTAATTCACGAAAAATTTAATTCAACAAAGTTTTATAGGAATGCCAAAATAGGATGTTTCAGTTTAGACACCTGGGTAAGCAATGTGGATTTAATATCGGAGGTAATAGAATCGGAGGTAATAGAAGTAAATATTAGTGAAATAGATAATGCTAAAAGATGCTATAATCCTTTTAATCTTAGAAATATGTGTACGAACTATTTGAATAAGAAATATAACAATTTTTATAGAATTTATACAGATGGCTGTAAGAGAAGTGAAGGATCAGGAATGGCCTTTCTAGATTATCAATTACACGTGGCATGTAAATTTAGGGTAAATCACGATATGTCTATAATGCATATAGAACTGTCAGCAATAGCTGAAGCAATTGCATACATAAATTCGATGGAAATTGGTAATTATTTGATCATCACAGATTCTAAAAGTGCCTTACAACATCTTTTAAAATGTGCATTACAATGATCAATGTGCAATTACATAGATCTTTGTTCCTATCATCTTATCAGAAGAACGGAGTTAATGCGAAGAAAAACTTTTCTTGATTGCTGTTAATTAAAATACATAATGTGAATTTATTTGGGTTATAGATATTATAGAAAGTTTTTGGTACTTATATATTGTCATATTTAATCAACTCTAGTTGCATGCTTCAATGTGAGTAGGTCCATAGATAAAAGTTCCGGACTCAAATAACACTTGTTACAAAGTGTTACCAAAAAATACTAGTAATCAGTACAAGTTTTATGATACTTTCACATTTACAAGATGTCAACATCATTCTTATGTTTGATAATTAAAAGACACCAGAGCATAACTGTTAATAATTAATCTTATAATTGTCTTTCATACTCACCATCCCATAGCTAGGAATAAAGATCTCTTCATACTCCGTAAATCAGGTAGGAGTTCACTTTTTTTCGAATTTTTTCGACATTTTTTTTTCGAAATTATGTATTTATTTAGTTATCTTTATGAGCTTTGCATTTTCATCATTTTTTTCTATTAAGAAAATGTTTTGTTTTAAAAAAAAATAAAATAACCTATTTCTACAAAATAAAATATTAAAATGTACTTTTCTATTTCAATCTTATAACTACCTCCTTGGCTACAGTAATTTACTTGGAAAAACATATTTGCTAATTTTAAATAATATAAGTAATTTTCTGGTACGGGATTCCTCGGCCATTTTCCCCATTTATTACTAATAAGCTGATTTTTCGTGAGCAGTTTCATTTTAACTAGACGCCCAACTTTTTCGCTTACAACAAGTTGGTAAATGGTAGCTATTAGGGGCAGCAAGGATGAATTATGTTGATTTGATAAATTGCAAATATTTATTAATAGATGAATTTTTCTTTCCTAATTCTCAAGATAATTATCTAAATGAACCGAGATAATATTTGTCCTACAAAATGCTAAGTACTATCAAAGAATCCCCCTTGTCCAACATGTATTATTAAAACGGTCATGAAAAAGAATGACTATCCAGCTGATTCTGTTTTTTTATAAGTTACTCAATGTTTATATTATTTAACGGTCATTTTGTCCTACACATTGCCAGGTATATCATCTTGGTCCTACGCTTAGAAATTGTCAATACTACAAGACCATTTTTTTATAAGTATCTGTAGGACAAAAATATCACGTGATAAGCTAGTATGTTTTTTGTCCAAAAAAAAACCATGTCCTACAATAAAACAGATATGTATACTTAGTCCAATAATATTGATATTTATTATCAATTATTGTCCATCCATAATTTTCTGGTAATTTGTCGGTGGGACTGCTTCATATGAGCATTGCACCATACACTCGAGATATATACTGATCTTTTGATTTGTTGCAACAATTCTTGATTTGTGGTAAACTTGGTGGTAAACTGGACGGGTCATATCCTACAATAGTTTTCTTTAGTACATTTTCATTTCTTGATTTATATCCTTTTTCAAATAACTCTTACCTTCCTTTTTTAGTTTTTAGCGATTACAATCTACATACATACTTTTCAATAATTCGAACTACTTCATTTGAAGTTATTTATGTTGTATGTTCACTTCGTAGTCGTTGAATAAATGCGTCTTAAAAAAATGCTGAAAGGTCTCTTCTTTCCTCGACGAAAGAAAGAAGGATTGTACTCATTTTCTGTAAAAATGTGACATATGGCGATTGAACAAGATAATTGATCTTCTAGCTTGGCATAAATTTCATTTATGTTTAAGTAATATTTTTATTATTTTGGGGTAGTTATTTACAGATTTGGGGGTCTTGCAAATTGATCCATCAGTATGACAGAGTGACAACGAAATAGGAACTATTAACAACTCTCATAAATGAATATGAATTAATATAATTTCATGAATTTCAATTATATGGAACTGGAGGACCGGGATAACTTACTGAGCAATTTGTAGGACAATGTGATTGCTCAACTATTTATTTATCTATTTATTTATTTTAAAGGGAAACAAACAATTACAATAAAACTTATAAATATAAGAAATATGTAACACAGAAATCAATAAAGTTTCCACTAAATATAGAATACATATAAAAGCAAAAAAATAATTTAAAAGAATAATATATAAAGTTAAGTTACAATAAGCTAAAATCTACATTAAAAATTAAAAAAAATCAAATATAAATATATCACCTTTATAATATGTGTGTAATAAAAAGTATATACATATTACTTTATCTTATTGTAAATGACAATGATCTTATAACATCTCATAACATCTCAATTGATTCTTATAAAAACCAATTTTATCATGAAAAATGTCTAAGTGACTATAAAATTTATTGTAATTCCTGGAAGTACGGTATAAAAAACAATTTTTAGCAAAATTTTATTTACAAATGGGTATATAAAATAATGAGTTATTTATATAACACAGTCTTGGGCATTTCAATTATTCAACTATATAAATATTAAGTAACGAATAAAAAAAAAACACCTGGTTAGTAATTATTTTCCATGACCTTATTAATAATACATGTTGGAGAGAGGGAACTGTTCGATGAAACTTTGAATTTTGTAGGACAATTATTTTTTAAAATACGTCAAATCAACATTTTATATCGCTGCTGCCTAAATTATAAACCAGAATCGAAAATTTTCGTATAGGCAATTGGGCGTCTCATTGAAACGAAGCTATTCACGAAGATTCACCATGAAAATAATTATCTTTCCTTCAAGTGTTGGTGCTACAATTTCTAAGCGTAGGACCAAGATGATATACCTGGCAATTTGTAGGACAAAATGAGCGTTAAATAATATCAATATTAAGTAATAGAAAAAAAATCAGCTGGACAGTCATTCTTTTTTATGACCGCTTTAATAATACTGGTTGGACAGGGGGACTCTTTGATAATAGCATTTTGTAGGACAAATATTTTTTCGGTTCATTTAGATAATTATCTTGAGAATTAAGAAACAAAAATTCAGTTATCAATAAATATTTGCAATTTATCAAATCAACATAATTCGTCCTTGCTTCCCCTAATAGCTACCATTTACCAACTTGTTGCAAAAAAGTTGGGCGTGCAGTCAATATGAAACTGCTCACGACAAATCAGCTTATTAGTTATAAACGGGAAAAATGGGCGAGGGATCCCGTACTATTCGCTTTTCACTTGTGCAGCACTTTATTTATTTATTTATTTATTTAGTCTTTATTGCCTAAAAATTAGTACAATAGGCGGACTTAATGCTTAAAAGCATTCTCTACCAGTCAACCTGAGAATACAGTGCAAACATAGAGTAAGGCGCTTAAAATTAAATTACTTACTTTATTTGTATTTTATAAAATTCAAAAATTCAAAATTCAAAATATCTTTATTCAAGTAGGCATTTACACCCACTTTTGAATCGTCAATTTCATTAAATTGGTCAGTATAGTCAGTCTGTGAGTAAGCTACCACCAGCTCGGAATGCTGTTCTGCTGAGAAGAGCTGGCCAGAAACTCAACAGTTGCTCTTTTTTAATGAAATTTAACAATGTTTGACTTATACATTATAACATCAACCCTGCAAATGAGTCAATGACCCAAGTTCCACACATTTCGATCAACCGAAAACTTTTGAATGTTATAGTAAGATTTATTTAATAATATACCTTAAATTTTAGATTTAAAACCAAGAAAAGGAAGATCTAAGATATCTTGTGGAACCTTATTCTTATTATTTCTTAACTTTTTGAAGTCGAAATTTAGGCGTTACGAGCCAATTTTTATTTCTTGTATTGATAGTATGTCTGTCGCTGTTTTTTTAGTCATTTAAATCTTGGCGTATATATAGTAAGTTTTTAAAAATGTATTGAGAAGCGACCGTAAGAATACCGATTTCTTTAAAAACTTCTCTTAAGGAGTCTCTAGCTTTTAAGTTACAAATAGCCCGTATAGCTCGTTTTTGTAAAATAAATATAGAATTAATTTCGGCAGCGCTGCCCCATAGTAAGATACCGTAATACAATATACTGTGGAAATAACTAAAATAAACGAGTCGAGCCGTATTAACGTCTGTTAATTGTCTTACTTTTTTCATTGCAAAGACGGCTGAGCTAAGTTTGCTTGCGAGTGTCGAGAGATGGGGGTTCCACTGGAGCTTTTTATCTAAAGTTATACCTAAGAAAGTTGTCTAGTCAGTCAGTTCTAACACTTCATTGTTAGGGAATAAACTACAATTTTGACTTTTTACATTAGGAAGTGTAAATTCCATGCATTTAGTTTTCTTAGTATTTAATACCAAATTATTAATTTCAAATCAATGAAGAACACGTGACAGAGCACATTTATCTTTGTCAAAATTAGCTTTATTACGATGACCTTTAAAAATAAGTGAGGTATCATCAGCAAAAAGTACAATGTCACATAGTCCTTTTACGTAAAAGGGCAAATCATTAATATAGAGTAAAAAAAAGAAAGGGCCTAGAATAGATCCTTGTGGAACACCCATTTTTAGGTGAGATCCAACCGATTTACAATTACTTACATCAACCGTCTGAACTCTTTGATTTAGGTAAGAGGCAATAAGATCAAGCGCAGCACTACGCACACCATAGTGATTAAGTTTGCAAAGTAATGTTTGATGGTCCACGCAATCAAAGGCTTTAGATAAATCACAAAACACTCCGATTGCATTCTGTGACTTCTCCCATGCGTCATTAATGTGCTTAAGAAGCGCGGCACCCGCATCAGTTGTTGATTTGCCTTTGGTGAAACCATATTGTTCACTATGCATGATTTCATTGCTATAAACAAATTCTGACATTTGGTTTAGTATAATTTTTTCGAAGATTTTACTTAAAGTAGGTAAAATAGAGATAGGTCTATAATTTCAGGGTTCTAGTCTATCGCCACTTTTGAACAAAGGAACTACTTTACTATTTTTCATTAAATCTGGGAAAGTACCGGTTTCAACACATTTGTTAAAAATTAAGGATAATTGTGGAGCAATATCATTTATAATACTTATTAGTAATTTTACTGACATACCCCAAAAATCACCGGTTTTTTGCATATTTAAATTTCTAAAAGTTTTAACAATTTCATATGATGTTTAAAAACAGGTTTAAAAACAAAACATTATTCGTCAATTCGAAGTTTTGCATCACATGGTGAAGAATTTAAATTACGCGTGACTGTTAAAGGAATTTTGTTGAAAAAAGTCTCAAAAATAGCCGCCACAGTTGAATTTGAATTTATTTCAATATTATCAATTTTTAACTTAATAGGTCCATTAGCAGCCATAGTTTTCCCAAAAACACTTGCCTTTATTTTTAAAATTACTAATAACTATTATAAATGATATTGCTCCACAATCATCTTTAATTTTTAACAAATGTATCAACCGGTACATGCCCAGATTTAATGAAAAATAGTAAAGTAGTTCCCTTGTTCAAAAGTGGCGATAAACTAGAACCCGGAAATTATAGGCCAATATCTATTTTGTTTAACTAAAAGTAGAATCTTCGACAAAAATATTCTCAACCAAATGACAAAATTCTTTTACAGCAATAAAATCATACATAGTAAACAATTTGTTTTCACCAAAAGCAAATCAACAACTGATGCGGGTGCCACGCCTCTTAAGGACATTTACGACACTTGGGAGAAGTTACAGAATGCAATCGGGGTGTTTTATGATTTATCTAAAGCCTTTAATTGCATTGACCATCTAACATTAATATGCAAACTTAACCACTATGGTGTACGTAGTGCTGTGCTTGATCTTATTGCCTCTTACCTAAATCAAAGAGTTCAGATGGTTGATGTAAATAATTGTAAATCGACTGGTTCTCAGCTAAAGATGGGTGTTCCACAAGGATCTATTCTTGGCCCCTTTTTATTTTTAATTTATATTAATGATTTGCCCTTCTCGTTAAAAGACTATGGAACATTGTACTTTTTGCTGATGATACCTCGCTTATTTTTAAAGTTGATCGTAATAAAGCTTATTTTGACAAAGTTAACTGTGCTCTGTCACGTATTCTTCATTGGTTCGAAATTATTAATTTGGTATTAAAAACTAAGAAAACAAAATGCATAGAATTTACACTTCCTAATGTAAAAAGTCAAAATTGTAGTTTATTCCTTAACAATGAAGTGTTAAAAGACTGACTCAACAACTTTCTTAGGTATAACTTTAGAAAGAAAGCTCCAGTGAAACCCCTGTCTCTCGACCCTCGCAAGCAAACTTAGCTTAACCGTCTTTGCAATTGAAAAAGTAAGACCATTAACAGATGTTAATACGGCTCGACTCGTTGATTTTAATTATTTTCACAGTATATTGTTTTACGGTACTTTACTATTACCGAAATTAATTCTATATTTATTTTAAAAAAACGAGCTATACGGGCTATTTGGAACTTAAAAGCTAGAGACCCCCTAAGATATGTTTTTAAAGAAATCAGCATTGTTACGGTCGCTTCTCAATACATTTTTAATAACTTACTATATATACGCCAAAATTTAAATGACTATAAAAAACAGCGACAGACATACGATCAATACAAGAAATAAAAATAGGCGCGTAACGCCTAAATTTCGACTTTAAAAAGTTAAGAAATCCTTCAAGGGCTTGAGTATACGCATATATAATAAAGTTCCACAAGATATCTTAGATCTTCCTTGTCTTGGTTTTAAATCTAAAATTAAAGGTTTATTATTAAATAAATCTTACTATAACATTCAAGAGCTTTTGGTTGATCGAAATGTGTGGAACTTGGGTCATTGACTCATTTGCAGGGTTGATGTTATAATATATAAGTCAAACATGGTTAAATTACATTTAAAAAGAAAAACTGTTGAGTTTCTGGTAGCTCTTATCAGCAGAACAGCATTCCGATCTTGAATAAAAATATTTTGAATTTGAATACATAGACCAAAAACTACACAAATAAAAAAAATGTTTTTACACGCATAAATATGTTCTAGTGATATCAGTTATCAAAATTTATTGATGTATCGATAACAAAAGTAAGGATCTAATTTGAATACATATTTTACTTTAACTGCTGTGGGGTTATAGTTTGTGTTAAAACTTTGGGTTTGAATTTCGGGTATTGCAATTAAAAGTGGAAACTATGGCCGTTAGTGAGGCAGGTGTCAGTGACCGAGAGTCTCGAAAATATTATTTATTAATTATAAATAAAGACCTCGTATTTTATATAGGTGTAATACCTAACAGGGAATAACCAACCAAGCAGATAGTTACACGAAATAAAGCCCAATATTTATGTGACAATAATAAATCTTTTAAAATCCATGTTTAAAATATAACAATCGTAACTGTATTTCACACACGAAGAACTAGTTCAGTAGGATTTTTTTTTCCACACTTTTTCATTTAGTTATATTTATCAGTCTAGGTTGTATTTTTTATCAAGTTTTAATACTTTTAATATTATTAGTTCACTTGGTTAAAAGTGACGGATAATCATTTATTTTAATAAAATCCGAATGAAGTAGCTTTTTTAATTTATTTAATAAACAAATAAAATTCAAAGAATGTAAAGACAGTGATTTTTTCTGTTGAACGGACAAATGAACTAGCCTTAGAACCAGAGAAATTGCCTATTATTGTAAGCGTTTATAGGTCACCGTCGTCTCACCCTAAGGTTTTAATAATAATATATTAGAAGCTAATGCAAAAACTGTTAAGTTTTTAAATTTATTTTCTCTAAATATTAGACATGTGTATAGAGCCTACGTGTATAGAGTTTCACCTACATTGATATTTACAAATAGGTATTATGCCAATATTTAATCAATATACTAGATTTTGACAAAAGAGGTAAAAGACTAAGTGCAAAAGCGACAAGATTTTTGATGATAAAATTATCTCTATTTGAAGATCGTATAAATAAAATTTTAAATTACATATTTTGCTATTTACCTTTGTTCAAACACAAAATCCCAAAATTAAGTATAATGTAATCTAAATTACCTTTGTTAAATTATTTAACCCGGTGTTTTCAATAAATCGGTGTTTGTTAATAATCTTGAACTAATTTATTGTCCTCCTTCCACTGATTATTTTCAGACTTACATTCTGCTTTTGAAAACATTACCTTACAGTTTATTTATTGGTGATTTTAACACATCAATCTTATGCTAGATTCACTTACTTCTCAAATATTAAAATCTCTTTTCGATTTCCTTAGCTTACATATTCTTCCTCTAAATGAGACTATTTTTTTTTATATTAATGCTTGACTACATGCCATCTGATGGAAAGTGGAAATGTAGTCATAGATGGTAAGGCGCATTAACTTAGTAACCTAGTCACTCGTCTTTTGAAGACACCCATATCATATTCGGACGGAAATACCCACGCAGGCAAGCTGTTCCAATCTTTCGCTGTACGAATTAAAAAAGACGAAGCAAAAGCTTCGTTCGGACAGAAGGAATGTCCACTACGTAAGTATGGATATCTGCTGTCTGTCAGGACGTTCGGTGATGCAAGGGGGCGGTGGAATTAACTAGTTTAATTCCAGCGCACCCTTACCAAACTCCAATCGCCCCCCCAAAAGTCAACTCAAGTCACTTTCTAGGTGGTAGACCATAACATCGGGTCGCCGGCAAAGTTACCACACATCGGGCAAAGTCGTGCCGCAAAGCGACCTAGTCGTGTTCCGGTACGTTGCTCGATGAAGCCGTTAATGGGAAATGGGTCTGAACAGCTGCGGTGCGTTGGCGAACCGGTTTGACGTCAAGTTGGTGTTTGTTTTGTCGGGTGTCTAGTCGAGGAGGTTAACGGGATCCGAAGCAACGGCTTTCCGCTGGCCGCCCGCAGATAGTTGGGGGCCCAATTAGTGGGTTAGTCACCCACGAAAGGCTGCCCCGCCAGCTGCGGAAAATCCCAGGGTGGCTCCATCGTGCTGGTTGGCGACCAGACGAGGAGGCCCGATGGCGATCCCTGGGGGGGGGGTTCGGGCGTCCCCGCAGTCTCCAGACTAGCCTCCCAGTGGCAAGACATCACCAATTTCAACGTCGGGTTCGATACGTACTGCCTCGTTCAACTGCCATTTCCCATCCCTATTCACCTTTATTTTATTTTTTTTATGAGGAAAGTTAAAAAGAAGAAAATGTTTTTACAGCGGTTGCACTCCTCCTCATTTAAAGTGCACCTCACTAATATCAGGGGTTTGCACTCAAATATCCTAGCTGTCCATCACCACCTGGAGACAGGGCAGAAGCACCTCTTCGTTTTTGACGGAGACGCAGATACAATGTCCTTTGAGCGCTGTGCATCTGAATTATCCCGGATACACGTTAGAGCACAACTTTCGCTCACGTGCCGGAGTCTGCGTGTACGCGCGGAACGACCTCTGTATCCAGCGTCTCCGTCACCTTGAAGACCCCACTTTTTCTTCTATATGGGTTTTAGTAGACACAGGAAACGAAAAAATCCTGTATTCCTGTGTCTACCGTTCGCACAGCGGTGACCAGGAGACAACTCGATTATTTGAGTATCTGATATGGCTTTGCGGTGAGGCTGCTGATATGGCTTTGCGTTAGTACCCTTCAGCGCAGCTCGTCTTTCTGGGGGACTTTAATGCTTGTCATCAGGACTGGCTGTTCCCGTACCAGAAGACCGACCATGCTGGAAGAGAAGCGCGGAACTTTGCGTTGTCCTTGGACCTCTTTCAGCTGGTGAAGCAAGCGACAAGGGTACCAGATGTGGTAGGCCATACAGCCAATTGCCTGGACCTTCTGCTGACAACTGATCCGGACAGGTATCGTGTTGAGGTCACCTCCCCCTTGGGAACCTCCGATCACTGTCTGGTGAAATCTGTGTTTACATATTCCCCACCAGTTCTCGAACCACTTTCAACCAGTCACAGTTGACTGAGTTGTACGCATCGTACAACTCAGTCAACTGGCTATCTAATAATTTATATCGCGATGAAAGCACGATCCTTGCGTTCAATATTTAAAACAGCGGAGCCGAGCCATCGCAATACACCTGCAATCCGTGCAGTATGTTTACCAGTCATATTAACCAAAAAAAAATAAACAACTAAATTTAAGATAAAAATACCCGTAAACGATATGTTAAAAATAAGATGTAGTAAACCAGTAACCTATAACTGACCTATAAATCCACAATAATACTAATTTTATTTATTATAGTATCTATACTAGTTGAGAGCTAAATTGTAAGTTTAAACTAAACAATGCGAACTAAAAAATCAGTATAGCAATATCTACGAATATGTTACGTATCGAGTAAACGTACAATTATCTTGGTGTACGTCACGAACTAAATACCCTTAACTCTGTAGAAAAACAACAATCAATATAAACTAACTACTTCTTTATATTAAACATACACTCAATATTAATAACTAGTGAAAGATAACAAAACCGTTCAATGCAATAATGAAATACTCATAGAGTAATAGCCGCGTAACATACGTAGGTATATCAATCGCTTAAGCAACCCGTTAAACCGAATATACCCGTTCGTAAACCTATTAGGTTAACCACGCTCTGCTACCAAAAATTGTATCGTACAAAGGGTATCGGTGGACCCCACGACACAACCCCTAAACGGGCGACGTCATCGACTGTTACGTACGCGACTACTATGAGTATATGACTAAGTGACTTACCTGCCCGCTCCAGGTGTGGTACAATGAAGGTTGTCACTAAGTCAGTCTGTACTAGTCAGGGATTTGGGGTTCCCCAGGATGTGGAATAAATTGTATACTATGAAACTAAAGGATATAATTAAGGGAAAAAGATTGGATACTCAAGTGTTCCGTTTGTGATCTCCGGTGCCACGCACACTTCGATTGGGAGTCAGCCACTAATATCCACACTCGATAACACTCACGAAAGTATATATTTTAGATACCGAGGATAATTACTTCGCAAAACGCTAATAAATCAAAGAATCACCTTAAGTCGTTCCGACCGATGCGCGTGCAATTATCCAACTCATTTTTTATAGATCACCATCGGATCATACTCTAATAACATAAAAAATATAAAATGTGCGAATACCCCGTAGGTTGATCGCCTAGCATTTTTTATTAGCACCTGCACAATTGACCTAATAAGCTATTCCGAACACTATATTATTAAATTATTTGTATTTTCTCTTAATACGTGCATAGTTTTGGATGACGTCAACTGTTAAACAACTTAAATTATTAGAATATATATGAGATATTTATTTATGTATGTGTGTAAGAAAAATATATTAAAATGTCTTACTTACATATATATAGTTATTGAAATGTATATACCTGGTGTGATCAATAAATACGGTGTATAATGTTATATTATAAAAAGTATCACGCTTTCATAGAATCTGATTTAATCTCCTTCAAAGTACTCTCCTTGGCTAGCAATGCACTTATTCCAACGTTGACTCCATGACTGGATGCATTTCTGAAAGGCATCTTTTGGAAGGGCTTTCAGCTGCTCGGTCGTTGCCTTTAAGCACACTTTTAATTTTTGGGAAGAGCCAGAAGTCGCACGGTGCTAAATCCGGTGAGTATGGCGGATGTGGACAGACAGGAACATTTTTTTCTGCCAAAAACTCACGAATGAGAAGCGAGGAGTGACACGGCGCATTGTCGTGGTGAAGAAGGAAGTCATTGGCCCATTTTTCTGGCCGCTTTCTTCGTATGTCGTTTCGCAAGCGTTGCAGTACGCCCTTATAAAATTCCGAGTTAACAGTTGTTCCTCTTGGAACGAACTCTGATCGAACTATGCCCTCTTTATCGAAGAAAACAATTAGCATGACCTTGATGTTTGATTTTCACTGACGTGCCTTTTTAGGGCGAGGAGATGAACTGGTTTTCCATTGGGAACTCTGCATTTTGGTCTCTGGGTCATAGCCATAGACCCAACTCTCATCTCCAGTCACAATTTTTGCCATAAAGTCCGGATCTGCATGAAGACGATCCATGTTGCGCGACAGACACGATAAACACAACCTCACTCTAGCGGCTCTGACAGCTGACTGACATGTTCAAACGTGATACAACTTGCCCCTGCCTGTGTCAGCGGATCACGCTACTTAACAAATTACAAGATATGGCTGTAGCATCAGCTATTGCCGGTATAAAAATTCGTTCACCGTACATATTGATCACACCTCGTAGTTATTGAACTATGCGATATTTATTGAAACATCACTAAGTTTGTTCTTGTATTTATAGCAAGTATGAAAATAGATAACGGATGCATTATAAGAATACTATACATGCAAGAATACGTGTAACATACTTTGTGTCACTTAAATACTAAAAATATAAAGGGCTATATGCTATTTGTAACATTGTATTTATTTTCTAAGTGTTAAAACATTTTATCTTACATTTATCATAATTAATATACTTAATTCTTGTCCATTATTATAAATCATGATAATGCATTTTTCTTACTGGCCACTTTAATCACAAATTTCTTTTCTTTGGTAAGAAATTCTAAATTCAAATTTTTACGGTACATTTTACACATGTATTTTTGTTTCGTTGACCGTCATTAATTTGCATTACTCAGTTTACAAAATGGAAAACTTAAAATATTGGATTATTTACGAGTACGAGCTTCACCGTGTATCCATTGCTGCGGAAACTACTCAAAGGGTTAATTATATATATGGCGGTGGTGTTGCAAAAGAAAACACATTTCTTTATTGGTTCCAACGTTTTCGTTCTGGAAATTTCAACCTGCAGAACAAGCCTTGTGGACGGCCGGAAACCCAAGCTGATAATGAAGAATTGAAGGCTATTGTGGAAGCGGATCCATCGCAAACCAAGTCCGAGTTAGCTACAGGTTGCGGTGTTAGTGATAAAACTGTTTAATCAACTTGAAGAAAATTGGGAAGATTATAGCGTGAAAGGTGGGTATCTCATAAACTTACTGACGCTAACCGGCGAACGCGCGTCGACTGATGCGTTACTTTTGAACCGACAAAATAATGAAGGTATTTTTAATACAATCATTACCTCTGATGAAAAATAGATTCTCTACGATCATTGGAAGTGCTCATCACAATAGTTGGATCCTGGTCAGCCAGCCATATCTTTCCCCAAGTGAAAATTTACCCAAAAAAAATTACTTGTAAGCATTTGGTGAACTAGTGTCGGTGGTGTTTATTACAGTTTTTTCAAATCTGGCCAGACTATTACGGCAGAAGCCTGTTGTCAGCAATAGCAAACCAGGATGGAAAAGCTAGCTGCTAAACAAAGTAGGCTGCTTCACAAATACGCTAGACCACACACTGCACAACAGACGGGTACTATTTAGAAGAGCTTCAATTAGAATGTCTAAGACATCCACTCTACTCCCCGGACCGTGCTCCAACAGATTACCATTAAATTAAATCGCCTTCAAAGATTGTATTGATTCCCGTCCGACCGGTTTTTTTAGTAAAGGGATTTATGAACTAACTATAAGACAAAAATGCATAGAAAACAATTATTAATTAATTAAATATATCATACTAAGAATATTCGATTTTTGTTCCTCCCATACAAAACGCCAACTTTATTTGTAAGTATCGTCATAATAAAATCTTAGACTTAAATTACTGTTGCCATCTGCCACTACATGTTATTATCAGCTCGAATGTTACACTTACATATAAAGTTAGTTTCATACTTGATTAAAACAGATAAATTTTATAAAATTTTACATAGTAATAATATTATGCTCAAACTCTGACCAATAGATTATCAAATATAGTATGAGTAAAAGATAAACAAAATATAATTGAATATATGCTGGGTAGATAAAGTAAATAAAGTAATTTAGAAAATGTTCTTAGTCGTCAAAGTAAGTAAGCGCCACTATTTACAAACAACACGGTTCGTAAATAGAGTCTGAATGGCACAACCACAAAGCAACAAAATTTCAACATCGTCTTTATTTTCAAATATTAGTAGCAAATCAGTTTTGGTTTTATATATTATAGTAAAAAATATTTTACAGTTTAAATCTTACATTTATCTAAAAATTTGATAACTGAATAATTTGATAAATATACTCTTAAAAATTAATATTCAACAGACGTACGTAAGATGGTAGAATAGCTCCTACTACATAGACTTATAATAGATCCTACTACATATACAATGATATTTTAAATTTAAGTTCTGCAGTTTCAAAACTACGTTTATGTATTTACATAGCAAACCTTTTTAAGTTAAAACAAACGAAAGAAGTGTTAGTAGATGCACTAGAAATTCTTCAGCCAAGAAACATTTTTCGTTTTATAAAAACGCAAATTGCACGCTTCGACTTACAAATGTACGATTGTACTCTGTTGCGTCACGGTTATTTTATTCTTTTATACATTCGGTTTTTTTTTAATTATTTATTTATACATTATTTGAATTGCCGCTTTTGGAATAGTTGGTGTAGTAATATTAGAATCTGTATAGAAATTTATAGAAGATAGATATGTCCCTTACTTAAAAATCAATATTGTTACAAATAATATTTTATAAATATTTGATGCTTTGAAAATTATAGAAAAGTGTGTTATTTATAAGTTATTAATTTTACATAAATGAATGATAATTTAAGTGTTATAAATTAAAATGTTTGAAAGGGAAACATATATGTCGGTATTAATATTCAAAGATGAAAAAAAAAATGAAGATTTTAAGTTTGTTTATCTATAAAAGAACTAATAATTACTCCTTTAATATTATAACAGTCCTTCTATCCTGAAAAAGACTTCAATAACAAGACCTAGGTCTAAATTGCCTCAGTGGTAAAAAAAAATAATGTTTTAGAATTTTTCTCGCAATATGCCATGCCTAAGTACCATCGCTTCTCTTGGTGTCTCGCTACTCTCATACAAGTATTATATTTCTCTTTGTGTGGTCTTTCTTTTTATGAAACAACTTAATTTATCACTTATTTAATTGAGGAAAAATTATAATCACACGCTATTATAATCACATCATATTATAATCACATATATTAATCGTACTTATATCTTAGGTTTACTAAAATACTGAGGAATATGCTGAATATCGGGCAGCTTGGAAATTACCAATAACATAACAATAACAATTGCATACGTTGCTTAGTCTATTGGCGTTCTTGGTACGAAGATAAGGCATAATAAATGTCAAAGCATCAAAGAATTAGTAGTGGCGTGGTTTAATCTAAAATAGCCAGAACGTTTCTTGCGGGTTACTTGTCTTTAACTTTTTGGAACCATGTAGCTAGAGTTTGACGTTTAATAAGTGCGATGTATGGCTATTTGAAATTTAAAAAATACTTTGACTTTGAACATTACACATCTATATTTATTATATATCGTGAATTGTATTATATGTTATGATTATCGTGATTTATATTATACCTAGTCAAGTTCCCTACGCAGCGAATGGCTTTTTAAAAAAAGATATTATTTTAATTAAGATGGTATTTAATTAACAAGTTACCACTTAGACTACCTTAAACAGACTAAACTTAATATTAATATTATAAGCTAATACGGGTGGGAGCAGACCAACCAGTAGAGTTATTCGCATTGTCCAGTTACTTAGAATATTGGCTTCCCATGGGTGGTAGACGCTAACTCAGCGGAGCCACCTGGCTGGCGACTAACGGAATGTGTCAGCTCAGCGGTTTGGGACGACGTAACTCCTCCCTTCTTAAGATCGAAGTTATCCGGTAAAACAGGAGAACTTCGGAGACACACTTTTAATATAAATTTACGTTTTTTGAAAATTAGAATACACATAATCACTGAAACTATAATATACAATCCAATTGTCCATACACTGATATTTTTCACTATTCGGTTATTTTCAGCACTTTTACTTATTTCAGGTTTTTTCAAAGTGTAGGCCAGAAGTTTCAGGTCCGTAAGATCAATACCTTTTATATTTATTGCTTTTAAACTTGAAGTTTCAGGAACGTATATTGAAGGCAAATTGGTAACATAGAATAAGTTTCGTTTTCTAAAATGGTCTGATGCTTTGTCAGGGTTATAGATCCAATCTTTATCTGGCAGGGGTCATCTAGGGTGACTATGTAAGTTCCTTTAATCTTCTGTCGGTAAATTTCATCAAAACATATTCTAGTAAGTATTTCTTCTTTTCTTGCAAATAGGGTCCATGTATTAGATTGCAGCGGTTGCAGCACGATGATGCAGCGATTACAGAAACAGGGTTGCAAATTGATGTATTTTCAGCATAGCTCATTAATTCAGTAATACAGGGATCAGTATTGAATTGAATAACTTCACTCTCGTAGCACAGGAAACTCGCCTTTTCGATCTCCTTGCAGGGTTTATCTAAAGACCTAGTTTTCAACTTTTGCTATTAGGTAAGGATATTTAGGAACAATAATGAAAGTGGAGTCATGGGACAACACAGGTAAAGGAAATAATTTATAATAGATAAAAGTGTCATTTTCAATTATAGGTATTTCTAAAAGGTAGTTAATGTAGTTTCCTTTGAGGTATGCTTTTATTGAAATAGTTTGTTCAATTTTCATTAAATTATTCAATACAGGACTATATGCTAGCTTTTCTAACTTACTTATATTTTCTAATGTATTTAAAAGCGTGTTAGAGTTAATAATTGATTGGTGTAATACTCCTAATCTACTTAATGCAAAACTGATTTCTATTTCATTTAATTTTATATAAATAGTTTGAAAATTATGTATTAACAAATTGTATGTACTAATAATTTGGGTTTCTATATGATTAAGGGCATCTTTCTTAATTATTTCTGATAAATTATGTCTTAATTCTTGCATTTCTAAATTAATTGATATAATATTGTCATTTAACTGGAATGTAGAATTCGTAATTGTCTGTATCATTTCAGTGATCAACGTGATTTTATTTTTATGTTTACTTTGTTCTAATTTAATTTCATTAATTAGTTTTTCATATTTAATAGCGTCATTATTATCTAGATTTCCTGTAATTATTTTAATAATCGATCCTAAGGGGTTAATAAGTCCACGTTTAACTCTAACAGTTGGATAAATCTGTTCTAATTTCATCATGGTTAAATTTTTAAAATAGTTAGCTTGTATCTTAACATCTATAAAGTTTTCAATAAAATCATTTTCAAAATTATTAACTAACTTATCTAACTGGGTACATTTATAAAAATTGTCTTTTAAATCATCTATAATAGGTTTTAAATCTAACGTTTTGACAATAGTCCATTTATCGTTACTTACTATAGCTAGACCATTTCTTAATGGCAGCACTCCAGGGTTTTTATTTAACTCCTGAAGTTGAGGGGCCTGGGACCACGTCACCAGCATCATGACCAGCAGGTGATACCTGTGGAGGTCGTTTAACATTCCTTATTGGAATTTTGGTACTGTGATCGTTATTTCTTAAAACAGGGACTGTGCTCCTATATATTTCATTAGTTGCTTGAGCTTTTACATAGCGAGGTTTATCTTTACTTTTTCTTTTATTAGTGCTTTTTACAAATATTGTATCTCCTGGCTTTATTCTAAATTCCGTTTCACCACCTCTCTTTTCAATATATTTTTCTTTAGATTTAATAGTTTTATCCATTATATATTTATACAAGAATTTAGTTCGTTTAACATTTTCTTTAACGAGTTGTTGAAAATACTGTTTTTCAAAATCTATATCAAATGTATTTCTAGATTCCGTCTGTCCAAATAAGACTTCAAAGGGGGTAAAACCAGTAGTTGAATGTATTGAATGATTATAGGCCATTATAGCGTACGTCATTACGGAAGCGGCATCAGTATATTTATGTTCATATTTAGCTATCCTATATATTTCTAAAATGGTTGAATGGAACCTTTCTATGAGTCCCATGGAATTAGGATTATTAGCCGTTCCTATGTGAATTTCAATTTTATACATTGCTAAAAGCTCTTTAAATAAAGCGTTATTAAATTCAGTACCTGGATCAGCACTAATTTTGAGAGGTACACCGTAAAAAGAGAAATATTTTATTAAGGCTCTTACTATTTCCGGTGTTGTTCTATTTGGGATCTCAAATGCTTGTCCAATTTTACTAAATGAGTCAATAATTGTTAGATAATACTTAGCTTCAATAGAAAATACGTCTATAAAGAGTTCTTGTAATGGTTTAGTTTGAGTTTGGGTTAATTGTAATTTGGGTTTAATTGGGTTCCTATCGTACTTCATTTTTTTACATATTTCACAAGAGTTAATAACACTTGATACAGTTTCTTCCATATTATGCCAAAAATAATTTCTTTTAATATGTCCTAATGTTTCTCTAATGCCTCGGTGGCAAGTTTTTCCTTCGTGATATTTTTGAACTATTTCTAGTTGATCAGCTTCGTCTTCCATCAAACTTACGCGTTTTGTACATTCCCTAAATTGAACACATTCTTTTTTAAATAAAGATATTACTATTTCTGTAAATTGCTTGCGATGTATATCATCTTCAAAGTATATAAAATATTTAGATTTATTCTTAATATATTCCTTTAAAAATTGCTTAACTAAATCTGGTCTATTTTTAGGTAAATGAACTTCTAAAATACGCTGTTTTAGTTTAGATATATCCTTTACTGTAAGTCTATCTATGAACCATGTATATACTAAAATTTGATTGGGTTTCGTATCTATCGCTTCCTGTAATATAGGAATACCTTCTGATTCTGTGTCACGTGCAGAATGAATCGTGTCACTTTCAGAAGCCGTTAAAGTGGAACTGGAAGGACATGGTATAGAATAAGGTGAACCATTCCTCGATCTAACTGAAAGGGTTGTTTCTGAATCTGTATCTTGGATATTTATGGATTTTTCCTTTTCAGTTTCAAATATATTAGATGGTCGGGATTCGGGAAAAGTAGCTTTTTTTGACTTTTCTAAATCTTTCAATTGTTCAGTAACTATTCTTATTTCTTCAAGGGGATCTACATTTACACGGTTGAAACATTATCGTCTTCATCTATAGCGTTTAAACGGATTCGTGATAGTGCATCAGCGTTACAATTGCTCTTACCACTTTTGTGTATGATTTCGAAATCATATTCAGAAAGTCTCAAACGCCAACGTGTTAATCGACTATTAGTATCTTTTAGAGAGTTTAACCATGCAAGGTGCTTATGATCGGTAATAATTTTAAATTTTCTACCATATAGATAGGGGCGGAAATATTTTAGAGCCCATACTATGGCTATAAGTTCTTTTTCAGTAGTACTGTAACGTGTTTCAGCATTGATTAATGTGCGACTCTTATAAGCAATAGGCTTATCGCTTCCAACCGGACCTTGTGATAATATAGCGCCAACAGCAAAGTCTGAGGCGTCTGTAGTAAGAATATATGGTTTACTAGGGTCGGGGTATTGAAGGATTGGAGCATTAATAAGGAGTTCTTTACATTTTTGAAAGGATTCTATATATTTTTTATCAGTAACGGGCATAGTTTGTTTTTTTCTAAGTCGTGCTGTCATCGGTTGCGTTATTTTGGCAAAGTCTTTTATGAAACGTCGGTAGTAACCTATAAGTCCTAGAAAGCTTTTAATTTCTGTCGTTGTCTGGGGTAAGGGGTAGTTTAAGATGGCTTTAATTTTGTCATTATTTGGTGTAAGTCCGTCACTTGTTGTTGTATGTCCTAGGTAAAGCACTTCTTTACGTAGAAACTCTGATTTGTCTAGTTGTACCTTTAAGTTTGTCTGTCTTAGTCTGTCAAATACAGTTCTTAATTTCTCTACGTGTTCTTGTAAGCTAACTGAATAGACGATTATGTCATCTAGATAAACTAATCAGTGGATGCCTTGTAAACCTCTAAGTACGTTGTCCATTGCTCTTTGAAAAGTTGCAGGTGCAGTTTTAAGTCCAAAAGGCATACGTGTAAATTCAAAATGTCCTGCATTGGTACTAAATGCTGTCTTCTGTCTATCTTCTGTTTTAACTTCAATTTGGTGATATCCACTTGCTAAATCAAGGGTAGTAAAATAAGAGCTTCTTCCTAATTTATCAAATAAGTCAGTTATGTTAGGTAATGGGTATTTGTCGTCAACAGTTATTTCATTTAATTTTCTATAGTCAATTACTAAACGGTATTTTTTTTCATTACTAGCGTCAAGTTTTTTTGGAACTAGGTGGACAGGGGCACTCCAAGGAGAGTGGGAAGGAAGAACTATATTATTTTCTATCATTTTCTCTACTTGTTTATTAATTTCGTTATTAATAACATGGGGTTGTCTGTAAGGTCGTATATAAATGGGATCTTCGTTGTGAGTTCTGATTTGATGTTTAACTTCATTAGTAAAAGTTAAGGGTAGTTTATCGCAATGAAAAATATCTTTATATTCTATACAGAGTTGTTGTATAGATTTCTTTTCTTCATGTGTTCTAGCCTTAGTTTTGTCAAATTTTCAGTGAGTATTTGGTCTATTTCTAAGTCATTAGTATCATCTAATTTATTAATATGGCATTTACTTGGGTTATATTTTGTCACTATGAAGGGACTAGTGATAGTCAAAGTCAGTTCTGTCCCAAGGGTATTTTGAATAATTGTAGTAGCATATCCATTTATACAGTTTACTAAAGCAGTAGGCATTCTAAAACCATCACAAAATTGTTTGAAATTTAAAATAGCGTTACCATTTCTTAAGCTTGTTGGTAACTTTACTCTCTGTTCACAACGTCGGTCTAAATGAATAACATTAGTGGGGTTGTAAATGATAGGTATTGATGTGGTATTAGTATAAAGGATTTCATTTTTCATGTCTATTGTAGCATCTAATTGTTTTAAAAGGTCACTTCCTATTAATCCGTCGTATCGTCCGTCTACGTCCTATATATAAAATTTATGAGTTTCAGGATTGTGAAAGGTATGAAATAAGGGGATGATGATAACTTCATCATGTCTACTAGAAGCATGGGTGCTAATTACTTCAAATGGTTCCTGGTATTTAAATTCATTAAAATATTCTTTTACTTTATTTGGACTGATAAATGATCTTGAACTTCCTGTATCTATCATGAAGTTAGCATTAATTTCAGGGATGTAAATATAGGGCAATTTTAAAGAGTTACAGATTAAATGTATTATCTCGGGACATGGTAAGGGGTATGTATGTGAAAATTTTCAAGTTGTTCAACGGTCTCGTCATGATTTGTCATCTTATTCGTATTTTCAATAGTCGGGTCACTATGGTCGTCGTAATAGTCTCTACTGTTATAACTTTCAATTCAGGTTCGATTTGCTGAACTAAGTGTTCGTTCAGGCGGAAACCTTGTGGTTTCATAGGTGGAGCTGTTCTCATGCTCACATCCGTATTATGTGTTGGTCGTTGGTTACCAAAAGGGTGTTGACCTTGATTTTGATTAAATGTAGGTCTATATCCATTTTGATTAAATTGGGGTTTATATCCAATTTGATTTTGAGTAAATTGAGGTCTATATCCATTTTGATTTTGAGTAAAATGGATTTGTTAGGGTAGCTTAATTTGGTTACTAGGGGTGATACCAAATTTAAATTTAGATGATTGCTGTGGTATAGTTCTTTGGAATGGAAGAGGTTTAAACGGGGGTTGTTGCTGATTTTTAAAATGTGAAGGATAATTATTTGATTTCAGAGTTTTGAAAAATGGTTTCATCATATTCCTTTCTAGATAAGGGTTAGATGATATTGCAGAATTAGATTGGGGGTGCTTCATCATTTTATTTCTTGAGTTATATTGGTGCATGAAATTAACTTCCTTTAATACTATACTTAACGCTTTTTCTAGTGAGTTGCATGATTTTAAGCGTACTATCCTTAATAAATCTTCCCGTAAATTATATAAAAATACATTCATAGCTAAATTATCGTATATCGTGATTTTACTTTCTCGTAAGCTTATATTTGTCAATAAATTTACTTTAGCAATTAATGTGCTTTTGGTATGCTGAATTCTATTACAAAAATCTAGATAAGATTCGCTATTTTTAATTTTTAAAGTTTCTAATTCTATAGCTATACATTCTTCTGAACGCGGATCACCGAAATGTTGTTCTAATGCTGATTTTTTTTTTTTTTTTTTTTTTTTTATACAAAACTAGGTTAATGCTTGACTACATTACACCTGATGGAAAGTGAAATGTAGTCTTAGGTGGTAAAGCGCATTAACCTAGCAGCCTATTCACTCTCCTCTTGAAGACACCCACATTATATTTTGCCGGAAATACCGACGCAGGCAGATTGTTCCAGTCCTTCGCTGTACGCACTAAAAAAGATGAAGCATAGCGCTTCGTTCGGACAGGTGGAGTGTCCACAACGTAGGGATGGATACCCGCCGTGCGTCGGGACGTCCGGCAAAGGAACGGGGATGGGGGAATTAGGTCGTGCAATTCCTGCGCACACTCACCAAAATGTATCCTATAGAATACTGAGAGGCTAGCAATTCTACGCCTGTGTTCAAGGCTGTGGAGTTTGGCGTCAACCAATTTAGGGTCGCCAATAAGCCTCTTTGCTCGCCTCTCAATTGAGTCCAGAACCGCAAGATGAGTCTTTGCGGCACCAGCAAATATATGGCCACAGTACTCTACACACGACCGGATCTGTGCTTTGTATAATACAAGAAGCTGTCCCGGTGTAAAGTACTGTCGCACCTTCGCAAGTACAGCAAGCTTTCCCGCAGCTGCTCTTGCTCTGGACTCAATGTACCGACCAAAGTTGAGGTTCGAGGAGATCTCTAAGCCTAACAACTGAAGCCAGTCACTGTATTCCAAGGATACATTCTGGAAAGTAGGAGCCAAGGTGAAGGGGCTCCTTTTGGCGGTGAACAAACACGTCTGCGTTTTGGTGGCGTTGAATTTGACAAGATTGGCATTGCCCCATGCGGAGACTGCCTGAAGTTTGTCATTCAAACGTTGCACCATGGCTTCTCTTTCAGACTGTACTTCATCTCTACTAGCCCGAGAACTTGGCAGATATCTTTCTACAACTGTGCTGTCGTCTGCATACCCATAGATACCGGGCTTCAGCAGATCGTTAATGTGCAGCAGAAAAAGAGTTGCAGAAAGAACGGACCCCTGAGGTACTCCGGCATTTATTGTCAAGGGTTCCGAAGAACACCCGTCGACAACAACACGCAGAGATCTCTGGCTCAAAAAGTCCGTTATCCAGCCAATCAGACCAGGAGATATACCGTACGCTGAAAGCTTGCTTAAAAGGCTCACATGCCAGACCCTGTCAAAAGCCTTCGAGACGTCCAGAGAGACGGCGACCGCTTCTCCGTTCCTCTCGATGGCTTCGCCTAAAATGTGTGTTGCGTACGCTAGAAGGTCCCCAGTGGACCTATTTCGGCGAAATCCGTACTGTCGGTCACTGAGGAGATCGTTACCTTCTACGTACGCTAGAAGCCGCGAGTTCAATACACGCTCCATAATCTTGCAGAGTATGGAGGTGATTGAAATGGGCCTATAATTGGCAGGATCGGCACGGCTGCCTTTTTTGGGCACGGGTTGCACGTTGGCAAGCTTCCAGGATTCCGGCACTTTTCCAGTCTTGAAAGAGAGGCGATACAGACGTGTCAATACAGGAGACAACTCACCTGCGCATGTCTTGAGCAGAATGGCTGGTATACCATCAGGACCACTGGCTTTATTCACATCTAAACGACACAATGTTCTCCATACCTCTTTGTTTGTGATGCGGATTTCAGGCATCGAAATACCGCAGTGAGGAAGATGTTCTGGAGAAGCATTGCCAGTGTCTAGATGCGAATTCTCAGCAAACAGAGAAGCAAATACATTCGCTTTCTCTGTTGCTGTGTGGGCCAGGGATCCATCAGGCTTCAGCAGAGCAGGCAGTGAGGGTTGGCAGAAGTTCGACTCGATCGCTTTGGCAAGAGACCAGAAAGCTCGACTGCCAGTTGGTCTGACAGAGAGCTTTTCGCCATTCTTAACGATCCGATCAAGACGAGCCTTCCGCAATGCCTTTTTATAGGACTTGGCAGCTTGGTTAAAGGCTCTCTTCTTTGTACTTACATCCGGAGTTTTGCGGCTTCGAGCATCAGCCCAAATGAGGTATGCCGAATGTTTACGGTCATGTGCATGACGACATTCGGCATTAAACCATGGGCGAGCTTTGCCACCGATGGGTACGTCAGCAAAAGGAATAAAATACTCCATTGCCTGATGCACCACATCGGTTATAGCATCCGCGCAACTCGACGGATCCAAAGAAGAGAAGCAGACCTGCCGCCAAGGATAAGACGCAAAAAAGTGCCGCATCTCATCCCAATCTGCTGACTTGTATTTCCATACTCGCCTAACACCATGTGGTTCGAAAGCTGGTGGGGAATATGTAAATACAGATTTCACCAGACAGTGATCGGAGGTTCCCAAGGGGGACGTGACCTCTACACGATACCTGTCCGGATCAGTTGTCAGCAGAAGGTCCAGGCAATTGGCTGTATGGCCTACCACATCTGGTACCCTTGTCGCTTGCCTCACCAGCTGAAAGAGGTCCAAGGACAACGCAAAGTTCCGCGCTTCTCTTCCAGCATGGTCGGTCTTCTGGTACGGGAACAGCCAGTCCTGATGACAGGCATTAAAGTCCCCCAGAAAGACGAGCTGCGCCGAAGGGTACTGATATAGAGCCATATCTGCAGCCTCACTGAGATACTCAAATAAACGAGTTGTCTCCTGGTCACCGCTGTGCGAACGGTAGACACAGGAATACAGGATTTTTTCGTTTCCTGTGTCCACTAAAACCCATAGGGAAGAAAAAGTGGGGTCTTCAAGGTGACGGAGACGCTGAACACAGAGGTCGTTCCGCGCGTACACACTGACTCCGGCCCGTGAGCGAAAGTTGTGCTCTAACGAGTAACCGGGATAATCCAAGTATGCAGCGCTCAAAGGACATTGTATCTGCGTCTCCGTCAAAAAGAGCAAGTGCGGCTGCTCTGTCTCCAGGTGGTGGTGGACAGCTAAAAGATTTGAGTGCAAACCCCTGATATTAGTAAGGTGCACTTTATATGAGGAGGAGTGCAACCGCTGTGTAAACTTGTTCTTTTTTCTTAACTTTTTCATAAAAAAAATAAATAAATATAAAAGTGAATAGGGATGGGAAATGGCAGTTGAACGAGACGGTACGTATCGAACCCGACGTCGAAATTGGTGATGTCTTGCCACTGGGAGGCTAGTCTGGAGACTGCGGGGACGCCCGAACCCCCCCAGGGATCGCCATCGGGCCTCCTCGTCTGGTCGCCAACCAGCACGATGGAGCCACCCTGGGATTTTTCACAGCTGGCGGGGCAGCCTTTCGTGGTTGGCTATCCCACTAATTGGGCCCCCAACTATCTGCGGGCGGCCAGCGGAAAGCCGTCGCTTCGGATCCCGCTACCCTCCTCGACTAGACACCCGACAAAACAAACACCAACCCGACGTCAGACCGGTTCGCCAACGCACCGCAACTGTTCAGACCCATTTCCCATAAACGGCTTCATCGAGCAACGTGCCGGAACACGACTAGGTCGTTTTGCGGCACGACTCTGCCCGATGGGTGGTAACTTTGCCGGCGACCGGATGTTATGGTCTACCATAACATCCGGTCATTTAAGACATTTAAGACTGTTCCACGTAATTAAATCTTGTCGTTCGCTAATTAAACTAGCCGCTCGACCTATTAATTTAGAAGTTATTATGTGAAAAAGATATAAATCTTGTGCTAGATTATTTTCTACTACACAAGTTTGGATTACGTATTCACATTTACGAATAAAAAGGGATAATAATTTTTCATCTCCATCAAACTTAGGGATAATGTTGCTGATTTCTACGGGAATTTTCACTATATTTTCCATTGTCACTAATTATAGTACACACAATTTAATATAATAAAATATTTTAATATAATTATATACGAATTGTATTATTCGAATTATTTTTTTTTTATATATTCAATTATAATTATTAATTAAATTATAATATTGATTCAAATATGAATTATAAATTTATTTCACTTCGATATTATTTCATTACTTTATAAAAACACTTAAAACAAACGTCAAAGAAATATCTAAGAACCTTAGACTTAAATTACTGTTGCCATCTGCCACTACATGTTATTATCAGCTCGAATGTTACACTTACATATAAACAGACAAAACATATTTATAGGATACTTACAACTCTCCAGAGACATTCTCTATACTGTAGTACAGATCATAGATTCTTAACAGTTGGTAATAAACGAATTATTATTCGACCATTTACACTACACTTTGTAGTTTTTGAAGAGTTATACATTAATTTAAAATTTTGAAAAATAGAATCATGTTTTTTTATCAGCACTAAGTTAGTTTCATACTTGATTAAAACAGATAAATTTTATAAAATTTTACATAGTAATAATATTATGCTCAAACTCTGACCAATAGATTATCAAATATAGTATGAGTAAAAGATAAACAAAATATAATTGAATATATGCTGGGTAGATAAAGTAAATAAAGTAATTTAGAAAATGTTCTTAGTCGTCAAAGTAAGTAAGCGCCACTATTTACAAACAACACGGTTCGTAAATAGAGTCTGAATGGCACAACCACAAAGCAACAAAATTTCAACATCGTCTTTATTTTCAAATATTAGTAGCAAATCAGTTTTGGTTTTATATATTATAGTAAAAAATATTTTACAGTTTAAATCTTACATTTATCTAAAAATTTGATAACTGAATAATTTGATAAATATACTCTTAAAAATTAATATTCAACAGACGTACGTAAGATGGTAGAATAGCTCCTACTACATAGACTTATAATAGATCCTACTACATATACAATGATATTTTAAATTTAAGTTCTGCAGTTTCAAAACTACGTTTATGTATTTACATAGCAAACCTTTTTAAGTTAAAACAAACGAAAGAAGTGTTAGTAGATGCACTAGAAATTCTTCAGCCAAGAAACATTTTTCGTTTTATAAAAACGCAAATTGCACGCTTCGACTTACAAATGTACGATTGTACTCTGTTGCGTCACGGTTATTTTATTCTTTTATACATTCGGTTTTTTTTTAATTATTTATTTATACATTATTTGAATTGCCGCTTTTGGAATAGTTGGTGTAGTAATATTAGAATCTGTATAGAAATTTATAGAAGATAGATATGTCCCTTACTTAAAAATCAATATTGTTACAAATAATATTTTATAAATATTTGATGCTTTGAAAATTATAGAAAAGTGTGTTATTTATAAGTTATTAATTTTACATAAATGAATGATAATTTAAGTGTTATAAATTAAAATGTTTGAAAGGGAAACATATATGTCGGTATTAATATTCAAAGATGAAAAAAAATATGAAGATTTTAAGTTTGTTTATCTATAAAAGAACTAATAATTACTCCTTTAATATTATAACAGTCCTTCTATCCTGAAAAAGACCTAGGTCTAAATTGCCTCAGTGGTAAAAAAAAATAATGTTTTAGAATTTTTCTCGCAATATGCCATGCCTAAGTACCATCGCTTCTCTCGGTGTCTCGCTACTCTCATACAAGTATTATATTTCTCTTTGTGTGGTCTTTCTTTTTATGAAACAACTTAATTTATCACTTATTTAATTGAGGAAAAATTATAATCACACGCTATTATAATCACATCATATTATAATCACATATATTAATCGTACTTATATCTTAGGTTTACTAAAATACTGAGGAATATGCTGAATATCGGGCAGCTTGGAAATTACCAATAACATAACAATAACAATTGCATATGTTGCTTAGTCTATTGGCGTTCTTGGTACGAAGATAAGGCATAATAAATGTCAAAGCATCAAAGAATTAGTAGTGGCGTGGTTTAATCTAAAATAGCCAGAACGTTTCTTGCGGGTTACTTGTCTTTAACTTTTTGGAACCATGTAGCTAGAGTTTGACGTTTAATAAGTGCGATGTATGGCTATTTGAAATTTAAAAAATACTTTGACTTTGAACATTACACATCTATATTTATTATATATCGTGAATTGTATTATATGTTATGATTATCGTGATTTATATTATACCTAGTCAAGTTCCCTACGCAGCGAATGGCTTTTTAAAAAAAGATATTATTTTAATTAAGATGGTATTTAATTAACAAGTTACCACTTAGACTACCTTAAACAGACTAAACTTAATATTAATATTATAAGCTAATACGGGTGGGAGCAGACCACCCAGTAGAGTTATTCGCATTGTCCAGTTACTTAGAATATTGGCTTCCCATGGGTGGTAGACGCTAACTCAGCGGAGCCACCTGGCTGGCGACTAACGGAATGTGTCAGCTCAGCGCGGGTTTGGGACGACGTAACTACCTATCAGTTTTACAATCAATAATATTTTGTTTGTTTCATATTATTTTAATAATAAGAAGTAAATATTTAATCATTTCCATGTCTACCTGGAACCTAATTGTTTTCGAGGAATTGTAAATATATTAACATTCTTAATAAAAATTACTTTATGAAACATGTATTTACTTATCTGTAAATATTATTCTGTTGGTCCCAGCTTTCAGAAAGAAAATCAATTAAGAGTAAATATTTATAAAAGCATAAAATATTAAATTTTAATGTATTTTATTTTATGATTTAAAATGTATGGACACATTACAAACGTTTTTAATGTAGTATTCATGTAACTGCGATTAGATAAGGTTAACACCAATCTCTCAGAAAAGATAGGCAGAAATCATTATTATTCTTGCGTTTCGTGCGGTGAGAGAGAAATTCGGATACCCAAAAGTTTTCCCCATTCCTTATGTGTGATAAGATATAAACACTTTTTTTTTGCAAATGATCATGAGCGAAAACAGAACTTAAAATCAGATGTACACAACAGAACTTAAATCATCTACTTACCACAAAACAATTTGTTAAAATCAAATTGTATATTTTTGCATATTATTTTAAAGGTACTGAAAACTAACAGATTGGATAAAAAAGAGAAAACAACTCTCGCTATCTATATATACAGACGTGATATCCGCCTGTGTGTAATACCTATAAAGTGTCCGGGTGTAAAATTACTTGCAAACAGTGCAGCTTTATGTAATATCTGGCATCCTTTGACTTCGTGGAGTCCAATTTCTTTCTTATGAAAAGATTTATTACAAAAAAAAATAAAATAAAGGTAATCTTCTCTTCATAAGTTTTTTTATTTCAAAAATAAGAAATCTTAATTTCCAAAAAACCACGATATCATCGCTACTAAAAAAATGAAACAATACAATAAATTTTGCATCTCTACGTCCTTTCTTTTTTTTTTCGTCAGTACTACTTTTCTTAATTAGTTAAATTAATTAGTAATAAAATAGATATTTTTAAATTTCATCTTTAAAAAACATTTAAAACTTTCCTAAACTTCATCTTTAAAAAACATTTAAAACTTTAAAAATTATCGCCGACATCATTTTTGAACTACTTTCGAATGACTCTACGAATAACAGTAGTACGTAGTCATTATTATATTTGAAAATATATATATTAAAATCAAGAAATTAATGCATTGTATTACCTTTTCTCTCATCCTTTATGGGGTTAGCATATTATATTATGACTTATTATTTACAAACCATTACTATTATTATTTTAACTGTTAATCTCATTAGTAAATAACCTATCACACAATCCTATGAAATGTATAAAGTATTTATATTCGTAACAGCTCTGTATTCAATATTCGTTACAGTTCTGTGGAGAGGAAAAAATGCTCGTAAAAAAATATAAACCGCTAGAAATAAAAGCTCTTTCTTTCAGTCCTCTTTACAATTTACGTTATCTTTTGGCGAGCAAATATTCATAAAAAAATTATCAGTATTTTCTTTTGTCACAGACAGTGGAGTCTGTTCGATTCTTTATTGTATGGTTCCATAAAGGAATATTTTTTACTACTTACTATTGTGTCTAAGTTATTGATGTTTTTGGTTTTATTTTCATTGTCAGTTAATATCAGTTTTCTTCCTCTACAGAAGTATTTATCAATTCATATTTTTATTACTTATAATATTGTATTTTACTTTTAGTTTTAAATACTTTTTGGAAACGTAATAGAGACGTTTTAATTCGGTATTAATATGTCCATATTACTTCTTTATAAGCCTACATTAAACATATATCTAAACGTTTATATTCAGTTCAATTAAATGTAATTTATGTTTTGTATGCAAGGTATGTATGTTTGAAGATACATGTTTAATTATTGAAACAGATCATATTTCAGTAAACAAAATATAATAATACATTTATCATTTTATTCTGACTAATTCTGATTAATTTGAAATCCACTGTTTATTGACCATAAAAAAATAAAGCAAAATGTCTGAAACTCCTTAACTTAGAAAATAAAGTGCAATCTTGATACTTAGTATTAAACCAATACTAGGTATTATGTTTGATACATATTAGAATTTTTAAAATAAACATTACTTTATTATTTAACACTAGCTATAACGCGTGGCGTTGGCCGCTTGGCCAAGCGGGCAACAACTTTTGCCAAAAGGGTTTCCGGCGTACCTAAACTTGTAGTTTTCCTTCTAGAAAGTCTAAAGGAGAAACTAAAAGTTCTCAATCTCATTCAGCTTTGATGTTGTGTTTCAAACACTATGTGTACACAATTTTCATAGATGTATAAACTAATTTCTAGTTATTATAATTATAATAGTTTTAATATAAGGCGTCTTTTTTGTCCAGTTAAATTTGTTAATGTTGTACAAAATAAAATTATTTTGATTAAATATAAAAGCCATGCCGTCATATTTTAAATACCTAATATAATTAAACTGAAAAGTAATCTAGAAATACTTGAAAGCTCATTGCAGTCCGGTCATAGTTTTTATTTATTTAAAGTTAAGAATTTATTGATAAATTTACTGTCATTTAATAATTACTATATTATAGATTAAAATAATCTTTAAATAAAACTTGTTAAAAAGTTTTGTGTCCAAATAAAACAATTTTCAATTGCTTTACTCTACGGATATTGGATTAATCTTGTTCCTTTTTTTTATGAGAGACTAATCTTACTGAGTAAATAGTTTTAGCTCTAGCACCTAAAATTTAAATTTTATTAAAATAATTTTTATCTGATAAAACATAATATGTACAACATTACTTGTATATTTTATTATCCCCATTATCATTTAAATAATATTTTTTTAGTGCACCTATTCTCCACCTTTGATGTACGATAATTAAAGTGTTAGAAAATATCTATAGCACAAAAAACATGATAAGCTTATTTAAAATTTTATAAATACATTTTTTTGAATCCTACAATGTATCAAAATTGAATAATGAAAAGTTATTTTATTCTATATTGACTAAGTGACAACAAAGTTGTAACATAATGTTCTGTTGTGTTTTTTCTAAAAACTAATGTTATTAAATATACATTTGAATGCATAAATGTAGAAGATAAAAACATTATTATTATTATTAACTAGAATTGGTTTTGCGCAAACTTTTAATAGAATAGTCTTTTTTCACAAAACGAATATATTTTTTTAGTAGTATAATTTCATTTTCATATTTTATTTAATCTTAAAATCAAAATGTATCATAACAGCATGGCAAATTGACAGTTCACAATTGATTTCTTTTAGAACTTTTTGGACTTCCTTCTAAATATATATATAGGTATATATTTAACAGACATACATTGCTATTTGATCAGACAGTAAAGAAACGTCATAAAGTGGACCCTCGTTACGACGATCACGATCCACCGCGTTTGATCTCCAGATGACGGATCAAAGAATTACGAAACCGGAATTTGCTTTAACTCTGCCCGATTTTTTTCAATACATATTTTCTGTCTTTTTCTCTTCATGTCATTTAACAAACAAACTTATAAAAAAAAATTGATCACGTTTACTTCTTGAGTATTGAAAATAAAAACTATTTCCATTATTTTATATTTATTGTTCAGATCACACCATGTGATCATAGTATGGTGACAAACCTTCTGGGAACGAGAGTTGAATACCAAACAAAACTATCTATAATAGAATACAATATTAGTTTTGGGTAAATAATACCAACAGCATAATGGAATATTGTGATAACGATTAGGGATTGAATTAGTTCATGCAGGTTAGATAAACCAACTTGTACTAAATATCCAGTCGCAGTAACATCACTGGACCGTTGGGAACTTGCGCTTTACACCTACAATCAATCTTGGGAGCAAATTTCGTACCGCATAATTTTAAGTTGTAATATAATTTTAATTTCTAATTCGTCGCCATCTGGATATATAGGTTCTTTCTTTACTATACTGTAGACTATTGGATTCAAAAACACCCTAATTTCTGAAGGAGAAATTTAAGTTTATTGTGCTTCAGGCTGAAGTGCGATCATCTTAATTTTGATTATACGAATCTCATCACCACTCACCACTCACCATTGTTTAAACATTTCTATGAAGTCAGTGCAACAAAATTATTGTACGCTGTCTCTTTGTGTAAGAAAATCTAATTTTTTATTAATATTTTGAAAATCCGTTAAAGTATATTATTTAACAGAAGATAACTGAAACGACTTATTTGGAATGTTATCATCATGTTTATTACTTATTTGTTTAACTCGAACTCTATTGTGTAATATGACTGTGTTTATTTTAATCTGCATTGTTTAGTTTGTTAGTCAATATTTATTGTGTATGTATGTGTGTATTATTTTTATGTAATAATGTGTAATTATGTTTATGTATGCTTACAATATTTATTTAGTATTTAAATCAGTATGGTTAGCCTGGAGGAAATCGCCTTTTAAATTTTTAAATCCCATTTTATTTTTTGTTATTGTCAAACATTAAAAAAAATTATTGGATATCCTATTTTTTATATGTTTCCCATTGTTAATATTTATCAATTTATTCCTAATATTATCATATCATTTAGAAAATATACGAGTATTAAGATTAATCTAGTAAGATTTACATTTATCGTTTGAAACTAAATTTATAACTAATGCATAAATAGATATAATTTTTATTATCATTTAATTCTTGTCTTCAAATTAACAAAATAAACGAGATAACAGTAACATACAAAGTACAGAATAGAATAGTTTGGAAGTTTGTGATCAAAAGTAAACAAATGAATGGAAGTGCCATGTGATTGGAAATGCAATAAATTTTAGTAACCTTTCAATTGCAATTAGTGTTAAGTGCTGATAGGGACCGATTTTGTCGATGTTCATTATTAGATATGCATCTTAATTGCATGAGTCACCAATCCGTTAACTTAACGTTACCGTCTACTCTCTGTACTCGCTATTAACTTATAAATTATAATGCTGTTAAATTTGGTGGTAAAATTAATACATATAGGTACATATTCTAACAATCGTTGTTGCTATACTTTAAATTTTTTGATATTTATTACAGTAAATTCTCATTGAACTCATATCTCATTGTCAATTAGATAACATAAATCTTAGAATATAAATTATCATTATACCTTATTAAAAACAGGATTGGTAATTTATAGATTTATTCATCAAACGTGACAAGTGCAATTAATAATATGATATTTATTAAGCTATAATTATCTCCCACTGATAATAATTAATTCCCACTTCCGACAAAAATATGTAAGATTAATGAAACAAGAGATTACGATACAAATCTGCAAGACTCAAACCCCCGTGATAAACGAACCTCGCCTCATTAGCAAGGATATCGTAATCATTAATATTCCCTTTATCACGTTTCTATCACATTTCCTTCATCCTACACATTATCAATATTAACTTGTGCATTATTTTGCACAATTCATTCAATATATTTATGTCGCAGATCACGATAATTTAACGATAATTAGTAACTCAATTGATATCATTGTAACTGTGGGATGTGTGATCGGAATCGTTTGGAGGGGTACCTGAAACATTTTAAATCGATCGACATCGAGACGAAGAAGAATTAATTAGTGAGAGCCTTACAGACCCCCTCAAACGGGACCGGTAGTTCACGCAACTCTGATAATTGTATACCTACTAAATAATTTGTGATAACTGATTACCTACATTTAATGTATCTATCTCCAAATACATTATACACATTGGTTAGTTGGATGAACATATATATGAATATATATATTCATATATATATAAAGTTGATAAACCTAAATTCCTCGCTAAAGAACATCGTTACATTCCAAGAATGGTTTGTGAGGCTATTGAAATTAAAAAACATCCAAATTTTAATAGAGAAGATGGTTGGGGATTATCTAACACCTGAGACCCACTTTTGAAAAATATAAAATCCCATGTCTGTGACCGCACTGTAAGACTTCAAGATACTGTTAGTGAGTTTTGTGTGAATCCTGAACTGTACGCCCGGAAGCTTAGAAACCGTTGGAGGTAGATGACTAATTAACTGACATACTGACAGACACCTCCATCTCGTCTTACCGTGAACACGATTGCTGCAAAGCATTCGAAACGTCGGGTTAGATTTAAAATGTAAATTTAAAATTTAATTCAATATACGCGAGTTAAATCCGTAAAAATAGTTTTATTCGAGTTGAACTATTTATTTCTTACATTTTATATACAATTGTGAATTTCCTAAAATCAACATTTTTCTCACTGTCGTAAATTTTTTATATTTAAAAAACCTCTGTTTTGACCTCAAAGTCACTGTTACACAAAAATACGCAAACAATATTTTAATTTAAGCTATTGCTCCTAGTAAAATAACAAACAATATTATGTCGGGTTGCAGTGATCCGCGTGGAATTATTTACATTTTTAAGCTACTAATTTCCTAAAATTTAATCCAATCAAAATTTTTAATGCTTAGTTAAATAAAAAATAATATTAATTAGTTAAATAAAAAAATAATTAGTTAAATAAAAAAATAATTTAACAACAAGATTGTTATTATGCTGCCTGATAAGAGCCGTGTAAAAATTGAACAGATGACAGATCTTCAAAAGCTTATTTCACAACATCCAGCCCATTCGAGTCAAGTTTCGATCAAACAGGCTGTCCCTGTTGCTGTTAGGGACAATAGGTTAATCAGGTCACCACGTAAACCAAGGCGTAAAGTGTAGTTTTATATTAATAATCACTTTGTTTTTTGTTTCTGGTTTTTGTTTTGTTTGTTTTTACTACTATGTTATGTTTGATTCTTGGTACTCGATAATTTGGTAAGTATGTACATAATCCTGTTTTCTTAATTACGGTCGTATATTTGTCATTTCCAAATTCGAAAAAATGTGGGTGTTTCCTTTTTTTTCAATTTACACGGATGAATTTTAAAAACAATAAGTTCATCTATGTACCGACTGACGTCGACTTGCAGTTGTATTTTATTAGTACAGTTGTCAATGTCTAATGTGTCATGTTTCGTTCAGAAATGTCGTGAGCGACTAATGCGTTTGCCACTGGCAAATGTCATTTATGTTGTGGTAACATTAATTTTATAATAGTTTATTGTATTTTTGAGTTAAGTAAATATAACGACAGCTAATAAAACGACACATTATATAAACCTATATTTGTTTCTATTTTTTTTATGTAGGTACATACACTCATGTTTTTTTTTTGTTTTGTTTTATTATTTTTTTAATTTAATATTAGTATATTAATGTAGTACATTACATACTGTACTTTATAAAAATATATATATATTTTTTCTTGTTACTGGATTATTCGTTTTAGTCACAATTGTTATATTATCTGTGACTTTTTATACCTGTAACTGTGTATGGTACGAGTATCATTTATTTTAAGTGTTATATATATATATTTACATATTTATTTGTGCTTTGCATAATCATTTAGACATTTATTAATATCCACTAACAACGTTCTATTACCCTTTTGATTGTGATGATGATTGTTTTTTATCTTGCTCCTCATCTAATGATGATGAGTTTCATAGTGCAACTAGTGACTTTTCGGAGGATTGCCCTCAATTCGATAACGTGTCCAGTATTTTGTCTCATTATCCACGGAACCTTAATGTAGTGCATATTAATGCTCAGAGCATTCCTGCTCATTATGTTGACCTTCATGCTTCTTTTTGTAATACAAACATTGACGCCATCTTAGTATCAGAGTCCTTTCTCAAGCCATCACTTTCATCCTTTCAATTCTCACTTCCTGGTTTTGTCCTAATTCGTAATGATCGTACTGGTAAAGGTGGCGGTGGGGTTGCTATATATTTGCGTTCCAATATGCCTTACAGAATCCTGTCCTGCTCTCCAAGTCTTTACAATGAAGCAGCGGAATATCTTTTCTTGGAAATTATGCTTAATTACTCCAAAATCCTTTTGGCAGTGTTATACAGTCCCTCACTCCATATTGATTACTTCCCTACTTTATATAATGTTTTGCACGTACTCTGCCCTATTTATACCGACATTTTACTACTGGGTGATTTTAACACTTGTCTGTTAAGTCGTGCGATCAAGCTTCGTAATTTAGTATCTTCTTTTAACTTATACATTCTTCCTTTGTCTGCAACGCATAAATCTCCAAATTGTAACCCATCTCTTTTGGACTTAATCATTACGTCTCAGCCTAGTAAAGTATTAGTGCATGGGCAGCGTGCTTCGTGTTTCTCGTACCATGATCTTTTATATTTATCTTATTTGGTTCGCTCTCCCAAAAATAAGATTGAGTTTCTTTATCGCCGTTCTTTTAAGAATATTAATGCGGAGGAGTTAGACTGTGACTCAGGTGCTATTGACTGGTCCCCGGTGTTTGAGGCTTGTGACGTCGACTCAGCAATTTCTTTTTTTAATTCTGCTATTTTAAATCTTTATGATCGTCACGTACCACTTAAAAAAATTAGGAAGAAGCATAATCCTTCCCCCTGGGTGTCTGAAGATATTAGAAAGGCTATGGCTGCGCGAGACAGAGCGAACAGGCGATTTAAAAAGCATCCGTCGGATGACAATCTCGCTCAGTATAAGGTTCTTCGTAACAATTGCAACAAGCTATGTCGTATTGCTAGACGCCGCTATATCTATGACAAAATTTCGAATACTAGCTCACAAGGAATGTGGCGTTTCTTAAAATCTCTTGGCGTAGGGAAGGAGCCTGCTCCTGTCCATTATTCCGTTGACCCTAATTCTCTTAATTTACATTTTTCCACACCCCCTTTATGCATGGATAGTGTTACAAAATCGGTTACCCTCAATAGTCTTTCTTTAATTTCTCGTCCCTCCTGTTCCTTCTCTTTTACTTCAGTTACTGAGTTAGAAGTTGAAAAACACATTAAATGTATATCCTCTACTGCTGTTGGTTGTGATGGTTTATGCTCCAAGATGTTAGTTACTATTCTCCCTCATATCCTTCCCGTACTAACCTTCATTTTAGATTTTTCCTTATCATCTCAGACTTTTTCCTCGTTGTGGAAAAAGGCGAAAGTCATTCCGCTTTCTAAAAAGTCCAATCCTTTAAGTCCGTCAGATTTTCGACCTATTTCCATACTACCCTTCTTATCTAAGGTCTTGGAACATATAGTCCATGAGCAATTGACTCGTTTTCTGCGTCACAATAAGCTACTTAGCCCGTTTCAATCTGGCTTCCGACAGGGGCACAGTACAGTGACGACGTTAGTTAAAGTCTCCGATGATATTCGTTTTGCAATAGATTCTAAACTCCTTACTGTACTTGTTTTGCTGGACTTCAGTTGCGCATTTAATTCGGTGGATTTTGATTTGGTGATTGGTGCCCTTAATTTTTCACCTTCAACTTTAAATTGGTTTGACTCTTACCTGCGCGGACGCTCTCAATTTGTTTTTATGAATAAAGTAGAGTCTGAGTGGTGCAATATAGTAGCGAGCGTTCCGCAGGGATGTGTCTTGTCCCCTTTAATTTTCTCTTTGTTTATTAACACAGTCACATCGGTGATTTCGTCTCATTTTCATTTGTACGCCGATGACCTGCAAATTTACCGATATTTTAGTGCTGCGGACGAGTCACAAGCCTTGAATTTACTTAATAACGACCTTAGTGCAATTTGTTCTTGGGCAACTTCTTTTGGTTAAGTGGAGTTACTTCTTAGTGAATCAACTTAAGTCTAAGGTGATTATTGTAGGCAATAGACAAATGCTTAAGTCCATAGATTACTCAGGTTGTCCCCCAATAGTTTATGACGGCACCCAGATTGCCTTGTCTTCAAGTGTTACCAATTTAGGCGTTGTTTTTAGCTCGGACCTTTCCTGGGAAAATCACATAAATTACGTTAGTAAGAAAATTTACTTCACTTTTCATTCATTGCACTCTTTGAAAAATTTCCTCCCTATAAAGACCAAAATCTCGCTTGTCCAGACTCTCATCCTTCCTATTCTTGATTATGCTGATTCATGTTTTCTTGATGTGACTGAAGCTCTTTTAAAAAAACTTGAGAGGCTCCAAAATTCCTGTATTCGATTTATTTTTGGACTTCGTAAGTTCATGCTTACGAAGTCCAAAAATAAATCACAACAAACATGATCATCCATGTTTCTAATTTCAGAGCACAACTCAAGTGGCTCCCTATCCTTCTTTGCATAAATACTCACATTTTATCCCTCCTTTATAACATCCTGTATAATCTATTCGCTCCTATATATCTGCGTGAGCGTTTTGTTTTTTTACTTCCTAGTGAATCTCCTTGTCGGCTTGACCGTAAGTTTGTACTTCGTGTCCCAGTATCTCACACCCATAGTTACTCTTTTACCTGTCTTTCCGTGAAATTGTGAAATTCTCTCCCACTTAAAGTGCGCAATAGTACTTCTCTTCCTGTTTTTAAAAAACGGTTGAAGGAGCATTATTTATCATTCACATAATATTATTATATGCCTTCGGATTTGTAAGTTGTATTGGATATTGATATATAATCTTATATGTAATCTATATATATATTTATACTATTTTTGTTTTTTGTAGGTATTAGATATATATATTTTTTAATATCTTTTCTTTTTTTTTATTGTTTTCTTTTTTTTATATATGTCGGCGCACGTGCGCGACAGCTTCCGGTCTCTTCGTAAACAACATGACTTTTGTGACAATGCCTGCAGTGACTATAAAACCAAGCACTCGCTACTCCGGAGCTCAGAAGAGAGCTATTCGTTGTAGAGGACGGAAGGCTCCTGCGTTATTGGACGCTCTGAGTTCTAAAATATATTCTAGTAGTAAAATAAGTTCTAAATTATATTACTAGTATTGTTTTAGATTATTTAATTATTAATAATATTGTATTAAATTGTGTTACTGTTATTTTAATATTGTTTCAGGCTATTTCACAAAAAAACGTGATTCTGTGTGCAACAATTTATTTAAATAGTTAAATAAATACTTAAACCTGAAAAGTACGACTACTCAATCATGAACCCAGAAAATACTCTAACATCAGAAGATGGGACACCACGTGATGAGCAAGGCCAAAGTGACATCATCCAAGCAATGGCGAGTACATTTAAAACTACAATAAATGATATGTTAACTCAATTTTCACGGGATCGCCGTACTACGCTGGCAGAAATGGTGAGTATTATGAAATCAGAAGAAACCCAACGTGTACGTATCTCTGATGTCTACTTTCCAGCATATGATCCTGATACTGGGACTGACATAAGGGACTGGGTTGATCTTATATCTCGCACTCAAGCTGAATATGGGCTTCGGGATCATGAAGTACGCCTGAAAGTTGCCAGTGTATTAAAAGGACGAGCAAGAACGTGGGCTGATAGTAGCCTCCTCAGAACCACAACCTGGACGGAGATGCGCGATGATATGTTACAAACTTTCGAGCCAGAATCAAGATATTTTGCTGATGTTCTACGCTATAGAAATTATGGGATCGAAGATGCAGAAAACATTCAAGACTACATCTCAAATATTTGGCGTTTTTTTAAAAGGATCGTCAAACCGAATCCAACAGAAAAGGATGCAGTAGAATTTGTCATCGGAAGTATTAGTGATGAAAGAATTCGGACGGAACTTCTAAATAGCAAATCAAATACAGTCCCCGAGCTAATTGCTATTGCTAAAAGTTTTAGAAAACGAAAATATGTGCCACCAAAAGAAAACGAATACCGCAAGCGACCACGATTCGATTTAAACCGGGACAGACCCAATCTGACCTGTTATGTATGTGGCAAAACTGGACATTTTGCTCGATATTGCACAGAAAATGCAACACGGCGTGGAACATCTTCCTCATCATGTACATCAGCTTCATCGTCAGGCAAGATTATTCCTTCTCAAACTGATAAGAAATGTTCCTATTGTAATGGATTACGGCACACTATTGAGACCTGTTTCAAAAGGATAGCAGATGAACAAAGCAGTAAAAATATTAACTTCTTTCAAGACAGTGATGCCAAATTAGTAAATATAATAAAACTCCAAATTGAACAGCATTCAATGGAATGTATTTTTGACAGTGGAGCAGACTGCTCTTTAATTCGTGAATCTGTGGCATCACGTATACCAGGGAAAAGAAAGAATATTTCAAAATGTCTTAAAGGAATCGGTCCAGTTCCAATTTACTCTCACACACTAATAACAACTTACTGCAAAATTGATAAGGTATCAGTTGAAATAGAGTTCTGTGTAGTGTTGGATCATCAGTTACCCGTAGAAGTTTTAATTGGAAATGACCTCCTCCAAATACCAGGAATAACAGTAGAATTATCAATGAGAGGGACTGTTGTAAGTCGTAACAATGAAGAGGCTGTTATACTTCAACTTAATACTGTTGGAATCAACATTGGCACTGATTTAAATGAAGAAGAACACAATGACTTGATGAAAGTACTAGACAAACACCAACATGCTTTTGTTGAAGGTACAAGTTCAAACAGAGTTACTACTGGAGAGCTGAAAATCCGGCTGAAAAATTCAAATAAAGTAGTAGAACGACGGCCCTATCGCATGGCTCCAGTTGAAAGACAGAAGGTGAAGCTAATCATAGAGGATCTTGTGCAAAAAGGAATTGTTAGAGAAAGCAACTCCCCATTTGCAAGCCCAATAATCCTAGTTAAAAAGAAAAATGGACAAGATCGTTTATGTGTGGATTATCGCGAGTTAAACGCAAACACAGTTCGAGATCACTATCCCTTACCGCTTATATCGGATCAACTGGATCAGCTCGCTGACGCAAAATACTTCTGCTGTCTTGATATGGCTGCTGGATTTCACCAAATTGCTGTGGCTGAGGATTCTATTGAGAAGACCGCCTTTATTACTCCTGATGGTCAGTATGAATATTTAACTATGCCCTTTGGATTAACGAATGCCCCGTCAGTGTATCAAAGATGCATAAACAAGGCATTGGGAGCATTAAGAGGAGACGTTGCTTTAGTCTACATGGATGACGTTCTCATACCGGGAAAAACAGTTGCTGAAACATTGGAAAAGTTGGACAGAGTATTACAAGCACTAAGTAACTCAGGATTTGCGATAAATCTAAAAAAATGTGCATTTATGAAGAGATCTATTCAGTATCTGGGATATGTAATATCAGATGGACAAGTGAGACCAGATCCTTTAAAGGTAGAAGCTTTGGCGAGATCTCCTGTTCCAGAGAATATTAAGCAGCTCAGACAGTTTAATGGGTTAGCCGGTTACTTTCGAAAATTTATACCAAGTTTTTCTTCTCAGATGGCACCATTGTATGAGTTAACAAAAACTGGGACAAAATGGGAATGGGCTGATCATCACGAAGCAACACGGATGAAAATTATAAACTACCTTACCTGCGCGCCACTACTCACGATATTTCAAGAGCATTTACCGATCGAGCTTCACACAGACGCAAGTTCGTTAGGATTTGGAGCAGTTTTGATCCAAATTAAGGAAACGCGTCCATGTGTCATCGGTTACTTTAGCCAAAGGACAACTAAAGCTGAATCTAATTACCATTCATACGAGTTAGAAACTTTGGCTGTGGTGAGATCAGTAAAACATTTTAGACACTTTTTGTATGGGAGAAAGTTCACAATTATAACAGACTGCAATGCCTTAAAGGCCTCACGATACAAGCAAGAATTACTTCCACGTGTACATCGTTGGTGGTCCTTTCTCCAGAACTTCGATTTTGAAGTCGAATATCGTAAAGGCGAAAAACTAAAACATGCAGACTTCTTTAGCAGGAATCATATGACACATAACGTATTTAATTTAAAAACTGATAAGGATTGGTTACTGATGGAACAACATAGAGATCCTGTTCTAAGTAAAATTATACAAAGTATTAAACAAAGTGGTGACAAAGAAACTGATTATTTGATTCGAGACGACGTTTTATGTCAGAGAATAACCCTGGAAGATGGAAGAACTAAGATTTTAAAAATAGTACCAAAATCTTACCAATGGAGCTTAATAAATCACTATCATGAAGCCTTAAATCACTTTGGTTGGGAGAAAACCCTTCAAAAAATCAAAGAACATTTCTGGTTTGAAAAGATGAGCTCTAAAATTCGCAATTTCATAGATAATTGTGTTGTGTGTAAAACTATGAAAGGGGCTTCAGGTGCTACACAAGCAGAATTACATCCTATTAAGAAAATAGCAGAACCATTTCACACACTCCATATCGACATAACTGGAAAGCTAAGCGGAACATCATCTACAAAAGAATACGTTTTTGTAGCTGTCGATGCATTTTCAAAGTTTGTTATTTTAAAATATGCCTCAAATAAAAATCAGGAATCCGCGTTACAACATCTAAAGGAAATAATATTTCTGTTCGGCGCTCCTAAAAGGATAATTGTGGATGGCGATGGAGCATTTAAGTCTCAATATGAAAAATATTGTAAACAGTATGGTATTGAACTACACCAAACTGCTGCCTACACCAGCAGAGCTAATGGGCAAGCGGAAAGAGTAATGCGCGTTATAAAAGATGGGCTCACCGTGATCAGCAACATTCAAAAAGACCACTGGGAATCCGCTTTGGGGGCTTTACAACTTGCTATCAACTGCACAATATCAAAAGCAACTGGAAAAACACCAATTGAGCTTCTCACAGGAAAAAACGGGTGCGTCCCACCAGAACTTATTTCAGTCATAGATGTTGAAAATGAAAGAGTGAACCCTGAGACCTTACAGAAGATTGTTTATGACAGGATGTCCGAGCAGTCCAATAAATCTAAAACAAGATTCGACAGCACAAAAGCAAAAGTGAAAAGATTTGAAAAAGGACAATATGTTTTAGTAAAAACATCTGTCCGTTTGGGAACCAAGCTGAGTCAAAAATATGAAGGCCCTTATGAAATAAAAAAAGTGTTACCTAACGATCGTTATGAAGTTAAAAAAATAACCGGGCGGGGACGACCGCGAAAAGTAGTTCATGAAAATTTACGAGCAGCTCCTGACTTCGGGAAGCAAAATGAAGACGTCGTGTCGGCGGAAGATAAGTCGTTAGAAGAAGGAAGTATAATTTGGTAAGAGACATTTTATTTGTTTTAAGTTCGAGTTTCGGTGTTGCGTTCTAAGCTTATTTTGTTGACACCAGCGTCGAGGCTTGGTTGTTTTATAAAGTAATGACGTTGAGGTCTAAACACCAGCGTCGAGGCTTGGTTGTTTGTAAAGTGATAGTGTTGAGGCTTAAACAACAGCGTCGAGGCTTGATTGTTTGTAAAGTAATGGCGTCGAGGCCTAAACACCAGCGTCGAGGCTTGGTTGTTTGTAAAGTAATCGCGTCGAGGCTTGATTGCTTATAAGATAATGGCGTAAAGGCCGGATGATGAACGAACGAACGACGAGGATTGCCTCGTGGCAGTGTTTTCACATTGAGGCCACACTGTAGCATGTTTGGTGGATCATACAAAGTAATTCATAACTTGGAGGCTGAAAATCGACGTGTTATTTTTACAGAGTTGACGCAGAGACGCGTCTGGTGCAGTATGGCCGTGTCGGCGCACGTGCGCGACAGCTTCCGGTCTCTTCGTAAACAACATGACTTTTGTGACAATGCCTGCAGTGACTATAAAACCAAGCACTCGCTACTCCGGAGCTCAGAAGAGAGCTATTCGTTGTAGAGGACGGAAGGCTCCTGCGTTATTGGACGCTCTGAGTTCTAAAATATATTCTAGTAGTAAAATAAGTTCTAAATTATATTACTAGTATTGTTTTAGATTATTTAATTATTAATAATATTGTATTAAATTGTGTTACTGTTATTTTAATATTGTTTCAGGCTATTTCACAAAAAAACGTGATTCTGTGTGCAACAATTTATTTAAATAGTTAAATAAATACTTAAACCTGAAAAGTACGACTACTCAATCATGAACCCAGAAAATACTCTAACATATATATAAATTGTACACGATGCCTTCCAATATTCTATCACAACATCATATTTTTTTGGGTTGGCTGGAAGAAATCTCTGCACCTAAAGATAAGCTCACCTTTTGTGCATTTTTATCTGTTTCTTTTTCTTTTATTTATGTTTTGTGTGCAATAAAGTATTAAATAAATAAATAAATAAATAAATTAATGTACATTACAGATATAAGATAATGTTATAGTGATTCTAAAATAGAAACAAGTGAAATTATTTTTATAGTTTATAAAATTTGTTTGTTTATCTGTACATCTATGGTGGCATCATCCTAATGAAAACTGTTAAAAGAAAATTTCAGATGAAATTGGTTTGGTTAAAACTTATAGTCATCGTAAAAATACTTTTTTTTCCTATAAAGAACCTTTTTTCAAGTCAAAATCCAAACAGTTGATGAATTAGTTGGTTGCTAATTATCTTTACAATTACCTACTCTATTTATATGACCAAAAATGTTTGTTGTTTATCAAGATTTTTAAAAAGTATAATAAATATTTTTGGGATTGATGTAGAGAGGCTGCTTGACAAAGGTGGCGAATTAATTACAAATAACCCTGTATATGATACAATTAATAATATATATAAACACAAAACAATAAAAAAAGCAAAACTAAAACTGCCCTTCACAAACAAATTATGTATAAATCATAGTCTGGTCTCAATTACATGTTATACTAAAAATATTTAAAACTTAAAGTTCTTCAGTCATACGGATGCTATTGAGATTTTCAAATCAAATTTAAATTAATATTGAAATTTAACTTTGGTTAAACATTTTGCGGCCGATTTTCGAAAGTAAAAAAGTACATAGTTTATTACTACTCTAGTCGTTTGCGTGAGATATTTATGTGAAATTTCTTTGTGTGATCAATAATTAATAATTTTGAAAACCTCCGATATAAAAACACCTCTCAAAAGAATAAAAACAATATTAGTATGTACTCGTTGCAATCGTTGCGTCAGGGGACAGTTACACGTGGTGTCTATTTCACTATGGTTTTGGAACTCATTAATGGGGACTTAGAATATACGATTAGATATTGTTATTTGCCTTCGTAATCTACTTGCAATTTGTTCCTTTATTTAGCAGTCACCCGATACAGCCACTTCAATAAGTACGTAATAATATAATTTTGACTCTAGAGATGTTTTTGTATGGGAGGTTTTTTTTTTCTGCTCTTTAATGTTATTTTACTTATTTGTATATTGTGCTAAAATAACCTACGAACACACTGATTTTCACTTATTTAGTTGTTTGTTATCAATATTCCATAAAAACCCTTCACCAGACCAATAAAAGTTCAATATCTTCGAGATGACTGCTTTTATTTCGATCAAACATAGCTAAGAACCATCTCGCCCCACCAGGCTTTCGATTTAGAAGAACCGAAACCAAATTCATCCACGCGTTTGGGTGCTGCGACGCCACAGACAGACACACAAATTCACAGGTAAAACTTATAACATCCTTATTTTAGGATCGGGGTTAAAAAAAAAGGTTATATAAATAAAAAAAAATATTAAAATTAAACTTAAATTCTTATTATTGTACACGGACAACATTAATTCAAAGTCATATATTTAGTTTATTTTTGTTGTTCTGTAACATTTTCAATTTGAATAATTAGAAACATGTTACAATATTGCAGGTCCATTAAAAAACCTGTGAACCTTTTAGATTCCAAATTATTTATTTAATATATGTTACAGTCATTTTACGTATAAAATTATTATATGAAATCTTTATAACATGTTCCTAATAGATTGTAACAATACTTTAAAAATATAATAACAAGTATGTAAGTATATATACAACAAAACTTTTTGTTTGCTAATATATGTTTTATAAACCGTCACGTCGTGACTTCTCGAAACTTTTGGTTCCTAAATTTGTATTATTGTGAAACAGAAAATAATTGAATAATCCACAGTCATTTATGTAAGTACAATGTTAATATAACAAACTTAGTCTAGCTAAATAGCTATTGAATGAATTCTTCGCGGTTGTTTGTGGCTTTTCAATGAATATCAGTTATAAGATTTGAATTGATTTAAGCTCAAATATTTGTTATTTAAATTTAGGGATCATGGATCTAAAGGACGCCACATTTAGTTTGTATAGGATAATTCGTTTGGAATATCAAAATAGTTTATATAATAGATAATTAAGGGATTGTTATCATAAAACCAAAATAGTTTATCGAATTCGTGTTCAACTTCCAATAATAACAGTTAAAGTAATAAAGAAAGTCCATTATATCCTTGCATTTATTGTCGATTGAAATCTAACCATATAGCATATATAAGCAATAGAGTATAGAAGCCTTTCATTCGTATCTATGCTTTACCCTAAAGCATAATATAGAATACAGAGACAAAACTTGTTTATTTCAAGATTTAATTAAGTTATTAGTACTCTGCTACTACTAAACAATTTGGATTCAGTTTTTTTTTTTTCAGTTCAGTTTTTTTCTCTTCTACAAAGGACCAGTAGAACTAAATATTTTTTGTTCAAAAATAAGTATTGATATATATATTTTCTTAATATGAGTATTAAGAAAATATGTAGCAACATATTTTTTTTTTGGTTTTCTAGTATATTTAAAAGTGGAATACCTTTATGGACCCAAATCAAATTGAGTATAAATGTAAGTTTCATACGCAAATCCTGAAAAAAACACACTAAAAGTTTAACAGCATTTAAATAAAAGAAAATACGACACACACTAAACTATGTAATTTAAAGTTTCGGAAATATTAACTAAACAAAACTAAAATAACAAACAACAACAAACAAACTAAAAAATATAAATATATTTAAATTTCGAGCCGATTTTTTAAAAAACGTTTATAACATTATATAATGCAATTTGGAAAGTCTCTGAATATTTTCAAGCTCCCAGGGCGAGATACCTTTCAAATGTAGGTAATAACAATAAACACATTCTGGAATAACTAAATTAAATCGTAATTCTCGTAATCGTTAAAGACGCTTTACCTTTGTTCTTCATAAAGCTGTAGGATAAATTCAAATTCAAAATATGTTTATTCAAGGCGTTTATTTACACGCACTTTTGAATCGTCAATTACATCAAATTGGTCAGTATAGTCAGCCTTTGAGTAAGCTACCACCAACTCGGAATGCTGTTCTGCTGAGAAGATCTGGCAACTCAACAGTTGCTCTTTTTAAATTTAATTTAACCATGTTTGACTTATACATTATAACATTACAACAATAAGGTATAACAGGTGTTTAGGAGTAGGGTACCTTTTTTAACCATCTCCCTACTCCTGTGTTTAGGAGTAAGGAGATGGGTATCTGCAAGAGTGTGTCTCACAGCACTGCAGCCTTACAGATTCGAATGCCTTGGAGAAGTCGATTAAGCATATGTTGATCGCTTTATTGAACTTTTGTACCTTTTCAATTATCGGACGAACTTTGAAGATCCTGCCTCCTCTGGTGGACATTTCCTTCGACAAATATGCCTTAAGTTTCTTTCTTAGAATATGTAACCTAGCTAAATAATCTAGCTTGAATTTCAGACATAAGAGATATTGGACATTACCGTCTAATTATTTATATAATATAATTCTCATAACATAACCTCGTAGATCCTCCTAGTCCAATCTTATTGTAAGTTTTTTGCTTAAAATGTTTTTCTTATACGAATTCTCTTTTAGATTTATACAGACGGTTTCATACTAAATATAATTTTAACTTCTCTATGTAAGAACATCAAGGTTTGAATGCTGCCAACAGGTTTTTAATTGGATGTTATATATTAGACTCTTATTAGATTATTATAAATTCTAAAGAACTCACTGTAGTGAGTCTTACTATTTTAAAAAAGAGCTAAGTTTTTCTTGATCTACAAACATTTATTTTATATGTTCCAAAAAAGGTAAATTTATTTAATACAAAAAAAATATTTTTCAAAATAAAAACAGTACAACTTAAATATTTTATATAGCATATATATCAAGTCTATTTACAACAATTAATTATTTTGCCTTTTCAACACCTTGTTTTTCAAGATGATGAACCTGATAATAAGTGGTAAAGTCACATAGGAGGTCAAGCACCCTAAGTAATAACCTATTCTCTCTGAAATGTTTATAAATATACAATAAAAAAATAAATCGATAAAAATAAGCAGGGATTCAAACCCGCGACCTCTGGGAAACCGTCCCGACGCTCTACCAATTGAGCTACCGTATCGTCGTCAGTTTTCGGTTAATTAAGCATTCTATATGTGATCGTCTTTATCGGGACGGTGGTGACATCTTTTTTTTAATATGTATGAAAAATATTAAACAAATAGCAAATAAAAGGATTTTTATATTAAATAATAAATTTAAGAATTGTAATTGTATAATGACGAATTTAATATAAATGTATTATTTATATTATAAACTTTATTTTATTTTATTGACTAAGCATAATATTATTGACAATTTAAAAATAATATTTAGCACCGTGTCAGATATGTATAGTTATATAAATTAATATATTTCTATTAACTTCCACTATTAATGTGCGTTTTGTTTTAAAAAATATATAAAAACGACAAAAGAAAATCAGTTTTGTATCAGCAAAACAAATAATTAAAGATATAGAAACTGATTTTTTATTTTGTTCACCAAATAATTATGTTATACTAATTATACTATAATTATACTATAAAGGTATTAATATTTTTTGAGCATTCGTGGTATAGTAAATGCTACATTTATTGTTTATTATTATTAATACATGTTACGTATACTCATTATGTCTTACGATTATTTACCAGGTATTCTTTTATTGATCAGGAATAAATATTCAAGACAGAATAGGACATATTTTTCATAGTTTATTCATTTCATTCCATGGTATTATTATCATTTATAAACTACAACTTAAACAAAATTATTAATAATTCTTATAAATTATTAAATAATAAACAAAATTTTGCATATCATGAAGGTAATAAATAATAAACAAAAGTGAAACAAAAAGGTGAAATATAGTCAGCTATTGTGTAGAGGGCTATTGAACGGACTATTGAAATGTCGGCGCTGAGGTAGAGCATTTTATTGTTAGTGTATAGACCACGAAGTATATTACGATTCTTTTGTAGAAAATGTTTTATTTAAACTGTATTGTAAGCTATTAATGTTGTAAAATGCAACCTTTAATTTTAAAAGAAATTGTTTTATCATTGTAAGATTTATCATTAAAAGCCTGTTTGTCTCGTCTTAAATTAAAATCTGAAAGTAAAATGAAATAAGTTTCAATTTTGAATGTAGTTTAAAAAAATGTTTTTGACAAATAAAATATGCAAAAAAGGTTTTGACAGGATACATATCATAATTAAATACACTTATATTATGTAAGCGACTGAATTCAGAACTGTATTTATTTTGGCAGTCGTAAAGTAAGTGAAAAAATGTATTCCGTTATAACTCCTAAATTCTCCCCTTAATAGTTCATGAATAATTGTTGCTCTTACAGACGGAATAAAAATAGAAGTTTTCCATTTCAATTGTGAACTCTATGAATATAATTGTTGGCGCCTAATTTTTTGCTACAGGTATATACTTTATTCAAATTCATTTTACATATAGTTTGACATATATATTTTATACATTAATAGTTATAACAAAAAAAAATATTCATACCTATATCTTTCAATTAGCCGTATTAAGTTTAGTTTCTTTTATAAGGCAAATAAATTAAGAAATGACTTAACCTAGCTTAGGTCACACGGCTTCGGTTCCTAAACTCCATCTAGTTAGTTCCAGGGATAGTTCAGAAAAACAAACAGTCACCGAAACCAACACTCGTACAAAGGGATAACTCATGGGTCAGACATCATATCCCTTTCCCATGTTTGAGGAAGGGAGCAACCCGGCCCCCACTGCTACCGCAAGCAAGGACTTAAGCGACGTCAAAATAAATGGCGCAGGTTACTAGTTAGTCGCTAAAAAACCATTCATTCCACGGCCACACCAACTTTAATGTATTCATTTGCATTATAATTATTTTATATAATTAAGATAAACTTTATTTTATTATAATATAATCAGATTATGATGTACTACGTTCGTGAGTTTGTATGTCTGACTAAAGATTTTAATTTACTTTCCGTCTGGATATTAGCAAAATTGATTTCTAACGGGATCGTTCAAAATAAATAAGTGGTTATTTATGAAAGAGAATACTTTTACTATTTTCTCATGATATCAATGATCACAAAATTTTACAAGAGCTTGAAATTCGATAATTTAAAATACATATTAGCTTTAGCTTAGCGTCTAAATTAAACTTGTATAGAATATTCCGAGTCTCAAGAGAATAAATATAGTTTAAATTTGAATTATAATATGTTATTCTGGTGAGCAATGAACCTCAGCATTAATAGAATGGACAAGCGAGGGCAGGTATAAAAGTTCGAGGAATGAGAGGGAAGGACGACACTAAACTATTTTCCTTTTCAATATATTCTCTCTTAACCCTAATACATTTTTTAGAACTTTCAAATAACTTGTTTATACCATCGAAAAAAAATACACTTTGGTGTCGAAATACTCCGAACTTCTTCAACGTCGTAATTTTTTTTCCACGTAGCTCTTTATAAATTTTTGGAAATAAATAAAAGTCACTGGGTGCCAAGTCTGGACTGTAGGGTGGGTTGTTCAATTGTCGCAACATGGCACGTGTGAACGGGTGCATTGTCTTACAGAAGGACCACAAATTTGACAACTTTCCTCTAATTTTTTTCTTGATGGCTTCTTTTAATCTTTCCATTAAAGAAGCGTAGTACTGTCCCGTTATAGTCACTCTGTTTTCAGTTTGAATTTCTTTGATGAGGTGTGCTTTTTTATGCCACTGCATCGACTCTTGTTTGAACTCAGGTTCATAGTGATGAACACAGATTTCATCGTCAGTAACGATTCTGGCTATAACTTCTTCCTTTCTCTCTCCACAGATTTCCAAAAACTGAAGAGAACACTCGACACGCTCACGTTTTTGAAGTGGCGTGAGCATTCTCGGAACAAATCTCTCACTGACTTTAGTCATGCCAAGATAATAATGTAGAATGTTTAAAATACTTGTTTCGGATACTCTTATTCATTTCTGCAAGCTGCTTCTTCTTTAACTAGCCATCTTCCAATATACAAGTTTTTCTACTTTTTCGATGATTTTCGGAGTAGTGCTTTCAATTGGCCGTCAAGAGCGGGGGTCGTCTTTAATCGACTCTCTTCCTTGTTTGAAAAGACCATGCCACTTAAATCATGGTTTTACTAGGGGCAAAGTCCGCTTAAACCGCCAACAACTCATAAAAATAATGTGAGCGGATTTTCCTGCTTGGTAAGGAACTTAATAAATAAATAACTAAATAACGGCGCGGTGTTCAATTTTCTCCATACTGGCTGACTTCTTCCCCATTCAGTTATTTACAGGTTAAAGTTAATGACCCGATTAGATTCAAACTTGGTATATATACTATTAATATACTAATAAAACGGCTTAAAAATAGCTTAAAATCGGTTCACCTTTTCAATAGGTATTTATTAAATTGATAAAATAACAATAAAACATTTAAAAATTAAATTTAACCTGTTTGTGACCCGAGGACTTATTTTAAAAATTTGCTAATAAATATGTAAGGTACGTAAACTGTAACGTACGATATAATAACTACAACATGATCGAAACACTGTATTCGTTTTAGTCAAATTATAATAAGTTCATGCAGATTAGATGAATATCTGAATAGCGACAAAACCGGTTCATAACATCATCACTTAATATTAATTGGAATGGAAAAGTGGTTTACACCCAATTAACAATTCATATTGGCAAGCGAGCTCGTCTATGACGCTTTTATTCCTTTACGTAGCCCGACGAATTCCATTTACTCATTTCTAAATATGAAATAAGCTCCACAAGTTTCTGGCATATGAAACTGAAATAATTTAAAATCGATTTCTGATTTAAATGGGAAATAAAAAATCCAATAAATATATTTTATATTTGATTTTGTTCCAAAACAAAATAACAGATGTGACATTTTTTATTAATAACTTAGACGAGTGTAAGTAAAGGTATGAAAATGTATTTATGCTGTTATGTTTCAATCACAATATAAATGGTTTAACATATAACGAATTTATTTGATTAACTTTATTATCACATTTCCACAAAGTAATAAAAATAAAAACACTGGTTATATTTGAGAAAACATATAAGTGCTTAATTTAAAGTGGTGTATCACTTTATTTTTGCTATTATTAACAGCATAATAGAATGCTAATTATTCATTTTTTATCTCCGAATAAAACACATATTTCTTATTGTTTTATTTTAAGTATATTTTGCATTTGAAAATCCCCTCTGTAGAAACTATCGCCCGCAAAAAGTGTTTCTACGAAAACGCAGTAAACGTGGATGAATTTTAAAGTTTAATATCATAATAAGAAAAACTATAATTATTTTCTAAATTACCAATTGTCAAGTTGTCAAGGGTAGGTATAAATTCTCTTCTTGGTCGCTGCACTCTTTGCAGAGTGGTCGTGGTCGTCAGTTGGGATTGGTAGCTCGCTTCACTATCCGTCGCCATTCGTCTCGGACTGCTGCTTTTCTAGTACACTCATAAAGAGGACCATTAACAGCATCCTTTACTTGATCTGTCCAACGCAACGGTGGTCTTCCTCGCGGTCTTGTGCCATCCACATTCCCCTGTACTGCAAGGCGTTCGATAGATATATCTTCTCGTCTCGAGATATGGCCGCAGAAGGTAAGGATTCTAGACTGTACAATGGAGGATAGACGCTGCTTAATGCCGAGTTCTTGGAGGATAGATTCGTTGGTTCTGAATTCTGTCCACGACACTTCAAGCATTCTTCTCCAGCACCACACTTCTAGGGCATCTATCCTCTTCTTCTCACTCTCTCTCAGAGTCCACGTCTCGGCAGCGTACAGAAATATGGGGAGTATTAGCTTTCTAACAAACCGAATTTTTGTGGCCTTGGTGATGTCTCGGTTTCTCCATATTTTCTTGAGCTTGTCCATAGCTGTCCTTGTCATAGCCATTCGTCGTTTGATCTCATCGACGCAGTCACCGCTGTTTGTTACCAGTGCTCCCAGATATACATATGATTGAACGAGGCCAAGTCATCTAGCGTTGCCATTTACGAGGTCGATCAGGAGGTTTTGATGCATTAACTGATGTTTCAAGGATATCTTTTTCCAGCGCCCAAAGTATGTCAGGAGTACTTGACTCAAAGTCTAGCGCAGTCCATTGAACCCAATTCTGTTCCAATGCGGCAACAAAGTTAGGTTTATCGGTAGGTTAAATCCTTGCTGTTCTTATAGTATTCCTGGCCACTCTAAGCTTCAACTATATCTTTGCTATTAGAAGTTGGTGGTCTGTTCCACAATCAGCTCCAGGTAGAGTGTGCGCATTCCTTACCGACGTTTTCCATCTAGATCCGATCATGATAAAGTCGATTTGATTTCGATATTGACCATCTGGTGACGTCCAGGTATAATGTCTCCTGAGGTGATGTTGGAAAAAACTGTTGCAAACTATCAGGTTATGTTCGGCAGAGAATTACAGCAAACGCTCACCTCTCTCGTTGCGCTGTCCTAGTCCAAACCTCCCTGCGCAGTCACTAAGCTGATCGCCATTCGCACCAATCTTTGCATTTAGATCGCCCATAATATTGAGGAGCTCTCTTTTGGGGATCTTTGCCATGGTGGCTTCTAATTTTGTGTAGAAGCTTTCTATATCGTGGTCATTCACAGAATGACCGGCTTCGCATTGAGTTTGATACTCAGCACTCGGTCATTAACTGGTTCGTAGCCCATAACACAGTTATTGATGTTCTTCGGTATGACAAAAGCTACTCCGTTTATACTCTTGTCCTCGTTCCCAGAGAAGTATATAGCGTGCTGATCGGTAAGGAAGTGTCCATTACCTCTCCAGTGGGTCTCACTAAGGCCACAGATGTTTAGATGGTATCGGTCTATTTCTCTCTTTACAATAGTAAGTTTACCCGTTTGAAGTAAGCCGCGTACGTTCCAAGTACCTATCCTTTGGTTAGTCCTCATCTTTATTAAAGAGATTCCAGTAGTCGAGTTTCCATGCGATGCCTGACTTCCCACATCGGCATTGCCAGTAGCCAATTTCACACCGTCTGCCCCGGACGCAAGGCGGAGCCGGTTGCTACGCGGATCGAATGGCGAACGTTGTATCTTATTCTGAACCTTCATGACGACTTTCTTGGGAAAATAGTGTGGTGGTTTCCCGTTGCCTTCCACACCAAACATTTTATAGGGGTTATTTAGACCCCAAGGCTTGCTGTAGCCTCTTCCGGCCGGTTGCCCGGCCGGGGATGTGGTTATACCACCACTGCTCGGTCGCCAGAGCCTCGTCCGTTATCTAGCAAGGGGTACCGCGACAGCCCAGGAGCTGTCGCCACTAGCTATTCATACAAACCACCAGTGCGAGCAGGTGAGGATGACAGTTGGGGCCGGCAAGATGTTAGTGCCCTTCTCCCCCTTACCCCTATATATATAAGCCTTCCTTCGGACACTATCTTATTTATTGTTCGTATATAAAAGTTTTTTGCCATTTTTGTGCGTCAATTTGCCAGTTGGCAAAGACCTCCTCCAATCTTCTCCATTCTGGCCTGTCAGTGGCCACTCTACCCCATGTAGTTCCTGCTACTTGTCGGATGTCATCATCCCACCTTTTCTGTGGTCTGCCTTTCTTTCTTTTTCCCTCTCTTGGGTACCATTCCGTAACTAATTTGCACCATTTATCCTTTTCTCTAATCATGTGGCCTGCCCATTTCCATTTTTGTCTCTTTAGTTTTAAAGTTATATCCTGTACCTTTATTGGTCATTATAAAGTCGATTTGGTTTTTTATTTTACTATCGGGTGACAGCCATGTCCACATTCTGTTTTTCTTTTCCTTAAAAATGGTGTTCACTATGGTCAAGTTATTTTCCATTGCAAAGTTCATGAGCATTTTCCCATTCCTGCTTCTGGGTTTTGAGCTGTATGTGTATGGTCCTATAGTTGTTTCTTCATGAAGCTGACGTCCCCCTTTTTGACCATTGAAGTCTCCCATCATGATGATATTTTTGTGAGCTTGTGTTAGTATAGTTTTGTTTAACTATACTAACAATATATAGTATTCTACGTTTGACAATTGGGGTCACTATAGAAGTCTTTTGTCTGGATAAAGTTGGTTTGAATTGGTTTTTTACATTTTGATATTGTTGTTGATTTTTTATTGGAGGGTTTTGGTCTGATTCCCCACGGGGACCAACCGGGTTGGGGAATATGAGGTTATTTGCTCTTGCTGTTGTTGTTTTATTTGATTGTGTGTTATTTGGCTTCCGGTTATTATTTGAGATAAGTATTTTTTTCAGACATAGAGTAGGCTCGCTCTCGCATATGTTGGAAAGCGTCCCTTCGCTGGATTTTCTTGCTGGTATTTTTAGTTGTATCTTAAGGGCTTAGTGTCTCTGGGTTTCTTTTCCTTTTTTCATTCTCGCGAAAGTTACTTGCTCTGGCTTTGCGGTTTTCCATAGTGTCCTTAGAATAATCGTTGGTAATGTATGTGTTTTCTTTCATTTGTTTTTTGTGTCTAAGTATTTGTATTTTTTTCTGCAAAGTTGTTAATGTAATCAGAATAGGTCTTATTTTCCCAGCTTTCACTTTTTTACCAAGGCGTTGTGCTTTATTAATTTCGCAACTTTCGAACGGTACATCCAAATCCGTGATTGTTATTATTATCGAAGCGTTTAAATCTTCAATTTTTTCGGTGTTAGGTTCCAAAATTCCATGAAGGATAATGTTGTTTTTCCTAGCATTTATGTCTAAAAACTGTAGCTTCTTGTTCAGTGTTTCAACTTCGCGTAAAAGTTTTTCGTTTTCCGCTATTATAGGTTGTATTTTCTCATCCACCAATTTTAGTACTGTGGCTGTAACACTTTCTGTTATTTGTATTGTTTGTTTGTTTAACTCTTCTTTCATTTTGTCAAGGAGCAATGACATTTCATTTGACAGTTGACTACTCATGATGGCAGCCACAGACTAGGTAAATGGCCACAAAGGAGCTTGTCTTCACCAATGTATTTCTACGTAATATACTGTGCAACCTAGCGAGCAATGTATGTTGAGGGGTCAGTATTTCAACGTTGGTATTATTGGAATATTTCCGTTTTGGTATTTGACAGCCAATTTTGTATAACCTCAAAATTAGTTTTGTCACTTTAGCCCTATCTTATTTCACTTTATTTTCCACAGCCCCGCGTAGATTATTTGCGGCGATTTCTTGCACTTGTTTTTAGAACCCAGTTGTTGTGTTTTTAGCACTGTTGCACTTGTATATATCACCTTTTATTAATTAAAAACCAGGAACGATTGATAGCATGACTTTATTCTCAGTGTTGCCAGCCGGAAGTCCCCCCTTACCACTATATCGGTATAAATTACTTGTTAATAAATTAAAACTCTTAAAAACATTTAAATAAATGATTAAACTTTCTTTAAACCTGTAATAGTAATTTTAATTATATTTCCGTACAAAATATTAACAACAACAATTTATTTTGGTTGGCCTTAAAATAAATATGGACAAGACAAAGGTCATGTCGAATGTCCATGCTGTGCCCACCCCTGTAACCGTTGGGAATTTCTCGAAGTTGTCGATCATTATATTTATCTAGGCAAAATGGTTCAACTAGGTAAGTCCAACGTTGAGAAAGAAGTCAATCGACGAATCCATCTCGGCTGGACAGCGTTCGGGAAACTTTGTCACATCTTCTTGTCCAAAATTACTCAGTGCCTGAAGACGAACGTCTTCAACGAGGGTCTATTACCAGTGATGGCTTACGGGACTGAAATGTGGTCTCTTTTTATGGGCCTAATAAGAAAGCTCCAGGTCACTCAACGTTAGAAACAAATATCATCTTATAATGGCTTTAAAATAATTCTTTACAAAACCCAGTTTCTGTTACTACCAACACTAAGTAGAGTTTCATTTATGATTTACATATGGATAGGTATAATATATATTCTGTAAGTAAGTTTATCAGATTTGTCTGTAGGTAAACACAACAGTACTGTCCAAAAATAATAACAAAATCAAAATATTGAATTATCTTCCTAAAAGAACAGTTAGGTACAAATGCTTTGGTTTTTGCAATACATGTTGCTGAAATAGCTACTTTAAGGATGTAAATTTCATAACAATAATGGTATATATGGCTAGATTCAATATAAATATCAATCACCTACCCATGTAATGCGTTCCATAATATTATGCTTTGTTTTATAAGACTGTATAAAAAAAATGTTGCATGAGTGAACAATTTTTAACCAAAAAAACTCACTTTACTAGCAATATATTCGTCACAGAATTAATGATTATAAAAACATGTGTATGTCAATTTTACATATATTTATCATAGCTTTTACAATTTTTCTTTATTATGTAAAGTAAAATTAAAAGATAATATAATTACAGTAGAAACTCGATTATCCGCCCTCAGTTATACGGATTCGCGATTATCCGGACAGCCCAGCTATATTCAAAATATGTACCTACAAGTCGAATTTGGGCAAGCAGAATTGGGCAAAAATTAAAAAAAGAGAAACCGGTCGTAAGTTAGCTGATCAGTATGGTGTGGGTACATCCAAGATAAGTGATATAAAAAAGAATGCCGATTCAATTTTGTTGTACACTTGTAAATTAGATAGTGAAAACGGAAGTAAACATCGGAAAATGACGAAGAAACCGAAAAATGAACTTTTAAAAGATTTCAACACGGATGATTATATTTATTTAGATTTATGAGCTAATGTTAATGATACAAATATGCCAGGATTGTTATGATGATGATATAAAAGAGTGGGTCACTTGTGACAGTAATGATCAAGGCTTTCAAATTATGTCGGATGACGAAATCGTAGAAAACATTGCAGAGAAATGAACAGCAAGAAGATGAAACAGAAGAAAATCTAGACGTGGGAAATGATGCAGGAACATCTCATGATGAAGCACTTCATGACCTAGATACAGTTCTCAAGTGGTTTGAAAAACAAACAGAGAGTGATACTGTGAGTTTATTTCAGCTGAAATGAATTCGTGATATAGCAGCAATGAAGAGAAAAAGTGGCTTACGTAGTAAGTTAGTAGTATTTTAGTACAATACATGTACGTATGTAATCTAAGAAAATGTATCTCTTAATTATACCTTAATATACATTGATTTTCGTTGATATAGATATATTTGTTGTTTTTAATAAATAAACATATAAAATTATATGTACCACATATGTATGCACAAAACCCGGTATTCTTCATACATCGCTCTTCATTCGATTATCCGGATTTTCTATTATCCGAATGCCTAATGACAAAAATTAGTCCGGTTTTAATCGGGTTTCTACTGTATGAAGTTATCTATAACAGATTTATAACTTCAGAATAAAGTACTATAAAGTCCGCAATGTAATTAAATCTAATCCGACATCGCCGCCAACGTCTTTGCAAATACCTGCAAAAAATTATGAATTTTAATTGAGTTTAAAATTTTTACAATCTTCTTATGAATTATGAGTTGAGAATTCTTGTTTTCTATAACAGTGATAGAGTTTATATTATATCGCGTATAACATCTCTGAGATTTTATATGTAAAAATAAAATATCCAGTTATTTTTTTGACACAATGGCTTTAAAATTGATAAAACATGTATCATATAGAAATTTCAACTTAGTAAACATTTGGATGTAGGTACTTTATTTTCTTATCATCTTAAGTTTTACGGTTATAAACAAATAGTACCATTTTGTAATTCTCACAAATTATATTTTCTTTCAAGAAAGTTTGTTTGAATATATAACAAGAAACTCGTACAATATTTGTTACTTTCTTGATTATGTATTCAAGAATATTTATAAAAGCATTAATTTAGTATGGAGTATATTTGTTATTTCTTTGTTGTTTTAAACTGAATTTATAACTAAAGAATAAATTAGACCTGAAATAAATTAAAAATGTTTATTTATCTCACAATATTTAAAGGACTGTTTTGTGTGAAATGATTGGCCTACGAATAATCATTTTCATAACGAATTAATCTATTGATATTAACATGTATTATCCCAAATCTGTTATTAGTGATTATTAGTATAAGATGCTGTTATGTCTAATCTGTAATCAGTAATTAGTTTTAAGTACTGCTGTCTGTAATCGGTTATCTATAATTACTGATAAGTGCTCTCCGGTTTTGTCTCTATTAAGCTTTTAACAGTGTAACTACACATCTGCATGAAATAATTATTCAAAACTGCAAGTGACGTAATCATTCAGTCTTGATGAGTATTGTTACATATATATATAATTGTTAAATTTAAATTAAAATAATTGTTAATGCAAGAACGTCAATGAAAAATAATTAAGAAAACCCAGACTACATACCATGAATAATTTATATATATATATTTTTAAAGTAAAGTTAAAATAATATTTTACATGTTTTTTTTTAAATAAATAGACAGTACAGTTTGTATGACTCCTGCAGCTCATAGAACAATACTATATATATATATATATATATATATATATATATATATATATAAATATAGCATTCTACACATTTGTATGTTTACATTCAGTTTAAAACAACAAAGAAATAACAAATACACTCCCTACTAAATTAATGCTTTTATAAATATTCTTGAATACATAATCAAGAAAGTAACAAATATTGTACGAGTTTCTTGTTATATATTCAAACAAACTTTCTTGAAAGAAAATATAATTTGTGAGAATTACAAAATTGTACTATTATATATATATATATATATATATATATATATATATATATATATATATATATATATATATATATATATATATATATATATATATATAGTATTGTTCTATGAGCTGCAGGAGTCATACAAACTGTACTGTCTATTTATTTAAAAAAAAACATGTAAAATATTATTTTAACTTTACTTTAAAAATATATATATGTCGCAGATCACGATAATTTAACGATAATTAGTAACTCAATTGATATCATAGTAACAGTGGGGTGTGAACGCCGTGACGTAACGAGTCACGTGATCGGAATCGTTTGGAGGGGCATCTGAGACATTTTAAATATCCGAGAGCATCGAGACGAGAGGATTATTGATTAGTGTGAGCCTCACAGTCCGGACCCCCCAAACGGGACCGGTGGTTCACGAAACTCTGATAATTGTATACCTACTAAGTAATTTGTGATTACCTACATTTAATACAAGTATTCTCATATTGTATCTGCGTGGTTTAATTGCCTGAGACCTACGCCTCGAATCCTGTACCAGAAGACTTCATCAATACCGAACAAGCCACCAATATACCTCCTTATCTCCGACATCAGAAGCGGGATTCACTCGGGCATCAAAACCACCAACTACCCGCGAGATAAGTTTATTGAACCTACAAATCACGTCAAGCAAGTAATGAAGTGATTTTGTTATTTGAAACGCACACTACAAGATAATAACAATGAAGTTCCAGAATCAATACAATCAATCAATAGTTGATAATCAATGATTGTAAATCAATCAATCAATCAAAATAAATTTATGTTATCTCGAAACTTCAAAAATTGAAATCTACCCACATATCAAAAAATGTAGTGAAGTTTTTATGAAAGAAGAAATCGCTGCGGATGAACAAAGAAAAGAACTGAGAAATTATGGCGGTAATGGCGCGGCTGGTGGTGACGGCGTGGCGTGGCTGGCGGTGACAGCACGGCGCTGGCGGTTACGGCGCGGCGCGGCTGGCGGTGACGGCACTGCGCTGTTGGCGGTTATGGCGCGATGTGGATGGCGCTGATGGCGCTGATGGCGCTGATGGTGCTGATGGTTGATGTTGCTGATGGTCGTGATGGCGGTCGTGGCGATGGCAGCTATCGCAGCGGTACTGGTAAAGTGCGGTGCGAGCAAAGTGTTGAGGTCTGCTCAATTTATCGACCATCGGGCACGTCGCAGAATAAAGGTGAATTCGTTTCGATTTGCTTCCAATTTTTGGGCTAAATACTCGCTAGTTAAAGAAAATTAAGCCATTAAATATAGTGGTAAGCACTTCATTATTGTTATTGAGATAACTAGTATTGAGATTAGCGATCAACCCTCACGATCTTGTTTTTTTTAATTTTTACTGATAATTATTTCACTTTAACTTAACGTCATTTTTTTTAAGTATTATGTTAAGGCGTGAAATTATTTTATCCCGGATTTTTGTAAACGTGAGTGTTTGTTTTAAACTCTGAAAACAATGTTTTAAACTTTTGTTTTAAATAACTTTGTTTTTAATTCGGTAAATAATGGTAACGCGATAGCTCTAAAGATTCAACCGGTTAAGACCAGTCAAGACTTTAAAAAAACTGTAATTCGATTTTCGGCATATTTTATTTCTTGTCTACCTACATGTGTAGTAATCACGGGCGAATTTACAATTATTAATTAATCGTATATTGCAAATGTGTATTATTGCCGATCAAGGCCCGTAAATGCTGTAAAATAAAACGGTTACTTAATTTAGCAAAAGTAAGATCTTATTATTTCCGTCTTGTAAATGTTTTCCGCAACAGAGACTAGCTATATTCGATCGGGGCAAGATGCTATAGATAAAGTTCAACCGGCGACAAATTGTACAATGACCAGGGTTGCAAAAGTTTCAATTTTAGAGTTTATGATAAATAAAGTTAAAAAACCTTTGTTTTTGATATAAAGCGATGCCAGAGAGTTAAGTACCACTTGAAGTCAGAGCTTGTAGTAAAAGCGATTGAGTAATAGTGATAGTAGTGAATCTTTATTCAATTGGGAGTCCCTGGGACTCGGAATTAAAATCAATGCCATGAAACAAACGGGAGATTTGTTGGTAGGGCTTAGTGAAAAGCCATATGTGACGAATAAGATTCATGCTTTTGTGTTTTATTATGTTTTTAAAATACATTTTTGGTTTAAAATGTAATGAAAAGTGGCGCTTTATTTATTTTATTGGTCATTTATTTTGATACAGAATTCTGATTGTGATGTTCAACTTTATTATAGTGATTGTTTAGATTTAAGTCAGGCTGTTAAGAATATGGATAGGCGCTTTTGAATTCTATTTTCACTATTTATTATTACAAACGTAACCGTATATGAGAAATATAAACAGACTAAGTTAGATCCAAAATATAAAGGGACTTTTCAAGGAATATCGTTATACTTTAAGATCATTAAATTCTAACTGTACCACAGGTTAAATTAAGTAGGAACCACGAGATCTAGGAGAGACTTGACGCCAATGATGGTTGTCTATCTCTATCTTGACTTGACGCCTATGCGGGTTGTCTATCTTGACTTGACGCCAATGATGGTTGTCAATCTTGACTTGACTCCAATGCGGGTTGTCTATCTTGACGCCAATGCGGGTTGTCTATCTTGACTTGACACCCTAGGATGTCTATATTGACTCCGAAGTTTTGAATGTTGATCTTGACTTGACTCTAGTTTGGGATGTCATTCTTGACTCCAACACGGGATGTCTATCTTGACTCCAACACGGGATGTCTATCTTGACTCCAATACGGGATGTCTATCTTGACTCCGATACGGGATGTCTATCTTGACTCCTATACGGGATGTCTATCTTGACTCCGATACGGGATGTCTATCTTGACTCCAATACGGGATGTCTATCTTGACTCCGATACGGGATGTCTATCTTGACTCCAATACGGGATGTCTATCTTGACTCCAATACGGGATGTCTATCTTGACTCCAATACGGAATGTCTATCTTGACTCCAATTATTTGAATCCCATGGAATGACTTTGATTGAGTTATGTTCTATGTAACGGCTTTAGTTATCATAACTATCGATTTTAGAAAGATTCATGATTTTTTTGTGGTCAGAAAGGCCGAGCGAAGCATCATCTACAGTTGACTATTGTTCTAATTTCAGATACATATGCACACGAGGGCGTGTGACTTTTCAGTATGGCCGTGTCGCAGATCACGATAATTTAACGATAATTAGTAACTCAATTGATATCATAGTAACAGTGGGGTGTGAACGCCGTGACGTAACGAGTCACGTGATCGGAATCGTTTGGAGGGGCATCTGAGACATTTTAAATATCCGAGAGCATCGACACGAGAGGATTATTGATTAGTGTGAGCCTCACAGTCCGGACCCCCCAAACGGGACCGGTGGTTCACGAAACTCTGATAATTGTATACCTACTAAGTAATTTGTGATTACCTACATTTAATACAAGTATTCTCATATTGTATCTGTGTGGTTTAATTGCCTGAGACCTACGCCTCGAATCCTGTACCAGAAGACTTCATCAATACCGAACAAGCCACCAATATACCTCCTTATCTCCGACATATATATAAATTATTCATGGTATGTAGTCTGGGTTTTCTTAATTATTTTTCATTGACGTTCTTGCATTAACAATTATTTTAATTTATTACTCTATTAAAATTGCCATTTAAAGTATGAAATTAAAACTTTGAGATATATATATTTTATAAAAAAATACTTTTTACAATTTTTATCTCTAAAACAAAAAAAAATTTACTAATTGATAAAACATGAAAGCTAATGCACAAAGAATAATTGCATAAAGATTGCATATACAAATAGAACTTCATTACTCTAAAGAAAGTGTATGCTAAACGTAAAAGTAAACATACAAATGTGTAGAATGCTAAAATACTAAAATGGTGATTAACCGGAAATTCTATTCGAGGCTTTGATAAGATGGGGCAGAAGGGTCATGTTATGAAATGTACATGAACGAAAAGCGAACAACAGACTCTTCTCGTGTACACGAGAATAAACCACCAATACACAAGTAACTATCCTTTTAAATGTGCCAAATATAATAAGTTTATTTAAAATAATCAATTACAATTAATCATATTTATTACTCCCTAAGACTTTTTGCTCGACCCAAACTTTGTATTTGTCACTCAAACGTCGCCATAAACACCATAGGGGGGCAGCAATTATGTATAAGAATACAATAATAATGAGATTGAAAGATCAATCTCATTCGATTGGCTTTTTTTTATGCTAAAAATTATTTTACATATTTAAATATAACCATTCATTCTTAATTTAACATATAACCATTCATTTTTAGCTTAACCGTAAGAGAGCAAACTCGTTCATTCGATTTATTATATTGCCTATTATCTAAAAGAAGGCGAATATTCTTATTCGAATTCAAATCTAATTTGAAAGCTGTAACTCCAATAGGTCCAAATGATCCTTATCAAATAGGTGAAATCAAATCAACTTCCAAATCATCATTGTAAAATATCCTACAGTTATAAAGCCTCTTACTAATTTCATAGTCATTTAATTTACCTACTTGATCCATATGTGTTATTATTATTTAGTTATCATAATATAAAAAATTTGGGAAACTGTCTATTTGTACGTAATATTGAAAGATGTATATATATATTTTAAAAATTTTATATTTCTATAAAATGTTTCAAATATTCAAATCATAAACTCTGATGATTAAATTTGATTGCTGGTTTGCCTTGCCTGATTTTGCAATTAAATCAAACAAATATTTAAAAAAAATTATATATCACAGATATTTTTACAATTTATATAGTAATATGTAAGCAACATCTCAAGTTATAGCCCTACTACATTGAAACTTTATTTTTTTTATGTCTGTCTATGCTGTTAGCCCTGTTGGCTATTACAGCGTCACCGGGGAACACACATTGAAACTGTTAGTATTTTTGTGCCTTATATATTGGAAAAAAGGCAATAAAAAAATATAATTACGAAATATATAGATAGGTAGGTACTCGATCAGCTGTGCGGGAATAAAACAACGTAACTATAGTACAGCGTATATTGGTCGACTGACACGACGAGAAGCTCACATGTAATTTTGTCATACTACCTACTTTTATAAATAAAATAATATACATACATAACAATAATGAATCCCAATCATTTGAGATTAAAGTAATATTCTAATTCTTTTCTCGCTATTGCATCATACATAAGTCATCTTTGTAGATACTTGTTTATCATATCATTTTTCACGCGATCTATCCACGTCTTCTTCGGTCATACTTAAGACTCTTCTCGTTTTATCCTTTTCATCCCCTCCATATTACTTTTCCATACCAAGCGATTACTTTTCTCTATTATTAAATGCACTATAATGCAATATATATTTAATGATAAAGTGTTTTTTGTGGGTGTTAATTACTGATCGGAAATAGAAGTTAGGATATTGTGTTGACTAATTTGTCGTTATCACTGATTGTGTTGACAGTTTGCATTTATTAAACTGTACTTCTGATTAATCTGTTTATTATTGATTTATAATACATATTACTTTTAATTATAAATTGAATGAAAACCTTATAACATTGAAATATAATTTCAACTTAGACATTAAACACTTTATTTTTAAGTTTATTTAATACATAGGTAATCATGCCAGGAAGTGCAGTCATTATGTTCATATAATAATTATGCAAAGAAAAATAAATAATATGTTTTCGTTTACTTTTATACAGATTTGTTACCATTATTTATTAAAAGTAATAGTGGTTTCATTATGACAACTCTTTATAGTATCTATATAGTTTAGAACAGTGCCCATCTCAAGTATTTAAATATTGTTGACACATCGCGCCACAATTACATCAGCATAATTGACGATAATAGCGATAGTAAACATAATTAATCAAATTAAGAAGTAATAAATATCAAATGTTAAACTGTAATCTACCTTTAATTTTCTCTAAATTAACACTACTTTTATATACAGCCCATTAGTTTTTAAATGTAGCGTAAAACAATGCACAGACTGAATTTAAAATGAAGTCTGTCATCTCATTATTTTCCAAAAAGTGCTTTAAAATTCTCAAACTAAAAAGCTCTTGCAAGCGTAGCACTTTATATACCATCTTCTTTTACTGCACTTCCGCGTTAAATGTGTCCGTCATTAGATATGCTACTTGTTATTTAGTAAATTATATAAAATAGTGTTTGCAACGTTTTTAAGAGCCAAGTAAATTAAATTAATCTTAATTATTGATGCTTCCTAAGCAATATAATTCTTTTCGGTAAAATATCAAACAACATTTTAAAATACACGATAGTTCTGGTAGGAATTTTTAAGCATAGTTAGAAAAATTCATAAGAATCTTAGCTTTTGTTAAATATTCAGAGAACATTTCTTATTAGAATTTATATGATTGAAAGGAAAGTTTTTTTATGATGGACGATCGTCTTTATCGGGACGGTGGTGCATCTATTAGGTTTCTTTCGAAAATCCTAACCAATGTTTTTAACTTTGCAGTATCGCTCAGCTAGTAGAGGGACGGGACAGTTTCCCAGTAGTCGGTTCGAATCCCTGTCCCAATCGGTTTATTTCTTATTCTATATTTATATACATTTAAATAAGCTTAACATGGTTATACATGTTTTTAGATATTTTCATATTATAAAACATATTTATAAAACTAAAAATAAAAGCGTGTTAAAAATATAGTTTTCCTTGTGATCCACTACGACTCCACTCAGTGAAGAATCTCACATTTTGTTATTTATTTTTAACAAGTTTGAAATTTTTGTCTTTATAAGACAAAAGTAGCTAGGTCGAATACATTTTAATGATATAAAGATTAATTACACAAATTAACTACAATACACTAAAACAATATTAAATTTAATATATTATTTTTGTTATGGGATCTATTAAAAAACAAAAATAAATAAACATTGGTGTAAATTTTTAATTTTGTGTAAATTGTATAAAGTATAAACTAACATTCATCCAATTAAGCTAAATAAAAGACAAAATTTGTATTATCAGCTGAGTAGTTGTTATAATAGTATTTGAATAAATGAATTCACATTTTATTGGTTGTGTTAAACTTCATTGGCTGCATTAAACTTTATTGGCTGTATTAGGAAGGATTTAAAGCTAATAATTTTATTACTCTGTACAGCTGCAATTTAATTTAAAGCGCCGTTTTGCTGAAAGATGAAATACAATTGTGCTCGATGAGTTTATTTTAAAACGAAAGATTCGACGAAATCTAAATACGTACATATATTGTATTAACGTTTAATATTATTACATTTTTATGATACATATTGATATTTTGATTTAGTACAATGATACTACAACCAATTACTTGTGCATTTAGATACTAGTTGTTGATTGTTGATTATTTTTTTACTGTAAATAAACATAATACGGCTTATATCCATAGGTAATTAAAAATAATATGATTTATTTTTAATTTAAAGCTGGACGGAGAAATTACATTCACTTTATTAAACTAATATATTTTTAAATGTTTAACCTCGGGCGTAAAAATGAGCGGAACCATACATTTTACGTATGTATGTAACGTGTATATATATGTCGGTACATCATGAGCTATGATGCTCCGACATAGTAGATTTAAATACGGTTTTAATAGCCTTGTCTATCAAAATAGCTTTAGCTACATTTGGTGGAAAAAAAAGGAGTGACAGTATAATAAAAATAGTAACAGGATTTAAGGCAACTTAGAAACCAATCATTTTGAAATTTGATTTTTATTTTCAGCTTATTATTATAATTAAAGATTTGGGCGAGCTATTTTGTATTTCCACTTGATTATGTAAACGTGGAGATAAAAGTCAACCGTATCGTATTACTCGTGTTTAATCATAAGACATTCATGTATATACCTAGTATTGCCATAAATACTGTCACAAAGCAAAATGATATTTTTTTAATTGCAAATAACATTTATTACTTTTACAATGTTTTAGTTTAATACACAAATATAAAACATAAAAAGCTTATTTAAATTGGTGTCCAGTGGCTGCAATACAGTCTCTCAAACGTTGAGGCCACTTATCAATAGAAGCACGCCTTCTTTCCATGGGGAAATTCTTCACTGCCAATTGTATAGATTGTTTTAGGGACTCCAAATTATCATAGTGTTTAAAGCAAGATGTCAAACTCTCTAAAACCGATCATACATCATAATCCAGCGAAATAAGATCGGGACTAGATGACGGCCAGTCTTCAGCCTTGATGAAGTCCGAGACGTTCGCTTCCAACCAAGACTGCGTGGACCGAGCTTTATGACCCGGCGCCGAGTCTTGCTGGAAAGACCGTACTTGGTTATTGAACATGGTGTTATTAAGGGGCTTAACTACTTTCTTAAGAATTACCATTCTAATAAAATCAAGTATCTTGATATACTTGTGCCGATGTTTTGATAACTTTTTCACAAAAATATGGCTCAGTAACTCCTTCCTAGTTAACACCCCACCAAACCATCACTGAAGTTGGATAATGCCCACGTTGCACGCTGTTGACTAATTGGAAAGCTTTCTTAGCTTTGAGCATAAATAAGGTCATTTTGTTTGTTAAAATGTTGCTCAATTTTAAATTTTTTCTCATCCGTAAACAACATTTTTCTGTGATCTCCGCCGCTTCAGTAGTTGTTTCGGTTTTACCACCCTATTCATCTTTAATTTAACAGTTAAGAAATGACCAGTATGTCTATTATAGGCTGCAAGTCCTAAGTCATCTCTTAAAGTACGCGACACAGTTCTAGGTGATATTTTCATTTCACGACATAAAATAATTGTCTTAAATCTTTGACAAATAGAAATTTGAATACAAAAGAACTTTTAGGGGCCAGAACCAATGAGAGAGAGAAACAAAAATTAAAACCCGGATTTTATTATCATTACAAACATTATTGATTTTAAGCACTTATCAGAAGAACATTGTAATGTTTTTAATCACTGAAGTTCATCAAAGCATGATTGCTTAATATATAAATTATATTCTTTATATGTAAACAAATTCATTGGTATTTATAGTTTTACTTCGAAAGGAAGTTCTACGGTGTATGAAGTCAAAATAAATATTTCAAGGGTGTATCTTTACTTCAATTTCGTGCAACTTGCAACAAGCACTTGCTTCATTAATAAAATACACGTCAAAATAAGATCTTATAAAATTATTTATTATGAGGAAAGCAGGATTAAATAATCCTAAAATCTTTTAAACTATAAAAACGAAAATGCATAAAACTCTTGCATAGAATTAACAAAACAAATATCAAATTATTAACAATTATAATATTATTATTGTACAGAATAAGTACACTACCTAAATAAAATCAGAATTTTTAAATAGAGTAATACTTACTATTTTGTATTGTTTTGCCATACCAAAAACGAACTAAATTATTTTCTACAATACAGGACTTAACCCCTGTTTTGTAATGTGCCAAGTAGACACGCCCTACATCAACACGATAAACATTGAGCGTCTTCTCTGAAAAGTTGTATTAATTTGCTTATCCCATAGGTGTGGAATTCCATAACGAAAAGTCCGATATAAAACTGTCTTAACACTTCTAAATGGTTTATCAATTATACGAAATTATTTATCTATAATGACTCGTATCTAAATAGTGTCTCGCAGATCATCATGATCTGCTACTATTTAAATAAAATAAGGTCCATAACATTAGGTTGAAAAAACATAGGTACTGTGTGTATTGGCAGTTATAGTCTTATAAAATAAGGCACTTAAGGTGTAAGACACCTTCAAAATTAATTATTGACATGATCTACAGTAATCAAAACCGTAATAAAGCATATAAACGTGGTGTAAGTAGTGTTCTTACAAAAATATTTTTATAAAACGTTTACTTAAAACTACATTGACCGTAACGCTCGTTAAGGTATAAAAAACATAAACTAAAATCATGAAAAACATAACATTTAGATTAACATAGAAAGATTCATAAAATCTTGACAGGACGTTTTTTTGGATTAACTTTAGAATGCCTTGCTTTTTGCTCCAGGAACTGTAAGTTTTTCGGAGTAAAGTTGATTTAGAGTCAAATTATTATCAGGCACTACCTTCGACTTTTGCGGCGTTTTCTCAACGTAGATACCGACCTGAATTCTTTATCTTCGTAGGATGATTTAAAGAAAAATTTGCCATTGCTTCGTTTTCAGCTTTTATATCGGTCCATTTGAATTTATTACCCTCATCATGTACATTGTAGTTTCCTGGACACAGAGGTTTAAGATAAAATAAATCGTTATATGTCAGTTCTTCATTAATATAAGGCTTTCCAGTTTTCTTTGCTATTTTAATCAGAGCTATATACTGGTCTGGAACGTAAATTGGAGACGATTTCAATGCTCCTTTAATCTTACTTTGGATGACAGAATGAACACAGTCTCCTTCGTTTAATAAGTACCTACCCGTATCAACCAATTTACCTTCTGCCTATGTGGGTAAGTAAAATGTAGTTGGTTTTAATAACGCTTTTAAATTTATTTATTTGACCCATAATATTACTCCAAAAAGTATACAAACTTTCAGACAAAACAACGTTAAAACTATAAATATCTATTCAATGTATAAGATAAATTCTATTAAGAGATGCCTTTAAAATACAAAGATACTATTATTCGAAATATGTTACCTGAGCATAAAGAAATAGAAAAAAATCTAATTATATTTTTCAAAAAAAACTTAATTCAAAATGATATAGTATTCTACACAAAGTAAGAAAGAAGATCAGAATAATAAATACAAAACTAACCTATTTTGAAATATAGTACTTTAGCATAAAGAAATAAGAAAATAATACTTATAATTTGTTGCAAAACTGACTTACCTCGAAATATGGTAGTATTGAATATAAAAATAAGAGAAAATATCAAATTTGTAAATGCAAAATCTACTTACTATTTCGAAATATTGTGCTGTTAAACATAAAAATAATAAGATACTTACGTGTATGTGATCTACAATACGAATACATTATTCATTGTAGCACTTTTGAATATATAATTTAGTTGTTTGGAATGTGGTAGTTCTTCATAAAAAATGCGTGTGCTCATGCCAAATGACTGTTGACAGCTGACATTGACAGTGTGGTACTTTTGCGCGAAACTCAGTTACAGAAACGGTACAAAACCAAACTAACGTCTGTGTTTTTGATCATAAAACGACGGCTGTTTCAGTGAAATATTATAGTTTAATCGTTTAAGAAACACTTTTTGGAACTAGTTCACGCTTTCTAAATTATAAACACAAAATAGGTCACTTGACTCTAACTAGTCAATTCTAACTACTCATTGAACGATACTGTAAATTTAATAATTTATTTTATCATTTTGGCACCTTCAATTTCTATGTTTAATTTTTAAAAGAAATTTTAGATGGAACACTCTAATTAATATGAAAATATTATACTTTGTAATTGTATAAAAACCAACAATTTCAATAGATGTAAATAAAAGTTTTATATAATAATTTATATAAATATATACATCATATATAATGATAAAAAGTGTTTGTGTGCATGACAATGACTGACTGGAGTTAATTAATAAGAATATTGTGTTGGCTTATTAGTTGTTATCACTGATTGTATTGACAGTTTGCGCTCCATTAAGCAGTAGCTGGTTGGATTAATCTATGTATTATTGATTTATAATACATGTTACATTAGATTAGCAAGTAAATTATAGTTTGGGACTAATAAACTATCATAACTTGGGAATAATAAACTATCATAACTCACAATTAGCATTTAATTATTTTAATAGCACTGTTCCTATTATTACTGTTAATATTATTTATTACTGTTATTTGAGGCAGAAATTACAATTGCACACAGAATAAATGTTTAATACTGACCAAAAAGTACCGGAAATAATGCAAATTTACATTGGTAATATAATCCGTTGCACACGATATCAGTAAGTAGATAAAGACAAAATATTATTTCAAAGTTTCGTGACCACAGATAGATAGACATCTGATATATTTTTAAAAAGTACCTTAGCTTAATAAATAGATGTAATAAGGGAAACGTAATTTATTAATAATTGCAACAGCCTTGCCACTATAAGGTGGTTAATTTTTTCGGGCGTTAAGTCGAGCAGACTTAATTGTGTATCTCTAGATTCATTAATTTTGCATATTTTGCATATAACTTTCTTTCAAAAATACGTTATGGAGGATCGGTAATTTAATTACACAAGGCTTCAAGTACCGGTAGAGTCTAGAAAGAGAAAGATGGGACACGAAGTACGACACGAAGATTCACGCCTATCTATGCTTAAAATATAAATTTTACGTATCCATCAAAAATCTCCTGGATAGAACAATATAAAATATGAAGGTTAATCCTACACAATTTTATACATGTGTTAGTTTTGTTTTGACTAAAAATAAAGATATAAGTTGTTGATTTGACTAAAACAATTGAATCTCTGTATAGAAGTTTAATTGATAAAATAAATGTAATATTGGATACTGATTTGACTAAGAATAAGAAGTATATAAGTCGCAGCTCGGTTAAGAGAAGGCATTTGAAATGAAATTGGGAGTACAAGTTGTGGGGTGGTACTATTGTGAAAAAAGTGTAACAGTTATAATAAACCGCTGAGTGTGTGATAGAGAGACTAAGTTGTGTAACAGTGATAGTTGAGAGTTTAAATGGTAAACAGTTTAGTGTATTTGTGAACAGTGCCATAAAGTGCTTTAAAGAATAGAACAACTGTCGTTGGCGATTCTTTGCGGTAAGAGATCTCTAATAAACGTTATACCACATCTATTAATTAATATTACCTATTTAGTAACTATTAACACTTTTTTTCAACTAACTTTGATACTGTCCGGCAAGTATCGGCGACAGGAATTATGATTACTCAGTAACATTTAAGGAGTAGAGCAATTAAACTAATGAATAATTATAAGGATCAACACTAATATAAACACTAATTACAAAAACACTCCCCAAATCTTGCAACATAAATTCTTTATTTCAACATATATATCAAATGTAAAGTTTTTTTTAAATATTTAAAATGTTTTATTCTATTTACTTTTATTTAAATACGTCCGAAAGACGGTAAATTACATAAATGATCTTCTAGTAAAAGCCACTGAAACTATTAAGCGCCTTTTTCTAGTACGACTAACTCACTAGAAGAATTTTATTCATTCCAATTTTATTCTTAATAAATGTTCATAACATATATGTAGGTGTTATAAACAAGAACAAGCACTGGTCATTTTCAAACGTATTTCAAAGGCGGCATTAGTAGGTTCTTTCCAAATTTCGTTAGGTTGGGAGAGGAGTGTAGAGGGTCAAGACGAGCGTTTTTGCGCATAATAAAGGGGCCCCTTAAACCTACTCCTGGATCGCAAGTCCCAGGCACTGCTTGCACTCCTCTCCTTGCAACGCGATGGGCCCGGCACCCGCACGGTGAATCCATGGAATGCGAAGAAGCTTCGTCGTCTCGTCTCTTGTTGAAATATTTACTTACACAATAACATTAGTACATACAATGAAATGTAACTTCCTCGTTAAAATCGAAAAAGCTCGTTAGATATTTAAATTGTTAGGTATTTAAATCATTAATTTACAGTTGATGTTTGAAAATATTGTATGTAAGGTACCGCCATATTCTATATTTTTCGTTTGAATGAATACAAGCAACAAAAATCAAGTTACTTATATTCATAATTCGTACTGACACATTGTAATGCGTATTTAAAGTTAAAAATATACACTTAGTTATTATTTGAGCAATGGTACTTCTTAATTTTGCCAGATCAAGATGTCGTAAAATGAACAAAATTATAAGTGATTGCAGGTCATTGTAGAACAAAAGATAATAATGAAATTACGGATGTATAACTTATAATTTCAGCTCTTGCGGACGCATCTCGGTTTTACACGCCTGCAATGCCTCCTGCCGATTCCCCTGGCGTTGTACTTTTCTTACATTTCCGTGGTCAAACCAGTCTATAAGGAGTAAATCAGCGTCGGATGTACGGTGTAATATATATGTCACAAAGGGTAGGTCGTTAAATACTGTAACAGTTTAATTAATTTATATTAAGCTATCCTCCAAGTTATCAATTATATACCTGCATACTGTCTTATTATGTCGCGGAAAGATGACGCTAAATGTTAGTCAAGACAACGCTGGCTTAAATACTGCTTAACAGGCCCAGGCTTAACAGGTCGCAGTAAAGTCAAATTAAATGGCATTCCTGATATCGGAGAAAGGACATCCGTTAATGATTTTTTTTTAAATGTAAAGTCAGCATTGTTGCCATCACTGTTGTAATCCTCTTGATGTGAATTAAAAATATTTGAAAACCAAATCACCAAAAATATATAATATTAATTGGTTATTCCAATTTTGAAATTGCAATGAAAATACATTTATCAATTTGTAGATTTATTAGTCCTAAATGCAAGATCCAAAAACATCCAAATTTTACCAACAATTTATATACTGACAAAAACCAGATCTACTTACAATCAGTAATTACTTATAAGTAGATTTTAAGGTTTTCGCATATTTTTGTCGCAAGGGTTAATTAAATTAACACCTTCGACAAAAATATGCAAAATTAATGAATGAAGAGTTTACAGAATTAAATCTGCACGACTTAACGCCCGGGGAAATGAACCGCCCTTCATTAGCAAGGCTGTTGAAATTATTAATAAATTACGTTTCCTTTATTATTCCTGACGTACTTTATAAAAAAGTGTCAGATGTCTGTGTATCTGTGGTCACGAAACTTTTAATTAATGTTTCGTCTTTCGCTACTTAATGATATCGTGCGTAATTCTGTGTGTAATTAAGTTACCGATGTAAATTTGTGCATTATTTGCGCAACTTGTTAGTCAGTAATAAACATTTTGTCTGTGTTCAATTTCGGTTTCAATTACTTTTACTATATTTATAAATATTAATAAAATTTTGTCTATTCAATACATTAGATTCTGACCACTATGGCCAATTTATTAAATTCAGTTGTAGCGAGAGAGGAAAGCGGCTGTTTTAGCGGCTGTAAAGCAAGCAATTCCTCAGTAATAGTGAACTCTTTATCAACACCTCGAATAAATACAGCGAGTTGAGCTGTGTCCGACAAATCAGTGCTCTCGTCTAATGCTATGGAAAATGATTCAAAACCAGCCATACGGTCAGTCAATGTTGTTTTGATATCATTAGCCATCATTTCTATACGTCGGACAACAGTTCGTCTTGACAAACTAATTTTTTCAAATTCATTTTTCTTTTCAGGACACAAAACACTGCAAACTTCTAACATACACTCCTTAATAAATTCTCCTTCGGCAAATGGTTTTAATGACTTTGCCAATTTTGAACTAACTACAAAACTAGCTTTCACAACATTATCAAGTTGTGTTCTTTGTTTATCAAACATTTGCTGCTGTTTTCCCAAATTTGCAGTAAGCTTCTGTATTTTGTCTTTTCTTATTTGTCCTGTCAGTGAGTGCAGCGTAGGATGCTTAGTTGAGTAATGCCTCTTTATATTGAATTCTTTCACCACTGAAATGGATTTATTACACAGCAAACAAATAGGCTTACCATTGTGCAAGATGAAATAGAATTCTTCAGTGCATTTTTCTTGAAATTGGCGACCCTCTGCATCTACTTTTCGTTTCTTTCCACCAGACATTATTTTCTTATACAAAATATAATTAGTAGGCACTCAAGATGCACACAAAGTCACAAAGCAAATCAACGGCACTAGCAATTCGCTAGGATACCGCTTGTCGAAGTTATCACCTCGGTAGCTCAAATAGAACTGAACTTAAGTTCGGGCCATCCTCCCGCTTATATAGGCAAAATGAAGGAATGATCTAGAATCGTCTTATGTAGAACAGTCAACATCAAAGGATTTTATGTCAAACATCAAAGGCTTTTATGTTTGCCGCCTCACTCTTTGATGATCGCCGCCACTCGGCTTGCTCGCTCACTTATTTCCGTGAGTATGAGTAAGTAGTGTAATATTTTTTTTTTAATTAAGTTTTACAAAATGTCTTACGGGCCGGATCAAATCATACAGCGAGCCGGATCCGGCCCGCGGGCCGGTTGTTGCCCACATATGTAGTAGAGTTAAATAGCAAAAAAAAACAATGTTTTCAATATTACAGTTATTTGATTTACATTTAAAAAAAAATTATAAGTATAACCATCTTACGCAAAATCGAAAGAGTGCATTGGATACTGTTATACAATCGACCCTATTCCATTTAAATTACTCTTTCTTATGAAATTTTGTTAAAAATGTAGGTAGGTAATGATAATTAAAGGTACTTAATTATCATAGTTGAAATTTATACAACGCGATAACTGTATTAAAATTAAATATATTACAATACCAATAAACTATATAAATTCTATGAGATTCTGAATCACGCTATCAAAGTTTCTACGCTCCCTGAGTATATATAGAGCTCGTAAGATGGAGCATACAGGAGGACCGTCTCTACGTAGTAAACCGGTCTGCTTCCGTGCCGGTTTAATATGGTCGCACCATTCAGATGACTGTTAATCAGTGAATCAATGCGAGAGAAGCCATACAAATGATGAAACAAGTTAAAAAAGAGATTCAAATTTTGAATTCAAATTGCTTGAAGGTCTTCAATTGTCCGATAGCCAACTCCCACTATCATAGAGAATTTTTCCCCTTTTTTCGTACTGTATATATTTTTTTATTATTAGCTGTGCCTGCGACTTTATACGCATTATTTGTTTTGGTAACCGATTGTTAAAGAAAAACAAAATGTAAAGTGAATCCCATGACAATTTATTCCCGAAAACTGACGAAAAATATTTTACATGTACAGACAGCGACCAGTTAGAGTTTTTTTTTTATGTATAAAGGTATATGTACAAAAAAAATTAATATTACAATTTATTGTCTTTAAATAAGGTTTACATAGATCAAAAACTAAGAAACGTGTGATTAGACTGTTTTTTATATTTAATTAAAGAATAATTAAACTAAGAATAGAATTTACATTTAAATAGTATGTTTTATTCCTACTCTCAACGTGTACCTACTTAAATATGATGATGGATAGGATAGATCAGTTATTTGGTCGTTACTCAATAGACTCTAGGTAGATGAATATTGTCGGCGATATTGTGACTAAAATTATCGAAATATTTATTACAAAATAACGTAAAATTATAAGCTATGTCCATACTAGTTTATAAATATTTAACTCTTTGAGTATATTATGCAAGTAATAAATTAAATATATTCGATAAGTAGCTTTATTTTGAACTTTTGTTTACAGGCTATTGTCTTAAGAGTTCTGTTCTTTTTTAAATAGCTTTAATAATATTCAAGTTTGTTATATTAACTAAAATCTACCACAAATATTATGTATATTAATAAACAATTACTTTATAGTAAGAATATGGTCTTGTGTACAGATTGAAACTATTAATTTGCATACATAAGTAATCTATCAAGTGTAGTAGTTAATTGTCAGACGAGCGACTGCGGCTAACCGCAGCACCACTTTACTGTCGTCATTGTACCAGGGATCAAGCTGGGAGAATATTCAAAATACATTAGAATACATTATGAAATTCTGTATTAACTTATATATGTATTTTAACGTGAGTACAACCGACTATATTATATATATTATATAGTGCATCTTTAAATGTTAATGTTATTCATACTTCGGTTTATTGTTAATATTATTTATACTTTAAATCTGTATATATATATATATATATATATATATATATATATATATATATATATATATATATATATATATATATATATATATATATATACTACATTTCAGGTATCAGCTATTTCTGGTAAGCTTGTAAAAAATTATGAATAATATATAATATTATGTATTTTTATAATTAAAAACACTTTGGGGGTTCCAATTGATGATAAATATAAAACTCCAACCAGTAAAACTACAAAATAGTGGTAATACTTTGGTTAACAAGAAATTAGGTTATCTCTAATTTGGTTTTTTAATCGTTATTTAAATCACCTCCCGTTCATTTCACATCAGTTCACATCAGATTGAATCAAATTTAAAAAAGGAAATGGGAGCTTTTTTTATTAACTGTATAAAGCCAAGTAGTTGAAAAATGACACCCAGAGGTGCCGTTAAATATTTTAGTATCTGAAAATGTGAAGGTATTTGAATTTATAATACCAGTAAGACTCGGAAAGAAAAATATTTATATTCACTACTTAATCATTTTAATAATAGGTTCGAGTAACAAATTTCAAGTATATTATTACGATGGCAACTATGTAATTAAATGGATTTGTTTTGATATTTTATTTTTTAGAGAATAAATGTAAAATTAAGTAAGTTAAATTGTAGAAATCTTGGATAAAAAAAAGATTATTGTTTTAAGGCAAAGGCAATATGCAAGTAATATTACTAAATCCGCTAAAAGTTTCGAGCATATGCTACATTACACTAACTGTGGAATGGATTGTTTTAAAAAAACCCCTTTTAATTTGATGATTTTTTAATTTAATAGATCTCTTATCTACTGTGTCCCACCGGATAGATGGTGAATAAAAACTTTAGATTGTGCCAATTGTTAAAACAGGACATAATCATCATTAAACGAATTATTATCTCATTTATTTATCGTGCTATCTATCTAAACTGCTTGAAACCTTAGTGAGTTCGACAATTATCATTACATAATATTTACAGGTCATGTGATTTTTTTGTTATCCGAGCTTCATCGTGTCTTTTCTTTCTGTCCGATCTTTATCATGTGATCCGGTCTTCGTCCCTGAATTTTAAGTGGTAGGTCTGTACAAACAAATCTAATATCATTTTGTCTTTTAACTGTAATTGATACAGGCCAGTACAATATACAACTTCAACCACTATCTCCAATTTGTATACCGAAGCTTACTTAAATCTAAAAGTAGACATATTCCTAAAATGATTCGCGCGGCTATTGAAATTTCAAAAAAATCGTAATTTATAGTTCATAAATTTACTTATAATTAAATAATTCTTAATTATTTAAAATGAAGATGGTCGGAATCTATCAATCCTATGATCCTTTCCTGAACAAAATGAAATCCCAAGTCAATGACAGCACTGTGAAACATTAATAAACTATTAGATCATATTCTGAATTCAGTTTCCGGTACTAAATTACTAACAGACACCTACATCCCAAGAACACAATGTCTGCAAAGCAACTGAAATGTCGGACTTAAATTTAAGATTAAAGGGAAATCCACTTATATGCGAGATCAACTTTCTATGTTAATAGAATATTTAAATGTACTATTTACTGTGACCCTTCGGTGTCGTGTTGTACGAATAAATATTTTTATTTTCATTCGAACTATGGCACAAGTCAGCTAGTGAAAGCTATGGAAAGGATGTTTATTATTTAGTGTACTGGTCTAATAACAAAACTGCGATATTTAGTGAATAATGCATATTTTACGAATGGAAAGTGAAAAATGTGTGAACAATTAAACTTGTATTGTAAACGATAACAAATCTCAAGACAGACCGATCATTATGTTACAAACTTATTAATTATTTTAATCGTCTTTGCCATTCTATCCAACTTTTCTTATTTGTTATTTTCTAATTTCTTCGAAATAAATTGTAAAAACATTTAATATGTTTCATTCGCGAGATGAAAAACAAAAAAAAAGTAAGATTTTATTTACCATTTAATCGATGACATTAATATAATATTATTAGTTCGTAAAATAAGTTATAATTCTAATTTAAATCCTCCTGTAACGATGAACTAAAGTAATTAATTTCTCGACGTTACTGGAAAAGGTATAGTGATTTAATAAAAGCTCTCTGATTTTTGTTTTGATTTTTATTTATTTTTATTGTTAGTACACTAATTCCGAAGTTTTATTAAATATATTTAAATTGCCTTTAAAGTTTTATTGTTACAGTAAATCAATCCTATAATATAAAGATTTTGTTTAAAAACTAAGTAAATAAACTAAAAGGTAATAGTCAATTTTACCAACGTTTCATTCGTTTACTACTAATAATGTTATGAATACCATATAAAGTATCTCTCTCAACTTGAGTATATTTTTTGTGTAAAAATCCCGTTGTTTATACATATATATGATAAGTTTAATGGTAAAAGTATTTAAATCCTAGATTATTAAAAACTGAAAAGAAAATTCATTCTGTTGATGGTTCTCGCTTCCAATTAATTAATTAGAATCAATTCAAAAAGATTTGACAAACATTCAATCGTATTATAAAGTACTCTATCAATATCAACTATAATTTATTGCACGTGAAATTTATGTTTGTCAAATTAGTGTATGTGCAGTGTGTAATAATACTTTAACTCAACAACAACGACATCAACTCAGAAAATTATACAGTACAAATACAATATTGTAGAGCTATTTATAATAGAGCTCTCTTACCGCGAAGAATCGCCAACGACAGTCGTTCTATTCTTTAAAGCACTTTATGACACTGTTGACAAATACACTAAACTGTTTACCAATTAAATTCTTAACTATCACTGTTACACAACTTAGTCTCTCTATCACACACTCAGCGGTTTATTATAACTGTTACACTTTTATCACAATAGTACCACCATACAACTTGTACTCCCAATTTCACAATGCCTTCTCTTAACCGAGCTGCGATTTATATACTTCTTATTCTTAGTCAAATCAGTATCCAATATTACATTTATTTTATCAATTAAACTTCTATACAGAGATTCAATTGTTTTAGTCAAATTAACAACTTATATCTTTATTTTTAGTCAAAACCAAACTACTACATGTATAAAAGCTAAGATTTATAACACACATTTTGAAATTCTGTATAAATTAACAAACAATGTACACGTTGTTCCATCTTACTAAATTAATAACAATTTTGCAAGGTTACGTTTTCCTCCGATAGTCAAAGTGGATACATAAAGGATAGAATTCAAGCATATACGACACCCAGATGCAGTTAAATTTTAGGAAGGTAGAATTTTAGTTATGTAGGAATATTAAGTTATATGCCTTTTTAAGTATCTCACTGTATTCTTATGTCAAGTATCGTCATGAAAGCTATGGAAGGAGCTATGGAAGGAGCTACGGAAAACTATTACGATAATTTTTTTTTTGAAAAATTAAATTAATTAATTAATAAATTTTTATATATTTTTTTTTATTATTATATTTTTTTTTTATTATTATTATTATTTTTTTTTTTATAAGAAAAATGTTAAAAACTTACTGGCTAAGTTTGTTGCGGACTCTACACAGTTTATATCGCATTGGAACCGAGTACTCATTTATCATCTGATATATAAAACAATTAACAAAAGATTTGCACAACTTAGAAGTAGAAATGAAAACTTTTATTTGTACATTATAATATAAAACTATACTTATAAATAAACTTAGAATTTAGAATTAAAAATTGTAATTTCATGTTTAGATTAAAAATATCGCAAATAATCAGGTTGTCAAATATATTGATACTCCGAGATGAATGTTTATATGGTTTATTTAATTTTAATTATTACTTGATAAACTTCTGCCCAAGTGCATGTACATTACATTAAAAAAAAATCTTTTACATTGGTAATATTTGTATATGTGGGTGGATGAAACATAATATATGGTTACTAATATTTATCTTGTATGCTAGTATTTTACTACTTTTTTCGCCTATGATGTCACTATTCGTTACAACAGAATGGTTAAATCGAGGGTAAAGACATATTTACGTCATTAATATTTTATAATAAAAACGCTGTGTCTTTATTTCTATGACAAATACGAATTTTAGTGTTTATTTTCATTCATTTTATTTTGTTTCTCTTTAACTTTCTATAATTAATTCAGATATTCACCTCTGGGAAGTGATATCATGCTGGAATAAGGTGGACTAATTTTTATTTTAAAATATGTAGCACAAATCGAATGCTTAATTGAATACGAAATCTTTGTCTTTGTGGGTATTTTAAAATGGTCTTAAATATTGCAATTCGGCAGGCAATTGAATTTCAATGAGTTTAATTGTCATATTTATGTATTGTTTCATTCCGGATACAAAGAGGATGGAACGCGAAATTTTGCTAAACTTTAATAGAAGGTATTCATAGTAATATTATTAAATTTCATGGTTTTATTCAAATAAAGTATTAACTTATTTACTTCTTATTATTTACTTGCTGTTCTCAGCGGCTTCGATCGCGCTATATAGGAAAAAAAGCCTTGTAATGTAAGCGAAAAAGGTTTTTACACTCATTTAGGTAAAGTACTTGAATAGGGATAGCTGTTGCTCGTGACTGCGGCCACGTAGACTGTAAAAAATATATTTATATGGCTTATGATCATAACCATAAAGAGACACGGGCAACATTATAAATCCTTTTATCATAGTGTTATTAGCGATGATAATCATTTTAACTCTTAATGTTTATATTTATTAATATTCGTATATATGTTAGAACTCTCTTACTGCAAAGGAAAACCAATGATAGTCTTTTAAACACATTATAACACTGCTTATAAACACACGAAACTGTTTACTATTATTTATATAGTGTTTGTATCAGGTTGTAATACAGTAATAGCTATATACACTGCCTTGTGCTCACGGTATGGCGGAGCGGGTGGCGTTATTAGGGCGCGAGCCACAGGCGAGAGCGGACGCGTCTCTTGCGCACATCGTTAGTTGAAGAGCCAGTGCATCGGTGTACGACATGACGGGGGGTATTACACATTTTTACACACACTTTATTATACTAGTTCTGTTACATAATTTAGTCTCTCGATCACCCACTGAATTCATCAACCTGGGAGATGATTCAAATAAGTATCCAATATTACAATTATTTATTTAGTCAATTAAACTACTATACAAACATCAGATTGTTTTAGTCAGACCACCAACTGATATCTTTATTTTTTTATCAAAATCTACCCTCCAAGTATATAAAAGCTAACATATATATGACAATGTCTTGAATCATGTTACTATACTTATATATATATTTTTTTATTTATGTATTATTATTTTTTTTTTACATTGTCGGAATTTCCACGCGGATCCTTATTTTTTCTTGCATTAAATAAAACCTATGTTCATCAGAGGAATAAAGTAGGATTCTAAAGGTAAAAGTTTTTTTTTAATCGGTCCAGTCGTTTTGGAGCCTATTCAATTCAAACAAACCAACAAATTTTTCCTCTTTATAATATTAGTATAGATTCAACGATTATATGTTTCCTGTTAAAAGTTTTTTGCATGTTTTATTTATCAATTTTTTTTTTCAAAAATTGCATTAAAAATAAAACTTTTTATTTTAGTTTCAAATAAGAACAAAAGGTCAGATATTTTTAAGGATCTCAATGTTGCAGTGATAAAATCAATATCTTATATAATTGAAAGTCGCTATGTATGTATGTACAATAAAAATTGTATATGATACAAATACGATAAAATATTTTCTAAAACTGATACAAAAGAATTGTAATATACTTCGCGGTCTATACACTAACAATGAAACGCTCTACTTCTGCGCTAGCAATTTAATAGTCCGTTCAATAGCCCTCTATACAATAGTTGACTATATTTTACCTTTTTGTTTCTCTTTTGTTAATTATACTTTTAAGAGTGCAAAACAATGTATGCAATATTACATTTTATACATTATTTAATTATTTATAAGAATTATTATTAATCATTACTGATACAACTGTGATAACTTTTTGAATACATTGGTATAAAACATAAGTATATGTTTTTTCAGGCTTGAATATAATTTTTTAGTTGGTAATTAATTGTGAGACTCATCGCCATGAGTGCTTAATGTTTTTTTTAACCAGTAATTTATTAGTTTGTTGTTCCATTAATTAAAAAAATATATATTTTGACCTCTAACAGTATAATTAGTATATGCTTCACAAATTCTTATATAAGTTTTTGTACATTATATTATATATTTTTTATTTCTAATGTTTATATGTAGTGCTTTAAGACAAACGCGCGTTGATAGAAATTAAATGAAGTACATAATATTTATTTTACATAAGCAGATTATTTCGAATTGCTATAAACAAGTAAGCATAACAAACAGGTTATACCTACTTAAGTTCCATATCAGTACATAATAAAACAATTCGTTATCACGAGTAGGAAGCAAGTCCTTCTCATAATAAAAGCTGCAAAGCTTTTTTTCTACTTAAAATAATTATTGGTTATAATTAATGTTAAATTATAAATAATGTTTATTTTTCTCTACAATTTTTATTTCACAATAATAACCCTCGAGGTACCTATCTCAATAGTTTCCTCATTAATTAAGGATTTTTTAAAATAAAACCACTTTTATTTTAATAACTTACTAAACAAATTATTTGTACAAGATTAAATTCAACTGGAAGACCTCAAATACTTCTCAACAAAATATTTTGGTTTCCTTTTAAACTTTTTTTCTAAACAGATTATTTTCCAGTCGAAATAAAATTGTATATCTATATTTTTCCTCCGCTGCAAATAAAAAGTTGTTTATTGCGAGTATGTATGTATGCTATTTGCTATTTATTTTCTTGTTCGGTCTTATTCTCCAAACAGCTAGACCTTGCTTTTCAATTCGTTATTTGACAAATATCGTTTGATACTAATATAAAGCTTCCAATATAAAAAAAATGTTTTAACAATAACTCATTAAATATTATCTTTTTCTACGTAACGAAAATTTTATTTTAAATTATCAAAAAGATACAAGGCCGAAATAATTTAAATGAAAAAAAAAACAAATAGTATTTTAATTTTATAATAAGTTAAATACTTCTACATTTACTTTCTATTTTACATATTTTTCTTTTAAAAATCGCAGGTTGATATTTTTTCTTTTCTATACCCGACATCCTAATCCATCAAGAGGTTCTATTGAGTAATATCTCGCTAACCGCTTTATAAAAAATAATTTGGTTAAGAAATATTTATTAAATATTTCTGTTTTTTTTTAAATAAAACGGATTTAAAACAGATTATATTCAGTACACGTATAACTTATTTAGCAACTATTTAATTACCTAATCTCTACATACTATATAAAATTAAAATTTATTTGTGGCAATAAAGGCATGTAGAAAGACCATATTAAGCTTAAGAAATATTAGCGACGAAGCTTGTAAATTAATAGAACTATCATGCTAAAAAACCTTTTTTGTAATCATATTTTTCGACACACTGATAATCTCTAACCTTAAAACAAAAAAAAACTGTTCTAAAAAATATTGGAAAGACAAGGAATATTCCGAGTTCGTAATTCTTTAATCCGCCATGTCTGGGCATCAAGGGCGGCAAATCGTGATTGTAGTAACGAGGGTCACCTTTATTACTTTATATATACAACGGCTGTTAAGTGCAAAAAACACCTTTCGTTAGAATTAAATAAAATTAGAATTGCGATGATCTAACACACCGTTGCGATTAAATATTTAAAAAAAAGAAAATGCGTTTAAATTAATTTATTTCTAAAGAAGCCTAAATATTTGGTATAATAGCATTCATTGATTGGATTTGTAAATACATAATTATTAATAGAGCGCTAACTATCAATGCAATCAGTGATAACATTATTATCCAAAATCATATTTTTACTAATTAACACCTGTCAGTTATTTGCAAATACACAAACACTTCAATAAAGTTTTAATTCATTGAATTGTTTGTAATAACATTTAATGCTTTAACTTAATTAGATTGGTGAATGTTGTTTTATATGCAATTATTGTTTAATATCGGTTTGAATTCAATCTAAATATTATTTTCTATAACAATGGCAGCGTAGCGCAGAACTGAAAGCACGATTGTTAGCATTGTTAGCTCAGTAGTGGAACGCGTTTTACGGTTTGAAATTATTTTAAATGAGTGTTGAATTGAACATTGAACCGCGACAGAAGCTTTTGCATTTTTTATATTTTTATAGTAAAATAATTAAAAGATCATTATAATTATACAGAAATAATGTAAATATATTTACACTCGAATTTCCCCATGCTTCCAGTTAATTAATTAGATCCAGTTGGGTTCTAAACCAAATGGATTATAAATTAATTAATAGAGCTAAGACGTTCGTAGGATTACATATACCAGTTCACGACTTGAGTCCGCCATGATTATATGCAGACCGATTTTTTTTTATTGAGTACCGATGTTAATATTAATATAAGTTTCCTAACAAACCCATTGCAAGTGACGTTACAATGTTTATTACCCAAGTATCACTTTTACATTATTGGAATGGAAAAGTGAACTTTATAATTTTTAAATTTGGAAACTATGCAAAAACTTTTACATTTTTTATAATTTATAATGAGCTGACTAAAATTTGAAACACACATTATATTTACTTATTACAAGTAAATATAATGTGTGTTTAAGTACCAAAAAAACCATCAACAATTTAATAAAAATCAGTTGTAAAATTTTTAAATAAATTTTATTTATCACATTTGCTATAGAAAGTTTTTGATCATTGGTGTAACAGTTTACAGAGAAATTTGACTATTATATTCGAATTATTTGGGGAATTGATAATAAAATTAATTGAATAAACCAGTTTGTGTTGTTTTGATTGTAACATGTGTTAGGATATAAAGAGCTAAATAAAAATGATTTATGGAATAATTATAATTGTGGCTTTTTATAAAATATGGCTTTTTATACATTTGAAAGTCCAAGTCAATCTAAATAAGTCAAAAAAGTTGTCAATTGAATTATAACTGACAATTACTTTTGGGTAAATTGAGCATAAAATAAAAGTTATAGGTGCACCAATATTGTAAGAATATTTGACCTAATTATATCTTACAACAGTTTAATAAGTTAAAAGCAAACACAGATTGATGAGCGAGCGAAGCGAGCGATTGATGTCTCTTGGATGATTGTGAATGATGCATATTTGATAGACAATAGAATAGCGACAAAACTAATCCATATTTAACACTAATTGGAAAAGTAAAGTGACTTCAACCTAATTTGCAATTTATATAGCCAAGTGAAATCAATTTGTTTACTTTTTCTTTTACTGTTAGTTAATAGATGTTGTTAATTTAAAATAATTACACTAATAAATAAAATGATTATTCTTAGGACAATAATTTCCTGCAAGTTTAACCATTTTTCTTTGAAGATATTGTGAGATATTGTGGTCATGGTATATTTTATGCTTTTTGCAGCAAAATTATTCGATAACTTAAATGCTGGGTGCATAACTAAACAAATTACACATTATATTAGATACAATAATTAAACTTTATTTGTTTGTGCAGTTACGTTTTCTTATATATTTATCTAAGTATTTAAAGACAATTTCTTAAAGTTTTTTAATTTGAAATACAGAAGAGTATTGGTCTTAGAATTTGTAAATTTGTTTATTAATTGATAATAAAACAAAATAAATGGTGAGTGGTTTTTTGTTGTTTATTTTAAATAACAAATACATAAATTTATTCAGTATCTACAGACAGAAGTTTTGAAACGCTTAGTTTTATGATATATATATTATATTCAAAAGTAATAATAATAGCAAATACACCTTTAATTAAGCTTCATTCTGAGATTTATTTGTTTTTTTTAACTCGAAAAAAAAAGGATTGCATAGAAAACATAGACCAACATGTGATTATTTAGATTATATATTTGAAATTCAACTTTTTAAACTACGAGCTACCTAAATAATATGTCACTTTTTTTTTTGCTGCATTCTCTAATGTTTTTCGTAAATTCTGCTAAAAAAAAATCCATGTGTATTCTAAATATTGTATGACAAACAAACAAAATAATTTATAATATTGTCACATTTTAAGTAGGTGTTTTTTTGTGAAACTAGGTTTTATATGTTGTAAACAAGTAACTTTCCCATAAATCTAGTATACCTACATCTAGAATCTCAGATTTTTTTTTATTTTTTTTTGTTGAGAACAAACCCATTACTACTGAATAATTTCTTTAACAAAGATTATAAAGTAAATTCAATGTAAACATTCAAATGTAAATATGAAGACAAAATATACGTACTACAGGCTTAAAGCATATTTCGGTTTTGTAATTCCTTAATCCGCCAGCTCTAGACATCAATTGCGAAGGATCGTGACCATAGCAACGAGGGCTACTTTATGGCACTCCTTTACTTAGTGATCAAACTACATTAACAGCTCCGTAATATGTTTTATTAAAAAAAAACAGTTTTGTACTTACTATTTGTCAAGTAATTGTAAACAGATTGACGCTTGACTATAACATGGACTAAAATAATATCTTTTAAATTTTAAACCGAATTGGAATATAATTAGAGATTTAATTTGCGTACATTCATGTTGGAATATAAGTAATCGATAAGGAACTTTTTTGTGTATTTAAGAAATTTTCCATTCCATTCAATCTTCCATTCAAAGTATTTTTTTTTTAAACAAAAAGACCATGCTTGTAAATATTTATAAACATGTACAGTCATGTAAGAATTATTTAAAATTTTAATTAAATAAAGAATAAAAAATAAACCGACAAGGTCCAGAATCTGAACCCACGTTCTCTTAGAAACCTTCCCGTCGCTATAGCAATTGAGCTACCGTGTATGGCTACCCACCTCGGTGAGTTAAGCATTCTATATATTGTCTTTATCGGGACTTTCGTAAATACAAAGTAGTTGAGCTATTTTTAAATCCTATAGATGGAATACCAAAACAAACTATCATCATTTCATGAATAGTTTTAATTTCTAACAAAATTTCTTCAAACAAAATTATAAGTTGTATTATAAGTAAAATTATAAGTTGTATATAAATATCAAAAAATATCACAAAAACTATTTGCAAGCAATTCAGTGAATTTCCGAAATTTACAGACGATCATAAATATATTATTTGTTACTACAATAATAATTTAATGTCTAAATGTTTCTAACTAAGCCGTAGGTACTAGCATTGTCAACACATTTTTTTTTTAATTCACATTTTGTTGTTCTGACACAAAGCGCACTTTTAATATTAAATCAATGTGGAGGCTTTAAGATTTGATTCAAGAATTTATACAATCGGGAAAATGAAATCATCTGTCAAATGTTGTAATTATAGATATTATGAGAAAACCTTAAAAGTTTTATATTAATTCAATAACTACTAACATACATTGAACTATTCTGTTACTATTATCTCAATAGAAATAAATTACACAAACGTTTATAGTTTCGTATTATTCTCGTAAATTATTCTAATGCGTACGTATATGGGGATTAAACTAACTACGTAATTGATGTGCAATTATCTGACACAGAAGTTTAACCGCCAATTAGTACTATGGTCTAGTAGATAATAATTAGTTCCATTTTGTTAGTTTATCATAAAATCTACATATAGTCAAGAACAAACAGAATTCTATTGTAATATAAATCTATATACTTAACAGAATCAAACAGAACACTGCTACTGGTTTCAATCAATGTAAAAAAAATATATATATATTTTGTAATTTATATTTTTTTTATGTGGGATTTATATCAGAACCATAAATGTAGATTCATATCTATTCATATTTTAATAAATTTATGTTTGTCTTGATTCTTTCTGTTTTATATTCATCAAATTATAGGGTTGTTGCAATGGAGAATGTTAAAATTTAAAATAAGAGTTTTATTTCTTCAGCAATTTTTGTTTTTTTTTTTATAATTTAAAAGTTTGTTCAAACATAGTTCAAAAGTTAAAGTAAAGTGATTGAACAATAAATATTTATTGGCTATTTTAATTACAGTAAAACGTGGAATATTTTAAGATATTCTGCTAACAATCTCGTTAACTTTTCTTTTAATACGACTTAAATATAGCGATCCTGAGTTTTTGTTTTGACATTTTGTTTTATATAAAGTTATATGTTATTTTTCTTTGTATGACCTATTTATATAACGACAAATAACATAATTTGATTTATTTATATAACATAATTTGATTCATTTTTGCGACTCCGTCCACGTATGCAGACGTCTATGACACGTTCGAAATATTAATTGAAATGAAATTCATACCTGCTTTGAAGGTAATGTAATAATTTTATTACATTATCTCCAAATTAATATAAACAAAACGTTGTTTACTATTATAAATGAATAATTATTTTATAATAAATATGTAAAATGAAAAAATAAAACTTATGCATAATACACAATGTATTTAAAAATGTAAACAAGGTTGTACATTTTTAAAAGTATTTTTTATTTTGTATATTTCCTTCCACTTCTATATACTATACGAACGCAGTTTCAGGCAACAGATATACAACAACCTCATGCCCGTTTCAGTACTAGTAGTATTGTTGACGCAATATGTCAAATCCTACCATTTTTTCTTTTGGTCTTTTTCGATCACTCTCTTCTCATACCAACCAGCCGATGTATTAAAAAATGGTATCGGCTTTGAAACATATATTCCACAGTAGGTATGCCTATATATCATTTAATAGTATAATGTATTTATTATTTTATAATATACTAGTGAACCCAGCCCGCTTCGCTGGGCTAACCCTTACTTTACCTGGTGGCGAGTTACATCAATGGGCATAGCATATTCGTTTTCTTCGAGGAAAAATACATGGTCATACCAATTTTTATGACAATCGGTTGAACGGGGCGGAAGTCGATATTTGACAGTGCCGCCTGGTGGCGAGTTACATCAATGGGCATACCATATAAACCTTCTCCGTGGAAAAATACATATACATACCAATTTTCATAATCATCGGTCCAATAGTTTCTGAGTTCATCGATTTCATATATACAAACATCCTTCTTTATATATATAGATTTGTATTATTTATGTTACATTTTGTTATTTATAAAATTTTTCAGGATCGCTAAATTATGCGTAATTTTTAAAGTAATTATTTTTTTGCAAAGTCAATGGTAATGTTAAGTATGTTAGTACATTAGTACTATTATAATAATAATATATAACGTGGCCGTATGACTGACATATTACATATGTTTTAATGATTTCTGTTCATCACTTGTTTAGTCAAAACAAGTTTACCTTGAATACAACATTTTAGTCAAACTACAGAGAGGCGGTGTTTACCTATAACTTGAAGTGTGCGTGTGCCTTGCGGGCATCGCTAATAAAGGAGGAACTGAAGCTTATTTAATTATGATGTATGTATTTTAGACACAGTGAGTACATAATGTTCATAGAAATGTTAACAATTGTTTAGTATAAAGTTTTACATTAGAAAATATAACATCATTGAAATATCAAATTGTAATATTTTTATTACTGTGTAAGAAATGGAGCAAAATCTCAATGTTATATTTATTGTTAAGTCTTATTGTAAAGTGTTAAGTTCAGTCATTACACAGTTTTTATTTAATTTTTTTGTTGTTGTTTGTTCGCACATCAATAAATAGTTTGCTTTAACAGAGTTATCAGTACTAGTAGGTACTAATATGATTCTAGAGTTTTTATTTGTAGGGGAAAACACAAATATACAATAATAAAAACAGAAACATACAATAAAACAAAACTTCTGCAATATTTTTTTATGAAATTTGGTGTAGTATTGGATTATTATCCAATAATTAACTGAAAGCTCAATAAATGATTTGCGTTATGATAAAATAAAACTGAAAATATATATAATTGTATAAATTAATGAAAGATGGGTAATAAATTGAATCAGAAGAGAAAGGATTCAAATGAAGATTCGGGACCACTTGGTTACTAATGGAACGAAAACCAATCAGCAGAGGTATAAATGTGAAGAAAATCTCCTAAATCCGAACTTTACTTTTCTTTATGATATAAGTGTACTTTATTCTAGTAATTGTATATTGAATAATTTATTAAATTAGGATCCTATTTATACAAATATAGGACAATGACATAATAAAATACAGTCTATCGAATATTCCTTGTAATCTTGGTACATCGCCAGAATTATATGTGTTACAGAATGCTGGAACATATTCCATACTTTTGATAATTTATTCAATGAACGTTGTTGGTGTACAAACATCTATAATATTTTATATAATATTTTATGATTAAAAGTGGTATAAGTGTACTTTATATATTTTCTATATACTTTTTTATTTATACAAATTTTCATTTATATATTTTTTACCTTAGATTTAAGTAGTAAAATATAGTTGTTAAGGCCCTGATGAACGTACAAATTATGACGTAATAGATAACTATTACCCATATATTTACCCGACTATAATCATGTATTTTAATCGGAATTTTCCGGACTAGTTTCGAACCCATTCGGGGTTCGGGGTAAATATATATTTAATAATCATCATGGTTCACGAAAGTTTAAACACAAAAATATTTATTATTAGTTATTATGATATTTAAGTTTAAAGTCTGACAAAGGCTTACATCTTCTGTTGTCAGCTTATATATAATCGGTTGCGGCAGTCCACAGAACGTGGATTAATGTTGTGTCATAACTACTAGCGAGTAGTAATTATAATATATATTAAGTAATTATTATGTATATACATATATATATATATATATATATATATATATATATATATATATATATATATATATATATATATAATATTATATCTCACTACATACAATTTTGTGGTAGGTGATATTCACCATTTTCTAAAAGATGAAAAACTTTTTGAATTGTAACATATTGTTAATATTAATATGTATTCAAAATTACTCTAAACATCACTTAAATGTGAAGATAGCCGACACATACAGTCACGTAAGGAAAACATATGAAACCCCTAAACCTATGAACAGTGTTATGTAATGAAACTATAAAAATACAAAATTTACACCGAAAAACCTCAGATGTCCGAAAAAATAACGGAGACCGCAAAAAAATGTAACCACAATGTGTCAGCGTTGTGGTTACAAAATATTTACATTAAATTATCAGGTACCACGTACGTACAATTTTACAAATACAGGTGTCCTCAACTACACGCTTTATTTATTTATTCTTAGGTAACATTAAATTAACAAATACGCTAATAAAAAGATTATTTAAGCACACGATTACTTATATATAATATATGTTGTCTATTTATTAAAACAACATACTATATAAGTAAAATGGTCCTATTTTAGATCATAATTTTAATAGAATATTTGGTGGCTACCTTCAACCTTTTTGGTGGTACCTACAACTAGAATCCACTCATAAAAAATATAAAATCCCATGTCTGTGACCGCACTGTGAATTCTCCAAGTACTGCGTGCGTTGTCTGTGCATCTTAAATTCTATGTTCGGAATCTTAGAAGCCGTTGGAGATAGATGTCTGAATTAACTAACACACTGATAGACACCTACATCTCGTCTTCCTGTGAACATTGTTTCTGTATAGTATTCGAAACTTCGGGTTAAATTATTTTTTTTAAATGTCTATTTTTTTAGTTTTAATATTTAAATATACCCAACTTTAATAATATGTTAAAAAATATTTTATTTATTATATTTTGGTTTTTATTTTTCGTATTTTCTATTATTCGTTAGATTATATGTATAATATATTTTTGATAATTTAATATTTATCAAAAGAAAGTAAGGGGTACAAAGATATGCTGTATGAATTTTTTATACATTTATTGAATATATCTAAAACTTTAAAATTCGTTACATCGCAGTTTCTACAAGAATTTATATAACTAACAAAAAATCTCTACAAATACTGGTCCACCTTCTAAAGCAAAAACCAAATTGTCTCGTGGGTATTCCACGAATCTATTTTTTTTTCATCATACAGTTCTTGTCTCTCCTTTTTAAATGTCGAATCTTCTGTCATGCATATTTAAAAATTAAAAATAAAAATAGTAACAAAAAATAGACAAAAATAAGAATAATATAAATAAAAATATAATTTGAATACTATTTTATTAGTTTTACCTCGATAATAAATACAAGATTGTAATAGATTTTTATTCAAATAACTTTTTTCTCTGGAATATTAACAACAATTCAATATTTTCCTTAACAATCCCTTAAATTATCTATTCTACAACTGTTTTAATATACCAAACGAATTATCCTATACAAACAAATATACAAACCATATTTCCGAAATTGAAACAACAAATTTCTGAAATTAAATCAATTCCAATCTTGTAACCGATATTCATTGTAAAGCTATATAACAAACCACGAGGGTCTCATTCAATAGTAATTTAGTTGAACTAAGTTCGTTAATCTTGGGAAGAAATATTTTATGTGCATAAGTGTTTTGGGACACTCAATAATGATGTCTTTCAGATATTTTAATTCATTAATAAATAATTTAAAAGTTTAGAGAAGATTTCTCGACATAAGAGTAAATAATGTATATATCGAATTAATGTCAATCATATTATTAAAAAATATGCAGAACCTTTGGCTTCTAATGAACCATTGGTTCTGCCACTTTCATTATCCATTTTACATAAATTGAATTTATTATCTAATCACTTTTCTTTTACTTCACTACAAAATCACTTCTAATTTTATCAATTAATTTTAAGTATTTATGAGGAATTACTAAAACACCTTTTTAGTTACTATACACACACTTTACTTTTTATCTCTCGTTATTACACCGAACTTAAAATTAATGTTTTCACCGTCACTATCACAATAATAATAGAATCCAAGACATTGTACGAAGTCTTAAATACGTTTCGGAAAGACATGTTTTCGCGCTAATTCACAATCAAGTCATTTTAGTTATTTTTACTTATTAACCACTAAGTACTATAAACTTAGTCTGTACTACATTGTTTACAAAAATTATCAAAATATTTTATCACACAATTTGCTTTAAAACAGGCTTTAAAAACATTTAAGGTTTTTGTAAAGTTTTGCTAATATTAACTTCAAGTGCTGCCATCTATCAGAACAGACTCATATTTAATTTAGTCATTATGTTTACTAATAACAATAACAATAATGAAACATTAAAGTAAATTAACAAAATAGAATAAAAATAATGAAACTTATAATTTTTATTTTTATTTCTATTGTTCGCCAAGCCTACGCGGCGACATATATTTTTTAAAACAGAATAAAACCAACCATGCCTTCATAATTATATTTTTGTGATAACATTCACTTGTTAAATTTTCGCAAATGTAGATAAGAACCACTATTTTTGTTGGTTTTAACAAATAATAGTTTCCTTATTTTTTTTCGTATTCTTCTTATTGCACATATAATGTAATTCATAAATGATATTAATATATTGGTAAGGTGTTCTTTATGCAATTTCTTAAAATATATATTCATTGAACTTTGAATTAATGTCCGTTTCCAATAATCAGACCATTAAGCTAGTTAGTCAGAATTGATTTCCAACCAATTCCTCCACGTTTGAAACTAAAACACATAGATTATAAATATTTATTTTAAATTGATCGGTTTGGAAACACCATGACCGAATTGAAGCAAATCATTAGAAAATTGCCTATTGTTTTCACTGGACAATGAAATTCTGATATTTGTTATGTTACATTTAGCCAACGATAAGATCTTCTAAGAAATAATTGACTTCTTCTGTTCTGGTTCCTCCTAGTATAACGAAAAACGACTTAGTATAACGAAAAAAAATAGTGCAGCCATCTATCGGGCTATTTTTGTTGAGTAAATTATACATTATTCTATCTAATACCTCAACAGAGGCTTTATGTGACATGTGCTACAAATTGTGAGTAGAAGTTTAAATGTAAAGTGGGCAGTTTGGCCGCTGACCAATAGTCTGGCTGCAATGCCCGACAACGGCTATAGCTCCTGGCAAGCGAGATTTTTACTCTTCTACAGTAATCGTTATATTTCGATTAATTTAAATAAAACCTTTGTATATTATTTTAAACTTTCCTCAAGAAGTGCCTTTTAGTAAAACCGCAAAAAAGTCGGTTCGGTAGATTCTGAAAAGAAAAAGTGGCTTTTAATAATTACACGTGCTTTTAGTCGCATTGTTCCTAACTACAATTTCCTAACACGATTTAAAATGATATTTCTGAGTGTAATTCTACGATAACGTATGCATAATCCTGATTATTTTAATAAAATTATTAAAAAAGTATAAATGAAAGTACGACTGAAATGTCTGAACTGGGAATTTCCCAGTAGTCGCGGGTTCGAATCCCTGTCCGTATTGGTTTATTTTTCATTCTATATTTATATAAATTAAAATAAGCTTAACATGGCTTTACATGTTTATAGATATTTTCAAACAGTATTAATAAAGTAATAAAGTAAAGGTAGGTACAAATGAAATACTATATTTAACACATATAATATATGGGGCATTCTCCGCCAAATCGGACAACATTCTACCTTTGCATCTCCGATTACCTGTACAGCTGACAGCAACTTATATTTACACAAACTAACAAATCTATTAAAAGATTTAATACTTCAACAAATTTTATAATTGAGATGACAACCATTTAGAATAATTATTCAAGAAAACCAAATAATGTTGAAGTATCTACCCGTAAAACTAATGATAATATAAACTGTATCAACATCAAAATCAAATCAAAATATTTAGGTTATATATAGAAATAAGGCGTTAGAAATTGAGTTGCTTATGAATAATTATAATATATTTTTTAAATTGTTGCTTTAAGGGCCTAATTCATTTAAAATGTTATTAACCACCTGTTTGGTATTTCGTTCAATAGAGTTGAATAGAGATAATTGTATTGAACACAATATGGTGATTGGTTAATTCTGTATTTCAAATAATAAAGTTGAACACATGGTGATAAATAAACAGATTAAAAAGTCATTGTGAGTCTTTCGGTTAAACAGTCATTTGGACTATAAATTTTAAGTAAGAAATTAATAATTTGTGTTCAATTTGGATATTGATCAAATGAATATTTAAGGAAATTCATTTTGGTCTGATTCAATACATTTTTAAAACATAAATTAAAATATAAAACCTGCATCTGTGAAAATACTCGTGTGAACGAAAACGGCGCTCTGGAAATTGAATAAAAGGGAATAAGGAAAAAGGAGAAAATGTTTTCATGAAAAATCGTTATTACCATTAGATTCTTGATTAAATCATAGCCATCGTAAAAATATAAAATGTAATTTGAAGCTACAAATACAAACTCTGGTCGAAATATAAGTTTTCAATGTTGCTAAACAGAAATTACGAGTTTTGTCTATGTTATATTATACAATATAAGAAACAATATATACAGAATTCATTGGTCTTTTTATAAATGTTTTGGTTGTTTAAAATACACGTTATAAAGATTGAGTAAATATAATTATCAAATAACATTTTTTTGGTTTGGCAACGTATTAACAACATTTTGAGGTTGTTGACGTTTTACATTTATCAAAACCTTGCCCATATGATTTTTTTAATTCATAATCTTAATTATATACTCTTCATTCTTAATTATATACTCTTCATTCTTAATGTCTTACTAGACATTGCGCATTCATGAATATAATGCATTTTCTTGCATCTGACATTTTAAAAAGTAATGAGAGTTGATTTAAATATTCATTTCATCTAAGATTAAAAATATACAGCGTAATTTCATCTCAATAAATATGGAATAGATATAATATATAATACTAATAAATATAGAATACTCTCTCAGTGTAATCACTGGTAAATGACAACACTACAGTGGTACAGAGGTCAGCCGCAACCTCTCTACTGACAATTAACTACTACATTTGATGGATGACTTGATACACTAATGCAAAGGTTCCCAAACTTCTTTCGTCCAACGCCCACTTTGAAAGTCAGTTATTTTGTAACGCCTCCCAATTTTTTTCATCTTAAAAACTTGAATAACAGATTAGATTCGTTTCCTTTAGTTTCCTTAAACCTATATTCTAATTGAGACTTATCTTACCAGAAAAAGCAATAATAATGCAACCTTACAATATTAAAAGTATTTTTGATAAAAAAAAAATATTTAATATTGAGCAATAGTGACACAACTTTTCATAATGAGAAGCATCTTTTATAAAAAAATAACAACAGTTAAGATTGATCAATAGTAATACCACTTTTCACAATTAAAAGTTTTCTTCTTCATCTTCCTGGTTTTCATCCTGACTTATATCAAGGTCTGTCTTCTTGTTCAACCTATTACGTCTTCCTGTTCCACTTTGCACGGTCTTCGACATCCATCCAGCACTTCCTTGTACGTCTGGGAGATCTCACTCCAGGAACAGATATATCAAGGTTTTTCCATCCGACATATTTCATAGACGGGCGCGTGACGTGGCCCTACCGTCTCAGGCGTCGATCTTGGACTACTTCGAATGAATGTTTTACGTATGTGGTCAGACCGCGTAACGCCGCACATCCAATTCAGCATCATTTCCTCCCTCGTCATTCAATCAGTCATATCCGTGACTTAAATTTCCTGTGTGTGCCGAGATAGTACTGGCAAACATTCGCTGCCGTATATAAGAACCGGTCGGATGGCGCTCCTTTTTATCAGCCCCTTGATTTTAGGCGATATTCTGCGATTACAGACTACACCAGTCCAGGCAGCGCTTATCCGGCCTTGGGAATCGCAATCGATGCCTCCAGGCTCGTGCATAACATTACAGGTTACCTGAACTTTTCCAACTTAACGGCTGGCTCAGGACCTATATGGATAGTATTCGAGTCTGGGTTTCTGCAAGCCACGTACTCGGTCTTCGATATATTTAGTTTAAGACCACCGTTCTCAAGCGTACCCTTCCATAGGTTTAACTTACGCGCCGGTCCGTTCTTTCTGCAACCCTTTATCTGCTGTATATTAACGATCATCTGAAGCCCGGTATCTATTGGTATGGGTATCAGATGAGAGCACAGTTGTAGAAAGATATCTGACAAGTTCTCGAACTAGTAGAGATTAAGTACAGTCTCAAAGAGAAGCCATGGTGCAACGTTTGAATGACAAACTCTAGGCAGTTTCCGCATTGGGCAATGCTAATCTTGTCAATTACAATGCCACCAAAACGCAGACGTGTCTGTTCACTGCTATAAGGAACCCTTTCACGTTGGGTCCTACTTTTCAGAATGTATTCTTGGAATATACTGACCGGCTTCAGTAGTTAGGCTTGGAGAACTTCAACTTTGGTAGGTTTATTGAGTCCAGACCAAAAGCAGCAGCAGCAAAGCTTGCCGGTCTTGCGAAGGTCCGACATTACTTTACACCGAGACAGCTACTTGTATTATACAAAGCACAAATTCGGTCGTGTGTGTAGAGTACTGTGGTCACATAATATACTGGTGCCGCAAAGTCTCATCTTGCGGTTCTGAACTCAATTGAGAGGCGAGCAAAGACGCTTATAGGAGATCCTGAATAAGTTAAAGCCAACCTCCTCAGCCTTGAACACTGGCTTAGAATGACTATCCTCTTAGAATTCTATAGGATACATTTTGGTGATTGTGCGCAGGACTTCACTTCGTCTTTTTTAGTGTCTACTAGAGTAGAGTGAATAGGTTGCTAAATTAATGCGCCTTACCATTTTTGACTACATTTCCACTTTCCATAAGGTGGAATGTAGTCAAGCAATAACTAAGTTTGTATAAAAAATAGGCCATTAGTGGATTCTCATCAATGAGTTATTTCATGGACATACATCATCAACCATGGAGAGTGTTCTTGAATGTGAGCCGAGAGAGAATAAGAACGGACCAAGGGCTGAGCCCTGGTGAACCACTACTGTTATCTGGAAGGGTTTGGTGTCGCCAACGGAGGTCCTAACCATAGGAGTCGTGATACATGTCTCTGATAGTCTCAATATAAGGATGGATGGATTTTTTTAAATCACAATGTCCACCAGATACACTGACGAGGCACACAGCCAAAGGCCCACTGCAAATTTAGAAAGGTTACGCGCAAAGCTCTTTTTCTTCTGTATACTTCCATCAGAGTTCTGAAGACAAAAATAGCGTCTATAGTACTCGATATTGGCTAAAATCCAGATTGAGGCTCAGGGACTGCACTTTTGGCGGAGCTTGAGGTCGCTCATGCGCACGAAGATCTTCATGGCTCATGACTCATAAGCTTAATGCCCCTATAATTACCAGTCTTGAACACTGCCTTTTCCCTTGTAAATAGGTTTAATAAAACTATGTCGCCAGTACTTAAGCATCTTGCCAGTGTTCAAAATATGGTTAAAAAGGTCAGTAAGCACGAGCACACCAACTGAGCTAAACGATATTCAAGCTTCTATCCAAAGATCGTCAAGTCCTACTATTTTTCCGTTCTTCATACGTCGAAGGCAATCACGAGTTTCGACAAAGGTTATTAGGATAAGTCCGAGTTTAAATGGTAGGTCGGGAGGAAGCCCGCACGGATGCTGACTGATCAGATGTATAACGACAAAGCAGCGTGCCCTGAATTTTTGACGCAAAGATATTTTGCGATATCTCGCGTCGAGTCATCTCGAGCTCGTGCCATTTTAATTATATATTATAAGGTTAATTTAATATATTGTCAAGTCGTATTTATACAATAAACTAGAATATTAATGGTTTAAAAATAATTATAAACTTGTATAACTATTGAAAGCGTATTCTTTGTATTAAATATAGATGAAAAATAAATCGATACGGGCAAAGAACGAATTTGCGACTTGTGGGAAACTGTATCTAGAAGGGATGTATTTCGGTAACCGTGTATTTTTCATTTTACATTTATTTAAAATTTAAAAACATTAATAAATGGATGTTGTGTAGTAGAAGGATATTATTTTTAGTGAATTTTCAAATATGAATAAGATAAAGTTACAAATCATCTATCGCCCCCCTAAAGGACACCAGCGCCCCCCAAATCTTTCTCGGTCTCTTACCGCCCCCCTCTAGGGTTCCAGCGCCCACAAGGGGGCGTTATCGCCCACTTTGGGAAAGACTGCACTAATGTGTGGTATATGAAACAAATTAATAATTTAAAGGAGATATAATAATGTATTTAACCAACAAAACATGGTAAATCCTTTATTATATATTTTGTTTAATTAGATATTTACACAAATATATAACATGAGCCCTATTTTTTTAAAGTATTTTTTTAAGGGATTCCTTACATTACGTAAAAGCAAAAAAAAAACACTACGACTACGACTAAGAAGACCAACGACGAGGAGATATAAAACTATTGTTATTAGTTCTTCTTTTTTTTTTCTCTCAAAGAATGTAAAGGCGGTGTGCTAAGGCTAAGTTACCGGTTATCTATACAATAAAATGTGTAAGTAATCAGTCCAGCTTTGAGCTATTGTTCTTTGAAGCTATTATTAAAATAAATAGAGTAATTTTGAAGATAAGGAACAACTATATTCCATATAAGTTTTGTTTTTTTTTTAAGTTAAAATATAAATTTTTCAATAAAAAGTATTCTGCAAACCGAATGAGCAATACGCTGTGAGAAAAGAAAATTTAATTAAAATCAGTCTTGTAGTTTTCAGATAATGGCTCCATAGACAATCAGAAAAATGCAATTTCACAAACAATATAATTTTCTTACTACTTTTATTATTCTAATTACCCTTGATCATTTTTTTGTCGTTAATGTACATTAATACCATATTTACATTTTAGATTTATGTTTCATTAATAAGTAATATGAACATACTTGTTAGAACAGTTACTTTACTCTTTGTCATGCTATGCTCCGCCTAATAAGAAAACTTATGATCCACTTGCATAAACTCTAGGGAATCTCATAGTAAGGAAGCTTCGAAAGGAGCACCATGTGCCATACAAGATCGAATTCTTTCGAAATGTGCAAAATAACTGCCCTCTTCCTCACTTTCAAGGGTGTTTACTAAAGGTGTGTTAGGTATATTGCTGGTCATTCATTTGCCTTTTTTGCTGGATTTTCTGCTGACTAGACATCCCGAGAACTTACTTACTTGCAGTAACTGTCGACGCTCCCCTGGGTTCATCTGACCAGTGCTAAGTAAGGAGTGTAGTGCCCATTGAACGCCCATGTAATACAATATGTTTATTTTTTATAATAAAATTATTAATGTTTATTTCAATAATTTTTAGCTTTAATTCAAACATTAAGGTAGTATTAATTAATACACACTCATAGAATAAATACTAACTCAAGTGTAATTAGCACGACCGTGTAGTGAGGTGAGCCGCAACACCTACAACATTGTAGTTAATACATAGCTGTCAGTTATATACAATAATAGTTTCAAATAGATTTTCGCAGAAAATGTTAAAATATTTAATTATAATTGACTGGATTTTGCATTTTGTTATAGCTTTATCCACAAACGCTATTCAAGTTATATTGTAATTATAAGTTTTGTTGTATTTAAAATCCAAGACTGTTATTCTACTCATACTTTATCAAAATCTGGGTGATCTTTAACTGAAAATCTCCATAATTTGTGTATTCCAAAACGGATCAAAACTTGTATTATAGCTCTTATTACTGGAAAACGACTGCTTTCAAACTAAAAGTTATGATTATAAAGTTATGAAATAAACTTTTCTTTGTAGGGATAATTTTTTGCAACGAAAATAAATACAAACATTTAAAGTATTGTATTACCATATAGATAAATTTCTCAACATTTAGTATTCCAAATGATTATATCTTTATCTAACATATGTAACAAAATTAGTATAAAGATTTCTAAAAATGCATTGGAATGATTTATTCATTATTTAAAGGAATCTTACAAAACCATAATAACCAACTTAGGTCCATTATTTTAAAATATTTTACAAGACAGACAAGCTGATTTTATTCTCTTTTAAGAGAAAAATAAAAAAAAAAAAATTCAAAATTCAAAATATCTTTATTCAAGTAGGCATTTACACGCACTTTTGAATCGTCAATTACATTAAATTGGTCAGTATAGTCAGTCTGTAGGTAAACTACCACCAGCTCGGAATGCTGTTCTGCTGAGAAGAGCTGGCCAGAAACTCAACAGTTGCTCTTTTTAAATGAAATTAAACAATGTTTGACTTATACATTATAACATCAACCCTGCAAATGAGTCAACGACCCAAGTTCCATACATTTCGATCATCCAAAAATTCTTGAATTTTATAATAAGATTTATTTAATAATATACTTTTAATTTTAGATTTAAAACTATGAAAAGGAAGATCCAAAATATCTTGTGGAACCTTATTATATATGCGTACACTGAAGCCCATGAAGGATTTGTTAACTTTTTGAAGTCGAAATTTAGGCGTTACGAGTTTATTTTTATTTCTTGTATTTATCGTATGTCTGTCGCTGTTTTTAGTATAAGTATTTAAATTTTGACGTATATATAATATATTATTAAAAATGTATTGAGAAGCAACCGTAAGTATACCGATTTCTTTAAAAACATCTCTTAGGGAGTCTCTAGCTCTTAGATTACAAATAGCCCGTATAGCTCTTTTTTGTAAAACAAATATAGAATTCATTTCGGCAGCACTGCCCCATAATAAAATACCGTAAGACAAAATACTATGAAAATAACTAAAATAAACGAGTCGAGCCGTATTAACATCTGTTAATTGTCTTACTTTTTTAATTGCAAAGACGGCAGAGCTGAGTTTGCCAGCGAGAGTTGAGAGATGGGGGTTCCACTGGAGCTTTTTATCTAAAGTTATACCTAAGAAAATTGTTGAGTCAGTCAGTTCTAACACTTCATTGTTAAGGCGTAAACTACAAATTTGACTTTTGACATTAGGAAGTGTAAATTCCATGCATTTAGTTTTTTTAGTATTTAAGACCAAATTATTAATTTCGAACCAATGAAGAATACGTGACAGAGCACTGTTTACTTTGTCATAATTAGCTTTATTGCGATCAACATTGAAAATAAGCGAGGTATCATCAGCAAAAAGTACAATGTCACATAGTCCTTTTACATAAAAGGGCAAATCATTAATATATAGTAAAAATAAAAAGGGGCCAAGAATAGATCCTTGTGGAACACCCATCTTTAGGTGAGAACCAGTCGATTTACAATTATTTACATCAACCGTCTGAACTCTTTGATTTAGGTAAGAGGCAATAAGATCAAGCGCAGCACTACGCACACCATAGTGGTTAAGTTTGCATAGTAATGTTTGATGGTCTACGCAATCAAAGGCTTTAGATAAATCACAAAATACCCCGATTGCATTCTGTGACTTCTCCCATGCGTCGTAAATGTGCTTAAGAAGCGTGGCACCCGCATCAGTTGTTGACTTGCCTTTGGTGAAACCAAATTGTTTACTATACATGATTTTATTGCTGTAAACGAATTCTGTCATTTGGTGGAGAATAATTTTTCGAAGATTTTACTTAAGGTAGGCAAAATAGATATTGGCCTATAATTTCCCGGTTCAAGTCTATCGCCGATTTTAAACAAAGGAACTACTTTACTATTTTTCATTAAATCTGGGAATGTACCGGTTTCAATACATTTGTTAAAAATTAAGGGTAATTGGGGAGCAATGTCATTTATAACAGTGGTAAGTAATTTAACTGACATACCCCAGAGATCCCCTGTTTTTTTCATATTTAGGTTTCTAAACGTTTTAACAATTTCATTTGATGAAACAGGTTTAAAAACAAAACATTTGTCACTGACTCTTACGTTATTCGTCAATTCCGCGATTGCATCAAATGGTGAAGAATTTAAATTCCGCGTGACTGTTACAGGAATTTCATTAAAAAAAGTCTCAAAAGTAGCCGCAACATTTGAATCTGTATTTATTTCAATATTATCAATTTTTAGCTTAATAGGTCCATGAACAGCCCTAGTTTTCCCAGAAACACTAGATATAACATCCCACGTTGCTTTTATCTTATCATCAGAGTTTAAAATTTTATTTCTAATATAAATCGACTTGGCATGTACGCAAACGTTTTTAAATATTTTAGAGAAATTTCTAACTTTATTAAAGAACACGGGATCATGATTCCATTGCCTCTCACCATACAAATCATATAATTTTTCTCTACTTTTGTATATTCCCGGGGTAGCCCAATCACTAAATTTAAGTTTTAGGTATTTAGTTATAGTTTTTGGTTTAAAAATATTATTGAATTCTTGTAACAAAAAATCGAAAACTTTATTATATAAATTATTGGGATTGCCATCGCTCATGTCTACTTTATGCAGTTTTTGCGCAACAATATTCTTAAAAGCATTAGTACGGTTTTTTGTTATCGGTCTGCAAGTAAATTTTTGGGGCTTTTCATTTTCACGATTGATTAATATAGAAAATTTTTGACCACAGTGGTCTGAACTTAAATTTGTCATTATCGTCTCTTCATAAATGTTACAGCGACAGAACACATTATCAATACAAGTCGAGGAAACACTAGTAATGCGAGTAGGTTCAAAAAATACGTTCAATAAGTTAAAAGATTTAAACAAATTTAATAAACGTACACTAGACGAAGTTACTTGTAATATATCTACATTAAAGTCACCGCACACAATCACGGACTTGTTTTTATGACAAAGTTTAGTTAAAATATCCTCCATTTTGTTTTCAAATTCATCGAAATCACCAGAGGGAGGTCGGTACACGCATAAAATAATATGTTCATTGAGCTCAATGCAGGATAGTTCAATAATTCGCTCGACAGAGAGCGCCACTATGTCTGATCGAGACTTAAACACTACATCGTTACGAGCTAAGATAAGTGAGCCACCGCGAATAGCTTTCTCTCTACAGAACGAACTTGACAATTTATAATTTTGTACATTTATAATATTGTTATTCTTTGACAACCAGTGCTCTGTAATGCATATTAAACTAATGTTATATTTTTGAACAAACAGTTCCACTTCCGATTCCTTGCCACCTAAGCCTTGTATATTTTGATGGACAATAGTAAACAGCTTAGGCTTTGTCTTAAAATTTAGTTTAAAGTGGAACGATTATGTTTTGTCAGTACTACACTATTTAAATTACAATCATTTTTCGTTATATCTCTTATAACGAAGTTTTTTAAATTAAATGCTACTAAAGTAGCAATCTGTTTTTTATAATATACAGGCAGATACATTGTACCTTTTGTCATCCTAAACCTATTATAAATAAATTTATTTACATCAAAGTAAAAGAATGCGTCACTATGACGGTATGTCAAATTATACAATGTCAAATTTAAATTATATATATACTTGTTTTGTATGTCCGAATAAGATGATGAATAAGGAAATGTACAAATTACAAATTTACAATTATTCCTATTATGTAATTTTAATAATTTTTCTATATTTTTAATAATTTCAATTTTCTTGACAGACAAACCATCTCCATGTAATAGTACAATAGTACTGTTTTCAGTCAAGTTAAAATTAATTATTTTGTCTAGATTATGCTGGTAACTGGCTCCAGGTGAGCATATATTATAAACATTATTTAATTTACTACTTAAAAGAGATCCAAAACCTTGACCTAATTGGTCAGAAAAAACAAAGTAATTATGTTTGACTGATACAGTAGAGGACTTATTAATTTTTTGATTTTTTTCCAAAATATTTACATTTTTATTATTATTTTCAATATGTATAGCCGAATCACCCAACACCTCAGAGTTTAGGTTTGAAATTACATTTAATTTTTCAGTTAAACAGTTACAATTAACATAATTATTAGTTAAAGATTCAAACCGCTCTAAGTTATAACTACATAAATCAACTAAATTACTGGTAGCATGAATATGTTCCTTAATTTCATTCTGAGAAGATTCATATTTCTTACTCATAGATTGCAATGAACAAGTTAATTGAGAAATTTCATCCTGTAAGTTTTGGGTGTCTTGCTCATACATTGACCTACTCTCAATCATTTTCTTATTATAAATACTAACTTTTTTAATTAACTTTGTGCGTTCCATTTTTAAATCATTTATTTTCTTTGCAGAAAACTTGTTGTTAATGAGTTTATTACATTTTTTTATTAATTTGTTAACCTTTATATACTTTTTTAATTTGTTATGACTTGAAAAGTATATGGGGTGCACAATACTGGACTCATCTTTAGTTAAATCAATTACAGTTGAATTAACATCAATTAAATTTGATTGAGTAGGTTGTGAGTTGCATTCAACCAGCTCTTCATATAAGCTATAGGTATGCTGGCTTTCTACATTTAATTTGCAGGTTTCCAGGATTGAAATAGATTTCCTAGCCTGCCTCAAATCAGACTCAAGCTCTGAAATGTGATCTAGTGCTCTCTCATGCTCATCGCTGCACTGGTCAAATGCAGTCACTATATTTTTTAAGTGATCTCGCTGAGCCACCATATCCAAATAATTGGTATGTAGTTCAGCGAGCTTACCTTTAAGATCAGTATTTTTATTTACAATTTTTTTAATTTCCTCTTCACTGTCCTCTCTTTCCTGCAGTAGCTTCTTGCATAAATCTTTAGAAGATCTTAGTTCTTCTAAAGCTAGTTTCAATTTTTGCTCCAACTCCTTTGCAGAGGTCTTGCGGGTGGCAATTACTCTTTCCATAGTTAAACCTGGGTACAAATAACCACTTAGAATCAATGGGAAAGATAAATACTTATTTTATGTATGTATGTATTTAAAATACTTATTTTATGTATTGTATGTGAAGTAAAATAAATGTAATGGTTTTGTATGAGGCTATTGTTTTTGTCTTCAACTTTACTTCCAACTAGTCAAGTAAAGTGAGTCAGTAACGGTGCCTGAGTGTGTGGATGGACGTTACTCACTAAATAATGAGTAGTTTTTAGTTCAATGTATGTGATTTATATTAAAAGTAAAACAAAATACTCCCCGGGATTGAAGAAATTTGAATTCGTCATCCGTTGAAATGACAGCTCGGTATATTCCTTTGTTCTTTCTTAATTAAGCACGAAAACAAAGTACAAACAATAGCACGATAGTAATACTGTATTTTTTATCACTAAATATGATAATTGCACTTAATTAATATACATAAAGTAATTTAATTTAAATTAAAATGTACAGAGAATTTATCTCAATAAATATTCAAAAGCATTTTCTTTTGACGATCATTAGGCATTTATTCTGAAATTGAATTTACACGTTATTTAAGTTACAATGCCATATTTAACGAAGTAAGTCCTTTACTGTAATTTTATTTTAAGAACAAATATTACTCCATAACTTCTTGACCCTTGAGCAGAAAAACACAAAGTATTTATTGTCGTATAAAAATATACATTTATCACGAAACAACTAAGTTGAATTATTATTTAAAGATGATGAAAGCGAAAATTATATTTTAACTTTTATATCTCTAAAAATAAGAAGTAATTACTTTCTTTATATTATAAAAATATCCGGACAACGATTTCTATTAAAAACAAATGTCTGTGTTTTAGTTGCCGGAAAATGAAATGTGGGAGCAATTTTCTCGCAATATGCCGTTCCTAAGTACCATCGCTTTTCTTGACGCCTTGCAAACAAATATTATATTTCTCTTTGTAAGTGGTCTTTTTCTCATGAAACCTGTAATTGGTATTTTTATATTTTTTTGGGATTTAAGAACATTTTTAATATCACACTTCATAATAATAATATTAAATTATTAGTGTTCTAAATTAATAATAATTTCATTTTCAAGAACATAACCAGAGTGAGACTGGTCATTCATGCCAGTAAAATAATTAGAACCAATCTAGTATTTTAAACCATTGTTGACAAAAACTATTTATAGCTCTATTTAGAGTTAATTATATTGGAATAAATGCTATTAGTTATAAGGAAAGTAGTATGCAAGTAGATCATTATTGGGCAGATAAATTATTGCCCTTTAACCAATAAAGAAGTGTTTTATTTAAATAAATAAACTAAGGTGTTAAGGGACAATTGTTTTAATTCCATCTGACATTACTAAAAAACATAATTTCTTTGTGATGGACGATTTGTAGTTGTAAATGATACAATCTATTGAGATTTTGCTACCTATCTGTAAACGTCACAGTTTGATATCCCTTAATCCATTTAGATTGAAATATTCAATATTTTTAAATATATAAAAGACATAAAGTAACATTACAAAGAAAGTAGTATTTGTATTTGTATTTTAACTAGATATTCCCAGCGGCTTTAACGGCTCTATATAGGAAAAAAGCCTTGTTATGTAGGCGAAAAAGGTTTTTACACTTACTGACTCAGGTAAAGTACTTTATTAAGGATAGCTGTTGCCCGTGACTACGTCCACGTAGACTCTAAGAATTATATTTATATGGCTTATTATCATAGCCATAGAATGTCACGGGCAACAGCTAGTGATAACATAAATCCCTTTATCATAGTGTTATTAGTGATTATAAATCATTTTACTCTAAATGTTTATATTTATTAATATTTGCATAGGTATATATTATGACAAAGTCTTGAATCATGTTACTTTATATATTTATAATTTATTACATTGTCGAAATTTTCACGCGGATCCTTATTTATTCTCGTATTAAATATAGCCTATGTTCATCAGAAGAATAATGTAGGATTCTAATGGTAAAATAATTTTTAAAATCAGTCCAGTAGTTTCGGAGCCCATTCAATTCAAACAAACAAACAATCAAATCTTTCCTCTTTATAATATTAGTATAGATAAAATAATTAACATATATGCAATAAACCTTATTTTATCTTTATTTACAGTCTTAAAATGAAATAAAGTGAATGTTGTTGTTAACATAAAGCTGTTATTATTTAATATTATGGTCAAACCGCAGCACATTATACATTACCACAAATTGGTGATGCAATACACTTTTGGAATTATACCATGGAAAAAAGCTTATGCAAAAATAATAAATTTTAAGAAAATATCACAGTTTTTATTCAAAGCATATGTTAAACCGATCTTATTTTTTGTCTGACTAGTTTTGAGACCGCATATCCGCGACACGAGCTGTCGCCTTGCTTCGAGCTCATAAATAAGAACACCGAATGGGTTCGAAACTATTCGGGCTAATTCTAATTTAAATTAGGTGAATACTGTCAGGTATGACTATTCTCCTAAAAATATATTAATATTTATAGTAGATTAATCATCATTCAATCAATTAAATCATTTATTTTTAAGTAAAAAAATAATAACATCATCTACAATATTTCGCTTTGTATCAAAAGTATGAAAACGGTTGGTCCTGGAGTTCGATGAGTTAGATTAGTCAGAAGTTTTTTTTTTTTTTTTTTTTTTTATATAATCTAGGGCAATGCTTGACTACATTCCACCTGATGGTAAGTGGAATGCAGTCTAAGGTGGTAAGGCGCATTACCCTAGCAGCCTATTCACTCTTCTCTTGAATTTATCCACATTGTATTCTTTCGGAAATACCGACGCAGGCAAGCTATTCCACTCCTTTGCTGTACGCAGTAAAAAAGACGAAGCAAAGCGCTTCGTTCGGACAGGTGGAATGTCCACAACAAAAGGATGGATTCCTGCCGTGCGTCGGAAAGTCCGATGATGGAAGGGGGCCGGGGGAATTAGATCGTGTAATTCCTGCGCACACTCACCAAAATGTATCCTATAGAATACTGAGAGGCTAGCAATTCTACGCCTGTGTTCAAGGCTTTGGAGGTCGGCTTCGACCAACTCGGGATCTCCTATGAGCCTCATTGCTCGCCTCTCAATTGAGTCCAGAACCGCAAGATGAGACTTTGCGGCACCAGCAAATATGTGGCCACAGTACTCTACACACGACCGGATCTGTGCTTTGTATAAAACAAGGAGCTGCTCTAGCTCTGGACTCAATGAACCGACTAAAGTTGAGGTTCGAGGAAATCTCTAAGCCTAACAACTGAAGCCGGTCACTGTATTCCAAGGATACATTCTGGAAAGTAGGAGCCAAGGTGAAAGGGCTCCTTTTGGCGGTGAACAGACACGTCTGCGTTTTGGTGGCGTTGAATTTGACAAGATTGGCATTGCTCCATGCGGAGACTGCCTGAAGTTTGTCATTCAAACGCTGCACCATGGCTTCTCTTTCAGACTGTACTTGATCTCGACTAGTCCGAGTACTCGGCAGATATCTTTCTACAACTGTGCTGTCGTCTGCGTACCCATAGATACCGGGCTTCAACAGATCGTTAATGTGCAGCAGAAAAAGAGTTGCGGAAAGAACGGACCCCTGAGGCACTCCGGCATTTATTGTCAAGGATTCCGAGGAACACCCATCGACAACTACTCGGAGAGATCTCTGGCTCAGAAAGTCCGTTACCCAGCCGATCAGACCAGGAGATATACCGTACGCTGAAAGCTTGCTTATAAGGCTCGCATGCCAGACCCTGTCAAATGCCCTCGAGACGTCCAGAGAGACGGCGACCGCTTCTCCGTTCTTCTCGATGGCCTCGCCTAGAATGTGTGTAGCATACACTAGGAGGTCCCCAGTAGACCTATTACGGCGAAACCCGTACTGTCGGTCACTGAGGAGATCGTTACCTTCTAGGTATGCTAGAAGGCGCGAGTTCAATACACGCTCCATAATCTTGCAGAGTATGGAGGTGATTGAAATCGGTCTGTAGTTGACAGGATCAGCACGGCTGCCTTTTTTAGGCACGGGTTGCACGTTGGCAAGCTTCCAGGATTTCGGCACTTTTCCAGTCTTGAAAGAGAGGCGATACAGACGTGTCAGTACAGGAGACAACTCAGCTGCACATGTCTTGAGCAGAATGGCTGGTATACCATCAGGACCACTGGCTTTATTCACATCTAAACGACACAATGTTCTCCATACCTCTTTGTTAGTGATGCGGATTTCAGGCATCGAAATACCGCAGTGAGGAAGATGTGCTGGAGAAGCATTGCCAGTATCTAGATGCGAATTATCAGCAAACAGAGAAGCAAATACATTCGCTTTCTCTGTTGCTGTGTGGGCCAGGGATCCATCCGGCTTCAGCAGAGCAGGCAGTGAGGGTTGGCAGAAATTCGACTCGATCGATTTCGCAAGAGACCAGAAAGCTCGACTGCCAGTTGGTTTGACAGAGAGCTTTTCGCCATTCTTAGCGATTCGATCGAGACGAGCCTTCCGCAATGCCTTTTTGTAGGACTTGGCAGCTAGGTTAAAGGCTCTCTTCTTTGTACTTACATCCGGAGTTTTGCGGCTTCGAGCATCAGCCCAAATGAGGTATGCCGAATGTTTTCGGTCTTGAGCATGACCACATTCAGCATTAAACCATGGGCGAGCTTTGCCACCGACGGGAACTTCAGCAAAAGGAATAAAATACTCCATTGCCTGATGCACCACATCGGTTATAGCATCTGCGCAACTCGACGGATCCAAAGAAGAGAAGCAGACCTGCCGCCAAGGATAAGATGCAAAGAAGTGCCGCATCTCATCCCAATCTGCTGACTTGTATTTCCATACTCGCCTAACACCATGTGGTTCGAGAGCTGGTGGGGAATATGTAAACACAGATTTCACCAGACAGTGATCGGAGGTTCCCAAGGGGGAGGTGACCTCAACACGATACCTGTCCGGATCAGTTGTCAGCAGAAGGTCCAGGCAATTGGCTGTATGGCCTACCACATCTGGTACCCTTGTCGCTTGCCTCACCAGCTGGAAGAGGTCCAAGGACAACGCAAAGTTCCGCGCTTCTCTTCCAGCATGGTCGGTTTTCTGGTACGGGAACAGCCAGTCTTGATGACAAGCATTAAAGTCCCCCAGAAAAACAAGCTGCGCTGAAGGGTACTGATGCAAAGCCATATCAGCAGCCTCACCGAGATACTCAAATAATCTAGTTGTCTCCTGGTCACCGCTGTGCGAACGGTAGACACAGGAATACAGGATTTTTTCGTTTCCTGTGTCTACTAAAACCCATATAGAAGAAAAAGTGGGGTCTTCAAGGTGACGGAGACGCTGGATACAGAGGTCGTTCCGCGCGTACACGCAGACTCCGGCACGTGAGCGAAAATTGTGCTCTAACGTGTATCCGGGATAATGGAGGTGCGCAGCGCTCAAAGGACATTGTATCTGCGTCTCCGTCAAAAAGAAGAGGTGCGGCTGCTCTGTCTCCAGGTGGTGATGGACAGCTAGGATATTAGAGTGCAAACCCCTGATATTAGTGAGGTGCACTTTAAATGAGGAGGAGTGCAACCGCTGTAAAAACATTTTCTTCTTTTTAACTTTACTCATAAAAAAAATAAAATAAAAGTGAATAGGGATGGGAAATGGCAGTTGAACGAGGCGGTACGTATCGAACCCGACGTCGAAATTGGTGATGTCTTGCTACTGGGAGGCTAGTGTGGAGACTGCGGGGACGCCCGAACCCCCCCAGGGATCGCCATCGGGCCTCCTCGTCTGGTCGCCAACCAGCACGATGTAGCCACCCTGGGATTTTTCGCAGCTGGCGGGGCAGCCTTTCGTGGGTGGCTAACCCACTAATTGGGCCCCCAACTATCTGCGGGCGGCCAGCGGAAAGCCGTTGCTTCGGATCCCGCTACCCTCCTCGACTAGACACCCGACAAAACAAACACCAACTCGACGTCAAACCGGTTCGCCAACGCACCGCAGCTGTTCAGACCCATTTCCCATTAACGGCTTCATCGAGCAACGTGCCGGAACACGACTAGGTCGCTTTGCGGCACGACTTTGCCCGATGGGTGGTAACTTTGCCGGCGACCCGATGTTATGGTCTACCACCAAGAAGTTTTTCAGAAGAATTACGTGTAATTTATAGGTTACCGTTAAGAATATAAGTATTATATCAAATAGAATAATATACATGTAGCAAGCATTATGGAACTTTATGCACGAAAAACTTTCTCAAAACATATTGCAAATAATAATTGGTTATATAAAATTTTATGTTTTTAGTATGATATTTAAAAACACTTTTATTTCAATGTGTGTTAAAAACATTGCTAAAATATACCTCTATTATATGTAAAGAAATTCTCTAGATTTAAAAAAAACGCAAATAATAACAAGTCATTCTCCAGTCACAAAAAGTTATCTCAATAGTGAACATAGATAGTGTTATATTCAGATAGCATCAATAAAAGTTATTCCAATATCGATGCTATCTAATTTTTTATTGTCAGATTATCAAGGCGTTATAAACTTCTAGAAGTATCGTTCAAAGTGGATATTTCATAGAAAAAACCGGTTAAAAATGTCTTTGTCTTTATCTTATTTATGTTATCAAATTTTCTAGACAAAACCACAATATCTGGCTGAGGATTATGTAAGTGGATAGCACTCCATTCTCCAAGTCTCCATAAAATGGCAAAAACTAGGCTAACTCGCTTTCCTAAGAAGGATATACGTCAAGGCTATTAAAATACGTCATTAGGCAAGGGCGTCGAAACATTTTCACCAAATCTTTTTGCATTGTGTTAATTTTGCCTCGACACCAAATATGTAATTAGAATAAGGGAAGGTAGATGATGGTATTTTTTTTTATAAATATGTTTAAACATATTAAAAACGCTGTAAAGCATGGTACCAAAAAAATACTTAATAAATAATAAATCAATCAATCATGAAAAAAAATAAATAAATAACAGAAAATTACGACGTTCCCAACCGGAGGATCCAAAATAATACAAAATAATACAGCATAAATAGTCCACAATTTGGACTTAATAGGTAAAAAGTAAACTAATTTACAAAGCTACGAGGTACTTGCTCAAAATTGGAGACAAGACTGAATTAAATAAATGAAATTATAATTACAAGAATTACAAGAAAATAAGTTGAACAAACAAAGGTTTCGGATATCTCAGCTTTCCGCTCTTGGATTCGTATGAAAAATGCTTGACATATTACACCATCTTCTAATCAGGTATTTCATGATGTATGGGATTATGTTAAATGTGTATTTAGCGTTCCCACGATCTACGGGAATGTAATAAAAGTAAGATAAACAACAGGAAAATTTTCTTAAACAAACAGACACAAGAAAAATATGCCCATAATATTTGTCCTTATTAATTACGTAACTGTGTACTTTCGTTTCAAAACTTATTTTGAGAATAATGATTTTATAATTAAATTTTAACTACATGTGTAGGATCTTCATATTTATTTTATCTAAAACTTAACCATTTACGAGGAATTGTAAATATATTAACATTATTAATTAAGATAACTTTGTGAAACATGTTTTACTTATCCGTAAATATTAATTTTCTTTGTTTTCTTTGTTTTTTAACTTGAGATTTATGGAAACATTACAAATATTCTTACTAACAAGTACCTTGCTGTAACCTTGTTCGCAGCTAGTATATGGGATGGCCTGATCAAGGTACCACCCGATAGAAAAGATTATTATTAAGTAAATATTATAACAAAGTTTCGCACATGAAAGCCAGCTAGAAAGATAAGCAAGTTTTTATGGTGGATTGCCTTTTTGTTTCCTTGTGTGGATATGAGACTTTTTAAGAGATCGTTTGTTATGAATGGTCGTGAATGATTTCTGATAACTCATATAATAATATTTACATAATATTATTTCATGACAATCTATTTAGAGAAATATAAAAATAAAAAATATATATTTAAAATAAATATGTTAAGGATTTAAGGTTTAGATAAGTAAGGATATTAAATAAAAAGTAATTTCATCAAACGATAAACGAACGCAATAAAGTAGACCCTCGTTTCGACTTTACTAGCTTTGACGATCCTCCTTCGAGATTAAAAATGAGAATTCGACGCATTAGGAATTGAGAAATAGTATACTAAAGGGACATAAAAAACAACTTAGTGTAGTTATAATAAAAATATATACTTACATATTTTAAAATAAATATAGTAAAAATGAAACCCTAGTAAGATCACTTGGTTGTTTGTCCATTCATCCGTGTGTCAAATCCTTTTTTCAGAAACGCGTAAAGGTAAAATTTATACCAAATATTCAGGTCTACTGTCTACTACTACTGTCTTTTGGAGCTGTGAAAAAATCAACCCTCTAAGCCAGCGCATTCAAAAGATTACCATTTATGCCACAAATTACCGCCAATTTTTGAAACTTACAAAGGAATCAAAACCCACAGGTCCCATAAACTAAAATTCTTGAAATTTGTTAGCGCACAAATAAAAGAAAATTTGTTTATATAATATATATATATATATGTATTTTTTTGTTATATAATATAATAAAAATATTTACTACTACTACTCGCAAGGGAATCAAAACCTAAAGGGTACTTCCAGTGGACCTAGAATCTTGAAACTGAAAACTTGAAGAATCGTACAAACTGTACCATAGAATTATTTTTATATCTCTATAAAGGGAGTGAAAGTAAAACTAATAAGAAAACTTTGAATTATAGCCTAGTACAGACTACAGATGTATGCATGTAAAATCCCATTAATATCTACACACACCTACACATTTGTGTAAATATCTATGACAGATACATAGCTGGCCTTAAAACGTTTTGCGAGTTATCACGAAACTTATACCTAAATTGAATTCTAAATTTATTCAGGTATATGTTTGCAAATATTGAATATTATACATAAGGATAATTAAGTTTATTATAAGTAACCTAAGACTAATTTAACGGGCTTTGTTTTCTTTAAATGTTACATATCACACATATAACATTTCTCTAGCTGTTAGGATAAAGAATAGGAATGGAAGCCGGCGCAAGGCAAAGAATAAATTAATTGTTTCTATTACTACTGCTGTTGCTGTTGTCAAAAAAAGTAGTACTAATAAAGTAAAAAACCAGTTTGTTTTTGTACATAAAAAAAAATATCTAAAAAATCTCATATTCTTTCGCATTCGCATATTCGCATACTGGAAACTTCAGTATCCAGTATGCGAATTAAAAGATATTTGTATAAACATTTAAGTGTTCAAGATAAAAGATTTTTACAGGTAAAAGATTTACAGGTATAAAGTTTTATTAAATTTTGTATAAATAATCCTTTTTTCTGTGCTTACTATATAGCATTATGTTTTCTATTTTACAAACAATATATGTACGCAATTATTTCTAAGTATCTATAAGTATATGTTTAATATATATTTCATGTTTGAAGTAGTCAAAATCTTATTAGAAACGTAACTACAGCATATAACCAAGAACGAATTTAAGATCTTGAAGGAGATTAGAAAGAGACCCATATCGCAAACGCTGACAGGCAGCATTCGTAAATGCGACCTCTTTCGACATATTCTTACTTCACTCTGACAATTGAATCACCGTAAAACTACTCACTTCGGAGAGTTTTTGCATTCCATATATTCCATATATTTCTGACTCACAGGTCCGCACTTCGCTGAGTATAACTCTAAAATATTAAACTAAAATTATAAATCTAACACTTTATAATTTTATCGGTATTCAAAACATTTTCGACATTGAGACTTATAAATTTTATTAAAATTATTGTTTAAAAAAGTGTTTTTTTTGCAACCTGCAAAGAAGAAGAGAACATCTAGAATATTTTTTTTTTGAGCAAAAAATTTAAAATGCCGGTAGAATAAATATTAAAAAACCCCTGAACGTGGTACTACCACGTGGACTCCCATACATTATGATTTTTTTAATTTCAAATTATCTTGTGAATTTTATAATGTACAGTATTATGAATGGTGTAATTAAATGCAACAACATTCTAACCACAATGCGATGAATATTTTTTTTGCTGTCTCCTTTTTTATTTTCAGGTCCCAAAGGGCGAACATACATGGGTAATTTTTTAATTGCGAGTCCCATTTTATTTTGCTGTAAATTAAAAATATGTTTGAAAATATCTATAAACATGTATAGCCATGTTAAGCTTATTTAAATTTATATAAATAAAGAATGAAAAATAAACCGACACGGGCAGGGATTCGAACCCGCGACTACTGGGAAACCGTCCCGTCGCTCTACCAACTGAGCTACCGTATCGCTGTCCGTCTCGGTGAATTAAGCATTCTATATGTGATCGTCTTTATCGGGACGGTGGTGACATCTATTAGGTTTCTTTCGAAAATCCTAACCAATGTTTCTAACTTTGCAGTATAGATAAACATTGAAAAGAACCATCCAATTATTGTAAAAAACAGTCTCTAGTTATAAATACTTAGAAATAAATTTATACATAAACAATATGTGCATGTATATATTTATTTCTAAGATATCTATAAGTATAAATATCACTTCATCATTATATATTTTAAAGTGATTACGTATAGATTATGTGCCAGTGACAATGGCTAGACCACGGTATAAATATTATAATATATATATTTATATTTGTTACTAAAATAAAAATATTATATGGATGAAATTTTAATACATTTGTATGCATCACTCACACTCTCTATCTTTGTCCCCACCAGTACAAGGTTGTGTGGAAGAGATCACTACTTAAGATTGTTACTGACGCGAAAAGACCGGTTTATTGTTTTACCAAAATTATTAAGAATGTATTTGATCGTTCTTATACGAATATGTGGTGTGTAATAAAGAATTTTATTACTAATAATATATCTGGGCTGATTACTATTGCAGAAGCTATCTATCTCTCTATCTATAGCTAATATGGATTCCTTTGAGCCTGGCAGAAACGTTATTTTACAAGATTCCTAAAGTGCTATATAATATCATCTTGAACATGCAATTGTCGAGGGACCCTGATAGGATACTCCATTTTAAATTGTCTTCAGAAACTGCAATGCAGTAATAAAATTCTTAAAATTGAATGGGAGGAGTTAACACATTAACATACCAAGGAATAAAGCAGCAGATTGTCTCTCTGGAGAAGCCTTTCCAGGGAGCCAATCTGCTGCTAGGAATTGTAGCCCACCTTATAATTGTTTGTTTTTATTTAAAATTAAGCCTGTTTACTGGTTCTTTCTTTACTGGAAAACATATTGTAATATCACTATGTCTACGCTCTGCACAATTTTTTTTAAATTGTTTCAGGTTACTAGTCGGTAAAAGTAATTAACGGATCATACAGAGTGTCGTTTTCTGGCAGATGTGGACCACGTATTAGTGGAATAAGTTTGGAATAAAGTCGAGACGATGAATTTATATAATGATAAGGGTATTGGTACAACAAACACAAAACTCTTCAAAAATGAAAATACATGTAGATAAAGTTGTGAGTTTACCAATAAGGGTGGCATCCTCATATTTGATTAATCACTGTTTACCTAATAAAGTTTTAAAAGATATATATTATAGGTCGGTATTTCTGTACGCATTTCCCTGAGAATCCAGGTTCGAATCCTGCTACTAGTTGATGATTTTTTCAATTCTCTTTTTTTTTAAACATTTGTTCTTAATTAATAAACATATTTACAATAATTTCAAATATACAATTATATCTCTTGCCATATTGTTGTTATTCTGATTAAAACTTTGGGACTGTTGTAAATTTTTATCACGAAATAAATAAAAGCTACTTCTTTTCAATTTTCATAATAATCAATATCTTATTTTACTGAGTGTTGTATGTGACGGTAAATTACGAAATTACATTATTATTAATATCGAAGATGTGCAGTTGGATAGAGATAATTCAACCTTACGGTTACAACGTCGGAGAGCATACACCGCTAAAACAGTCAACTTGTGACGATGGCCTGTATAACCTACTCAATATGCCACGTAATTAAAAGGAATATGATATCTACTTAATAGAACGTTAATTACTGCTTATTAAATAATAATATGTTATGAAACACGACAGTTTAAAAGTTAGTAAATAAGGCTTTATTTGTATTATAACTAGGTTCAGGTAGGTAATATATTATGCACTGGTTATAACCGTTTCTTATTTTTTTTGTCTAATATTGCATAGCTATACCTAATATTTTTATAAATAATGTTGTTTATTCTAAGCGATAATGTTAAGTAAAAATGTTATCACATTAAATTGAAAACTTCAAAAGTTTTTTTTCTACCCCAAATATAAACTAAATGTCCAACTCCACAGTTTATTTCATTAATTCCCTCTTTTGATCTTTTAAAACTTTTGTAGCAAAGCCATAATATTAACCATAACCATTTCTAACAAAAAACTTACATTTCACTTATAAAAATACAAATACTAAAAGAAATATTATTAAAAAATGTAACACAAAAAAAAATTATGTAGAATTTCAGCACCCTGCTTAAAAAAGCTTTCCGAATTTTTTACCTGTCAAAACTTTTTTTTTAAGTAGAATACTACTGACAGATAAAAACATAGGTGAAACAAGCAAACAATGTAACGACTAATGCGTAGGCCGAAAAGTTTAATTTCAAACACAACAGTAGATGTAACAGTTTTATAAGCAACTATTTATGGTAATTGAATTTATGAATTGCTTTTTCTATGAATAAATCATAGAAAAAGCAAAAAAAGTGCGGTTCACTGGATAGTAAGTGAGTGTAGTGTGTTAGTTTGTAAGACAATTTGGTGATTGGTTATGAACTATCTAGGAGTATGCATGCATATGTATATAGTTTTTTTAGGCATATGTAAATAATTTTTTCAGACAGTCGGAACGAACCCTCGTTACAACAATCACGATCCTTCGCGATTGATCTGGAGAGATAGCGGTATTTAATCCGCTATTTAATTACGAAACCGGAATATATTTTGGCTCGGAAATGTTTTTTACGTACCGCAATGTAATTTTTTTATTTTATTTATCTTATTACAATGATTTATTAATTCGATTGTTGTTGGATGGAGAATATAATCTATTCATAATATATGATACTAACAAAATTAATTTGAAAAGCTTCATAAAAATCGACTGGACAGTTTTTCAACGGTGTAACAATAAAATCTTCAGAGTTGTTTTTGTTGTAGGGTTCCGTACCCAAAGGGCAAAACCCTATTGCTAAAACTTCGCTGTCCGTCTGTCTGTTACCATGTTGTTTTCCATAAAATGTGATAGTTAGGCAATTGAAATTTTTACAGATGATATATTTCCATAGAACTGTATGGACTGATTTTGTTACTGTTCAGATACGCATCTAATCCGCATGAGCCATCGTTATCGGTACTTGCTGTTAACTTCTTATGCTGTATAATTTGGAAAAGCGAATACCCTGTTGTTATAATTTTGTAGTCACTTTATTTAGTTTACTTTGCAATTTACTGCTATACTTCCCCAGTTAGCCCAAAATCGTCGGTAATTTTTTAAACGTAGGTTTATATTTTTATTATTCGTGTTGGTAGTTCTGCCATAATATTCGTCAAAGTTCTCTTATAACATGAAAGTTTACTTCAAATAACTATTGTATTATAATATGTAATTTTTCTGAAAATTATATTTATTTAAATGCCTTAAAAAAAAGTACCTATTGTCATTTTTTATTTCAAAGTAAAAACATTCCGATTACTAATAGAATATTACTTCCTTCCTATGTCTGCCGATGACCAGGCGGTTCAATGTTCAGCTGACCAGGCAGTGACCCATACGGACGGTCTGATTTTAAGTACATTTTTGAGTATATGCAGCTATATTTCGGCAATGGCTTCACGAATGTTGTTCTTCAAATGTTGAAATGTCTTTGGTTTGACATTTATCTTTGACGGCTCTCTATAAATAATAGTCTAACGGTGTCAAAACGCAGCTTCTAGGCGGCGGAGAATTTTGAGGATTTCGGTTAATAATTCAATTTTCGAAGAAACTACGCAAAACGTCGAGTGTGTGGCACAAAGCGCCATCCTGTTGAAACCAAATGTCGATTAATTGCCTCCAAAATGACTTAAATCTAAGCATGAATAATAATTGTCTGATTTCGACAATACGACTTGGCACTACTATAAGTGCTATATTTACACAACATCTCAACGCTGTTAATACAAAACATTTCGTTTCCTATTTTAGTTATCATAAGCTGAAGTTTCAATTCAGTCATTATCGGAAAATGGGTAGCCAAATTAAATTAATAATATTAGAAAAAAATAAGAAATAATATTGGGATGTTTCAAATTTAAATTGAACTTTTTTAACTGTGTTGACTATCCTTTTCCAGTGTCTTATTATTATTTTATTGTAATTGATTAATTATTTTGCATGCAATTAAAAACTATTTTTTAATGACAACGAGGACTTCTGACTTCTTATGTGCGTATATAAGTACACACAGTTTTTTCTTTTTACTCTTGTGTATGTTCAGAACATATTTTTTAACCCCCGACTAAAAAGAGGGGTGTTATAAGTTTGACCTGTCGGTCTGTGTATCTGTGTATCTATCTGTGGCAAATTTAAAAGCTATGCTTGTCAAGATGGTTCTTATCCATGTTTAATTGAAATAGAAATAGTCGACTCCAAGATATTGACGTTTTATTCGTGCGGGGTAGACGTCTCCCCTCCCTTGTGTAATAATTAGCTGTTTGCGGCCAAACGCGTGGACGGATTTGAATGTGATTTTTTTATCGAAAGCTGTGCTCGTCGAAATCGTTTTTATCTATGTTTGATTGAAATGGAAATAGTCTTCTTCAAGATATTGAGGTTTTATTAGTGCGGGGGAAAGGTTCTTATGCAATAATTACCTGTTCCCAGCGGCTTCGTCCGCGCTATATAGGAAAAAAAGCCTTGTTATGAAGGCCAAAAGCTTTTTACACTTATTTACTCAGGTAAAGTACTATTCTTAGGGATAGCTGTTGCCCGTGATTGCGTCCATGTAGACTGTAAAAATATATTTATATGGCTTATGATCGTAGTCATAAAGAATCACAGGCAACAGCTAGTGATAAAATAATAAATCCCTCCATCATTTATTTATTAATATTCTTCGTATACATGAAACCTTCTTTTCTACGTACCCATATGAAAAAGTCTTGAATCATGTTACTTAATACATTTATAATTTATTACATTGTCGAGACTTTCAGAATTGGATTCTTATTTTATTAACTATATATTTTTCGTATTAAAACCTTTGTACATCATAATGTAGGATTCTAATGCTAAAAGATTTTTTTTAAATCGGACCCGTAGTTTCGGATCCTATCCAATTCAAACAATCAGACAAATCTTTCCTCTTTACAATATTAGGATAGATTAATAGAAATACTTAAACAATTGAAAATTTTGTGTGTCTGTAGGTTCATTTAGTACATTTCAGAAACAAGTAACATAACTTTAGAAAGCAAAAAAAAATAAAAAATCCCCGATACCAAAAGACCTCTAAAAAAAATAAAAATAATATTATTATGTACTTATTTGAATTTGTTGAATTTGTTGCGTCGAGAGACCGTTGAAGAAAGGAAGAAATTAAAATTCAAGTAAGTTAACAAGGCAAATAAAGAAATTACGATATCTGTCTTCAGAAAAAAGGTAATACCCTCTAAATGTTTGATATAGCGGAAATATATGGAAAATGTTTGTTTAATAATTTTACTGAATCCTTCCCAATCTAATGCAATCTATCATAACTTTGTTCAATATGTTACTAAGAGAAAAGTAAGAAGTTTTAAGTCAGGCAATTAATAAATAACTAGATGTAACTAGATCATAGACGATGGAGGAACTGTTTACACTGTTCAAATAATAAAAATATACAACAGTCTGAAAAAAGATTTATAGAAGTGCATCCAAACCGGATACGTCGGAAATATATAGGAAATTGATTATCAAAGGAAAGAATAATAAATACATTGACATTGATGGGATGAAGATATCATGATATATGAAAGATTTATAATAACAGCATTCTGCTAATGAGGCGTGATTCATTTATCACAGGCGTTAAGTCTTGCAGAGTTATATCTGTAATCTCTTGTTTCATTAATCTTGCATATTTTGGTCGGAAGTGGGAATTATTTATTATCGGTAGGAGATTGTTATCGTTTTGTATTTAAATCGTGAAGCAGATACATTTATGCACTGTTTGTAAGCTAATTTTTATTATATGTCCTAAATCTACACAAGCATTCTTAAATATATAATTATCGTCGAGGTCGCTTCACTGCAGCGACAAAGAGGAATTAAATAGCGAAATTTATAGGCTTATAGTGTCGTTGCATCTGTGTGTGTATCTGGTGGCAATGTTATATAGGTTAAACTAACTTTTTCTAATACTTTTTGAGATAAGTTACATCTAGATAGTAGATTAAAATATTGTCTTTGCATTGTATGTAATGTTTCCCTTTTCATTTTAAATAATTAATAGGATGTTTTTTTTTTGTCCAATTATTGATAACCTTATAAATGAAACCTTAAATAAATCAGAAGAAATTATTATCTTCCAATTGTCACCATATGCTATCCTACAAATTATCGTGGTTACACGTTAACATTAAATGAACTACCTGTTACCTGTACCTACCTTGCAGAATAAATTTTGGTAAAATCTAAATTAAATAATAATAAAAGAAATAAACTCATTGAATGGACCTGTTCCTTTTACTTAAGACGACACGTTACTACTTTTTTATAAGTATGTATTTAGGCCTAAAATGTAGTGATATCTTTGTGTTATATACTTTCAATATATATTTTTAATTTATACTATCTATGTGTACTATCAACATGTTATTTCAATATATACTATCAGCATATACTACCTATATAATAATAATAATATAATAATAATATCAGGACAAATTACACACATTGATCTAACCCTTAAGTAAGCAAATTATTTGCTTGTGTGGAGGGTGTTAGACAACGATACAAATACATAGAAATACACATATAAATACTGAGAATATGTCTGTCCCTGCCGGGAATCGAACCCGTGCCCCATTGCGCCGAGACACGTTAGGCTTCTGCGCTAACTACTCGACCAACGGGGCGGATTATATGTACTATCAATATGTACTATCAGTATGTACTATCAGTATGTACTATCAAAATGTACTATCAATATAAACTATCAATATACACTCTCAATATGTATTATCAATATGTACTATCAATATAAACTATCACTTCAGGCCTTTAAAATCGGTAATCGGAAGTTCTTGGAGCTGAAACTCAAAGAGGCAGATGCAGCCATATACAACAACCAAACTGCAAAGATAATTCACGGCACAATGGCAGGCAGGCAGCATACAATGCGACCAGTGGTTTCGTTATGTTGGATAGGGCAGAGACGAAGCGAACAGGCAAAGCCAGTTATACGACGCCATCTAACGACCCAATTGTTGTCACGGCCCAATGCACAAGATTATGCAAGAGGATATGATCCTAGACAAAGCTAGCACATTAACGAACTTCGAAGCTTGGACCGTGCCAATACTAAACTGGGTCAACGGGGTTCCAGGATGTGGCAAAACCACGTGGTTAATATCGCACTTCGACGCGGAGAAGGACGTCATCGTTACAATCACAACTGAGGCGGCTAAAGATCTAAGAGAGAAGATCTCTCAGCGTATAGGTGACGAATCAAAGAATCGAGCGCGTACGATGGCCTCTGTATTAGTAAATGGATTCAAAGAGTCAGAAATCTATCAACGTTTGGTGGTAGACGAGGCTCTTATGAACCATTTCGGATCCATAGCAATGGCTACGCGGTTGTCCGGCGCTGCCGAAATTCTCCTCGTCGGTGACGTGAACCAGTTACCTTACATCGATAGAGATAATCTATTCAAGATGAGGTACTGTCGTCCCACCCTGATAACGTCCATCAGCCAAGAATTACTGTGCACACATCGGAATCCCTTAGATGTCGCGTATGCCTCAGAAGAGGTCTACTCCGGCATCTACTCCAGCAGGAAACTAGTGCAGTCCTTAACAATGCTCAATTACACAGGATCGAAAATACCCAGATCCCTAATACTCTGTACTTAGTACACACCCAGGAAGAGAAGATAGCATTGTCTAACGAGGGTTATGGATCAGGCGAAGGGTCGCGTATCTTAACCATATACGAAGCACAAGGACTCACTTTCGGTTCCGTTTTTATAATCAACACCAGGAGTAAGATGCAACTGCACGACAGCGTTCCCCACGCGGTTGTAGCAGTGTCGCGTCATACCGAGAGCTGTGTGTATTTTACCGACCGCGAGGACGACGCGACGGGCAGATTCATCAGAAGAGCGATGAAGGCGACAAAATACAACATCATAGAATATAATACCAAGATGGCTATAAAAGACAGAAACTTCGCTATCGTGGAAACCTTGCTCGTGATGAGTGAAAAAAATAAAAATAACAGTAGGTCACCACAATAGTGTTTTCGTAGGAAGGCATTAATGAGAAAATATAAGAAATTTATGCATACTAACTTTAATAATATTTTTTATTATACATCAAATACTTATACTATACTTCACATTATAACATTGTACAATAAAAAATAAATAAATAAAAATTAAAAAAAAAATATATATATATATATATATATATATATATATATATATATATATATGTAATGTATGTAAAGATATATATGTATATATATATATATATATATATATATATATAATATTTATATTTATATAAGTATGTGTAATTGCTGTGCAAAGGACTTACCTTACTAATATAGTTTTTAAGGTACCTGACTCCTGAGGTAATAGACTCCTTTTTGAGTATGTTATCTCAAAATTTCAACAATTAATATGCAAAATACAAACCAAATGCGAAAGTGCACGGGCGACGTGTCCGTGGATAAAAGTAGAAATTAATAAAAAATATATATATGATACCATAAACTATCAATATTCACTATCAGTATGTACTATCAATATACACTATCAATACTTACTGTCAGTATGTACTATCAATATGTACTATCAATATTTACTATCAATATGTACTATCAATATACACTATCAATATTTACTATCAATATGTTCTATCTATCAATATAAACTATCAATATGTACTATTAGTATGTACTATCAATATGTACTATCAATATTTACTATCAATATGTACTATCAGTATACACTATTAATATTTACTATCAATATGTACTATCAATATGTAATATCAATATAAACTATCAATATGTTCTATCAGTATGTACTATCAATATGTACTATCAGTATACACTATCAATATTTACTATCAATATGTACTATCAATATGTAATATCAATATAAACTATCAATATGTACTATCAGTATGTACTATCAATATAAACTATCAATATACACTATCAATATGTACTATCAGTATGTACTATCAATATAAACTATCAATATACACTATCAATATGTACTATTAGTATGTACTATCAATAAACACTATCAGTATATACTATCAGTATGTACTATCAATATGTACTTCAATATGTACTATCAATATGTACTATCAATATACACTATCAATATGTACTATCAATATGTACTATCAATATAAACTATCAATATACACTATCAATATGTACTATTAGTATGTACTATCAATAAACACTATCAGTATATACTATCAGTATGTACTATCAATATGTACTTCAATATGTACTATCAATATGTACTATCAATATGTACTATCAATATTTACTATCAATATGTACTATCTGTATGTAATACTTAGTAGTTTTATACTTCAAGATGGTAGGTGGTTGGGGAACATCCCACAATTAATGCAACCATTAAAATGGTCTCTAAGTAACGCGCAACGTATAATACTAATCAACTGCCTACAAACTACTCAGTAGTTTGACGGAGTTATTATATTGTAACATGTTTATATTATTTTGATAAGATAAAAATAAAGAACATCTTCAACTTATGGTTTTAAAGGTTTTTTAAGATAAACCTTGAATCTTTTATTATATTTTTGGATATATCTGATAGATTATCTTCCTATTCTTTTATTACACGTTGCAATATATTATGTTTTTGCTTGAAGCATGTATTACATGTTTTTGACAGCATCTGCTATTTTATTTTAATGGATCTCGCAACGATACCATAAAGTAGTATGTTTCAACTTAGTTCCAGAGTTGAAAAAAAATGATATATGAGCATTACCTTGTGAAAGAAAAGAGAATCGACTCCTATTCCTTGATATTATACCGATTGTCAGCTTGATGATTAGTTATAAGTTATAACAATGGAAAAGAAAAAGTAATACAAACAAAAAGTATAACAAACTTAAGAGTACCATACTAGAAGTCTTTAAGTCTGTTATTTTTTTTCCTTAAATAAGAATATGGTTTAAAAAAACATAAAAAAAAACTTTAAGTTGACAGAATATATATATATATATATATATATATATATATATAACTTCGGAATTATATAATAAAAATTTTCAATTTTACCAATAACAAAATTATTGTTTTTATAATAGAGTTTGTTTTCCACTTTTAAAACATTTCTTTAGAACTACTATACGAGAACGGAAAAAAAGTAATCTCATAAGGTGAGTAAATGCTCACTCCACATCAACTTAAACAGAGTGACATATTTATACAAAATACTAAAATGTGCCAAAATTCTGCATATCTAATATTTTTATATTCTTTTTTTACATAGTTGGTGCCTCTAATAAAGTAGGACTCGTTAGCAACTAAGCGAACGCAGTCGTGGGAAAGAGCAAGACATCATCCATCAGCGAGATATATCAAACCATACCAGCCTCCGCAATCATAAGCCAACTTCAGTGCAAAATAAAGATATTTATATAATAACATACCTCCATTAATAATAAATGTACTAAATTATATTATTAAAATAGTAAAAGATATTGATGTGAAAAACTGACCAAAAACTCTTCTTAAGATATTGTTAATACTAATATATATAGATATCTAATTAATTCTGTAAGCCACAAATGTTTAAAATAAGATTGTAAGAACTATATTTAGAAATACAAAATCGTTCTGTACTATTATATTGTTATTATAAGATATTTGGTGATGTATAAATACGGCCTAGCCCATAATTCTAGCCAGTGTTTAATAAAGTCTATACTGGAGAGCTGACAAGATAAATAGTTTTTATACTTACATTGTTTCTGATATAGGTTATTTAATGCTATATCTTTTATAAGTATTTTATGGTATTGAGTTATTAGTAATTTTGTCTACACAAGGACACAGTAATATCTATATTAATGTTTTTATTATATTCGTTTACGGGAAGTCAATTTGTTATATTAAATATGTATATATTTTTGTTCTTTCCTTTATTAAAACTTAACAAGGTATTGAAAACTAGTATATATATAATATCAGACTTAACTGTACAATCACAGTAATTGCCCTATCCTATCCAATTTACGAAACGAATTTTCGATATTAAATCTATTTCTTCATAAATATTTGAGTGTTCATTTATTACAGTAATGTTTGTCACTTGAGCATCGAGAAATTATTATGTTTTAGTAATCTTTATATCGAGATTTAGGTGAAGTTGACTGCTCGGTTCAATATATTGTAGCAAAATAGAGCAATATAAATACTATTGTAATATTAAATAGACCTAATGTCGCAGTCTCAATCTTGAGACTGAGACATTTGGTCTAATTAATATTACTTAATATTATTTGAGAGATTTTTTTCCTTCAAAGGTTGCATGAAAAAATAGTTTTGAAGCCATAAGACCATTTTTTGGTATCCTTCATTATTAATCATTTTTATATTTCTTTATGTTTATCTTCAAATATTTAAATAGAGTGCAATATGAAACATAAATCTTTATAGTCCATCCAGATAATTATGGCAATGGAACTTTTCATCACTTGTTTAGTCAAAACATTGGATACAAAGTTTGAGTTAAACTTTAGAGAGGTTGGGCACTTGTAGTTTATTTTCCTTGCCTAACAAGTGTCGCAAATAAAGGAGGAACTAAAGCTCATTTGACTTTGTTGTTGGGTTTTATACACAGTAAGTACATAATATTCACAGAAATAACAACAAACAACAAAAAATAAATTATTAGTCATTGATACCTAATTCATCTTAACTAATAATAATAGTAAAGAGAAAAAAAAACGTATTACTACGTAGTTAACACAGTTATTACACACAAATCAAAACAATATTTTATGTTTTGTCTGTTCGTTTGCTATTAGACGGATATTGATGGAATTCTGTATTAGTGACTTAGTATTTAAATCAACATATAGGTAAATTTACTTTTAGGACATTGTTCTCTATTTCAAATTTTCTCATTTTTCACGGGATGATAAAAAAATTGTTTGGACTATTATTACAATACAATAAAACTACTAAACGGTTACTAGAGTTAAGGTACACAAGCTCATCACCAGTTGATGGACCATGGTATAACCCTTATTGATCATAGGCTAATCATATTGTTCCAGTGACACTCTGGGTCTCCCTTAGTAGAGTAATATCAACCAAGCCCTTGAGCTCGATAGTACATATTGATAGTACATACTGATAGTACATATTGATAGTTTATATTGATAGTACATATTGATAGTACATATTGATAGTGTATATTGATAGTTTATATTTATATTACATATTGATAGTACATATTGATAGTACATACTAATAGTAGATACTGATAGTGTATATTGATAGTAAATATTGATAGTGTATATTGATAGTACATACTGATAGTACATATTGATAGTGTATATTGATAGTTTATATTGATAGTACATATTGATAGTAAATATTGATAGTGTATATTGATAGTACATATTGACAGTACATATTGATAGTAAATATTGATAGTACATATTGATAGTACATACTGATAGTAAGTATTGATAGTGTATATTGATAGTACATACTGGTAGTAAATATTGATAGTACATACTGATAGTAAATATTGATAGTTTATATTGATAGTACATATTGATAGTACATATTGATAGTACATATTGAGAGTGTATATTGATAGTTTATATTGATAGTACATATAATCCGCCCCGTTGGTCGAGTAGTTAGCGCAGAAGCCTAACGTGTCTCTGCGCAATGGGGCACGGGTTCGATTCCCGGCACAGGCATATTCTTAGTATTTATATGTGTATTTCTATGTATTTGTATCGTTGTCTAACACCCTCAACACAAGCAAATAATTTGCTTACTTAAGGGTTAGATCAATGTGTGTAATTTGTCCTGATATTATTATTATATTATTATTATTATATTGGTAGTATATGCTGATAGTATATATTGAAATAACATGTTGATAGTACATATAGATAGTATAAATTAAAAGTATATATTGATAGTATATATTGATCGTATATTGTGTTTGTGCTTAGTCAAATTCTTACTATTAACATCATATGTCTTATATTACATTGCATTATTGTAATAGTAAACAGAAGACCCTAACACAAAGATATCACTACATTTTAGGCCTAAATACATACTTATAAAAAAGTACGATAATTAGATATTTTAGAATGCTTGTGTAGATTTAGGACATATAATAAAAACTAGCTTACAAACTGTGCATAGATGTATCTGCTTTACGATTTAAATACAAAACGATAACAATTTACCGCCCCGTTGGTCGGGTGGTTAGCGCTAACGCCTAACGTGTCACAGCGCAATGAGGCTCGGGTTCGATTCCCGGTGGAGACAGGCATTTATGTGATGAGCATAAATGTCTGTGTTTCTGGGTTTGGTCGTTTAATAAATATATTCTCAGTATAATACATATTAAATATGTATTCTTATAGTTGTCTAACACCCTTAACACAAGCAAATAATTTGCTTACTTAGGGGTTAGATCAATGTGTGTAATTTGTCCTGATATTATTATTATTATTAAAAATCTCCTACCGATAATAAATAATTTTCACTTCCGACCAAAATATGTAAGACTAGCTGTTGTCCGCGGCTCCGCCCGCGTGTAGGTCGCTTTTCGCTTAATCTGTGGAAACTACAATTATCCAGACCTATTATAGACTATATTATATTATATAATAGACGATATTATTTTAGAACTAATTTCATAACCATAGAAAACGTTATAGTGAGTCAACCTTAAAAGCTAGAAATATCTTGTCGCGGACTTCTTTTTAAAAACTTTTAACGGGAAACAATTTCATAGAACATCATTTTTGCGTAACTGTCACCGTTTTCGCAGCACACGCAGTTTTTTGTTTATTTTTTTACACCTTGCGTTAGAATTTTTAAGTTTTAGTAATCATCCCTAATTTTTTGAAAATAAAACATAGCCTATGTCACTCGGGAATAGTGTAGCTTGCCAACGGTGAAAGAATTTTTGAAATCGTTCCAGTAGTTTCGGAGCCTATTCATTTCAAACATACAAAAAAATAAACAAACATTTCCTCTTTATAATATTAGTATAGATTAATGGAACAAGAGATTACAGATATAACTCTGCAAGACTTAACGCCTGTGATAAATGAACCACGCCTCATTAGCAGGATGCTGTGATGCTGTAATTATAAATCTTTCATATATCATGATTCCTTCATCCCATCAATGTCAATGTATTTATTATTCTTTCCTTTGATAATCAGTTTCCTAAATATTGCCGACGTATCCGGTTTGGATGCACTTCTATAAATCTTTTATCAGACTGTTGTATATTTTTATTATTTGAACAGTGTAAACAGATGTACTCTATCTTCTATGGTCTAGTTACATCTAGTTATTTATTGATTGCTTGGTTTATAACTTCTTACTTTTCTCTTAGTAAAATATTGAACAAAGTTATGGCAGGTTGCATTAGATCGAGAAGGATTCACTAAAATTTTTAAACAAACATTTTCCATATATTTCCGCTGTGTTCAAACAGCTAGAGAGTATTACCTATTTTCTGAAGATAAACAACTTTTCTACTTTATTATATTTGTAGGAAAAAGAATTTAACAAGTATGTTTTTGTTGTTAATGAAATATTAAATAAATATGTAAAGATGATATTAATGTACATGCAAAAAAATACAAATTATAGAACGTATTATTGGAACTCTCTTACCACAAAGAGTCGCCAACGACAGTCGTTCTATTCTTTAAAGCACTTTATGGCACTGTTCACAAATACACTAAACCGTTTACCATTTAAACACTTAATTATCACTGTTACACAACTTAGTTTCTCGATCTCACACTCAGCGGTTTATTATAACTGTTGCACTTTTATCACAATAATACCACCCCACAACTTGTACTCCCATTTCACACAATGCCTTCTCTTAACCGAGCTGCGATTTATATACTTCTTATTCTTAGTCAAATCAGTATCCAATATTACATTTATTTTATCAATTAAACTTCTATACAGACATTCAATTGTTTTAGTCAAATCAACAAATTATATCTTTATTTTTAGTAAAAACCAAACTACTACATGTATAAAAGCTAACAGCTCGGCCATCCTAAACATAACGTGTCCGCTCGTTATCAAAAACCATTTACTTATAATACTAATTCTGAAGTAATTTGTAAATCTAATTATTATAATTGTAAATTCACAAAATCTAATCTAAAGTCTATATATTATGATACATTAATATTTATACATTTTTCGGCCATCATATATAAATAATTGGTCCTCCAATTTAGAGAATGTTTTGAAATTTATAGACTTAACAATTTCAACTATAATAATCAATTGGTATAAGTTGTCTGATTACGTGTTCAATCTGGCTCAGCAGCCTCATTCAAAAAAAACTAAAAATCTACTGGCCACAAAAATTTTGCCTCATAAATCATAATCAGTCATAGTCATAGTCAGTTCAATATCCTCAATGTACCAAATACTACTCAGAAGTTGGCTTATCGGCCTCATGTGAGTATTTGATCTTCTCAAACGCTACTCAAAAATTGGCTTATCGGCCTCATGTGAGCGCTTGATGTCCCTATACCTCAAATGCTACACTCATCATTTGGCTTATCGGCCTCATGTGAGCATTTGATGTCACTAGTCATAGTCAGTTCAATATCCTCAATGTACCAAATACTACTCAAAAGTTGGCTTATCGGCCTCATGTGAGTATTTGATCTTCTCAAACGCTACTCAAAAATTGGCTTATCGGCCTCATGTGAGCGCTTGAAGTCCCTAAACCTCAAATGCTACACTCATCAGTTGGCTTATCGGCCTCATGTGAGCATTTGATGTAACTAGTCATAGTCAGTTCAATATCCTCAATGTACCAAATACTACTCGGAAGTTGGCTTATCGGCCTCATGCGAGTGATCAGCCAACAAAACCCTCATCCACATATAATACTTTTTAGAAAACTATTCAAAGTAATTACTTTTATCATCTTAATGTATTCTACATATTAAATATATTGAATTAATACATAAATAAGCACAAATAATAGCTAAAAATACCTAATTGAATTAATACATAAATAATAATATAATAAAGAATACCGAATTGAATTAATACATATATAAGCACAAATAATAGCTAAGAATACCGAATTTAAAACGAAATTATTTAAAACAAAAGTTTAAAACATTATTTTCCAAGTTTAAAATAAACACTCACGTTTACGAAAATCCGGGATGAAATAATTTCGCGCCTTATCATAATACGTAACAAAATACGTCAAGTTAAAGAGAAATAATTATCAGTAAAAATTAAAAAAAACAAGATCGTGAAGGTTGATCGCTATTCTCAATACTAGTTATCTCAACAATAATAATAAAGTGCTTACCACTATATTTAATCGCTTAATTTTCTTTAACTATCGAGTATTTAGCGCAAAAATTGGATGTAAATCGAAACGAATCACCTTTATGCTGTGACGTTATGGATAAATTGCGCAGACATCAACGTGTTGTTCGCCACGTGCCATGCCAGCACCGCTACCATAGCTGCCATCGCCACGACCGCCATCAACACCAACACCATCAGCAACATCGACACCATCAGCGCAAACCGCGCTGCGCCTTCATCGCCATCCGCCCCGCGCCATCACCGCTATCCGCGCCGCGCCATTACCGCCATTCACACCGCGCCATTACCACCATTCGCGCCGCGTTGTCACCGCCATAATTTCTCATTTCCTTCTTTCTTCATTAGCAACGATTCCTTCTTTCGTAGAATTCTTCCAATGATTTGTCACATAATCTAATAAACGACTTGCATAAGCGATTAAATAGGTATTTTCACTCGATTTTCTTGATATGTGGGTAGATCTCAATTTTGAAGGTTTGAGATAACAAATTTAACTTGATTGATTGATTTACAACCATTGATTATCAACTATTGATTGATTGTATTGATTCTGGAACTTCTTTGTTATTATCTTGTAGTATGCGTTTCAAATAATAATATATCTTCATTTTTTTTGCTTGATGTGATTTTGTAGCTTCAATAAACTTATCTTGTAGGTAGTTTGTGGTTTTAATGCCCGAGTGAATCCCACTTCTGAACTATTGGAACTCTCTTACCACAAAGAGTCGCCAACGACAGTCGTTCTATTCTTTAAAGCACTTTATGACACTGTTCACAAATACACTAAACCGTTTACCATTTAAACACTTAATTATCACTGTTACACAACTTAGTTTCTCGATCTCACACTCAGCGGTTTATTATAACTGTTGCACTTTTATCACAATAATACCACCCCACAACTTGTACTCCCATTTCACACAATGCCTTCTCTTAACCGAGCTGCGATTTATATACTTCTTATTCTTAGTCAAATCAGTATCCAATATTACATTTATTTTATCAATTAAACTTCTATACAGACATTCAATTGTTTTAGTCAAATCAACAAATTATATCTTTATTTTTAGTAAAAACCAAACTACTACATGTATAAAAGCTAACAGTATTTTTACAATTTCTTACTTTTTTTATTTTTTTGTTGGTTTGCGGGCAAGAAATATAAAAATACAATACGGTGTGCATAATTAGTTGATATGGATAAAAATTTGGGTTTGTTTACAGCGCAGTGGTTCACTATATAAGATACATTCTGTTATTAAAAATTAAATCATTTCTATTTATATATTTTACATATATATTTTAAAGTTTAAAAGTAATTGTTCATAAATTAGATGCATGTCCTTACAATAACATCATTTAAATGACAAAACCAACAGGTCAGGTTAAGATAATACATTGTATAATGTATGGAGTTGAACATCTGTTAAATCTTGATACATCGCCAGATTAGCTCATCTGTTTCTGAACGCTGTAGCTTATTCAATGCTCTTGATTGTTTATCGCGTGGCTGCCTACTCCTCTATTATATATAGTCAGTAGTGATTACTACAGAGTTCTTCATTTATACGGTAATCACAATGTTTTGCTGACTACATATATTACAGTTTTTAAGTTATATATCAGCTTATTGAAATCAGAAAAGAATACTTGTTAGAATATTATAATAATAATAATAATAATATCAGGACAAATTACACAAATTGATCTAACCCCTAAGTAAGCAAATTATTTGCTTGTATTAAGGGTGTTAGACAACGATACAAATACATAGAAATACACATATAAATACTGAAAATATATTTAATAAACGACCAAACCCAGAAACACAGACATCTATATGCTCATCACATAAATGCCTGTCTCCGCCGGGAATCGAACCCGAGCCCCATTGCGCCGTGACACGTTAGGCGTCTGCGCTAACCACTCGACCAACGGGACGGTTAAAGGTTATTATGTTGAGAATGATTGGTTTTATTTATTGAATTATATAATGTTTGTTGTTATGAGTATTTTTAATAATGAGAGACGAAGCTTCTTAGCATTCCATGGATTCACCGTGCGGGTGCCGGGCCCATCGCGTTGCAAGGAGAGGAGTGCAAGCAGTGCCTGGGACTTGCGACCCAGGAGTAGGTTTAAGGGGCCCCTTTTATTATGCGCAAAAACGCTCACCTTCACCCTCCACACTCCTCTCCCTACCTAACCAAATTTGGAAAGAACCTACTAATGCCGCCTTTGAAATACGTTCTAGAAATGAACCGATGCTTGTTCTAGAAAGGCCAAGGTCTTTAAGTAGGCTATAGAGAGATTTTGCTGTTATACCTCTCGCTCCCACTTCTACCGCGTACAAACTAACTATAAATTTATTCCTGATCAGTTCTGTAAATTCTGTAAATTAATTTATATTAACGTATTTAATCAAAATTTAGTTACAGTCATAAATATAGATCTGAATGGAAAACAAAGTTTATTAATATAAATGCGAATTAACCATAAAGATTTCAGAGCTGTTTGTCTTTGATTTATAAAAACTTAACTTATCTTAAATTGATACAAATATTAAAGTTTTATTAACATAGTTTTACAACGACGCTTATATGAAAATATTATATATAATAAGTTTTATAAATCAAAAACAAACAGATGAACATAATTTCATATCTATCATATATCATAGACAATGTGAACAGATTTAAATCATTAATTTGCATTATACACGAGTTATCTACCAAGTGTATTAGTTAATTGTCATGGAGTGGTTGGGGTTGCCGATGTACCACTGTACTGTCTACATTGCAGCAGTGATTAACATGTAAGATAAGTCATAGTTTTAGTCTGCATTTAAGTCACCTATAATTTTTAATTTTAAAATATCGTTTCCTTTCATTTACGTTCATTTTATTTACGTTTCAGCTGTTTCGTAGGTTTGTTAAAACATGTAGTACAAAGAATTTATTATTATATTTATAGTTTAATACACTTTGTTGTGTGAATAAAATATTGATGAATATAAAACTCTAATAAAACCTCTTAATATACCATTGACATATGTTTATAATTTGGCAACCATGAAATTAGGTATAGGTTTCAGTCATAAACTTAATCCATACCTTTATCCATAATGAAAGGTTATCTTTCAGTGATCGAAACACTTAAAACCATTAAATCTGATAAAGAATTTATAAATAATAAATATTTTTTCCTTTTGGTACAAAATAGGTCTCGCGGTCTTAAAAAAACATACCAAGAACAGCCATTAAATACTTTAAAAACAGTTTTTTTTTTAATTCTAAAAACATATATTCCGTCGCGTTGTGGCTGAAAATTGTTTATACAGTCTATACTTTTTTGCACTGTAAGATTTATAAAAAACTTTAGTGTTAAAAAAAATATGGGTTACTATGTACACGAAAAATCGTTCGTTTGTTTTAATATTTATCGTACTGGTATTTTAAATAGTTCCCTGAGATAACAAATAGCCTAATTGATCCCATAGGACTTTCTTTTGCAGGCAGAAATTAAGTTTAAAAAACAATTTAATGCTTTATGTTTCAAGGTCAAATCTTGGACATTTATTACTTTATTACGATCAAATATTAAACACCGAAAAAATTAAAAAGTATTTAATTATCTAACAAAATTAGTTTAATTAAAACTTTTTAGACCTAACTCATTCTTTATTACACGTACAAAACCTAAACAAAACAAACAGTCTAACATAACACATAATTACTTTTGTTTTGTCTTCAAATAAGGATCTAAAATAAATTTTCTCCACTGGGACTATTTTGCCCTGAGTAACTTTGAAATCGAGTTTAATATAGAGCACATGCAGACAATTCGTAGCGGCATTAACTGTAGCTCACAAAGCTACGAGTGTTCCTAATTGTGTTAGTGAACGCCTGACTCCTACTGTATTGGTCTACTACTTATATTTTTCATTATTATATTAATTTATTAACACACTAACAAATGAATTATTTTTTAAATAATTTATATATAGACATATTATTAATAAAGATTTTTCTGTGCCAATGTTGCGGCCAAATGTGTGGACGGATTTGAATGCGATTTTTTTAATCGAAAGCTTTGTTCGTCGAGATGGTTTTTAGCTATGAGTGGTCGAAATAGAAAAAGTCATCTCCAAGATATTGACATTTTATTGGTGAAAGGCTCTTATGCAATAATTAGCTGTTCTTCTGCTGCTTCACCCGCCCTATATAGGAAAAAAAGCATTGTTATGTAGGCCAAAAGGTACACTTATTTACTCAGGTAAAGTACTATTATTAGGGATAGCTGTTGCCCGTGACTGCGTCCACGTAGACTGTAAAAAATATATTTATATGGCTTATGATCGTAGTCATAAAGAGTCACAGCCAACAGTTAGTGATAATATAAATCGATTCATGACAGTGTTATTAGTGATTGTAAATCATTTTAACTCTAAATGCTTATATTTATCAATATTCGTATATGAAAAAGTCTTAAATCATGTTACTTAATATATTTATGATTTATTACATTGTCGAAATTTTCACGCGGATCCTTATTTTTTCTCGTATTAATGCATGTTAATCAGAGGCAGAATGTAGGATTCTAAAGGTAAAATATTTTATTAAATCGGTCCAGTAGTTTCGGAGCCTATTCAATTCAAACAAGCAAACAATCAAATCTTTTCTCTTTATAATATTAGTGATGATAATGATGATAATGATTATAAAATGTAACCTATGTTCTTCAGGGATAATGTAGGATTCTAATGCTAAAAGAATTTTTCATATCGGTCCCGTAGTTTCGGAGCCTTTTCAATTCAAACAAACAAACAAATCTTTCCTCTTAATAATATTAGGATAGATTAATAGAAATACTTAAACGAATGACAATTTGTGTGTCTATAGGTTCATTTAGTACAATTAAGAAACCAGTAACATAACTTTAAAAAACAGAAAAACAAAAAGACCTCTAAAAAGAATAAAATAATATTATTATATACATGAGTACAGTACAATTCGATATCGTAATGTCTTTATGTGCCTTGGTAATTTATTTGCATTTAAATTTCTTCCTTTAATAAACGGTTCGGCATTGACTCTGAGCGTGGATATAGTAGTCGGGCGTTGACCTTTAAAGTACTTCTTACAAAATACAGTAATACGTAAAAGAGGGAGCAAAATTTTTTTGTTTCATTTGTTTGTGTTGTTTATCAAGAATTTGTATAAAATCGTAGAACAAATGTTGTTGGAATTGATGTAGAGAAGCTGCCTGCAAGAGACGGCCAATAAATTATAAATTACCCTGTAAAAAAAATTAGAAAATTAGAACATATTTTGTCTTTGGCAAAAAAGCTTGTTGTAAAATGTAAGTCAAGACGTACCTTTGTTTTAAAATTAATACTTTAATGTCAAGTAGATTCAGAAAAAAAGATAAAGCTAACTTATTTAAGAATGTACGTTGTTTATGCCCGAAATCCCTTGACTCGAACCTTCCATTTGTCCACATAAATACCAAAGAGGCAACGACATTTTTGTAATAAAAAAATGTTATCACTGTGGTTTATTAAATTACCCTTCTTCTAACATAGTTTTAAATACTACTTAGGTATTCTGATACAAGGCAGAATAATCAAAATAAAGTTAAGAGGCTGCCTGATTTTTTCTTTTTAATAAAATTTTCGAATTGAATCCGAGAAATGATAAAGTCATAGATATCATTTTAAACTGTTCTATGCATTTAATAACTTGATCTGTATTTACTGCGTTAATTTAATCCCATTTAAAAAAGGTATAGCTAATGTCCATGTCGCTAACATATCGAAAAAATAAATTTGACCCTAGTGTTTCTTACTTTCAAATCTTTATAGAACAATAAATGAATTACGTTTGTCATCTTAGTACAATGATAACCGGTTTCTAAATGCTGGAGTATATTCTATAATCTTGATAGATTATCAGTTACATAAATAAATAAATAAATATACGGGCCTTTCCAGACAACATGGGTACTAGTAGGTACCCAAACTGTTGAATATGCATAAACATTTTTTGGGTCCTAAATACATACATATTATACATACAAATATAATATGTATAATTAGTATGTATTTATACTAGTTGACTTTTTATAATATATATTTTCCTAACGTGAGGATGGAACCCACGACCACCGAGACGTTGGAACTATTAACGACCACTACGCTAATCGGTCGTCATAATTCAATCCTTATCGGTTCTTACGTTACATTATATATCTAAATATAAGTATCCTGTTATTTAGATAATGTAATATGTATAGTCTAAAAAATTTAGTTAAGTTTTGCACACGAGGAAATATTTTACTACATATAAGTATGTGGCGGATAATGATAATGGTTTAGGTTACAGAATGTAATTTACATTCAAAATATAGTTTTAGATAATAAGCTTTTAAATAGTAAAATATAAAACAAACCCTTATCAATTACGATGAATTTCAATTATAAATGTCAGATGCCTACATATACTGCCACGGAAGGAAAACATAACTTCTTAGCCTTTATTTGAATAATGTTAACAAAAAAAACTCAAAAAGAGCTTTAAAAGCTTTTATGTAATCGCATATAGCGCCATCTCACTAGATTCGTATTTGTGTCCTTAGGATTAGTTTGTACATTTATGTGTTAGCATTACGAGGAATATAGGGTCCATGAACCAACTCCAAAACACAATTAAAAGGAAAAAAACGTAACTCGAGAACGGTAAATTGTATAAAAAAAATGAATAACATTTTTTGTTGTTCTTAATTATAAGCATCTTTTTTTCATAATTTATGATAATTAGGATGGAAGTTATGATAAGTAGATAGTCTCTAATGGCCAACACGCCTAGTTTCTTTTTACGTTTAGAAAGTTTATCGCAAGTAGAATATGCGAATAGATAGTTATCATTTTAAAGTGATTGAAATATTTATATTCAACAATAAAGTTATATTCCAATGTAATTAAATTAATTAAAATATTGTTTTTATTCAATGAAGTGTCACAAAGATAAGATATTTAGTTTCTATCATTTATACTTAGTAATTATTTCCAAAACTTTAAAATATTTAATCTTTAAAGTAGATTTGTTACTGATGCTATACTTTTAGTCGGCATTTTGTGGGATATCCTCAATTAAAACTTACATTAAAACTTTTGTATTCAAAAGGTTTAGAAATTGTTCGTAATACAGCTACAAAGTTTCATCGTATTTCTATATATATGTCGCTTACTTTATAATCATAACTTTGAACTTGTAAATAGTCGGTTTTCAATAATAGTAACTTTAACACAAGTTAAGAGCAGTTGTTACTGGAATACACAAATTATGGTGATTTTCAATTAAATGATCACCCCAACTTTGAGGAACTTAAGCGTAGAATAACAGTCCTGTCACGGGTTTTAAATATAATGTAACTTATAACTACATTAGACTTTAAGTAACTCTTAAAGTTACTTAAATGACTTCTGTAAATAAAATTATATTAAAATGCTAAGCCCAGGGAAAAGTCTTTAATCACTTGATCAATTACTATTGTGAAATACAACTGAAAGCCATTAAATCAATCTATCTATCTACTATTGTGAAATATATTTTCTTAAAAAGTCTCTACCGTTAAACTGTTATTGTATAGTACACAACTGAGAGCTATCTATGAACAGTGTTGTAATTGTGAGACGAGATGTTGCGGCTAACCTCACTAGACGTAAGTGAAATTACATAAGCATGATTAAGTGTTTAAACTAGGAGTGTGTAATAACTCACATTTGTGTCTCTATATATCAAGTTAGGTATCCCTATATCATGACTAGTAATTAAAATTAAATATGGTTGCGTTAAACTATACATTGTACTTGGAATAAATTATAAGAATATATTATTTTGAGTGATTTTAAAGTACGATACAGTATATTATATTATTTATACCTTCTAAATATTCTGTTCAAAAACTTAGATATGAATAAATCATATTTATTCGTCATTTTACTGCGGATTAAGATTAATACGCAGTAAAATAATATTATTTGAATTAATACGGTAGTATGAACCGAAATTTAGTGAAATCAATTAGTCAATTGTGTTGGCTAATTTATCGTTATCACATATTGCATGGATTTTATACTTTGTTGTATGTCTGATTAACATTTTTATTATTGAATAGTTTTTGCCTATGGTTTCATTTTCAAATCAAATGTTACAATCTTCTTGTACAAAGTTACCGTTTGGCTAGTACTGTACAATTTATAATAGTATAATAGATATAATACACATATCAGTTATGTGTATTATAGAATATATATATATATATACTTAGATACTTCGACTCCTAATTAAGTCGGCGCTGATACGCACGTATATGCTATTGTCGCCAATTTTGGCAGTAAACTACCGCGCACAGTGTTTGGGCACGTTACCACCGACATAATCATAATTCATGCCTTCAACTCATTGCGTTTATCGTCGAGGTCTGCTTTACGCTACCCCTCGAAGTCGCGGATTCGCCTCTTCATAAGGCCATTCTGGCCGTTGTGCTGCCAGTTACAACCTCGTCACATGACAGGGGCTGTGTTGATGCAATAAACTGATATTATGCAGATCAGATGATCAATCTACATTAAGCAGGTAGTTATAATGTTCCTCTCAACGTTCCAGTACATCCTCCTTGCTGGCCAGGAGGTGTATAAGCCGTTTACAGACCTCAAAGGTACTTTGCATGATAGGACGCACCTATGAGCTTACGCACTCCGCAATAAAACTCCCCAAGCTGATTTGTATGCGCAAGCACTGCATTTGATAAACTTTGTCCCGCCACCAATTGTCTTTTATTTGCAGAGACAGGCTGCGTAATTCTTGGTTACTGTCTTTAAGCGCCGCTACACTTTTACCTCGTCGATAATTCTGTCGCAAGAGATCTCGATATGTGTCTAATGCTGTTTTGAGAACTTCACTATTGTCATCAAAATAGTCTTCGTTACGCCGCTCTTTCGTACCCAAAATAGCGGAATCGTCTTCCATTAGATGACATGGCAAAGTTTTCGAGCAGCACTGACATCACTTATCACATTTACTATCAACGGCATTTCAAATAAGGCTTCAACATATTTCGCCCTCGTCTCGCGATCTTTCAACCTATCCACTTTTAAACACGCAGGCTTTTTTTGTGACAATAAGTCGGTGGTCAGTCCAACAGAGAACATAACGTATGACACGGGTGATTTGAACTTAACCGATGTCTCTTTGCCGCATAATAGCATGATCGATCAAATGCCATTGTTTGGATCATGGGTACATCCACGTCTTGTTGTGTTTAGCGGCAAGTCTGAACATTGTGTTCATGTAAGCGTTAGCTAATAAGTTAGTTTGCTCTCAATACGAGCAAAAACTTAGTAGCAACTGACCATTTCTGTTCATGTTACTGACTCCGTGTCGCCCCAGAACTTCAGGCTCATAGTCTCAGGCTTCAGTACTCATAGTCCTGACCAACTCTAGAATTGAAATCGCCCAGCAATAAAATTTGCTCCCTGGCGTTATTGCTGTAAAGACATTGAAATAATTCCTCATAGAATTTGTTCTTAATTTCATAAGACTTGTCTAGCATTGGCGCATAGACACTGATTAAGGAACTATCTTTGTATATATAAAGACGCAGTGTGGTAACGCGGTCCGAGATATGTACAGGACATTCTTGCAGTCTCTTTACTAGATGATTTTTAATGCAAATCCTTTCCCTGAAAGTCAAGGTTTGGTGGCAGAGGTACTTTTCCAAAAGAAAGTGTCCACCTCCCTCTTCTACCAGCTCTCCTTCATCGGCAAGATGCGTTTCGCTGACCACAGCCTTATCCACGTTGTAGCGATCAGGGCAGACGTTGCCATCTTGATCAATGAAAGTTCTCACGTTGTATGCGCCAAATGTTATGATAGATGGTTTTATGCTATTTTTATTTCTTTTGCTATTTTGACTACGTGTTAAATGATGCGATGGCAGCCGTGGTCACTACCATCTTTCAGGTAGGTAGTTTTTTTTTGGCCACCTTTTCTAGGCCCTTCTTCGGTTTAGCAAGGAGAGCAGTGCCTCCATGAGTAGGGCTGGTCTGTCATCTTTCAAATTTGCATTGTCACCCCGATTTGCAATACAAAAGCAACCACGGCTTGTACTCATACCTCTGGGACCGCCTATGTGCAGGAATCAGACAAAGTCCAGCTTTCAGCACGCCATTCACGACCTCTCTACTTCAACCCATCGCCATAAGTCCTATGGTGAAACTTAGTCCTCCCCCTTCATTCATTCAGTGGAACGGAAAACCGCTACGAATGAAAGACATATCAGATGCGGTATTTGGCTGACGGTAACTACACGCACCGTCTACCGTTTCCCTTGGCTATCTACCTCACCTTGCTGAGTCACCGAGTCCGCCAAGCCCTATTGCATTATCTGCATTGGATTGCCTTTCTCGCCGATACAAACTTTGTACTGTTAAGCGAAAGCAAAATGCTTGTGTGGGACCCAGCAGAGGATGAATGGAAATGAGCATGGTGGAACAGAGAAAGGAAACATTGGTAACAGGATATTACTGTCTGAAAGATAGAAAGATGTATTAGAAGCTCGGAAAGCCGGGATCGGGTACTCTTGACAGAAACGTTTAACTATTATTTAAAAAAAAAAGGAAACTCTTAACTATTCATTCTAAACAAGTAAATTCATTAGATTTATACTTTTAACCATGTCTCTAGAAAATGTTGTATATTCAATTAAAGTTTATACTATAGAGATATTATTAATTATTAATTTAGTAATCAGTGTTGTGTGATGGTATTTAACAGATTTCTAGTTTTTATTACAATAAAACTTAAAATATAAGCCCGGCATCTTTTTGTAATTTTAAATTTGATAATCTTACAAAAAATATATAATATTTTAAAAATATTTGTATTTTTGTCTTTTTTCTACAAGAATATTTCATACAGAAAATTATATTCAAATAAGATAAAAACTTTCTTTTAGGTACAAACTTTATTTTAATTAAAACTTCTTCAAATTATTTTTCACTCCAGATGAAAATTATTGGCTGTGTAGGAATTTTATCGTAATAAAAATGAAAATTAAAACTGACGCAAGCAAAGTTATACATTTATGTCATGATTTATTTGTATCCGTTGACTTATTTTTATGGTATTGAAATAAAAACAATATCATGATAATATAGTTCAATGTTGAACTTACATTATATATATATAAATAAGTATTATTTAAAACTACCGGGTGTAATATTATTGCCAAACCCTTAATTTAGTGATAAGACGTTCAAAAAATTCGATTATGTTAACACTCGTAGCACTAAAGCTAAAGCGCTAGCGTAGCGCTAGCGTAGCGCTAAAGCTACATCAATTACCGGTACAAAATATTAGCGTGATCATTTAAATTAGGTGTAAATAAAATTGTCGAATTAACACAAAACGGAGTCATGGAAATTGCTTTTTAATGTTTAATTAGAAATAAAATGAAATTAACTTGTTTGTCTTGACATTATAATTATAAAATACAATTAAGTATTAGGTCTTTACTCGTTGCTTGCATTGAACTATGTTTAACGTTTAAAGAAAAGATTTCAAGCTTTATTCAATAGCTGAAAACTTATCCGAATGTTTCAAATATGAGTTTTACATTCATTGAGTATGTAGTGTAACATACTTAGTGGCTAAATCACAATCATATGGGCAAGATTACGGAGAAAAGTGGTTAATTTATTCATAACTATTTTAATATTTCACGGTAATAATATACTAGTTCTAATTATTACATTACATCTAACACTTAAAGGTTAATTAAATTATGAGAAGGAGAGCGAGATTTGTAAACAAAATATAAAAATGTGATTGTGAATTGATTAATCAATTAAATCGTACTTATAATTCGAACTGACTAAACACTATTATTTAATAATTATAACAATATTAAAAAGATACATAAACTACCTTTATTTATCTATTTCTCAATTCCTAATGCGTCGAATTCTCAATTTCAATCTCGAAGGAGGATCGTCAAAGCTAGTAAAGTAGAAACGAGGGTCTACTTTATTGCGTTCGTTTATCGTTTGATGAAATTACTTTTTATTTAATATCCTTATTTATCTAATCCTTTTAGAAAATCCTGAACATATTCTTTTTAAATACAATTATTGTTGGGTAAGATTAGATTTTTAAGATTTGATTAAAAGTCGACACATAGTTTTGTTACGAAAAACTACTTATATTTGCCAGAGTCGCAATATATCAAAATGTATCAGACTCCAATATCAAAATCATCTCAGTGGATAAATGCGTCTTTGCCGTATAATTGTTCAAGCGCTGTATCCGGCTCTTCTACAGTTGCACTTTTATTTAACTAACCAACCTACTATTGTATTTATAATATTGTACCTAATTATACAATAGCAGTTATTGCCCTAATCTTTATAATTTGCGAAACATATTTTTTTATATTATATCTTTTACTTTATAAATATTTGAAAATTTATGATTATTAAAATATTTAATAATCATAAATTACTTAGGTTTACTAACTACTGTTTTAGTATGCTTTAGCAAGATAAAGCAATATAAATACTACTTTGATATTAAGTAGTGATGTCTCAATGTAATGTCACAGTCTAGACTCTCAAAGGTTCTTTGACAGATATTGTTTTGAAGCGATGTCACACATTTGTACCTTTCTTGTTTGTGTATTTTTAAAGTTATTTCTGTTTTCTTTTTATTTAACTACGAGTATTTAGATGATGAAAAATATAAAACATAATAAGTTATAACATTCCTAGTCGTATAATTGTTGGAAAAGCTTTTGCTCCTCACTAGTTTAGTCAAAACAAAGGAACTTAATTGGATACAAAGTTTGAATCAAACTTTAGAGGCTGGGCATACCTATTAACTTGTAGTTTATTTTCTGTGCCTGACGGGTATCACAAATAAAGCTCATTTTACTTTGATGTTGAGTTTTACACACAGTAAGTACATAATATTCACAGAAATAACAAAAACAAATAACAACTTTTAAATATTACCTTATGTTAACAGAGTGTTAGAATAATGAAATAGATTTTCATTAGTTTCATTATAGTAATGAGAAAATAAAAAAAACGTAATCAGTAAATAGACATAACAGACAAATCAAATTATTTTTTTTGCTTTGTCTGTTTGTTTGTTCCTGCGTAACAGAAAAATTAGTTGACGGATTTGACGAATTTTCGTGTAGCGTAGACTTATTGTATAAACTATAAGTCAACTTATACTTTTACTATTAGGATACTTTTTTCTTCCGTCATTAAACCAAGCCATTATTTATGGGAACAGAAAGTAATTTACCGGGTTAATATCGATATAAAAGTATCATATAAGAATTTAAGTTAAACGGTAGTTCAATGCGCGAGCACAATTTTTCTATACATTGTAACGAAACCGTTTTTTTAATTCAGCCGCAACGCCATTTACGGCAATTTTTTGAACATTTTGAACAAAGAGATAAAAAGGAATATCTACTATCCGTGTACCAAATTTCTTCGAAATCCGTTTATCTGATTACAAAAAAAGGTACAAAAATATAAACATAATTCGTAAACATTGCTTCCAGATTTCTCCACGATCTCCTGTTACACCATTCTTAATATTCTATATATATTTCTCTCTATAGTTATAAAAATGTCTCTTGAAAATTAATTATTTAAAATTTTTATAAGCATAACATGACTATACATGTTTATATTATATAATATATATTTTAAAAACATTTATTTTTATACTTCAAATATTCGGTTCCCATTTCTAAATTCTAAATTCAAGATATACATTTTCTTTGCTAGAATTAACAATAAAAGAATAGACAAATTATTATTTAAGTTTTTTATTACCCTACCTAGTTCATTCATATTTCTAAACCTGTTCTGATTTGTAAGTTATTATTATCTAACATTTGGTTAAAAAATTTAATTATAACATATTTTTAAGAACATCAAACTTCAATTCACAATAATATTTGAACAATATTATATAACGGTATAGTGACGTCATAAGTCACACTGTCATCTTATTGCATTAATTATTTGCTGTGTCATGGTACTGATTACTTTGTTTAGTGTTGAATATATTTTAACAGCGACTTCAATAAAGCAATATTTTCGCCAGAAATTATTTTTGAAACAGTAGTAATAGAAGTTCGATTTGTCCTAATCTTCATTTTTAATTGTATAATATATTTTTATAAGACCATATTTTCGTTTATAGGATACGAGTCAAAAATTTATAATTATACCGTTAAGAATATAGAGACAAAAAAGGTTTATTTGATGGCTTTTATTTAATTTATTTTGCAATGCAAAGCTTTTCAGTATTGTTCGAGCTTGGCTCGGTGAAATTATTATAAAAAATATATGTCTTTTACTCTTTATTCACCTATTAACTGTAATGTTTCATTTGAATACATACCTATAACTATTTAATTGAAACATTTAAATATTGCTTTTTTTAATTTAAATTCACACGTAAGTGAACACATGTGCGTCCTTTAAGTTATTTAAAATGAAAAGTTATACATTACATATAATACGAAGACAACATTTTCTTGCATTATTGAAAAATATCGTAGCCAAGATAGCTACAGATTCAGATATTAAAGAATGTAGGCATTGAGTAATTATTAAAGAAATTCCTTATAAATTTTATGAAGTTTTAGAAAAAAATGTTAGTACAAACTTTATTCACAAAGAAAACTCTTTTAAAATTTTATTTAATAACAACCAACTTTTTATTTGAGTCCCACTCTTACTTGACTGTATAAAAATCAAATATTTTCACATTCATAATAACAGTTACCTATACAAATGTTAATACTATATATTAAAATATGATGATCACCCAATATATAGACACTGAGAGATAAGTTAGGAAGAAAAACTTGTCACAAAGTAGTCACTAAACATAGCTGGTAGGTTATTAAAATGTCTTTCAACAGCGACTATTTACAGTCTATAAATCTCGCTATTTAATTACTCTTCCTAGCAACTGCAAAGCGACATAGTTTATTGATAATAGAATTTAGAATGCCTGTGTGTAATTAGGATCTATTGATTGTTGTTTTTATCATAGGGTTTTAATTATTATTCTTTGATTATTAAGTTATTTAACATCAAATTAAAGGATTTATTTCTAACGCACTGCATTAAATTGAAATATAAAAGTAGTTCATTTAGATACAGAACAACACACACATGCACATACAGAAACATCCATACTGTGTATATTATAAAAGAATAATATTTTATATATTTCACAGCTCTTCTTATTTAACATCATTCTCTCTATTAAAAAAACAACCGAACATGGAACAAACTTATATGTGTGTATGTGTAAGCACTTTTCAGTTCCTTTTTTGTGTTTATTGTTCTACATTTTCACATTATTACGATAGAAGGTAAATAAATTATTAAAGTAAAAGGTTAGTTGTCTTTTTTTGCATTCTCTCTGCAAAAGCCTATAAAACGTTCGAATCTTTCCTTACGAGCTTTCATACAGGTGTGATTTAAACCATAAAATGCGTTTAAACGCTACTTCACAGTATGATACAACAATAAATGATACAGTTCTATTTGCGTTTTTAATTTGGTTGGTTCATAAAATAATATTTTTCTCATTAAAATGACACTACTTTTACGGATTTAACTTGTGTATATTGATTTAAATTTACATTTTTAACCCAACGATTCAAATGTTTTGCAGTAATCGTGTTTACGCAAAATTTAATTAATTATACACGAGTTAAATCCTTTAAAAAAGTTTTATTTCAGTGACTAGTACTCGTGAAAGGGTTAAAAAATACTATGTGAACCAGTACAGAGTGAAAACAGCAAATTAAATCCGCCGGTTGGAGTACCTGAAGACTAAACATGTAAGACTTTCAACATGTTACAAACAGTGGACAGATTTATCTACTTCACTTTTTAAGTACTCTTAATAATAATTAATATTCCCGAAAAAACATAACAATCTCCTACCGATAATAAATAATTCCCACCTCCGAATAAAATATGCAAGATTAATGAAACAAGAGATTATATATAAGAGTCTGCAAGACTCAACGCCTGTGATAAATGAATCACGACTCATTAGCAGGATGCTGTAATTATAAATATTTTTTTGGACACTTTCATCAAGATTTTGAGTCTTCGTATTTAATACTATTTAGATTACACAGTTTTGCCCTCGGAAATCGCGTTACATCAAGTTATTTATTGTTTGCCTGTTTTATAAATTCTTACTTTTCTCTTAGTAAAATATTGAACAAAATTACGTGAGGCTGCGGTGGATCCGGAAGGAATCTGTTAAATTTAAACAACCATTATCCATACCTTGACCCTTTATTCAAATATTTAACTTTGAGAAGTATGTGTTTGTAATTAATGATACATTAAATAAACATCTTAAGAAGGTATTCAAGTAAATTTAAAAAATCAAAAACGCCAAGTCAATTAAGAATTTGAGAATAATAAAAAATGTATTTATAAAATCTATTACATTTTTGTCCATTTTTCTGTTGTTCTGCGGGCAAGGAGTACTGTATATTTTGGCTGATTTAGTTTTGTGTTTGTTTTCAGCCTATTGTTTAAGTCGGTATATAGAATACGTATTATAATGTTAATGATTAAGATACCCATGTATTAATAAGAACATATTATTAACTTTTGTAATAGTTTTTTTAGGTTCAGTTGAAAAGTTCAGAAACAAAATTAGACATAACTGTCATTCAATATGTTCAACACAGTAATAGTTGCCCCTCATCCTTAAAATAATACTATGTATTAACCCAAGCAAATAATTTGCTTACTTATTATTATTATTTGAATAAAAAGTACAGGTTGTTATGTAGTTAGTAAGTTATATTGTATGATATGTGCAGTTGAATATCTGTTAATTCTTGATACATCGCAGATTAACTCATCTGTTTCTGAACGCTCTAGCTTATTCCAATGCTCTTGATTGTTTATTAGTCATATTACTCTGTATATATATGTATACCTCTGTTTTAAATGTTACTAACGACTACTACAGTGTTCTACACGGAGGATAATTACAATGTGTTGCAGACTACATAATTTATTATGATTAATACATGCATTGCCCTATTAAATTTTATATGAAATAGTTATTACATTACTATATTAAAAATGATTATTGTGTTATGTAACGTTTTTTTTTATTTTTTTTTTTGTTTATTATGTGAACTAAATTAACGTAGTCAATAAACATCTTGTTACTATCAAAATATGGATTTCGATTTTACGAAAAGATCATTTTTATTAATGCCAAATGAGTGCAGAAATATCCATTGTATGTTCTTTTCATTTATAACGACGTAATTCATCTTTAAATACTATAATTATTGAAGTTTTAATAAAACCTAGTTCTACTACGAAGATCATTTATTTGAATAAACATAATATTGTAGGTTCAATCACATAACATTAATAATGAGTACATCATCATAATCATTTTTCATCATACATTAGTTGTCTATCAAGTGTAGTAGTTAATTGTCAGGGAGCGGCTGTGGCTGACCGCTTTGCTACTGCAGCGTTTGTTATATTATTGTAGTATTGCTACATATAAGATTGTTAATACATAGTTAATACATATATTATTATTATTGTTAATACATATATTATTTAACTTATTAAATAAATAATTATACTTTTATATTACCTACATACCAAATTACTATATAATAACAATCTTATATGTAGCAATACTACAATAAAAAAACACGTTCATATCGTTCATACCGTTGCACTGTGTTTAGTCCAGAACAAGCTAGCTGGACAAAAACAACATTAAGATTTCCTAGAAACATTAGTGGGGGTAATTTGGGTATTAGTTGGTAATTACACATCGCAAATTGCGTTTTTTTTTCAGTCGTCGGAAATTCAAATTCAAAAGACTAGTACTAAAAATCCCCTCGTATCCCCGGTCTGTATTTTATTTAGTTGATAGACACATTCTTCTTCATAAAACCTTCTTTTTTTGCACCTTTTTTGCTCAAAAGCTGTTTTTAATTTTTTTTCAGGTATCAGTTTTACAGTCTCAAAAATGCAGCTTTTCGAAGAATGGATGAAACATACAAAAAGTGACCGAAATAAGACGCTTTTCATGTTTGTTTTACAAAAACATGAGCTCAGTGGCGTAACTGAAATATATGTGAAGAACATCAAGACTATTGGTTTCCCGTTTTTCTTCAAAACTTTCGGAGAAATGGGAGAATTCTAGCCGAATACGGGATCGTTTCTTAGCTTGTAATGCTAAGTGGCTAGAAGGTGAAGACTTACAGTTTAATGTGTCTTATGACCTTGCAGAAGCATCAACGTCATCACATTCACTGCCTGGTTCCCGGAGACCGCCAGTGGACCTGGCAAACGCAAGTGCCAAAACCAAACGGCGCGATTCGTGGCAATACGAGACCGTTTCCGGGTATTATCCCTTCGGAATCTTCTGCAATCTTTATTGCGAGCTTCTTGAGCTTCCTCAGAAAGCTGCCCGATTGGCAAAATAGCCGATTGGATAATATCCACACTATGCACAAGAATTTTGTGCACAGTAACAGGCATGTAATACCACGAATATAAATCCAAGTAAAGCTTTCTAGTTAGTGAAGCTAACTAAGAACAAGCCGTAATGACTTGTCGCTGCGCAGAAATTAAACGCTGAACTGTTTTATCTAAAACAGCTTGTAGCTTAATTTCAGCACGCGTCTCAGTTACCGTCATATGTTCATCCGGTGGCAAACAAGCTTTCTTGGCCTTACGAAGACTATGAAATGATGGAAATACCTGATGTCCAGCCAGCATACTCCACTTCCGCGTCTGTTTGTAGGCGTGAGTAGTAGACTTAGAGTCTATATAATACGCAAGTGCCTCATCACTTGAAAGGCACCTTTGCTGCTTGAGGTCACTCGACTTTCGTTCACTGAACTTTTCAGGACTCTCACTAATTTCTCGAATTAGTTTTGCGACGTTGCGTTTGCCTGATTGACGAGACGCTATTTCAGCAGCAACCAAAAGCTCCTCAGAGCTTCGTAACTGAACCAAATCATCAAAACGTCGCCGCGTTGATATCATCACACCAGTGACAGAGTATTAAGTATGAATATATCTGCAAGATGTTTTATTAATAACTTATGTAGTGCTTATTTTAATTTCAGTTTTAATTTAATATATTTAGTCTATATTTAAATCAACCAACATTTTATATGGTAAAATATCAGAAGACTTTCTATTTAGGTATGTATCAACTGTTTTATAGGATTGTAAAAACATGTTATAATTGTGAATGTTATAATTATGTTTATAATTAAAAATAATTGGTTGTGTGAATCAAGTAGTGATAAATATAAAACTTTATTTTAAACATTAACATATTGTTAACAATTTGTCAAGCTATATGTTAATGTTATTTACTTAAACTTTACCCACCTACCCCTTGAAGAGCCAATAAGTAATATGAAAGATTAAAAAATCAATGAAACTTGAAAAAAATATTTTTTTGTTTTATTATAAAATAAGTCTGGCAGTTCAAAATGTATTCCCAAGACTGTTGTCAAAAATTTTAGCATTTGAAAATAAAAAATAAAACCTGTAAAAATGTAATCCATTGTAGCTAAAATGTTATTAAAAATTATTAAACCGTTCTTATAATTTTTACACTTATGAATAAATAATCATGGAAAAAAATCTTTTGTTCGTTTTAATCTATGTTTTACTGGCATGCTAAAGCTTCCCTCAGTTAATTGATCTAATATAGGACTTTCATTGGCTCACATAAATTAATTTAACAAAATAATTTAGTGGTTATTAGTTTCAAGGTCAAATCTCGAACATTTATGGTGAGAAACTTTTGAACACCAAACAATAACAAAATATTTGATTCTCTAAGTTTAATTAAAACTTTTTAGACCTAATGCATTCTTTATTACACAGACAAAATTTAAACAAAACAAATTCTAACACCAATGTTTAATATTTAATAAAACCTATGTACAAAATTACTCTTGTGTTGTCTTCAAGTAAGCATTATATTTTTTTTCCATTGAGATTTTTTTGCTCTGCGTAACTATGCAATAGAGTTTAATATATAGTACTTGCAAGCAACTCGTAGCGGCATGACCTGTAGCTCAAAGTGCTACGAATGTTACTAATTAGTATTAGTAATACTCCTTTTCCTGTAATATATTATAATAAACCATAATATATTTAATGTTGAAGTGTGTCAGAGTTATGGTTTTATGAATGTTTTATGGAATGGTTTAATAATTTAAGTAACAGCCTATAGATAGGATTAGGACCAGGTATTGACGCCGGTATTTATCAAAGTAAAGGCAATTTGTACTATTATTACTGCTGACATTTCTCGATTATTTAAAAATAAAAGTATATATAAATATAGCAATATAGTAACTGCTACAGTAGTAATTAATTAAATAACTACCTTTATTATAACTCCTATACTTATATAATAAAGCTGAAGAGATAATTTTGTCTGATTGCGATCTAGAACCCTCTAACTAAAATAAAACTTTATGCCTTTGATAGATCTCTTATTGAGGAAGTTTATGGGCTTACTACTTCACACTACGATCTTTACAACGTATAGTCGAAGTGTCTTTACAACAGATTAAATCCGAGTGTCTTTTAAACTATTAGATTTAAATTAATTAATTTTCTTATGAACAAATCACATCTAATTTGTAGATTCTAATAATCATTAGAGTCATAACTTTGAGGATTACTCATGTAACATTAGGAACATAAGAATGTTGTATTATATTTCCAAGGATATTTTAGGATCAAAATAAACTTAGAAAATTAGTTGTGAAAAATAAATTAAAATAAAATAAGATAAAAGATTTATAGTAAATGTAATTTTCAAATATTTATTATCGACCTTTACCAAGTATATCGATGATGTATAATGTTTTTTTTACGAACTTTATAAGTTTACAAGCAAGTCAAGCAACATTTGGTTCCTTTGCTTTATATATTATTGAATGGTATAGATTGTTATCGTAAATATAATCTTTTAAGTTTATGCAATAAGGCTTTCCTCAAATAGCGAGAGCAATCTCTTGTGGAATTTAATATAAATGAATTAATTAAAATATACATGTCACCGAGATGTTGCTTGAATTTCTTTAGGCTTAGTTTTGATTTTGTTACTTAGGCTTTTTAATTATTGCTTTATAATAGAAAATGAACCCAAAATGGCAGAAATGACTATTATAAATCGAATATACATTGCGTGAATAACGATATTACATTAAGTAGTTGCACTCCTCCTCATATAAAGTGCACCTCACTAATATCAGGGGTTTGCACTCAAATCTTTTAGCTGTCCACCACCACCTGGAGACGGAGCAGCCGCACTTGCTCTTTTTGACGGAGACGCAGATACAATGTCCTTTGAGCGCTGCATACTTGGATTATCCCGGTTACTCGTTAGAGCACAACTTTCGCTCACGAGCCGGAGTCAGTGTGTACGCGCGGAACGACCTCTGTATTCAGCGTCTCCGTCACCTTGAAGACCCCACTTTTTCTTCCCTATGGGTTTTAGTGGACACCGAAAACGAAAAAATCCTGTATTCCTGTGTCTACCGTTCGCACAGCGGTGACCAGGAGACAACTCGTTTATTTGAGTATCTCAGTGAGGCTGCAGATATGGCTCTGTATCAGTACCCTTCGGCGCAGCTCGTCTTTCTGGGGGACTTTAATGCCTGTCATCAGGACTGGCTGTTCCCGTACCAGAAAACCGACCATGCTGGAAGAGAAGCGCGGAACTTTGCGTTGTCTTTGGACCTCTTTCAGCTGGTGAAGCAAGCGACAAGGGTACCAGATGTGGTAGGCCATACAGCCAATTGCCTGGACCTTCTGCTGACAACTGATCCGGACAGGTATCGTGTTGAGGTCACCTCCCCCTTGGGAACCTCCGATCACTGTCTGGTGAAATCTGTATTTACATATTCCCCACCAGCTTTCGAACCACATGCTGTTAGGCGAGTATGGAAATACAAGTCAGCAGACTGGGATGAGATGCGGCACTTTTTTGCTTCTTATCCTTGGCGGCAGGTCTGCTTCTCTTCTTTGGATCCGTCAAGTTGCGCGGATGCTATAACCGATGTGGTGCATCAGGCAATGGAGTATTTTATTCCTTTTGCTGACGTACCCATCGGTGGCAAAGCTCGCCCATGGTTTAATGCCGAATGTCGTCATGCACATGACCGAAAACATTCGGCATACCTCATTTGGGCTGATGCTCGAAGCCGCAAAACTCCGGATGTAAGTACAAAGAAGAGAGCCTTTAACCAAGCTGCCAAGTCCTATAAAAAGGCATTGCGGAAGGCTCGTCTGGATCGGATCGTTAAGAATGGCGAAAAGCTCTCTGTCAGACCAACTGGCAGTCGAGCTTTCTGGTCTCTTGCCAAAGCGATCGAGTCGAACTTCTGCCAACCCTCACTGCCTGCTCTGCTGAAGCCGGATGGATCCCTAGCCCACACAGCAACAGAGAAAGCGAATGTATTTGCTTCACTGTTTGCTGAGAATTCGCATCTAGACACTGGCAATGCTTCTCCAGCACATCTTCCTCACTGCGGTATTTCGATGCCTGAAATCCGCATCACGAACAAAGAGGTATGGAGAGCATTGTGTCGTTTAGATGTGAATAAAGCTAGTGGTTCTGATGGTGTACCAGCCATTCTGCTCAAGACATGCGCAGCTGAGTTGTCTCCTGTATTGACACGTCTGTATCGCCTCTCTTTCAAGACTGGAAAAGTGCCGGAATCCTGGAAGCTTGCCAACGTGCAACCCGTGCCCAAAAAAGGCAGCCGTGCCGATCCTGCCAATTATAGGCCCATTTCAATCACCTCCATACTCTGCAAGATTATGGAGCGTGTATTGAACTCGCGGCTTCTAGCGTACGTGGAAGGTAACGATCTCCTCAGTGACCGACAGTACGGATTTCGCCGAAATAGGTCCACTGGGGACCTTCTAGCGTACGCTACACACATTTTAGGTGAAGCCATCGAGAGGAACGGAGAAGCGGTCGCCGTCTCTCTGGACGTCTCGAAGGCTTTTGACAGGGTCTGGCATGTGAGCCTTTTAAGCAAGCTTTCAGCGTACGGTATATCTCCTGGTCTGATTGGCTGGATAACGGACTTTTTGAGCCAGAGATCTCTCCGTGTTGTTGTCGACGGGTGTTCTTCGGAACCCTTGACAATAAATGCCGGAGTACCTCAGGGGTCCGTTCTTTCTGCAACTCTTTTTCTGCTGCATATTAACGATCTGCTGAAGCCCGGTGTCTATGGGTATGCAGACGACAGCACAGTTGTAGAAAGATATCTGCCAAGTTCTCGGGCTAGTAGAGATGAAGTACAATCTGAAAGAGAAGCTATGGTGCAACGTTTGAATGACAAACTTCAGGCAGTCTCCGCATGGGGCAATGCCAATCTTGTCAAATTCAACGCCACCAAAACGCAGACGTGTTTGTTCACCGCCAAAAGGAGCCCTTTCACCTTGGCTCCTACTTTCCAGAATGTATCCTTGGAATACAGTGACTGGCTTGAGTTGTTAGGCTTTGAGATCTCCTCGAACCTCAACTTTGGTCGGTACATTGAGTCCAGAGCAAGAGCAGCTGCAGGAAAACTTGCCGTACTTGCGAAGGTTCGACAGTACTTTACACCGGGACAGCTTCTTGTATTATACAAAGCACAGATCCGGTCGTGTGTAGAGTACTGTGGCCACATATTTGCTGGTGCTGCAAAGACTCATCTTGCGGTTCTGGACTCAATTGAGAGGCGAGCAAAGAGGCTTATTGGCGACCCTAAATTGGTTGACGCCAACCTCCACAGCCTTGAACACAGGCGTAGAATTGCAAGCCTCTCAGTATTCTATAGGATACATTTTGGTGAGTGTGCGCAAGAATTACACGACCTAATTCCCCCATCCCCGTTCCTTTGCCGGACGTCCCGACGCACGGCGGGTATCCATCCTTACGTTGTGGACACTCCACCTGTCCGAACGAAGCGCTATGCTTCGTCTTTTTTAGTGCGTACAGCAAAGGACTGGAACAATCTGCCTGCGTCGGTATTTCCGGCAAATTATAATGTGGGTGTCTTCAGGAGGAGAGTGAATAGGCTGCTAGGTTAATGCGCGTTACCACCTAAGACTACATTTCACTTACCATCAGGTGGAATGTAGTCAAGCATTAATCTAGTTTTGTATAGAAAAAAAAAAAAAAAAAAAAAAAAAAAAAAAGTAAATATTGTCAATGGAATACTTAGTAGTAGGACAAGGTCAGTGACATTTGTTTCGTAATGGCGGCATAAAGACAGTCGTTTTTAGAAACTATGGATTGTCCAACAGGTCTTGGAGGTGAGGATTTGAGCAATAATCTTAAAACACTTTCATTTGATGCGTTAACTTTGTTTAAGACGATTTTACCTTTGAATCTCATTGAACTATAATAAGTTATACAATGTTTTGATGGCGTTGATGCTATTACTTTTAAAATAGTCTTTTGGATTGACCTTTTTATTTTTATTTTTAAATTCTAAATTAAAGAAGCTTATTCGTATTCATTTATCAAGTAATATTAAGTGATAAGTGATGTGTTTAATATTATTACAATAAACGATTGTCATGAGCGTCGGTGAAGATTTGGTTAAAGAAGAAGCAAATTTTTTCTTTTATACATACACCAAGTTATACAAAATATAAAACCATTAACATTAATAACATCGAAATAATATATCAGAATTAATTCAAGTAAATATGAAGCTCTCAGAACTGTAATACAATTTCACCTGGCAAACTTCAACATCGTTATGTAAAAGATTTAACTTTATATCACATTTTAATTTTGTGAAACTAGTATAAAGTTTACGGACTGTTGAATAATTATTGTTTATAGGCAAATTGATTTGTACTCATATTATTAAAAATTATTTTAGAATTTTTGAATTATCTTCCGCTTTAAAATAAACTAATCAAGCACTCATATCGAACCTTTCAATACCTACCATTGCAAAAAAATATATACAATATATAAAGAGCTGTCAATGGATTTGCTCAAACTTAACTCCATAATATAGATATTTTTTTGTTTAGAAAGTCAGTATTGTGGGTTAATATTAATTGTCTATAAGAACTATTTAAATTATGGCTTAGTTTACTTGGGTGGTTCTATTTTAGCTCCCAACCTAAACAGAGGGGTATTACAAGTTTGACGTATCTGTGTATCTAGGTATCGATGCATTTGTGTATCTATCTGTGGCACTATAACAGCCAAACAAGTGGACGGATTTTTTGGGGACTTTTTTGAGCTATTTTCCAAATGCGACTTCATAGTAGACGATCGTTATAATGTGGCCTTTAAAATTTTAAAATGTAACGATGTAATTGAAATAGAATCTTTAAAAACATGTTTTCTTATGAGATACTGAACTTCATGGTATATTTATTATTTTATACACTTTTATCAGCGAAAAAAATGTTACTAAGTCCAAGCACATTCTGGTTTGGTAATTCCGTAATCCGCCATCTCTCGAGGTCAATCGAGGAAGATCGTGATTGAAGTAACGAGGGTCCATTTTATTGAGCTCCTTTACTGCATGACCAAATTACATATAAATATATGTGACTTTTATTTACTTACAATATTTAAAAAAAACAATTTATTATTTAAAGAAAATAATGTGGCAAAGAAAACCAAAAACCAAGATGAAGGAGAATAAGACTTGTACTATTCTTCTTTTATGTTCAGGAGGATGGAATCACCGCGGTAGTCTGTTGAATTAGAATTAATTTCATTATGAGCCGTACTTTCCCGTGAACAAAATTGCTTTGCTAATGGTAATAATGCAATACAACACTTCACATTAAACTCTGGTATACAACACGTCTTGTATACGTGGGTACAATACAACAAGTTAGGCATTGAAAAACAATTCTTAACTTATAACAAAATATATTTATATTTACACAGAACCCCTCAAATACATTGTCATTCTTCATTCTTCCGCTTTAAGTTAATTGTCTAGAATATTTTTTTGAAGAAAAACGAATGCAATTTCCATTTCTATACAAAAGTAGACTGTGAAATTTTAATAATATTATTTGATTAAAAGTACTAAAAGTATCCGACATATAATATATTAAACCATATTGTAGGTTTCAGATGTTCATAAATGTAATTATATCCACACTTGTAGTACTTAAAGTTTCAACAAATGCTTTCGAAACAAATGTTTGCATGTCACTTAAATTACGTACAAATTAAAATGTTTTATTACTAAACGGACTTGTCCAAATAAATTGCTTACTTTTAAAAAGGGAGAATGAAATTTGTGTTGATGATTGAAATACCTCAATTTCTTAGATACCTTTGAATTAAGTGTCACCTACTCATTAATTACATAAAAGTATTTTCTACATTAAAAGAGATGATTCGAAGACATTATTCACTAAAAGAAAAGTGTAAACCTGAAAATCACTGTCTTTTTAATATACTCGTGACTAAAAATGAATTTTGCTTTGTGCAAATGTGCACTTTGCGGCTAAATGACAAAGAATAGTCTGTTAACAATACTTTGGTCATTTAGCCACAATCAGCGAATATTGTATTATTAAATAATGCTTAATTAATTTTTCAAATAGTATAAAACACTTGGTCAGTTACATTCTATCTAACACTATCTGATAGATTTGTTGAAATACCTACCTAGATTAAAAACTTAAATATAAACACGTGATTGTAAATAAATCTTACCACATACTCGTAGCCACTTAAAATCAGAAATTAGAAGTAAATTAAATCATTTACGGACATTTTTTAAAGGATATAATAAAACCCACTTAGTTTTCTATTTTTCAATTCATTTTATGCGTTCTGTCATCAATATTAAGCCGCAAGGAAGATCGTCAAAAAACTAATAATCGTCAGAAATTCGTAGAGCATATTTCCGTTATGAGTTTAAGTTTATGATAAAAAGTCAAAGTCACTTGTATTTGGGAAGCTATGTAAATGCATGAAAGTGTTACAGACGACGCGCCGAAGAATATGAATTGCAAATTGGGAACTACGTTTCTGTTCCAATTAGTGTTAAGTGATATTGATACGGCCTGGTTTTGTCGCTGTTCATGTTCAGATATGCATCAAATCTGCATGAATCATCGCAATCTGTATTGTTTACTTATTAAGAGGATTGGTATAGTTCTGTTTAAGCGAACACCGTTTTCGAACTATGTTGAAGTTATTATATTGTACCTTCCTTACATTTTACTACAATTAGTATTTATTTAATTTAATTAACGTTTTTTTTAATACGTCATAGGATGCGCTAACCTGTTCTTTTAATACTTTTCATTGGTTGGTTATCACCAAAGTAATAAATTCTTACTGAACAAGTTATCTGATATTCTAGTAACTATTCTTGAAAAATATTTAAGAGACAGTAATACTAAATTATTAGAGGTCAAAAATTCTATGTGTAGTATTTATTCATATGAATAATGAATGCTTTAATTTTGTTAGTGTGGAACGAGATTCCCCCTAATGTTTATGTTTCATTTAATTGGAATTTAGTATTTATAGAATATGTTCTACATATTTTTTCTTTGGCAAAAACTGTTACAAAGTAAGGCAAGATTTACATTTGTTTCAAAAAGAATACTTATATGGTTGGAAGATAAAGAAATGAAGAGAAAGCTAGTTTATTTAAAAAAAACACGTTTTTACGCCTGAAATCCCTTGACTAGAAACAAACCTTTCATTTGTTACAAAAATGTCCACATAAATACTAAAGAAGCAGCGATATTTTTGTCACTAAAAATCAAGTTTCAACTTTTTGAAATAACATAATCATTTATATTATTTGAAACTGCAATGTGCATTTAATAACTTAATCTGTGTTATTGTGTTAGATAGATAGATAGATAAGCACTTTATTGCACACAAAATAAAAAATAAAAGAAAATTACAATAATCAGCGGAGTTCTAACATTTAAAAATAGTATGCAAAGGCGGTCTTATTGCTAAGAGCAATCTCTGACAGACAACCTTGAGGTGAAAGAACTTAAGTAGAGGAGAATACGGGATTGTGCGATCGAGGAGAAATAAATAGTGAAATAATACTTAAACTTAAAGCCTGTAATAAACTGTTTACTTATAATACTTACAAATACATAAATTACAAATAAAATAATAAATAAATAGTATATATAATACATACACGTACATACATATAGGTACACATATACACATATATAATATCATCACTTATAACAAATAAATATAAATACCATAAACAAAATACTTCAATAATGACACTATTACAATATAAACACCAAAACAATGAGCATGGACAATACTAAGAAAATAATTTACTCTTGGGAAAGATAATAATTAAATAAATGAATTTTAAATGTATGTAAGGATTTTAAGCTACGAATATCTGAAGGAAGCATATTCCAGAGCAATACTGCTTTCATCGTGAAGGATTTGCTATAGTATTTAGTGTGAGCAGTAGGGAGCAATAATTTATTATCGCTTCTTGATCTGAGCTCAAGTTGACTAGGACCATCAGCGCCCAAAAAACTGAATCGTTCTTTTAAATAGCAGGGAGATAGAGGATTGTAAAGGATAACATATAAAAGGGATAGCATATGTAAGTTGCGGCGTTGTCTAATGGTTAGCCATTTGAGTTGCGTACGAAATTTGGAGACATGATCAAATTTACGAAGGTTGAAAATAAACTTTATGCACACATTTTGTAACCTCTGGAGCTTGTTGATTTGTTCTTCTGTTACGTCCGGATAACAGCAATCTGCATAGTCCAAAAGGGGAATTAAAAGGGATTGCACTAAACTTATTTTGGTTTTTGATGGCAGAAGATGTTTCCAGCGTTTTAGAGAACCGAAAGTGGCAAATATTTTTCCACTCACTTCCGTAATCTGCGTGGACCAGGAGAAAGTGTTATCAATAAAGATACCAAGATTTTTTACAGACTTACGGAAAGTTAAGATAGAATTGCCAATCTTAATAGCAGGTAAGGATTGGTAATCAATTTTGGCTAGCAATTTAGGACTACCGACCAATATTAATTGGGATTTATCAGGATTCACATTAAGCCCATATGTCTTGCCCCAAGTGTTAATATGTTCCAAATCATGATTAAGTGTATGGATAGCACTCTCCAAATCGTGAACAAGAGAAGTAACATATAACTGTAAATCATCAGCATACAGGTGGAAAGATGATGTAAGAAATGGAGTAACAGTATTAATAAAGATAGAGAATAAAAGAGGTGATAGAACACTACCTTGTGGTACACCGGAAGATAGAGATTGATAAGAAGAGAATTTATTATTTGATTGAATACACTGATGACGGTCGTACAAAAAGATATGGAACCACTTAATCACACCATCAGAAATATTAATAGACCTAAGAATAGCCAAAAGTACGTCGAAATCAACAGTATTAAAAGCGTTGCTGAAGTCGAGCAAGGCTAATATACTTAATTGCTTGTTGTCCATGTTGTGACGTAGGTCTTCGCAAACTTTTACAAGGGTTGTAACAGTGCTATGTCCCTTTCGAAAGCCGGACTGAAATTGGGAAAGAATATTGTGTTGGGAGATAAAGGTATTTAATTGAGAGTGAACGATCCGTTCTAGAACTTTGGACAAGAAGGGAAGAATTGAAATTGGACGAAAATGGGATACAGCTACTGGATTATTTATTTTAGGTAATGGAATAATAACAGCGTTACGCCAAGCACGGGGAAATTCGAAGGAAGAAAGAGAGAAGTTTAAAATATGTGACAACACTGGCAAAATAGAGTCAAGCATCATGATAATCATTTTACGGTTAATTCCGTCACTGCCAGTGGCGTCAGATTTGATTTCACGTACGTGAAATCTGATTTGATCGTCACTAACAGGAGTAAAATAAAAGGAAGGAATACTAGGGACGGGTAAAGAGCTGAGAAGATTAAGAGTAGATTGTTTTGACTTACTGTCTAGTAACACTGAAGATGTGAAAAAGTCATTCATATCTTCTAGATCAAGACTAGGTGAAATGTGAGAGGTTTGACGACCAATGCCAAGTGATTTCATTATTCTCCAATTTCTAGCAGTATTATTGTTCACGATAGTACTATGTAAGTACTGCCGCTGAGCATCTCTGCATACCTTATTGCAATTGTTACGCATCTGTTTGTACTTATTGAGATTGTCAACTGTGGGATTTAATTTGTATCTAGATTTGGACTTGTTGCGTTTTAACATAAGATTTTTAATATCCTGGGTCAGCCATGGCGCAGGAAGATGTTTTAGCTTAATGGGGCGGAACGGAGCATGTTGGCCAAAAAGATCAGTTAGGAAGGAATTAAAAAGGTCTAACTTTTCATCAACCGTCCTGGCATTGAAAATCGCATCCCAGTCAATATCATTAAGCTCGTGCATGAACGCATTATTGTTAAAATGTTTAAAGCTACGACGCATAACCACAGATGGCTTAACCTTAGGAGGACGGATTTTATATGATAGGAATATTAAATCATGATATGAGAAGGCCTCAGCTGGCAGTTGACCATAGCTTTCGGCATGCTGTAAGGAGGAAACAATGCAGATATCGAGGAGAGATGGTGAACAATTTGGAAAAAAGTGAGTGGCTTTGGACGGGATAAGATTAAGGTTGGAAGAATTGATAATATCTGACAAGCGTTTGGAACGAGCGTCGTTTTTAAGGATGCAAGTGTTAAAATCGCCCAATATGACAGTATGATCTACATCGGTGTATACAGATCAAGTAATTTCTCAAAGTTATCAAAGTAGTCGATGTGCAGTGAAGGACTATAAAAAACTCCTAACAAAAGTTTCATACGGCCAAATAATACTTCAATGAAAATGTGTTCCGCAGATGCCGAATACTGGGCCTCAGACTTGCTGAGGATAGTGAAGGGGATGTGGTTACGTAAATAAATGGCAACACCGCCAGCGCCCTTTCCCAAGCGATCATTTCGTATGAGATGAAAGTTAGGTAGGGAAAATGATGATGAGGACAAAACGGGCTTAAGAAAAGTTTCTGATATTAATATGGCGTGAATGTTATTGAAGTCAAACGAGGATACAAGATCGTTATAGTGGGCAGGGATACTCTGTGCGTTTATATGAACAACGTTAAAATTCTTGGGGAATGGATTAAAAGCCGATTGAAGTAAAGAGGAAAGAGAAGAATAGGAACTGTGAAAGCTGTCGTCGGAAGATGAAGCGGTAACGTAATCAGCAGTGTCGTCATCTGAGAAAATATTATAATCAACATTACTGAAACTCATAATAATATATGATATACAAATAGATAGAAGTAGTGATAATACTTACACTAAAATATTAAAATATAAAACTAAAAAATAAATAAATAAATAGTAAAAATAATGAAAATAAATTAAATAAAATATTAATGTAAAACAAATAATAAAGCTAAAATAAACTAAGGAAAAATTTAAAACTAATAACTTATATCCTTTCACCTACCATTATCAGAGTAGCGTTTACAAACAAATATTAAACTCAAACATTTATAGAAGTGAAAGCACTACTTTACTTTACATATAAGCGAAAAAAAAAATAATAAAAAAAGCAATAATAATACCAATGATAAAGCAAAACCCATTAATATAACAATAGTAATGCCAAAATGACTTAAAATGACTAATAAAGAATAGCAAGAGACAAAACACAGTAAAGCAAAAAAACAAATATTGGGCCAATTAAAAATGAATATAACAGATTGTATAAAAAAAAAAGGATAAATTTATACAAGTGCATACATACATACACAATAATAATCACTTTTATTTATTTGTTCATTCTGTTTTCATTCTGTTTGGTAGCCAAGTGACAGCCGTGACTGACAGGACAGGTAAGACAGACATCAGAGGCTGTCAGTTGACAAATGACTTTGACAATTTTCAGTAATTTACCAAACAAACCGAGTACCTACTGTTAAGTATGTATTAAGTAAAACGTTAATCATTATTACAAATAGTTATAAAAAGGGTAACAAAACAAAACCAAAAGTGCTACATACTAAAACTATTAACTACCTACAAAAATTTAAGTGATAATTAAATAAGTACATACCTAATATACAAAATTCTTGAAGTGATACAAGTTGACATGCATGAAAGACACAAAATAAGTTACTTGTATTATTCGTACTTACGACTACTTCTTTGCTACCCTTTTAGACCTAGCATTAGTTATACGGCTATCTTTTGCCGCATTAGGCCCTGTTGAAATAGTAGCAGAAGTAATATTTGGTGATGGCACTTCAGAAAACGAATGAGATAAGTTATTAAGTTCAGCCATGGTTGTGACACGGTTATGTGAACCATCAGCAGCACTGATCACTATACAACCGTTCCTGGTCCAGCATTTTGAAATCCCAAACCGCTGCCGTGCTGCCATAAACACATCATGCCTTTCTTTTGTAAGAAACTCAGATAATGTGATACCCGAGTTCTTCAAGTTAGTTTTGGCAAACCAAATTTTATTCCTGAGAACCAGGTCATTAAATTTTACTAGAACAGCACGAGGTCTTCCCGAGGTTAATTTCCCTATGCGATGACAGCGACTGATATTCTCACATTTTATCTCTGGAATTTTAAGCTGGTCAGTGATCATTTTCATTATGGAGAAAGTGGCATTCTCATTTTTACTCTCTTGAATACCATGAACAAGAAGAATTTTTCTTCGGGACCTCATCTCTAATTCTTCTAACCTAGCTGCTAAGAGCTTGAGTTGTGATTGAAGGCCTTCCAAAGCACCCAAAACAAAATTCCTGAAGATAGCAAACTGCGCAGTGATGTTGGATGTTGGACTTGTAGCTGGGATTGAAGAGGACTAAAGATTCTTTTGAAATTCAGCCATTTTTCCATCAAAGTGATCTCTTAATTCAGAGATAGTATGTTGTAAAGATTCCATTTCAGTTCAAATATAGATATTTTAAAAGAAGACTGTGTTTATTTGGTGAAAAATTTTAAAGATTTATATTACTTTGTAAAACACTATGGATTTTATACAGGATTATTAATCAGGTAGGTAAAAGGTATTTTTATAGCATTAACATGCTAAATATTTGATAAAATTAATTTTAAACCAATAATATTTGGGAGAGGTAAAAAACATGTGCTCACTACTTTGCACCTACCCGCAGAAAAAAAAGTAATAAGTGTTAATATAATCGCATCAGAAATATATGTCGCTAATATGTCGTCAATCTTAAATTTGACTCATGTGCCTTATTTTCAAATCATAGAATAATGATATGATAAACCACGGTTCAACTAATTATCTTTGCCACCTTTGTATATCACCACCATGAGATCTGTATCTAAATGCTGGAGTATATTCCTTAGTACAGCCGGCTTACCAGTTAAATAAATAAATAAATATTCTGACATTTCCACATAACATTGGTACCACTACCTAAATATAACTCTTATGTTTAACTCTTATCTTGACAATTTTGACCTCGTAATTTCGTACATATCAGTTACATATATTATATATATATAACGGAGCGGAGCGTACGAAAATAAATGACATGTATTATGTACTTACAACCTGACCCTAGAAAAAAACAAGTTGTAATTACAAAAAAGTCTAGTGTAGGAAAAAATCAGTCGTCATAAGTTAATCCCTGTTGGTTCTTCTCATAACAGCCTGGGAAAATCTATTATTTTCTTCTCAGGCTTAAAAGATGTCTAAGTACTAATATGATCGGCAGTAAGTATACATCTAAACCTTTTAAACTTTGAATAATGTTATGTAATAAATTGTAACAAAACAGTATTTATATGCAAATAAAATAAACCAAGAGAGAGCGTTAAATACTCAGACATGCAAAAAATAAAAGGCGGCCGCAAAAAAAAATGAGGGCACTGCGGAGTTACGAAATATTTACATAAAATTATCACGTAGAGGATAACAAATACAGGTGTCATCAACCACACCTGTTACTAAGTTACAAAATAAATAAGGTTTCTTTTAAAAAGAAAAGAGTTTATATTATTATATGCGTAATAAAGATTTTTAATTTTTTTGACTATAGTATTTCTTTTCTATAAGTTAATTTGTATTTGCAAAGTCTTAAGTTCATGATAAACATCCCTAAACAAGAAGTTTTCAATAAGTTATTTTAATTGCATGTGCGCTTGGGAACCACACTATAGCTAATAAGGTACATTCATGTTTTCTTTTAGTGTTGTAAAAGATAACTTTTTATTCTTGTTAAAGATATGTATCTATTGCCTTAAATTTAGTTTATTGTAATCCATTACCATTTAATAAGAACACTGAAATTAACCCTTAAAAATTACATACAAATACTATAAAATATAGAGTAAGATTTAGATTATCTAACTTCTGTAATGAGAATTAATGCAAATAATAATAAACTTCAATTAACACTGGAACACTGTGAGGATTATAGTAAATCCCGCCGGAATAGAAATACTAAAAAATTTCTGTAGAGCTGTGTATCTACTGTTTAACTAGAACATGTACTTAATTCAGATAAGCTTTTATAATTGTTATTTGAATAATGGATTGTACTTGAGTGAATATTCGATATTCTAGTATTTGCTTAATTGCCTTGAATTTAGGTGAAAAAGTTTTTGTAATTCGTAAATAGTTATTTTTTTTGTTCTTAATTATAAGCATCTTTTTTGTTAAAATTTATGATTAGAAGGATTTTGAGGGTTGTATGCGAATTAACTGCACCCCCTCTACTCACTTAGTTTTCAATGAACAGTACCTTCAATGAACTTTTTATTACGTATTATGTTTACTACAAGTAGAACCTTGCAGTCAGTAATCATTTAAAGATCTTTATAAAACAAAAAAGATATATTTAAAAATTATGAACGTTTTTAAAATGTTGTATTTAAATAAAGAAATATAACATAAACTATTTAATTTATATAATTTGTATTTAGTAATTATGTCCGAAAATCTGAAACACATAATTAATGAAATGCATAGTTAAGTTATTTAAGTGAATGTAACCATTAACTTAAATCAGATATGTGGGACTTTTGGGAGGTCCAAAGTTGACACTTACATTTAAACTAGATTTTTGAATAAAGGCATTCATCCGCATTTCAGCTTGTTAAGTTAAGAGAATATATATATCAAGAAAATTAACATAATAAACCAAAAAATATAATAATAATATAGGTAGGTACTATTAGTCGGCCCTTTTAGTAGGCTTAAAACAAAACATAAAATATTTCGTAATCTAATAATTATTTAAAATTGTTTTTTGTTTTTAAGTCATTGTAGAAACTATTTTTAAATCCCTAATATCCAAAACGTAAGCACGTAGACAAATACATATGACTTTATAAAGGTAAGGACAATAGTTTCTTTAATTTATAAATTGTATCTATCGTTTCTGATTCACATATGCAATGTATTATACAAATTTGTTATTATAGTCCTATTTTTTTTTCTTTTTATCGCTGGAAAAATGCGTTACGCATCATCCCAGCGGCCAGGAAGGTTATGGCCGAGGGGGTATGTGGAACTACCCGGCAGCATAGCTGACGCTGCCATTTTAAAGGCTACCCGCTAAAAAGCCAACGGTTGACCTCATCGCCTTAATGGGAAGCCACGGCTTCGCTTTCGCACTTATCTTGACGATTGTTACTATAGTCCTGTAATAATTTCTTAAAAAACTTGAAGAAGTAACTCACCGTGACTTTTAAAAGTCTATATTTATAATAATGTCCTAATATCGTACAATATATAATGTAGTTATAATTTTGACTTCAAAATATTTGGGATTTTTTTCTTTTGGAGCTGACAGAGTTTCAACATATTTCTATATTTATGAAACTAACTTTATAATCATAACTTTGAAATTGTAAGTACTCGGTTTCAAATATCAGTAACTTTAATACAAGTTCTTGGAATACACAAATTACGGTGATTTTCAGTTAAATAATCATCTCGACTTTGAGTAACTCAGAAGTAGAATAACAATCTTGTCATGGGTTTTAAATATAACATAACTTAATAGTTTAATTTTACCACATTATAGTTAGTCATTAAAGTTACTAAGACACTTGAATTGCCTCTATAAATACAGTTATTACAACATGTAAAGACTAGGGCAGAGTCTTTAATCACTTGATTAATTACTTTTGTAAAATATATTCTTAAAAAGTCTCTACTATTAAACTATTATTGTATAATATACAACTGAGAGCTATCTATGAACAGTGTTATAATTGTGAGACGAGATGTTGCGGCTAACCTCACTTCACTAGACGTAAGTGAAATTATATAATATGATTAAGTGTTTAAACTATGAGTGTGTAATAATTCACATTTGTCTCTGTATATTATATCAAGTTAAGCATCTATAAATCATAATTAATATCTAAAATTAAATGTAAATTAACTTTAAACTAAAAAGATTTAGTTTCGTGTTCAGAGATTTTGTGCAGGTCGTTATATTACGTTGTAAAAAAAAATCATAGCCATCATAGCCATCTATAATCATGTAATTTTTAATCGGAATTTTAATAATCATCTTGGTAAATATACATATTTAATAATCATCATGGTTCATGAAAGTTTAAATAAAAAAAGATATATTATATCTTCATGATAATATCTTAATCATTTTAAAAACACAACGTTACTTTTTATCTGTATTTTTAAAATAGCCATGTCAAAGCAAAAAAAAAAACGACTTGACTGAGCCATGAAATAAGTTCTGAGATATATGGGACTTTAGCGAAGAACGAACCTAATACAGATTTTCGTTTGACAACTTTTCTGGTTTATTCTCGAAAAAAGTTTTCCGACTTAATTCAAAGGTCTTTGAATTCACAGTTTTTTCCTTTAATTATATCAAAACACGCAACATTCCCAGGTCTAAAAAATATTTTTTAACTGATATAACAACTAAATGTAGGAATTAAATTTTAATAACTAAATGTGTACAAACTTGTTAATAATAAAGCTGTCAAAACATAATAAAATGTTGGTTTACTACTCGTTAAACTAACTTAATCACATTAGTTTGACTCAATGGAGTATTCATATTCAGTGTCGCTCATCCTGGCGTAGCTTTACATAAGTATAAAGCTACACCAGGGTGAGGACAATTACATATGATGTTGTAAGCAGCCTCATATGTAATCGTAAATAAAACTACATAATTTATTAAACAGCAAACAAACAATTTATGAAAATGTCTGTAAATGTATTTTTTTAATTACTCTTCGTAGCGTTAGAATGCTTCTGTGTAAATCCGGACCTATTGACTGACTTAATTATTATTATATATGTGTTACTCAAATAAAATGATTATATTTTTTTAATCAAATTGAACGATTTAAATATAACGTATAGGATTCAATTGAAATTTACTACCAGTAGTACTTACTAGTAGTTAGTAATAAAACTATCTTACTTGATTTATTTTGCAGCACTTCTCAAACTACGACATTGTCCCTATTAAATTGACTACAGAAAATTTAACAAACTTCTGTCTGCATGTATGTATATCTAAGCACTAAATATACTAAGAATAATATACTGATGATATGATTATTATAAAATACTATGATATTTTTCAACATGCTCTGGGTTCTTGCATATTATAATTAAAAGATAAAAACAACATTAAGATTCAGGACCTAACCTAATAAAAGTTAGCTTACAATCAGCGCATAGATTTATCGGCCGTACTTTTTAAGTACACTTAATAATAGGTAAAATACTAAACCATAACTCTCCTCCAGCCACCGATAGTAAATAATTCCTACTTCCGACTAAAATATGCAAGATTAATGGAACAAGAGATTACAGATACTCGTATAAATCTGCAAGACTCAACGCCGGTGATAAATGAACCACGCCTCATTAGCAGGACGCTGTAATTATAAATCTTTCATATATCATGATTCCTTCATCCCATCAATGTCAGTGTGTGTATTATTATATACTTTTATAAACATTTTGTTTTTATATTTCGAACGTGTTACGCACTATTTTTTCGCTTTGATGTATTGTTTTATTATTTAAAATAGACTGTTTTGCCCTAGACCGAGTTACATCAAGTTATTTATTGTTTTCCTGTTTTATAACTTCTTACGTTTCTCTAAGTAAAATATTAAACAAAGTTATGATAGGCTGTGGTAGATCCAGAAGAAATCGGTTAAAATTTTCACCAACCATTATCCATATTTTACCCTTTTAATTCAAAGTTCAGAGAAAATTGCCTATTTTTTAAAAAACTCAAATTTTCTACTTTATTATGTTTAAAAGATAAAGATATCCAAACAATGTGTGCTTATTATTAAAGTCAAGATTATAATAAGCATGTTAAGATGGTATTCATGTACATTCAAGAAGATTTCACTTTATCTAGGTATCAGCTGTTTCGTAGGTTTGTAAAACCAATAGAACGGAGAATTTATAATTATTTTTGTATTTAAACTTTCGTTAACCATGATGATTATTAAAAATATATTTACCAGGCTATAATCATGTAATTTTAATCGGAATTTACCTGACTAGTTTTGAGTTTCGTGCAACAGCTGCTGCACGCAGTTTACGCCGCGAGTCTGCCATGCTTCGAGCACATGAATAGGAACCCCGAATGGATTCGAAACTAGTCGGGTAAAATCCGATTAAAGTTACATTATTATTTTCGGGTAAATATAAATTTATAATTATGTCTATACTTCAAAGTCTAATATTATAGTATTTTTATTAAAGTCTAATATGTGACCTAACTATATTTTTAATTATATGGTTGCAGGAATAGACTTACAGGAGACGTAGTGTGGGTGTAGTTTACACAGTGACAAAAGATAAAAACAAAAAGAAAGCATTGCATACAATACATACAACTACATACATACACACATTTAAGTATGTACACACATACGTTAAAATTAATTAATGATATTTACTTAATCTCTACCTACATACCGCTCTAAAAAATATTTTATTTTAAATCGAATCAGGTTCTTCTTTATTATAAAATGGGTCTCACAGTTGTATTCCCAGGGCTGTCGTTAAATACTTTAGCATCTAAAAATAAAAAAACACGACCAAAAAAAAATAATCGTCGCGTTGTGGTTAAAATATTATTCAAAATTATTACAGCGCTTATATTTTTCACATTATTAGATTTATAAGGTACTCTAATAAGTTATCAAAAATATGGTTATTTCGTTCGTTTAATATGGTTCGTTTTAAATTGTTTGATAATGGAATCTTTTTCCCCAGTTAACAATTTATTACCTCAATTAACAAATATCCTAATTGGTCCAATACGAATCACCATTACAACATTTTTAATTCTCTGAAAAATTTGTGCTCAATTTATACTTTTTAGATCTATCTCATTCTTATTGTTCATTTCATTCATTACACGGACATTTCAATTTTCATTTCATTCATTACACGGATAAAACTAATAGCAACTATTTTTTAACAACAATGCTTAATATTTAATTAAATCTATATATTATTTTGTCTTTAAATATGCATTAAAAATAAATTATTTTCACTGAAACTATTTGTTCTGAGTAAGTTTGCAAAAGAGATTAAAATAGAGCAAATGCAAGCGATTCCTAGCGGCATTAACTCTATAGAGTACAATGCTAGAATCATAATATAATATGCCATATTAAATCAAAATGTATTTTGCCTAACATCTTACGGAAAGAAAACATTTTATCTCGGAAAACGAATATAGCACTTATATATTGCGTATTTTAAGCAATGACTGAAAACTCGCAACTTAGCAAATTTTCGCAAGAGAGATGAATTATTGCCGTGATCATTATTTAACTCTTTATTTTACTATTGGTCAATGTTTTAAACAAGAAGTAAGATCAAATTTTTAAAATTTGAAAATTCTTCGTTTTTTCAATTCTTATTTGAAGATTGTAGGTGGTTCTACTTTGCATTCCTGTAGTTAAATCTTGTCGCAGAGATTATGGAGTTTCATATATATTTCTATGGATTTGTAAATTTTCTCGGCTGTTATCCCTTCTGGACTGTTGTTAAATTTTGACACGTCGTGTTTTAATAGATATTTTGGATTCTACGGTAACTTAAAGCAGGAGAAACTGTAGTCTTAGTGTAGCATAGAATTTATATATAACTTACTAATAACATTTTTAATAGTCATTACTTTTTCATCTAATGTTAAGAATAAAATTGACAAAACTCAATAAAACGGTAGCAAAAATAAAATTCTCATAAACTTAACCTAGTCCGATAATTTCTATAAAATATTCACATTCAGCATCGCCTGCTCTGGCGTGGCTATAAAGTTATTAAGCACATTAAGCATCGTATTAAATCTAATAAACTACATACAAGCTTTAGTACTTCAACTTCAAATCAGTTTTATATCTACTTATAAGTAAGTAGATATAAAAGCGATCCACAATAATTCAGCAAAAATATCTACTTTTGCTCACTTATTGTGGAGATATAAAACTGATTTAAAGTAAAAATAAATAGATATAAGTTATACAGAAATAAAATTTTCATGCATGTGCAGTGTGCACACTCATATCTATTTATCTATATAATCATATCTACATACACAGACATTTAAGGTTTTGATGAGGGATATAGGATGGGGTATGAATTAAGGATGGGATGAAATGAGGGATGGATTTCTATTCATTTTATATTTTTAAACTGCAAAACTATATAATAAAAACACGTATGTGTTGTAACACTGTTCCCGAATCTCCATCAACCAACAGCAGCTTAAGTGAGTCATCAGAACCAGAATACCAAGTGTTGGACAGGCCTAGAAGGGAAAAACGAAAAGCTGAAAGATATAATCAAAGTGGCTTGTTGGTTACTGCAGATTCTGATCTAACAGTAAAAGTGGCGTTGAGTGGTCCTGAAAGTGCACAATGGAGGAATGCAATGGATCAAGAGTTAGAGTCATTCAGAAAAAATGAAGTATTCGAGCTTGTTAATGCTCCAAAAGGTGCTACAATTGTGAAATGTCGGTGGGTTTTAAAGAAAAATATCAATAGTGATGGTGAAGTGCAACATCGTGCTCGGTTAGTTGCCAAGGCATTTACTCAAAGGTATGGACTAGACTATAATGAGACCTTTTCACCAGTTGTACGGCATTTAACATTAAGATTATTGTTTGGACTAAGTGTAAAGCTAGGTCTCGACATTACTCAGTTAAATGTTAGAACTGCTTATCTAAACGGTCATTTAAAAGAGGACATTTATATGTGTGCGCCTGAAGGTTTTGTATCTGAAATGAACGGAAAAGTTCTCAAACTCAAAAAGGCAGTGTATGGATTAAAACAATCCGCTTTAGTTTGGTATGAGAGAGTAAAGGATGTATTAAGTAAAAATAATTTTAAGAATTGTGTACAAGAACCTTGTCTATTTACAAAGATGTGTAAAGATGTTAAAATAATCATTGCATTATATGTCGATGACTTTCTAATTTTTTCAAATGTAAAAGTGAAAGTGAGAAGTTAAAATGTATTTTAAGTTCTGAATTTGAAATCAAAGACTTAGGTGAGGTTAAGCATTATCTAGGAATGAATATTAATGTTCACAAAGATGGTAATAACTATGAAATAACTGTAGATCAACAACAGTACATAGAGGATTTATTACAGAAATTTAATATGACTGACTGTAGAACAGCTGACACTCCTAGAGGCTGAATATGTTGCACTCCTCCAGAGGCTGAATATGTTGCACTCTCTGAAGCTTGTAGGGAAGCAATGTATCTAAGAGAATTATTGTATGAGCTAACTGGATCATTGTTAACAATTAGGTTAAATTGTGACAACCAAAGTGCTTTAAAGATGGCCACAAACCATCAATGTCACAATAGATTTAAACATATCGATGTTAAGCATTATTTTGTAAAAGAGACTCTAAAAAGTGAAAAAATTGAATGAAATTATTTATCTACAAATGAAATGCCAGCAAATTTGTTGACTAAAGGTCTTGGTAAAATTAAGTACTATAAGTTCATGGAATCATTAGGTATTATAACATTGTAATTTAACACCCTATTATGTTATTAGTTTATTTTGATAAATGGGGGTGTTGTAACACTGTTCTAATAAATATCAAAATACTAGTGCCACCTAGTGTAAACAATGTTAACTATTTTGTAATGAGAGTGTTATAAGTATAATAAAGTCAGTACGCTCTGAAAAACCGCTGTGTTTCCTTTTTAGTATGAAAACAAATGCAATCTGTACAACTACTACTACAGGACTTTCTCGATAATTTTAAAATATCATAATATTAATAGATATAACAAAATAGTTCCTTTACCCAACTTAACCTTTACCTGTATAATAAACTCAAAAATATGTCTTTTTGTCTGATCGTGATCTAGAAACCTCTTACTAAAATAAAACTTTGTCCCTTTGATAGATCTCTTATTGGGGAAGTTAATGTACTTATTACCTACTTCACTCTACGATCTTTACAACCTGCATTAACTACGAGTGCCTTTTAAACTATTAATCAATAAGTTTCAAATTGCGTTTCCTTCTCGGCTTCCAGTGAATAGTTCTGAACTAATATTCCTACGTACAACTGTACAATAACATCTAGTTTGTAGATCTAGATTATAATTTGCATCATCGCTTTAAGAATAACTTATGTATCATTAGAAAGATAAGGAATGTAAGGAAAGTTTCAGGACCAAGATAAACTTTTAGAAAATGGGTAATGAAAAATTAATCAAAATAAAATAACATAAAAGATAACCAGGTAAATATAGTTATTAAAAGTTGTAGTTTGTTATCGTAAACATAATCTTTTAAGTTTAGGAAATAATGCTTTCCTAGGATAGCGAGAGCCGTCTCTTGTGAAACTTAACATAAAGGAATTAATTAAAACATACACGACACCGAAATTGCTTGAATTTCTTCAGACAGGATTTTAATATAACTTTGGCATAGATTAATTGCTTTATAAAAGAAAATGAACCCAAACTGGAAGAAACGACTATTATAGAATGAATATAAATGTCGTTGTAAACTCATTAAAATTTATAAATTATAATAGTTTATTAATTAATATCAAGTGATAAGAGATGTGTTTGTTTTAATTGATTGTAGTTTAATTTCATTATTATAAACAATTGTCATGTCCGATCGAGTATGTTTTATTAAAGAACAAAGCACCCTTCCTACATACATATACCGTCGGTATATGTATGTAGGAAGGGTGACATACAACATGTAAAAACCCTTAATGTAAATCAAACCAATATATATCAAAACTCATTCAAGTAAACAGGAAGCTCTCAGGGTTGTAACACAATTTCACTTGGCAATATTCAACATTAATATGTATAATAATTAAATTTATATCACATTTTAATTGTATGAAACCACTGTAACGTTAACTGAATCTTAAATAATTTATATATTATTTAATTAATATATTATTTCTTTTCTATTCTATCACAAGAATGATATACTTTTTAGACCATCTCTATCTGTCTTATTCACAGCTTGAAAAACCTTACATATTTTGGGTTTAATACTTAGATTTTACTATTATACTTTACTAATATAATAAAGAGGTAATGTTTGTAAGTTTGTATGTTTATAAAGGATTGTCCTCAGGAATTAGCATTAGAATGGTACATTATTTTTGAGAGCCATAGGTTATATTTTATGACAATGCACTGGACCGATTTACATCCACCATATGCATCAGCTAGACTAGACTAGCGTTATGGCAACAGAAACTGGAGAATGTTGGCCTAAGGATCAGCAGAACAAAAACAGAGTATTTGTTCTGTGACTTTGGCGGATTATCCGGTCCTGTTGCTATCATGCTAGATGGCGTAGCACTGCCTACTTGCTCGGATTTTAAGTACCTCGGTTCACTCTTGCAGGGTGATGGAGATATAGACCGCGCTGTGGAACACAGGATCAGCTCAGGATGGATGAAATGGCGACAGGTAACAGGCATAACTTGTGATCCCCGAATGCCCATCAAATTGAAGGGGAAAATATACAAAACAATCATCAGACCTGTCGTCATGTATGGTTCGGAATGCTGGCCTGTTAAGAAAAAGGAAAGGAGATTGCATGCAAATGAAATGCGGATAATGGGATGGATGTGTGGAGTTAAGAGAATGGACAAGATACGAAATGAGTATATAAGAGGAAGCATGAAAGTAGCACCAGTGACCGATAAGATGAGAGGAAGACGATTAGCATGGTATGGACATGTAATGCGGAGGGACGAAAGACAGGTTGTGAAAAGAGTATTAGATCTGCGTGTGGAAGGATACAAAGGTAGAGGACGGCCCAAAAAGAGATGGATGGATTGTGTGATGAATGACATGTGTTTGAAAGGCGTAGGTGAGGAGTTGACGGCTGATAGAGATGAATGGAAGAAAAATACATACTGCGCCGACCCCAAATAATGGGAACAGGGTAGGAGGATGATATTATATGCATCCGATGCATTCCATACCAGTCTGCTGATAGTGCTGCTTGTAGCGCAACACACAGATTGCAGGATTGGTGTAAGACTTAGATGTTTTATGGGAAATACGACTTTTAAATATTGGCAATATTTAATTTTATGTTTTTGAATCATTATCGTAACTCTCGAAAAAGAAAAAAGGTTTCGTAAAAACAATATGTTTTAATTGTTCTTTTCAGCTTTTAATAAATATTTTATTACATTTAAGATTTATTGCATTTTGTATTGTATCCCGATTTGTTGATAACGCTTATATTTGTTATACTCTACAAAATAATTGAATGTAAATATTTTGTGCAACGTAAGGGCTTATCAGTTTTACTGCTACCGTTTTTATTTTCGGATGCCTGAGTTTTTAACACACTCACTAGGTTATTTTTTTTACGAGTGTTGTGTTTTTAAATTTTAATTAGTGTACCCTTAAGCAAATTTTCCTTAAAATATTAAAAGAAAAACTTTTTCTTAACTTTTTATTAACTTGTCATTTAACGCTCTTCGTATAATAAGTATTATTGTTATAAAAACGAAGAACTTTATATTTGACATTTGTTTGTGTTGTTGTTGACATTGTTCATAAACATGTTTATTAATTAAGATTATTTTAATTGGAAATTAATTATACTTTATTGAAAATTGTTTACTCACCCTGTATAAAACAGAACATCAAAGCTAGACGAGCTTGAGTTCCTCCTTTGCGATACATAACAGACACGGAAGACAAATTACATGTTATAGGTATACTCGGTCTCTCTAAAATGAAACTAAAACTTTCTAGCGAAACAAGTTACTTTGTTTTAAATTTGGAACTTAACAATTGATAAACAGTAGCCATTAAAACAATTATATGGTTATATTAAAACTTAATATTATATTTGTTTTCAACTACTACCTAGCAGTCCGCTTCAGTGTCTTTAATCAGGTTATAATTATTTTAATGAACAGACGAACTTTACATAAAAATAGATTATGATTATATAAAAATATATAATACTTTAGAAACGTAATGAAACGAACTTTGATACATAAAGTCATAGAAATGTATCATAGTGTTTAAGTTGCTGGTTGTTGTTTTTTTTATATTTGTATAGATCTGAGATTCAGGAAAACTCTACCAGAAAAATTCTAAGAGGATCAAATCGAACAGTCTGGGTGGCTAGTCCAGATCACTTTCACGTGAGATGATTATGTCCTAAAATACCCTCGATCACGCGCTCGTGCAGAATATTTCATGTTGCATAAATTGAGTGGCTCGTAGCTTCGTTGTATGGAAATCTCATGGTATTGGTAATCATATTATCTTATTCCAAATAAGGCCAAAATAATTGTATTATTATCAACTCTTTAAAACTGACAGCTGACGGTGTTGGTTCGGCCGACAGCGTCATCAAAAGAAATATGAACGATGATGCCGCCAGACAAAAATCCACACCAAACAGATATTTTCACGGGGTGCATTAACAATTTGAAAAAAGTATTCAAGACTATCTTTTGAAAACTAGGGTATGTTTCCAAATTCTCCAGGACTTGTTAAACAAATACAGGTAGATGACTAAAGTTGTTTACTTTCAAGATCTGGGTCAGTTGAATTTGAAACGGATTCTTACTTTAGCTAAAAAGCAAAAATTCGCCAAGTTGTTGTTTCCAAAAGGAGAGTTCATCAGAGCCACGCGTAGTTGACTACCTTGGATTCTCCTGCACAGATAGCGAAGAAAGTTTTAGGCAGATTTTTTGTATCATCATCGAACGGATGTAGGTTTATTATTTATGGAATCAGTTAAAACAATATATCATAAGCACGCTATGGTGATATCACAACTAACTCAATAAATGGCAGCCAACTCGACTATCAACTCTCAAATTTCAACTCTTTCTACATTAGAAGAACAATCTTTGATTTCAATTGAACCTGAAATAAGTTATTTTACATATTTGTGAGTAACTTTACGATCTGTAGAATTCGTAAAAGAAGGCTCCTCCAAAAAATCAAAAGCGAAGCCTTATTCAATATTAGGCGTGGCTCCTGATTGGATTCTCATGATGGACACGTATGAAAAGCATTACAAAATCCCTGGGAATGTTGGTGTTTCGTCATCCAGACCGGACTTATTCCTGTATTCGAAACATCTGAGGCGTGTGATACTTGTGGAGCTTACTGTTCCTTGGGAAACAAACATCCCAAGGGATCACACATTCAAGCTCAATAAGTATTACGAACTGACCAACGAACTGATCAGGAATAAATATATAGTTAGTAACAGCAAAATCTCTCTATAGCCTACTTACAGACCTTGGCCTTTCTAGAACAAGCAACGGTTCATTTCTAGAACGTATTTCAAAGGCGGCATTAGTAGGTTCTTTCCAAATTTGGTTGGGTAGGGAGAGGAGTGTGGAGGGTGAAGGTGAGCGTTTTGCGCATAATAAAGGGGCCCCTTAAACCTACTCCTGGGTCGCGAGTCCCAGGCACTGCTTGCACTCCTCTCCTTGCAACGCGATGGGCCCGGCACCCGCACGGTGAATCCATGGATTGCTAAGAAGCTTCGTCCTTACAGTTTTCATACATTAGATATATGTAAATAGACGAGAAATCTCTAGTTAGTATTAGGAGTAAAACACCGTTACTTTAGTTTCATTATTAAATGATTTTTGTTTTGGAGTTTCTTATAAATGGTGTATTACTTAATTATTATAAAAACTATGCGAAACAAATATATTTTCTAGTTATTGGCGTAACATACAATATTTACAATTATTCACAATTACATCAGATTAATGAATTGTATAAACTCAATAATAACCCAATGATCCAGCAATGCTCTTGTTCAAACACATTAATTTAATATGAAACCAGTGAATATATAAAATAAGTGCGTATATAATTGTGATATATGTTTTATTTAAGGAAAGATAAAATAAATTGAAATATATTACTACAGTTTAAACATAATTATTTCGTCAAAGATGCCTTAGTTTTCAGTTGAAATCAGGGTGAAAATACTGTTTATAGAAAATAGTACAATATAAAAAAAAAATATATGAGTTAAAATGTTCGTGTTTGTTAGAAAAATGAGTGAAATAAATAATAGTACTCGTAGCCAGTTTATAATGGCGTAGTGAAGTTAATGTTATTGTATACTTAGTTCATGTTAAGAAATATATTTAATCAACTAATGCAACACGAAGTACTATTGTATTATGCTTTTAGTGTATTTTCCTCAAAACGAATGCCATATTTTATTCCATTGTAAGGTTTCTTTGAAAGGTGGTTTTATTGGATATCCCGTACACAGCTCACCCATAAGTTTAGTAAATAAGTAGAAAATAATGATAAACTACAAGAATATTGTAAAATAAATAATTTAGTTTAATTTTTGTTTTCAGCATTTAAAAAGTAAATGTGCTTTGCCATACGGTCCTAAGAGAGCTAGCGAAGAAAAAAAAGAAAATTTAAACTTAACATCGAAAAAAATATTGCCAAGTCTAAGCACATCCTGGTTTGGTAATTCCGTAATCCGCCATCTCTCGAGATCAATCGAGAAGGATCGTGATTGAAGTAACGAGGGTCCATTTTATTGAGCTCTTTTACTGCATTACCAAATTACATATAAATATATGTGAATTTTATTTATTTAATAATAATAATAATAATAATAATAATAATAATAGCCATTTATTTCTACTACAGAATACATGATTACTAATTCTAAGTTATAATGTTCTGTGTTTTACTTATCTATTTAATATATACATTTACATACTAACATACTACATATGTATATATATATATATATATATATATATATATATATATATATATATATATATATATATATATATATATATATATATATATATATATATATATATATATATATATGTATATATATATATTTATTTATTTTAAGTTATACATAATTTCTGTGACATTTTATTTGTTTTACACAGTATATAACTAACTAACTAACTAACTAACTAAGTCCTAAGTAACTAACTATTGTATATATATATATTTTATTTTTTATTATTTATTTTTTTTTAATAAAATTTGTAGTAGTCGCCTTTATGGCGTAGGCCTCTCCCAAACCTTCCCACATCTCTCTTTCTCGAGCCAATCGCATCCAATGACATCCACATCTCTGATTAAAGATGTCTCTCCACCTTTTTCTTGGTCTCCCTACTCTCCTTTTCCTGTCCCTAGGTATCCATTCAGTTAGTCGTTTTGTCCATCTATTTTTCATCCTGCAGATGTCCTGCCCATTGCCATTTGAGTAACCTAATTCTTGCCCTAACATTTGTTATTTTTGTTTTCTTTCCTAATTTTATTTATTTACAATATTAAAAAAAAAGTACAATTTTAAATAAAACAATTCGGTTATGGACTTATTATTTGTCATGCTATCCTACTAATATTATAAATGCGAATGTCAGTTTGATTGTTACGCGCGTTTGTTCACGCAGGAATTACTCAACCGATCGTTATGAAACTTTGTACACATACTTTTGGAGGTATTAGAAATAACATAAGATACTATTTAATAAAATTTATTTTTTTTAGCGAAAGTTAAAAAATTTAAAATTAAAAACATTGTTTGTCAATAAACACGTAGACGGAGTCGCGGGCACAGCTAGCTATAGCATAAGTTTAGCTTGTAGAAGATGATTGTATGACAAATAAATAATACCTAAGAACTTTTATTATAAAAAAATAATGTTTCAAAGAAAACAAAAAATCAAGATGAAGGAGATATATCTTCTTGTATATAGAGGTTGATGAAATCACCGAGGTAGTTTGTCTCAGCTGAAATTATCTTAAGCCGAACTGTCCTGTGAACAAACATGATTCTGTTAATGGTAATAATACAATATACCATGTCCCATTTTGTAAGTTGATATTGACATTTGCATTTTTTTATTCGCTCGCTTTAACTTATTTAGGTAGATTTTTTTCTGAAGAGAATTAATTTCAATTCTGTATGAATGTAGAGTGTACAAATTTTATTAAAATATTTAAATTTATTTTTTAAATTATTGAAAGTATCAGATATATAACATTTAAAACCCTATTGTAGGTTTTAGATGTTAATAAATGTAATTATATCAATACTCGTAGCACTTAAATTACAACAAAAGGCGCTACGAAATGTTTGCGTGTTCACTTAAATTAAGTGCAAATTAAAATGTTTGATTAACACTAAACGAACTTATCCAAATAAATTGCTTTTTAATACTTCTTTATAGGCTAAATGTGATTAAATTCTTTGTATTGATAATTGAAATACCTCAAATTCTTAGATCACTTTGAAATAAGTGTCACTTACTCATTGATTACATAGAATTATGTTTCACATTAAAATAAATTATTTGAAGAATATCTTCAAATTATTCACTAACAGAAAACTTTGAAATCGAAAATCATATTTTTTTATATAGACGAGAAATTAATTTTACAGTGTGTATGTATGTATGTATTTTACTTTCCATACTTTGTACGAATCTTGCTTTTTTAAATAATGCTTATTTAAATTTTCGTAGAAAAATACTTGGTTTACCAACTACATTGTATCTAACACTACCTGATAGATTTGTTTAAACGCTGTTGTACTAAAATAAAAACACGTGGTTCTACATGAATCATACCACTTACTCGTAGCTACTTAAAATCAGGAATTAAGAGTAATATTAAATTATTTAAGCCTCATTATTTTTTTATTTTTCAATTCGTTCTAAGTATTAAGTGTGTGCCTTGTTAAATTTTAAACCGCAAGAAAGATTGTCAAAAAACTCATAACGTCAATAATTTGTTGAGCATATTTCCATTATACGATTAAGTTTGTATTAAAAATCGAAAGTCAATTGTATCTATATATGTAAAAATAGAAGTTACGTAAATGAATGTACATGAAAGCGTTACCAACGTCGCGTCTGAGAATATGAATTGCAAATTGGGAGCTGCCTTTCTGTTCCAATTAGTGTTAAGTGATATTGATACGGCCTGGTTTTATCGCTGTTCATGTTCAGATATGCATCGAATCTGCATGAACCATCGCTATCTATATTGTTTAATTATTATGAGGTTGGTATATTTCAGTTAAAGCGAAATAACCTTGCAGTATAGATAAACATTAAATAAATAAATTTAAATAAGCTTAACATGGCTCTACATGTTTATAGATATTTTCAAGCAAGATTTTGTTACTAATGGTTTTAGGTTCATAATATGGTCATGTTACAAAACATTTATAAAGATCAAAATAGGGAGTGAATGAAAATAAACTGTAGAGTTTAATACAAGCAATACTTACAAAGTATGCTGTGTAGTCTTAACAGCATTTTCATTTAAATAATGTATTTTGTCCCTACTCTCAGTTAGTATATTCTCTATATAACACAAATGTGTGTGTAGGTATTAATGGCGTCTGTACATTTATTTATTTATTTATTTATTTATTTATTTATTTATTAATCGCACCAACAAGGTAAACACTATAACAAACAAACATTGAAACAAGCATACATTATGAAGTAAGTGTTACCTCAATTATAGGCGCAAACCACATTCATATGAGCAATATACTATTATAAAATAAATATTATTTGTTACTATTATTAAACAAATTAATTGATTAGTAAAAAAAAAAAACAATAAATTAAAAAAAAACAATAAATTAAAAAACATTACTAGATTCAAGATGTCAAATTATGTCAGATTTTTAAAAGCAAATAGTGAAAAAAATATTTAAGAAAAGTATAAGCAATTAAATAACAAACAATCAAATAACAAGCAATTAAATAATAAATATAAAATGGTTAACATAATTATAAAAAAAAATAAAAAAATGAAAATAATTAAAATATACACATTAAAAATTATGTTTAGTTTCAATCGGAACAATACAGTAAAATGAGTCAAATGAATACAAAAATTAAATTATAATAAAAATAAAAATTTATATGACAATACAACGGAAAAATTCAATTTAATAACTGCATTAACAGGTTTTTGAAATATTTAAGAGAATTTGAGAAAATATCAATTGTTAGAGGTTTGTTTGATTTATCTTCAAAAGAGTTCACGGCAATATTTAAAAATTTTTTATGTATATTGTTGTAACTTCTAAAAAGTCTGTTCAGAGGGACGTTAAGCCCTAGATTTGATCGCGCTAGTTTTTGGACGAATGGATTATATTTCATTTGTCTAGGCAATGTTCTAGGAATATCTAAATTTACATTTGATAAAAGATCAGGAGCGTCAAGGTGACCATTAATGAGCTTGAACAGAAACATGACGTCTAGCATCGTCCGGCGGTCAGATAGCGATTTCATGTGGAATTGATGCAAGCGATCGTTATAGCATGAGCAGATGTTCGACAAGTTGGAACTGTAAGATAGAACAAGCTAAGAAACCGCTTTTGCACACTCTCAATCCGCTTTTTATATACGTCGTAGTAAGGGTTCCATACAACACTACAATATTCGAGGCAACTAAGTACAAAAGCGTTGTAAATTGTAATTTTTGTACTCGGAATTTTGAATTCCCTGCAATTGCGTTGAACGAAACCTAACATTTTGAATGCCCTTCCTACTATGTTATCAATATGCAAATGAAATCGTAAGCAGCTGTCCAGTATAACACCTAAATCCTTAATATGATCGACCTGTTTCAGTTGCACATTGCCAACACAATAGGAAGTAAAAATCGTGCTCTTTTTTCTACTGAATCGTATCACGCTGCACTTGTCACAGTTCAAACTCATGCCGTTTGATTTGCACCACAAGACAAGATTATCTAAATCCCCTTGTAACAATATTTCATCAGCCGGCGAATCGACCGTCCTAAAAAATTTTAGATCATCAGCAAATAAATAAAATGTTGAGCTTTTGAAACACCTACCAATATCGTTCATAAAAATGATAAAAAACAAAGGCCCCAAGATTGAACCCTGTGAAACTCCAGAGAGAACCGTAAAATATTTAGAGGTGAAGCCCCCTGCTACCACCATGGACTGTCTGTGTGTTAGATAAGATTTACACCAGGATAAGAAAAAGCCAGAGATTCCTACACATGAAAGTTTGTATAAAAGTATGTCGTGATTAACTTTGTCGAAAGCCTTACTGAGGTCGGTGTATACTACATCGATTGAGTGCCCGTGATCTATACCTTCAGTAAGGTCTCCGACAAAAGATATCAGATTAGTTGTAGTGGAACGTGCTTTCATAAAACCATGCTGTTGTGGCATTATAAGGTGTTTTACATGCCAGGCTACTATAGGACTGATCAATTTTTCAAAAACCTTGGCAAAAATAGGAATAATCGATATAGGCCTGTAATTTTTAACAGAATTAGAAATACCGTTCTTGTATAAAGGTACAACAAGAGCCTTTTTCCAAGCAGTTGGAAATATGCCGGAGCTAAGGGACCTATTCATTATCAAGTACAATGGTAACGCGAGAGCACAGGCACACCTGACGGCAAATAAAGATGGTATTCCATCAGAGCCTGCACCTTTATTTGGGTCAAGTCTTTTTAAAACCCGGAATACTTGATCTTTAGTCACAGATATTTGTAAAAGAAAATTAGAAGGATCTGATGTATAAGATTCTTGAGGTATAGGTATTCTATCACTGTTATGAGCCAAAGAGAATTGTGAGGCAAAAAGATCGCAGATCTGCGGTCCAGTAGTAGCAAGGTGATCATCTAAATACATTTGTGCTGGATATGTGGTGTTGTTCTTTCTTTTGTGTTTAATGAAACTACAAAACAATTTAGGATTCGATTTCAGGGATGATTCTAATCGATGTAAATAAGATTTATAGCACAAGCTATGTAACTTAGCACATCTATTCCTAAGCAGCTCAAAAGAAAGCAAATCACGAGGGTTGTTATATTTGCGGTATTTATGTCTATATTTAAACTTTTCCTTTATTACTTTAATAAGCGCTTTTGAAAACCAAACCGGATATTTTTTGTTTTTAGAGGGTTTAGATTTGGGTACATGTTTAATAATAATAGACCTTAACAATTTATAAAAATGAGCAACCATAGCATCTAAGTCTATAATAGTAGCTATTTCGTTTTCCCAGGATATGTTATTTAGTTCGCTTATTATATTTGTATAGTCAGCTTTATAGAACAAGAACTTGTAATCGTAATCGGTTTGGAGATAGTTTTGGTTGTCAATTAGGTCAATATTAAATTCAAGGGGAGGATGCAGAGGATCAATTACTGTTAGTGGATCGGAACTAACGTTTACATAAGTTATTTCTGTTGTACTTAATATAAGATCCAACATTTTGCTAAGACTATTCAGGCGCGAATTATATTGAGCAAAATTATTTAATGACATAAAATCAATTAGTAAATTATGAAGTAGACTATTAGAAGATGCACATGTGAGTTTGAGATTGTCAGTTTTCGTCCAACGCAAACCACTCAAATTAAAATCACCGAGCACAATGGTATCTCCGCTGTGGTTGTCCAAGACACGATTTGAGTTTGTAATGAAATGCTCTAGAATGTGTTTTTGAACAGGAGGGGGAATGTAAACTCCACAGATATTCAAGTATTTAGTTCTATCCATGCTATCACGCAATTCCAACTTGACCCAAAGATCCTCACAATCGGATTCCAAATCAAACAAGCGGGAGGACTTAAAACGTTTAGAAACAGCTATGAGCACACCACCTCCCATTTTTGTACCATTGAACCCACTACTCTCACGATCTCGCCTATAGACCAAATATCTATCATCAAAAAGTTCATTATCACATATGTTACTATTAAGCCATGTCTCAGTAAGAACAATAACATCAAAATTACAACAAACAACACTGTTGAAGAACGCAATAGTTTTAGTTCTCAAACCTCTAACATTCTGGTAATAAAAATTTAAAGAGCCCTTCAGTAAAAAAGTGGCAACCTTAGCTACTCTATGACAATTGATTCAATAAATCGATACCTTTGACGTGTACATAATTGGTTTGTTCATTTTTGCGCATGTAGATTCTGCCATCCCGAACCCAAACAAATTTGTAGTTTATTTCTCGAGCCTTGGTTCTCGCGGCACCATGCAATTCTTTATTTTCAGGTGAGAGGTGCTCGGCAACGTAGATAGCCGACTTTTTGTTACCAATAACACCTAAGTGACCTGTATGAAGTTTGTTGTCAGGATTGGTTTTATTGAATTTGCTGGTTGCAGCAAGAAACTCATCACGTAGCCGTGGACTGTTGAATTTTACCAAAATAGAACGCGGACGAGTACTTGTGTTATTCATCTTAGCCAGTCGGGAACAGTAATTTATTTGACCCTCACTAATAGGGCATTTAATAACTTTAGACAACTGCATTATCATGTTAATTAAATTTTCATGTTTATTGTCAGGGACACACTGTATTTCAATATTGGAAGAGCGTGACAGCTGGTCTATTTGAGCTACACGTGAGGAGAGTGATACATAGCTCACTCTTAGTGATTTTGTTTCGGATTGCAAATCATTCATCGTAGCAGCTTGTTTATCCTGACAAACCTTGATTTTTTCAAGTTCTTCGTTGAAGTATGCCATAGATGTTTCGAGAGAAGTTACTGCGTTTCGAACTTCCAATAACTGAGGGTGAATCTTAAGGTCAAAAAGGTTTTGGAGCTCTTCACGAATGATTTCACGTACGCTACTAGCAGACAACGAAGAGCAATTTATGGTGCTCCTTGCTTTACTACGTTGAGTAACGTACTCAGGCTGTGAGTGTGAGCTGGTATTACCGCAGCCTGATTTGTCAGAGTTGGTCACATGGTGATACTGAACGTAAATAATCGCATCTAATAAAATTAATGTGAGTATTAACAGTTTATTAGTAGTTAACCACCATTGTATTAAGTTTTATCACCTTTAATCCTAATAAGTAACTGTTTGTTCTTACATTTACATTAAATAATAAATCAAAATCGTCAGAGCCAATCTAATCTTTTACAGATGTCTTTTACAGATGTTTTAAATTTTGCTTGTTTTAATATAATAAAATAAAAATAAAAACAGGTGAATTCAAAGACCATTGAATGAAGTCAATAAACTTTTTCCGATATTAAACCAGAAAAGTCTTCAAACGAAAATTTGTATTATGTTCGTTCGTTCATCGCTAAATCTAGATTTATTTCAGTACTCTCGCTTATTTCACGGTCCAGGCAAGTTAATTTTTTTATTTGCTTTGACATAGCCTATTTAAAATGTACAGATAAAAACCAACATTGTATTCCTTAAAATATTAAAAATAATATCATGTAGATATAATTAATACAAACTATTAAATTTAAGTCTTAAGATTATTGTAAAGATTATTGTACTAAATTATCAATTTAAGTAACTTAACCATAAGACTCAGCATTCTGTTAGACTGACCTGACGATGGGTACTCGTGTCATTCCAAATTCCGTTTCTATTAGATTCGTTTATATTTATTAATATTCGTATATATGAAACCTACCTATCTATCTACCCTTATGAAAAAGTCGTGAATCATGTTACTTAATACATTTATTATTTTTTACATTGTCGAAACTTTCACGCGGATACTTATTTTATTAATTATAATATAAATATTTCTCGTATTAAATATTTACCTTTGCACATCAGAGGGATAATGTAGGATTCTAAAGGTGAAAAAAATATATAAAATCGGTCCTGTAGTTTCGGAGCCTATTCAATTCAAACAAACCATCAAATCTTTCCTCTTTATAATATTAGTAATGATGATGATGATGATGATGATTATAAAATATAACCAATGTTCATCAATGATAATGTAGGATTCTAATGCTAAAAGATTTTTTTAAATCGGTCCTGTAGATTCGGAGCCTATTCAATTCAAACAAACAAACAAATCTTTCCTCTTTATAATATTAGGATAGATTAATAGAAATACTTAAACAATTGAAAATTTTGTGTCTGTAGGTTAATTTAGTACAATTCAGAAACTAGCAACATAACTTTAAAAAACAGAAAAAAAAAATTAAAATTAAAAAACCCCCGATACAAAAAGACCTCTAAAAAGAATAAAAATAATATTATTAAGTATTATTGAATTGGTTGCTTCGTGGAACCGTTTAATATAGGAAGGAAATAAAATGCAAATAATGCAAGAAATTACGATATAAAATCGTATAGTCTAAGTCATCAATGATTAACTTCGTAAAATAGAACCGCTCCGCAGGGGTAGGCTGGGTCGAAGGAGGCGGGATTACGCCCGAAGCCTCTTTTCCCAGCTGTAGTGCCTGGGCGAGAGAGGGGGTGACCTTCCTCGCCCATCATAGGCCTACGCGGTGAGGGTGTCCCTAAGTTGATCGGTGTCCCTCGCAGGGGGTTCGGTGCGGAGCGGAGCTTCCGGAGCGTCACGGTGAGGGCGAAAGTGATCTCGTGGCGTCCCACTAAGGCGATGAGGTCAACGGTTGGTTTTTTGGATTAGTTGGATAGTAGATGCGTTCACCAGTGATAAATGGTACATATATACTATAAGTAAATGTTAATAAGCTTTGAATGAAAGTTTCTTTACTTTTCACATAAGATGTCGGAGTATCTTTAATTTTCCTGACTCAGAACTTCAGAAGTGCGGTGAGTCTGCAAAGAAGAAGAGAACTACTAGAACATTTGTTACTGATTAACAACATTTTAACATGGTCATAATAGCAATTATGTTTTTATTAATTTCAAACTCTCTTGAAATGATGAAAATTTATAATGAAAAATATTATGAATGGCGTAATTAAATGCAACAACGTTCTAACCACAACACGAGGGTTATTTTTTTGCGGTCTTTTTTATATTTTCAGGCGCCGAAGTATTTAACGGCAGCTATGGGTATTTTTTTCAATTGCGAGACCCATTTGATATGCCTGTAAATTAAAACCTTTTTAGAGTTTTATTTGCATTTTAAAAACTTTTCTATTATTGAAAAACGTAGAGGGTATATGAAGAGGTAATCAAGAGTAAATCGAATACAAAATTTCTTGCTTAACAAAGTATAAACAATTGTTAGTAATTTCTATTTATAATAATTTAAATACATTGGAATTTACATGTTTTAGTTTATAAGTTTCACTAGCGCCAACTTAGCAATTAATTATGGAATCTTATTTAGTATTTACTGTTAAATGTTTTACGAATTAGAAGTATAGGATATTTTAACATAATGTTTAATCTTTTATTAATTATTAGAACTTATTATAAGGTATAAATAATAGCATCTGAAAGTTGGTTATAAAACTGTAAATTACCCTCGCCTAAATATTATAGTGTTAAAATATTATAAAACGAGTTGTAAGGGCTGCTCTCACCCATTCTATTACAAATGGTTGGATATTAAACATTGAAGTGCAAGTATTGTGTATTACTGAAACAAGTCCTAACACAATATTTAAGATCACACAGGTTGGCGTTCTATATTCGTGTCACTTGGAAACCCCAAAGTATTCCGTTTAGTATATTATAACATTATAAATATAAAATACTAACTAAAAGTCAGCTCTAGTTAAGAAGATCGTAGTGGTTGAGTTTAAAATGAAACCGTTGGCAAAAATTAGTCAATAACAAACAGATTAATCAGACCCATAACAAAATAAAATCATTTTCAGGTCATAATACCTTTTAAGTTAAAATAATATTATTTTACTAAGAATTAAAACAAAAAAAAAAATAAATAACACTCAATAAAATGTTTTCTTTAGAACGAAGTTTTTTATCAGGATATTTAAGAGGTAGACATAACGAAAATATACTGTATAGATATTTAAGTTGAACCAAAATATATATATATATAAATTCTTATAATTAATTCTACTAGGATTAGCAGTTTATTGTAACCACATTGAATTTTAGACATTCATTATGATTTATAGATGCTTAACTTGATATAATATAGAGAGACAAAATAAGTTATTACACACTCATAGTTTAAACACTTAATCATGTGTAATTTCACTTACGTCTAGTGAAGTGAGGTTAACCGCAACATCTCGTCTCACAATTATAACACTGTTCATAGATAGGTCTCAGTTGTATACTATACAATAATAGTTTAACAGTACAGACTTTTTAAGAATATATATTTCACAATAGTAATTAATCAAGTGATTAAAGACTCTGCCCTAGTTTTTGCATGTTGTAATAACTGTATTTATAGTGGCAATTCAAGTGTCTTAGTAACTTTTAACTATAATGTGGTAAAATTAAACTATTAAGTTATGTGATATTTAAAACCCATGACAGGATTGTTATTCTACTTCTGAGTTACTCAAAGTCGAGATGATTATTTAACTGAAAATCACCATAATTTGTGTATTCCAAGAACTTGTATTAAAGTTACTATTATTTGAAACCGAACCAAGTACTTACAAGTTCAAAGTTATGATTACAAGGTTAGTTTCATAAAAATAGAAATATGTTGAAACTCTGTAAGCTCCAAAATGAAAAAAAATCCTAAATATTTTGAAGTCAAAATTATTACTAGGTAAATTATATATTGTACGATATTAGGACATTAGTATAAATATAGACTTTAAAAAGTAACGTTGAATGACTTCTTCATGTTTTTTAAGAAGTTATTACCGGATTATAATAACAATCGTCACGGTGAGTGCGAAAGCGATCCCGTGGCGTCCCACTATAGCGATGAGGTCACTCGTTGATTTTTTAGTGGGTAGCCTTAAAAATGGCGGCATCTTCTATGCTGCCGGGTAGTCCCACATACCCCCTCGGTCATCACCTGTTATACAGATAACTCCAAACATCTTAAATGATTACTGACTGCAAGGTTCTACTTGTAGTAATAATAATACGCAATAAGAAACTGTTTATTGAAGGTACTGTTCATTGAAGACTAAGTAAGTAGAGGGGGTGCAGTTAATTCGCATTCAACCCTCAAAATCCTTCTAATCATAAATTTAAACAAAAAAGATGCTTATAATTAAGAACAAAAAAAAATAACTATTTACGAATTACAAAAACTTTTTCGCCTAGATTCAAGGCAATTAAGCAAATACTAGAATATCGAATATTCACTCAAGTACAATCCATTAATCAAATAACAATTATAAAAGCTTATCTGAATTAAGCACATGTTCTAGTTAAACAGTAGATACTCAGCTCTACAGATATATTTTAGTATTTCTATTCCAGCGGGATTTACTATAATCCTCACAGTGTCCCAGTGTTAATTGAAGTTTATTATTATTTGCATTAATTCTCATTACATGAGTTAGATAATCTAAATCTACCTCTATAGATAAATACCTTATAGTATTTGTATGTAATTTTTAAGGTTTAATTTCAGTGTTCTTATTAACTGGTAATGGGTTACAATAAACTAAATTTAAGGCAATAGATACATATCTTTAACAAGAATAAAAAGTTATCTTTTATAACACTAAAAGAAAACATGAATGTACCTTATTAGTTATAGTGTGGTTCCCAAGCGCACATGCAATTAAAAAAACTTATTAAAAACTTCTTGTTTAGGGATGTTTATCATGAACTTAAGACTTTGCAAATACAATTTAACTTATAGAAAAGAAATACTATAGTCAAAAAAATTAAAAATCTTTATTACGCATATAATAATATAAACTCTTTTCTTTTTAAAAGAAACCTTATTTATTTTGTAACTTAGTAACAGGTGTGGTTGATGACACCTGTATTTGTTATCCTCTACGTGATAATTTTATGTAAATATTTCGTAACTCCGCTGTGCAGTCATTTTTTTTGCGGTCGCCTTTTATTTTTCGCATGTCTGAGTATTTAACGCTCTCTCTGGGTTTATTTTGTTTGCATATAAATACTGTTTTGTTACAATTTATTACATAACATTATTCAAAGTTTAAAACGTTTAGAATTTAGATGTATACTTACTGCCGATCATATTAGTACTTAGACATCTTTTAAGCCTGAGAAGAAAATGAAAGATTTTCCCAGGCTGTTATGAGAAGAACCAACAGGGATTAACTTATGACGACTGATTTTTCCCTACACTAGACTTTTTGTAATTACAACTTGTTTTTTCTAGGGTCTAGGTGTAAGTACATAATATGTACATGTTATTTATTTTCGTCCGCTCCGCTCCGTCATATATATGAATTTACCGGTGAAAAATTGTCAATATAAGAGTTAAACATAAGAGTTATATTTAAGTACTGGTACAAATGTTATGCGGAAATGTCAGAATATTTATTTATTTATTTAACTGGTAAGCCGTCGGTACTAAGGAATATACTCCAGCATTTAGATACAGATCTCATGGTGGTGATATACAAAGGTGGCAAAGATAATTAGTTGAACCGTGGTTTATCATATCATTATTCTATAATTTGAAAATAAGGCACATGAGTCAAATTTAAGATTGACGACATTTAGCGACATATATTTCTGATGCGATTATATTAACACAATAACACAGATTAAGTTATTAAATGCAAATTGCAGTTTCAAATAATATAAATGATTACGTTATTTCACAAAGCGTTAGTTAGCGTAAAAACGTGTTTTTTTTTAAATAAACTAGCTTTATCTTCATTTCTTTATCTTCCAACCATATAAGTATTCTTTTTGAAACAAATGTAAATCTTGCCTTACTTTGTAACAGTTTTTGCCAAAGAAAAAATATGTAGAACATATTCTATAAATACTAAATTCCAATTAAATGAAACAAAAACATTAGGGGGAATCTCGTTCCACACTAACAAAATTAAAGCATTTATTATTCATATGAATAATACTACACATAAAATTTTTGACCTCTAATAATTTAGTATTACTGTCTCTTAAATATTTTTCAAGAATAGTTACTAGAATATCAGATAACTTGTTCAGTAAGAATTTAATAATTTGGTGATAACAAACCAATGAAAAGTATTAAAAGAACAGGTTAGCGCATTCTATGACGTATTGGAAAAAACGTTCATTAAATTAAATAAATACTAATTGTAGTAAAATGTAACGAAGGTACAATATAATAACTTCAACATAGTTCGAAAACGGTGTTCGCTTAAACTGAAATATACCAACCCTCTTAATAAGTAAACAATACAGATTGCGATGATTCATGCAGATTTGATGCATATCTGAACATGAACAGCGACAAAACCAGGCCGTATCAATATCACTTAACACTAATTGTAACAGAAACGTAGTTCTCAATTTGCAATTCATTTTCTCCAGCGCGTCGTCTGTAACATTTTCATGTATTTACATAGCTTCCCAAATACAACTGACTTTGACTTTTTCACACAAACTTTAACTCACAACGGAATTATGCTCTACGAATTTCTTACGAATTAGTTTTTTGACAATCTTCCTTGCGGCTTAATATTGATGACAGAGCGCATAAAATGAATTGAAAAATAGAAAACTAAGTGGGATTTATTATATCCTTTAAAAAATATTGTTAAATGATTTAATTTACTTCTAATTTCTGATTTTACGTGGCTCCAAGTATGTGGTAAGATTCATTTACAATCACGTGTTTATATTTAAGTTTTTAATCTAGGTAGGTATCCCAACAAATCTATCAGGTAGTGTTAGATAGAATGTTACTGACCAAGTGTTTTATACTATTCGAAAAATTTATTAAGCTTTATTAAATAATACAATATTCGCTGATTGTGGCTAAATGACCAAAGTATTGTTAACAGACTATTCTTTGTCATTTAGCCGCAAACTGCATATTGACACACAGTAAAATTCATTTTTAATCACGAGTATATTAAAAAAACAGTGATTTTCAGGTTTACACTTTTCTTTTAGTGAATAACGTCTTGGAATCATCTCTTTTAATGTAGAAAATATTTTTATGTAATTAATGAGTATGTGACACTTTATTCAAAGTTATCTACGAAATTGAGGTATTTCAATTATCAATACAAATTTCATTCTCCCTTTTTAAAAGTATTAGAAAGCAATTTCTTTGGAAAAGTCCGTTTAATAATAAAACATTTTAATTTGCACGTAATTTAAGTGACACGCAAACATTTCGTTTCGCAAGCATTTGTTGAAACTTAAAGTACTACAAGTGTGGATATAATTACATTTATGAACATCTGAAACCTACATTATGGTTTAATATATTATATGTCGGATACTTTTAGTACTTTCAATCAAATAATAATATTATAATTTCACATTCTACTTTTGTATAGAAATGGAATTGAAATTCGTTTTTCTTCAAAAATTGATTCTAGACAATTTATTTAAAGCGGGAGAATGAAGGATGACTATGTATTTGAGAGGTCCTGTGTAAATATAAATATATTTTGTTATAAATTAAGAATTGTTTTTCAATGCCTAACTTGTTGTATTGTACCCACGTATACAAGACGTGTTGTATACCAGAGTTTAATATGAAGTGTTGTATTGCATTATTGCCCTTAGCAAACTTGGTGTATGTATATAAGACGAAATATGCTTCTTCCTTAACCAAATATTCTCCGTGGCTCATGACAATCGTTTATTGTAATAATATTAAACACATCACTTATCACTTAATATTACTTGATAAATAAATACGAATAAGCTACTTTAATTTAAAATTTAAAAATGAAAATAAAAAAGTCAATTCAAAAGACTATTTTAAAAGTAATAGCATCAACGCCATTAAAACATTGTATAACTTATTGTAGTTCAATGAGATTCAAAGGTAAAATCGTTTTAAACAAAGTTAACAATCAAATGAAAAAGTGTTTTAAGATTTTTGCTCAAAACCTCGCCTCCTAGACATATGACTGTTGGACAATCCATAGTTTCTAAAAACGACTATCTTTATACCACCATTACGAATCAAATGTCTCTGCCCTTGTCCAACTACCAAGTATTCAATTGAAAATATTTATTTAATGTAATATCGTTATTCACGCAATGTATATTCGATTTATAATAGTCATTTCTGCAATTTTGGGTTCATTTTCTATAATAAAGCAATAATTAAAAAGCTAAGTAACAAAATCAAAACTAAGCCTAAAGAAATTCAAGCATCTCGGTGTCATGTATGCTTTAATTAATTCATTTGTAATAAATTCCACAAGAGATGGCTGTCGCTATTTGAGAAAAGCCTTATTGCATAAACTTAAAATATTATATTTACGATAACAATCTGTACCATTAAATAATATATAAAGCAAAGGAACCAAATGTTGCTTGTAAACTTTAAAGTTCGCAAAAAAAAAAAAATACATTATCGATAACCTTGATAAAGGTCGATAATAAATATTTGAAAATTACATTTACTATAAATCTTTTATCTTGTTTTATTTTAATTTATTTTTCACTACTAATTTTCTAAAAGTTTATTTTGATTCTAAAATATCCTTGGAAATATAATACAACATACCTTATGTTCCTAATGTTACATGAGTAATCCTCAAAGTTATGACTCTAATGATTATTAGAATCTACAAATTAGATGTGATTTGTTCATAAGAAAATTAATTAATTTAAATCTAATAGTTTAAAAGACACTCGGATTTAATCTGTTGTAAAGACACTTCGACTATACGTTGTAAAGATCGTAGTGTGAAGTAGTAAGCCCATAAACTTCCTCAATAAGAGATCTATCAAAGGCATAAAGTTTTATTTTAGTTAGAGGGTTCTAGATCGCAATCAGACAAAATTATCTCTTCAGCTTTATTATATAAGTATAGGAGTTATAATATAGGTAGTTATTTAATTAATTACTACTGTAGCAGTTACTATTTTGCTACTTTTATGTAGATACTTTTATTGTTACATATCCGAGAAATGTCAGCATTAGTAATAGTGCAAATTGCCTTTACTTTGATAAATACCGGCGTCAATACCTTGTCCTAATCTTATCTATAGACTGTTACTTAAATTATTAAACCATTCCATAAAACATTCATAGAACTATAACTCTGACACAATTCAACATTTTAATATATTATGGTTTATTATAATATATTATAGGAAAAGGAGTATTTCTAATACAATTAGTAACATTCGTAGCACTTTGAGCTACAGGTCATGCCGCTACGAGTTGCTTGCAAGTATTCTATATTAAACTCTATTGCATAGTTACGCAGAGCAAAACAGTCTCAATGAAAAAAAAATAATGCTTACTTGAAGACAACAGAAGAGTAATTTTGTACATAGTTTTTATTAAATATTGAACATTGGTGTTAGAATTTGTTTTGTTTAATTTTTGTCTGTGTAATAAAGAATGTATTAGGTCTAAAAAGTTTTAATTAAACTTAGAGAATGAAATATTTTGTTATTGTTTGGTGTTCAAAACTTTCTCATAATAAATGTTCGAGATTTGACCTTGAAACTAATAACCATTAAATTATTTTTTGTGAGCCAATGAAAGTCCTATATGAGATCAATTAACTGAGGGAAGCTCTAGCATGCCAGTAAAATATAGATTAAAACGAACAAAAGATTTTTTTTTCTATGATAATTTATTCATAAATCTTATTGTTGACGTCAGTTAATATTAATTAATTAAATATTTCATGCGTTGTATAGTTCCGAATTCCCACCTCCCTAATTCCTTTACAAGCAGCGCCCTTTGCGACGATTGTCGCCCTCTGGCGACGAAGAACAGATATAGCAGTTCAAATGATATGGCCGTGCCACGAACTCGAGCTCTTGTGAATTAATTAACAGGACTCTAATAAATGCACTTAAGCGTGTTTGGGAAATACCCCGTTGTAAGTTTCGGTTAAGAAGGTCGTGTCAAAGTGGTGGAAGACGTGGGTGAAGTGCTGATCGGTATCTATCCTCGATTCCCGGAGCGGATTTGCCTCCAGGCTGGTTGGGTAAGCGCTGCATGCTTCATTCACTCCTCTCTTTTATTACCACGCATTATACATAATTTTATATACAGTCCACTCCATTTATAAATTTCTTATTAGGCGCGACCATCCAAAGTGGTTCCTCCGTGCCGGATAGTGTTGCGTGTCTTCGGTTCCATACATATATGGCCCGGATTCTAATTAAAATATCATATTTCTTATTTCTATTTTGGATTATCCATCCATTATGCCTTATTAGCATACTTCTATAGGTCCTAATAAGTTGTTTTTATATTTATTCTCGGTTCGATCGACATTGCGTCATCCGAACCGCGTGCGTAATTATTTGCCTCGCGATCCCGTTAGTGGCAGATACGTCGTTGGCCTGCCATTCAACGAGGATGTGTATTCCTTAGGGAATTCGTATGATATTGCTCGCAAACGTTTCATGTGCCTCGAAAGAAAGCTAAAAACTTCACCTGAGTTAAGGTTGGCGTATGATAACGTCATTAAAGACTATATTTATAAAGATTATGTTTCTCCCGCACCTCAGTACGAGTCTGATGACCTCGCTCCTGTATACGTAATACCGCATCACGGAGTCATACGCGAGGATAAGACATCAACTCATCTGCGCATCGTTCTGGACGCCAGCAGCAAGACCAGTTCAGGTCGGTCCCTGAATGACATCTTGCATTCTGGGCCAAACCTGCAGGGTGACTTATTTAATATCATTTTAAATTTTCGTCTAAACGCTGTTGCTATGACTGCAGACTGTCGACAGCAGTTTTTGCAAATAGTTGTGCGCGAATCTGACCGTCGTTATCAATGTTTTCTTTATCGTTTTAATCCACAGGATCCCCTCGTGTTATACCGTTTTAACCGTGTGTGTTTTGGTTTATCGTCAAGTCCTTATCATGCGTTACGCACAGTGAAGCAGCTTATCATCGACGATGGTGCCAAATACCCGCTGGCAAGTAGTATTGCTTCCTCCTCGTTGTACATGGACGATCTCGCCTTCTCACTTCCTAGCGAAGCTGATGCGGTCTCCGCGGCTAAACAGCTGATACATATGTTCAAGGATGCACAATGGGAACTTGTAAAACGGAACAGTAATAATAAACATGTGCTAAATAATCTCCCCGATTCGGATAAAGTTTCCTCCGAAGTGGAATTTGATAAATCTACGCAACATAAAATAATAGGCTTACATTGGTCTACTCATGATGATATGTTTTACTTTAGAATAACTTCACCTGTTGATGAGACATGCACTAAGCGCTCCATCTTGTCTACTGTCGCCCGTCTGTGGGACATAATGGGATTTGTTGCTCCCACCGTCGTGTATGCCAAGCTCTTAATAAAACAGCTATGGCAGCTTAATCTTGGATGGGATGATGTGCCGCCGCCTTTCATCATTAAAATGTGGAAGCAGTTCTGTCTTGAACTACCACTTATCATTGATCTACACATACCACGCCACGTGGGCGTATTTGAAGATTGTGTGGTCACTCTCTTAGGGTTTTCTGACGCCAGTGAGAACGCTTACGGTGCTGTAGTGTACCTGCACGTTGGCACTTCCGCAGGTAATACTGTAGAACTTGTATATTCAAAGACCAAGGTTGCTCCGACCAAACCGCTATCTATAGCTAGGCTCGAACTATGTGGGATCGTCCTACTATCGAAATTGTTTCGTAGAGTTCTTGATACCTTCTCTCATCGTCTCCCAATTAAAACTTTCGCTTTTACCGACTCTAAAGTCGCGGGTATAGAGAACCCTGCTGATATTCTTTCACGTGGCATTACACCACAAAAATTAATTTCTCACCCTTTGTGGCTTCACGGGCCTCAATGGGCTTGCTTAGATCCGTCTCAGTGGCCTCTTAAAACTCTGGACGATCAGTCTATTGCAGACGTACCTGAACAAAAGGTACTGACACACACTGTGTCTACACCTATAACACATTGTATGTTACAGGATCTCTCTTCTCGTATTTCCTCCTGGAGTAAGCTTCTACGTATAATTGTGTACGTATGTAGATTTGTTAAGTTATTATCTTGCCATAGCAGTGTTACTATGACTGCTGCGGATCTTGATTATGCAGAAAATAAGATGCTCCGCGCCCTGCAAAGCCAGCATTTTGCAGAGGACTTTAACAATATTAAAAATAATAAAGATTGTTCGCCTACGCTCATGCGCTTGCGCCCTTTTATAGACGACAACAAGCTGATTCGCTTAGGCGGTCGTCTCAGTAACGCCGCGCTGGACTACGCTCAGACGCATCCAGTCATATTACCTCGCAAAGATCATGTAGTGAACATGATCATTGATTATTATCATATAAAGTATTTACACGCAGGGCCAGAACTTCTCATGTCACTACTTAGACAAAAATTCTGGATCCTGTCAGCACGTCGTATTGTACGACAATGCGTCCACATGTGCAATACATGTTTTCGATTAAGACCACGTTGTACCTACCCATTAATGGCTGACTTACCTGAAAGTCGCACATGTCAGGTTGTAAAGGCTTTTACACATACGGGCTGCGACTATGCTGGTCCCATAGCTTATACTCCTGTGCGACGCCGTGGTAACCGCAGTGAGAAAGCCTATCTGTGTCTCTTTACTTGCCTTACAACTCGTGCTGTGCACATTGAAGTAGCCACAGACCTCATCACTGCTACTTTTTTCGCCGCTTTTAAACGTTTTCTTTCTCGCCGTGGTCCTGTACAGTTTATGTATTCCGATAACGGAAAAAACTTTAAGGGTGCCAATTCATATTTGCGCGATCTTTATAAATTTCTCAATAATGAGTATAATAAAAATCTAAAGCAGGAGTGTGCTGAGAGTCGTATTACGTGGAAATTTATTTGTCCCAGCTCTCCACACCACGGAGGGTCCTGGGAGAGCATGATTAAGGTCGTTAAATCGCATCTGTTCCGAGTTATTGGACAGCAGCTTCTTTCATACGAAAAGCTTATTACTGTAATTACTCAAATTGAATGCCTACTAAACTCTCGTCCGCTGACGATCCTCAGTTCTGACCCCGCGGAGCCTACGGCACTCACGCCGAGTCATTTTTTAAATACAGCACCTTTAATGTCGCTACCTGCACCAGCAGTTGTTTCGGACTCGGCCAGTTTAGCACAGAGGCATTCACTATTGGATAATTTGGTCCAATCGTTTTGGGCTCGTTGGAGGATGAAATATCTCCATAGCTTGCAAGTTAGGCAAAAATGGAATACGTCTTCAGCTCCTATCACATCTGGTACTATAGTGATCGTGATAAACGATAATGCGCCGCCTTTAGCCTGGCCATTAGCTGTCGTAGAGAAGGTTCATCCCTCCAAGGATGGCATCGTACGCGTGGTAACTGTCAGAACCGCCAAGGGAACTTACCTCCGTCCGGTCGTCCGTTTATGCCCCCTTCCGATGCAATAATTTAGTTTATTAATGTAATTTAAGATAAATATGTCTATACTATAAATTTAAGTAGGTTGTAAGATAAATATGTATCGTATCGCAAAGTTTAAGATTCTTATCTCAGTTATAAATAAATATTAAATTTTCACTATGGCTATGTGACTCTCCATTTTGGTATATCCATTTTCCATAGTTTTCTTGTTTGTCCCTATAGATGCTCTTTAAAGGTGACCCTTTAAGGGCGGGTCTAAATGTTGACGCCAGTTTATATTAATTAATTAAATATTTCATGCGTGGTATAGTTCCGAATTCCCACCTCCCCAATTCCTTTACAAGCAGCGCCCTTTGCGACGATTGTCGCCCTCTGGCGGCGAAGAACAGATATAGCAGTTCAAATGATATGGCCGTGCCACGAACTCGAGCTCTTGTGAATTAATTAACAGGACTCTAATAAATGCACTTTAGAATGATAAATGTTTGGGAATTACCCCGTTGTAAGTTTCGGTTAAGAAGGTCGTGTCAAAGTGGTGGAAGACGTGGGTGAAGTGCTGATCGGTATCTATCCTCGATTCCCGGAGCGGATTTGCCTCCAGGCTGGTTGGGTAAGCGCTGCATGCTTCATTCACTCCTCTCTTTTATTACCACGCATTATACATAATTTTATATACAGTCCACTCCATTTATAAATTTCTTATTAGGCGCGACCACTTATAGTGTAAAAAATATAAGAACGGTTTAATAATTTTTAATAACATTTTAGCTACAATGGATTACATTTTAACAGGTTTTATTTTTTATTTTCAAATGCTAAAATTTTTGACGACAGTCTTGGGAATACATTTTGAACTGTCAGACCTCATTTATAATAAAACCAAAAAATATCTTTTTCAAGTTTCATTGATTTTTTAACTGACTTCTTCAAACCTTTTAGTAAATAGGACATATAAATAATAGGTAGTCTATACTAATATTATAAAGAGGAAATGTTTGATTATTTTTTTGTATGTTTGAAATGAATAGGCTCCGAAACTACTGGACCGATTTCAAAAATTCTTTCACCGTTGGCAAGCTACACTATTCCCAAATGACATAGGCTATGTTTCATTTTCAAAAAATTAGGAATGATTACTAAAACTTGAATATTCTAACGCAAGGTGTAAAAAAGTAAACAAAAAACTGCGTGCGCTGCGAAAACGGTGAAAGTTAGGCAAAAATGATGTTCTATGAAATTGTTTCTCTTTAAAAGTTTTAAAAAAAAGTCCGCGACAAGATATATCTAGCTTTTAAGGTTGACTCACTATAACGTTTTCTATGGTTATGAAATTAGTTCTAAAATAATATAAAATAATTCCACGGGAATAGGATACTATAGAATTAACTATAAGTCTATTATAGGTCTGGATAATTGTAGTTTCCACAGATTACGCGAAAAGTGACCTACACGCGGGCGGAGCCGCGGGCAACAGCTAGTATATAATAAATATTAAATCTTCATTATTTATTACTTTTTAGTTTTAAAGTCGGTTTTTTTTAACGTAGTTATTTTTATTAAATGTTCATATTACTTAAAGGCGTAGGTGGGTAAAATTTAAGTAAATAACATTACCATATAGGTAATTTAAAGCTTGACAAATTATTAACAATATGTTAAGGTCTGAAATTAAAGTTTTATATTTTTCACTACTTGATTCACACAACCAATTACATATTTTTAATTATAAATATAACTATAACATTCATAATTATAACATGTTTTTACAATGCTATAAAACAGCTGATACATACCTAAATAGAAAGTCTTCTGATATTTTACCATATAAAATGATGGTTGATTAAAATATAGACTAAATATATTAAATTAAAACTGAAATTAAAATTTGCACTACATAAGTTACTAATAAAACTTCTTGTAGATATATTCATATATTTATACCTAATACTCTGTCAATGCTGTAATGATACCAACGCGACGGTATGTATGAACGATATGGACGTGTTTTATTATTGTAGTATTGCTACATATAAGATTGTTATTGTATAGTAATTTTGGTATGAAGGTAATATAAATGTATAATTATTTATTTAACTTACTATATTGTAACAATCTTATATGTAGCAATATTACAATAATATAACAAACGCCTCAGTGGTACAGCGGTCAGCCACAGCCGCTCCTTGACAATTAACTACTGCACTTGATAGATAACTAATGTATGATGCAAAATGATTATACCTGTACTCATTATTAATGTTATATGATTGAAACTACAATATTATGTTTATTAAAATATATGATCTATTTATTTATTTTATTTATTTATATCTTTTCCACTTAGAATCATAATCAGTGATTACTTGTGTACGTCAACATGGAAATGTCAGGAGGGCCTATTACGATACTAGATTTATCGTAATAAGCCCTTCTAAAAAGCACTTTCCATCTTAATGTTAAAGCTATGAGGGTTCCAAACGCGTCCTGGTCTGAGAAGAACCACACAACAAACTCAGCCGGATATATTTTTTGTTATTGTGATCACTGTTTCACAAACGTCAAGCTTAAGTGCAATTTTGGAACAACTAGAACCTTCGCAATTAATCTGAAAAGAAGCCTAATGATTTCAGGCAACGAAAATTAAATAATAATAACAGAAAAAATATATAATATATAAAACTTCGGCCTGCCACACAACCAGTCACCGCAAGCAGCACCCGTTCACGAGCATAACACAAGAGCCAGCCATCACCCCCTTCGCACATATTTGAGGGAGGGAGGCAACCCGACTCCCGATGCTACCGCAAGTAGTGACTTCTAAGGAATCGGTGTGATGCAGAAGGTCGATAAAGCAAAATAATTTACAACAAAAAACAAATTGCGGAGATTACTAGCTATTCGCAATACAATACAGATTCATTCCCAGGCCATACCGTCGTCGATGTAATCCTTTACACTATAGTAGGATTTTTTTATTAAATTATTTTTAACATATAATTTAAATTTATTTAATGAGAGGCTTAAGGCTTCATTTGGGAGCTTATTATAAAAACGTATACAATTACCCTTAAAGGATTTACCTATTTTATGGAGCCTAGTGCCGGGCATAGCGAGTTTATTTTTATTTCTTGTATTAATTTTATGTATATCACAATTTTTCTTGAACTGAAATATTTTTATGAACGTAAATTAAGTTTTCATAAATATATTGATTATAAACAGTCATCATTTTAAATTCTTTAAATTTGTTTCTTAAAGAGTCTCTTGGTCTCATATTATATATTGCGAACAGCTCTCTTCTACAATGTAAATATGGTATCAATGTCGGCCGCATTGCCCCATAAGAGTATACCGTATGACATTAAGCTATGAAAGTAACTAAAGTAAACTAATCGAGCAGTTTCCATATTTGTTAATAGACGTATTTTTTTAACCGCGTATGCAGCAGAACTTAGTCTGCTCGACAAATCAAATATATGAGGACCCCATTGCAATTTTTCATCTAAAGTAATGCCCAAGAAAGTAGTAGATTTGACCAAGTCCAAATCCTCATTATTTAATTGTACATTGGTTCTAACATTTTTAACATTTGGTAAACTAAATTTGATACATTTCGTCTTTTTTTTATTGAGCAACAAATTATTGGCGTTAAACCATTGTACAACATCTGAGAGAGCATTGTTTACATCGTCAATAACAGATTGCCGTCTATTAACTTGAAGTATCATCAGCAAACAACACTATCCCATGTTTTTCCCTCACTAGGTGAGGTAAGTCATTTATGTAAATGAGGAACAAGAAAGGCCCTAAGATAGAGCCCTGTGGCACACCTATTTTTACCAAAGAACCAGGGGAACGTTTTCCATTTACATCAACTTTTTGAATTCTATCATTAAGATATGAACTAATCAAATCTAGGGACTTATTTTTAACTCCATAATGTTCTAACTTTTTTATAAGGATTTCATGTCGAACGCAGTCAAACGCCTTAGATAGATCACAGAAAATGCCAAGTGCATCCTGTGATCCTTCCCAGGCTTCAAATATGTTTAGTAATAGCTCAACACCAGCATCTGTTGTAGAGCGACCGGCAGTGAAACCAAATTGGTTTTTGTGTAAGAGATTGTTTTTACTGAAATATGCCACAAGTTGATTAAGAATTATTTTCTCAAAAATTTTACTAAAAGTGGGTAAGACTGAAATAGGTCTATAGTTACTAGGATCTAATGAACAGCCGGATTTGAATAATGGAGTTATTTTACTTTGTTTCATTAGATCAGGAAATATACCATATTCTAAACAATTATTAAATATTAATGCTAAGTCTGGCGCTACAATGTCAATTATAGACTTAAGTATGTCAACAGAAAACCCCCAAAGATCACTAGTCTTTTTAACGCCAATTGATCTAAATACTTTGATTACTTCTTGAGCCTTAACTTTTTCAAACTTAAAACTGCTAACACATTGATCTACATTCTTTCTAAGTAAACCCATAGCTGCAGCGGTAGAAGAATTTAAAGATAACGTTGTAGTCACTGGAATATTAGTGAAAAAGGTTTCAAAAGCAGTAGCAACCTCGAGGTCAGACGTAACATATTTATTATCTATATTTAATTTAAAGTCGATCCTCTGGGATTTAGCTCTTCCAGTTTCCTCATTAATTATTTTCCAAGTTGTTTTTATTTTATTATTGCTATTTCCTATTTTATTTTTAATATGTTGATTTTTAGCTATTTTACATTGTTTTTTAAAAGATTTGGAAAATAATTTTACCTCATCCCTAAACTCATTACTAGTATTAAACATCAATTCCGCATACATATTATATAATTTTTCTCTATTTTTGTGTAACTCAGCAGATGCCCAATCACTAAACACTAATTTATCATTAACAACCACTGTTTTTGGAGTAAATATAAAGTTAAATAATTTAGTGAAAGTACTAAAAAAGTCATTATACATAATATTGGGGTCTGAATTTTTCATCAAGGGCAAATAGCGTACTAAGCCATTTTTAATTTGTTCGATACGTTCTACAGTCACTGGTATAAAATTTATTTTCCGTTTTGATTTTTCTCTCTTGCTACAACTGAATTTAATAAATTGGCCATAGTGGTCAGAATCTAATGTATTGAATAAACATTTAAAATTTGGAATAACACTTGTAAAAATGTTGTCAATACAAGTGGCACTAGTGGTTGTGACTCTAGTAGGCTCCATAAACATGTGTAAAAGATTATAAGATTTGAACAAATTTAAAAACTTTATACTTATTGAATTTTGTTCAAGAATATTAATATTGAAGTCTCCACAAATGATTACCTTTTTACTAGATTGTGATAGTTTATACAATACCTCATCCATAATCTTTTCAAAATGTTCAAAGTTAGATGACGGTGGCCTATAAACATTTACAATTATGAACTCTTCTAATTCAACTGAAGCAAGTTCAGTTGTCCGCTCAACAGAGTGGCTCACTATGTCCTTGCGTTCTTTGAATTTTATTTGTTTATTTAAAATAATTAAAGAGCCACCATGTATGGAATTAACTCTGTTCGACGAACTACCAACCTGGTGGTTATTGAAATTAAATATTAATTCATCATTCTTAAGCCAATGCTCAGTGACACAAAAAATATTAATATTAAAAGTATTCAAAAACAATTCAATTTCTAATTCCTTATTTCTAATACACTGAATGTTCTGATGCACCAGGTTGATACAGTTTATGTTATGGTTTTTATTATTTATTTTAACAATTTTTGTATTTTTATGATCATCATTAATATCATTATTTGATATCTTAATTATTTGGCTAGAGGATATCTCTACTGTCTTAATGTCTAGTTTAAACTACTACTAATACTACTATTACTAGTTGGATTTATTTCCAAGCTGTTTTTACTTATACAAGTAACTAAATGCTGTTCAATAGAAACATTTTTAGCCAAATTATTGGCTGTCATGGTAAAATAATATAATAGCGATGAAGCTACCTGTCTTTTAATATATGGAGATAGGTAATACCTACCATTAGTCAAGTTATAAAAGTTACTAACATTAGTGTTAGTGTCAATCACATGAAATTTGTCATTATACAAACATAAATTATATATCAGTAAGTTTATCTTATATCTAATTTTATTTTCGGCCTGTGGCAAACCTTGATTATAGGGTAATGAAAACCAGACAATTTTATTAACATCTAAGTTACTTATACTTTCAAAACATTTTTTAAATTCCAAATGATTTACATTATCTCTATTTCCTACAAAAATTATTATATTTGTTGACTTAGTAAATTGTTTACTTGAATTCTTTATTTGTCTAGTAATATTTATTAAATTATTGTCAGGTGAACAGCTGTTGAATACATTTGTTTTTCAAAATAAGAATTTAGTACAGATCCCATTCCTTTTCCAATATTATCACTAAACATATAAGTATCATGTACAGGAGTTAATTTGAGGGAGCCACTATTATTAGAAACAGGGATATCAACCTTGTCACACAATATTTTAGCGGGGGAGGATAATGTTGGTTTTACAGAAAATAACTTATTATTACATTCAATTGAACAACTGTTAGTCTGTGAGTTCATACATTCCAAACTATTTTGTGATTTTTTTAATAGTTCATCTACTTTTAACTTTTGTTCGCTTAGCATTATTTGTGTGTTTTCATATTTTTTTGTAACACTTCTTAAAGTAGTCTGCAAACGGGCTAAATGTGTTTCTAATAATTGTGTGTCAGATTCATATCTCCTATTTCTATTTTCTAATTCTATATTACAAAAGTTAATTTTTTTTAACAATATATTTTTATTAATAATTGATTTTGTAAAATACTTGTTCTTTTTAGTTAATTTTTGAAGTTTCTTAATATATCTATTAATTCTAATATATTTTTTTAATTTCTTATTGCTGCAGCTACCCAGCCTTTGGGAGTTCAATGTGTCATTTGTTAAATCTATAGTGACACAGGGGTTTTTAGTTACAGTAGTCGGGGAGTTGACCAACTGAGAAGAGCTGCCAATTAACTCTTCATACAAGCTGTGAGTGTGAATGTTAGTTGAGTTTTGAGCGGCCTCCAGTTCCAAGATTTGTTGGTGGGCATCTCTCAACTCCAGCTCCAGGGTGTTGGTACGCCGAAGGGCCTGCTCATACTCAAGACCACACTCATCAAACCTAGCCACTAATAACTGTAGCCTGTTACGCTCCTCTTCAACATTATTATATTTAACATGTAACTTAGAAAGTTCTATTTTTAATTTGTCATTATTCTTTAAAACATCTAATAGTTCCCTCTCATTAGCATCTCTTTCATTGTTTAGCTGGGCACACAAGTCCTTACTCACTTTTAATTCTTGTAATGCCAGTTGGAGTTTGTTCTCCTCTTGGCGTGAAAGGGCACGTGAACGAGTCATCATTTTAATATTAAATAAGGTACCAATGTGCAAAACCAAACAAAGGGCCTATATTGCTTTGTTTCCGCAATAGATGAGACAAAACAAAGAAACTGAGATTTGCAGAAACAAAACTAATATGAAATTGAATGAGACAGTTGTTATATAATAAAGAAGAACTAAAAACACTTAAAAACTAGAATATATATCTATTTTAGAAAATTTAAAGTTTGTACGTTACCAATCAACTGTCACTTTTCACTTTCTTAGAGATTTACAATATTGAAGAATAACTTAAACACTATAATTCTTATTACACTAGTATCAATACACTTTAATTGAATAATTAATTGGGAATTTAGCTAAAATTATACACTATAAATAATTTTACTTAATAAAACTATTAGGAACAATTCAAATCAGCTGTTGACCTTAGTGTTGCCACAGACCAAAAAAAAAAACTTCGTAGTAGAACTAGGTTTTTTTTAAAACTTCAATAATTATAGTATTTAAAGATGAATTACGTCTTTATAAATCAAAAGAACATACAACGGATATTTCTGCACTCAATTGGCATTCCCGAGATATCTAGCATTAATAACAATGTTCTTTTTTTTAAACCGAAATCCATATTTTGATAGTAACAAGATGTTTATTGACTACGTTAATTCAGTTCACATAATAAACAAAAAAATATAAAAAATAACGTTACATAACACAATAATCATTTTTAATATATGTAGTAATGTAATAACTATTTCATATAAATTTTAATAGGCCAATGCTAATATCATAATAAATTATGCAGTCAGCAACACATTGTAATTATCCTCCTTGTAGAACATTGTAGTAGTCGTTAGTAACATTTAAAACAGAGGTATACATATTATATATATATATATATACAGAGTAATATGAGTAATAAACAATCAAGAGCATTGGAATAAGCTAGAGGGTTCAGAAACAGATGAGTTAATTTGCGATGTATCAAGATTTAACAGATATTCAACTCCACATATCATACTTACTAACTACATAACAACCTGTATTTTTTATTCAAATGATAATAAGTAATGTTAGTCATATTTATTTATAATAATTTAAATGGTAAAAATATTAGAATTTACATGTTTTAGTTAATAATTTTCAACAGTAGCGCCACCTACGCAATTAATTATGAAATTTATTTAGTATTTACTGTTAAATATTTTAAGAATTAGAAGCATAGGATATTTTGACATAATGTTTAATCTTTTATTAATTATTAGAACTTATTATGAGGTATAAATAATAGCATCTGTAAGCTGGTTATGGAATTGTAAATTACCCTCATCTAAATATTATAGTGTTAAAATATTATAAAACGAGTTGTAAGGGCTGCTCTGCCCATTCTATTACAAATGGTTGGATATTAAACATTGAAGTGCAAGTACTGTTTATTACTGAAACAAGTCTTAACAGTAAGCAAATTATTTGCTTGTGTTAATAGTATTATTTTAAGGATGAGGGGCAACTATTACTGTGTTGAACATATTGAATGACAATTATGTCTAATTTTGTTTCGGAACTTTTCAACCGAACCTAAAAACAATTACAAAAGTTAATAATATGTTCTTATTAAAACATGGGTATCTTAATCATTATATTTAAACATTAATATTATAATACGTATTTCATATACCGACTTGAACAATAGGCTGAAAACAAACACAAAACCAAATCAGCCAAAATATACAGTACTCCTTGCTCGCAGACCAACAGAAAAATGGACAAAAAATGTAATAGATTTTAAAAATACATTTTTTATTCTCAAATTCTTAATTGACTTGGCGTTTTTGATTTTTTTAATTTACTTGAATACCTTCTTAAGATGTTTATTTAATGTATCATTAATTACAAACACAAACTTCTTAAAGTTAAATATTTGAATAAAGGGTCAAGGTATGGATAATGGTTGTTTAAATTTAACAGATTCCTTCCGGATCCACCGCAGCCTCACGTAACTTTGTTCAATATTTTACTAAGAGAAAAGTAAGGAGTTATAAATCAGGCAAACAATAAATAACTTGATGTGCGATTTCCGAGGGCAAAACTGTGTAATTTAAATAGTATTAAATACGAAGACTCAAAATCTTGATGAAAGTGTCCAAAAAAAGATTTATAATTACAGCAGCATCCTGCTAATGAGTCTTGATTCATTTATCACAGGCGTTGAGTCTTGCAGACTTATACGACTATCTGTAATCTCTTGTTCCATTAATCTTGCATATTTTAGTCGGAAGTAGGAATTATTTACTATCGGTGGGTGGAGGAGAGATATGGTTTAGTATTTTACTTATTATTAATAGTACTTAAAAAGTAAAGTAGATAAATCTGTCCACTGTTTGTAACATGTTAAAAGTCTTACATGTTTAGTCTTCAGGTACTCCAACCGGCGGATTTAATTTGCTGTTATCACTCTGTACTGGTTCACATAGTATTTTATAACCCTTTCACGAGTACTACACATTACAATAAAACTTTTCTTAAGGATTTAACTCGTGTATAATTAATTAAATTTTGCGTGAACACGATTACTGCAAAACATTTGAATCGTCGGGTTAAAAATGTAAATTTAAATCAATATACACAAGTTAAATCCGTAAAAGTAGTGTTATTTCAATGAGAAAAATATTATTTTATGAACTAACCAAATTAAAAACGAACTGTATCATTTATTGTTGTATCATACTGTGAAGTAGCGTTTAAACGCATTTTATGGTTTAAATCACACCTGTATGAAAGCTCGTAAGGAAAGATTCGAACGTTTTATAGGCTTTTGCAGAGAGAATGCAAAAAAAGGGAACTAACCTTTTACTTTAATAATTTATTTACCTTCTATCGTAATAATGTGAAAATGTAGAACAATAAACACAAAAAAGGAACTGAAAAGTGCTTACACATACACACATATAAGTTTGTTCCATGTTCGGTTGTTTTTTTAATAGCGAGAATGATGTTAAATAAGAAGAGCTGTGAAATATATAAAATATCATTCTTTTATAATGTGTATGTTGTTCTGTAATTTAATTAACTACTTTTATGTTTTAATTTAATGCAACGCGTTAGTAATAAATCCTTTAATTTGAGGTTAAATAACTTAATAACCAAAGAATAATAATTAAAACCCTATGATAAAAACAACAATCAATAGATCCTAATTACACACAGGCATTCTAAATTCTATTATCAATAAACTATGTCGCTTTGCAGTTGCTAGGAAGAGTAATTAAATAGCGAGATTTATAGACTGTAAATAGTCGCTGTTCCCAGACATTTTAATAACCTACCAGCTATGTTTAGTGTAGTCACTTTGTGACAAGTTTTTCTCTCTAACTTATCTCTCAGTGTCTGTATATTGAGTGTTCATCTTACTTTAATATGTAATGTTAGCATCTGTACAGGTAACTGTTATTATGAATGTGAAAATATTTGACTTTTATACAGTCAAGTAAGAGTGGGACTCAAATAAAAAGTTGGATGTTATTAAGTAAAATTTCAAAAGAGTTTTTTTTGTGAATAAAGGTTGTACTAACATTTTTTTTCTAAAACTTCATAAAATTTATAAGGAATTTCTTTAATAATTACTCAATGCCTACACTCTTTAATATCTGAATCCGTAGCTATCTGGGCTACGATATTTTTCAATAAAGCAAGAAAATGTTATCTTCGTATTGTATGTAATGTATAACTTTTCATTTTAAATAACTTAAAGGACGCACATGTGTTCACTTACGTGTGAATTTAAATTAAAAAAAGCAATATTTAAATGTTTCAATTAAATAGTTATAGGTATGTATTCAAATGAAACATTACAGTTAATAGGTGAATAAAGAGTAAAAGACATATATTTTTTATAATAATTTCACCGAGCCAAGCTCGAACAATACTGAAAAGCTTTGCATTGCAAAATAAATTAAATAAAAGCCATCAAATAAACCTTTTTTGTCTCTATATTCTTAACGGTATAATTATAAATTTTTGACTCGTATCCTATAAACGAAAATATGGTCTTATAAAAATATATTATACAATTAAAAATGAAGATTAGGACAAATCGAACTTCTATTACTACTGTTTCAAAAATAATTTCTGGCGAAAATATTGCTTTATTGAAGTCGCTGTTAAAATATATTCAACACTAAACAAAGTAATCAGTACCATGACACAGCAAATAATTAATGCAATAAGATGACAGTGTGACTTATGACGTCACTATACCGTTATATAATATTGTTCAAATATTATTGTGAATTGAAGTTTGATGTTCTTAAAAATATGTTATAATTAAATTTTTTAACCAAATGTTAGATAATAATAACTTACAAATCAGAACAGGTTTAGAAATATGAATGAACTAGGTAGGGTAATAAAAAACTTAAATAATAATTTGTCTATTCTTTTATTGTTAATTCTAGCAAAGAAAATGTATATCTTGAATTTAGAATTTAGAAATGGGAACCGAATATTTGAAGTATAAAAATAAATGTTTTTAAAATATATATTATATAATATAAACATGTATAGTCATGTTATGCTTATAAAAATTTTAAATAATTAATTTTCAAGAGACATTTTTATAACTATAGAGAGAAATATATATAGAATATTAAGAATGGTGTAACAGGAGATCGTGGAGAAATCTGGAAGCAATGTTTACGAATTATGTTTATATTTTTGTACCTTTTTTTGTAATCAGATAAACGGATTTCGAAGAAATTTGGTACACGGATAGTAGATATTCCTTTTTATCTCTTTGTTCAAAATGTTCAAAAAATTGCCGTAAATGGCGTTGCGGCTGAATTAAAAAAACGGTTTCGTTACAATGTATAGAAAAATTGTGCTCGCGCATTGAACTACCGTTTAACTTAAATTCTTATATGATACTTTTATATCGATATTAACCCGGTAAATTACTTTCTGTTCCCATAAATAATGGCTTGGTTTAATGACGGAAGAAAAAAGTATCCTAATAGTAAAAGTATAGGTTGACTTATAGTTTATACAATAAGTCTACGCTACACGAAAATTCGTCAAATCCGTCAACTAATTTTTCTGTTACGCAGGAACAAACAAACAGACAAAGCAAAAAAAATAATTTGATTTGTCTGTTATGTCTATTTACTGATTACGTTTTTTTTATTTTCTCATTACTATAATGAAACTAATGAAAATCTATTTCATTATTCTAACACTCTGTTAACATAAGGTAATATTTAAAAGTTGTTATTTGTTTTTGTTATTTCTGTGAATATTATGTACTTACTGTGTGTAAAACTCAACATCAAAGTAAAATGAGCTTTATTTGTGATACCCGTCAGGCACAGAAAATAAACTACAAGTTAATAGGTATGCCCAGCCTCTAAAGTTTGATTCAAACTTTGTATCCAATTAAGTTCCTTTGTTTTGACTAAACTAGTGAGGAGCAAAAGCTTTTCCAACAATTATACGACTAGGAATGTTATAACTTATTATGTTTTATATTTTTCATCATCTAAATACTCGTAGTTAAATAAAAAGAAAACAGAAATAACTTTAAAAATACACAAACAAGAAAGGTACAAATGTGTGACATCGCTTCAAAACAATATCTGTCAAAGAACCTTTGAGAGTCTAGACTGTGACATTACATTGAGACATCACTACTTAATATCAAAGTAGTATTTATATTGCTTTATCTTGCTAAAGCATACTAAAACAGTAGTTAGTAAACCTAAGTAATTTATGATTATTAAATATTTTAATAATCATAAATTTTCAAATATTTATAAAGTAAAAGATATAATATAAAAAAATATGTTTCGCAAATTATAAAGATTAGGGCAATAACTGCTATTGTATAATTAGGTACAATATTATAAATACAATAGTAGGTTGGTTAGTTAAATAAAAGTGCAACTGTAGAAGAGCCGGATACAGCGCTTGAACAATTATACGGCAAAGACGCATTTATCCACTGAGATGATTTTGATATTGGAGTCTGATACATTTTGATATATTGCGACTCTGGCAAATATAAGTAGTTTTTCGTAACAAAACTATGTGTCGACTTTTAATCAAATCTTAAAAATCTAATCTTACCCAACAATAATTGTATTTAAAAAGAATATGTTCAGGATTTTCTAAAAGGATTAGATAAATAAGGATATTAAATAAAAAGTAATTTCATCAAACGATAAACGAACGCAATAAAGTAGACCCTCGTTTCTACTTTACTAGCTTTGACGATCCTCCTTCGAGATTGAAATTGAGAATTCGACGCATTAGGAATTGAGAAATAGATAAATAAAGGTAGTTTATGTATCTTTTTAATATTGTTATAATTATTAAATAATAGTGTTTAGTCAGTTCGAATTATAAGTACGATTTAATTGATTAATCAATTCACAATCACATTTTTATATTTTGTTTACAAATCTCGCTCTCCTTCTCATAATTTAATTAACCTTTAAGTGTTAGATGTAATGTAATAATTAGAACTAGTATATTATTACCGTGAAATATTAAAATAGTTATGAATAAATTAACCACTTTTCTCCGTAATCTTGCCCATATGATTGTGATTTAGCCACTAAGTATGTTACACTACATACTCAATGAATGTAAAACTCATATTTGAAACATTCGGATAAGTTTTCAGCTATTGAATAAAGCTTGAAATCTTTTCTTTAAACGTTAAACATAGTTCAATGCAAGCAACGAGTAAAGACCTAATACTTAATTGTATTTTATAATTATAATGTCAAGACAAACAAGTTAATTTCATTTTATTTCTAATTAAACATTAAAAAGCAATTTCCATGACTCCGTTTTGTGTTAATTCGACAATTTTATTTACACCTAATTTAAATGATCACGCTAATATTTTGTACCGGTAATTGATGTAGCTTTAGCGCTACGCTAGCGCTACGCTAGCGCTTTAGCTTTAGTGCTACGAGTGTTAACATAATCGAATTTTTTGAACGTCTTATCACTAAATTAAGGGTTTGGCAATAATATTACACCCGGTAGTTTTAAATAATACTTATTTATATATATATAATGTAAGTTCAACATTGAACTATATTATCATGATATTGTTTTTATTTCAATACCATAAAAATAAGTCAACGGATACAAATAAATCATGACATAAATGTATAACTTTGCTTGCGTCAGTTTTAATTTTCATTTTTATTACGATAAAATTCCTACACAGCCAATAATTTTCATCTGGAGTGAAAAATAATTTGAAGAAGTTTTAATTAAAATAAAGTTTGTACCTAAAAGAAAGTTTTTATCTTATTTGAATATAATTTTCTGTATGAAATATTCTTGTAGAAAAAAGACAAAAATACAAATATTTTTAAAATATTATATATTTTTTGTAAGATTATCAAATTTAAAATTACAAAAAGATGCCGGGCTTATATTTTAAGTTTTATTGTAATAAAAACTAGAAATCTGTTAAATACCATCACACAACACTGATTACTAAATTAATAATTAATAATATCTCTATAGTATAAACTTTAATTGAATATACAACATTTTCTAGAGACATGGTTAAAAGTATAAATCTAATGAATTTACTTGTTTAGAATGAATAGTTAAGAGTTTCCTTTTTTTTTTAAATAATAGTTAAACGTTTCTGTCAAGAGTACCCGATCCCGGCTTTCCGAGCTTCTAATACATCTTTCTATCTTTCAGACAGTAATATCCTGTTACCAATATTTCCTTTCTCTGTTCCACCATGCTCATTTCCATTCATCCTCTGCTGGGTCCCACACAAGCATTTTGCTTTCGCTTAACAGTACAAAGTTTGTATCGGCGAGAAAGGCAATCCAATGCAGATAATGCAATAGGGCTTGGCGGACTCGGTGACTCAGCAAGGTGAGGTAGATAGCCAAGGGAAACGGTAGACGGTGCGTGTAGTTACCGTCAGCCAAATACCGCATCTGATATGTCTTTCATTCGTAGCGGTTTTCCGTTCCACTGAATGAATGAAGGGGGAGGACTAAGTTTCACCATAGGACTTATGGCGATGGGTTGAAGTAGAGAGGTCGTGAATGGCGTGCTGAAAGCTGGACTTTGTCTGATTCCTGCACATAGGCGGTCCCAGAGGTATGAGTACAAGCCGTGGTTGCTTTTGTATTGCAAATCGGGGTGACAATGCAAATTTGAAAGATGACAGACCAGCCCTACTCATGGAGGCACTGCTCTCCTTGCTAAACCGAAGAAGGGCCTAGAAAAGGTGGCCAAAAAAAAACTACCTACCTGAAAGATGGTAGTGACCACGGCTGCCATCGCATCATTTAACACGTAGTCAAAATAGCAAAAGAAATAAAAATAGCATAAAACCATCTATCATAACATTTGGCGCATACAACGTGAGAACTTTCATTGATCAAGATGGCAACGTCTGCCCTGATCGCTACAACGTGGATAAGGCTGTGGTCAGCGAAACGCATCTTGCCGATGAAGGAGAGCTGGTAGAAGAGGGAGGTGGACACTTTCTTTTGGAAAAGTACCTCTGCCACCAAACCTTGACTTTCAGGGAAAGGATTTGCATTAAAAATCATCTAGTAAAGAGACTGCAAGAATGTCCTGTACATATCTCGGACCGCGTTACCACACTGCGTCTTTATATATACAAAGATAGTTCCTTAATCAGTGTCTATGCGCCAATGCTAGACAAGTCTTATGAAATTAAGAACAAATTCTATGAGGAATTATTTCAATGTCTTTACAGCAATAACGCCAGGGAGCAAATTTTATTGCTGGGCGATTTCAATTCTAGAGTTGGTCAGGACTATGAGTACTGAAGCCTGAGACTATGAGCCTGAAGTTCTGGGGCGACACGGAGTCAGTAACATGAACAGAAATGGTCAGTTGCTACTAAGTTTTTGCTCGTATTGAGAGCAAACTAACTTATTAGCTAACGCTTACATGAACACAATGTTCAGACTTGCCTCTAAACACAACAAGACGTGGATGTACCCATGATCCAAACAATGGCATTTGATCGATCATGCTATTATGCGGCAAAGAGACATCGGTTAAGTTCAAATCACCCGTGTCATACGTTATGTTCTCTGTTGGACTGACCACCGACTTATTGTCACAAAAAAAGCCTGCGTGTTTAAAAGTGGATAGGTTGAAAGATCGCGAGACGAGGGCGAAATATGTTGAAGCCTTATTTGAAATGCCGTTGATAGTAAATGTGATAAGTGATGTCAGTGCTGCTCGAAAACTTTGCCATGTCATCTAATGGAAGACGATTCCGCTATTTTGGGTACGAAAGAGCGGCGTAACGAAGACTATTTTGATGACAATAGTGAAGTTCTCAAAACAGCATTAGACACATATCGAGATCTCTTGCGACAGAATTATCGACGAGGTAAAAGTGTAGCGGCGCTTAAAGACAGTAACCAAGAATTACGCAGCCTGTCTCTGCAAATAAAAGACAATTGGTGGCGGGACAAAGTTTATCAAATGCAGTGCTTGCGCATACAAATCAGCTTGGGGAGTTTTATTGCGGAGTGCGTAAGCTCATAGGTGCGTCCTATCATGCAAAGTACCTTTGAGGTCTGTAAACGGCTTATACACCTCCTGGCCAGCAAGGAGGATGTACTGGAACGTTGAGAGGAACATTATAACTACCTGCTTAATGTAGATTGATCATCTGATCTGCATAATATCAGTTTATTGCATCAACACAGCCCCTGTCATGTGACGAGGTTGTAACTGGCAGCACAACGGCCAGAATGGCCTTATGAAGAGGCGAATCCGCGACTTCGAGGGGTAGCGTAAAGCAGACCTCGACGATAAACGCAATGAGTTGAAGGCATGAATTATGATTATGTCGGTGGTAACGTGCCCAAACACTGTGCGCGGTAGTTTACTGCCAAAATTGGCGACAATAGCATATACGTGCGTATCAGCGCCGACTTAATTAGGAGTCGAAGTATCTAAGTATATATATATATATATTCTATAATACACATAACTGATATGTGTATTATATCTATTATACTATTATAAATTGTACAGTACTAGCCAAACGGTAACTTTGTACAAGAAGATTGTAACATTTGATTTGAAAATGAAACCATAGGCAAAAACTATTCAATAATAAAAATGTTAATCAGACATACAACAAAGTATAAAATCCATGCAATATGTGATAACGATAAATTAGCCAACACAATTGACTAATTGATTTCACTAAATTTCGGTTCATACTACCGTATTAATTCAAATAATATTATTTTACTGCGTATTAATCTTAATCCGCAGTAAAATGACGAATAAATATGATTTATTCATATCTAAGTTTTTGAACAGAATATTTAGAAGGTATAAATAATATAATATACTGTATCGTACTTTAAAATCACTCAAAATAATATATTCTTATAATTTATTCCAAGTACAATGTATAGTTTAACGCAACCATATTTAATTTTAATTACTAGTCATGATATAGGGATACCTAACTTGATATATAGAGACACAAATGTGAGTTATTACACACTCCTAGTTTAAACACTTAATCATGCTTATGTAATTTCACTTACGTCTAGTGAGGTTAGCCGCAACATCTCGTCTCACAATTACAACACTGTTCATAGATAGCTCTCAGTTGTGTACTATACAATAACAGTTTAACGGTAGAGACTTTTTAAGAAAATATATTTCACAATAGTAGATAGATAGATTGATTTAATGGCTTTCAGTTGTATTTCACAATAGTAATTGATCAAGTGATTAAAGACTTTTCCCTGGGCTTAGCATTTTAATATAATTTTATTTACAGAAGTCATTTAAGTAACTTTAAGAGTTACTTAAAGTCTAATGTAGTTATAAGTTACATTATATTTAAAACCCGTGACAGGACTGTTATTCTACGCTTAAGTTCCTCAAAGTCGGGGTGATCATTTAATTGAAAATCACCATAATTTGTGTATTCCAGTAACAACTGCTCTTAACTTGTGTTAAAGTTACTATTATTGAAAACCGACTATTTACAAGTTCAAAGTTATGATTATAAAGTAAGCGACATATATATAGAAATACGATGAAACTTTTTAGCTGTATAGTGAAACATTTCTGAACCTTTTGAATACAAAAGTTTTGATGTAAGTTTTAATTGAGGATATCCCACAAAATTCCGACTAAAAGTATAGCATCATTAACAAATCTAACTCCAAGATTAAATATTTTAAAATTTTGGAAATAATTACTAAGTATAAATAATAGAAATTAAATATTTTATCTTTGTGACACTGCATTGAATAAAAACAATATTTTAATTATTTTAATTACATTGGAATATAACTTTTTTTGTTGAATATGAATAATTCAAAGCACCTTAAAATGATAACTATCTATTCTCATATTCTACTTGCGATAAACTTTCTAAATGTAAAAAGAAACTAGGCGTGTTGGCCATTGTGACTAAATGAGTAGAGAAGATGCAGTTAATTCGCAAGTAACTTTCAAAATCCTACTTATCATAAATTCTGAAAAAAAAGATGCTTATAATTAAGAACAACAAAAAATGTTATTCATTTTTTTATAGAATTTACCGTTGTCGAGTTACGTTTTTTTTGTTACGTTACCTTTTAATTGTGTTTTGGAGTTGGTTCATGGACCCTATATTCCTCGTTATACTATTACATAAATATACAAACTAATCATATAGACAAATACGAATCTAGTTAGATGGCGCTGTATGCGATTACATAAAAGCTTTTAACGCTCTCTTTGACTTTTTTTTTGTTTACACTAAATGCTGTTTTGTTAGTTTCATTACATAACATTATTTAAATAAAGGCTAGGTTTGGTTTCCTTACGTGGCAGTATATTGAGGGTTTTTTGTATTTTACTATTTAAAAGCTTATTATCTAAAACTACATTTTGAATGTAAATTACATTGCCTAACCTAAACCATTATCATCCATCACATCCGTCACATACTTATTTGTAGTAAAATATTACCTCATGTACAAAACTTAAGTAAATTTGTTGGACAATACATATTACATTATTTAAATAACAGGATACTTATGTTCAGATATATAATGTAACGTAAGAACCGATAAGGCTTGAGCTAGGACGACCGATTAGCATAGTGGTCGTTAATAGTTCCAACGTCTCGGTGGTCGTGGGTTTCATTCCCACATTAGGAAATATATATTATAAAAAAATTATCGATATAAATATATACTAATTGTGCATATTATATTTACGACCCAAAAAACGTTTATGCATATTCAACGGTTTGGGTACTAGTACCCATGTTGTCTGGAAATGTCCGAATATTTATTTATTTATGTATGTAACTGATAATCTAGGGTCAAATTTAAGGTTTTCGATATGTTAGCGACATCGACATTAGCTATACCTTTTTTTAAATGGGATTAAATTAACGCAGTAAATACAGATCAAGTTATTAAATGCATAAAACAGTTTAAAATAATATCCATGACTTAATTTCTCGGATTCAGTTCGAAAATTTTATTAAAAAAATAGAATCAGGCAGCCTCTTAACTTTATATTGATTGTTCCGCCTTCTATCAGAATACCTAAGTAGTATTTAAAACTATGTTAGAAGAAGTGTAATTTAATAAACCACAGTGATAACATTTTTTTATTACAAAAATGTCGTTGCCTCTTTGGTATTTATGTGGACAAATGGAAGGTTCGAGTCAAGGGATTTCGGGCATAAACAACGTAAATTTTTAAATAAGTTAGCTTTATATTTTTTTCTGAATCTACCTGACATTAAAGTATTAATTTAAAAAAAAAGGTACGTCTTGCCTTACATTTTATAACAATCTTTTTTGCCAAAAATAAAATATGTTCTAATTTTCTAATGCTATTATACAGGGTTATTTATAATTAATTGGCCGTCTCTTGCAGGCAGCTTCTCTACATCAATTCCAACAACATTTGTTCTACGATTTTATACAAATTCTTGATAAACAATACAAACAAATGAAACAAAAAAATTTTGCTCCCTGTTTTACGTATTACTTTATTTTGTAAGAAGTACTTTAAAGGTCAACGCCCGACTGCTATACCTACGCTCAGAGTCAATGCCGAACCGTTTATTAAAGGAAGAAATTTAAATGCAAATAAATTACCAAGGCACATAAAGACATTACGATATCGAATTGTACTGTACTCATGTACATAATAATATTATTTTATTCTTTTTAGAGGTCTTTTTGTTTTTCTGTTTTTTAAAGTTATGTTACTGGTTTCTTAATTGTACTAAATGAGCCTACAGACACACAAATTGTCAGTCGTTTAAGTATTTCTATTAATCTATCCTAATATTATTAAGAGGAAAGATTTGTTTGTTTGTTTGAATTGAATAGGCTCCGAAACTACGGGACCGATTTGAAAAATTCTTTTAGCATTAGAATCCTACATTATCTCTGAAGAACAAAAAACACAGGTTACATTTTATAATCATCATCATCATTATCATCACTAATATTATAAAGAGGAAAGATTTGATTGTTTGTTTGTTTGAATTGAATAGGCTCCGAAACTACTGGACCGATTTAATAAAATATTTTACTTTTAGAATCCTACATTATGCCTCTGATGAACATGCATTAATACGAGAAAAAATAAGGATCCGTGTGAAAATTTCGACAATGTAATAAATCATAAATATATTAAGTAACATGATTCAAGACTTTTTCATATACGAATATTGATAAATATAAGCATTTAGAGTTAAAATGATTTACAATCACTAATAACACTATCATGAAGGGAATTATATTATCACTAGCTGTTGCCCGTGACTCTTTATGACTACGATCATAAGCCATATAAATATATTTTTTACAGTCTACGTGGACGCAGTCACGGGCAACAGCTATTTCTAAGAATAGTACTTTACCTGAGTAAATAAGCGTACCTTTTGGCCTACATAACAATGCTTTTTTTCCTATATAGGGCAGGTGAAGCCGCTGGGAACAGCTAATTATTGCATAACAGCCTTTCACCAATAAAACGTTAATATCTTGGAGATGACTGTTTCTATTTCGACCACTCATAACTAAAAACCATCTCGACAAACAAAGCTTTCTATTAAAAGAATCGCATTCAAATCCGTCCACGCGTTTAGCCGCAACATTGCTATAGACAGCCACACAGATACACAGATAAATCTTTATTAATAACATGAGCTTCTATAAAATAGACTTTGTTCCCCGAATTACCTGTAATCTTTTTGTGTTCCTTTAAAACACGGAGTGTGATTTTAAAAAATATTCTGTATATATTATTCTTTAAAAAATATTTTTTACATCGTTTTAAGTGATGATATAAACCTTACGAACCTTTTTCCTGTTCTGGATTATACCTAACTAGACTTGCCATAAATGCTGGGATAAGGGATGGTTTTTTTGTTCCATTAAACATTTCTTGATAGAATATGTTAGGTTTTACATTAATGTTGGCTTTAATGCCTTTAAGCTTTAAGGCCAGTTATAAATAGTCTTTTCATAGAAAAATACTTCATTGCCAATCTTATGGATTGTTTTAGGAGTTACACACTATCATGGCGCTTAGAGCATGTATCAATAACTGAACATAAATCATAATCGTTTGAAGTATACAACATGGTTTTGAGTGCTACATTCATTTTAAAGTAATTAATTTCATTTCAGAAAAACACATTTTGAAATAATATGGCATAATATATATTTTGGTTCTACTACAATACAATTAACTGTTATATATGAAACTCCCATCTCTCAATACTTGAAGGCATACTCAGCTCAGCCGTCATTGAGATTAAAAAAGTAAGGCTATTAACAGAAGTTAGTATGGCTCCACTCGTTTATTCTTGTTATTTTAATAAGAGTAGTATTTTGTTTTAAGGTATTACTGTACTATTCTATCTATATTTATAACTTAAAAGCGGGCATTCCATAAGAAATATGAAAAAAAAATATTGTCGCTTCTCAATACTTATTTAATAACGTATTATATATAGCCCAAAATTTAACACTGTTATAAAAATAGTGACATTATTGTTAAAAAATATATATATACCAGCCGAATTGAGAAATTTTCGTCTTCGAAAATTTAACAAATCCTTCGTGGGTATGAGTCTACGCATATATAATAAAGTTACACGAGATGTTATAGATTTTCCTTTCCTTACTTTAAATTTAAAGTCTATTATTAAATAAATCTTATTAAAACATTTAAGTGTTTTTGGTTTATCAAAATGTGTTCAACTTGGGTCATTGGCTCAGTTGTTGTTATAATGTGTGATATAAACATTGTTCAATACATTAAAAATGAACAACTGTTGAGTTTCTAATAAACTCTCAGCGAAGCAGCATTCCTTGCTGGTGCAGTGGTAGCTTGCTCAAGGACTGAATGTACTGACTTTTTAGAGTAATGATTGACGATTTAAGAGGTACTTATAAATAACTACTTGAATAAAGATATTCTGAATTTAACAAACAGTTAAATCCATTAAGTAATTTTATATTATGTCTATTATTATTTGTGTTTCCAATTTATAACTATTACTTTAACCTATATGTATAAATATACTTCACATCTAATAGTTATTAAGTACATGTGTCTATATATAAATTATTAAAAGTTTATTTTAGTTGTTAGTGTGTTAATAAATTAATATAATAATAAAAAATATAAGTAGTAGACCCACACAGTAGGAGTCAGGCGTTCACTAACACAATTAGGAACACTCGTAGCATTGTAAGCTACAGTTAATGCCGCTACGAATTGTCTGCATGTGCTCTATATTAAACTCGAATTCAAAGTTACTCAGAGCAAAATAGTCCCAGTGTAGAAAATTTATTTTACATCCTTATTTGAAGACAAAACAAAAGTAATTATGTGTTATGTTAGAATGTTTGTTTTGCTTAGGTTTTGCCCGTGTAATAAAGAATAAGTTAGGTTTAAAAAAATAATTTTAATTAAACTAATTTTGTTAGATAATTAAATACTTTTTAATTTTTGTTGGTGTTTAACATTTGATCGTTATAAATGTCCAAGATTTGACCTTGAAACATTAAGCAATAAATTATTTTTTAAATTTAATTTCTGCCTGCAAAAGATAGTCCTATGGGATCAATTAGGCTATTTGTTAACTCAGGGAACTATACCAGTACGATAAATATTAAAACAAACGAACGATTTTTCCTGTACATAGTAACCCATATTTTTTTTAACAGTAAAGTTTTTTATAAATCTTACAGTGCAAAAAAGTATAGACTGTATAAACAATTTTCAGTCACAACGCGACGGAATATATGTTTTCAGAATTAAAAATAAAACTGTTTCTAAAGTATTTAATGGCTGTTCTTGGTATGTTTTTTTAAGACCGCGAGACCCATTTTGTAGCAAAAGGAAAAATATTTATTATTTATAAATTCTTTTTCAGATTTAATGGTTTTTAAGTGTTTCGATAAGTGACTGAAAGATAACCTTTCATTATGGATAAAGGTATGGATTAAGATTATGTCTAAAACATATACCTAATTTCATGGTTGCCAAATTATAAACAATAGGTATATTAAGGGTTTTTATTAGAGTTTTATATTCATTAATATTTTATTCACACAACAAAGGGTATTAAACTATAAACATAATAATAAATTCTTCGTACTACATGTTTTAACAAACCTACGAAACAGCTGAAACGTAAATAAAATGAACGTAAATGAAAGGAAATGATAAATTAATAAAAAAAAATTATAGGTGACTTAAATATAGACTAAAACTATGACTTATCTTATTGTTACAGAATGTAAATGCAAGTAATGTAAATATTTTCTAATATATATTGCATACTCTGTCATGTTAATCACTGCTGCAATGTAGACAGTACAGTGCTACATCGATCAGCCCCACCCCATGACAATTAACTAATACACTTGGTAGATGACTCGTGTATAATGCAAATTAATGATTTAAATCTGTTCACATTATCCATGATATATGATAGATATGAAATTATGTTCATTGGAAAATATAAGCGTCATGGTAAAACTATGTTATTAAAACTTTAATATTTGTATCAATTTAAGATAAGTTAAATCAAAAACAAAAAGCTCCGAAATCTTTATAGTTAATTATTATAATATTATGTTGATAATGATTTGTGTTATATATTAGTTAAATATATAACACAAATCATTATCAACATAATATTCTAATAAATATTTCTTTCTTATTTCAATAAGCTGATATATAACTTAAAAACTATAATATATGCAGAAAGTAAAACATTGTAATTACCGTATAAATGAAGAACTCTGTAGTAATCTATGTTGACAATATATAATAGAGGAGTAGGCAGCCACGCGATAAACAATCAAGAGCATTGAATAAGCTACAGCGTTCAGAAACAGATGAGTTAATCTGGCGATGTATCAAGATTTAACAGATGTTCAACTCCATACATTATACAATGTATTATCCTAACCTGACCTGTTGGTTTTGTCATTTAAATAAATGATGTCATTATAAGGATGAGGAGTAACTATTACTTATCGTGTAGTGCATTGAATGCCAGTAATGCTCCTCCCATGCACATGTCCTTGATTGCTTATAATTTATCAACAATTACTTTTGAACTTTAAAATATACATATAAAATATGTAAATAAAAAGGAGTTAATTTTTCATAACCGAATGTATCCTATATAGTGGACCAATGCGCTGTAAACAAACCCAAATTTATATTCATGTCAACCAAACTAAAGTATTGTATTATTATATTTCTAGTCCGTAAATGTACGGAAAAACCAAAAAATGTAATAAATTGTAAAAATACTTTCTATATCTTAAATTCTACATTTAATTTGTATATTTTATTTGTATGTACCATCCTTACATATTTATTTAATGTTTCATTAACAACAAACACATACTTGTTAAATACTTTTTCTTTCAAACATAATAAAGTAGAAAAGTTGTTCATCTTCAGAAAATAGGTAATACTCTCTAAATGTTTGAATACAGCGGAACTATATGGAAAATGTTTGTTCTAAAATTTTACTGAATCCTTGCCGATCTTTTTTTTTTTTTATCGTTGGAAAAATGCGTTACGCATCATCCCTGCGGCCAGGAAGGTGATGACCGAGGGGGTATGTGGGACTACCCGGCAGCATAGAAGACGCTGCCATTTTTAAGGCTACCCACTAAAAAACCAACGGTTGACCTCATCGCCTTAGTGGGGTGCCACGGGATCGCTTTCGCACTCACCGTGACGCCCCGGCGGAACCCCCTGCGAGGGGCCCCGATCAACTTAGGGATACCCTCACCTCGTAGGCCTATAACGGGCGGGAGAGGTCACCCCCCTCTGCCGTCCAGGCACTACAGCTGGGGAAGGGGGCTGCGGCCGTAATCCCGCATCTCCTTCGACCCAGCCTACCCCTACGGAGCGGTTCAGAGGAGGCTGCCTCTCTGTCCCGCTCCGCGGCCTCCGTCGCGGCAATCACTTGCTCGCAGAAGGAGACCATAGCGACCCAGGACCTCTCGCTGTCGAGCATCGTGGAAACAACGCTCGATCCTTGCCGATCTAATGCAACCGGTCATAACTTCGTTCAATATGTTACTAAGAGAAAAGTAAGAAGTTATAAAACAGGCAATCAATAAATAACTAGATGTAACTAGATCGTAGACGATGCAGGAACTGTTTACATTGTTCAAATAATAAGAATATACAACAGCCTTGAAGAAAGATTTATGGAAGTGCATCCAAACCGGATACGTCGGAAATATATAGGAAATTGATTATCAAAGGAAAGAATAATAAATACATTGACATTGATGGGATGAAGATATCATGATATATGAAAGATTTATAATAACAGCATTCTGCTAATGAGGCGTGATTCATTTATCACAGGCGTTAAGTCTTGCAGAGTTATATCTGTAATCTCTTGTTTCATTAATCTTGCATATTTTGGTCGGAAGTGGAAATTATTTATTATCGGTATTAGATTAATAATAATAATTATAATATCAGGACAAATTACACAAATTGATCTAACCCCTAAGTAAGCAAATTATTTGCTTGTGTTAAGGGTGTTAGACAACGATACAAATACATAGAAATACACATATAAATACTGAGAATATATTTAATAAACAACCAAACCCAGAAACACAGACATCTATGCTTATCACATACATGCCTGTCCCTGCCGGGAATCTGAGCTCCTTTGCGCCGTGACACGTTAGGCGTCTGCGCTAACCACTTGACAAACGGGGCGAATTATATGTACTATCAATATGTACTATCAATATGTACTATCAGAATGTACTGTCAATATTTACTATCAGTATGTACTATCAATATGTACTATCAATATACACTATCAATATTTACTATCAGTATGTACTATCAATATGTACTATCAATATTTACTATCAATATGTATTATCAATGTATACTATCAATATTTACTATCAATATGCACTATCAATAAACACTATCATTATGTACTATCAATATGTACTATCAATATACACTATCAATATTTACTATCAATATGTACTATCAATGTAAACTATCAATATACACTATCAATATGTTCTCTCAATATAAACTATCAATATGTACTATCAGTATGTACTATTAATATGTACTATCGAGCTTAAGAGCTTCGTTGATATTACTCTACTAAGGGAGACCCAGAGTGTCACTGGAACAATATGCTTAGTCTATGATCAATAAGGCTTATACCATGGTCTATCAACTGGTGATGAACTTGTTTACCTTAACCCTAGTAACCGTTTAGTAGTTTTATTGTAGTGTAATTATAGTCCAAACCATTTTTTTATCATCCTGTGAAAAATGAGAAAATTTGCAATAGAGAACAATGTCCTAAAAGTAAATTTAACTATATGTTGACTTAAATTCTAAGTCGCTAATACAGTAATCCATCAAAATCCATCTAATAGCATACCTATATATTGACTTATATACTAAGTCACTAATACAGAATTCCATCAATATCCGTCTAATAGCCAACGAACAGACAAAACATAAAATATTATTTTGATTTGTGTGTAATAACTGCGTTAACTACGCAGTAATATGTTTTTTTTCTCTTTACCATTATTATAAGTTAAGTTGAATTAGGTTACTAATGACTAATAAAAATCGATTTCATAATAATTCTGAACATTTGTAAATGTTAAGGTAATATTTAATAATTTTTGTTGTTTGTTGTTATTTCTGTGAATATTATGTACTTACTGTGTGTAAAACCCAACATTAAAGTCAAATGACCATTAGTTCCTCCTTTATTTGCGATACTTGTCATGCAAGGAAAATAAACTAAGGTTCCCAGCCTCTCTAAAGTTTGACTCAAACTTTGTATCCAATGTTTTGACTAAACAAGTGATGAACAGTTCCATTGCCATAATTATCTGGATAGACTATATAGATTTATGTGTCATATTGCATTCTATTTAAATATTTGTAGATAAACATAAAGAAATATAAAAAAGATTAATAATGAAGGATACCAAAAAATGGTCTTATCGGTTCAAAACTATTTTTTTCATGCAACCTTTGAGAGTGAGACTGCGACATTAGGTCTACTTAATATTACAATAGTATTTATATTGCTCTATTTTGCTACAATATACTGAACCGAGCAGTCAACTTCAGATATATCTCGATATAAAGATTAATAAAACATAATAATTTCCCGATGCTCAACTGACAAACATTACTGTAATAAATGAACACTCAAATATTTATGAAGCAATAGATTTAATATCGAAAAAATGTTTCGTAAATTGGATAGGATAGGGCAATTACTGTGATTGTACAGTTAAGTCTGGTATTATATATATAATACTTTTCAATACCTTGTTCAGTTTTAATAAAGGAAAGAACAAAAATATATACATATTTAATATAAATTCAAATTCAAAATATCTTTATTCAAGTAGGCATTTACACGCACTTTTGTATCGTCAATTACATTAAATTGGTCAGTATAGTCAGTCTGTGAGTAAGCTACCACCAGCTCGGAATGCTGTTCTGCTGAGAAGAGCTGGGGAGAAACTCAACAGTTGCTCTTTTTAAATGAAATTTAACAATGTTTGACTTATACATTATAACATCAACCCTGCAAATGAGTCAATGACCCAAGTTCCACACATTTCGATCAACCAAAAACTCTTGAATGTTATAGTAAGATTTATTTAATAATATACCTTTAATTTTAGATTTGAAACCAAGAAAAGGAAGATCTAAGATATCTTGTGGAACCTTATTATATATGCGTATACTCAAGCCCATGAAGGATTTCTTAACTTTCTGAAGTCGAAATTTAGGCGTTACGAGCCTATTTTTATTTCTTATATTGATAGTATGTCCGTCGCTGATTTTTTTATAGTCATTTAAATTTTGGCGTATATATAGTAAGTTATTAAAAATGTGTTGAGAAGCGACCGTAAGAATACCGATTTCTTTAAAACCTTCTCTTAGAGAGTCCCTAGCTTTTAAGTTACAAAAAGCCCGTATAGCTCGTTTTTGTAAAATAAATATAGAATTAACTTCGGCAGCGCTGCCCCATAGTAAGATACCGTAAGACAATATACTGTGAAAATAACTAAAATAAACGAGTCGAGCCGTATTAACGTCTGTTAATTGTCTTACTTTTTTAATTGCAAAGACGGCTGAGCTAAGTTTGCTTGCGAGTGTCAAGAGATGGGGGTTCCACTGGAGCTTTTTATCTAAAGTTATACCTAAGAAAGTTGTCGAGTCAGTCAGTTCTAACACTTCATTGTTAAGGAATAAACTACAATCTTGACTTTTTACATTAGGAAGTGTAAATTCCATGCATTTATAACAAATTGACTTCCCGTAAACGAATATAATAAAAACATTAATATAGATATTATTGTGTACTTGTGTAGACAAAATTACTAATAACTCAATACCATAAAATACTCATAAAAGATATACCATTAAATAACCTATATCAGAAACAATGTAAGTATAAAAACTATTTATCTTGTCAACTCTCCAGTATAGACTTTATTAAACACTGGCTAGAATTATGGGCTAGGCCGTATTTATACACAGAATAAAAGCGACAGAAGCGCCAACGGCAGTGCTTGGATTTTGATCATATTTACAACATCACCAAATATCTTATAATAACAATATAATAGTACAGAACGATTTTGTATTTCTAAATATAGTTCTTACAATCTTATTTTACACATTTGTGGCTTACAGAATTAGATATGTGTGTATATATTAGTATTAACAATATCTTAAAAAGAGTTTTTGACAGTTTTTCATATAAATGTCTTTTACTTTTTTAATAATATAATTTAGCACATTTATTATTAATGGAGTTATGTTATTATATAAATGTCTTTATTTCGCACTGAAGATGGCTTATACTTGCGGAGGCTGGTATGGTTTGATATATCTCGCTGATGGATGATGACTACTAGACATAATATAAACTAATATAAACTACTAGACTTAATATAAACTAGTATAAACTACTAGACATAATATTGTAAACCTTTATTTTATTTTATTTTTTTTATTTATATCTTTTCCACTTAGAATCATAATCAGTGATCACTTGTGTACGTCAACATGGAAGTGTCAGGAGGGCCTATTACGATACTAGATTTATCGTAATAAGCCCTTCTGAAAAAGCACTTTCCATCTTAATGTTAAAGCTATGAGGGTTCCAAACGCGTCCTGGTCTGAGAAGAACCACACAACAAACTCAGCCGGATATATTTTATGTTATTATGATCACTGTTTCACAAACGTCAAACTTAAATGCAATTTTGGAACAACTAGAACCGTCGCAATCAATCGGAAAAGAAGCCTAATGATTTCAGGCAACGAAAATTTAATAAATATAAAATAATATATATATATATATATATATATATATATATATATATATATATATATATATATATATACATATATATATATATATATATATATACATATATAAATCTTCGGTCTGCCACACAACCAGCCACCGCAAGCAGCACCCGTTCACGAGCATAACACAAGAGCCAGCCATCACCCCCTTCGCACATATTTGAGGGAGGGAGGCAACCCGACTCCCGATGCTACCGCAATTAGTGACTTCTAAGGAATCGGTGTGATGCAGAAGGTCGATAAAGCAAAATTAATTTACAACAAAAAATGTATTTATTTATTTAAAAAATTTTATGTAGGTGTCAGATATACTAAACTAATATACTAAGATAATACTTAACTCTATTGAACACTCGTAGCACCTTAAGCTACAACAAATGCCGCTATAAAATATTTGCGTGATCACTTAAATAAGGTGTAAATTAAATTGTAAAATTAACAAAGAACGGAGTCGTCCAAAGTAATTTCTCTTTGATACTTAATTAAAGAGAAAACGAAATTAACTTGTTTGTCTTGAAATTATAATTAAAAGATACAGTTAACCTAATGTAGTAATATCACTTTGAATTAAGTATTACCAATTCGTTAAGTATATTCAACTATGTTTAACATTTAAAAAAACTAAAGCTTTTATTCAATAACTAAAGCCTTATCAGAATCTATACATATAATACATCTGTGGAGAGTAGTCTCTGTGCATTGTGAATATTAAAAAATATATGTTGCCAGAATGAAAAGGGATAACTAAAAGAATCTATTTCTAAGATTTTTGAAATTTTTATCTGTTTATCTGTTTCTTTTTTAGTTTACGTAATACGAAAAAATATAATACGAACACAAACCTAAGACTCCTACTAAAGATTTTCAAGCCAACCCACCAACTTTGGAGGAAATCAATAAAATAATTAAAATGAAACCATCTAAGTCAGCACCAGGTCCGGATGGTATCCCTTATATAGTTTACAAAAAATGTCAGTCACTCCATAAACATCTTTTAAATATATTCGATAAAATTTGGTCAAGAAAGCAAATACCGGTATCATTCGGAAAAGCCCTTTTTGTCCTCATTTCGAAAAACGACAATGTCAATAATCCCAAGGATACAAAACCGATAGCCCTAACAAATACAATTTCCAAAATATTTTTCTCTTTTTTACAAACTAAAATGACGCAATTCATGATTAACAATAGATATTTCAGGCCTAATCACCAGAAAGGGTTTTTGCCCGGAATTTCTGGATGCCTGGAACATAATACGTTAATATCGGAAAGCCTTAAAGATGCTAGAACTAGCGAGAGACAACTTACGGTTTGTTGGATAGACTTAGAAAACGCCTTTGGGTCGGTACGATATGAACTAATGATGTTCGCGCTTAAATGGTATAACTTTCCTACGGTAGTTCGCGACATTATTGCATCATATTATTCAAAATTAAAATTCTCTATAATTTTTAATGAAAACCATTCAAAACCACTTAATTATAACGTTGGTTTATTTCAGGGCTGTTGTATTTTTCCTATTATATTTAATATAGTTATTAATATTTTAATAGACAAATTAATTACAAATGAAAAATAGTGGGGCTATCGGTTTAAGTTCAACAACAAATACACAGAATCCATACTAGCTTTTGCAGATGATCTCGCGATACTGACACGTAATCCGAAACAATGTCAGGTACTTTTAAATGTAGTTGAGGATTTCTGTACTAGTCCAGTCATTTGGTAGTTTTACCTGGAAAGTTTTCCGGGAGTTTTGAAAATTGGTTATTTTATAGATTTCGGTATGCTCTTTTCGTATTTCAATTTTGCCACCTCGTATCTCCGCCGCTCGCGCCGCCATTTTGAAAAAATGGCGGCCAAAACCAGTTTTTTCGAAATATCTCCTTTCCAATGCATTTTTTGAAAAAAATATTTATGTACAAAAATAAAGTAGAATAAATTTCCTACAATTTATGTATTTATATTTTTTTTCATAATGTCAATAGTTTTTGGCGTACGAGTGTCACAAAGTATCTTCATCTACACCACCACGTGTTTTTGGTATATTTTTTCTAAAATATTCTACTATGGCCATCGGTATTGAAGAAGCAGTGTGGGTCTTTGTGTTGGGTCCCTTTCTTTCGACTATGGAGACTAAAGATATTGTATAGCCTCCATACTCTCGACTTTCAACGAAACATCTGTCCGTAGAAGTTACGAGAAGTATTTAGTTTAGGCGGAGTCATCAGTATACGTTTATATGTATGTACGTCGTACAGTGTTGTTTATGTTCTTAGAGCCATACAGAAAGAATACAGAATACAAAAAGAAAGTTTTACTTCATTATTAGAAAATGAAACAGTTGAAGTAAAAGAAAAAGGATTGGAGACTTTTAATTGAGTGTCAAAAAAAAGGATAATAAAGTAAAACTTTTGGCGGGCCTAAAATTGATCTGTGTCGAAAACGATATAATAATGAGAAGTTAATTGCTACATCATTGCGTAGAGGAAGTGATGCCACGAAACCTCAGCCACTACTGCGATTCTCGCACCCAGCATTCTCTTTTAAATATCATATCTAATATTTTTATACATTTTTACATAGTTGGTGCCTCTAATAAAGTTGGACTCGTTAGCAACTAAGCGAAGGCAGTCGTGGGAAAGAGCAAGTCATCATCTATCAGCGAGATATATCAAACCATTGCAGCCTCCGCAATCATAAGCCATCTTCGGTGCGAAATAAAGATATTTATATAAAAACATAGCTCCATTAATAATAAATGTGCTAAATTATATTATTAAAATAATAAAAGATATTTATTTGAAAAACTGTCAAAAACTCTTCTTAAGATATTGTTAATACTAATATATATATACATATCTAATTCTGTAAGCTACAAATGTGTAAAATAAGATTGTAAGAACTATATTTAGAAATACAAAATCGTTCTGTACTATTATATTGTTATTATAAGATATTTGGTGATGTATAAATACGGCCTAGCCCATAATTCTAGCCAGTGTTTAATAAAGTCTATACTGGAGAGCTGACAAGATAAATAGTTTTTATACTTACATTGTTTCTGATATAGGTTATTTAATGCTATATCTTTTATGAGTATTTTATGGAATAGAGCTATTAGTAATTTTGTCTACACAAGTACACAGTAATCTATATTAATGTTTTTATTATATTCGTTTACGGGATGTCAATTTGTTATATTAAATATGTATATGTTTTTGTTCTTTCCTTTATTAAAACTGAACAAGGTATTGAAAAGTAGTATATATATAATACCAGACTTAACTGTACAATCACAGAAATTGCCCTATCCTATCCCATTTACGAAACATAATTTTGATATTAAATCTATTGCTTCATAAATATTTGAGTGTTCATTTATTATAGTAATGTTTGTCAGTAGAGCATCGAGCAATTATTATGTTTTATTAATCTTTATATCGAGTTTTATCTGAAGTTGACTGCTCGGTTCAGTATATTGTAGCAAAATAGAGCAATATAAATACTATTGTAATATTAAGTAGACCTAATGTCGCAGTCTCACTCTCAAAGGTTGCATGAAAAAAATAGTTTTTGAACCGATAAGACCATTTTTTGGTATCCTTCATTATTAATCTTTTTTATATTTCTTTATGTTTATCTACAAATATTTAAATAGAGTGCAATATGCAACATATATCTTTATAGTCTATCCAGATAATTATGGCAATGGAACTGTTCATCACTTGTTTAGTCAAAACATTGGATACAAAGTTTGAGTCAAACTTTAGAGAGGCTGGGAACCTTAGTTTATTTTCCTTGCATGACAAGTATCGCAAATAAAGGAGGAACTAATGGTCATTTGACTTTAATGTTGGGTTTTACACACAGTAAGTACATAATATTCACAGAAATAACAACAAACAACAAAAATTATTAAATATTACCTTAACATTTACAAATGTTCAGAATTATTATGAAATCGATTTTTATTAGTCATTAGTAACCTAATTCAACTTAACTTATAATAATGGTAAAGAGAAAAAAAACATATTACTGCGTAGTTAACGCAGTTATTACACACAAATCAAAATAATATTTTATGTTTTGTCTGTTCGTTGGCTATTAGACGGATATTGATGGAATTCTGTATTAGTGACTTAGTATATAAGTCAATATATAGGTATGCTATTAGATGGATTTTGATGGATTACTGTATTAGCGACTTAGAATTTAAGTCAACATATAGTTAAATTTACTTTTAGGACATTGTTCTCTATTGCAAATTTTTTCATTTTTCACGGGATGATAAAAAAATGGTTTGGACTATAATTACAATACAATAAAACTACTAAACGGTTACTAGGGTTAAGGTAAACAAGTTCATCACCAGTTGATAGACCATGGTATAAGCCTTATTGATCATAGACTAAGCATATTGTTCCAGTGACACTCTGGGTCTCCCTTAGTAGAGTAATATCAACGAAGCTCTTAAGCTCGATAGTACATATTAATAGTACATACTGATAGTACATATTGATAGTTTATATTGAGAGTACATATTGATAGTGTATATTGATAGTTTACATTGATAGTACATATTGATAGTACATATTGATAGTAAATATTGATAGTGTATATTGATAGTACATACTGATAGTACATATTGAAGTAAATATTGATAGTACATACTGATAGTAAATATTGATAGTGTATATTGATAGTACATATTGATAGTAAATATTGATAGTACATATTGATGGTAAATATTGATAGTACATATTGATAGTACATACTGATAGTACATATTGATAATACATACTGATAATAACATACTGATAGTGTATACTGATAGTGTTTATTGATAGTACATACTAATAGTACATACTGATAGTACATATTGATGGTACATATTGAAGTACATATTGAAGTACATATTGATAGTACATACTGATAGTGTATACTGATAGTGTTTATTGATAGTACATACTGATAGTACATATTGATAGTGTATATTGATAGTTTATACTGATAGTACATACTGATAGTACATATTGATAGTGTATCTTGATAGTTTATATTGATAGTACATATTGATAGTAAATATTGATTACATACAATGCGAACACAATATTTTATTCTACTATCTAGATGTAACTTTTCTCAAAAAGTATTAGATAAAGTTAGTTTAACCTATATAACATTTCCACACACAGATGCAACGACTATAAGCCTATAAATCTCGTTATTTAATAGTAATTAAAAAGCGAGACCTCGCCGATAATTAGATATTTTAGAATGCTTGTGTAGACAGCTTACAAACAGTGCATAAATGTATTTGCTTTACGATTCAAATACAAAACGATAACAATCTCCTACCGATAATAAATAATTCCCACTTCCGACCAAAATATGCAAGATTAATGGAACAAGAGATTACAGATATAACTCTGCAAGACTTAACGCCTGTGATAAATGAACCACGCCTCATTAGCAGTCACACATTAGTACATAATAATATTATTTTTATTCTTTTTAGACGTCTTTTTGTATCGGGGGTTTTTTATTTTTTTATTTATTTTTTGCTTTTTAAAGTTATGTTACTGGTTTCTGAAATGTACTAAATGAACCTACACACACAAAAATTTTAATTGTTTTGGTATTTCTATTAATCCATCCTAATATTGTAAAGAGGAAAGATTTGTTTGATTGTTTGAATTGAATAGGATCCGAAACTAGGGGTCCGATTTTTTTAAAAATGTTTTAGCATTAGAATCCTACATTATGATGAACAAAGGTTATATTTAATACGAGAAATATATCTATTATATTTAATAAAATAAGAATCCAATACCGAAAGTCTCGACAATGTAATAAATTATAAATGTATTAAGTAACATGATTCAAGACTTTTTCATATGGGTAGGTAGATAGGTAGGTTTCATATATACGAATATTAATAAATATAAACATTTAGAGTTAAAATGATTTACAATCATTAATAACACTATGATGAAGGGATTTACATTATCACTAGCTGTTGCCTGTGATTCTTTATGACTACGATCATAAGCCATATAAATATATTTTTACAGTCTACATGGACGCAATCACGGGCAAACAGCTATCCTTAAAAAACTACTTCACCTCAATAGGTAAGTGTAAAAAGCTGTTGGCCTTTATAACAAGGTTTTTTTTTTCCTATATAGCGCGGTCGAAGCCGCTGGGAACAGCTAATTATTGCATAAGAACCTCTCCCCGGCACGAATAAAATGTCAATATCTTGGAGACGACTATTTCTATTTCAATCAAACATGGATAAGAACGCAGAACAGCGTTGAGATGTTGTGTAAATATAGCATTTATAGTAGTGTCAAGGCGTATTGTCGAAATCAGACAATTATTACTCATGCTTAGATTTAAGTCATTTTGGAGGCAATTAATAAGTGAACAAACATCTTTACGGGAAAAATTTACACCGGTAATTGTTTTATTTATATATAAAATTCGTAAATATACCAGAAATAAAACAAAAGGAAAGAAAAAATATTTATTAGATAATAATGTAATGATTTATAATTTACAATGTAAATAAATTGTACATAACGACAGATAACCTTAAATCTATAAATGCACTTAAAACGGCTTATTCTACGACTAAAACTCAAAATAAAAATATACTTAATAACTTCAAGAAGTTTTAAAGAAAAAATAATGCCTTCATTGGTAGTAATGCCGATGTCTAAGTGACAAATAATAAGTTTAGATCGATCAAAAGGACATAGCACGCAAGCGATATGTTTTGTAAATTAGAAGAAATAAAATTTAATTAATAATTATTTATTATAAAAAAGTGTTTTTTTGTAATCGTTCCTTATTCATACTATAATGCTTTTTTTTCTACCTTGAAAGACAATCAGTTTTGACAAAAAAAGTTTTATTCATAGTGTTTTGTAAGTATAAGGGTAGTTTTATTGTACGGAAATTAAAGAAGGGGACCTACGTGACATTTGGTTTGAACAGGATGGCGCTCTGTGCCACACAGTCGAAGTTTGGCGTAGTTACTTCGAAAATTGAATTATTAACCGAAATTCTCAAAAATCTTGGCAGCCTAGAAGCTGCGTTTTGACACCGTTGGACTATTATTTATAGAGAGCCGTCAAAGGTAAATGTCAAACCAAAAACAATTCAACATTTGAAGAACAACATTCGTGAAGCCATTGCCGAAATATAGCTGCATATAATCGAAAATGTACTCAAAAATCAGATCGATCGTATGAGACACTGCCTGGTCAGCTACGGCGGACATAGGAAGAAAGTTATATTCCATTAGTAATCGGAATGTTTTTACTTTGAAATAAAAAATTAAAATAGGTACTCTGATTTAAGGCATTTAAAAGATATATTTTTCAGATCAGTTCTATATTATAATACAATAGTTATTTGAAGTAAACTTTCATTTTATCAACTTTGACGAATATTACGTCAGAACTAATATCAACACGAATAATAAAAATATAAACCTACGTAAAAAAAATACCTACGATTTTGGGCTAACTGGGGAAGTATAGCAGTAAATTGCAAAGTAAACTACATAAAGGACTACAAAATTATCACAAGAGGGTATTCGCTTTTCCAAATTATGCAGCGTAAGAAGTTAACAGCTAGTATCGATAACGATGGCTCAAGCAGATTAGATGCGTATCTGAACAGTAACAAAATCAGTCCATATATTTCTTAATACAAAACTATAACTGATTTTATATAACAACTGATTACATATTACGGACAATATCACTTTAAACTAATTATTGATTACAGATTACTGTTACTTAATACATATTGTTGATTGGAATAGATTGACGTCATAACAAAATTATTATTTTTGGGGCAATCATTGAATATCAATTTATGTTCTAGTTAGAAATCCAGATTAGGACAAATAATAAATAACCGATACGCTTCTTTTTTGCCGTTACGTTGGTCGAGTGGTTAGCACAGACGCCTAACATATAGCGACGTAATGGGGCTCGGGTTCGATTCTGTATGTTTGTATTTCTGGATTTGGTCGTTTATTAAATATTTTTCAGTATTTATAATGGGTATTTCTATGTATTTGAATCCTTGTCTAACACCCTTAACACAAGCAAATAATTTGCTTACTTAACGGTTAGATCAATGTGTGTAATTTGTCCAGTAAAAAAAAAAAATAATAAATAAATAAATATGTATTAATTTCGTACCCTTATGTACCCGTAAATTAAGAAACACAAAATATAAAAAGAAAATAAAGTTATTACAAATGTATTAAAAACTACTTAACATAGATATAAAATAACACTTTATCTATATTATTAGTATTTTTTTACAGACATACAAATACAGACATAATATAAAAGTTAAAAATAATATAAATATATACAGTTGCAGGTAAATAATGTCTAATCGTATAATATAAAATTATGAATATATAGCTATCTCGATTTATAATAATGTGTGTGGAACAGAAATATATCATCTGCAAACATTTCAATTGCCTAACTGTCACTTTTTATGGAATACAACATGGTAACATACAGACGGACAGCGAAGTTTTAGCAATAGGGTTTTGTCCTTTGCGTACGGAATCCTACATCAAAAACAACTCTGAAGATTTTATTGTTACACCGTTGAAAAACAGTCCAGTCGATTTTTATAAAGCTTCTCAAACCCTGGTAATTAATTTTGTTAGTATCATAATATATTATGAATAGATAATATTTTTCATCCAACAACAATCGAATTAATAAATCATTGCTATAAGATAAATAAAATAAAAAAAAACATTGCGATATGTAAAAAGTATATCTGAGCCAAAATATATTCCGGTTTCGTAATTATTTAATCCGCTATCTCTCCATATTAATCGCGAAGGATCGTGATTTTTGTAACGAGGGGTCTGTTCGTTCCGACTGTCTGAAAAAATTATATACATATGCATGAAAAAATTATATACATATGCATGCATACTCCTAGAGAGATGCATAACCAATCACCAAATTTTCTTACAAACTAACACACCACACAGCAGTATTCACTTACTATTCAGTGAACCGCACTTTTTTGCTTTCTCCATGATTTATTAATCCATAAATTCAATAACCATAAATAGTTGCTTATAAACATCCATTGCTGTTACATCTACTGCTGTGTTTGAAATTAAACTTTTCTGCCCAAGCATTAGTCGTTACATTGTTTGTTTGTTCCACCTATGTTTTTATCTCTCAGTAGTATTCTACTTAAACAAAAAGTTTTGACAGGTAAAAAATTCGGAAGGCATTTTTAAGCAGGGTGCTGAAATTCTATATAATTTTTTTTTGTTACATTTTTTAATAATATTTCTTTTCGTATTTGTATTTTTATAAGTGAAATCTAAGTTTTTGTTAGAAATGGTTATGATTAATATTATGGCTTTGCTACAAACCGTTTAAAAAGATCAAAATAGGGAATTAATGAAATAAACTGTAGAGTTGGTCATTTAGTTTATATTTGGGGTAGGAAAAAAAAGCGAAATTTAAATATCAGTAAACTTTTGAAGTTTTTAATTTAATGTGATAACATTTTTAATTAATATGGTCGTTTAGAATAAACATCGATATATATGTAAATATGATGTATAGCTCTGCAATATTAGACAAAAAAAAATAAGAAAGTTATAGCCAGTGAAGAATACATTGTATAATACTTGTAACTAGTTTTGGTAAAAAAAAAGCGTTATTTACTAACTTTTAAACTGTCGTGTTTCATGATATATTATTAGTTAATAAGCAGTAATTAACATTCTATTAAGTAGATATCATATTCCTTTTAATTACCTGACATTTCGAGTAGGTTATACCGGCCATCGTCACAAGTTGACTGTTTCAGCGGTATATGCTCTCCGACGTTGTAACCATAAGGTTGAATTTTCTTTATCCAACTGCACATCTTCGATATTATTAATAATATAATTTCGTCATTTACCGTCACATACAACACTCAGTAAAATAAGATATTGATTATTATGAAAATCGAAAAGAAGTAGCTTTTATTTTATGTATTGATTATTTAACGTATATTGTGATAAAAAATTACAACAGTTCCAAAGTTTTAATCGGAAAAGCAAAAATGGCAAGAAATAAAATTGTTTATTTAAAATTATTGTAAACATATTTACTAATTAATTAAGCTTGAAAAATGTTTGAATAAATAGAGAATGGAAAATTTCATCAACAAGTTTCAGAATTCGAACCTGGATTCTCAGGGAAATGCGTACAAAAATACTGACCTATAATATATATTTTTTAAAACTTTCTTAGGTAAACAGTGATTTATCAAATATGATGATGCCACCCTTATTGGTACACTGACAACTTTATCTACATATAATGCGTTTTTTGAAGAGTTTGTGTGTTTGTTGTATCAATACCCTTTTCATTACATAAATTGATCGTCTCGACATCGTTCCAAACTTATTCCACTAATACGTGGTACACATCTTCCAGAAAACCACACTCTGTATAATCCGTTAATTACTTTTACCGACTTGTAACCCGAAACAATTTAAAGAAATGTGTTCAGAGCGTAGACGTAGTGAAATTACAATATCTTTTCCAGTAAAGCAAGAGCCAGTAAACTGGCTTAATTTTAAATAAAAACAAACAATTATAAGGCGGGCTACCTTCCTAGCAGTAGATAGTTTTCCTGGAAAGTGTTCTCAAAGGACATAATCTGCTGCTTTATTCCTTAGTATGTTAATGTGTTAACTCCTCCCATTGAATTTTAAGAATTTTATTACTGCATTGCAGTTTCCGAAGACAATTTAAAATGGAGTATCCTACCAGGGTCCCTCGACAATTGCATGTGCTAGATGATATTATATAGCACTTTAGGAATCTTGTAAAATAAGGTTTCTGCCGGGCTCAAAGGAATCCATATTAGCTATAGATAGATAGATAGATAGCTTCTGAAATAGTGATCAGCCCAGAAATATTATTAATAATAATATTCTTTATTACACACCACATACTCATATAAGAACAATCAAATACATTCGCATTAATTAAGGTAAAACAAGACGGTCTTTTCGCGTCAGTAACAATCTTAAGTAGCGATGTCTTCGGCTCTTATTCTTCGGTGTTGCGGCTAATCTTACTAGGCGATCCTAAAATGACGGATAATTAAGTGTTTAAACTATGAGTGTATAATAATTCACACTTGTCTTCGTATATATCAAGTAAGGTATCCATAAATCATAAACAATAACCAATGTTCGACGTGGTTACAAATTTTATTTAGAATTATTTATAATAACATATTATTTTGGATAACCATTTTCAAGTCGAGACAAAATAATCATTAAATTTAATAAAATAATTATATTTTTATTTAAGTATGACTATTCATCTGTGATCAATACAGTATGTTTTTTGTTGTTTATATCTCCCAAATACTCTGAATAAAAACTAAATTCTTATTTTTATTTTCAATAATAGAAAGGGTAGGATTTAAATGCTAATTAAACCTAAACATATTTTTAATTTACAAGTATATAATATAGGGTTCGCAATTTAAAAAATACCAATGGCTGTTGGGCTTTCGGGACCTGAAAATAAAAAAGAAGACAGCAAAAAAAATATTCATCGCGTTGTGGTTAGAATGTTGTTGCATTTAATTATGCCAATCATAATACTGTACATTATAAAAATCACAAGATAATTTGAAATTAATAAAATCATAATGTATGGTAGTCCACGTGGTAGTACCACGTTCAGGGGTTTTTTAATATTTATTCTACCGGCATTTTAAATTTTTTGCTCAATTAAAAAATATTCTAGTTGCACTCTTCTTCTTTGCAGGTTGCAAAAAAATCACTTTTTTTAATAATAATATGAATAAAATTTATTAGTTTCAATTAGAAAAAGTTTTGAATACCGTTAATATTATAAAGTGTTAGATTTATGGTTTAATATTTTAGAATTTATACTCAGCAAAGTGCGGACGTGTGAGTAAGAAATGTTAAAAATACTCCTACATCTCTTTAACCCCTACAAAGAAAAATTCCTATAAAAATCACCAAATTATATGGAAGTATCTGGAGTATATGGAATGCAAAAACTCTCCGAAGTGAGTAGTTTTACGGTGATTCAATTGTCAGAGTGAAGTAAGAATATGTCGAAAGAGGTCGCCTTTACGAATTCTGCCTGTCAACGTTTTTGCGATATGGATCTCTTTCTAATCTCCTTCAAGATCTTAAATTTGTTCTTGGTGACATGCTGTAGTTACGTTTCTAATACGATTTTTACTACTTTAAACTTGAAATATATATTAACATATATTTATAGATACTTAGAAATAAATGCGTACATACTCATATTGTTTATAAAATAGAAAACATAATGCTATATAGTAAGCAAAGAAAAAAGGAAAAAATTATTTATTCTTTGCCAAGCGCCAGCTTCCATTACAATTCTTTATCCTACCAGCTATATAAATGTTACATATGTGAAAAAAAACAATTTAAAGAAAACAAATAATAATAAACTTAATTATCCTTATATATGACGGCGCACAAGACGATTTAGTTGATTTTTTTAACTGACAGATGACAGTTGACGGAAGACATAACACCGAGCGCTGGGGAGGCGGCCATTACTAGTTGAGTGCGAGACGCGAGTGTGCGCGCACGCACCCACGTGTTCCGGTGGAATGTTAATCGAATCGGTGGTTCGCGCAACTCTGATGATTGTATTCCTACTAAGTAATTTGTTATAATTAATTACCTACATTTAATACAAGAATTGTCATATTGTGTGTGTGGTTTAATTGCCTGAGACCTACGCCTCGGATCCTGTACCAGAATATTCCATCAAGAACGAGCAAGTCACTTATATGCCTCTCTATCTCCGACATCAGAAGTGGGATTCACTCGGGCTTCAAAACCACCAACTACCCGCGAGATTAGTTTATTGAAGCTACAAAATCACGTCAAGCAAAAAAATGAAGTGATTTTATTATTTGAAACGCACACTACAAGATAATAACAATGAAGTTCCAGAATCAATACAATCAATCAATAGTTGATAATCAATGGTTGTAAATCAATCAATCAATCAAGTTAAATTTATGTTATCTCAAAATTTCAAATTGGAGATCTACCCACATATCAAGAAAATCGAGTGAAAATACCTATTTAATCGCTTAAGCAAGTCGTTCATTAGATTATATGACAAAGCGTTGGAAGAATTCTACGAAAGCAGAAATCGCTGCTGATGAACAAAGAAAAGAAATGAGAAATTATGGCGGTGACTACGCGGTGCGAATGGCGGTAATGGCGTGGCGCGGATGGCGGTGATGGTGCGGGGCGGATGGCGGTGACGGCGCAGCGCGGTTGGCGGTGAAGGCGCGGCGCGGCTGGCGGTGAAGGCGCGGCGCGGCTGGCGGTGAAGGCGCGGCGCGGCTGGCGGTGACGGCGCAGCGCGGTTGGCGGTGAAGGCGCGGCGCGGCTGGCGGTGACGGCGCAGCGCGGTTGGCAGTGACGGCGCGGCGCGGCTGGCGGTGAAGTCGCGGCGCGGCTGGCGGTGACGGCGCAGCGCGGTTAGCGGTGACGGCGCGGCACGGCCGGCGGTGACGGCACTGCGCGGTCGGCGATGACGGCGCAGCGCCGATGGCGCTGATGGTGCTGATGTTGCTAATGGTCGTGACGACGGTCGTGGCGATGGCAGCTATGGCAGCGGTACTGGTAAAGTGCGGTGCGAGCAACGCGTTGAGGTCTGCGCAATTTGTCCACCATCGGATACGTCACAGTATAAAGGTGAATTCGTTTCGATTTACTTCCAATTTTTGCGGTAAATACTCGCTAGATAAAGAAAATTAAGCGATCAAATGTAGTGCATCAGAGACTGAACAACCTTTTAGACAATTGAAGTTGAGTCATGTAAACGAAAGTAAGTTCTTCTGAATTAATTCTTCGAATTGGAGATCTGATATAAGGTTATAACGCAAAGGCTGATTGAAAAGGCTCATGCGCCTGAATCACGTCTGTCATTGTAAGGGCTGATTGAAAAGGCCTCGTACGCCTGAATCACGCCAGAAAAAAAAAATGGTCGGCATGGGCCTAGTATGCCCGGTCCTCATTCTCAGGTTGGCTGGTCGGTAAGGGCCTAGTACGCCCGGTCCACGCCTCGCGGTAGCTGTTGGCTGGTCGGTAAGGGCCTAGTACGCCCGGTCCACGCCTCGCGGTAGTTTTTGGCTGGTCTGTAAGGGCCTAGTACGCCCGGTCCACGCCTCGCTTTAGTTGTTGGCTGGTCTGTAAGGGTGTAGTGCGCCCGGTCCACGCCTCACATTAGCTGTTGGTTGGTCGAAAGGGCTCCATACGCCCGGCCTAGCCATAAGAGATTGTCAGTTGTAAAGGTCGGAAGGGTCGCCTGCACCCGGACCCAGTCGAAAATATATTGTCGATGGTCGAATTGACCTAATGCGTCCGGTCCATATCTTAGCGAAGTGTATTGTAGGTCTAAAAGTATAGCCCTCAGGTCGAGTTATCAAATTAACGTTATGTAACCACTCATCAAAAGCCAGCTATTTGTCAGGCATGGGCGAGCTAACAATAATACTTGACTGTAATGTTTCAGTTGATTCTGTACGAGACTAATAACCGCACGAGGACGTGCGACAGTCAGGGTTGGCCGTGACGGCGCACAAGACGATTTAGTTGATTTTTTAACTGACAGATGACAGTTGACGGAAGACATAACACCGAGCGCTGGGGAGGCGGCCATTACTAGTTGAGTGCGAGACGCGAGTGTGCGCGCACGCACCCACGTGTTCCGGTGGAATGTTAATCGAATCGGTGGTTCGCGCAACTCTGATGATTGTATTCCTACTAAGTAATTTGTTATAATTAATTACCTACATTTAATACAAGAATTGTCATATTGTGTGTGTGGTTTAATTGCCTGAGACCTACGCCTCGGATCCTGTACCAGAATATTCCATCAAGAACGAGCAAGTCACTTATATGCTTCTATCTCCGAAATATATAATGTTCAATATTTGCAAACATATACCTGAATCAATTTAGAATTCAATTTAGTTGAAATTAATTCTCTCGTGATAACTCGCTAAACGTTTTAAGGCCAGCTATGCTATTCTGTAAAAACACATTATGAATTCGAATCTCACTCGACTGATAAAATTCGCTTCACAGACAAATGTTCGTATTTATATATTAGCATTCTGTAAGCACTCGTGAAGAACTATCGAAGTGAAATGACATGTTTATCTAGACTCACGTAACTAGAGACGGGATCAAGAGATTCGATAATGTCGATATACTTTTGCCCAGTCCTTATAAACAAAATAACAAACTAATTTCTTATAAATATTACATGTTATTACCTCCTTATTAAAGAAATGATATTAAAGTGGGTGAATAGTAATTTTAAGATTAAAGATAAGTCGATTTTGTTTAAATTATAATATTGGAATAAATGTATAATCTGTAATAAAGGTTTGTTTTGGCTTTTGACTCTGTCGCAAGTCGTAACTTGAAGTGTATTTTGAATTTTGTTTGTTTTCAAGTGGCTATGGAAAAGACGTGTTTATTTCAACTCTAATCTTAATTACTCAACACTTAAATTTATTTACATCAACCCTAATCCTAAATAGTTTAGCAGAGATTGTTCCTACATTCCTTTACCATTGTGTTTTGTTTGAAGAATTGAGACAAAAACCATGAAGTAAGTTTAGTACTTTAATAGTGTATATTTAATTATTTGAACTTTTTATTCATAAGAAACTGGCTTAACAAAATTTTGATTTTGTAGCCCAACAGAGAGAGCATCGCATCCCTCACGACATCAAATAGAGTTTTTAATAGAATTTCTGGAGAAACATCCGAACCTTGCCAAAGGATTTTCTAAAGTGCCTAGTGCCCGAGATGCATCGAGAAAAGCCTGGGAAGGATTAAGTTTTAAATTAAATAGTTTGGGAGGTTGTGGAAAGACCTGGAAGCAATGGACTAAGGTAAACAATAACAATTATACAACTATTATAACAACACTCAATATATCTAACAATTTTTATATTTTTGTATATTGCTTTAGTATTGGGCTGATAAAAAAAGTGCTGTAAAGAAGAAGGTCTCTTTGAGATACAAGGCTAGAAATAAGACTGGTGGTGGATTTGAGAAGGTGGTGGAGCTTTCAGATGTGGAGGAGAGAATTGTTGCTTTGATGGGTGGAGAAAGTTTTTCAACCGGGGATAGACACTTGGAAATCAATGCATTTCCAGTTAGATAAAATCTTTACATATTATATTTATTTAGTTTTTAATCTGAATATTGTTAAAGTAAAATATTCTCAATAATTTTAGGAACCCACAAGCGTCAGTCTATCTGCTGATAATAATGCCATGCCTTCATTACGGATAGTAAGTATATTATGAATTTTTAAGATTAAATTGTATTATTCAGGAGCTAGGAACATTTTTTTTATATTTTTTTGTTTTAGGAACAGCAGCATGAATCCAGCACTGCAAGTCTGATTGATGTGGATGTCTTCACACCAACAGCAGAGGTATGTATAATAGATAATATTATTCCTTTATCTATATAACTAATATTTTATTTATTAGCATAATAATAGCATAGCATAAGATGCTATTTATAAAATATAACAAAGTCCAACACATTTTAGGTAGATTACTTTCAATAAATAACATTTGAAAATTTTAATTATATTAAAATTTCAGACACCACCATTTAGGGAATTTCAATTTGAGTGTGTCGCTGGAACGTCCCACTCTTCTGCAAGGCCTAGTGTAGTTCATATGGTATTTACCAACTTGTTTGTTTCTACTCAAAATTAATAGTTGTATTATTGTAATGCATACAAATTTTTCTTTTAGGTGATTCCCAACAGTCAGGAAGCTCAGACACCACCAAGAATCAGGCCTCAAAGCCCATTACAGCCACCAACTCCTTCTGGTTCAGGCAAATACCCAGGACGCAGACGATTGGAGCTTAGTGGTGTACAAGCACATACAAGTAATATTAATTTTTAATTATGAAACTACTTTATTTGATTTATTGTTTTACAATTAATTTTATTGTTTTAGCATCTTCGGTTCATCAAAGGCCGAGACATCTAAGAAGGTCACCTCCGTCGCAACGACAGGGTCAATTTTTAAATTTTACAGATAGATTCTTAAAACTAGAAGAGCAGCGCATGGAGTTAGACCGCTGCAACTCTGAGCGTCAGGCTGAAAGCAATTTAGAACTAAAAAAGGTCTTGAATGCTATAGGAGAGGGGCTGAATTTGCTGATTGAAGTAATAAATAAAAAATTGTTATAAAATGTAATATTTAGAACTAAAAAAGGTCTTGAATGCTATAGGAGAGGGGCTGAATTTGCTGATTGAAGTAATAAATAAAAAATTGTTATAAAATGTAATACATTTTTTATTACACCCTATTTTATATATACAAATTTCTCGAACGCCATAAATTATGAATTAAATCTTCACGATAAGATTGCCCTATTGCAGCTTCGCTATGCAAATTGTCATTGTGAACTTGGTTTGAAGTTGCATAGCTAGCTTCATGTTCACGGTCCAAGTCATCCAGTGCCGGTGCAGGCAGACCAGCACGATTGCAAATGTTGTGCAGCACACAACATGCTACTACAATTTTTGCTACCATGTCCGGATCATAGTGGAGAACTCTGTGCACCAACAGGCACCTATACCTGCCTTTCAATATCCCAATTGTTCTCTCTACAGTGTTCCGAGCTGTAGAATGAAGTTGGTTATAGTAGTGGGCAGGAGTCCCATCTTCTGCAGACTGCACTGGCACCATTAAATATGGATGTTGTGCATATCCAGAATCCCCTGTAACAATATGTATAAGTCTGTTTTAAATTTACTTTAATTACAAAAAAATATTTAAATTAACTACTTAATAATAAATAATTTACCAAGCAAATAAACAGATTCACCACCTCTTACAAGTTCTTCAAGGTGGTCACGAATAACACTATTATTAAAAATAAAACTATCATGTGAGGCTCCTCCATATGTTGCATCAACATGAATAATATTGCAATCGGCATCTGTAAACTTTTAGGTTTTCGTTTTATTTTTACACATTCTTAAATAATATTAATTATTATGTATAAAAACTATCTAACAATGTATTTTACCAATTGCACATTTCTTGCATGATATCCTTTGCGACAGTAATAACGCTCCTCGTTTTTTTTTGGTCTAATCATAGCGACATAAGTGCCATCTACGCAACCTATAACGCCAGGAATACGATATTTTTTGTAGAATCTGTAATATTGAAATAGGTTCCCACTTTGTATTCTTGTGTTTGATATATAGAGAAAAAATGATTAAAAACAATTGTTAATATGTATTTACTTACGAACCTTTCTTTGAGTTTGAGTCTTTCACTGGCATTTTGGGGAAACCGAATGTATTTTTTTACTATGATCGGATTGCATAAAGCTTCTACAACTTCATGTAAACTTCGAGAAACTGAAGGCTGCGACACAAAAGAATTAATGTTCTTCCCACATATTCTCTGGTAGCTACCGGTCGCTAGGTAAGACAGAGCGCATAACAGCTGAAAAAATATTTATAGTTAATTAGAAAGTTACTTAATAATTTAAAAATATACTGTCGTTGATAATTTCATACTGCAAAAAAAAAAGCAATCTTGAAATTTTGGTATTTAAAGGCAAATCTGACGTAACTAGTACTTGAAAAGGTTATTCTCAAGTGGCATCAATCCTTACTCAGCGTGGTAAGTGCTCCATCGCATTCCATGGCTATAATTTTTTATTAAGTTATTTTCTAAAAATATAAAATAAGTTTTATGAAATACCTTTAATCTAGTCGTTAATCCTCGTCTCCGGAGTTTTGGATTCTTCAAAAAACACTGAATATCTCCGAAGATTTGGTCAATTAAGTCTTCGGATAGGCGATAACTTTCTACGATATGCTTATGCGTGTTCAAAACGGTCATTTCGCGTATATTAACGCTTTGTCGTCGACTTTCGTTTAAATCAATATCATACGCCTCTTTTAACAAATTAAAAAGTATAAAAGAGCGAGCCATATTATTGAAAATAATTAATAAAAACGTATCTCACTTAAGACAATGTTACAAACTCGGCTGCTTTAAGTTGACTGTAAATTTGACAACTCCATTCCTGTTACGAAAAAACAAAACTCCACGCTTGAGACGATAAATCCCCTTACGGAATACCAATTACATACATTAACGTCAAAATTTCTCATACATAATAGTTCATCTTTGTTCCACACTCCACAGTGTGGCGCTACAAGCGCCGTCTTGTTTTAAAGAATACCAATTGAATATTTCACCGTCAATAACTCTTGTGAGATTATAAAATGTTCTTACAGAATAGCCCTACAGCTCTGTATCTGTCATAGATATTTACACAAATGTGTCTGCATGTGTGTGTAGATATTAATGGGATTTTACATGCATACATATGTACTAGGCTATAACTCAAAGTTTTTTATTAGTTTTACTTTCACTCCCTTTATAGAGATATAAAAATAATTCTATAGTACAGTTTGTACGTTTGTAAGTTTGTTTATGATTAAATACTTTACTATATGTTTATGGCTGTGCCTGCGTGAGTGATACTGAACTTGAATAGTTGCATCGAATTAAATTTATATGTCTTTATAAAAGTTTATTAGTAGCTAACCACCATTCTCTTAAGTTTTGCCACCTTTATTCGTAATACGTTCGCTCTTACGTTTTGTTATAAAAAATTATATATCAAAAACCTAAACTAAACTGTCAAAAACAATCTAAAAATCTTTTACATTTTTGCGTCTTGAAAAACTATTAAATAAAAAAAAAACTATGAATTTAAAAACCTTTGAATCAAATCAGTTAACTTTTTTTCAAGTTTAAACCAGGAAAGTTGTGAAACGAAAATCTATACTACGTTCGTTGATGGCTAAAATTAGATTTATTACAATATACGCTTAGTTCGCAGTCCAAACCAGTAGCTTTTTTATTTGCTTTGATTTGGCTATTTAAAATATACAGTTAAAAACCAACGTTGTCTCTTTTAAAATGTTAACATCATCATCATAACATCATGCAGATATAATATACCAGCTTTAATAAAAACTATTAAATTTAAATCATTAGGTTTTTGCACCTAACTGTCAATTAAATTAAATTAATTATTGATTTCAACGACAAAAGAAGTGAGATGCAAATGGATGCTATTCAATAGTAAGTTAAATAGTTTGTTTACGTTTGTTTTTTGTAATTTGTAAATTATAATTCAACAAATAAAGATATGATCATAATGTCATAAAAAGTAAGTTCATTAAAAGCTAAATTATTTTAGATGAACATTATTTATGCATAAAATAAATAAGCAAACTCTTCAGATATATATTTGTATATAATTTGTTCAGGCTGTAAAGGAACGCTATAAACTGGACCCTCGTTACAACAAACACGATCTTTCGCGATTGGTCTCGAGAGATGGCGGATTAAAGAATTACGAAATCGGAATGTGCTTTGGATCTACTGATTTTTTTAAATGTATATATTTATATGGTTTTGTTTTTAATTTTATCTTGATATAAATTATAACTATAATTTTGTTAAGAATGTCATATCAATAAAATAAGTTTTCATGATTTGTTAATATGAAATAAACACGATGGCACTATTTTCCTGAGGTCTTCGAGGTTCAAATCCTACCCATATCGGAATTTTTTTTCTTCGATATTTTTATAAAAAAATAATTTAAATAACCTTTGTAAACGGTGACCATTTATCGTGGCCGATCTATATTAGGAAAGCAAAACTATTTCAGCATAAGCATTTTGTTTTGTAGGTTCTACAAATGTATACTAAGCTTTTGGATGAGTATTTAAAAAAAAATAGAATAACCAAGTAAACCTTTAAAGAAATACAAATAAATATAATATTGTACCTATTCGTTTGGAATATATGTCGAAAATATCACGGAATAAAAACATAGTATAGACCCTCAGCGTTGCATTATTGTATCCGGATTAGAAACACTCAGATACTAAACATAAACAAATTCTTTTCATCAATTTTAATTTAACGCTGCAGAGGTTGTTACAAGTAAATAATTAACAAAAAATGTAAGGTTTTCGGAGTTTTTCCTTTATATGTGCTATAAAAAATTGGTTCATACCGAATTTCAAGATTCTAGGTCCACTGGAAGTACCCTTTAGGTTTTGATTCTCTTGCGAGTAGTACCGACTTTGAAAAATATTTTTATTATATGATATAACCAATAATTATGGCTTTCCCAAATTTTCTTTTATTTGAGTGGTAACAAATTTCAAGATTCTTAGTTTACGAGAAGTACCCTGTGGGTTTTGATTTCTTTATAAGTTTCGAAAATTGTCGGTAATTTGCAGCATAAATGGTAATCTTTTGAATGCGCTGGCTTAGAGGGTTAATTTTTTCACAGCTCCAAAAAACAGTAGTAGTAGACAGTAGACCTGAATATTTGATATAAATTTTACCTTTACGCGTTTCTGAGAAAAAGGATTTGACATACGAATGAATGGACGGAAAACAAAGTGATCTTACTAGGGTTTCGTTTTTACCTTTCGAGGTACGGAACCCTAAGCAGATCAATTTATATTTTCACCTTCCCCGCAATGTACACATTCTATCATTTCATTTTAATAATTGAAATAACTCTCCTTTGCAAGAGCGTACTTGTGGTAAAAGTACCACATAAGAGGAAAAACCGCAACTTTAGCTTGTGCATTTGAATTCCCTCGAAGTGTCTTTTTTCAATATTCTTATACTCGTTCAATATTCTTAGACTCGTCTTTTTTCCAGAGTATTCTGGATGGTAACCCTTCCTTAACTCTTTTAAGCCAAATTAAGCAGCACTATATTTATTTTAAAGTAAGTAAGTATATATTTTTATTTTAACTACATTAAGTTGTTTTTAATGTCCCTTTAGTATACTATTTCTCAATTCCTAATGCGTCGAATTCTCATTTTTAATCTCGAAGGAGGATCGTCAAAGCTAGTAAAGTCGAAACGAGGGTCTACTTTATTGCGTTCGTTTATCGTTTGATGAAATTACTTTTCATTTAATATCCTTACTTATCTAAACCTTAACATATTTATTTTAAATATATTTTTATATATATTTCTCTAAATAGATTGTCATGAAATAATATTATGTAAATATTATTATATGAGTTATCAAAAATCATTCACGACCATCCATATCGAACAATCTCTTAAAAAGTCTCATATCCACACAAGGAAACAAAAAGGCAATCCACCATAAAAACTTGCTTATCTTTTTAGCTAGCTTTCATGTGCGAAACTTTGTTATAATATTTACTTATACTAGCTGCGAACAAGGTTACAGCAAGGTATTTGCTATTAAGAATATTTGTAATGTTTCCATAAATTTCAAGTTATTGATACTCCTAAAACAAAGAAAATTAATATTTACGGATAAGTAAAACATGTTTCACAAAGTTATCTTAATTAATAATGTTAATGTATTTACAATTCCTCGAAAATGGTTAAGTTCTAGATAAAAACAATATGAAGATCCTTCACATGTGTGGTTAAAATTTAATTATAAAATCATTATTCTCGTAATAAGTTTTGAAATAAAAGTACACAGTTACGTAATTAATAAGTACAAATATTATGGTCATATTTTTCTTGTGTCTGTTTGTTTAAGAAAATTTTCCGGTTGTTTATCTTACTTTTATTAAATTCTCGTAGATTGTGGGAACGCTAAATACACATTTAAGATAATCCCATACATCATGGAATACCTGATTAGAAGATGGTGTAATATGTCAAGTAATTTTCATACGAATCTAAGAGCGGAAAGCTGAGATATCCGAAACATTTGTTTGTTCAACTTATTTTCTTGTAATTCTTGTAATTATAATTCCATTTATTTAATTCAGTCTTGTCTCCAATTTTGAGCAAGTAACTCTCGTAGCTTTGTAAATTAGTTTACTTTTTAAGTATTAAGTCCAAAATCTGTATTATTTTGCATTTTCCGGTTGGGCCCGTCGTAATTTTCTTTTATTTATTTATTTTTTCTTCATTATTGATTGATTTATTATTTATTAAATATTTTTTGGTACCATGCTTTACTGCGATTTTAATTTGTTGAAACATATTTATAAAAAAAATACCATCATCTGCCTTCCCTTATTCTAATTATTTGGTGTCGAGGCAAAATATTCAATTCAATGCAAAAAGATTTGGTGAAAATGTTTGGACGGCCTTGCCTAATGACGTATTTTAATTGCCTTGATGTATATCCTTCTTAGGAATGCGAGTTAGTCTGGTTTTTGCATTTTTATGCAGACTTGGAGAATGGAGTGATATCCACTTACATAGTCCTCAGCCAGTTTTGTGGCATTGTTTAGAAAATTTGATAACATAAATAAGATAAAGACAAAGACATTTTTAACCGGTTTTTCTATGAAATATCCACTTTGAACGATACTTCTAGAAGTTTATAACGCCTTGATAATCTGACAATAAAAATTTGGATAGCATCGATATTGGAATAACTTTTATTGATGCTATCTGAATATAACACGTGGCAGTAGTTATTATCTATGTTATATTTTTTTATTACTTATTAAAACAGTTCTCTCAGCAGGCTATTTCTAAATAAATAAATAAACATTGTTTAATGATGTTAAATTAATGTCTCACCTAAATACTTTCTTAAATATTCTGCCTATTTTTATATACCTATGTTCACTATTGAGATTACTTTTTGTGACTGGAGAATGACTTGTTATTGTTGGCGTTTTTTTCAAAATCTAGAGAATTTCTTTACATATAATAGAGATACATTTTAGCTATGTTTTTAACACATTAAAATAAAAATATTTTTAAATATCATATTAAAAATATAAAATATAACGTTTTATGTAACCAATTAATAATAATTGGTTACATAAAATGTTAAGCAATATTTTTTGAGAAAGTTCTTCAAGAAGAAAAGAAAGAGAAAGAGAATCCACTCGGTGTTCTTATTTATGAACTCGAAGCAAGGCGACAGCTCGTGTCGTGAATATGCGGTCTCAAAACTAGTCAGACAAAAAATAAGATCGGTTTAACATATGCTTTGAATAAAAACTGTGATATTTTCTTAAAATTTATTATTTTTGCATAAGCTTTTTTCCATGGTATAAGTGCACAAGTGTATTGCTTCACCAATTTGTGGTAATGTATAATGTGCTGCGGTTTGGCCATTATTATATTAAATAATAACAGCTTTATGTTAACAACAATATTCACTTTATTACATTTTAAGACTGTAAATAAAGATAAAATAAGGTTTATTGCATATATTTTAATTATTTTATCTATACTAATATTATAAAGAGGAAATATTTGATTGTTTGTTTGTTTGAATTGAATGGGCTCCGAAACTACTGGACTGATTTAAAATAAATATTTTACCATTAGAATCCTACATTATTCTTCTGATGAACATAGGCTATATTTAATACGAGAATAAATAAGGATCCGCGTGAAAATTTCGACAATGTAATAAATTATAAATATATAAAGTAACATAATTCAAGACATTGTCATAATATAAACCTAAACACATATTAATAAATATAAACATTTAGAGTAAAATGATTTATAATCGCTAATAACACTATGATAAAGGGATTTATGTTATCACTAGCTGTTGCCCGTGACATTCTATGGCTATGATAATAAGCCATATAAATATAATTCTTAGAGTCTACGTGGACGCAGTCACGGGCAACAGCTATCCTTAATAAAGTACTTTACCTGAGTCAGTAAATGTAAAAACCTTTTTCGCCTACATAACAAGGCTTTTTTCCTATATAGAGCCGTTAAAGCCGCTGGGAATATCTAGTTAAAATACAAATGAGCTATGGATACAAAACTTGTCAAGGATAAAAATGGGACACCATCCAGCAAATAAAATTCTACTTTCTTTGTAATGTTACTTTATGTCTTTTATATATTTAAAAATATTGAATATTTCATTCTAGATAGATTAAGGCATAACAAACTGTGACGATTACGGTTAGGTAGCAAAATCTCAATTGATTGTATCATTTACAACTACAAATCGTCCATCACAAAGAAATTGTTTTTTAATAATGTCAGATGGAATTAAAACAATTATTTGCACTCAACACCTTACTTCATATATTTAAATAAAAGACTTCTTTATCGGTTAAAGGGCAATAATTTATCTGCCCAATACTGATCTACTGTATGCAATTATCTATTAACTATCGTTATAACTAATAGCATTTATTCCTATATAATTAACTCTAAATAGAGCTATAAATAGTTTTTGTCAAAAATGGTTTAGAATATTAGATTGGTTCTCATCATTTTACTGGCATGAATGAACAGTCTTACTTTAGTTATGTTCTTGAAAATGAAATTATTATTAATTCAGAACACTAATAATTTAATCTTATTATTATGATTGTGATAATAAAAATGTTCTTCAATCCTAAAAAAATATAAAAATACCAATTACAGGTTTCATGAGAAAAAATACCACTTACAAAGAGAAATATAATATTTGTTTGCAAGGCGTCAAGAAAAGCGATGGTACTTAGGAACGGCATATTGCGAGAAAATTGCTCCCACATTTCATTTTCCGGCAACTAAAACACAGACATTTGTTTTTAATAGAAATCGTTGTCCAGATATTTTTATAATATAAAGAAAGTAATTACTTCTTATTTTTAGAGATATAAAAGTTAAAATATAATTTTCGCTTTCATCATCTTTAAATAATAATTCAACTTAGTTGTTTCGTGATAAATGTATATTTTTATACGACAATAAATACTTTGTATTTTTCTGCTCAAGAGTCAAGAAGTTGGATGGATGGAGTAGTATTTGTTCTTAAAATAAAATTACAGTAAAGGACTTACTTCGTTAAATATGGCATTGTAGCTTAAATAACGTGTAAATTCAATTACAGAATAAATGCCTAATGATCGTCAAAAGAAAATGCTTTTGAATATTTATTTTTCTCTTTAAAGAGAATAAAATCAACTTTTCTGTCTTGTAAAATATTTTAAAATAATGGACCTGAAGTTGATTGTTATGGTTTTGTAAGATTTCTTAAAATAATGAATAAATCATTCCGATGCATTTTTAGAAATCTTTTTGCTAATGTTGTTACATATGTTATATAAAGTTATAATAATTTGGAATACTAAATGTTTAGAAATTAATCTTTATGGTAATATAATACTTTAAATGTTTGTATTTATTTTCGTTGCAAAAATTTATCTCTACAAAGAAAAGCTTATTTCATAACTTTATAATCATAACTTTTAGTTTAAAAGCAGTCGTTTTCCAGTAATAAGAGCTGTAATACAAGTTTTGATCCGTTTTGGAATACACAAATTATGGAGATTTTCAGTTAAAGATCACCCAGATTTTGATAAAGTACGAGTAGAATAACAGTCTTGTCACGAACTTGAAATATAACAAAACTTATAATTACAATATAACTTGAATAGCTTTTGTGGATAAAGCTATAACAAAATGCAAAATTCAGGGCAAAGTATTATAGTATATAACTGACAGCTACAATGTTGTAGTTGTTAGGCGAGGTGTTGCGGCTCACCTCACTACACGGTCGTGCTAATTACACTAGAGTTAGTATTTATTCTATGAGTGTGTATTAATTAATACTACCTTAATGTTAGAATTAAAGCTAGAAGCTATTGAAATAAATATTAATACTTTTATTATAAAAAATAAAAATTACATGGCACTACACTCCTTACTAAGCACTGGTCAGATGAACCCAGGGGAGCGTCGACAGTTACTGCAAGTAAGTAAGTTCTCGGGATGTCTAGTCAGCAAAAAATCCAGCAAAAAGGCAAATGGTTAACCTTAAGGATTGCCAGTTAATTAATGACCAACAATATGGCCTTCGCAATGGTCGATGAGCGGGTGATCTTGTGGTGTACCTAACATACCTTTAGTAAACACCATTGAAAGTAAGGAACAGGGCAGTTATTTTGCACATTTCGAAAGAATTCGATCTTGTATGGCACATGATGCTCCTCTCGAAGTTTCCTTACTATGAGCTTCCCTAGAGTTTATGCAAGTGGATGATCAGTTTTCTTATTAGGCGGAGCATAGCATGACAAAGAGTAAAGTAACTGTTCTAAAATGTAAACATGGTATTAATGTACATTAACGACAAAAAAATGTTACAGGGGTAATTAGAATAATAAAAGTAGTAAGAAAATGATATTGTTTGTGAAATTGCATTTTTCTGATTGTCTATGGAGCCATTATCTGAAAACTACAAGACTGATTTTAATTAAATTTTCTTTTCTCACAGCGTATTGCTCATTCGGTTTGCAGAATACTTTTTATTGAAAAATTTATATTTTAACTTAAAAAAAAAAACAAAACTTATATGGAATATAGTTGTTCCTTATCTTCAAAATTACTCTATTTATTTTAATAACAGCTTCAAAGAACAATAGCTCAAAGCTCGACTGAGTACTTACACATTTTACTGTATAGATAAACGGTAACTTAGCCTTAGCACACCGTCTTTACGTTCTTTGACAGGAAGAAGATCTAATAACAATAGTTTTATATCTGCTCGTCGTAGTTGGTCTTCGTAGTCGTCGTCGTAGTGTTTTTTTTTTGTTTTTACGTAAAGTAAGGAACCCTCAAAATATTACTTTAAAAAAATAGGGCTCATGTTATATATTTGTGTAAATATCTAATTAAACAAAATATATAATAATAAAGGATTTACCATGTTTTGTTGGTTAAATACATTATTATTTCGCCTTTAAATTATTAATTTGTTTCATATACCACACATTAGTGTATCAAGTCATCCATCAAGTGTAGTACAGTTAATTGTCAGTAGAGCGGTTGCGGCTGACCTCTGTACCACTGTAGTGTTGTGATGTACCAGTGATTACACTGAGAGAGTATTCTATATTTATTAGTATTATATATTATATTTATTCCATATTTATTGAGATGAAATTACGCTATATATTTTTAATCTTAGATAAAATGTATATTTAAATCAACTCTCATTACTTTTTAAAACATCAGATGCAAGAAAATGCATTATATTCATGAATACGCAATGTCTAGTAAGACATTTAGAATGAAGAGTATATAATTAAGATTATGAAATAAAAAAAACATATGGGCAAGGTTTTGATAAATGTAAAACTTAACCATGTAAAACTTCAACAACCTCAAAATGTTGTTAATACGTTGCCAATAAAAAAAAATGTTATTCGATAATTATATTTATTCAATCTTTATAACGCGTATTTTAAATAACCAAAACACTTATAAAAAGACCAATGAATTCTGTATATATTGTTTCTTATATTGTATAATATAACATAGACAAAACTCGTAATTTCTGTTTAGCAATATTGAAAACTTATATTTCGACCAGAGTTTGTATTTGTAGCTTCAAGTTACATTTTATATTTTTACGATGGCTATGATTTAATCAAGAATCTAATGATAATAACGATTTTTCATGAAAACATTTTTTTCTTTTTCCTTATTCCCTTTTATTCAATTTCCAGAGCGCCGTTTTCGTTCACACGAGTATTTTCACAGATGCAGATTTTATATTTTAATTTATGTTTTTGAAAATGTATTGAATCATACCTAAATTAATTTCTTGAGATATTCATTTGATCAATATCCAATTTGAACACAAATTATTAATTTCTTACTTAAAATTTATAGTCCAAATGACTGTTTAACCGAAAGACTCACTATGACTTTTTAATCTGTTTATTTATCACCATGTGTTCAACTTTATTATTTGAAATACAGAATTAACCAATCACCATATTGTGTTCAATACAATTATCTCTATTCAACTCTATTGAACGAAATACCAAACAGGTGGTTAATAACATTTTAAATGAATTAGTCCCTTAAAGGCACAATTAAAAAAATGTATATAATTATTCATAAGCAACTCAATTCTCGCCTTATTTCTTAGAATGTACCTAAATATTTTGATGTTGATACAGTTTATATTATTATTATTTTTACGGGTAGATACTTCAACATTATTTGGTTTTCTTGAATAATTATTGACATTGACAAATGGTTGACATTACAATTATAAAATTTGTTGAAGTATTAATTTTTTACTAGATTTGTTAATTTGTGTAAATATAAGTTGCTGTCAGCTGTACAGGTAATCAGAGATGCAAAGGTAGAATGTTGTCCGATTTGGCGGAGAATGCCCCATATATTATATGTGTTAAATGTAGTATTTCATTTGTACCTTTATTACTTAATTAATACTGTTTGAAAATATCTATAAACATGTAAAGCCATGTTAAGCTTATTTTAATTCATATAAATATAGAATGAAAAATAAACCGATACGGGCAGGGATTCGAACCCGCGACTACTGGGAAATTCCCAGTTCAGACATTTTAGTCGTACTTTCATTTATACTTTTTTAATAATTTTATTAAAAGAATCAGAATTATGCATACGTTATCGTAGAATTACAACCAGAAATATCATTTTAAATCGTGTTAGGAAATTGTAGTTAGGAACAATGCGACTAAAAGCACGTGTAATTATTAAAGGCCACTTTTTCTTTTCAGAATCTACCGAACCGACTTTTCTGCGGTTTTACTAAAAGGCACTTCTTGAGGAAAGTTTAAAATAATATACAAAGGTTTTATTTAAATTAATCGAAATATAACGATTAGTGTAGAAGAGTAAAAATCTCGCTTGCCAGGAGCTATAGCCGTTGTCGGGCATTGCAGTCACACCTCTGGTCAGCGGCCAAACTTCCCACTTTACATTTAAACTTCTACTCACAATTTGTAGCGCATGTCACATAAAGCCTCTGTTGAGGCATTAGATAGAATAATGTATAATTTACTCAACAAAAATAGCCCGATAGATGGCAGCACTTTTTTTCTCTCTGGTGACTTTTGGACAATCTTTTTCCGTTATACTAGGAGGAACCAGAACAGACTAAGTCAATTAATTTCTTAGAAGATCTTATCCTTGGCTAAATGTAACATAACAAATATCAGAATTTCATTGTCCAGTGAAAACAATAGGCAATTTTCTAATGCTTTGCTTAAATTCGGTCATGGTGTTTTCCAAACCGATCAATTTAAAATAAATATTTATAATCTATGTGTTTTAGTTCCAAACGTGGAGGAATTGAATGGAAATCAATTCTGACTAACTAGCTTGATGGTCTGATTATTGGAAACGGACATTAATTTTTCAAAGTTCAATGAATATATTGTTAGTCATATTTATTTATAATAATTTAAATGGTAAATACATTGGAATTTACATGTTTTAGTTCATAAGTTTCAACAGTAGCGCCACCTACATAATTAATTATGGAATATTATTTAATATTTATTGTTAAATGTTTTAAGAATTAGAAGCATAGAATATTTTAACATAATGTTTAATCTTTTATTAATTATTAGAACTTATTATAAGGTATAAATAATATCATCTGTAAGTTGGTTATGAAATTGTAAATTACCCTCGCCTAAATATTATAGTGTTAAAATATTATAAAACGAGTTGTAAGGGCTGCTCTCGCCCATTCTATTACAAATGGTTGGATATTAAACATTAAAGTGCAAGTACTGTGTATTACTAAAACAAGTCTTAACAAGTCAGAAGTGTTCGACCGCTGTAGTATTACGCGCCACGTGTCGATATACACCGTTCGCAAGATATCCTGTCCAAGAATGCTGATGAAGATGATGTGCTGCCACTGCCGTTGAAAAGCCACGAAAATAAGAGACGACGTTAAAGTTACGTCTAAGAATGCTGATGAAGATGGAGTGCTGCCACTGCCGTTGAAAAGCCACGAAAATAAGAGACGACGTTAAAGTTAGTATTTGGGCCTTCTCCGAGTGCTGCTGTAGTAACCTCAAGCGACAAGGAGTCGTAGATTTAAAATGATATTGCAAGTACGTAAGTTTTTTTTTTTCTTAATACCCACGTTTTGCCATCTGCTTAGCAGGCTAATTATCTAGCTGGTTATTTGGCAGCATGCTCAATATAGAATATTAATAACTTTGTAGCTTGAAGTTAATAGCACTACTATTAAATTCATTTCATCATATATATCATATTCACTATTAACCATATCCTGTTAAAATTCAATCATATGCGAAATACAATAAGAGCCTGAATATTTACCAAAACTTTACAGTGTTATTAATACAATATCTCTCCATACATGTTTACATCGCTTGGAGTCTTTGGTGAAGACTTACGTCGGAGATGGAAAACTCTATACTACTACTTGACTGCTAATCTGGAAGGGAATTCGTTGCTATGTTATGAAAATCAACAACATGTCAACATCTACTGGAAGAAGCGGTCAACCAAGTACTTTCTTCCTGATCGCGGGATGGCAGTGCAAGCAAGCAGCACTATACAACGATGGACCTGAATACAACGACAAGGTGACAGACAAAACTTTATTATAAGAAACTAGCCCTAGAAAAGTTTTGCATAATTAAGTGACCATGTGATTTATAATATTATTCTTACTACGTATACCAACTTTCAAAGCTTTTAAGACCCAGTTGTAGTTTAGAGACGCGATATTTTTTTTTTCTTTGCTTTTATTAAGTTACTAGCTGTAGGCCGCGGCTCCGCCCGCGTGTAGGTCGCTTTTCGCGTAATCTGTGGAAACTACAATTATCCAGACCTATAATAGACTTATAGTTAATTCTATAGTATCCTATTCAAGTGGAAATTTTATCTATATAGGCATTACATTGCTACGATATCAAACTGAAAATAATAACATACATCTACATCACACACACACGACCAGGAGATTATTCAGATATACGTATTAAAGCATATGGATTCGAAATATTATGTTTTTGACAATATAAGTATAGATATAGATATAGAAAATCAAATGCTGTTTAGAGCAAGGTTGTTCATAATTGAATGTCTGTGACATTTAAATAATTTATTTGGATAAGGAATAATATCGTAATTATTAAAACACCTTCGAAAGTGTATATTATTTTAGAACTAATTTCATAACCATAGAAAACGTTATACCTTAAATGCCTTAAAAGCTTTATATACCTTAAAAGCTAGATATATCTTGTCGCGGACTTCTTTTTAAAACATTTAAAGAGAAACAATTTCATAGAACATCATTTTTGCGTAACTTTCACCGTTTTCGCAGCGCACGCAGTTTTTTGTTTATTTTTTTACACCTTGCGTTAGAATATTCAAGTTTTAGTAATCATCCCTAATTTTTTGAAAATGAAACATAGCCTATGTCACTCGGGAATAGTGTAGCTTGCCAACGGTGAAAGAATTATTAAAATCGGTCCAGTAGTTTCGGAGCGTATTCATTTCAAACATACAAAAAAATAAACAAACCTTTCCTCTTTTTAATATTAGTATAGATATAACTGACGCGGTAGTTGAGACTTTGAGACTTGCAATATAAAAGTAATGTTAGTATTTTAGATTACGATTTAGGCTTTAATGTCTTTATATATGACATAGAAGTGAACACTCTCAATGAAGGGGTAATATTCGGTTTACAAAATGTATGTAGGTTATTTAAAGAACGATTTCTTAAAAAAAAGAGTATATTCAGTTGTAAATGATTAAAATATAAAACCCAATATTAAACAAAAAGAAAAGGAATAACGTTAGATATTTATATATATATTTTTTTAAAGTAGCACTTAACATCATAAAACTATTTTCAAATCGTGATGATCCTTTTGTTTAAGATAGTAAATAGTAAGTAGTTCCTTATAGTATATGGATATATATTTACACAATATGAATAGATGAAGTATAATTTTAATTTATACAGATTAAAATGTAGACTTGTCTCCTTTCAGAGAAATTAAAATTCTAGAATATCTTATAGATAGACTTAAATAAATATGACTCGGTAAATATTACACTCCATAAATTTGGTAGGGTCAGATCTAAATGGCCTTGAGGACCGTATGGAAATAATAAGCCAATGCTTTGACGCTATAAGGGGTAGATTTAGATATGTTTACATTTATTAAATAGGTAAAGATTTGAATTCACGATATTATTTTATTACTTCTGCAACTATATTTTATTTTGTTTTGCTAAAACTACTCCATAGATCTTAAAATATTTATATTTAATTTTGAATTTGTAAGTTTAGCATCAGGTTTCGATAGACGTTCGTTTTTAAAACCAAGTTGGATACTTGGTTATCCACGAGGATAGGGTTATGCCATATTAAGTGGAGAAATTAAATTTTATGGAACCCAATAATATCTGTTTTGAGAAGTTTCATTGGTTACTTTCATAAATCAAATTTGCTTTAAAAAACCATTTTTTAGGTGGGTAAAAATAAAGTTTAAAAACGTTTAAAATCTGAACCGGTACTGTCTAAATATAATCCCGAACTAAACAGACTAATTCAATAATAACGCGTATGAATATGAAGCAATGATACTGGTATTTATTACTAAAACATATTTCTATTATCTTTTATTTGACCGTTCAAATTACTTACTGAGTGTTAAGTTCTCAGTAGTAGGTATCTGTACGAATTTATGATCTTAAATTTTGAATCGATTATTGAAAAGGTAAAACGCAATAGGTATTCCGAAATAAATTCATTAGAATCGATAAATTATTTCAGAACGATGATAATATAGGTTTAACATTTAGATCGATTTTAAACTACACCAATAAACGCACATTACATTTAATACATAAACGTACATTTCGTATTAAATTGTAAAAAAAAATAAAGCAAGCAATTAGGTCTTCTAAATCCCTATTAAAAAAAAAAACTTTAAACGATATGCGTGGCACTCGATTATTTAATTTCCGATAGTATGTTAAAGAAGAAAAGAAATAACTACGATGAATTAATTATCTTACACGCGTTTTTGAACTGTCAAATCGAGGAATTATATAAATCCACAGTAAAAGTTTTACTAAACAAGAAATAATTGCATACCTAAACAATATACCATAATTGACAGTTCAGACAGTTCAAATTAGGTATTTCAAATTAATGAACTTTAAAAAAAAATATATAATTTTCTAGGTTATGACTGTTTATTACTTAAAAATAGAATTATTATAAAACATGCCTCCTAAATATTCTTATTAGCAATATGAAACATAAACACATTAGACTTAAAGACTCTGGTAACTTGAACTCTAGACAAGACAAACATAAGAAAATTAGCAAGGAATATATATTGTCGTACCTTAGGGTATAAGAAGTAATATTATATATGGTACGGCCTCCTAAACCCCAAGTCCCAACCCCTAAATTTCCAAGAATCGTATTATTTTCAGTATAACGTTTGTAAAATTTAATGCAGTTGAATTCTATTAAATGATTTATACTGTAGATAATAATAAAACAAAAATATAAAATACGTTTTAAATAATTGTATCATTCATTGTTTCGATTATATAGTAAACTAGATGTAGGTATACAATGTACAAAATTACGATTTCAAACTCGGAATAAAATTAATAACACTTTTATAACAAGTGATTGAAAATTTAATTGACTTAACGTTTTAATGCTTTATAAATAAATTAGTTAATCATTAGTTATTGATTTAGTGCAAATTAGAACAATTGGAAATAATAATATAAATAGTAAACTTCTAAAGAAATATGATTGGTTTTATAATGTTCTCCAATTGTATGAAAAGTATCGTTACATCTTCAAAATAAAAATGAGGACTATAAAAATGTTCTATTCCCACTGATGATTATTTTTTTTTTTAGTTAAGAATATTTTCAATATTGATACGGACAGAGTAAATAAAGAATGTAAAAATATGAATTTTATTTATATTTATTTATAAAATCTTTATTAAACAAAGAAATTTATACAATTGGCGGACTTAATGCTATAGCACTTGATGCCTACTAATTATCTAGAAGTACCCTCGACCCCTAACTTTTTACAATTTCTTAAATAAAAAGAAATATTTATTTTATTTATTTTATATTAAAAACTTATTGCACATACAATTATTACAAGAAATTACAGTAGTAGGATGTTGATACAGTAAGAAATTTTTGTGCAAAGGCGGTCTTATCGCTTAAAAGCGATCTCTTACAGACAACCCTTGATGAGTAATGAATATTTGCAAGGTCATAGGATAGTGCAAGCATACTACAACGAGAATAAGAATTTATACATAAGGACACAATAAAAAAAAAAACTATCGTTTTTAATTATATAAGTAATTAAATAAAAATGATTATTTATAAATATACACATACGCACATACATATACATACATATATCCGTATATATAAATAAATAGAATAAAATAGATAACCTATATAATATATGGTATACATACTTATGATAAAAATATATATTGCGTAGATAAATAATATTGCTTCAAACGATTTTTCAAAATTGACAGTGATTTAGAAGTTTGAATTTCTAACGGTAGGTCATATATAAATATTACAATTGTCGTGAATCTTGAATCGTGTTATGGTTAATAACTAAATGTAGCTTCCTTATTAACTACCTTTAAAGTATTTAAATTTTCTAAATTCGGGTGAATGAACATTTTCTTAAGATGTAAAATTTAAAACTGTTTCGATAAAATACGAAATCATTTAAAATTCATTTTTCTTTAAAAAAATATAAAGAAACTAACCAAATATAACAATACAAACGTAATACAAAGTAAAAACAACCTGCTACTTCCAACAAAACCCATGCATAGTATGAATTTCAAAGTCATATATCTCTGTAGTCTGATCATTAATATAGCCTAACAAAATGAGCTTGGTTTGCTTTTATTAATTAAAGATTTATTTGCTTAGAATGAGTTTTAAAAAGTTAAAATTAAATATATGTTCATAACAATGATATTAATAAGTAAATTATTGAATAATGTGTTGAGTACCAAGTTGGTGTGTTACGTGGTAAAAATAAATGTAAAGTACCATGTTGGTGTAAAAATGATAACGTAATAACATGTTTGTGTGTCCCGTAGTAAAAATAAGAAATTGATGCCATGTTGGTGTGTCCAATAGTAAGGTAAGTATGAAATACCATCAATGGGTGCGTCCCGTGGTATAAAAAAATAAGAATAAACTACCATCTGTGTGTGTTCCGTTGGTAGTAGTAAAAGTATAAGAAATACCATCTGTGTGTGTTCCGTTGGTATATAAAAAAAATAAATAATAAGAATAAACTACCATCTGTGTGTGTTCCGTTGGTAGTAGTAAAAGTATAAGAAATACCATCTGTGTGTGTTCCGTTGGTATATATAAAAAAAATAATAAGAATAAACTACCATCTGTGTGTGTTCCGTTGGTAGTAGTAAAAGTATAAGAAATACCATCTGTGTGTGTTCCGTTGGTATATAAAAAAAAATAATAAGAATAAACTACCATCTGTGCGTGTTCCGTTGGTAGTAGTAAAAGTATAAGAAATACCATCTGTGTGTGTTCCGTTGGTATATAAAAAAAAAATAATAAGAATAAACTACCATCTGTGTGTGTTCCGTTGGTAGTAGTAAAGGTATAAGAAATACCATCTGTGTGTGTTCCGGTGGTAATAGTAAAATTGAGATATATCCCATGTTGATGATGTGTGTCCATGGGCACCAGATCATAACGGCATGTCCGTTGATCTGGCTTTTTGTAAGCAGCCTGGTTTGTCCGGTGCAAAGAGAACAAGTATTTATGATAAAAACGATTATTATTATATATTATTATTATATATTATTATTATATATTATTATTATATATTATTATTATATATTATTATTATATTAACGAGTATTTATGATAAAAATTATAATTATATTACGAGGACGTAATAAGATGTCAAAACGGCCGATAGTAAAGTTATATGTTGTATAAATGTTATGTAATTTCGCACATTAAAAGTATAATTGGATGTTTTTTTTCTTGATGCATTGTATTTTTAATAATTTGTTTTTCTCTATAACATTGTAAGATCCTGAATTCAGATGACCATTTGGTCTACTGGTTTCCAGAATGTTTATTAAATTAGAAATTAGTCATTTAATATATGATGGTTGGTAATTAAAGAAATTAATGATACAATTACGAGGTCGTAAGATTACAAATCAGGAAAGGCCGAGTGTTAGTCATATTTATTTATAATAATTTAAATGGTAAATACATTGGAATTTACATGTTTTAGTTCATAAGTTTCAACAGTAGCGCCACCTACATAATTAATTATGGAATATTATTTAATATTTATTGTTAAATGTTTTAAGAATTAGAAGCATAGAATATTTTAACATAATGTTTAATCTTTTATTAATTATTAGAACTTATTATAAGGTATAAATAATATCATCTGTAAGTTGGTTATGAAATTGTAAATTACCCTCGCCTAAATATTATAGTGTTAAAATATTATAAAACGAGTTGTAAGGGCTGCTCTCGCCCATTCTATTACAAATGGTTGGATATTAAACATTAAAGTGCAAGTACTGTGTATTACTAAAACAAGTCTTAACAATATATATTTTAAAAAATTGCATAAAGAACCTTACCAATATATTAATATCATTTATGAATTACATTATATGTGCAATAAGAAGAATACGAAACAAAATAAGGAAACTATTATTTGTTAAAACCAACAAAAATAGTGGTTCTTATCTACATCTGCGAAAATTTAACAAGTGAATGTTATCACAAAAATATAATTATGAAGGCATGGTTGGTTTTATTCTGTTTTAAAAAATATATGTCGCCGCGTAGGCTTGGCGAACAATAGAAATAAAAATAAAAATTATGAGTTTCATTATTTTTATTCTATTTTGTTAATTTACTTTAATGTTTCATTATTGTTATTGTTTTTAGTAAACGTAATGACTAAATTAAATATGAGTCTGTTCTGATAGATGGCAGCACTTGAAGTTAATATTAGCAAAACTTTACAAAAACCTTAAATGTTTTTAAAGCCTGTTTTAAAGCAAATTGTTTGATAAAATATTTTGATAATTTTTGTAAACAATGTAGTACAGACTAAGTTTGTAGTACTTAGTGGTTAATAAGTAAAAATAACTAAAATGACTTGATTGTGAATTAGCGCGAAAACATGTCTTTCCGAAACGTATTTAAGACTTCGTACAATGTCTTGGATTCTATTATTATTGTGATAGTGACGGTGAAAACATTAATTTTAAGTTCGGTCTAATAACGAGAGATAAAAAGTAAAGTGTGTGTATAGTAACTAAAAAGGTGTTTTAGTAATTCCTCATAAATACTTAGAATTAATTGTTAAAATTAGAAGTGATTTTGTAGTGAAGTAAAAGAAAAGTAATTAGATAATAAATTCAATTTGTGTAAAATGGATAATGAAAGTGGCAGAACCAATGGTTCATTAGAAGCCAACGGTTCTGCATATTTTTTAATAATACGATTGACATTAATTCGTTATATACATTATTTACTCTTATGTCGAGAAATCTTCTCTAAACTTTTAAATTATTTATTAATGAATTAAAATATCTGAAAGACATCATTATTGAGTGTCCCAAAACACTTATGCACATAAAATATTTCTTCCCAAGATTAACGAACTTAGTCCAACTAAATTACTATTGAATGAGACCCTCGTGGTTTGTTATATAGCTTTACAATGAATATCGGTTACAAGATTGGAATTGATTTAATTTCAGAAATTTGTTGTTTCAATTTCGGAAATATGGTTTGTATATTTAGTTTGTATAGGATAATTCATTTGGTATATTAAATCAGTTGCAGAATAGATAATTTAAGGGATTGTTAAGGAAAATATTGAATTGTTGTTAATATTCCAGAGAAAAAAGTTATTTGAATAAAAATCTATTACAATCTTGTATTTATTATCGAGGTAAAACTAATAAAATAGTATTCAAATTATATTTTTATTTATATTATTCTTATTTTTGTCTATTTTTTGTTACTATTTTTATTTTTAATTTTTAAATATGCATGACAGAAGATTCGACATTTAAAAAGGAGAGACCAGAACTGGATGATGAAAAAAAAATAGATTCGTGGAATACCCACGAGACAATTTGGTTTTTGCTTTAGAAGGTGGACCAGTATTTGTAGAGATTTTTTGTTAGTTATATAAATTCTGGTAGAAACTGCGATGTAACGAATTTTAAAGTTTTAGATATATTCAATAAATGTATAAAAAATTCATACAGCATATCTTTGTACCCCTTACTTTCTTTTGATAAATATTAAATTATCAAAAATATATTATACATATAATCTAACGAATAATAGAAAATACCAAGATTACAAGGAATATTCGATAGACTGTATTTTATTATGTCATTGTCCTATATTTGTATAAATAGGATACACATGATCCTAATTTAATAAATTATTCAATATACAATTACTAGAATAAAGTACACTTATATCATAAAGAAAAGTAAAGTTCGGATTTAGGAGATTTTCTTCACATTTATACCTCTGCTGATTGGTTTTCGTTCCATTAGTAACCAACTGGTCCCGAATCTTCATTTGAATCCTTTCTCTTCTGATTCAATTTATTACCCATCTTTCATTAATTTATACAATTATATATATTTTCAGTTTTATTTTATCATAACGCAAATCATTTATTGAGCTTTCAGTTAATTATTGGATAATAATCCAATACTACACCAAATTTCATAAAAAAATATTGCAGAAGTTTTGTTTTATTGTATGTTTCTGTTTTTATTATTGTATATTTGTGTTTTCCCCTACAAATAAAAACTCTAGAATCATATTAGTACCTACTAGTACTGATAACTCCGTTAAAGCAAACTATTTATTGATGTGCGAACAAACAACAACAAAAAAATTAAATAAAAACTGTGTAATGACTGAACTTAACACTTTACAATAAGACTTAACAATAAATATAACATTGAGATTTTGCTCCATTTCTTACACAGTAATAAAAATATTACAATTTGATATTTCAATGATGTTATATTTTCTAATGTAAAACTTTAAACTAAACAATTGTTAATATTTCTATGAACATTATGTACTCACTGTGTCTAAAATACATCACAATTAAATAAGCTTCAGTTCCTCCTTTATTAGCGATGCCCGCAAGGCACACGCACACTTCAAGTTATAGGTAAACACCGCCTCTCTGTAGTTTGACTAAAATGTTGTATTCAAGGTAAACTTGTTTTGACTAAACAAGTGATGAACAGAAATCATTAAAACATATGTAATACGTCAGTCATACGGACACGTTATATATTATTATTATAATAGTACTAATATACTAACATACTTAACATTACCATTGACTTTGCAAAAAAATAATTACTTTAAAAATTACGCATAATTTAGCGATCCTGAAAAATTTTATAAATAACAAAATGTAACATAAATAATACAAATATATTATAAAATAATACTATTAAATGATATATAGGTATACCTATTGTGGAAAATATGATTCAAAGCCGATACCATTTTTTTAATACTTCGGCTGGTTGGTATGAGAAGAGAGTAATCGAAAAAGACCAAAAGAAAAAGTGGAAGGATTTGACATATTGCGTCAACAATACTACTAGTACTGAAACGGGCATGTGGTTGATGTATATCTGTTTCCTGAAACTGCGTTCGTATAGTATCTACGAAGTGGAAGGAAATATATAAAATAAAAAATACTTTTAAAAATGTACAACATTGTTTATACATTTTTAAATACATTGTGTATTATGCATAAGTTTTATTTTTTCATTTTACATATTTATTATAAATTAATTATTTATTTATAATAGTAAACAACGTTTTGTTTATATTAATTTGGAGATAATGTAATAAAATTATTACACTACCTTCAAAGCAGGTTTGAATTTCATTTCAATTAATATTTCGAACGTGTCATAGACGTCTGCATACGTGGACGGAGTCGCAAAAATTAATCAAATTATGTTATATAAATAACTCAAATTATGTTATTTGTCGTTATATAAATAGGTCATACAAAGAAAAATAACATATTACTTTATATAAAACAAAAACTCAGGATCGCTATATTTAAGTCGTATTAAAAGAAAAGTTAACGAGATTGTTAGCAGAATATCTTAAAATATTCCACGTTTTACTGTAATTAAAATAGCCAATAAATATTTATTGTTCAATCACTTTACTTTAACTTTTGAACTATGTTTGAACAAACTTTTAAATTATAAAAAAAAACAAAAATTGCTGAAGAAATAAAACTCTTATAATCATTTAAAATTTTAACATTTTAATCATTCTCCATTGTAACAACCCTATAATTTGATGAATATAAAACAGAGAGAATCAAGACAAATATAAATTAATTAAATATATGAATCTACATTTATGGTTCTGATATAAATCCCACATGAGGCATTGATTGAAACCAGTAGGAGTGTTATGTTTGATTCTATTAAGTATATAGATTTATATTACAATAGGATTCTGTTTGTTATCAACTATATGTAGATTTTATGATAAACTAACAAAATAGAACTAATTATTATCTACTAGACCATAACACTAATTGGCGGTTAAACTTCTGTGTCAGATAATTGCACATCAATTACGTAGTTAGTTTAATCCCCATATACGTACGCATTAGAATAATTTACGAGAATAATACGAAACTATAAACGTAGGTGTAATTTATTTCTATTGAGATAATAGTAGCAGAATAGTTCAATGTATTTTAGTAGTTATTGAATTAATGTAAAACTTTTAAGGTTTTCTAATTATATCTTTAATTACAATTTTTTACAGACAGATTTCATTTTCCTGATTGTATAAATTCTTTAATCAAATCTTAAAAGCGTCAACCTTTTTATTTATATTAAAAGTGCGCTTTGTGTCAGAAGAACAAAATTGTGAATTTAAATAAAAAAAATGTGTTGACAATGCTAGTACCTACGGCTTAGTTAGAAACATTTAGACATTAAATTATTATTGTAGTAACAAATAATATATTTATAATAGTCTGTAAATTTCGGAAATAATTGAATTGCTTGCTAATAGTTTTTGTGATATTTTTTGATATTTATATACATTTTGCTTATAATACAACTTATAATATTGTTTTGAAATAAGCCTAAATAAGAAATTAAAACTATTCATAACATGATGATAGTTTGTTTTTGAATTCCATCTATAGGATTTAAAAATAGCTCGACTACTTTGTATTTACGAAAGTCCCGATAAAGACAACATATAGAATGCTTAACTCACCGAGACGGGTTGCGATACACGGTAGCTCAATTGTTAAAGCGACGGGAAGGTTTTTAAGAGAACGTGGGGTCAAATTCTTGCCCTTGTCGGTTTATTTTTTATTTTTGATTTAATGAAAATTTTGAATAATCCTTACATGGCTGTAAATGTTTATAAATATTTACAAAAATGGTCTTTTTGTTTAAAAATAAATATACTTTGTATGGAAAATCGAATGAAATGGAAATTTTTTTAAATACACAAAAAGGTTCCTTATTATTAGTTACATTCCAACATGATTGTACGCAAATCAAATCTCTAATTATATTCCAATTCGGTTTAAAATTTACATTTGAATGTTTACTTTAAATTTACTTTATAATCATTGTTAAAGAAATTATCCATTTGTCATGGGTTTGTTCTAAACAAAAAAGATTTTTATTGTTTTCTGAGATTCTAGATGTAGGTATACTAGATTTATGGGAATCTATTAACAAACAGTAAAAGAAAAAGTAAACAAATTGAATTTACTTGGCTATATAAATTGCAAATTAGGTTGAAGTCACTTTACCTTTCCAATTAGTGTTAAGTGTTGTCGATACGGATTAGTTTTGTCGCTATTCTCTATCAAATATGCATCATTCTCAATCATTCAAGAGACATCAATCGCTCGCTTCGCTTGCTCATCAATCCGTGTTTGCTTTTAACTTAATAATCTGTTGTAAGATATAATTAGGTCAAATATTCTTACAATATTGGTGTACCCATAACTTTTATTCTTTGCGGTTTACTACAATACGTGCTTAGTTTACCCAAAAGTAATTGTCAGTTATAATTCAATTGACAACTTTTTTGACTTATTTAGACTGACTTGGGCTTTTAAAAGTATATATTTTATAAAAAGCCACAATTATAAGTTATTCCATAAATCATATTTAGCTCTTTTATATCCGAACACATATTTAAATCAAAACAACACAAACTGGTTTATTCAATTCATTTTATTATCAATTCCCTAAATAATTCGAATATAATAGTCAATTTTCATTTGTAAACTGTTACACCAATGATCCAAAACTTTCTGTAGCAAATGTGAAAAATAAAATTAATTTTAAAGTTTTATAACTGACTATGATTAAAATGATGATGGTTTTTTTTTACTTTTTCCGTCCTAGTTTTTGTTAGCCAAACACCAACTGTTTGTACATTATTATTATTTGTAATTGAGATTGTCACTAGACATTAAAGCTGGTAAGCTATCGAAAATAAGCTGAACCCTGCCCAGGATTCGGAGATTTAAAGAGTGTTCTGAGTAGGTATATTGAATTGTCCATATCAATTAATAAATATTTGTTCTGAAAGCTTATTAAAATATAATGTGTGTTTCAAATGGTAATTAGCTCATTATAAATTATAAAAAATATATAAAAGTTTTTGTATAGTTTCAAAATTTTAAATTTTTGTAAAAATAATGTAAAAGTGATACTTGGGTAATAAACATTGTAACGTCACTTGCAACGGGTTTGTTAGGGAACTGTTGTTATTAAAATCGGTACTCAATTTAAAAAAAAATGGCGGACTCAAGTCGTGAACTGGTATATGTAATCCTAAGAACGTCTTAGCTCTATTAATTAATTTATAATCCATTTGGTTTAGAACCCAACTGGATCTAATTAATTAACTGGAAGCATGGGGAAATTCGAGTGTAAATATATTTACATTATTTCTGTATAATTATAATGATCTTTTAATTATTTTACTATAAAAATATAAAAAATGCAAAAGCTTCTGTCGCGGTTCAATGTTCAATTCAACACTCATTTAAAATAATTTCAAACCGTAAAACGCGTTCCACTACTGAGCTAACAATGCTAACAATCGTGCTTTCAGTTCTGCGCTACGCTGCCATTGTTATAGAAAATAATATTTAGATTGAATTCAAACCGATATTAAACAATAATTGCATATAAAACAACATTCACCAATCTAATTAAGTTAAAGCATTAAATGTTATTACAAACAATTCAATGAATTAAAACTTTATTGAAGTGTTTGTGTATTTTCAAATAACTGACAGGTGTTAATTAGTAAAAATATGGTTTTGAATAATAATGTTATCACTGATTGCTTTGATAGTTAGCGCTCTATTAATAATTATTTATTTACAAATCCAATCAATGAATGGTATTATACCAAATATTTAGGCTTCTTTAGAAATAAATTAATTTAAACGCATTTTTTTATATATTTAATCGCAACGTTGTGTTAGATCATCGCAATTTTTTATTTAATTCTAACGAAAGGTGTTTTTTGCACTTAACAGCCGCACTAGCTACAAAAAAAATACAAGTGAGATGATCACTTATCATTTTTTTTATATGGGGAGCTATGATGCTACAGACAGATACACAGGTATACACGTAAAAATTATAACGCCGTTATAATTTAAAAGACATAAGAGAAAGTAAACAGACATTTTGATTACTTGTTTTTAAAATATGATGATATGATGAGATAGATACAAGATGTATAATTTTTTCATTTATAAATAAAGTATAAATAAGAATCTTGTCAATTTAAAGCAACTTAAGGATATAATATTCAATTCCTATAAGTTTTGATGCTGAAACACTTAGAACAAGACTTGTTCTCTTGCGTAAGGGTTTTCTATCTCAACATTATATTCGCCATTTGTGATCATTATTAGAGTTAAAAGAGTTTCCTGAATCGAGTAATAAAATATGTATCACACTTTTTATAAAAACATATACCTAAATATATATATGTAATTTGATCAGGCAGTAAAGAAGCGCCATAAAGTTGACCCTCGTTACTACAATCACGATTTGCCGCCCTTGATGCCCAGACATGGCGAATTAAAGAATTACGAACTCGGAATATTCCTTGTCTTTCCAATATTTTTTAGAACAGTTTTTTTTTGTTTTAAGGTTAGAGATTGTATAAATTAAATATATTTCTCATCAGTGTGTCGAAAAAATATGATTACAAAAAAGGTTTTTAGCATGATAGTTCTATTAATTTACAAGCTTCGTCGCTAATATTTCTTAAGCTTAATAAGGTCTTTCTACATGCCTTTATTGCCACAAATAAATTCCCATTTAATATAGTATTTAGAGATTAGGTAATTAAATAGTTGTTAAATAAGTTATACGTGTACTGAATATAAACTGTTTTAAAGCCGTTTTATTTAAAAAAAAAAAACTGAAATATTTGATATATATTTTTTAACCAATCTGTTTTTTATAAAGCGGTTAGCGAGATATTACTCAATAGAACCTCTTGATGGATTAGGATGTCGGGTATAGAAAAGAAAAAAATATCAACATGCGATTTTTAAGAGAAAAATATGTAAAACAGAACGTAAATGTAGAAGTATATAAACTTCTTATTATAAAATAAAAATAGTATTTTTTTTTATTTAAATTATTTCGACTTCGTATCTTTTTGATAATTTAAAATAATATTTTCGTTACGTAGAAAAAAAATATATTTAACGAGCTATTGTTTAAGCATTTTTTTATATTGGAAGTAGTATCAAACGAAAGGAATTGTCAAATAACGAATTGAAAAGCAAAAATTGTTTACCGTAATTAATGAAATCGGTATATCTGTTTGGAGAATAAGACCGAACAAAAAAATAAATATTAACAGAGACATACAAACATACTCGCAATAAACAACTTTTTATTTGCAGCGGAGGAAAAAGATAGATATACAATTTTATTTCGACTGGCAAAATAATCTGTTTAGAAAAAAAAGTTTAAAAGGAAACCAAAATATTTTGTTGAGAAGTATTTGAGGTCTTCCAGTTGAATTTAATCTTGTACAAATAATTTGTTTAGTAAGTTATTAAAACAAAAGTGGTTTTATTATTAAAAATCCTTAATTAATGAGGAAACTATTGAGATAGGTACCACGAGGGTTATTATTGTGAAATAAAAATTGTAGAGAAAAATAAACATTATTTATAATTTAACATTAATTATAACCAATAATTATTTTAAGTAGAACAAAAGCTTTGCAGCTTTTATTATGAGAAGGACTTGCTTCCTACTCGTGATAACGAATTGTTTTATTATGTACTGATATGGAACTTAAGTAGGTATAACCTGTTTGTTATGCTTACTTGTTTATAGCAATTCGAAATAATCTGCTTATGTAAAATAAATATTATGTACTTCATTTAATTTCTATCAAGGCGCGTTTGTCTTAAAGCACTACATATAAACATTAGAAATAAAAAATATATAATATAATGTACAAAAACTTATATAAGAATTTGTGAATCATATAGTAATTATAATGTTAGAGGTCAAAATATATATTTTTTTAATAATGGAACAACAAACACTACAATTACTGGTTAAAAAAAAATATTAAGCACTCATGGCGATGAGTCTCACAATTAATTACCAACTAAAAAATTATATTCAAGCCTGAAAAAACATATACCTATCTTTTATAACAATGTATTCAACAAGTTAGCACAGTTGTATTAGTATTGATTAATAATAATTCTTATAAATAATTAAATAATGTATAAAATTTAATATTGCATATTTATAGAGTTTTGCACTCTTAAAAGTATAATTAACAAAAGAGAAACAAAAAGGTAAAATATAGTCAACTATTGTGTAGAGGGCTATTGAACGGACTATTAAATTGCTAGCGCAGAAGTAGAGCGTTTCATTGTTAGTGTATAGACCGCGAAGTATATTACAATTCTTTTGTATCAGTTTTAGAAAATATTTTACCGTAATTGTATCATATACAATTTTTATTGTACGTATATGGAGCGGGCGAAGCCGCTGGGAACAGCTAGTAAGTAATAAGTAGGAAATAAGTGCCTCCTTTATTTGAATAAAATCCTGAAATTTGATAATATTATTATGAATACCCTTCTATTAAAGTTTCTCAGGACTTCGCGTTCCATCCTCTTTGTATCCGGAATGAAACAATACATAAATATGACCATTAAACTCATTGAAATTCAATTGTCTGCTGAATTGAAATATTTAAGACCATTTTAAAATACCCACAAAGACAAAGATTTCGTATTTCCTTTAAGCATTCGATTTGTGCTACATATTTTAAAATAAAAATTAGTCCACATTATTCCAGCATGATATCGCTTCCCAGAGGTTAAAATCTGAATTAATTATAGAAAGTTAAAGATAAAACAAAATAAAACGAATGAAAATGAACACTTAAATTCCTATTTGTCATAGAAATAAAGAAACAGCGTTTTTATTATAAAATATTATTGAGTAAATATGTCTTTACCCTCGATTTAGCCTTTCTGTTGTAACGAATAGTGACATCATAGGCGAAAAAAGTAGTAAAATACTAACATACCAGATAAATATTAGTAACCATATATTATGTTTCATCCACCCACATAAACAAACATTACCTATGTAAAAGTTTTTTTTTTGATTTCACTTGGGCAGTAGTTTATTAAGTAATAATTAAAATTAAATAAACCATATAAACATTCATATCATTGTTGCTCGGAGTATCAATACATTTGATAACCTGATTATTTGCGATATTTTTAATCTAAACTTGAAATTACAAACTTTAATTCTAAATTCTAAGTTAATTTATAAGTATAGTTCATAATGTACAAATAAGAGTTTTCATTTCTGTTTCTAAGTTGTGCAAATCTTTTGCTAATTGTTTTGTTATATCAGATGATAAATGAGTACTCGGTTCCAATGCGATCTAAACTGTTCAGAGTCCGCAACAAACTTAGCCAGTAAGTTTTTAACATTTCTCTTATAAAAAAAAAACTTGTGTGGTTTTATGAAACCACCGTAAAAGTGAAACTTTTTTTCACATTATAGACATTTAACTAAAAACTTGTGTGGTTTTATGAAACCACCGTAAAAGTGAAACTTTTTTTCACATTATAGACATTTAACTAAAAATTTTCGGAATAATATTCCATTAAGGGTATAAAAATTGCTTCATCAATCTTAATTTTATACTTAGAAAATGGGAATGATAATGGGAAATGATAAAAGTAGACTAGGTCTCCAACTAATATTTTTATTGAACTCTGTGTCTTAGAGTACGACATACATAATACTTAACAATTATTTAGATGATATACACATATTAAAACACTGAAAACAATATTTTATAATCGTTGAGTCATTTTGATCCGTTTTTCAATTATTTTCAATCATTCTATTATCAATTCCATCTTCATCATGAATTTCACAGTTTATAAATATAACCAATATTTTATGGTAACTAAAATACGTGAACAGTGACTTACATTCGATTTTTTCAATGTATCTAGTAAAAACCGCATCGATACGAGCGCCTTTCACTTTATCAATACTCCGCGGCCGACCGTCACGCGACATGCAACACACAGACGAAAAAGTTTGAGACGATGTAATAAAAGTTTTACTTTAAAAAATATTAATAATAATAAAAAAAATAATTAATTATTAATTAAATTAAAAAAAAAAAAAATATGGTAATAGTTTTCCATAGCTCTCATGACGATATTTGACATAAGAATACAGTGAGATACTTAAAAAGGCATATAACTTAATATTTCTACATACCTAACTAAAATTCTACCTTCCTAAAATTTATCTGCATCTGGGTGTCGTATATGCTTGAATTCTATCCTTTATGTTAAAATTCACTTTGACTATCGGAGGAAAACGTAACCTTGCAAAATTGTAATTAATTTAGTAAGATGGAACAACGTGTAATACATTGTTTGTTAATTTATACAGAATTTCAAAATGTGTGTTATAAATGTTAGCTTTTATACATGTAGTAGTTTGGTTTTGACTAAAAATAAAGATATAAGTTGTTGATTTGACTAAAACAATTGAATCTCTGTATAGAAGTTTAATTGATAAAATAAATGTAATATTGGATACTGATTTGACTAAGAATAAGAAGTATATAAATCGCAGCTCGGTTAAGAGAAGGCATTGTGAAATTGGGAGTACAAGTTGTGGGGTGGTACTATTGTGATAAGAGTGTAACAATTATAATAAACCGCTGAGTGTGAGATCGAGAGACTAAGATGTGTAACAGTGATAGTTAAGAGTTTAAATGGTAAACAGTTTAGTGTATTTGTGAACAGTGTCATAAAGTGCTTTAAAGAATAGAACGACTGTCGTTGGCGATTCTTCGCGGTAAGAGAGCTCTAATATAAATAGCTCTACAATATTGTATTTGTACTGTAAATTTTTCTGAGTTGGTGTCGTTGTTGTTGAGTTAAAGAATTATTACACACTGCACATACACTAATTTGACAAACATAAATTTCACGTGCAATAAATTATAGTTGATATTGATAGAGTACTTTATAATACGATTGAATGTTTGTCAAATCTTTTTGAATTGATTCTAATTAATTAATTTGAAGCACGAACCATCAACAGAATGAATTTTCTTTTCAGTTTTTAATAATCTAGGATTTAATTACTTTTAACATTAAACTTATCATATATATGTATAAACAACTGGATTTTTACACAAAAAATATACTCAAGTTGAGAGAGATACTTACATTCATAACATTATTAGTAGTAAACGAATGAAACGTTGGTAAAATTGACTATTACCTTTTAGTTTACTTACTTAGTTCTTAAACAAAATCTTTATATTATAGGATTGATTTACTGTAACAATAAAACTTTAAAGTCAATTTAAATATATTTAATAGAACTTTAAAAGAATAAATCACAAAACCTTTTCCAGTGACTCAGTAATATCGAGAAACGAAAGTCTGAATTACTTTAGTTCATCGTTACAGGAGGATTTAAATTAGAATTATAACTTATTTTATGAACTAATAATATTATATTAATGTCATCGATTAAATGGTAAATAAAATGTTAGTTTTTTTTCTTTTTCATCTCGCGAATGAAACATATTAAATGTTTTAATGTTTTTACAATTTATTTCGAAGAAATTAGAAAGAAACAAATAAGAAAAGTTGGATAGAATGGCAAAGACGATTAAAATAATTAATAAGTTTGTAACATAATGATCGGTCTGTCTTGAGATTTTTGTTATCGTTTACAATACAAGTATAATTGTTTCACATTCACACATTTTTCACTTTCCATTCCTAAATTATGCATTATTCATTAAATATCGCAGTTTTTTTATTTGACCAGTAACACTGAATAATAAACATCCTTTCCATAGCTTTCACTAGCTTTCAATTAGCTGACTTGTGCCATAGATCGAATGAAAATAAAAATATTTATTCGTACAACTCAAGACCGAAGGGTCACAGTAAGCAGTACATTTAAATATACTATTAACATAGAAAGTTGATCTCGCATATAAGTGGAAATCCCTTTAAACTTAAATTTAAGTCCGACATTTCAGTTTTCATTCTGACATTGTGTTCATGGGATGTAGGTGACTGTTAGTAATTCAGTTTCGGTCACTGAATTCAGAATATGTTCTTTTTTATACAAAAACTAGGTAAATGATGGACTACATTCCACCTTATGGAGTGGAGATGTAGTTATAGGTGGTAAGGCGCATTAACCTAACAACATATTCACTCTTCTCTTGAAGACACCCACATTGTATTCGGCCGGAAATACCGACGCAGGCTGCTCCAGTCCTTCACTGTACGCACTAAAAAGACGAAGCATAGCGCTTAGTTCGGACAGGTGGAGTGTCCACAACGTAAGGATGGATACCTGCCATGCGTCGGAACGTCCGGTGAGGGAACGGGGACGGGGGAATTAAATCGTGTAATTCTTTAATTAATTTAATAGTTTATTAATGTTTCACAGGATAATAGATTGATAGACTCCAACCATCTTCATTTTAAATAATTAAGTATTATTTAATTATAAATAAATTTATCAATTAAAAATTACGATTTTTTTGGAACTTCAATAGCCTCGCGAATCATTTTAGGAATAGGTCTACATTCAGATTTAAGAAGCTTCGGTATACAAATTGGAGATAATAGTTGAAGTTGTATATTGTTCTGGCCTGTATCAATTACACTTAAAAGACAAAATTATATTAGATTTGTTTGTACAGAATTACCACTTAAAACCACTTAAAATTCAGGGACGAAGACCGGACAAGAAAAAATCACATGATAAATATCGGACTAGAAAAAATACACGATAAAGCTTGGATAACAAAAAAATTACATAACCTGAAAATGTTAGGTACTGATAATTGTCGAACTCACTAAGGTTTCAAGCAGTGTAGATAGATAGCACGATAAATAAATGAGATAATAATTCGTTTAATGATGATAATGTCCTGTTTTAACAATTGGCACAATCTAAAGTTTTTATCCACCATCTATCCGGTGGGGCACAGTAGATAAGAGATCTATTAAATTAAAAATCATCAAATTAAAAGGGATTTTTTTAAAACAATTCATTCCACAATTAGTGTAATATAGCATATGCTCGAAACTTTTAGCGGATTTAGTTATATTACTTGCATTTTGCCTTTGCCTTAAAACAATAATCTTTTTTTTATCCAAGATGTCTACAATTTAACTTACTTAATTTTACATTTATTCTCTAAAAAATAAAATATAAAAACAAATCCATTTAATTACTTGCCATCTTGCTAGTTGCCATCGTAATAATATACTTGAAATTTGTTACTCCAACCTATTATTAAAATGATTAAGTAGTGAATATAAATATTTTTCTTTCCGATTTTATTACAAGTGTTAGTCATATTTATTTATAATGATTTAAATGGTAAATACATTGGAATTTACATGTTTTAGTTCATAAGTTTCAACAGTAGCGCCACCTACATAATTAATTATGGAATATTATTTAGTATTTACTGTTAAATGTTTTAAGAATTAGAAGCATAGAATATTTTAACATAATGTTTAATCTTTTATTAATTATTAGAACTTATTATAAGGTATAAATAATATCATCTGTAAGTTGGTTATGAAATTGTAAATTACCCTCGCCTAAATATTATAGTGTTAAAATATTATAAAACGAGTTGTAAGGGCTGCTCTCGCCCATTCTATTACAAATGGTTGGATATTAAACATTGAAGTGCAAGTACTGTGTATTACTGAAACAAGTCTTAACAAGTCAGAAGTGTTCGACCGCTGTAGTATTACGCGCCACGTGTCGATATACACCGTTCGCAAGATATCCTGTCCAAGAATGCTGATGAAGATGGGGTGCTGCCACTGCCGTTGAAAAGCCACGAAAATAAGAAACGACGTTAAAGTTACGTCTAAGAATGCTGATGAAGATAGAGTGCTGCCAATGCCGTTGAAGTCACGAAAATAAGAGACGACGTTAAAGTTACTATTTGGGCCTTCTCCGAGTGCTACTGTAGTTACCTCAAGCGACAAGGAGTCGTAGATTTAAAATGATATTGCAAGTGCGTAAGTTTTTATTTTTATTTTTTTTTTTTTTAATACCCACGTTTTGCCATCTGCTTAGCAGGCTAATTATCTTGCTGGTTATTCGGCAGCATGCTCAATATAGAATATTAATAACTTTGTAGCTTGAAGTTAATAGCACTACTATTGAATTCTATTCATCATATATATCATATTCACTATTAACCATATCCCGTTAAAGTTCAATCATATACGAAATACAATAAGAGCCTGAATATTTACCAAAACTTTACAGTGGTTCTAATACAATATCTCTCCATACATGTTTACATCGCTTGGAGCCTTTGGTGAAGACATACGTCGGAGATGGAAAACTCTAAACTACTACTTGACTGCTAATCTGGAAGGAAATTCGTTGCTGTATTATGAAAATCAACAACATATCAACATCACCTACAGCTACTGGAAGAAGAGGTCAACCAAGTACTTTCTTCCTGATCGCGGGATTGCAGTGCAAGCAAGCAACACTATACAACGATGGACCTGAGTCTAACAATAAGGTGACAGATAAACTTTATTATAAGAAACTAGCCCTAAAAAAGTTTTGCATAATTAAGTGACCATCTGATTTATAATATTATTGTTACTACGTATACCAACTTTCAAAGCTTTTAAGACCCAAGGTATTCCGGTTAGAGACGCGATTTTTATTTTTTGCTTTTATTAAGTTTTTTTTAACTGACGCGGTAGTTGAGACTTGCGATATAAACGTAATGTTAGTATTTTAGATTACGATTTAGTCTTTAATGTCTTTATATATGACATAGAAGTGAACACTCTCAATGAAGGGGTAATATTCGGTTTACAAAATGTATGTAGGTTATTTAAAGAACGATTTCTTAAAAAAAGAGTATATATTAGTCGTAAATGATTAAAATATAAAACCCAATATTAAACAAAAAGAAAAGGAATAACGTTAGATATTTTATATATATATATATATATTTTTTTTAAAGTAAAAGCACTTAACATCATAAAACCATTTTCAAATCGTAATGATCCTTTTGTTTAAGATAGTAAGTAGTTCCTTATAGTATACACAATATGAATAGATAAAGTATAATTTTAATTTAAACAAATTAAAATGTACACTTGTCTCCTTTCAGAGAAATTAAAATTCTAGAATTTCTTATAGATAGACTTAAATGAATATGACTCGGTAAATATTGAAACTCTATAAATTTGGTAGGATCAGATCTAAATGGCCTTGAGGACCGTATGGAAATAATAAGCCAATGCTTTGACGCTATAGGGGGTAGATTTAGATATTATGTTTACATTTATTAAATAGGTAAAGATTTGAATTCACGATATTATTTTATTACTTCTGCAACTATATTTTATTTTGTTTTGCTAACTACTCCATAGATCTTAAAATATTTATATTTAATTTTGAATTTGTAAGTTTAGCATCGGGTTGCGATAGACGTTCGTTTTTAAAACCAAGTTGGATACTTGGTTATCCACGAGGATAAGGTTATGCCATATCATGTGGAGAAATTAAATTTTATGGAACCCAATAATATCTATTTTAAGAAGTTTCATTGGTTACTATCATAAATCAAATTTGCTTTGAAAAGACCATTTTTAGGTGGGTAAAAATAAAGTTTAAAAACGTTTAAAATCTGAACCGGTACTGTCTAAATATAATCCCGAACTAAACAGACTAATTCAATAATAACGCGTATGAATATGAAGCAATGATACTGGTATTTATTACTAAAACATATTTCTATTATCTTTTATTTAACCGTTTAAATTATTTACTGAGTGTTAAGTTCTCAGTAGTAGGTATCTGTATGAATTTATGATCCTTAATTTTGAATCGTTTATTGAAAAGGTAAAACGCAATAGGTATTCCGAAATAAATTCGTTAGAATCGATAAATTATTTCAGAATGATGATAATATAGGTTTAACATTTAGATCGATTTTAAACTAAACCAGTAAACGCGTACCTACATTTCGTATTAAATTGTAAAAAAAAAATGGAGCAAGCAATTAGGTCTTCTAAATCCCTATTAAAAGAAACTTTAAACGATATGCGTGGCACTCGATTATTTAATTTTCGATAGTATGTTAACGAAGAAAAGAAATAACTACGATGAATTATCGATCGAGTACGATGATAAATAACACGCGTTTTTGAACTGTCAAATCGAGGAATTATATAAATCCACAGTAAAAGTTATACTAAACAAGAAATAATTGCATGCCTAAACAATATACCATAATTGACAGTTCAGACAGTTCAAATTAGGTATTTCAAATTGATGAACTTTAAAAAAAATATATAATTTTCTAGATTATGACTGTTTATTACTTAAAAATAGAATTATTATAAAACATGCCTCCTAAATATTCTTATTAGCAATATGAAACATAAACACGTTAAACTTAAAGATTCTGGTAACTTGAACTCTAGACAAGAGAAACATAAGAAAATTAGCAACGAATATATATTGTCGTATCTTAGGGTATAAGAAGTAATATTATATATGGCACGGCCTTATAAAACCCCAAGCCCCAACCCTCTAAATTTCCAAGAATCGTATTATTTTCAGTATAACGTTTGTAAAATTTAATGCAGTTTAATTCTATTAAATAATTTATACTGTAGATAATAATAAAACAAAAAAATAAAACACGTTTTGAATAATTGTATCATTCATTGTTTCGATTATATAGTAAACTAGGTGTAGGTATACAATGTACAAAATTACGATTTCAAACTCGGAATAAAATTAATAACACTTTTATAACATATGATTGAAAATTTAATGGATTTATGTTTTAATGCTTTATAAATAAATTAGTTAATCATTAGATTTAGTGCAAAGAGAACAAGTATTTATGATAAAAACGATTATTATTATATATTATTATTATATATTATTATTATGATCATAACGGCATGTCCGTTAATCTGGCTTTTCGTAAGCAGCCTGGTTTGTCCGGTGCAAAGGGAACAAGTATTTATGATAAAAACGATTATTATTATATATTATTATTATATATTATTATTATATATTATTATTATGATCATAACGGCATGTCCGTTGATCTGGCTTTTCGTAAGCAGCCTGGTTTGTCCGGTGCAAAGAGAACACGTATTTATGATAAAAACGATTATTATTATATATTATTATTATATTAACGAGTATTTATGATAAAAATTATAATTATATTACGAGGACGTAATAAGATGTCAAAACGGCCGATAGTAAAGTTATATGTTGTATAAATGTTATGTTATTTCGCACATTAAAAGTATAATTGGATGTTTTTTTTCTTGATGCATTGTATTTCTAATGATTTGTTTTTCTCTATAACATTATAAGATCCTTAATTCAGATGACCATTTGGTCTACTGGTTTCCAGAATGTTTATTAAATTAGAAATTAGTCATTTAATATATGATGGTTGGTAATTAAAGAAATTAATGATACAATTACGAGGTCGTAAGATTACAAATCAGGAAAGGCCGAGTGTTAGTCATATTTATTTATAATGATTTAAATGGTAAATACATTGGAATTTACATGTTTTAGTTCATAAGTTTCAACAGTAGCGCCACCTACATAATTAATTATGGAATATTATTTAGTATTTACTGTTAAATGTTTTAAGAATTAGAAGCATAGAATATTTTAACATAATGTTTAATCTTTTATTAATTATTAGAACTTATTATAAGGTATAAATAATATCATCTGTAAGTTGGTTATGAAATTGTAAATTACCCTCGCCTAAATATTATAGTGTTAAAATATTATAAAACGAGTTGTAAGGGCTGCTCTCGCCCATTCTATTACAAATGGTTGGATATTAAACATTGAAGTGCAAGTACTGTGTATTACTGAAACAAGTCTTAACACAAGTCTTACTGGTATTATAAATTCAAATACCTTCACATTTTCAGATACTAAAATATTTAACGGCACCTCTGGGTGCCATTTTTCAACTACTTGGCTTTATACAGTTGATAAAAAAAAGCTCCCATTCCTTTTTTAAATTTGATTCAATCTGATGTGAATTGATTCGAAAATGAACGGATAGTGATGTAAGTAACGATTAAAAAACCAAATTAGATATTACCTAATTTCTTGTTAACTAAAGTATTACCACTATTTTGTAGTTTTACTGGTTGGAGTTTTTTATTTATCATCAATTGGAACCCCCAAAGTATCTTTAATTATAAAAATACATAATATTATATATTACTCATAATTTTTTACAAGCTTACCAGAAATAGCTGATACCTGAAATGTAGTATTCGACATTTTACAATTTAGAACATGAACTTATATAGTTTTGAAGTATGAATAACAATAACATTTAAACATGCACTATATAACATATAATTAGTCGGTTGTACTCACGTTAAAATACATACATATATAAGTTAATACAGTATTTCATAATGTATTCTAATGTATTTTGAATATTCTCCCAGCTTGATCCCTGGTACAATGACGACAGCACAGTGGTGCTGCGGTTAGCCGCAGTCGCTCGTCTCACAATTAACTACTACACTTGATAGATTACTTATGTATGCAAATTAATAGTTTCAATCTGTACACAAGACAATATTCTTACTATAAAGTAATTGTTTATTAATATACATAATATTTGTGGTAGATTTTAGTTAATATAACAAACTTGAATATTTAAAGCTATTTAAAGAAGAACAGAACTCTTAATACAATAGCCTGTAAACAAAAGTCCAAAATAAAGCTACTTATCTAATATATTTTATCTATTACTTGAATAATATATTCAAAGGCTTAAATGTTTATAAACTGGTATAGACATAGCTTATACATTAATTGGATTGATTTGATTATTTTGTAATCAATATTTCGATAATTTTATTCATAATATCGCCGACAACATTCATCTATCTATAGTCTATTGAGTAACGACCAAATAACTGATCTATCCTATCCATCAACATTCATTCAGCTTATTAAGTACACGTTGAGAGTATGAATAAAACATACTATTTAAATGTAAATTCTATTCCTAATTTAGTTATTCTTTAATTAAATTTAAAAAACAGTCTATTTTTAAAAGACAATAAATTGTAATATTAAAATATTTTATATATATATTTTTGCTATTTAACTCTACTATAACCATTCTCAGGAAATACTTTCGTTTCAATATAATACGAAAAGCTAGGTAGGTAGGTATAATACTATATTTGAATGAAAAAATCCTGATCCATTGTAACCTTGTGCTTTATTGATACTTTACAGAAAGGTTAACTTTGGAAGAACGAACAAAAACATTTAATAATTTAATGTAATGAACTGCGCCAGCCAAAAGAGTTTAAACTTAGGCATCAAAAAAAAGATTTTATTACAGTTGATTAGATACAAATCATCATAATTCATCATTAGCATTTAATTATTAAAATAGCAACAGTAATTGAACACAGACAATTTTTTTAATACTGACTAACAAGTTGCGAAAATAATGCACAAATTTACATCGGTAACTTAATTACACACAGAGGTACACATGATATCATTAAGTAGCTAAAGACGAAACATTAATTAAAAGTTTGGTGACCACAGATACACAGACATCTGACACGTTTTTATAAAGTACCCCAGGAATAATAAAGGAAACGTAATTTATTAATAATTTCAACAGCCTTGCTAATGAAGGGCGGTTCATTTCCCCGGGCGTTAAGTCGTGCAGATTTAATTCTGTAAACTCTTCATTCATTAATTTTGCATATTTTTGTCGAAGGTGTTAATTTAATTAACCTTTGCGACAAAAATGTGCGAAAACCAGAAAATCTACTTATAAGTAATTACTGATTATAAGTAGATCTTCTGGTTTTTGTCAGTATATAAATTGTTAGTAGAATTTGGATTCTATGTTTTTGGATCTTGCATGTAGGACTAATAAATCTACAAATTGGTAAATGTATTTTCATTTCAATTTCAAAATTGAAATAACCAATTAATATTATTTATTTTTGGTGATTTGATTTTTAAATTTATAATTGATCTTTTTTTGCAAATATTTTTAATTCTCTTCAAGAATTTTACAACAGTGATGGCAACAATGCTGACTTTACACTTAAAAAAAACCATTAACGGATGTCCTTTCTCCGATATCAGGAATGCCATTTAATTTGACTTTACTGCAACCTGTTAAGCCTGGGCCTGTTAAGCAGTATTTAAGCCAGCGTTATTTGCCTTGCCTAACATTTAGCGTCATCTTTCCGCGACATAATAAGACAGTATGCAGGTATATAACCGATAACTTGGAGGATTGCTTAATATAAATTAATAAAACTGTTACAGTATTTAACGACCTACCCTTGTGACATATATATTACACCGATTACACCGTACATCCGACGCCGATTTACTCCTTATAGACTGATTTGACCACGGAAATGTAAGAAACGTACAACGTCAGGGGTATCGGCAGTAGGCATTGCAGGCATGTAAAACCGAGATGCGTCCGCAAGAGCTGAAATTATATATTATACATCAATAATTTCATTATTTTCTTTTCTTCTATAATGACCTGTAATCACTTATAATTTTGTTCATTTTACGACATGTTGATCTGGCAAAATTAATTAGTACCATTGCTCAAATAAAAATTAGTGTATATCTTTAACATTTAAATACTCATTACAATGTGTCGGTACGAATTATGAATATAAGTAACTTGATTTGTTATGTTGTATTCATTCAATCGATAAATATAGAATATGGCGGTACCTTGCATACAATATTTTCAAACATCTACTGTAAATTAATTGTTTTGAATGCCTAACAATTTAAATATCTAACGAGCTTTTTCGATTTTATCGAGGAAGTTATATTTCATTGTATGTACTAATGTTATTGTGTAAGTAAATATTTCAACAAGAGACGAGACGACGAAGCTTCTTAGCATTCCATGGATTCACCGTGCAGGTGCCGGGCCAGTCACGTTGCAAGGAGAGGAGTTCAAGCAGTGCCTGGGACTTGCGACCCAGGAGTATGTTTAAGGGGCCCCTTTATTATGCGCAAAAACGCTCGTCTTCACCCTCCACACTCCTCTCCCTACCTAACCAAATTTGGAAAGAACCTACTAATGCCGCCTTTGAAATACGTTTGGAAATGTACCGGTGGTTGTTCTTGTTTATAATGTTATGAACATGAATGATGAATGAATATATGTTATGAACGTTTATTAAGAATAAAATTGGAATGAATAAAATTCTTCTAGTGAGTTAGTCGTACTAGAAAAGGGCGCTTAAAAGCTTCAGTGGTTTAAACTAGAAGATCATTTATGTAATTTACCGTCTTTCGGACGTATTTAAATAAAAGTAAATAGAATAAAACATTTTAAATATTAAAAAAAAAAAATCTTTACATTTGAAATATATGTTGTTATGTTTCAAGATTTGGGGAGTGTTTTTGTAATTAGTGTTTATATTAAAGCTTTTGAAGTGTTGATCCTTATAATTTTTCATGGGTTTAATTGTTATACTCATTAAATGTTACTCAGTAATCATAATTCTTGTCGCCGACACTTACCGGACAGTATCAAAGTTAGTTGAAAAAAAAGTGTAAATAGTTACCTATTCAGTATTAATTAATAGATGTGGTATAACTTTGTAACCGACTTTGTTTATTTTCTTTTACTATACATTACTTCTTTTACTATCTATCTTGTTTTCATAATTCGTCGACATAGGCTAATGAACTGTTTAAAACATTTTCCTCAATAAGTAATTTTAATTATATGTTATTTTTATACATTAATGAGGAATTCGTATTAGATCTCTTACCGCAAAGAATCGCCAACGACAGTCGTTCTATTCTTTAAAGCACTTTATGACACTGTTCACAAATACACTAAACTGTTTACCATTTAAACACTTAACTATCACTGTTACACAACCTAGTCTCTCGATTACACACTCAGCAGTTTATTATAACTATTACACTTTTATCACAATAGCACCACCACACAACTTGTTCTCCCAATTTCACAATGTCTTCTCTTAACCGAGCTGCGACTTTTATACTTCTTATTCTTGGTCAAATCAGTATCCAATATTACATTTATTTTATCAATTAAACTTCTATACAGAGATTTAATTGTTTTAGTCAAATCAACAACTTGTATCTTTATTTTTAGTCAAAACCAAACTACCACATGTATAAAAGCTAACATTCGTTTTCTTGTGTAGGATTAACCTACATATATATTATTCTATGCAGGAGATTTTTCGTAGACACGTAAAATTTATATTTAAGGCGTGGATAGGCGTGAATCTTCGTGTCGCACTTCGTGTCCCATTTTTCTCTTTCTAGACTCTACCGGGACTTGAAGCCTTGTGTCATTAAATTACCGATCCTCCATAACATATTTTTGAAAGAAAGTTATATGCAAAATATGCAAAATTAATGAAGAGAATTAAGTCTGCTCGACTTAACGCCCGAAAAAATTAACCACCTTATAGTGGCAAGGCTGTTGCAATTATTAATAAATTACGTTTCCCTTATTACATGTATTTATTAAGCTAAGGTACTTTTTAAAAATATATCAGATGTCTGTCTATCTGTGGTCACGAAACTTTGAAATAATATTTTGTCTTTATCTACTTACTGATATCGTGTGCAACGGATTATATTACCAATGTAAATTTGTGCATTATTTCCGGTACTTTTTGGTCAGTATTAAACATTTATTCTGTGTGCAATTGTAATTTCTGCCTCAATTAACAGTAATAAATAATGTTAACAGTAATAATGCTAACTAACTACTACTATTAAACTAACAGTGCTATTAAAATAATTATATGCTAATTGTGAGTTATGATAGTTTATTTATAAGCAACTATAACATAATCTTCTTATTATGCTTAAATTTAAACTCCTTTGGCTGTCGCAGTCTCAGATACATTAAATTATTAAATGTTTTGCTTGTTCTTCCAAAGTTTATATTTCTCAGTAAAATATCAACAAAGTTGTAAGAGACCACAATGGATTCTGATTTGTACACAATTCATATATATTTCGTGACTATTCTTATACCTAATTTTTTGTATTTTATTGGAAAGTAAATATTTGCAAAAAAATGGTTATCGTAAAGTTCTATTATAACTAGCCAAACTTGTTGGTTTACAAAAAGTTTAAATTTAAGGAAGGAAGGAAGTTTAAATTTAAGGAAATAGACTGTTTTTTTAAATTTAATTAAAGAATTACTAAACTAAGAATAGAATTTAGATTTAATTAGTATGTGTTATTCATACTTTCAATGTGTACATAAATAGCGTGGCTGTACGAATGTTGATGGACAGGGTAGATCAGTCATTTGGTCGTTGCTCAATAGACTATAGATAGTTGAATGTTGCCCGGGACATTATGGTTAAAATTATTGAAGTATTCGTTATTGTCCTAACGTTTTCACCTCATTATCATGGTATATCATTAAGAAAACCTCATGGTTTTCTTAATGATATACCAAAAACCTGTGGTTAACTCCTGGGCCACACATGGTTAATTCAGAGGTTAAACATAACTTATTTATTATCAATCAGTGGTGAATACTCACTGTACATGACGACTTTCCAAGTGCCTGTTAAGGATTTATCTTGGATGAAGAGTAATGAAAAGCCCAGAGATACCACTCCAGATATTTATGCCCGTAATTCATACACGACAGTTCTCGTAGATTTCTAGAGGGTTCTTTTGATTAAAATATTAGGTTTCTAACGGCTCGCTCAATTGAGATTTAGTGAGCTTAGGTTGTGGGAATTATTTTTGACCAACACATAACTATGATGAATTTAGTAGGTTGAGGCATCGTTGGTATTGTTTACAACAATTCATCTTTTTCTGTTGTACCTGTAGAGTAAGTTAATCAATATCAACGATTTTGCTTTCTCGTCAGTATAAACGTAGCGTATCATTAAAGATCCATCCTTATATCTGTAGTACGAATGTTTAGTTTAACCTGGTTGTTTTGCGCGACAACACAACCTGCTTTAAATATTGTATTTAAAATGACAAATTTAAATGTAACCTAATTGCCTCTTCGTAAATATGAGATGTGGGTATATTTAAATATTTACTTACACAATAACATTAGTACATACAATGAAATGTAACTACATCGTTAAAATGGAAAGAGCTTGTTAGATTTTCAAATTGTTAGGTATTCAAACAATTAATTTACAGTTGATGTTTGAAAATGGTTAAAATCATTACGTTGTATTCGAAGTACCTTACGCTTTTTTTTTTTTAAACAAAATGATACTGTCCGGCAAGAGTCAGCAACAGGAATTACGATTACTCAGTAATACGTAATCGACTTTGCAACTAAACCCATGATTAAATACTATTGAAATAAAAAACCGACGCTTCTAACACACCGATTCTTGAAACATAAATTGTTTATTTCAACATATATTTAAAATTTAAAGTATTTTTGCAAATATTTAAAATGGTTTATTCTTTTTACATTTATTTTAATACGTCTGAAAGACGGTATACAGATAAATGCTCTTGTAGTAAAAGCCACTAAAGCTAATAAGCGCCCTTTACTACGAGTAACTCACTTTACAATTTTATTCTGAATAAATGTTCATAGGATATGAATATATATTTAAATAAAATATGTATGTACAATAATTACTTTTATTCATAATTTCCATTATCTAAATTTAAATTATTAAATTTATCTTAAATTTTTGATTATGGAGTTTAATAGAGTTTCTATAAGGTGATAAATACTAGAGTAGAAATCATACTTTAATACTCCCAAACTTTAATTTACTTGCTAATCTAATGTAACATCTATTATAAATCAGCAATAAATAGATTAATCCAACCAGCTACTGCTTAATGGAGCGCAAACTGTCAATACAATCAGTGATAACAACAAATAAGTCAATACAATATTCTTCTTAATTAACTCCAGTCAGTCATTGTCATGCACACAAACACTTTTTATCATTATATATGATGTATATATTTATATAAATTATTATATAAAACTTTTATTTACATCTATTGAAATTGTTGGTTTTTTATACAATTACAAAGTATAATATTTTCATATTAATTAGAGTATTCCACCTAAAATTTTTAATTAAATCTTTTAATAGTTAAACATATAGAAATTGAAGGTGCCAAAATGACAAAATAAATTATTAAATTTACAGTATCGTTCAATGATTAGTTCTAACTAGTCAAGTGACCTGTTTTGTGTTTATAATTTAGAAAGCGTGAACAAGTTCAAATAAGAGTTCCTTAAACGATTAAACTATAATATTTCACTGAAACAGCCGTCGTTTTATTATCAAAAACACCCGTAAACGTACAGAGGTTAGTTTGGTTTTGTATCGTTTCTGTAACTGAGTTTCGCGCAAAAGTACCACATTGTCAATGTCAGTTGTCAACAGTCATTTGGCATTAGCACACGCATTTTTTATGAAGAGCTACCACATTCCAAACAACTAAATTATATATTCAAAAGTGCTACAATGAATAATATATTCGTATTGTAGATCACATACACTTAAGTATCTTATTATTTTTATGTTTAACAGCACAATATTTCGAAATAATAAGTAGGTTTTGCATTTACAAATTTGATATTTTCTCTTATTTTTATATTCAATACTACCATATTTTGAGCTAAGTCAGTTTTGCAATAAATTATAAGTATTATTTTCTTATTCCTTTAAATTAAAAATAAAATCATATTATTTTTAATTTCCTATTGATGGAAATAAGCCGGGATGTTTACTTACAGTAAAAAATAATCTATATAACAATTAGTATCTAAACTCACAAGTCATTGTACTAGATCAAAATATACCTAAAACAAATAGATCTGTATTGCTGATAATAAAAATGCAATAATATTGAACGTTAATAAAATATATGTACGTATTTCGTTGAATCTTCCGCTTTAAAATAAACTCATCGAGCACAATTGTATCTCATCTTTCAGCAAAACGGCGCTTTAAATTAAATTACAGCTGTACAGAGTAATAAATTTATTAGCTTTAAATCCTTCCTAATACAGCCAATAAAGTTTAATGCAGGCAATAAAGTTTAATACAACCAATAAAATGTGAATTCATTTATTCAAATACTATTATAACAATTACTCAGCTGATTTTACAAATTTTGTCTCTTATTTGTCTGTTAGTTTATACATTATACAATTTACACAAAATATACAGTTTTAATTTTTTGTTTTTTTATTAAACGTCATAACAAAATAATATATTTAACTTAATATTGTTTTAGTGTATTGAAGTTAATTTGTGTAATTAATTATTATATCAGAAAATGTGTTAGACCTACTTTTGTTCCTTAAAAAGAAATATCGAACTAAAAAAATGTGAGATTCTTCACTGAGTGGAGTCGTAGTGGATCACAAGGAAAAAAATATTTTTAACAAGCTTTTATTTTTAGTTTTATATATATATATTGTTCTGTATCTAAAAATATGTATAACCATGTTAAGCTTATTTAAATTTATATAAATATAGAATAAAAAATAAACTGATACGGGCAGGGATTCGAACCCGTGACCCCTGGGAAACCGTCCCGTCACTCTAACAACTGCTGCTTTGCAACTGCTGCTTTGCAGCTATACTCTAAAATTAGAAACATAGGTTAGGATTTTGAAAGAAAACTAATAGATATCACCACCGTTCCGATAAAGACGATCATCCATCATAAAAAAACTTTCCTTTCAATTATATTAATTCTAATAAGAATGTTCTCTGAATATTTAACAAAAGCAAAGATTCTTATGAATTTTTCTAACTATGCTTAAAAATTCCTACCGGAACTATCGTGCATTTTGAATGTTGTTTGATATTTTACCAAAAACAATTATATTGTTTAGGAAGCATCAATAATTAAGATTAATTTAATATAATTGTAATTTAATTTACTTGGCTCTTAAAAACATTGCGAACACTATTTTATATTATTTACTAAATAACAAGTAGCATATCTAATGACGCACACATTTAACGCGGAAGTGCAGTAAAAGAAGATAGTATATAAAGTGCTACGCTTGCAAGAGCTTTTTAGTTTGGGAATTTTAAAGCACTTTTCAGAAAATAATGAGATGACAGACTTCATTTTAAATTCAGTCTGTGCATTGTTTTACGCTACATTTAAAAACTAATGTGCTGTATATAAAAGTAGTGTTAATTTAGAGAAAATTAAAGGTAGATACGTTTAAACATTTGATTTTTATTACTTCTTAGTTTGATTAATTATGTTTACTATCACTATTATCGTCAATTATGGTGATGTAATTGTGGCGCGATGTGTTAACAATATTTAAATACTTGAGATGGGTACTGTTCTAAATGTTACTATAAAGAGTTGTCATAATGAAATCACTGTTGCTTTTAATAAGTAATGGTAACAAATCTGTATAAAAGTAAACGAAAACATATTATTTATTTTTCTTTACATAATTATTATATGAAGATAATGACTGCACTTCGAGGCATGATTATGTATTAAACATACTTAAAAATAAAGTGTTTAATGCCTAAGTTGAAATTATATTTCAATGTCATAAGGCTTTCATTCAATTGCTAATTAAAAATAATATGTATTATAAATCAATAATAAACAGATTAATCTGAGCTATAGTTTAATAAATGCAAACTGTCAACACAATCAGTGATAACGACAAATTAGTCAACACAATATCCTAACTTCTAATTCCGATCAGTAATGAACGCGCACAAAAACACTTTATCATTAAATATATATTGCATTATAGTGCATTTAATAATAGAGAACAGAAAAGTAATCGCTTGGTATGGAAAAGTAATACGGAGGGATCAAAAGGATAAAACGAGAAGAGTCTTAAGTATGACCGAAGAAGACGTGGATAGATCGCGTGAAAAATGATATGATAAACAAGTATCTACAAAGATGACTTATGTATGATACAAGAGCGAGAAAGAAATTAGAATATTACTTTAATCTCAAATGATTGGGATAAAAGATTCATTATTGTCATGTATGTATATTATTATATTTATAAAAGTAGGTAGTATGACAAAATTACATGTGAGCTTCTCAACGCCGCGCCGCCGCCGTCGTGTCAGTCGGTCAATATACGCTGTACTATAGTTACGTTGTTTTATTCCGCACAGCTGATCGAGTACCTATCTATCTATATATTTCGCAATTATATTTTTTTTATTGACTTTTTTCCAATATATAAAAACAAAACACAAAAATACTAACAGTTTCAATGTAGTAGGGCTATAATTTGAGATGTTGCTTACATATTAATAATAATAATAATAATATCAGGACAAATTACACACATTGATCTAACCCCTAAGTAAGCAAATTATTTGCTTGTGTTAAGGGTGTTAGACAACGATACAAATACATAGAAATACACATATAAATACTGAGAATATATTTAATAAACGACCAAACCCAGAAACACAGACATCTATGCTCATCACATAAATGCCTGTCTCCGCCGGGAATCGAACCCGAGCCCCATTGCGCCGTGACACGTTAGGCGTCTGCGTTAACCACTCGACCAACGGGGCGATTATTACTATATAAATTGTAAAAATATTTGTGATATTTAATTTTTTTTTTTATATTTGTTTGATTTTATTGCAAAATTAGGCAAGGCAAACCAGCAATCAAATTTAATCAACAGAGTTTATGATTTGAATATTTGAAACATTTTATAGAAATATATTTTTTTTTTAATATATTTTTTTTTCTATATATAACATAGAAAGAACAAAGAATACATAATTGCTGCCCCCCTTTGGTGTTTATTTTGACGTTTGAGTGACAAATACAAAGTTTGGGTAGAGCAAAAAGTCTTAGGGAGTAAACAATATGATTAATTGTAATTGATTTTTTTAAATAAACTTATTTGGCACATTTAAAAGGATAGTTACTTGTGTATTGGTAGTTTAGTCTCGTGTACACGAGAAGAGTCTGTTGTTCGCTTTTCGTTCATGTACATTTCATAACATGACCCTTCTGCCCCATCTTATCAAAGCCTCGAATAGAATTTCCGGTCAATCACCATTTTAGTATTTTAGCATTCTACACATTTGTATGTTTACTTTTACGTTTAGCGTACACTTTCTTTAGATTAATGAAATTCTTTTTGTATATGCAATCTTTATGCAATTATTCTTTGTGCATAAGCTTTCATGTTTTACCAATGAGTACATTTTTTTTGTTTTAGAGATAAAAATTGGAAAAAGTATTTTTTTATAAAATAAATATATATCAAAGTTTTAATTTCATACTTTAAATGGCAATTTTAATAAAATAATAAATTAAAATATTTGTTAATGCAAGAACGTCAATTAAAAATATTTAAGAAAACCCAGACTACATACCATGAATAATTTATATATATATTTTTAAAGTAAAGTTTAAAAAAAATATTTTACATGTTTTTTTTTAATAAACAGACAGTACAGTTTGTATGACTCCTGCAGCTCATAGAACAATACTATATATATATGTAACAATACTCATCAAGACTGAATGATTACGTCACTTACGGTGATTTTAAATATATTTTTCATGCCGATATGTAGTTACACTGTTAAGCTTAATAGAGACAAAACCGGAGAGCACTTATCAGTAATTATAGATAACCGATTACAGACAGCAGTACTTAAAACTAATTACTGATTACAGATTAGACATAACAGCATCTTATACTAATAATCACTAATAATAGATTTGGGTTAGTACATGTTAATATCAATAGATTAATTCGTTATGAAAATGATTATTCGTAGGCCACTCATTTCACACAAAACATTCCCTTAAATATAGTGAGATAAAATAAACATTTTTAATTTATTTCAGGTTTAATTTATTCTTTAGTTATAAATTCAGTTTAAAACAACAAAGAAATAACAAATATACTCCTTACTAAATTAATGCTTTTATAAATATTCTTGAATACATAATCAAGAAAGTAACAAATATTGTACGAGTTTCTTGTTATATATTCAAACAAACTTTCTTGAAAGAAAATATAATTTGTGAGAATTACAAAATGGTACTATTTGTTTATAACCGTAAAACTTAAGATGATTAGAAAATAAAGTATCTACATCCAAATGTTTACTAAGTTGAAATTTCTATATGATACATGTTTTATCAATTTTAAAGCCATTGTGTCAAAAAAATAACTGGATATTTTATTTTTACATATAAAGTCTCAGAGACTATATGCAATATAATATAAACTCTATCACTGTTACATAAAACAAGAATTCTTAACTCATAATTCCTAAGAAGATTGTAAAAATTGTAAACTCAATTAAAATTCATAATTTTTTGCAGGTATTTGCAAAGACGTTGGCGGCGATGTCGGATTAGATTTAATTACATTGCGGACTTTATAGTACTTTATTCTGAAGTTATAAATCTGCTATAGATAACTTCATAATTATATTATCTTTTAATTTTACTTTACATAATAAAGAAAAATTGTAAAAGCTATGATAAATATATGTAAAATTGACATACACATGTTTTTATAATCATTAATTCTGTGACGAATATAGTGAGTAAAGTGAGTTTTTTTGGTTAAAAATTCATCACTCATGCAACATTTTTTATTATACAGTCTTATAAAACAAAGCATAACATTATGGAACGCGTTACATAGGTAGCTGATTGATATTTATGTTGAATCTAGCCATATATACCATTACCGTTATGAAATTTACATCCCTAAAGTAGCTATTTCAGCAAGCATTTGTTCTGTAACTGTTCTTTTAGGAAGATAATTCAATATTTTGATTTTGTTATTATTTTTGGACAGTACTGTTGTGTTTACCTACAGACAAATCTGATAAACTTACTTAACAGAAACTGGGTTTTGTAAAGAATTATTTTAAAGCCATTATAAGATGATATTTGTTTCTAACAAACGGTTTACCATTTTGCTTTAGCCAAAACAGAAATACCAAATATGTGTTCTAATCATTCACAGCACATAATTCATCTCAATGTACACCAGATATCGTAAACACAGTAATGAAATAATAATAAATCATGTAAGTGTGACGTGTTACGGATATTAGATGTCGATTGACTAAATAATGACATCACTATTAATCAACCGACGTTCACTACTGGACATAAGCTTCCTTAATGCGCCTCCAATACAGACGGTTTTGAGTGGTCTGCATCAATCGACGCCCTGTGACCCTTACTAGGTCGTCTGTCCATCCAGTGGGGGGCCGACCCACGCTGTGCCCTCCCGTTCGTAGTCTCCATTTGAGAACCTTACGGCCCCAACGGCCTTCGGCTCGTCGAGCTATATGTTGCTACTTTAACATGCTAATCCGCTTGGCTATATGTCAGTGACTTTTGTTCTTCTACAAATTGCCTCATTACTGATTCGATCACGTAGAGAAACACGTAGCATAGCCCTCTCCATAGCTCGTTGAGTGACCTGGAGCTTTCTTATTAGGCCCATAATAAGAGACCACGTTTCAGTGCCGTAAGTCATCAGGTAACTGGTAACTGGTAATAGACCCTGGTTGAAGACTTCCGTCTTCAGGCACTGAGTAATTTTGGACAAAAAGATGTGGCAAAGTTTCCCGAACGCTGTCCAGCCGAGATGGATTCATCGATTGACTTCTTTCTCAAAGTTGGACTTACCTAGTTGAACCATTTTGCCTAGATAAATATAATGGTCGACAAGTTCGAGAACAGAGTTCCCAACGATTACAGGGGTGGGCACAGCATGGACGTTCGACATGACCTTTGTCTAGTCCATATTTATTTTAAGGCCAACCAAATTAAATTGTTGTTGTTAATATTTTGTTATAAAAATATAATTAAAATTACTATTACAGAGATCTGTAAGATTAAGAAGAAAGATTTGTTTAATCATTTATTTAAATGTTTTTAAGAGTTTTAATTTATTTACAAGTAATTTATACCTACCCTTGACAACTTGACAAATGTTAATTTAGAAAATAATTATAGTTTTTCTTATTATGATATTCATCCACGTTTACTGCTTTTTCATAGAAACACTTTTTGCGGGCGATAATCTCTACAGAGGGGATGTTTAAAATAATAAAACCATAAGAAATATGTGTTTGTTCGGAGATCAAAATTGAATAAATGGCATGCTATTATGATATTAATAATAGAAAAATAATGCGATACACCACTTTAAATTAAGCACTTGTATGTTTTGTCAAATATAACCAGTGTTTTTATTTTTATTACTTTGTGGAAATGTGGTAATAAAGTTAATCAAATAAATTCGTTATATGTTAAACCATTTATATTGTGATTGAAACATAACAGTATAAATACATTTTCATATCTTTACTTACACTCGTCTAAGTTATTAATAAAAAATGTCACATCTGTTATTTTGTTTTTGAACAAAATCAAATATATTTTTTGATTGGATTTTTTATTTCCTATTTAAATTAGAAATCGATTTTAATTTATTTCAGTTTCATATGCCAGAAACTTGTGGAGCTTATTTCATATTTACAAATGAGTAAATGAAATTCGTCGGGCTACGTAAAGGAATAAAAGCGTCATAGACGAGCTCGCTTGCCAATATGAATTGTTAATTAGGTGTAAACCACTTTTCCATTCCAATTAATATTAAGTGATGATGTTATGGACCGGTTTTGCCGCTATTCAGATATTCATCTAATCTGCATGAACTTATTATAATTTGGCTCAAACGAATACAGTGTTTCGATCATGTTGTAGTTATAATATCGTACGTTACAGTTTATGTACCTTACATATTTATTAGCAAATTTAAAAAAAAGTGCTTGGGTTACAAATAGGTTAAATTTAATTTTTAAATGTTTTATTGTTATTTAATCAATTTAATAAATACCTATTCGAAAAGTGAACCGATTTTAAGCTATTTTTAAGCCGTTTCATTAGTATATTAATTGTATATATACCAAGTTT